>OY776287.1:4119863-5561026 GCA_963675345.1 Trididemnum clinides | reverse complement strand
AGAAAGTAACTTTTCACTAAACTTTTTGAGAGCATATTACAAAGTTGATTGGGGTTGTTACACGATGTTCACATTGACCAAGGTTTGTGCTGCATAGAGATGGGTTATTCTGAACAATTACATATTATTTCTAAATTTGCTAATACTTAAAACTGCAAGCGACTTTAATAAATAATAAACATTTCAAATTTCAAACGTTTTCAAGAATTAAAATCTGTAAATGTAATAATTTCAAATAATAAAGATATACAGTGTGTCCAAAAAATAGGTACGGTTCAAAATATCTACGTATTTTCCATCATTTTTTCACAATAAGTCGGTAAGGTTCAAAATATTTACGTATTTTCCATCATTTTTTCACAATAACTCGGTACCTTTCAAAATATTTACGTATTTTTCATCATTTTTTCACAATAACTCGGTACTTTTCAAAAAATCCACATATCTTCCATCATTTTTTTCACAAAGAATGTGGTTCTCATTTCCCATATACATAACTGACATTTCATACTTCAAAAAATCCACGTATTACTTTGGAATATCAAGTTCGTTGGATAGCCTCTTCATTCATCTTTGGCATCTTCCTCCACATCAGTGATTTCATCTTCTGTTTGGTTGGTCTTCCACCTCTTGGTCTGTCAAACAAGCTACCAGTCTCCAATAACTTGGTACTCCAAGCCTTGATAATGCGATGTTCTGGTGGTTCAATATCATATTGCACACGCAGTCTGTCTCTAACAAGCTTCATAGCATGTCTAGTTTGCTCACTTGCAATAAAAAATGAAACGGCGTGAACTCTATATTCAACCGTGTAGTCACTTGAATCAATCATCTTTATTGAATAAACTACAAAGTATGAAATGTTAGAGACAATCACTAGAAAGATATCAATTTGTACTGCAAATAAACAAAATAGGAGATGAAAAGTAGTAATAGAATGATTTAGGTGTGGGTTGAAGACAGGTGGTTTTTGAAATTAGGTGTAGTGGCGATATAAGTTTACACCTATAAGTTTGCAGCTGGTACACCGTATAGAGCCCACCACAAAAAGTTAGTTTGATTTTTAGTTGCATAAAATAACTTGTAAGATAATTGATGTTGTTTCGGTAATCTGTAGTGTCAAATATTAGACTGGATACATAAACTTTTTAGAGTAGTTGAGGTAAAGTTGTATTTTACTGCTATGTACAGAGGTAATAATGTGAATATACAGTAAAGAAATTTAAGTTTGAAAACACTATAAGATAGAATTTTTTGAATAAACATACAGCAAAAGTATTACATAGTGCGAAAATAATGCGTGATGATTGAAAAATATTAGTCCGCTCATTGACCGCTGAACTGTTTTGTGGTAAAATCGAAAACCAGTACATTGAGCGCACACAAAGTTGTTTAGTGGTCTTCAACTGAAATATTTCACAAGGGTGTCAGATAAAAATATTTTGTTGTCTCAACGTGTTCAATATTTGGTGAGAATTTAACAAGTGAATAAATCTGAAAGAAATGTTAAAGTCTCCCACTGCCTTTTCAACCAATGAATATTATATTTTAAAAGTTTGGTACGAATTCAAGTGTATTGACGTAAAAAGTTGAATGTGGTGAAGCAAATTAGACAAAAACTACATATTTCCAAACATTTGCCAAGTTATTTAATCTTCATTCAGCGTTACCAATATTTCTACAGTCTCTTTTGCACTTTAAAACTTTTGTTGTCTTTACATGTTGCACTCGACATGCTCGCAAGCTTTAAAGAATCTCCAAATGTTGGAGCCAGAATCAGATTTGAAAAATCTTTAAAAATTAATATACATAGGTCTTTGTCATAAGCATAAAAATATTTAATTCCATGTTGTCCAGGAGGAAGAAAATATGATTTTATCAATTACCCTTATAAACTGTTGCAGATCTAAAACTTACGGTTTTCATGAATATCTTACTTTAGCACATCAGAACTGATACAGTGCCTAAAACAATAACTATCAGCAACCCCTCAAGAAGTATAAGTAGGTAAGAAAGGAAAAGAATTTGTGATTTTGAAACGGGAGACTTGTTGCAAAGTACTGTAACTAGATAAATCTGTAATACTTTTTCAAGAAAATTTTAAAATCATTATTTCCTGCAGACGTTAAATGCATAACATCAAAGACAGTTGCTTCACTTAATAGAGAAATTTCTGGGATTTCAACAAGTGGTCAGTTAGCTCAGTCGGTTATAGTGTCGTGTTAATGTCGCAGGTTCGAGCCCCGTACTGGCCATTACTGCCTAGATAGCTCAGTTGGAAGAGCGTTAGACTGAAGATCTAAAGGTCCCCGGTTCAAACCAGGGTCTGGGCACTTATTTTGTACGAAGGTGGTGATGACTGCAGCATAATAGTTTTGAAGTGCCCCAAATAGGTATTGTGATTGGAAAAATAAACCGCACTATGCAGATTTCTACCTAATTTTGCGGAGATGATGAAATTTTATGTCTGTTGGTGGTGATAAGCCTGAGTTTTTCTTGTCTGTAAACTATGAAAAGTTTTGAATTCTTGCGCCAGATCTGGGGCTTCTTGTGTGCATCTGGAGTTGATGAAAAACAATTGTCTAGACTTTAACACTCCTCCAACAGAAGCAATGTCGTAATTCATGCAGAATTGGTTGATTGACCGACTGATAGAAATGTATTAACTGATGGATACACTACAGATTGAGAGGAATGACTCCTGTGCAAAAAGATTTTTAAGGGTGTTTATCCTAAAGATCAGCTACCTACGGTGGAGTATCCTCGGAGTTATGTTGTTAACACCGATCCGAGCACTGCTCCTGGAGAACACTGGGTTGCTATGTTCTTCAACAATCCAAGATCTGCTGAGTTTTTTAATAGCTATGGTCTACATCCAATTGTTTATGGTTTGACAGAATTTTTTAGATTCTCACTCCTCATCCTGGGACTACAACTCAAAAACCTTACAGAGTTTGATATCTGAAGTCTGTGGACATTATACCGTGTACTACATCTTATTTCGCTTGCCTGGTTGCTCTCTATCTGAGATATTGACTCATTTCTCCAGTAATATTAGTTTAAACGATAAAACTGTTGAGCGCTTTATTCAGAATTTACTGAAAATGTAACTGTTTTACGTTGAAATAAACAGAATTGAATACAATTGAGTGTTTTTATTATACAATATAAATATGATTTACATCCAAAATAATCACGCGACATATAGGGCATTCCTTTGAATAAAGCTTTGCCGAGCAGTTCAGACATCCAAAACAGTGCCAACAAGGCATCGTCAGAGCATTAATTCGAGCGTCGAAGCACACTTTGCATACAAGTTCTTGAGATGTGTCACACTCTTTTGCTTCAGTTAGGGGGGTTATGTTCGGTTCTTCATTTTCTACTGGAGGGTTTCTCACAATTGTTGGATCTACTGCTTCGTCAGGGGTAGCAAACCCAAATCTCGTTCCCGACAAAAACTCCTCTTCTGGAATGCGGAAGTTACTGTGTTGGTTAATGAAACCAGTTCCAAACGTTCTCTCTAGATACGCACACGCGGACCAGTATTTCGCATGTTCAATTTCTGGGATGTCAGTGTCCGCCCACTGATAAATAGATAGGCCACAATAAAAACAAAATGCTCGGTCGTCACTGCCTCTGTACAAAAATCCAGCTTTAGCCATTCGTTCAGGACTTAAATTATCGACTCGGTGAGGCCAATTGTCTGAGAAGGATAAGATTCGCGTTTCTTCAGATTCGAAAGAAGGGCACAGCATTTTAAACAAATTTACTCAAATCTGAAGACGAATACATGCGTTAAAAATCATACATTTATTGTTTTATATTTAGCGGAGAAGGTTTTCTCTTCTTTTGATAAAGTTCAGTACTTCTAGGCAGACTACTAGATCGTTTTTTCTTTCCGGCTGTGTGTTTCACCTCTTTCAAGGTTTTCACAAGAGCGGTTAGCTCCTTGCTGATACCACAGTTTTCGTTTCTAACGATGAATCCGGATGATCGATCTTGTAGATGTTGAAAGTATTTCTCGGGTGAAAAGATAGCTTCCACTTTAAATCTGATAAAAAAGTTTTCTACAGCTGCTTCTTTTTTGAAAATTTCCAATCTTGTTTTCACTTCACAGACATCACCGTATTGACAGTCAGCTGAGAAAATCACCACCACATAAGAACGGGCATCTGCTGGGCCTTTGAACGCGACAACGGTAGACCCACAAACATATGTATACACACTTGAATAAGCTGATCGGTTGAAAAGAGAGCTTTTCCTCTTGAGACAGTCAGCACGCCTTTTCTCAACATCTCACCGTCTGCGGGTATTGATTTCCCTTCTTTGTCAATGTTGAGGAAAATTTTTCGTATTTTTCTTGCTTCTTCTTGGTGTTTTCTTGCACGCCTCAACAAATCTGTTTGTTCCATCAACCCGTCGTAGCATGAGGAGTGGGGATGAGTCGTTGAAACGTCGACATTTTCTGCTCTCTCTTCAAATTCATCAGCCATTGATGTGTGTGCCTCGTTGCAGCTTTCCATTGTTCTTCTTTCTTCTTCTTCTAAGCTTAGCTGTTTTTGAAAAATATGAATTTTATGTTGGTGGCTTAAGAATTTGATAGTTTTTACTTAAAACAGTGTTATAGTAGGATACAATTTTTGTTTTCTAGTTGTATGAAAAGATATTGTAAATTGGATGCATGGTGAATGTTTACAAGTAAAATTTTACAATTATTGAAGTAGTCTCCAAAAACAATAAAGGTTCAATCTTCTTGGTTTAACAATAGTAGTGATTAAAAACTGCTGAATTGAAACAAACTTCACTGTTCTGATCTTTTCAAAATGCTTCTACCACTGTACTAAAAATTTTAACTATCTCACTGTCATATGTGAAGCAAATCTACATTTCACTCAAAGGTCTGGTCAATCTACTGAAATTTTCTTCCAAGAAAGTGTGAAACTAACGGTACAAGTTTTTGATTGAAATTGTGTCAAATTTGATATTGTTTCTTTCACCAAACTCTTCTGGAAGCAACGTCACTGCCTACGATTTTTCTCCAACAAACCTGATAATCTAGAAAACTGTTGGTCATTTTCCTCTAAAACTAACGACTAGCTGTAATAAACGTAAATGTTGAAAACCATGAATTTTATGTTAATGTCCTTCAAATAATGTTAAAAGTTGTGCTTATTTCTATGTAGGTGAGCTGAGGAAACTGTAAAACTATGAATTTTATGTTAATGTCCTACGAATAATGTCAAAAGTTGTGCTTATTTCTATGTAGGTGAGCTGAGGAAACTGTAAAACTATGAATTTTATGTTAATGTTCTTCAAATAATGTCAAAAGTTGTGCTTATTTCTATGTAGGTGAGCTGAGGAAACTGTAAAACTATGAATTTTATGTTAATGTCCTACGAATAATGTCAAAAGTTGTGCTTATTTCTATGTAGATGAGTTCGGTAGACTTTGAAAGGTAGTAAAGCTTCGTGTTAATAAGTTTTAAAGTTGCTAAATTTCGGAAAAAATCTTAAAACAGTGTGACGATAGGATACAATTTTGGTTTCTAGTTGTATGAAAAATGAATGTAAATTTGAGGTGAATGTTTTATGATTTGCACACAATTAAAGATAAATCTTTTCAGTTTTACGATGTAAACAGTAGTGATTTAAGTGAGGTATGGTGTTTAAAAGAAAATGAAAACGCAATTTTAAAGAGAGTGGAGAGAGCTATGATGAGAGCCATGTGTGGTCAGAAAATTATTGACAAAAAGACTGAAGAAAGACTGAATCCATTATCTACCTAGTTCTACTGAAATAGATGTAAATTAATTCCAACCAACTGCAGAAATATCACGAGTAAAGGAAAATACCTCCAATAAACACATCTAGAAGAGTAAAGAAACAACATTCTAGGGAATCAAAAGGAGAAATCGATCAGAGGCTCTATGATGTTATCAAGAATTTCAAGATGTGAATGATTATGTGCGATTAATGCTTACACTTCGAAAGGAAGTAGTTATGATTTAGTATCAAAGGCTTCAGTCACGACCTAAAGTTAATGTTTCCGTTTTACAGCAGTTGTGCTTACAATAAGACAAAAAATCGTAAACGAGTTGAAAAGTGAAATCAATTGGAGAACTTTTGAAGTGGGGGTATTCTGAAGCGAGGGTACAACCAATTAGGACATTTTCAAAAATAACATCATTTCCAAAAAGAAATAAAACCATTTCCAAAAAACAACAACATTTTCAAAGTCTTCCTAAAAAGAACTCAAACAAATAAAACCATTCCTAAAAACAAATATACCTAATCATTCCTAAATACAAGAAACAGCATTTTCAAAAACAAATCAAACAAATAAAATCATTTCCAAAAACAAATATAATCATTCCTAAAAACAAGAAACAACATTTTCAAAAACAAATAAAACCATTCCTAAAAAGAACTCAAACAAATAAAAAGAATTCAAACAAAGATTCGGCATCGACTTGTGATTGGTTCAAGATTTTCACGCCCAAATGTTTATATTTCCGTGATAGATTTCTAACTCGAGCTATCTTACGGACCATATGTTTAAAAATGCAGTTAATATCGAAGCGACGGTATTCTCAAGAGGGGTGCCCACAAATCAATTTCAAATTCTATTTACAAGCTTCACATTTCTTTTCAAGTTGTATTGACATTTGTTTAAGTTGTATTGACATTTGTTTTAAGTTGTCTTGACGTTTGTTTTCAAATTGTTACAAGTTATTACACGTTGTATTTACAAGCTGTTACAATGTACTTCAAGTTCATGTATCAACACGTTCGGAAATGACATATCAGCATGTTCGGAAATGACGTATCAACACGTTCGAAAATCACGTGCGGAAATGACGTAGTGCACCACAAAAACCGGGTCGAAATTTATATTATATACTACTCACGTCTATGTAACCAGGACATTGCACTCGTCACATCAACAAAAATAACGGATAAACAACCTAATGGCGGGAAAGGCAAGCCGATCACTGAGCTACCAAGAGAAGATAAAAAATAAACATATCTAGCCCTCAATAAAAAAGAAAAATAAATGTGTGTGATTTGAGACACAAACAATAATAATAAACGAATACGCATTGCAATATCACGGCTAGGTTGCCGGAAAGCCATGCAGGCTAGATCCCTGGCGTGAGGTTACATCGCCAGGCGTGCAAACTATAGGAGCACGATGTACTTTAAACGCAGATAGCCGAGCGGCTACAAACCTGACGGTATGTACTTCGTCAGTTACTATTACAGTAAAATCATAGGGTAAAACAGCAAAGGTGCATGAGCTGGGCGTCAAACTTGAGACGCACG
The DNA here is from genome assembly GCA_963675345.1 of Trididemnum clinides. Taxonomy (NCBI): domain Eukaryota; kingdom Metazoa; phylum Chordata; class Ascidiacea; order Aplousobranchia; family Didemnidae; genus Trididemnum; species Trididemnum clinides. The sequence goes on along the minus strand of OY776287.1, from coordinate 5,553,704 downwards.
AAGTTGCAAACTAGCAAACGCAGCTCTAGCAGTAAACAATTAGAATCACACACACATCGGTGGGAGCAAGGTGCTAAACCGCCGAAAGCAAACTAATAAAAAATAAAAAAAAAAGACAAAAAGATGTTTGGCATGGCAGCTCGATGAAGTGCGAGGCGCGACACGCTACACCATCTTTTTTTTACCATTTCTCCAACACACTTTCGAAGACTTTTATGCCATGTTCCAGCAACTTAATGCCTTGATATAAGCCACATTGCTATGAATGACCTTTTCCTTTGTAAATAGATACACGAGTACTAAGCTCCCTATCAGACGACACTTTTCCTTCAGTTATAATCAAATTGCCAATAATTTTTTTGCCGAATTAAAAAAATTTGCTTATAATAATCAAAATACCAATAATTTTTTTCCCTCACGCTTTGCCGCAAACAGCATTTCACTTGATACCGTACATTTGTTAGATCAGATGCTTTACAAAACTTCATTGCATTTAGTGCATTCTCTACCTCCAACTCAGTGGTGCATTCTATCGGTCTTTCTATCACTTCAGCATCCCGTGTATTTTCCACATTCATCAGTGGCTCCATGTACTTCTTCCATTTCTTTTTCACTGATTCTGGCTCAACAACAGCACTACCATTTTTGTTTTTCAAACAGTTCATTGCAGTGAAATCCCGCCTTTCCTTTGCCATTTGCTTTGCAACCCCAAAAATTAGTTGCTATTCTTCTATTGTGCTTAGTTTTTTTAACAAAACTATTTTTTTCCTGTTGCTATGCCTTTGCCACTGCCTTTTTGGGTTTTCTTTTCGCCACTGCATTCATTGAAAAAACACATATCTTAGTACCACTCTTTAAATTAATTCTTTTCTTATAAATTTTCTCACTCACTTACTCATTCCCCCACGATATTTCCCTGCGTTTTCAACTTTTGTGCGTCCATCTACAAACCTTACCTGCCGCCTTTAAGGAGATCGCAACGTTAAGTAGTTGCCTGTACTTTGATTGCTACTATTTATAGTAGCTTTAGCTACCACCATACAAGTTGAATAATTTTTGGACTAGTCGTTGGAGATGTTTTTAAAGTCTTTCGATAACAAGTCTGAAACTCAGAGCACTGCGCAAGGATTCTGACAATGTATCTAGAACCATTAAGATTTTTTGGATGTCAGAGGATGAAGGAAAGTTTTTCTTACAGTACAAATTTCGTGTTGAAGTAATAGATAAAAGTCATTCAAAATATCCTTGCAAAAGCATAATTAATTTCTTACATTTGTATAAAACGGATTGGAAACTTTTCTTTTCTGAAACGCTATTTCGTTCTTTTCCACTGGTTGGTGTCGGCAAGGTTGAAGAATTTCCAAAGTTTGATAACGGTCAGTTTGCAATGTATTTATTTGTGCTAACCGACACTTTAATCAATAAGTATAAAATAATAGCAATTTTAGTTTTTTTGGTGAAGTTATATGTTAATAGTTCTTGTCAAAAAGTTTAGAGTGGGTCCAATGATCTCAAAGTCAGATCCCAGGAAACCTTTTCCATGTATAGGCTGTTAGCGACAAGAACTAGTTATTCGTTATAACATGTGAAATATTCAGAAATTTTGAAAAAATTTTATTGGGCAGTGGCTATTTTGCTATCAATGCCATTCTACCTGTGGAAGCTATTTTGCTGTTAGACATTTGTGATAGGTCAATTGAAATTACTTATTAACCACGTGACTTTGTTCGTTTCTAATTGGTCAATTACAATGATGAAATCCCAAACATTTGTACCTTGAGTGTGCATCCTTCACAGTATGCTGCCTCTTACATTCACGTACCAAGCCTCGTTTTTACACTACCTTTGTTTAAGAACCATGCCAGCAAAGAATCCAAACCATCACCATCACATTTTTAAGGCAGCTGCACTATTTACTACACCACTGCATCAGTATCAGAATTGTAACAAATATATCCATTTGAATACGCATGAATGGTGACAGCAAAATAGTCTTCAACAGTAAAATGTCATTGACAGTATAATAGCCACTTCTGTTTTCTTATCTCAATAATTAATCAATCTGACTCATATGCATCACTGGGTTAAACAAGCTTAAGCTATTGGCAGAGGGTTCCAGACTAAAGTAAGTACACAAAATCAACTACATTTTGAGAGAGTGCTGGCACTGTGGCATGGATTACAAAAATTTGTAATTAAATCCATAATTGTATTTGCACTATAGTCTTGAATTCACAGTAAAAGGTTTTGTTTGTCTTACACAAGGACAAAACAAACAAGCTTGCTGGCTTGTTCCTTGCGCCATTCCTTTTGCACTGACTACCAAGTGTAAAAGCTGTTAATACCATTTTTTAAAGTCTTATGGCATGACTTGACAAGGTAAATAAACCCCAGATCTACTGACTTCAAAGTGGAAACTCTTACCACTTTGCCATCACACTGGCTGTTAAAGCACTCACTTAATTATTTTCTGTTTAATTTTTGGGAATGATGCATTTTTAATTATTTATTCATTCTTATTTGCATTCATTTTTGTTACTTTCATCAACTAAAAAAATTGAGAAAAATCGATTTTTAATCTACCTGTGGTAATTTTTGATCTAATTTTTAGCTGCAAATTTTAAACAAAGCTGTCCTGCTGTCAAAATCACTTTGGAGGTGTGTGTGGTTCATCTATGAGATTTAAATGATTGAAGAAAGTTGCCTTGATACAGGAGTAGCTTTGTTCTAGCATTGCATGAGAAAATGCCATGCGATATGTCTAGGCATTCACGTTCAAATGGTGCTTTTGAATAAAATAAAGTTAAAGTCATGTTTCCCACAAAAACAGGATTTTAAGTGGTAGTAAAAAGAAATTAGAACTCCTAAATTTCTGAAATTTATTAAAGTTACCCCATTTTATGGTATAGGTGGGTTTATAAATGCACCTGTCATTGTTTGAAAAACATGCATCTTAACACAAACTGTAGTTTGTGTAATGCAAAAAGTTAAAAAGTTTGTACTACAGTAAGTTTCTTTTCTAGATAAAACTCAAGCAAGTAAGGCTGGTGGACTTATAACCTTAACCCAAGCCTTTACTTCTGTAGTTTGTGTAATGCAGAAAAAAATAGAAATATTCTAAACAATAAAAAACTATTCAAAGTTATGCATATATATATGGCATCTGTCTTTTTGTCAGTAGTTAAAAAACAAATGTACAAGTACAAATACACACCATTTGTATTGTGGAAAAATTTTGTTTTGCATGTACTTGTATGTCATCTGTATATAAGTGGTTAACCTTTTTCTTACCGAGTATAGTTCTCATGTTTAAATCTGTTTTATTTTTATATATGTGTGTTTGTAGGTAGTAAACTTCTATACTAATTTCTATGTTCATACCTGGTTCCGAAAGTAGATTACGTCATGTTTCATTTGTGGAACACTGGCAGGTTATCGTCCACAAAATTGAGCCTTACTGATTTTTTGCTTCAATGATAGCATTTTACTTTTTAAGCAATACCACGTAAACTCAATCTGCAAAAACATACCTTGTTTTTATTTGGGGGCATCTTTATTGCTTGGTATGATACACTTCAAAACAAAGCTTGCCATGTTCTGCATGCAGGCATTCATCGCATTTTTTACCCATGGTTTTGGTATCTTTTTGCACATTTTACAACGTCTTTGAGAAGTTGGTCTTTGAAAGTTCATTTTTATCAAATCTCATGTCCTATGGAAGTTCAGCTTCTCTGTCTGGTCTATTTTGTGGTTCCTCCTCTGTTTTAGGTGAGCAAAGAGTCACCTGTCTCCAAAACTCCAGGCGAGATACCTTTTGCTGGCCAAGTCGGCAATATATTCTCCATGCTGTAACAACTGCAACGTTGAGAAAGTTTACAAGCAGGGTCCAGTACCATTTTTTGCACATATTGTTGGGCGATATGATTTCAGCAATTGGTCCATCAGATTAACACTGCCCCTACTTTTGTTATATGAATTAATGAGATGTGGCTGTGTGACTTCTTTCTCTCCTCCTTTCATTCTCTGCCTTACTTTTGCGCACAGTTTCATGATTTTCCCAGTTATTTTCAATATTTACGAAAGAGTTGTTATGCCATTTCACAATGTATACCTTTCCTTTACTGCACTATTTGTATGTACCTCTTTCTTTCTTTCAAAGCTCTTTGCTTTGAACAAGTTGTTTGTTTGCCCCTTCTGTTTTGTCATATGGTTCCTGTGGCTCGCACACTTTTTCAGCTAATTCAATCACATGGTAGCTAGTGAGAAAATTATCAAAATAAAGTTGGCAATACAGAACATTGGAACTACTAGAGATGAGAGAAACCATATTATTGATGACACATGTCTCTAAAGGCTGGTTGATCTTGTTAGACTGGGGATACATCTGCATGGGATACGGATAACCATCACTTTATGTAACCATCGGTATAAAAAATACTAAACTGAACCAAATTGAAGTTCAGCATATTATACAAAAGACATATTTTGCTTATGTTATCTCCTTTGAGCCTTTGGTTGTCAGCAAAATGTAGATATCTTTTGATTTCGTGATATCTGTTTCTACTGGTTGTTATGTACACTGCTGGAACTCCCAAATTAGGGTATGTTGACCACTAGTGATATTCTGGTAGGCTATGGTAGCCAGTAAGCAAAATTACTTCTAAAAATGGCATTTCTTTATTCGATACCATAAAATGTGGGTTGTTTTGATTTTGATTGCTCTAAAGATATTTTGAAGAACAATGTCCTTCCAGTATGTCCTTGGAAAACAAATGTTTCCACACTTGGGAAGGTGAAGTTCTCTCCAAATCTGACAAATTTTCTGTGAAATTAGTTCTTCTCTTTGAAAAGCTCTTTCAAAACCAGAGACTTTTTTCCATCTAAGCCAGGGATCGGCAAACTGCGGGCTGCATGAGCATTTTGTGCAGCCTGCCAGCACTTGTAGAAACTTTCATTTTATCCAATTTATTATGACAGGGATGGTCGCACTTACCGTACTAAAGAGACAAAAACAAATGAAGCTATCATTAAAGTAGCTACTGTGCAATTCTTAGTTTAAATTAATGCATTTTCTGTCCAAACAGACTGACGTTTTTTTTGGAGACCATTTTCAAAGTCCAGAATTAGACATTTGCACCCTTCTACCAGCCACCGGCATCGTATACAGCTATTGCAAATTTTTAAGCACTGGCCCTCAGCCAACTCTTGAATGGTCAATGCAGCCTTCTGGCTAAAAAGTTCACCTACCTCTGATCTAGGTAGTTCTTGTCTTGTGGTAAGTGTTGGCAAAGGCAGTTCAGCTTCATCATCACTTTCAAGATCTTCAATATCAAGCTCTTTGACTGGTTTGTAAATTTCTTCTATACCTTTAACTGAAACCTCTTCTTTATTGCTGTCCTGATTACCGGAGTCACTGGCATTTGGCAGGAGTACAACGACATTTCTTGAACCTTTGATAGCTTCATGCACTTCTGCAGTAGTTGCTACTTTTGTCGTTTTACTTACTCCATAGAAAACTTTGGATTCATTTTTACTTATAACTGTCAATCACTTGCTTGCTTTCTATAACTCACTGCTTGTCAGTGAAACTGATAAGTCTAAATGTGGTAGCTCTTCTGCTTACTGAAAGTAATTGTTACGCGTGAATAAATGAAATAAACGTCTGGGCTGAAAACTAACACTTGCTTATCTTCTAATGTAGTTGTACAGTAACCCGCCACTGTTCTATAAATAGAACATAAAACTTTACGAAAAATTTATGACAAGTTATTGGCTGCTCATCTTAGGTTTGGGTGAAAATACTTTTATATCGGTAAACTAAAATGTATCAATCTTTGAATACTTTTGTATAACAGGAAATACGTTTGGTACTGCCTAATATTGCATCCACCTCAAAACGTAATTTTTCACGAAATAAACGTTCTTATAATTTGCTCTCTAACCAAGGTATAAGTAATAATTATACTTAGTAAGAAAGAACAACTCCTAAATAATACAGTAAAACCAAAAAGTAGTTTAAATTCAGGCTATAGGATAGTTTGCAAGTGTCTTGAAGTTCTGTTCCATATATGGAACGCTGGTATGAAAAAGGTTAAGGATGTTGGATATGCTCACCTTATGTCTCTTGCAGTTGTAGAAACAGCATTGTGCTCATCATTGTAGAAGTGAAAATAAATATTCACAAAAATCATATAAATTTTGAAAATAATAACTGTAGTTGTACTTTGGCGTATTGGAAATTTAGTTGGCTACTGGACTGCTTAGTGTCAGAGTGCATGTGTTCAAAACAACTGCAGGTGCACTTTTTAGGTAACAACAATTTTCCAGATATATTCTCATTACTAAATGGTGTGTTTGAACTTCACAATTACTTTACAGTTGGGCCCTTGAAACAGTTTCTTTGCAACTCTTTTTGAAACATAGTGCTTTGAACACTCCACCAGCAGTATATTACTCAGTCTATCTTGCCATGCTTTCAACTACTTCTGTAGCAGCATTGTTTTATTTATTGGTTAGCTTATTAAGTAGGTCGTCATCCCGGTAGCAGAAACCATTTTATTGTGTCCAAAACACTTCGTTAAATTGCACTGCATGTGTTTCATTAATCTAGCAATCTATCTTGACTTTCCAGACAGACCACCATTCTACTGAAGCAATTGTCATGTTGCAGTTACCTAACATATCAAAAGATTGCAATTAGGCATGGAATAGGCTAAGTGTTGTAATAAGACAACCATCACTACAAAGTCTTGTGTTTGGATCAAATTTTTTTCAAATTAACCCCTCCGTGCCGCTCTCCCGTTAGACTTTTAAAATTTAAAATCCCCCATTCTCGCCAATAGATGGCAGTAAAAAAGAATGCTAATATAGCAGAGGGGCATGCTAGTACAGAGGAAAAAGAGAGATGTCAAAAAGGAAAGGAAGATCTCTCCCAAGTGAGCTTTAAATACACGCATTTCGCCGTAGCCGGCAAATCATCATATGAGGATGAGCGGCATTCTCTTTGCCATCATCATCTGATGATAAGCGATGCGGAGGGGTTAATAAAAGATTAGATGTTTTTGACAGGATGACAATTTGCTTCTTTTTTGAAATAAATTGTCTCGTTGCTTCTGCTACTTTATTTAGTTGCCTCACTGGATTGTTCTAACCTGTATACAAGGATTGTTTGAAAAGTAATGTGACTGTGGAAATAACTATTCTATTTCAAATGCCAAAAAAAATTACAACTTGTCCCTTTTGATTAGATGTTTTTGACAGGATGACAATTTGCTTCTTTTTTGAAATAAATTGTCTCGTTGCTTCTGCTACTTTATTTAGTTGCCTCACTGGATTGTTCTAACCTGTATACAAGGATTGTTTGAAAAGTAATGTGACTGTGGAAATAACTATTCTATTTCAAATGCCAAAAAAAATTACAACTTGTCCCTTTCAAAGTAATCCTCCTCAAGCTTGGATGCACTTTTTCGTTCTCTGCTGCCATGCTTCCATGCACTCCTGGAAAGATTTTTCCAGGATCGCTCGGAGTTCCTTTGTCACAGCTGTTAAGTCTTGAAAATGAGTTTCTTTAATGACTCTTTTTACCTTGGGAAACAGGAAAAAAATCACAGAGAGCCAGATCTGGTGAGTGGGGTGATTTCTCCAGCACAGCATTATATTTTGCAAGAAATTCCAGATGCTCAAGGTATGGTGAACAAGAGCATTGTTATGATGAAGCTTCATCTTTCACAATTCTCTTCTCCCACCCTGAATGCATCAAATGTTGCAAGATGTCTTTGTAAATGTTCTAGTTAATGGTTTGGCCCTGTGGCAAAAATCTGTGATTGTTGATTTTTGACTTGAAAAGTCTTGTCTTTATTGGTGATGACACATTCTTCCATTCAAGGCTCTGCTGTTTGGTAAGTGGATCATACTCAAAGATCCACAACTTGTCATTGGTAACAACTCTACTCAGCACATCAGGTTCAGTTTCAATGTACCAATTTTGCACAGATCTTTTTCATGCCCAGATCTTCCGTGATGATTGTCCACGCCCTCTAACTGTTGATGCTCAATTCATCTGCTATCATCCTAACAGCAAGGCAACAGTCACTGCACACTTTCTCACATGCTCAACATCTTCATTTATTCTTAATGTTGCCCTTCCGATTCTGGGATCACCTTTCACATCCTCTTTTCTTTGTCTAAAAACCTCCTGTGCCATAAATCCAAGTTCTAGACATCCTGGCATCTCTATAGGCTTCTTGAAGCAACTTGAATGTTTCAGTGGGAGTTTTTCCAAACTAAACAAGATCCTTCAAGTTGATTCATTGTTTGATGCTCATTATTTGCCAAAGTAAAAGCAACAAAGAATCTTAATTTATTTTCCAGAACGAACCACAGTAAAGTACATTTAAAGAAAAGCCTGTAAAAACGCAAATGGTTGTCACAGAATGGCGAAACTGCTTTTTACAACCACAGGACATTGCACCATCTTAAAAAACAAAGTTTTTATCACTGCTGTAAATGTTGCTCATGCAAAGCATTCATCGCGATACTTTTCAAACCCACCTCGTTTTTTTAAAATTGAGCACAACAGTGCAAAGTTACTGCATGAAATGTTTTATGGGAGCAAAGTACCAATGTAGAGCATTGTAAAGTTTTAGCAGTAGTTAATACATTGTACAGGGTGATCGCGATCCTTTTGTGGATTTTTGATTCTATAATCGTATCATATAGATCATTTGGAGCCACACATGGAGGGTTTTTAGAATGGCCAACCAAAAGTTCAGATCTGTCTGAATGATTTTTGGTTGTGGGGAGATGTCAGACATAAGTTATACCAGAAGCCTGTATCCAATACTCTGAATGAGTTGACTGCAAAACTTAGGGAACTTCTTCTGGAAATTAACAATGAAACTATCAGAAAATCTTACCAATCTTTTGTGCAACGTTGCAATTTTGGCGTGGCTGCTGAAGGTGATCATATAGAGCAGGGGTGGGCAAACTACGGCCTGCTAGAGCATTTTATGCGGCCCGCAGACACTTGTAGAAACATTGACATCACTAATTAACATTATAAGGGGAGTGTAGCAACCTCAGCAGATTCGTGTTACTTGGCTTTGAAAATGATGTTCTCAAAAAAAAAAAAAGGTCACCACCCTCTATCTTGACACATTTTCCATCCAAAGAAAAGGTGATAACTTTTTTTTTTTTTGGAGGCCACCAGTCTCATGGCCGTGTAATGCAACTTTGCAAGAAGTTGTCGCAAGATTTCAAGCTAATGCATGCTGTTGCACGGTGTACAGCTATTGGAAGATCCTAAGCACTGGCCTTCGATGACTTTTGGATGGTTAATGCCACCCTCCAACTAAAAAGTTTGCCCACCCCTGATATAGAGTATTTTTTGTGACTATTGTATCATGTATATATTTCATCATTTTTATAAATCTGCAAAGAGATTGCAATCACCCTGTATATATTAGTTGGAGAAATATGTCCTGATTTGAGGAGCAAGAGTAGCCAACTTTTTTTATTGTAAGAGGAAACGCCACTCTTTTGGAGCAGTTGCCATTTTTGTTGTTAGTGCATTGTAAACATTTGCAGACAACACATCAGCTGCCAACACTCATTAAAGCAACTATTCATTAAACCTATCACTTTGCGTGTCTAGAAAAACCTGCTAATAAACAAATGTGTGAGAAGCTAAGATTGATGGATTTATGTTAAATTCACATGTTAACTTCCTTTTTCAATGTTTTCAGATGGCTCCACGTCCGCTTCTTTCAAAGAAGATTGTCAAAAAGAGGGTCAAGAAATTTAAAAGACACCACCACGATCGATACAACAGAGTGAAGGTAATAATTGCTTTACATGGTTGTAGTGTTTTTAATGTTGCTCTTTGGTGGTGTTTTGTTTCTCTGATGTCTTATTTGCCTGGTGCAAATGCACTAGCTTATTTGCCCCTTGCTGGCCTGATTTGTACGAGTGCAGTAGCTCAGCATTACTACCGTATTTTTCTGGAGATAATCCATTTTTATGACTCAGATATGGTTTGTAAATTCCTGGTGCAGTAAGTTTGTTTGAAGTTAGTTTTTGCCAAAATAATAACGCCACGATCAAGTATTTCAACGAGTGAGCGAATATATGGTGTTGAAACTACTTTACGAATCCTCCTTACCAGCAACCGTTGTTAGGTTGTTATATGTGGAAGTAAAGGTTTTTTCCATAATTTCATGTCTGAAAACAGAGTGCAGATTATCGCTAGAAAAATTCGGTAATTTTACGTTTCCAATACTGCTGGAGAGTCCCACGTAGTTTATTTCTCTTTCAATCATAGCAAACAAGATGGAAAAATTGCAGTTAAATATATTAGCTCAATATCTTGTGTGTTGGTCACCATACCATCTGCTCCTGAGAAAACTGGTTTGGTAAAGTAACTTCATCCAGTCTGCCAACATCAAATTGTAATGTAGTGAAGTGAACCTTTCATACCTCTAGAAAATTATAGTTGGTGGAAGTTGTTGTTTCATGTGAGAAAATTTTGCACAAAAAGTTCAGTATAATTGGTTAAAACGAAAAAAGTGGTACTGGCGCGATGGCGTAGTGGTTAGAGCGTCTGCTTCGTAGTCGGAAGACCTGGGGTTCATTCCCTAAGTCGAGTCATACCAAAAGACTTCAAAAAATGGTATTCACAGCTTCCCTACTGGACGCTCAGCATAAAAAAGGGATAGTGTGGAGAACAAGCCGGCAAGCTTGCTTGTTGTGTCCTTGGGCAAGGCACTTAACGGGACGCCTCCACCTTTATGTGGCAGACAGGTGGCCTACCCGTACTTCACTGGGTTACAATTGTGAAGTTGCTAATCCATCATGTCGTAAAAGCCGGCTCTTGGGTACCCACCAATGGCAGTCCGCCTTGTTGGTGGTGGGGCTACCAGTCACTCATGACTGGTTCGAAATGGGTTTCCAACTTTCCCCTAGCCTAATTTCAATTAGGTTGACGGCATGAACCTAAATTGCCGTTCGTGCCGTACCTCCATCCCGAGGAAGAGGAGGGGTAATCACAACAACAACAACAACAAAAAAGTGGCACAAAAAAGTTTTAGGCGATAAGTTCCAAAGTATGAAAGGTATGCTATTTGTGTGTGTTGACCCCACCTCTTGCCAGGGAAGCACGACATAAAACGGTATTTCTGGTGAGGACTTCAAATTCCATTAAGATATGGGGTGAGTTGTAGTCTATTTTAAACCAGCTATGAATGCTAATTGCAGGCTTGTAGCCCCACCCACCAACAAAGTGGACTCTCATTGGTAACGGTCAATAGTCTCTTCTTACAACATTCTGAGTAAGCAGCTTCACTATTTTAACCCGGTGAAGTAAAAAATTTTTGAGCATTGGTTGATTAAACTTCATTGATCGACCAGTGCCTTCGATTGTGCTGAACTAATGCACTGGATTCTTTTGTTTTGTTTTTTTATAGCCGAGCTGGCGGAAGCCGAAAGGTATCGATAACAGAGTGCGAAGAAGGTTTAAAGGTCAAATAAAAATGCCTGCTATTGGTTATGGTAGTGACAAAAAGACAAAACACTGCTGCAAGGACCATCATGGCTTTAAGAAGTTGCTTGTTCACAATATGAGAGAACTCGAGGTAAACGAGCTAAGTAAATTATTATTGCGGTTGCTTTGGGAGGTTGTGCCCAGATGTTCGGCAGACTTGTCATTTTTACAAATTGTTGATGTGCAGCTTTCTTCAAGATCTTTGATCATCAAAATTGTTGCAACGAAAAGATTTGTTTTTATGGCTTTTGTTAAATCTAAAAAATGTTGCGTAGTAAAGTCTCCATTTAGACATGAAACGTTTTGATGTTTTGGTGGTATCTTCCTTTTTTAGTCCCAATCTCTTCCACCTGTGTAGTCATCTGCCTTCTCCAAGTCATGGCCGTCCGTCCACTCTTCTTCCAGCCACATCACAGTCCAACGCTCTTGACACATCATCATTGTCCCTTTAAACATGCCCATGCCTTCGCACTTCGTTCGCTTTGACTAGTCTGTCCAAAGTTTCTTCCAAACCAAGCAAATTCATAAGTTCTTGACTGCACCTTTTCTCAATTAATTTAACTCCACACATTGCTCTAACATTGCTTTTTCAGTTCTTATCAAAAATCGCCATCTCATTCTCCGGAGGACACCATGTCTCTGTCTCATACAACATCGCCAACCTTGCACAACTTCGATAAATTCATCCTTTTATTTTCTACGAGAGCCTTTTTCCATTAAGCAATTCCTCACGTTTTCTAAGTTCTATCCATCCAATTCATTTTTTTTTGCCGTCACTGCCGCTTCACTCCCACGAACAACATTTATTCTTTCCCTTAAGTAACAAAAACTCGGCACCAGCTCCACCTGGTCATAAAATGTTAACTCTTCAACTGGTTTGACAATTCCTTTTATTGCTTCAACACTGCTTACAAATAAAACCTTTTGCCAGAGCCGAAGTCACTCTTTTCATTTTGCCACATCTATCATGTACCCATTTACCACATTTTGTGCACAGCACTGAATTTATCCTCACCCCCTTGGCTCTTGGATCGACTTTGCTCCTGAGTAGTTCTTCTTTCAAACCACTCACCATCACTTTAGTCTTTTTGAGATTAACCTTCAGCCTCTTGCTCTCAAACGCCTCTTTTGATTTCAAAAACTTTTCTCAAATTCTCCAAACTTTCACTCATCAAAACCAAGTCTGCATACAAAATTTCATTCATCAAGCCTTTTCTTGCATTCTCCATAGGTACACCCTACTGCAATTGCAAAAAGTAGTGGCGACAACACAGATCTTTGATATACACCAACTTGCACCAAAAATTCTTCCAGTAGCCGTGATCACACTTTTGACTTTCGTCTTGGCTTCGCGATAAAGACTCATCACCGCTTTTACGATTACTTCTGGTAAACCTTTATTTCTCTTCGCGCCTCCATCACCTTTCTTGGAATTCTATAAAATGCCTTTTGAATATCCACAAAACACAGATAGTGTATTGTGGATTTTCTCTCTATTTATGTATTTATTTTGCATTCTTCTCACAATAGGTAATACCTCTGTTATTTCTTAGTCAGGCATAAAACCAATTTGCATTGCATTAACACTCACTAATCCTCGAATACTTCCTTCCACCACTCTCTATACGTCGGTGGTTCTCAACCTTTTTCGTTCCTTGGCCCACTTCAAAGGTCCGCAAATTCTTGCGGCCCACTTTCATAAGATGTGATAATTACAATGTCACTGGGATAGGCATGAGATATCATCGCAGTGAAGTTGATCTCCAAAAAACAGGTCATTGCCTCTCCACTTCACAGGTGCTGGTCGATATGGCTGTTCATATGAACCAGTATTTCTCAACCTTATTCGGCATGCAAACCCATTTTTAAAGTACACAGACGTCTGTGGCCCACCGGTTGAGAACCACTGCTGTACGTACTTCAGCGGGTCCAGCTGTCTTTCCTGGTTTCATTGCTTTTATTACTTATACCATTTATTTCCGGATAAGCTTTTCAGTGGGTCCCACCACCATATTAGTTTTTTTTCGTGTGTCCCCAATAATTCTCCTTCATTAATTATCTCTGCCATAAGATCTTTTCATATTTTTTTGTCTTTTTCACTAAAACTTACATTTTCGTCTTTACCTCTCATGCATCTTACTCCATTATGTTTCCAATATTTTTTCGTAAACATTATTTCACAATGTTTTCTGTTTTTACGCTCAGCTTTGTTAATTTTTTTTTCAGCTTTTCCCATAGAACTAACAACCACTTTTTTATTAGATTTTTCGTATTCTCATACCTAGCCTTGCTTTTCTCAGACCGATTCACGCACATCTTTTTATTTACCACTTTTGTCCTATTGCTTCTTTCACCTCCTCATTCCATCACCATGTATCCTTCTGCCTTTTTTTGCACACACTTCGTCACAAGCCTTTAACATATCATTTTTGAAAGCTTTCCATAAATTGGGCGCGTCAACATCGACCAATTCCTTGATTCTTTCTTAAAGTCTTGCTTTCGTATTGTTTTCTTTTGACTTCTAAATCCTCCTGACATTTTGTTCGTTCTTCACTACTTCCTTTTGTCTGTATCTGTTACCACCAGCCGATGTTGCATTTCCAGGAATTGCTTTCACGTCTTTTTAATACGTTCTGTTGCTTTTACCAACCAACGAAGTTATTAAACCACAAACAAAAAACATTTCAAGCAAAGAGAGCAAAAGTCACACTCAACTTCGCGCTGTACGAGTACTGACTGTATTAGGTTAGGCGTAACGTGACAGCACAAGGGAAAAACTGGTATACTGTTTACGGAGGTTTGATGAGTTAGAAATAATGCAGTGGCTTGAATCGAAAAGCAATAACTTCGTAAATCTAGTATAAAACACACCATGCATGGGGGGGGGGGGGGACGCCGAAGTGATTGGGGCATTGGAGCAATAGCAAATCTTATTATTAATTTTACGTGGAAGATAAGGTTTTGTTATCGTTTCTATTCAGGCATGCGAATTTTCGTGATATGCCAACTTTACGCGAAAAGGCGTTTTGACTAGTCTTTCTCAATGTTTAAGATTGGGATATCCCAATGTATTCTCTGCCCAAAATAATGAAGTGTTTACGAAGTGTGCATTTCCCAGGTCTTTGAAATTTAATGTTCCTTTTGTGTTTGTCTAATCGTTTTGTTTAGCTCAAGTAAGTAAGGTTGCAGTCACGACACGAAACTTGGTATATTATGCCTGATATTTTCCTTTCGTTAAGCGAGATTTTGGGAAAGGGAAGAAATTTTTTAGTAGTTAAATGGAGTTTCATGTCTATTTTTAATCCAATTTCATTAAGAATATGTTTAATATTATCAGAAATCTTTACAAACATAAGGCAAGCAGTGAAGTCGTGTAAACGGAGCATTTTTTGCAAAGTTACGAAAACAACTTCGTGAAAGCCCGCCGAGCAATTAGCGTTTTGAGTCCATATACAGTAATTTGTTCGTGAGATTTCTTGGTGACAAGCGTGTCGATTCTGCAATTTATAATTTTGGTTAAAGCAAGTTTTTGATATTTAGGGTGATGTGAAGTGAAGGTAACCATCTGTACTGGTAGGGTTCTTGAAAACTGTGGTTGAGAATAAACTTGTATCTTTTGACTTCTACGTCCAAGAAACCCTAAGAATTTTCTTGTACATGTTCAAGAGTAAATGTAATGAATGGTGAAGTGTTTTGATGTTAGTAAAACTTTCACCATGTCTTTTTTGATACAAAAGTTTTATATACACATCTCGTTCACAAAGTGGGTGGCGCGTGAAAAGTGGAAATGGCTTTACGTTCATAATACGCCATAAGATATTTGCGATAACGTGGGGAAATGCCTGAGTCCACGAGCACTCAAAAGCTTGATGGTATAAAACTATTAAATGAAAAAAATTGATTTTACACTAGAATTTAGGGCTTCGATAATATCAATAGCAGTTAATTTTGTGCGATCATGAAGAGATGTGTCGTTACGTGGTAAATGCGAAATAATGTCAATGGCAAGCGGTATAGATATAAATGTAAATTAATTACATCAAAAAAAACGAAACGATCTTGGTCATCATCGGTGAAATCATCGACTTGCAAAAAGAAAATTTAAAGTAATTGCAGAAAGGTAAAACAAAAAAGGCAAATCGGCTGATAATTCATTTAAGTAATTCATCAGTAGATCATTTCGAAACAAACAAGAACAAACCTTAAGTCTGCATTCAAGAAACTGGCGGATGTTTTGCCGACCCCTCGAAACTTTTTCACGGACTCCAGTTTCGAAACCGATGCTCTGAGGAATTTTATCTTTGCAACTTTTCAAAGCTTTTCTGCGGTTCTTTTCACTTCGAGCGCAAAGAGCTGCAGTTTTGTTAGTTTTTAGTTTTGTGTTGGCTTTCACCACACACAAATCTTTTTCTTTCTAAAAAAGGCACTGGTAAGGATTTTAAGAAGTTTTTGTCTTCAGCTATAACATTCTCCCTGGAGTGGTGATCAATCGTGCCAAGTTTCTTGTATGTAAGCTGTAGTTTTGGGGGAGTTCACTCACACAAACAAACAGCAAGAATGATACAATATCGGATTTCCTCCAATCACTTGCAATAACCCAACCCATCAGTTTAACGACAAGTTGTTTTAGATTGCTGTTTAGCATCATCTGTGGTACTCTGATGCTTTGCAAAAACAAAATCATATCTGAAGATGCAGTTTCCCTTGACTAAAAGATGAAATATTTAACTGTTGTAGCTTAGAATATTGTTAAACTGCAGCGTGTGTTTTAGGTTCTAATGATGTCGAACAAGAAGTACGCTGCTGAAATCGCTCATGGTGTTTCAAGTAAGAAGAGAAAACAGTTGGTACAGCGTGCCAAAGAATTATACATATACGTCACTAACTCTCACGCTAGACTTCGCAGCCAGGAAAATGAATAAGTTTGAAATAAACTTGTTGCTTTACAGTGGTGTGGGTTTTGATGGTATTAGTATTCGCAATGATTTGCAGATCTCTGACTGACCATAGGAAAGGTTAAGATCTAATAAAGATGCCAAAAAACAGTCAGTGAGGTTTTTTAATTCAAAAAGGATGTACTCAAGCAAGATTTTGAACTCTCGCATTATTTCATTGCGGCGAAATAAACTGTAGTGGTTACCCGGTTACTTCATACTACTTTAGACATAGCTAAAGATCATGAATTTCTAAGGTTAAGGGCTACTGAACTAAAAGTTGTTTAAAGTGAGAGTGCGGCGTAAAGCGTTTGCAACGCAACAGAAAAGGACGAAAATTGGAGCTGGGTGGCCACAGGCGCTGCATGAAAGTTTTTCTATTTTGGAGATCGATAACTATCCGTAGCAGATCATGGAAGTTGGGAGAATATCAAGAAAGTACATTTTTTGGGAGCGTTAAGCGTCAAAAAATGTGAGGAGCTACGAGTAATGCGGTAAATAAGAGAGACAGCAACAACAATTTATTTACATGGACATTGCAAAAGGTTCACACGTATGCTCAAAACAGTGAAACGCCCGTCCACATAGGAAGCGCGAAAGGCCTTATGCCAGTCCATACAGACGGGCAGGCTGCCGAGTCTGCGCCTTTTCTCTTGTGGCTGTAATGCGCAAACAGGACAAAAACAGTATCGAGCATAAATACAAACACATACTCATGCATAATCCTAAGTATATACATACGCGCACACACACACATATATATATTTATACACTGTTTGTCTGGGATTGGTGCGGTTGCTACGGGGGGATGTGCCCCCTTACCACTGCTTGTGCACCCTTTTTCGGCTATTCTAAATTGTTTTGTTTGGAGCGCCACGTAACGACAAGACAACAAACAATGGTATTAAGAAACTTTGATTTTTGATACAAAATAACTTTCACTTCGTTTTAATTCTCGTTTGACACTGTCGATTCTTAGCACGGTTGTGGCGCAATCAACTGCTGTAACACAGTAATTGTGATGCAATAAACTGTCTTATCAACAGTTACAGCAAATGCTTCATTTTCGCTTATTGAACATGTAAAAGGCACAAAACGAGTTTGGGAGATTGGATGCAAAAGTTCTAATTCGAGTGCATGGTCTCCGCTCGTCTACTAGCTGCAGTGCACCTACAACATATACTACAAATAGGCCTAAGAGCAAATGAAAGTTTGCTGATGCTAATGATTTGGGAGTTGACGACCCAAAGCAAGCTAGGCTGCGCGCTTATCCTGCAAGCATGTTTGGAGCCGAGAAAAGATGCTTCAATGCTTTGTGGTATCAGAAGTGGGGTTGGTTGGAATATTCTGTCAAGTTTGGTGCAGCTTTTTGCTTTCCTTACCGCAAATTTGAATCTAAAACTAGAGGAGACTTTCGAGGGAAGCGTTGTGGATCAACTTTTACAACAGATGGCTATCGTAATTGGAATAATGCTACTGAAATGAATAGAGGTTTTTCCTAGCATGCTGCCCCCAAAAAATACTTAGCATGCCATAGTACCTGAAAAGAAAAAATCGGTCTGAAATGGATAAGGAAATTACCTTATTAGTCAACACAGAAGCAATTGAAAAAAATCGCTACATTGTCGCTTTTTTTGGCTACTCATTAATTGGCATTCAGAGGAAAAATTGACGTACTTTGAAAGCGAAGACGAAAGGGAAAATAGATTTTTTTAAAGACTATTTAATTACACTGTTGAAAAAGATTAGCGTTTACGTCCAATTATTAAAACTATCCCCTGGAATGCAACGTACACCAGTCCCGATATGCAAAACGAACTCATTGCTGCTATGAGCTCAGTAGTAACCAGGGCTGCGAACTCGGTCGATTTTTAAGTTCGGGTTCGACATTTTCATTTTTGCGAGTTCAAGTTCGAGTCCAGTGAAAATTTATCAAGTTTTTTCGAGTTCAGAAAATAAAGTGATTGACTTGGCCTAAGCAGGTTTGCAGTAAAATTGCGCGTTCAAACATCTGTTGTAATAAGCAAATGGCGTTGCCATAAGCCAAGCAATATGTGCATTGTGAATTTGCATTGAAAGCGAAAATTGAAAAATAACTTACAATTGTATCACTGTAGGTTTTCTGATTACGTTTTCGATCAAAACAAGGGATATGTCAGCGATTCATTGTTTACGAAGAAAAAGTTAACTGTCAATTAGGTCACCCATTCTCTACTGCGAGTATTTACATTGCAAAACTGTAAAAATCAATCTATCGTTCTTCTCAATGTCCTTGATGTTTTCATAAAACATTTAAGGTTTTATGCAGAAAGCAGACTTGGTTTAGGTCGAGCTTGCGCAAGTCGAGCTTTCAAAGGAAGGTTTGGTGGTATGCAGAAACTAAACTCAAACAAGACTTTTGAAAGTCCGGCTTAATTTAGGCCTACAGTAGACTCCGCTTAACTGGTTCACGGATAACTGGATCATTTGGTTAGCTGGAACATTTTTCTCAGTCCCGAACCAAATGTGCATCTTCAATGTAAATATACGTCGCTTTTCTGGATTACTTTTTCGTGTATCTGGATTACTTTTGCACCGAAACTTACAATAAAATTCCATAATTCGCACGGCAGGTGTTTCAGTCATTGATCACGTGCTCAAACAAGATTGTGCCACGACTATATTGCGTTTTTTTAACCAAAATAAAACAGTATTTTAATAAATAAATACTGTTTTATTGATTCTGATTTCATTATTTCTTTTATAACTTGGCTTTCTTTGATGACTAGATAAAACTTGATCGTTGTTTAAGTACTGTACTGTATATTTTCGGCAAACTGGGTCAAAGACCCTCTGCCCGAAGTGATCCAGTAAAGCGGAGTCTACTCTATTATGGATCTGGACGACCAGCAACAGTAGAAGGGAAGGTCGAGCGGATTCGCCAAACACTCTTGCGAAGCCCCAAAAAGTCTATAAGAAGAACAAGTATGGAGACCCTGATACCTCCGACGACAGTTTGGCTGATAGTAAGGAAACGTTTGGTAATGAAACTCTACAAACTGCAGGTCGTTCAGACCATAACTGCAGCTGACAAGCGAAAGCGCAAACAATTCTGTGTTCATATGCAAGAGAAACTTGAAGACAAGTTCAATGAACGTCTTGTGCTCAGTGATGAAGCCACATTTCATACGAATGGCAAAGTCAATAGGTATAATGTACGCATTTGGGATAAAGAAAATCCCCATGCCACTATTGAGCAGGAAAGGAACTCACCAAAAGTGAATATGCTTTGTGCCAACTCGAAAAATCATGTTCATGACCCATTTTTCTTTGAGGGAAATGTGACTGGCGATGTTTATCTGCAGATGCTTCAAAACCGGCTAATGGATGAGCTTATTACAAATGAACATGAAGATTTCATTTATCAACAGGACGGTGCTCTACCTCACTGGAAGCTCACTGTGTGGGCTTATCGCTATGACAATACGCCAAGGAGATGGATCGGGCGTGCTAGTGGTGAAGATAATGTGATGATGAAATGGCCTCCACGTTCACCTGACCCGACCCCCTGCCATTTTTTTCTCTGGGAATACGTGAAGACCTTGGTTTATGTCCTCCCTCTTCCTGCAAATATAAACGAGCTCCAGCAAAGAATAACTATCGCACTGGAGTCAGTTACCCAAGACATGCTGCATCGTGTTTGGGAAGAGCCAGACTACCGACTTGACGTGTGACGGGTAACAGGCGGTGCGCACATTAAACATTTGTGAAAGCTTTTATGAAATTTATGTGCTTATTCAAATTTCTTATTTAAATTTACAGGAATAAATCTTGCTTTGGTCAACATAAAACCTGTTGAATTTCATTTGATTTGACTATTAAGTTTCTGTAATATTTACATGTCAAATGATGTCAAATTTTTGGGAACACCCTGTATAGTATATTTTGTGGCGCCATGTTGGCAGCTAGCAAGCTGTACGTTATCATGGTGCAATACAAACGGAAGTCGTTGTTTGCAAAAAGATTTGGCTAAAGCGGTTACAGTAAGTGATACGGCATGCTATGTAACCGTGTTAACCTACTGATTTAAGCCACCAGAGGCCCATTGCGCAAATTTAACAACAGCAATACAATAACAAGGGTTTTGCGTCATTGCGTACATAAGTCTTGATTTAAGCCATCTACAATGGTGACTTATAAAAGGCTGACTTAAACAATTAGTTATGCCATACCGCTAAAACTTCTTTCCGCATACGAAGTCGATGACTTAAGTTGGGCTTAGACAATTACAGAAAAAGCCTAGCTTAAGCCTACTTTCTGCATAAAATCCTTAATTTCCAGTAAAAAGATTTTATTTTTTTTAAATTCAGTTGCAATGATATAGTACAAATAAAAATTAACTCGAACTTGCTTTAAATATTTTCGAGTCCCACAAAATATTGAGTTTCGAGTTCAAGTTCGAGCTCGGCAAAAAGATCGAGTTCTTTCGGGTTCGAGTTCGCAGCCCTGGTAGTAACCAAGGGTATTAAGCAAGAAATTGGAAATTTTTGGTATACAATCAAAGTTGATGGCACCAAGGACCTAACTGGTGTAGAAAAGATTTTCATAATTATTCGTTTTTTTAAGGAGCATTTTTTAAAAGTAGCGGAACGTTTTTGGTTCTAACAAGCACCGATTCGGGTGATGCAAAATCAATTGCTGACGTGATTTTGGTGAAATTTACTAAAGCAGGACTGACTTCATCAAAGGTACTTAGTCAAGTCTATGATGGCGCATCTGTAATGGCAGGACACTGTGGAGGAGTTCAACGTCTATTGCAGGAACGATAAAACAGAAAGATTCTTTATGTGTACTGCCTGAACCATGAATTGCACCTTGTAGTGGTGCACGCAATGTCGGTTGAACAAGCGATCAATGATTTTTTGCTTGTTCGTGGTACTCTTTACAATTTTTTTTTTGCAAGCCCACAGTTGCACTTCACTATAATGTTGAAATGCTAGCTTGAGTAGAGGTGGACTGGTTATCTGGCTACAGTAACTGCTGTTCTCAATTCTTTTCAACATATAACATCGCTTCTCCAAGAAAAGGGTATTTCATGGGCACATAAAACAGAAACACGTGTAGAGGCATCAGGACTGCTTCGAGAAGTTCAGGAACAAAGTTTCTTGCTCATTGCAAAGATGGCTTACACGGTATTTATGCTATATAATCATAATTATTATCTCAGTTTCAAATAATTTGTTGATGGTGACTATTTAATGTATAAGCTTGTGTTGTGTTTGTCAGTCTGGTTATGCTGCGGGGCCACCATAACGGCGAGTAGACTGCTTGGCTCCCAGATTAAAATAGAAGCAATTAAATGGCTCGCCTCAGATCTTGGTGGAAGCTCATACCACAACCCATTTCAATGATATGGTCAGCGCGATGGCCTATAATATTAAATAAATATAATATTTCGGGGCTATGAGTGGTTTCGAGACTATCTGCTTCACAAACCTGAATTCACATCCTCTGACGAGGCTGAAAAATGGTTTTCACAGCTTCCCTACTTGACGCTTATTACGACAAAGATAGTGTGGGGAGCAAGCCCGCGTATATTCGATACGTATTTTTAGGCATTTAACGCTATATCTGACGCCTCCATATTTACAATAGCAGACAGATGGTAGAGTCGAGCAGCCTGCCTATTGTGGCGCCCTGTCAAACAAAGGACTAGCAAACAATACTCAAGATATAGATGTGCCAAAACAAAGCCTCTAGCTCAAACGAAGAGATTAAAACATCTTTTAGTGCCTAAATTTAATTGCATTTCGCGTTTTTTTACCAAATATTGTACAATGCAATATTTTACATTTACATATTGTGAGCAAATTGCCGTTTGCGTTATGCGAAAAATTATTATTTGCAGAAATATTTTTATAAGTTATGTACATATCGCGTCCAGGAAGCGAGGATTGTCACAAGAAGTTTTCAAATTGCTCCTCGCATCGCTTTGCCTTTTTGGTTAACCGTAGCCACAGTTCGGGCACTCCAAATGTTTGGTTATTTTCTGTAATTTTACTGTTCTACAATCACAGGTGATGTCTCTATTTCAAGAACAGTCTCAGGTCACTAGTTTGTTACGTTAGTGTAAAAGGCAGTGAATGAATGTGAGTCGGCAATATGGATTACCCGTTAGTGCTATTTGGAAGCTGATTAATTAAACATTAATTTACTGGTTTATACCCTGACAAGGTGTTGGTGTTATTGTGGTCTTAAAGAGATCTAACGTGTATTTCCTAGTGAGACCGAGTAGTCCAACAAACGACTGCAAAATAAAACCACTAAGGGTATCCTGTTTTGAAACGGCTTATTTTTATATTGCGTTTTATATGTTCCGAGTTTGTTTGCTCCAGCCAACAATATTCTTCAAGCTAGAAATACTGACTTATCAAATGAGATCACACTTGTTGCCCAGTAGGTTGAAAAGATTCACAATCTTTGAGCAGAAGAAAAATTTTGTGATGTATGGGATGAGGTCGTTGCTCAAATTGATGGTCATTCAAGACAAACACGACGTCATAATGCATTTCTATAAGACTATGTAGTCGAAGAAACAACCGGAAATAATGAAATGAATAAAGACGAAATGCGGAGATTATTTTATAGCACATTGCATCAAATCATTAATGAAATAGACGTGCGTTTTAGCCTTCAGAATACAAAACCACATCCTGCTGTTTCTGCTCTTCAACCTGAAAATAGCAACTTTTTGGATGTAAAGATGGTGCATCCTCTTTTGGATTTGGCAGACCGCACAAGTGTGAAAGCACAATTTGATGTCGCTAAGGCGTATGTTGCAAAATTAAACGGTGATGACAATACAAAGCCGACAACAACCAAACTCCTTTCTGAACATTGTGAAACATTTAAGGCGATGCCTACTGTACATCTTGCACTGAAATTAGGAGCTACTCACGGAGCCTCTACCGCAAAGTGTGAGAACTCTTTTTCTGTTCTGAAAACTATCATGCGAGATCGCAGGCAATCAATGAAGCACGCTCGCAAAGCCCATCTTGTCCGACTTGCGTTTGAAAGCGACTTGACAAAAAACTACAAATTGATTTATCTAATCATCAACACGCGATCAGCCATATCTATTTTGAGGTCATGAAGGTTCGCATCGCATGCAATTCAAAACCTTCTACATCCTAAAATGTCTTTTTTTAAACAAAAATACAGATTTTTTAAAATTGCACAAGATTTGCCGCCGTGCAAAATCAGTTTTAATACGCAAAATTCAGTGTATTTTAGTGCCTCCTCGCTTTCGGCTTGGGCCCCACCACTTCGTTTGCCCTGACGACGGCCCTGTCTGGGATAGGCCAAGTATTCAATCTTGGTCCAGCGTGGCATATTAATTATTGTTTACTTAATAGATACTTTTTCGGCCACTTACTAATACATCCAATTGTGCCGGTCTTTTTTTCAATACCGCTCAGGATGCTAATCTAAATTTTGACATCGAGAATTATTTGTTAGTTCTAGCATAATTTACGGAGGATGCTAGTTTCTAGGTAGCAGTTTTCAAGGCGATCTCCTATTAGGAAGGATCTGCCTCCAGCATTACAATAAGGTGAAATAGAAAATTTTGCTCAACAATGATCACCAACATCATACGGTGCCATACAACAAACTACTACATCATGTCAATGGCGCGACCGGTTTCGACCTTATTGGTCTTATCAGGTGGGTGTAAAAACACTCAATACTAAACCTGCTAAAAAACAAATTTGCCATTGGGTGCAAAAAACAGATGCAATACAAAACAATATGACACAGCAATACCTATATCATTTATCATTATAATCGCATTTTTATTATTGGGTATTTTTTACACCCGCCTGATAAGATCCAATAAGGTTGAAACCGATCGCGGGTTATTGACGTGATTTAATAGATTGCTGTATGGTACCGTATGATGTTGGTGATCATTTTTAAGCAAAATTTTCTTATTATCTTAGTGTGATGTTGGAGGCAGATCCCTCTTAGTAGGAGATCGCTTTGAAAAATTGCTAATTAGCAACTAGCAACCTCCATAATTTATGATGATAAAGTCTTAACAATGATCCTACACCCCTTTTAGGGCTTACCGATTCGACTTGTTTTTCATGTCATGTGTGTATGTGTCCTTAAATGAGAACCCATGATACAGATATTGTTGTAATATATTGTTTTGTATTGAATCTTTTTTTTGCACTCAATGGCAAATTTGTTTTTTTCAGCATTTTTATTATGGAGAGTTTTTTACACCCGCCTGATGAGACTTAACAAGGTCGAAACCGGTCGCGGGTTATTGACATGATGTAATAGATTGCTGCATGGTACCGTATTGTGTTGGTGATCGTTTTTGAGCAAAATTTTCTATTAATATTTTACCTTAGTTTTAGCATAATTATTTCTAGGAAGGCATAAATTTTTGGATGAAATGCGAGTAGAATGATGATGTATGTCAGAAAATTCACTAAATAGACGAATGAAAAATATCGGAAGTTATATTACATTTAATTTAGCCATGAATTTTTCTAACTCTAAGTAAAAAATTTTCTTATCTTTAAATATGGAACTTTTGCGATATTGGGCTAGTTTGTTGTCCGAAAGAGATGAGTGATAGGAGACTCATTGCAGCCAGAAAATAGCCAAAGACAAGAAAGAATAAAGTATTTGCCTTGTATGCTAGAGAGTGTGAGAAAGAAAAAACGAATAAGAAGAGGAAAAAGCAGAGTAACAATCCCAGAAAAGAAAGAAGTGATAAACTAGTTACTGCTGCGAAGACCAGCAAAGAGCTTACCAAATAACTCATACTTCTGCAAAAAAAGCCCATAGCAATGGAAAGAGTGAGTTCAGTGCTTCAAAGTGAACATTGGCAAGAAAGCCGAAGTATCCTTGGCCGAAAGCGGGAAGGAAAATTCAAATCATAAGGACTTATGCCAAAGCCAATAACTGTATACAGGCCTGGAAGCGAAAACATAATGGCAGATATCGAACGCCGTCGCGTTGCCGCTGTAATTCTATGGTTTGTACACTTGCTAGCACTATTTATAGTGAATACCACATGCACTAATACCGAATTCCCCAGCATTTTTTATTACAAAGAGCATTCGAAAGAACTCCCACAGTTCAAAAGGAGTGACAATTGCGGTCTTGTGGACGGAGTCAGCTGCCATGGGAATTTGATGGCAACCACGGACGAGATCAATTTCAGAAAAATTTTTAGGCCCTGCTAATTTAGAGTTAAAATCCTGGATACGTGGGAGGGAATATCGGTCATCAACTGTTGTGTCGTTAAGATTCAACTGTTGTGTCGTTAAGATGACGGTAGTCGCCGCAAGGACGCCAATCACCACAAGCATTTCAACGACTCATGGATGGATTTTTCGTCAACTTGATTTCGCTTTTCTTTATTTGGACGATATTTTGATAGCCAGGTCTTTTGATGACGAACATTTTGACCTCCTTTGACAAGTTTTTGACTTCCTTTCTGCTAATGGTCTCGTCATTAACAAATTCAAATGTGTTTTTGGAGTTACCAAACTCGACTATTTAGGTCATAAAGTCACAATTAAGGGATCCAACCTTTTCCTGACCGCATTAAGTCTATTCAGAATTTTCCGATTCCTCAAAGCCGATCTGCTCTCCAACACTTCTTAAGACTCATCAACAACCACCATCGATTTCTTCCTAATATTGCCCATAAGCTGGCTCCACTGCACTTTGCCTCCAGTGGTCGAGGAAAGTCAGTGGAATGGCTACAGTCTTGCCAAGAGGAATTCGATTGCGCATAATCCGCTTTAGCTCACGCAACTTTACTTCATTACTCTCGTGCAAACGCGATCACTAGCATTACAGTCGACGCTTCAGACGTTGGATTGGGCGCTCAACTAGAACAGTTGCACGACGACATGTGGGCCCCTATTGCATTCTCCTCTCGAAAATTATCTTCTGCCGAACGAAATTACAGTGCATTTGACAGAAAACTACTTGCAGCTTATGCAGCCATCCGGCACTTTCGCCATTTTGTGGGAGCAAAACCTTTCACTGTCTATACAGATCACCAGTCCCGTAGCACTCCAACTTCGGGGCCCCCCCCCAAAGTAATCGCAAGAGCCCCTGCGCACAGGTCATATCACTTTAGAGGTGTAAAATTGAAAAGCTGCATTAAGAAAATACACCACAATTTGTACATAAGTAAACAGGCTAATGTCAGAATAAAGCATGCCGATACCGAAGGTGCAAGTCATAAAAAATTTGGCACCGATGCCAGAGTTCAGTAGGACATTTATGCAGACACTGCGAAACGAAAGCAATGACACTGAAAAACATGAAAAAGTTATAAAAACACAGTATCATTTAAATAGTCTGGAGCGAACCTTTTTGTTCGCAAATGCTGTTATGACATTGTCATAATCAAGAGATCGGGCGCAGTCATTTTCGATTGACAACATGGCTAATGAAGATAGTCTACTGTCTGTCATAGACGTTCTATTAAAAGTTTTGATCAGTTTCAATTTGCTGAAGCTTCTTTCAGCGCTGGCAACAGTCACGGGGCAAGTTAGTAAGATTCGAAGTGCGATGTACACATTCGGATACAATTCAAATAAATGAGTCTTTAGAAGATAGTTCAGAAAGTCTTGAGCCGTATTGAGGTTGCGTTTTTTTTGTAAAATTAAAACAAACCGCTGTAGCTCAGCGCTCATTTCATCAGAATCAATGTCACCGAACTTTTTTTGGAACTCTTTACAGCAAGTAAGAAGAGCATTTTCTTGTTGCACAAGCAAAAGTTTGTCTCGTGTGTACAAAAACGAAAAGGCGGAAGAAACCTCACGTAACAAATTAAAGCGCTCCTTTATTGACATAATAGCCTGGTCTACTAATGGATAGAAAAAGTTGCTTTTAAATTTCAGTTCAGGAGTAGCTCGTTGTTCCTCTTCACCTTGGTAATCAAACAATCTTCTTTTCTTTCCACTTCTTGACGGAGGAAAAGAAGGATCAATATCCAATTCCTGTGCTATTTCAACAGCAGATGTTGCGGCACTGTCATAACCCGTTGTGCGATAGTTTTGCAAAAACTTTTCAGTTGCCTGGATTTCCGTTTCCATTGTATGAAGGGAGACTCCATACGATTGAAGAATCTTGCTTGCTTTATTGACTTGGAATAGGATATCATACCAAATAAACAACGACAAAAGAAAACTCCATTTTGATAAATGAGCTATCAACGATTTTGTTTCTGAGGCACCTCTTCCATCTTTTCTTTCTATGGAAATGGCTTCCAAGTCTTTCAGTGCCAGCAACACCTCTTTTAAATTGTATCGAAGAGGTTTGATGCATTTAATTTTGCTTTCCCAACGAGTATCAGATTGTGACTTTATGGACAGCTCCACATGTTTCTTCAAAATTTCCCAACGCTGAGCAGAGGAAGAAAACAGCACATACAACCTTGTAAGTACTCCAAAAAATGTCAATGCTTCCGTCGATCAATTAGCACTGTCAACAACAACTAAGTTAAGAGTATGGTTTGCACAGGGCACGTAAACAGCTTTGGGATTGATGTCTAGCATTCTTGCTTGGACCCCGGAATGTTTTCCTTTCATGTTAGCACCATTATCATATGACTGACCTCGACAATCAGACAATTCGAGTTGCAGTTCGGTCGCTTTTTCTAAGAAAGCGTCCAACAAGCCTTTCCCAGTACTGTCACTTATTCTCAAGTAGCCAAAAAATGTTTCTTTAACAACAGCAGCTTCTTCATTACATAGTACATAACGGAGAATGACAGATATTTGTTCATGATGTGACATATCTGGAGTGCAGTCCAAAATTATAGAAAAATATTTTGCCAATTTCAATTGCTGTAAATTTTCTTTTTCAACTTTTGTCGCTAGCAATTCAATTAGTTCATTTTGTATGGTAAGACTCAAATAGTGATCTTTAGTGTTTTTATTCTTGATTCTGTCTTGAAGCTCTTTTAGGATCGGATCTCTTCTTGCCAAAAGCTCAAATATACCCAGAAAATTTCCATTGTGAGGAGATCCTAAGACTTCTTCAGATCCTCTAAAAGCAAGATTCCTTTCCGATAGAAACAAGGCAATGTCGATAAGTCTTTCTAAAACATTTTTCCAAAAACGTCTTTCATTGAAAAAATATTCATCTCGCGTTTGTCGATAGTGGATGAATTTCTTATCCCTTCAGCTAGCAACATCCATTGACTGCAGCATTCTTGGTGGGAAATGCCGTTTTCATGGTCTTTCAGTTTTTTCGAAAAACCCTCCCATGTATTTATACCACTACAAAAGGGGCTTAGTGTTTTTCCAAAAAAGCTTACAACAAAAGCAAAAAACTTGATCTGATTCCCCACAATAAACTAGCCACGACCGTGAAACACTTTCACCATTAGGTAACACACGTTTATAATGGTTGGAGGAAAAACGTCGCCTTGGAGTTGTGTTATTATGTGGAAAATTCATTATTAGTTGATGTGGTCCACGCTTTACTATATCACATCGTTGAGCATCAGAAATACTTTCAGGCCATTTACATGGGTCATCAGGGATAGGGGTAAATCGAGATTTAGTTATTTTTGATATTGAAGGTTGCGTATTGGCAGGTAAATCACAACTTACATTTTCTGGAAATTCACAATCACTTTGATGCTGATCGTCATAGTCTTCTTTTTCTTGTACACTATAGTTTTCTTCATCCCTCTCGGTACTAGTGCCAGGTCTACTCTGCTCAGTAATCTTGAAAAAATCTGTCATCTTGGGCAATTTCGCTACAGCATCTCGAGCAGTGGCTGCTTCTTTTCTCTTTTGAGCACCACTTTTTGAACGTTTCATTCTATACAATGTCAATAAAATACTTTATCTGCACTCTGCAGTGTATATACAGGGTGTCCGTAAAGTTACTATACAGTCTTACAAGTTACTATACAGTTTCATTGTATTATATGTAATAGTTTTTGTTACTATATAGATGTAACACATGTATTTTCTGAGATTTTTATAAACATAAAGGTGTTATTTCTTTTGTTACAAATAAATATAGTAATACAATATCTTACTGTACTGTTAATATACTACAGGGTGTCTGTATAGTAACTTGTAAGATTGTATAGTAACTTTACGGACACCCTGTATATTGTCCCGGTATTTATAGCCAAACAGAATTCCAGACCATTCTATGATTGTTGCGTAACAACGGCATTGTTACGTCATTCGAATATTCAAGATTCTACCAGAAAATCAATTGAAATATTCTAGATTCTGCGAGATAAAATGACGTCGCATTCACTTATGATGTCACAAGCCAATTTCTTCCTACAGTTTAAATCGGTTGTAAACAAGTCTGCTGAACTGAAAATAATCACGTAGCCAAAAAGCAATTTCAGACTAACTTGGGCCCCCAAAGTTGGCCTGGGCCCCCCCAAATTGGGGGGTTTGGGGGGCGGCTGCTACGTTTCTGCAGATCACAATCCCCTAACCTTTGCCTTTGCAAGTTCAGCAGACCGTTCTCCCAGGCAATCACGACATCTGTCCTATATCGCTGAGTTCACCATCGACATTCGTCACGTTTATGGAAAATACAATGTCGTCGCAGACACTCTATCTAGAATAGAAACCGCAGAACTGCAAGACATTGACTTCCAACAATTGGCAAAAGACCAAACAACTTCTACCAAAATCTAAGCTTACCGTACCGCTATCACCGGTTTATCTCTCAAAGACATCCCTCTGAACAACACTGTTTTATTGCGCTATCTATCTTTAGGAAAACCACGTCCTGTTATTCCAAAGGAATGGACTTTTAAAGTGTTTCAAACAATCCAATCGTTGTCACATGCTGGCCCGCGCCCCACATAACGAGCTGTGACTGACCGTTTTGTTTGGCACGGTATGAAGAAAGATATCCGACGATGGTGCGAGGAATGGCACAGCTGCCAATCATCTAAAATTCATCCACATGTCCGAGCACCTCTTACTCACAGGCTATCACCATCAGGTCATTTCAGAAGCTTACATGTTGATCTGGTCGGTCCGTTGCCCCCCAGCGAAGGAATGGCGTATCTCTTTACCACCATCGACCGCTTTACTCGGTGGCCAGAAGCCACCCCTCTTCGCGATTCCAAAGCAAAAACATGCGCCCAAGCTCTGATCAGACACTGGATATCACGTTTCGGTCTGCCAGAAGACATCACGTCTGATCGAGGTGCACAGTTTACTTCCTCACTGTGGACTGAACTGGGACAAGTCCTTGGAGTGCAGTTACACACCACCACCACTTACAATCCGCAAGCTAACGATATGATTGAAAGATTACACCATCAACTCAAGAGCTCCCTTAAAGCTCGGATTACTGACCCGTATTGGATTGATCACCTTCCTTTGGTACTGCTCGGCATCCACGTGGCCTGGTGTGAAGAACCGGGATGCTCCCCAGGGGAATTGGTGTATGGCTCTGGTCTTCGCCTTCCAGGAGAATTCGTTGACCACCACAATCCTAGTAATACCCAACCCCCTGAAGATTTCCTTCGTCACCTCCAATGTGCAATGCATACTTCACTTCCAACACCAGCCATTCACCATTCAAAGCCATTGTCATATATTCCCCCCACACGAATGCAAAGCAAATTTGTCTACGTACGTGTTGACAGCCATAAGAAGCCATTACAGCGTCCCTATGATGGACCATTTTGCGGTATCTCAACCAGCGACAAACTTTTCGTGCTCGACATTAACGGTCGTCAAGAAAAAGTTTCTGTCGATCTATTTATGCCAACATTCATTGAAAACCGTTCCCTATTTGTGTCTCCACTTCTTCCACCATGGACCCAGAAGCAACATTACCTATTCCTACCGATCACCGGTCAAACGATGAAACTCCATCCATGACAACCACCCACCATACCAGAAGCGGAAGACAACGTCGATTTCCCAGACATTTGAACACTAACTATGTTTACGCAATGACGTAGCACGCCGCTCCCCATTGCTGGGAGGGGACCATGTGGCGACCATTAATCATTATAAATATTCGTGTAACTTTTCGCTTCATTGAAGACGTCGCTATGACGAAATAATGCTGCGATTACGTTTGGTGTTTGTGTGTGTCGGTTAGTCAGTAGAGTGATAACTCAAGACAAGGAACTGAATAAAATTGGTTGCTGATTTATTGATCAATATCTTTATTAAGAAGCAGCTATACTGCCATCCCTTTACATTTATTACAACTGCATTAGATTTTGTTTCTGGCGCAAAAACTTAAGTTCAAGGTTTATAAACCTGGAGTAAACAGGAAAAATTTTGGGGGTACCAAATCCGGTTTCTCGCAGAGGCCCGTCAACGATTATTGAAAGCGGCCCATGTTTATTTTTGTTTTTTGCCTATAGGGGAGATGTGGGACCAATGAAACAATCGGCCAATGAAACAGCGCAATAACTTACCCTTTATAAAACATAAAATAATGATTTTTGTTTTATTGAAACGAGATTTAGATGCAATTTGAAATTATGGAAGGTGGTTCAAAACAAAGTTCTTTTTCACTAGATATAAGAACATTGATACATTTGCTAATTTTTAGTAAATTTAGAAAACTAAAGTTTGGAAAAAGTGCTTTGAAAGTTTAGGCGGTATGATAATCATATTTAGTTGCTGTTAAAGTTAGCTTACTACCGGTACTGTTAAAGTTACCTATTTAACAAAATTGAAATTTTAAATTCAATTTTAAAGTTGTTTGCTAAGGCTTAGCAGCTAAGCTTTAAAATAAAGATGGCTGCGTGTGGGACATATGAAACAGATATCTAGGAAATCTTTGTTACACTGTTTCGTTGGTCCCTCATGTTGTTTTTCTAATATTTTTCAGTGATAATGCCGACGTTCAAAAAAGGTAAAGGTCTTAAAGGCAAATTTAACACTAAGGATTTATCTAATGCTGTGAAAGATGTTATGCATTATCACACTAGTTTTAGGAAGGCGAGGAGAAGATGGAATGTAAACTTTTGCACTTTGTCACGCTATGTTAAGCAAGCTAAAACGAAAGGCGAAAACTTCACTATCACCAAAAAGAGCAACAAAACTAAACAGGTATGTATTAAGAAGTTTTTATATTAATATTTTTGGGGTTAATTTTCTATTCGATTTTAGAAATGCGATAAGTTAACAGATTGACTTTACAAGAATTAATAACAATTTCTAACACTGCTTAAATAGTTCTTACTGCAGTAGCAATTAATGCCACTTATTCATGAAATAAGAGACAACATGGGTACTACAAACTATACAGTTGCTTAATTAGCATTTTTTTGCTGGCAGGTGTTTGCTGACGATGAGGAAGTGGCTCTGAAGGACTACATCGTAAAAGCATCCAAGCTCTATCGCGGGCTAAGCAAGCATGATGTCAAGAAATTAGCGTATGAATTTGGAATAGCTAAAGATCTTTCTACTCCAGCCAACTGGTTAAAAAATTAAAGTGCTGGAGAGAATTGGCTAAAAGGATTTAGAAAAAGGCATAAAAATATATCACTTAAGCACCCTGAGGCAATAAGCTTGGCCTGAGCTAGTGCCTTTAATAAGCATAATGTTGAAGCTTTTTTTTCAAATTTACAACAAGTTTTAACTACAGCTGCTGCAGGAACAATTCCTCCTCAAAACATTTATAATTTAGATGAAACTGGAATTTGTACACTCCAAAAACTAAAGCAAATTTTTGCAACAACTGGAATAAAAAAGTGGGTCGAATTACATCAGCAGAGCGAGGGGGAAAATGTTACATTGTGTACATGCATAAATGCAATTGGCCATGCTTTGCCCCCAGTTTACATATTTCCACGTGTGCATTTCAAAGAACATATGCCTAAAGGTGCACCATATGGTAGTCTTGGTTTGAGTGCTCCTTCAGGGTGGATGAACAGTGACCTATTTTCTCAGACACTGCTTCACTTTATTGGTCACATGCATGTTTCAAAATCCAACCCGGGACTACTAATTTTAGATAATCACAGAAGCCATCTTGGTCTAGAAATCATCACCCTTGCTGAAAAACGTGGTTTGGCAATATTAACATTTCCTCCTCATTGCATCCACAGGCTGCAACCACTGGACGTAACAGTTTTTGGATCTTTAAAACCTTTTACAACCGTTTCGCTGATGCTTGGATGACAAACAATCCGGGACGGTCAATCAGCATTTACGAAATTGCTGAACTTTCTGAGCAGCTTTCTCAAAAGCGTTTAATCTTGAAAACATTACTTCAGCTTTTAAGCATACAGGAATTTTACCTTTAAACCCTCTAGTCTTTACAGAAGACGACTTTTTGCCTTCGTACGTAACCGAAAGGCCCAGCTGCTCGGCTGAACATGCAGCGTTTCAACATACCACTTCAGCTGA
Source organism: Trididemnum clinides (assembly GCA_963675345.1). Taxonomy (NCBI): domain Eukaryota; kingdom Metazoa; phylum Chordata; class Ascidiacea; order Aplousobranchia; family Didemnidae; genus Trididemnum; species Trididemnum clinides. Next base: position 5,519,838 of record OY776287.1, on the reverse strand, counting down.
TGAAGAAATTATGTTAAAGTTGCACCCCCATCCAAAAGTTTTTGCCACTACAAGTAGACAACCTTCTAAACAACAAAAGTCGGCTAATATTACAAGCAAAAGTGAAAAGCTTTAACGTTTTCCTGAGCTAGTTTTAACTTCAAGTGAGGACGATGAGGACAATGATGATCTCTTACTTGATTCGACTAGCAATGAAGAGAATTTTCTTTCTACTACGTCTGAAGATGTTGCTGAAATAGAGAACTTTGTCCCTACAACTGTCCCTTTAATGACCTTTGCAGTTGTAAAAGCTTATTCAAATGCCAACAAATACAGAAATTTTATTGATCAAATTATTAGGGAACCAGATGCTGATAAAGACTAAAGTAAAGTTTTTAAAAAGATCACCCAAAATCAAAAATGGCTTTTTATTTTCAGAAACCTTGGATTTGGCTTCTTTTTGTCACAACGACTTGGTTTGCATTTTGAAACCCCCTCACCTGTAGCTACCACATCTCGTTTGTCACATGTTTTCAAATTTTCAAAAGATTTGGTGCAGTTTAATATTTGTTAAATATATATTTTTGTTTTGGTCATTTTTTTATTGAGTTAAATACTCGACTGCCAGTGCTAATCCTATTGCATTAATATTCGTCAGAAAAGGCATCTAAAATATAAAGTGTTCAGCTCCAACCACTCTAATGTTCAGCTCTTCCCACATCATCCAACCCCTTAAAATAAGAAAAAAAATGACAAAAAGGTTTTTTCATCCTTAGTTAACCACACCTTCAAACCGCGACGTAATATTTTGTACATATTTCTTTTTGGTTTGCCATATGTGCTTTAATGTTCCATATTTGTTGATTATACTAAATTTCTGTTACTTAAAGGCTGCAAATTCGATAAAAATAAACATGTTTTTTATTACAATTTTGTGTGTCATAGGTCTCACTGGGGTGGGACAATTTTTTGTGGTACTTTATTAACTCTTTTGCTCCCGCGTGAAAAGTGAAAAATAATGTCCGTAAGGTGGCAGCGCGAAAAACTGTCATAATCAATCATAATTAATCATAATTATATACCTCAAGTTTGTTTGTAAATCATTACTCAGCTGTCTACTTCTACATTAAGTGTGATATATCTTTGAAATCTACATTTCTCGAGGATTTCTAATAGAAAAAACATTTTTTTTGAATATGCAAATTTTATGCAAATGAACCCCCCCAACTGGGGGGTAGTTGTCTTCAAAATTAAAGTAGTACCCTCACCTCAAAGATCACTACAGATTTAATTTTCTACCAATTTTTTTAGAAATGGTCACAAAATGATGCTAAGGACATAAGCTTTCAAGGTACATCAATCAAAACTTACCTAAAAGCCTAGGTTTTCTACAATTTGCAATTTTCCGAGACACATGACCTTTTTTTGACCGGTACCGACCGGTACCAAATTTTGGTAGTTAAATTTAGTACCTAAAATATGATCAGTTATTATCTGCTAGAGGTTAGCCTAAACCATGTAACATTATGTATTTTTGAACAGGGAATTTCTTCAAGATTCAGAAAATATTAAGTTTAAATAGAATATGCTGTCACTGACAATGAAACAGCCGCTTGTTTACACCCTTCCCATTTCTTGAGAAACAAGGGGGATACAGCAAACTTTGATTTAGAGAAGCCAAACTTCTGCTAGCTTTTAAACTTGCATTTCGCTTTTTGTCTCCTTGGAAACTTGATACAAAATGACGACTTTAGTGGTGAAATATTTGCAATGTATTTTATCTTTTTATAGGGTGTAGTTTTTCTAAAAATTATAATTTAGTGAAGGTAAGTCAAAAAATTATGGAGGTTTTGAACTGACATGATGTACAGTACTCATTTTTGATCAGTAAATATCATATACCACTTAGTCTAAACTATTTAAAGTTATATATTGCTGGAAAGCAAAATTTCCTAAGCTTTCAAATGAGATCAATATTTAGCAACATATCATATATTTTACGCACTAAATCTACTTTTATCTACTTATCACTCAAATTTGTTTGTGGGGGTTTTGAGACCCCTAAAAAATCTGGAAATTCAAAAACGTAAAATTTATTATTATCGCTTGAAATTTTGTCAAATAATGCCCCAAAAGAGTAGTTTTCAGACTGTGTTAATGATAAAGGGTTTGGTTATGTGGTAAAGATGTAATATCAATTTGATTTTAGTGTAGTTGGCACGTGCTGAGAATTTGGCAGGTTTTGTCGTCTGCAACTGGGTTGTTGGTGTTTTTAACCGTTTTTGGGTATAAAAATCGACGAATTAGGGCACAAATTATACATGTTCCGATGCGTGAGGAAATAAGCGTGATCTTTAGAAAATTTTATGAAAATCGGATGAGAAATAAAGTCACAAATCGATTTTTAAGTAAACTAATTTTGTAACTGAATTCAAAAAATTTGAGGTAAACACTGAAAACACGAGATCATCAATCGATGATCGCAGGAGCGAAAGAGTTAAGCAATATAAAGACTTCCAAAAACGTTTAGACGTTGCAATTGATAACAATAACAGCTCTATAGGATTAAAGTGGTTGGTGAAAATTTTATAAAAATTACTTAATTATTATCTCGATTAAAAACTAAATATTCAATATTGTTTCATTGATCCCACATCTCCCCTACTGTACCCGAAGGCTCCCTTTTTTTGGCGATCAACTATACAAAAGCAATTATTTTGCACATTTTAGTCACGAAAACATGTTTTCTGATGTTTGTTGCTCACGCTCTTCTCAACTTGAAGATTCCTTTTGGATAATCAACTTTATAAAATCGATTTTTTCCAATGCTACATTTTTTTCAAAAGCTCCCCTTACATCTTGTTTCAGCTAACCAGTACGTAGCAAACGATCGTTTGAGAACCCCTGTCATCGTTCCATATCAATTTTGAGATAGAATACGTGCATCACAAAACTTGCAGAAGTAAACAACTAGTAGCATTGACAGGGCCTCTACATCGTCTTTATTCTGAAGAACCAGGTCTTAAAAAATGATGTTGTCCCTTTAACTAATGTCCTTACTTCTGAACCTATGTTCTTATTTTGTTTTGCCACTGTTAGAGTCTATTTTAATGTAAACTTTTTTTTATCTTATCCATAATTAAGATTTTCAATTAGAATTTACCAAATTACTTTTGCCGGCTTCTCTAAGGTTTTAGGCAAGCTATTTTGAAACTTCTAAAAAACAGTATTCAACCCAGTTATGCATGCATAAATGTCCGCATTCAACAGATAATTTTGATTCATCTTAATAAAGAGTAGAAAAAATGGTGTTTCTAGTTGTTCTTAATTTTGGTTCCAGGCTGATGTAAGTCCTGCATATCGTATTCTGTCGCCATTTGCAAATCCAACTAGGCTGATATGCTTTTTAAACTTTTCAATCAATCGATCAATCATTTTATTTTTGCCCAAATCAGGATACATAGCAAATAAATTTGACAGCAGTGGACAAAAAAAGGAGATGATGGCAAGACAATAGATGATAATACATGCACATGAAAAGAATTTAGATTAAATTTGAAGATAGTGGCATCGCCATCGCACCTGAAAATAGCGGATAAATATGAACAAACACAAAGAAAAACATATACAATATGTACAAAGTGTCGCTAGATACATTAAAAATAATAATAAAAAACTGTCATGTTGTAACCCTAACAGGGGGGCTATCAAGTGTTACACCTTAGGCTACCCAAGGGTGACCTGGGAGCAACGACAGCCAAGAGACAGCTCCTTTACGTCTCAAGGCACATAAACCCTGTCGCCGGTTGTAGTTTTAAGCCATTCACTAAGTCATTAAGTCAGACTAAATTAAGCACATATCTATTATAAAAAAAAAGTTACTGTGGGTTAGTAGTAGGCCTACCTGTATGGCATCGGCAGCTGCATTGTTCGGGTAAAACTTAATCAACTCAATTAATAATTAATTTGATGCAGAGTGACCTTAACAGACGAAAATAACTTATTATTCTAAATTGATATGCCATGATGAAGTTTCAGTAGTTCAATGCTCTTTATGATTTGATCGTTCATGGTTGACTGTTCTCACTTCACGATCACAACCTTCAGAGGTTCCATATGAAAACAGAAAAAAGAACACAGAAACCATAGCACTGTAAAAGTCTATATCATAAGCAATTAAATTTCCTAGATGTCAATTTTTAGAGGATTAAATGTTCATGAGGTGATAAAGAACTGCTTTGATTGGTTGATAAAAGATATCAAAGATTTTATTTCTCTTAATGCTTGAGGAAGTTTATTCCATTGTACAGAACCTTTGTATTTAAAAGAAAATAGACTTTTCGCTTTGTTGTGTACTTATTATACAGTAGTAATTGAAACGAAATTGTTCGCTAGTGCTATATTATTTAATACGTTATAAAGTTTAGTGAAGAGTGTTTTGATAAATTGTACCATTTCTTGTAAACCTTTCTCATTTTTGTTCTTGTAAGGTAAGGTTCTAAACCGCTACAAATAAGCTATTTTTAAGTTGCAAAATTTAAATAAAATGAAGTTAACAAGTTTTTTGCATGTAAGCCTGTGGCCAAAGATGTAATATTGTAAATCGTACTGTTAAATTGTAGACACAGTAAATGCCGTAGCATAAAGCTGTGATCTTAATAGTGGTCATGTTGTAATGATTGATGCAAACATTTGGCAAGGCGCAAGCATATAATGAGTTTGGCTAGTCAATACTCTTTAAGGAATATGGCACAAGTTATCTTGCCTATCATTACACATCATGAAAAAAATTGCTTTAAAATCAAGAATAAAGTATCTTTTTAACGAATATTGTATTGGCAAGAATAAACCAAAGCGATTTTGCTTTTCATTTTTTGGTGTTTATGTGTCTCCATCGTGAAGAAGCCTAGTTTCAAGGGTGGTTATAAATAGGCAAAGTAGGCATAGTACAGACAGAGTAGGCATTGTAGGCATAATACAGGTGTATTGGGCATAGTACAGACATAGTATGCATATTACAAGCATAGTAGGCATAGTACATATATAGTACAAGCATAGTACAGGCATAGTTGGCATAGTAAAAATATAGTAGACATAGTACAAGAGTAGTAGGGGATGTGTGTGACCAAAAACTAGTCACACCAATATAACGAAGCCTTATTTCTTTCCTTTCAAAAAAAATTAAATTTTTAATTTTATTAATTTAAATTAAGCATTGAGTGGATACAATCAAATTTCACATTAAAAGCTCTTGTTATCATCACTATTCCTGTACTACCGGTATGCCTCTATTATGCCTACCATGTCTGTACTATGCCTGTTTAGTACTACCATAGTTTCAACTAGTTTTTATGGCGCAGTGGGTCTATTTACTTTTGATGGCATTTTACCTTCAGAATCAATTTTTCCATTTAACATATGTGATTGGTCAATTTTGATAAAATACTTAAAATGTGACATTTAGTTATTTTGTGATTGGTCATTTTCAATAACTTATGGTATTAAACATGTGAGTTGACAAAAGTTTTATCCCCTTGTATACTCCCCTTAGCATTTACATACCCTACCACCCCTCAGTGTACACTGTTTTTGTTGAAGTACCCTGCCTGCAAAGAATTGAATTTCTAATCATCACATTTAAAGGCAGAAGGCCTGTCCACTACATCACAGCAAAATTCTGCACATGACAGCAAATGTGCTTGTATGAGAGTATGAATCATATACAGCAAAATAGATTCTAAGGGTACAATGCTGTGGATGGAAAAATAACCCCTATCTTTTTATAAAGAAGTGGCTATTTCCTGTCAAAGGCAGAAGACACCCACTGGCCATTTTGGTGCACACAATTAGTGTGTCTTTAGATAAGCACATTTACTAGGGTGCTCTCAGTATTTCTATGGTGTATTAATTAGTAATGGGACAAGTACTCAGAATTGAGAATCGAAAATGTCGAAACTTTTTCTGGTATCTGAATCAGAGAATTTGAATCGAATTTTAATTCTGAAAATGATTTTTTGGAAATCTTATGTTTGCAACTAAAATTACAATCTAAGAATATTGGGAGTTGAATATGAATAAATACCTTCAAGGAATTTACTTAAATATTTTTTTTTCTAAACATTTACCCTTGTCATTTCATTTTATTATATAAGAAAATTATTCTCTTTTTTGCTATAACAAAATCATTTATGTTTCTTCTTAATGCATAATTAATAAAAATACTTTGTCCAAAAAATATTTGTTTCTTTAACCAGCTTTAGGATCTGAAAATTATCATGAATTCATTGCATGTATCGAAATTGGACTCATATTGGAATTGGAATCTGAATTTTAATGAGGTATTGCGACTCGTATCAGAATTCTTGGGTATCATCCCATCACCAGTAATAATTGGTATTGCTGCATGTGAATGCCACAGCTCTGGGTTCCACTCTTCACACTATTTTTTTTTAATTGGGAATGATTTTTCTGGAGTATCTAGCCTACATCAGTAATATTTTTTGTTTTTTCCTAAAATTACATCTAAGCAGTGTACATGCGAGGGGATGCCAGGTGTATAAAATGTAAGGGAAGTGTACATTGAGGATTAAATTTTTCTTAAGTCACCTTTTTAATACCAGTATGTTAATGAAAGTGACCAATCACAAATGATTTTAAAACTTTAAGGTCGAAAATGTAAAACAGTACTTGATTTTACATTTCAATTCTTGCACCCTGTGATTGTAATGTTGGCTGCTTATACAAGGTATTTCACCAAAGTGTGGACTAAATTTCTTAAGAATTTTTAAGTTATTTATTGATTGCCAATCGCAAAAATTTTTGCAGATTTTTTTTATTATGCAGTTATTAGTTTACCTTAAGTGAGATTCAGTAAAATATGAAAAATTAGGGTTACCATAAATAATAAATGAATCCATCGAAAGTATGTACCATGATGGGATGTCAGCTTCAGGATCAGAAAAATTTCAAAAAACTTGTGAAAACAAATAGACTCATCAAATTCTGTAGTTGGAAAAGACAGTGCTGCACTTCAGCAAGATGGAGCAACGTCCCACACAGCCAGAACCATCCAAATCTGGTGCAATAATAATTTTAAGTCATTTTGGTCTAAAGAACTTTGGCCACCTTTATCCCCGGATTTTAATTCCATGGACTTTGGCGTGTGGTCTATCTTGAAACAAAAAGCCTACACTGCTTCATGTTCAAGCTTTAGATGCCTTAAAGAAAAAATTAACAAAAATTTGGGAGGAATTGAAGGTAAAACCTTGCATGCCACCTGTAAGAGGCATTCCATTATGATACCACAAATCAATGCAACCACTATGTCACAGAATTATTTGAAATTAAAATAGATCATACAACACAAAAATTAAGGTCAATTAAAAAAAATCATCAAAATCAGTCGACCGGTTTGCGAGATATCAGCATTTGTATTTTGGACTTTCACTAGGTGGCGCTCTTTATTTGCTAAACAATTTTTTTTACTTTACAGGCATTTGTTGAGATAGAAAAGTGGTTGAAGTGCCAATTTTATCATTTTGGGGGGTGCAGAATCCAAAAACTACATTAGTTTTGCCCTAAAGTTGTTATTTAAAAAGATATAAGCAAATTTTTTGTTTTTTAGGGGGTGATAAAATGCCCTGAAAAGCACATAAGGGAGACAAAGTGTGAAAAAAAACTTGTTGTTATATGCTTATTTATTAACTGAATTTTCTGATTTTAAATTCTTTTCTGATGACAATTCATTCCTTTTCCAGATAATAACTTTGGAAGATTTACATGGGTCTATCAAAATTGTCATTTTTTTGGAATTCACACATTTCAGCTTACAAATTCACAGTATTCTGAACAAACAATTTTATGATGAAATATTTTGATTTTTGATCTTTTTCATAATTGTAGAATGTGAAATAAAACACACATCTCAAGCACTTTGCAATTAAGGCCAATTAAAGTAGAGCAATACAAGTGTTATGGTTATAAAAGGTCAACCATTTTTTGAAAAAAAGAAAAAGATTTTTTGCAAAATAGAAAGCATATGATCACAATAGTTTGAAACTAGTCAGTGGTTATATTAGCATTTATCACAACACATTGTAGTTTGACACTGAGTTAACTTTTCCTGGAAATAAACCATTGCAAGCATCCTGGTAAACCATGGATTCAGTCTATCAATAACCCAATTAATTGCTGGTTCATAGTTTACATCACATAAACTGTAAGAAAATAAATCATACCATTAATCAAACATCTTTGCATCACAGAAAATTGTACAGCCACACAAATTAATGTATGCTCATTTTATTTAGGCAAGTGATTGAGGCACACTGATGTTTTAGTGGTAGACATACCAGTTGGTGTAGTGCTCGATCACATCTTCCCATACAAACAGGGTATCTGATGTCAAATAATTTTAGGTTTCATCTTGAGTAGTCTAGGTTTTTAGGCTATCTTAAGTATATTGGTTAAGTTTTTTACCACTATATATGAAATCACAAAAATATATTGCATTCAAACATTTTTTGCAAAATAATGGTGGATGTTTCTAAGCGGCACTGAATTTGTGTTCTCTTCCAAGTTTTGTGTTTCGTTTACACGTTATCATGAAAAGCAATTCTCTTTACCCTTGGAATCTTGCTTATTTAGTTTAAGTTTCCCCTCATCAATAATTAATCCGAAATTCACACATTTCCAAACACTTTTTATCAAAAAAACACAATTGTTTCTATCTGCAAAATGTGTGAAAACTGCACATATTTAATAATAATTAGAAAGAACAAAATTGCACCCAAATGTGCAAGTTTTAAACTTTGGAAGAGAACACAAATCAAATCATTTTGGCATTGAAAACGATTGTAGCATGATTCAATATGGTTTCAGTCGGAATCAAGAATAACATATTTTAAGCTTGTAGTGCGAATAGTTGCAGCAGCAGAAACCAATTGTGGTTGCTTGATTTTGCACAACACATTGGACAAAGGCACCAAGCAAAGATATTCATGTGAAGGCCAATAAAAATATTTGTATGGTCTGTGAGGGTGAAGGAAATTGATATGGATATTATTTTCCAGGAAATCAATTTCAACCACAAGTCCAATCCACCAGTTGCAATCTTAAACACAGCAAATGTAGCTCATCAATGGAATATCTGCAGCATTCAAAGATAATTCTTGATACAAAAAATTGTGAATTTCAAAAAAACTTGAATCATTTGACACTCGTTTAAATTTCAGCTTCCCAATTCCATCAGATTCAAAATGGTGAAATGATCTTGTGCCTGGCACAGGGCTAGCTAATGCATACCTTCTCTGTAAATAATCTTGAACATGTTGAAGAGCTTCCTTGGAAATTAAAAAAAAGTTAGCATTTCTAATTTGGTTAGAACAAAATCCAAAAGCTGCTTCTGTTGAGAGAATTTGATTAGCAGTGGGTCACTTTAAACTTGCTTGATTGAGTGCTCGTTTTACCATTCCTCCAACACCATCACATGGAGACTTGCCATGACTCATCGCAAAAAATGACCAGGATGCATCCAAACTAAAATCTTGAACGTGACATGTCAAATTCAAAAAATTTTTGTAATTTTTATATTGGCCACTGCATCCATCAGAGAAGTATTCCAAGCGTTTAAATTGAAGTAAAGTGTTCCTTCATGTGACTTGTGAGCAATTGCTGGACAGTGTATACAAAACCAGTGTCATGAATGATTAAGGTCTTCAGACAAAAAATTAAAGCTTATCACTTTTAGTGATTCATCAACATCCCTGACATATGCCACCACTAGATGCAAAGTGCATTGGTCTATGTTCCAATGAAATCATTGAACATCATCTTGCACAACAAAAGAATAGTTTTTGGAAAAATCAACCAGAATGATTGCAGTATCGAAATGAATTGATTCTTTTCCATTTTTCAAATATTGATTCTGGCTTTTAGCAATAAAAGAATGAGAAGTTAATTTGTCCAGTTGGGATGCAGCAAATTCAGTAAATTCATCTGTTGGAAGTGTTAGTGTATTCAGAGTTGTTCTGTCAGTAGATTGCCATTGTTTGAATATTACTTCAAAGGTTTCCTCCAAGCAGTCCAGTTGTTGCAATTTAGAGACCAATGCTGATTTTTCAAGGCAGCCAGGGCATTGATGAACCATGCAGTTTTTATCACTTATGTCACAACCAATTGCTTTCATCATTTCTTTGTAATGCAATTGACAAGCAGTAGCCACCAGTTTAGCATTTTGGTGAATTTTGCAAACACAAACTGCATGACTGCTAGATGAACGGAGTAAAACACACCAATGAATAGCTCTTTTAAATTGCATAGCAAAAGGCGTTTTTGTTGATGAATTTTATAACCAACACTGACTACATCTTTAGAACCTGGCAACAATCTTGTAAATTCATCATCTTGACAAAAACCATGCACAAGAGATACAACATCATCAGCAATACCTTTTCTGGTAGCTGGAGTTGGTATAGCAAGAACTCCAGCTTTTGCTTTCACTGCCAAAACTTGTCTAGCAGTGTGAAGTGTACACTGAAAAAAGTGGGCTACCTCTTCAATAGTTCATGATGCAGCTTTGCATGTTAATATTTGAACTTGATCAGAATGTGACATTGTAGTTTGAAATTTTGATTTTAGCTTATTTATTAGTTGATTAAGATCTGAAGTGGCAACTGCATCTGAGCTTGTGCATGGTTTGTCTTCAAATAAAATATTCAGTTTTTGGGTTCTGGCAACTTTAGAAAAACTTTCATTTAGATTCGGTGCAACAGTTGATAACTTTGGCTTCACAAGAAGCTGTCTGTGATGCATGCCTTTCCATGCATATTCATGGGAGACTCCCTGAGCATTTGCATAAATTGGTTATGAATTGCATATGAGGTGACAATTGTTCGATTATGTGGTAATTAATGGTGCAAGTTGACAATTGTGATGCATCTTTTATAACATATTAATAACAATTATGATGTAATAAACTTTGGTATAATTCAACAGCAAGCTATGCAATATATTTATTTAAATAAAGTTGTTCTGGTATTAGACTTGATTCTTTGAAAAGGATAAAATTGTCATCACAAGTAAAGTTGTTTTGGGAAAATATGGTTAAGGAATGAGAAAACAACAGCTTATTTTTTTGTACCTCGTGTCCCACATGGGGATTTCGAGGCATTTTGCAGCACACCCAAAACTGAAAAAAACTGCAAATAACTTTTTAAACAGTAGTTTTACTCAAAAACTAATGCATTTTTTGAATTCTGCATCCTCCATAATGGTAAAATTGACACTTCAGTCACCTTTCTAGCCCTCAAGTTACCCACAAAACCAAGCATTAGCTAAGTCAATGAAGAGCGCCACCTAGTGATGGCCCAAATTGCAAATAATCATCTCTTGAAAACCACTTGACCATTTTTTTTTTGTTTTGTTTCATTTTGAAAGAATATCAAAATTGCAACAAAAAGTGGTGACCGATTGCATTTTTAAAAAAATTTGTTGTATTATAATGGAATGCCACGTAAGCAAGTTGTCCCTTGTCTTCACCACTTCATTCGTGTAAATGGAGGTTCTTTTAAGTAAACTTTTTTTTCACACAATGAACATGAATTTGCCTTTTATGTATTGTTAACACTAGCTTTATGGGAAATTTTCTACACCAAGTTTTACGGAGGGGTCGTTTTCGACCCCGATCTTGTTTTGCTAATTGCGTTTTTCTTGCGCTAGTTTCTGAACTGCTAGGATGCTGTATTGCATTGATTACACATAACAAAATGATTTTACTTTTAAAAAGACATTTTGTACAAAATATAAAAGCATTTACCAAGTCAGTTTTACGCAAGCTAAGCACTTTACGTGAATCACTCTGAAATTGTCTTGTGAACATTTTCCACAAGTAGGTTTTTGGCATAAAATACAATTTGAGATTGTTTTGTTGTCGCAGCATACACCATGACATTTCCTTCGCTTACGCACTGCTTCACCGTCTTCTTTGAACTCCCTGTTGCTGTTGCAACGACAAAGTTCTGCCTTGCCCAGCAGGTTTTCTACAAGCATTAGTATGAACTACCGGCGTGTTATGCGTTTGTTTGTTACTTTTTTATACAATACGTAGGAATTGATAGCAGCAATGTCCAAAATGTTGCCCCAGACAGCTACTGGCCATCTTCGACTCTCTGACCTTGTACTGAATAAGCGTGCCATTTGATCCAAGCAATCAATGCCTACTTTGTGTTATAAAATAAAATCATTTCCGGCTTTTTCTTTTCATTACTTGCATCAACATCTGCCGGCCCGTGCATGCTGGAAAGCAAGCAAACTTACTTTTTGTCTTTTGCTTGTCATTTCACAAATAAGAAGTTTGTGGGATTATGCCAATAGAATTCACTTGAGTATGCAGCTTTATTCTCTGGTTCAGTCATTTTTTGCTCAATTTGCGTCGATTTTGTTGTATTGTTCCTACAACAGATAGTTTGTCTCTTGCAAGTTTTTCGGCAATGGGTAATGAGGTAAAAAAGTTGTCACATGTTATGTTGTAACCCTTTCCTTTGATATGTTTGCAAAGATTAATAGCCACGGATTCAGCTAGAAGAACACCACCACGCTGTTCTTTTTCTTGAGCTACAAGATAAACATCAATGTTTGAGACGTACTTTGTTTCCACGTCACCCAGGACCCAAAATTTACGCCATGTTTATCGGGCTTATTTGGCACAAAAGTCACAAAAGAACAGCGTGACCTCAAAGGCATCAGTTGTTCATCCACCGTTGGTGAAAATTTACACGTATACTTCTTTTGACATTGATTGGCAAAATGTTCAAATACTTGTCTAATATGTGCAAACTTGTCAGCACGGGATCCACTTCTGACTCTGTTTGGTTTGTCATCAAATTTCATGTATTTCAAGATTTTTAGAAAATAATGTCTGCTCATATTTTTATAAAATATAGAAATATCATATCTTTTGCTCCACAAGAAAGCTACGGGATGACCTTTACCTTAGATCCCTCTCGCATACTGGAGTCCAATGAACGTTTCTAAGTCGGCTAGGCTTACAGTAAATTGATCATCACCTCTTCGTTGAGCTTCTTTGTTTGTGTATCTGCAGGTCATACGCAAAATATGTTCAGAAATGAAATGTTTGCACACATCATATGGGCTTCTTGATGAAGCTACATCCCAAGAAACCCCTAGTTTTTCTGTAAACACGTTATGGGCCCCAGCACGCCCACTGCTTACTGGATTGGAGCATTTCCACAAAGTGCCATCTCTGCCCAATAAGCACTCAGAAGACATAGTAGGCTGGGCGTTTGAATCATCATCACTTTCACCATTACTGGAATCTGAATCAGTGTCTATGTTTGCAGGTGATACATCTTCTTCATCTCTAACAGCTCCAGAAAAAATCTCTTCTTCATCTGACAGCTCATCATCAGTATTCCATGATAAGATTGTGTCTGCAATTTTGTTTGCGTTCATATCTATTATCTACAGATTGCTTTAGACTATAGAATAAACAAATTCTGCACTCTAAGGTTATACAAATGACCTAACAAATAATCACAAAACAGCTTTTGTTTACTCTAGTACGCTGTGGGCGTGTACTGCGTTTCATGAATGAAACTATTCTGGCTATGGCGAAAACTTTGTTGCTATTGGCTAGCGCAAATGATTTGTTGCTAGTGGTATTTACCTCACACCAACTACTGTAATAAACCGGAAACTAATGTGAAAAAATGTGTACGAAATTCTTTGACCAGCTGTATTTACACTTTTTTTATTGTTGTCACCTGTTTCCTTTTCGACAAAATAATTAATACTTCAATTGCAGCTGATATGATACACTACAAACAGAGCATTGTCTCTAAAAAGATCTTTCTAAATGGACTTACCTAGTTAGAATACCAGTACCTGCTTTTCATTGTCATAGTGTTTACTTAGAAGGTTCTTTCGACATTGTTGTCAGATTTTGAACGATTTCAGACCAGCTATTGTTTGCTATTGCTAGCAAAATGTTTCACCATGCAGATTTGTCTCCAATAATGCCTGGTTCCTGCTAAAACGAGTTAAATATATATATAAATAAAGGGTCGAAAATGACCCCTCCGTAAAACTAGGAGTAGCTTTTTTCCAGACGCAGAAACTCAACCAGTAAGCAATTTTTTTAAAGTTTCAAAACCTGGAATGTAATCTAGAAAAAATTTTAGGAAAAGTCAAAACAGTTCATTGATACTCGGTCACGCATTTAGAAGATATAAAGCAAATGAACAACAACCAAGGTCGAAAACGACCCCTCCGTAAAGCTTGTGTTAAATAAATTTTCATTGTTTTTCATGTTTTTAAATTAAACAATATTTTAACAGTCCACACTTCAGTGAAACACCCTGTTTAAGGTGTGCAAATTGAAAGTTTTGTTGAGCATTTATATCTCTTTGCTAATTAAGTGTTTGTTTTAATGTAGAAACTCAAGAAACATTAATTTATTCTGCCAAAATTTATTATGTCAATAAAGTCTTTTTTTTGAATTTTTAAGTCAAATTTTTAGGTCAATAGAATGCTTACCCTACTTTTTACTAATGCTGACATTGTGAGTTTTAAGTTTATATGAGTTAGAAAAACTAGTTATAACTACAAACACAGTAGAGAGGTTGCATATTACGGTATTTCAAAGCACCAGTTCAAAATACCTAATGTGCCTTTACATTGCCTTTAACCAAAAATGGTATGTTGTCTATATACGAGTTGTTGTGAGGAGACTGAAATGCTTTCCTGTTAATGCCAAAAGATTTTTTTCTTTGATGAGCATTTGCCAGGAAAGATATGGGACAATGGCAAGTTTGACAGTGTTTATACATCAAAAATTATTCTACCTAACTACAATTTTTAGACAATTTTACTATTGGTTTTATAATTGCAAACTATAATGTCTCAATTTGATTTTGAAAATGACATAAATAGCTTGATGCAGTTGAATAATCCTTTGAAAGCAGGACCCAAAGCACGATGGGAGCGAAAAGCTGCTGATGCATCAGCTGTCAACAGTAGTCTTCACAGTATATCACTAAATACAAGGTAAGCAGTGGAAGTCCTAGTAGTCAATGCAAACATGATTTATATAGCTTCTACTAGCTCTGGCCTACACCATATTATAACTCCTGATAAATCAGCAATTTGTCTAAAGGCAAGCCAACTGTATGCCGAGCCACATTTTTCAAAATGACAGCAAGCACTGGTGCTCTTTTTAAACAACCTGCAACATTTTCTTGCAGCTATTGTATTTTTCAGACCATAGGGTGCATCCAACTATAAGGCACAGTATCAATAAACGTCATTTAACACGTTTATTTTCATACATATGGCACTCTGGACTATAAGATGCATTTAATGAAACCAAAACTCAATGCATTTTATCGTTACTGTACTTGTATTTTATAATCTGACAATCATTTGTTGTGTTTGCATTGCGTGAGAAGTGCATAGCTAGTTGCTAGGTACCATACTGGTTGCAATACATGTACAACACATGTGTGTATGTGTTTATGCATGTAGAAGAGAAAAAACACACTTGTAAGGGGAATGAGAGTAGGTAATTTGATCACAAGAAAGAAAGAAGAAGTTTGCTCTCAAGAAAGAACGAGTTTAGGGAGGTACTATTGCATTGGTAGCGATTATTACAACATTAAATTTGTTCAGAGCTTGGGGATAAAGTGCAACTTGATCCACTCATCAGTTGCAGCTGACTGTAAGGCGCATGTTTCATTTTTGAGAAAATTAAAAGATTATAAGTGTGCCTTATGGTTCAAAAAATATGGTAGTAGTTTACTAGTTTTGTCATGTGTATTTATTCAAAGGTCTTAAAACTGTAAATTGTATTCTTATGTTATTTTACTGAAAAACTCAGAGTTTGATTTGTTTGTTGCAGTGTATGTCCACCACAAACGACCTGCTTTTGCATCAGAGTTTCATCAGGATGTGAGGTTAAACTTCCAGATTTTTTTCTTGATTTTACTAAAACTTAAAACCTAGAACTATTTTTTGACTCTTGTGTTGTCTTTCAATATGAAATAATCAGAATTATGTTTGTTTTTCAGCCACCACCGTAATAATGCCTTGAGTCCCAAAAATCGATCTCTGTCAAATGTCCATCACAAAATGACCACTTCTGCTCGAACTCCAAAATCAGCTAAAGTCAAAACCCCAGGTATTTATATGTCTTTTAGTGTTTGAAGGTAAAGTAAAGCACTTAGTAATGTAAATTATGTTTAGTAAAAATGAGATTAAGTGATTGAAGTTGTCGAATAGATATCTGTTCTGATTTTTCAATTTAATAATGACTTGCAGATGGCTTGGTACGATTTGATTTCCCTTAATTGTTCTTTTCAGGTAACTCAAAACCATCAAGCAGAAACACTAGTCTGAGTAAAACACCAAGTCGTGGTGATCGATTTATTCCAAACAGACAGGCAACTAATTTTGAATTGGGACATTATAAACTTTTATCTGAAAATGGTAAGATCTTCCTGTTGTTACCTGCAATCCTGCATGTTTTTATCTACTTTTACTTTTCCTTGAAGGGCTTGGGGGCAATAATTCTTGGAGTTTTCTATGCACTTCTCATTCTCCAGCTGCTCATGCAAACCTTCGCTTAATGCCAAGCCTTGACCATGTCTAGTCTAGTCGTACGAGGGTCAGTCAATAAGTAATGAGACTTTCTCAATAACTCAAGTTTGCAATGACTGGTAATCAAAAAATGCTTTTTTATTTTTCAACATAGTCTCCCTCCTTTGCAACACACTTGTTCCATCTTGATATTAGATTGTCTATTTTTTTGGCATAGAATTCCGTGGACTGGGTCCTTAGCCAGTTGCTCACAGCAGCCTTCACTTCTTCGTCAGTCTGGAAGTGAATTCCTTTCATACTCTCTTTGAGTGGGCCGAAGAGGTGAAAATCAGATGGTGCAAGGTCTGGGCTGTAGGGTGGATGTGTTAGAAGTTTCCAGCCTAAATCTTCAATTTTGGCTAGGGTTTTTGCTGCTGTGTGGGGCCTTGCATTATCCTGAAGAAGAGTCACACCTCTTGATTGAAGTCCCCTCCGTTTGTTCTTAATGTCTTTTTTCACTTGAGTTAGCAGCTCACAGTAGTTCTCTGAGTTCACAGTATTGCCCCTTTCCAAGAAACTGATAGTGATCGGCCCATTTCTGTCCCAGAACACAGTGAGCATGACTTTCCTTAAACTTTTCTGAGATTTGAATTTTTTCTTCACTGGGGAAGAAACATGCTTCCACTCCATTGATCGTCGTTTCGATTCAGGTTCATAATGAAAAACCCAGGTCTCATCAGTTGTCACTATTCTCGACAGAAATGCATCTCCCTCCTTTCTGTATCTGCGCAGTGATGCTCTGGAAGCCATCAGGCGTTGCATTTTGTGATCATCCGTTAACATCTTGGGAACCCAGCGACAGCTGGGTTCTGTGAGGGTGCTGGGCTGCTGTGAGCAACTGGCTAAGGACCCAGTCCACGGAATTCTATGCCAAAAAATAGACAATCTAATATCAAGATGGAACAAGTGTGTTGCAAAGGAGGTAGACTATGTTGAAAAATAAAAAAGCATTTTTTGATTACCAGTCATTGCAAACTTGAGTTATTGAGAAAGTCTCATTACTTATTGACTGACCCTCGTATAAGGCTTGTCTATTTGTGTAGTAGCAGTCAATTTCCCATTTGTGTGATCAGAAGATTTGACAAATAACTCTTGGGCGTTTGTTAACAAGACCAAACTAATACAGCAAGAACCTCAACACGAGGAAGTACCTAACCGGCGCGATGGTGCAGTGGTTAGAGCATCCACATTGTAGTCGGTAGACCTGGGGTTCATTCCCTAAGTCGAGTCATACCAAAAGACTTTAAAATATGGTATTCACAGCTTCCCTGCTTGGCGCTCAGCATAAAAAAGGGATAGTGTGGAGAACAAGCCGGCAAGCTTGCTTGTTGTGTCCTTGGGCAAGGCACTTAACGGGACGCCTCCACCTTTATGTGGCAGACAGGTGGCCCCACCCGTACTTCACCGGATTATAATTGTGAAGTTGCTAACCCAGCATGTCAGACGACTCTTGGGTACCCACCAGTGGCAGTCCGCCTTGTTGGTGGTGGGGCTACCAGTCACTCAAGACTGGTTCGAAATGGGCTGCCATCTTCCCCTAGCCTAATATCAATTAGGTTGACGGCATGAACCTGAAATACCGTTCATGCCGTACCTCCATCCCAAGGAAGAGGAGGGGTAAACACACACACACACAGGAAGTACCAGCTGATGTGGAGAGATTTCACTTGCTTAATTTCAGTTCCAGACAAACCGGGGACTTTAGCAGAGGAAGAATATAAACGAAGGATGGCAGAAAACCTACAAAAAGTGAGCGGAATTTCAGATGGCGAACGTATACTTGCGTTCAAAACCAAACCCACCGCAGCAGAAGGTTTTCACAACAATGCAAAGGTACTATAAAACTTTGGCAATGTTCTGGTCACATCAGTGAATACTTCTGGTTTGCTAAATTTTGCTACAGTGCGTGAGCCGTAAATAATCTTTTTAAACTAATTTATTATTCAACTGTTGCTGATTAATGCTGTCAGTTTCATGCTTAAGTTATATCACTCACGGATTTACTTCTCAGAAAACTACACACTCAATTGATGCCTTAACAAGCAATTAATAAGTGCAAATTGAAAAACACTTCAGCCACGCTGCAATGTCATGTCGTGAGTTGCTTAATGTTTCAATTAGGTGTAGTACTGGTAATATATAAATCTGTGTCTGTGAAATTGAACTTTGAAACCATTTTCATAGAAAGATGAAACTTGCTCCAATTGATCACCATCTGTTGTTGTTTTGCTGTTAATGTTACCCGATCCCTTTTGTGGGTCAGGGGCATGATGGGTGAACATGGAGTCCCAGAAGCTGGGCAACTCCTCGAGGTCTGGACCAAAGGTCGTAGAGAGAAAAGGATTTGTCAAGAGCCCATAGCAGGACAGTGCAGCATGAGATCAGAAGTGTCCAAGGTCAGAGGACCACAGGCGCTTTACAAAGGACTCAATTTAAGACAGATAAGGGTTTAACAGAAGGCTGTATTCATTGCAGCATAGACAAGAGAGGACACAGCGAGTGTGACCATGAAGCACAAGTCTCTCAGTGGGCACTAAGGGAACTTGTGTGTCAAAGAATTTTAATGAGACAGTACACCTCCAGTCCAAGAAAAGGAAACAGCGACCACTCACCCGCTCATGCTTTTTCTTGTTCCTACAGGAAGATCTTCTTGCCTGTCTTCCCTCTTCTTTTGGTTCACATCTTTCTGCTGCATGGAGTTCACTTTTTCTTATCTGTGCTCTCACTCTGACTTTCCTCTTTCTCGCCAAGGTGCTGCTCTAGCCCATTTTGACTCACTGCCATCTCACGATCTTAAGATTTGGACTGATGGCTCTGCCCCTTTCTTTTCAGCATCTATGCCAAATGCTCACTTTATAGTGCTGAAGTGACTCTTATGTATTTGGCAGGCCTAGTGTGTTCAATCTTTTCTGTTAAAGTCTGCACTGTTACGCTAGCCTTTTGCTGGTCTCAGCAGCACCACCAAGTGTGCCATTTCTTTTTCAGATTTTGTTTGTTCTTGCTACTATGTTCTCTCCTTCGTCTTTGCTTCTTTCTCACACCTTTTGGCATACCTGTCAGGAACAGTCCTGTCTCTCCTTTTTTTGTATCTGACTACCATGGGTGCCAAGTCACTCATTTCCTCCAGGGCATCACACGCCAAAAAGCTGCCCAGACGAGATGCATTAGTTCAGCCATCTACTATTCTTGTAGTTTCTGCTTTTACTTCTCAAATCCACTCAACTTTTTTTTGGGACTGGAAATGTAATACCTTATCAGAATTTATTGAGGTTCCTCAGTATTCACTGAGAAACCTCGGTTTCCTCATCATGCTTACTGTGTTCTCTCTCTTCTTCGCTGAAAACGATGCAGTCTTTTCTTGAACTCTTATCTCTCTAAAATTGGGAGAATTCAGAATCCTTCTTTATGCAGCATTTTTGGCTACCTGATGCTGGAAACTTTTCACCTCATTCTGTCTTGCGCAGCTACAGACTCTTTGCACTGTGCACTCTTTGGCGATCTTCTTTAGTATTTGACCTCTGGTTGATGCCGTGAGGAGTTGCCCAGCATGTGGTACCCCATCATCTTCCACCTGCTGCCATCTTGAAGAACAGGTCATGTCGCAACAACACATCATTGTTTTCAGCCTCCTAAAGATACTCATTATCTGAGCCATCAGAATCCACTTAAAACTCATCATCACTTTTTCTTGCTTTCTTTCAGGCATTGCAATGACGCAAGGTAATCCCTAAATTAGTGGTTCTTAACAGGGTCCCCAGTGAAAATCTGGGGGTCCCCAGAAGGAATGCCAAACTGTATTCTTTTAACCCTCAAATGCACAAACAGCAATGACCACCACTTTGACTAATAATGACAGTGGTTTTACAGTAACATGCTACCTATAGTCAAACAAACTGAGTATCACATCGTTCTAGTAGTGAACAAATTATTTATTTTAGTCTGATACAATAGGCCGTCATTTTTAGTTTTTTACTACATATTATGATGCAATAGACCACTGTAAGAAAAACAATACCACTGCTACACCTGTTTCAAGGTTTTGTGATAGAAAAACCAATTTTTCTATTATGCTTGTCGCTTCCAGATTAAAAAAATTAGTTAGGTAGATAAAGCTATGTAGTGGTGACTCTTTTATCAAAAATACAGTTATGTAAGCTTAGACCAATGGTTTTCAACTTTTTTGCTGGAGCAGAACCCCAAGAAAACATTCCAGTGGCTCGAGGAACCCCTGTGCAATAATTCAATTGTCTTATGCAAAAAACAGCATTTAACTTAATTAATAAAATAAAATGAAAATATTTGTAACTTCTGGCAGAACCCCTGGACTGTACTGGCTGAACTCCAGGGTTATGCGGAACCCTGGTTGAAAACCACTGGCTTAGACAATAGCATTGAAGAAGTAGTTGAAAACTGATGGCAGTTGCTAGGATAATTCCGGTGAGAATGATACAACTAATGCCTCTGGAGAAGCATATGATCATCCGACTAGTTGTTTCTGTATTGAGGGTTAAACATTAAATCCCTAGCCATGAGAGATAAGGTTTAATAAAGCATTTCAGGATTGAAATATAAAAGTTGCAGTTAAGGTACTTTCTCTTCTAGCTCTACCCACAACCCCCACTGCATGAAAGGAAGAAACAGAAAACTTCAGGTACCGTGGAATACCAAAGTGTCTAATTTTCTCCCAGCAGCTTTGTGGTATCTGTTAGCTAGTTGCTACCGGCCTGGATAGAATTTTACAACCTAAGCAATGAAGGAGCGGAAAGAATTTAAGACAATCACTATGCCTGTTTCCTATTAGTATTTGCTATATCATTTCTTCATTTTAGATGCGATTACCATGAAAGTGAATTTGTATGATTTAGCCACTTTCAGTATAATTAAGACTTTTCAATTTAGTCATTATTTTTGTTTCCCTAGGTCATAATCATTTTGTTTACTAATGGCTGCAAAAATGACTAAAATACGTTTCTGGGACGATTCTTACGTTCAGTATGGTTTCACAAAAGTTATTGGTTGTGATAAACTTGACAATGCTCAGTGCACATCGTGCAATACCATTTTTTGGCAACGATTCCTTAAAGCCTTCAAAGTTGAAGAGGCACAAGGAACTGCAGCATACAGAGAGTATGGACTCAGTTGAAACGTTTCAAAGCGAAAAGAGCTTGTTATGGTATGGGGTGAATGCTCCATGCGTTAGGCTCTCCCTAATTTCTCAACCACTCCTGCGGCTTCATATGAAGATTCTTTGATAATAGCAAAAGCACCTCACACAGCTGGTGAGAAACTAATAAAGCCAAGTGCAGTAAAAATGGCACAAACATTACTAGGCCGAAACGAGGCCGAAAGAATAGACTCAGTTTCCTTGTCCGATGACACTGTAAATAAC
This sequence comes from Trididemnum clinides, assembly GCA_963675345.1. Lineage (NCBI taxonomy): Eukaryota > Metazoa > Chordata > Ascidiacea > Aplousobranchia > Didemnidae > Trididemnum > Trididemnum clinides. The sequence goes on along the minus strand of OY776287.1, from coordinate 5,497,820 downwards.
AGGATTGCAAATGACATTTTGAGTCAGCTTATCGCTCAAATCCAAGACAGCCCAATGTAGAAAAAGTCTTCAATTTGATAAAACAATGGATATCAAGTCAATAAGCCAATTAGTAGCATACATGAGATTTGTTAAAGAAAACGTGATTGTAGAGGAGTTTATATTTTGTCAAGAGACGAAGGAGAGAACTAGAGCTAAAGACGTCTTTGATCTTGTTAATGCATTTCTTCATGAAATTCAATAGCATGGACACAAAGTGGGATCCGTATGCACAGATGGTGCACCTGCTATGATAGGGCATTGATCCGGTTGTTTTGTAGACCCACAGAAACAAATTACTCCGCATATAGTATCAGATCACTGTGCTATTCATAAATACACCTTAGCTTGTAAGACACTCCCTCTTGAATTAAAAAGTGTTCTTGAATCTTGATTCTGTAGTAAAGGCTGTGAATTTCATTCGTGGCAGGGCCATGAATTTTTGATTATTCAAAGCATTTTGCAACAACCTTGGAAAGGACCATCAGTATCTTCTTTTCCAAACCGAAGTGTGATGGTTGTCGTGGGAAAGAGTGCTTCCTGTATTGCAGAACTTGTCGCTGAAGTTGCCGTGTTCCTTCGTGAGCATGGGTCAGTGGAACTCTACATTATTTGATGGCAATAGATTCCAATTGAAGGTTTTTTTGGGGAATGAGCTCAGTTATTCTCTGCAGGGAAAAAACAAATCTCAGATAGAGGCTGCAGAGAAGTTCTCAGCCTTCAAAAAAAAGTTATTCCTACAAAAAAGAGAGTAAGAAACCAGAGTTTTGCTGTGTTTTTACCGTTGGACAGTAAAATTGGTGATCAGGCAACTAACGAATGGCTGACTGGTTTAATTGATGATCACATAAGCAATCTCGAGAAAAAAATGAAAGATTACTTTCCAACATATAAACCTTCAGCATGGATTCAGCAGCCTTTTATTGCTGAGATGAACGACAATGAGCAGCTCAACTTTCATGAGCAACATCTGGAATTGCAGAGTTCTCAAGCTGCAAAGACCAAGTTCAGCTCCTCCTCATTGATAGAAGTTTGGTGCAGTATGTTGCACGAATATGCAGTATGTTGCACAAATATCCTGAATTGGCAAAAAGAGCTCTGGAAGCATTAATTTTATTTCCAACGACATACCTCTGTGAAGCTTCCATGTCTGCTCTAGTTAATATCAAAACTACATACCGTAATCGCCTTAGAGTTGTAAATGACATGAGAAATGCTCTCAGCAATATTAACCCCCGTATTGATGAGCTTGTTTCGAAGAGACAAGAACAGAAGTCACACTGACTATCATTTGTGCTGCGTTTTGCCGAGTAAATTGTGATATTCCACTAACCCCTTGTTTTATATGCTTTCATAAAGACAGTTCTCTTAATTATTGATCCAGTAGTAAGCAACTTATCCGCTTTATCACTATAGTGTTTGTTCTTTCAACATACACCTCCTTTGCAGGTTGCACAGACAAGGGGTCCCCTAGCCAATAACGTTAGAAATAGGGGTCCCAGGGGTTGAAAAGGTTAAGAACCACTGCTCTAAATAATCTTTTACTCAATTTTATTTTTACATTTAATTTGTGAAAAGTAGTAAGAAATTGCAAAACACATTCACGATTTCATTTATGGTACCAAGATGTATTGCTTGGCGAATACAGGTATTGTACTATCACTGGTCAGATAGACAAGTGCACGAATTTTCTACGTTTAGATCTAGGCTAGCCTGCGTTACAAGCAATTAAAGCAATACTATTTTGCATCATCTAGGTAATTGTCAAATGCAAAAGTATGACCAAAAAAAAATTTACAGCTGACATGATTTAACTTAAACCTTACATACTATAGCGGTAAAGTATCGTTGTCTTTTAGTACATTACCTATACTGTTTAATACAACGAACTTCAAGTCGACTGAAAATAAGTATACACTTTAAATATTTAAAGGCTTATTCAAGATTGTCAAAAGTTTACGAAAATATTTTATTAACAGCTAGAAAAATTTTAACATCCTAGTATCTCGTTGAATTTACTTATTCATGGTATATCAAATCTCAACGTGGAAACCACCAATTTTGAGACATTTCAGCCTTACTTTGATGCATTCTTGTCTCACACTTTGCAATAAATCTTGTGTAATTACTCTGCATGATGCTTTAATGCGTTGTTTCAATTCTTCGAGGTTTTGCGGTCTTGTGAAGCAAACTTCACTCTTACAGAAACCCCAAAGAAAAGAGGCACATAATGTGCTGGAGCTTCATTTTCCTACAAATAACTCTTTTCAACAACTGCATTATTTTTCAGTTCTGGGAAGAAAAAATTCTCAAGCACTTCGAGATAGTTTTTTCCTGTAACAGTTGTGATTTTTCTTTGATTATCACGGAAAAAATGTGGGCCTACGAGCAGAGATTGCTCGCCACACAACAAGCTTAGGTAAATCACACTCTTTCTCCAGGATAGCTTTAGGATTTTCTGTTTCCCATGACTGAGTATTTTGCCGGTTTACTCTTCCAGACAGATGAGAAACAGCCTCGTCGTTAAACCAAATGTCGTCAAGAATAGATGGCTCGTTTTCGTAGTGGTTGAACAGCGTTTCACACATTCCTAACCTGCGGTCATTATCGTTTTTGAGTTTATGTACAGTTTGCAACTTGTAGGAGAAAGCCTTAATATCTTTGCGTAACATTCGTCAAATGGATGATCGGTTGATGTTCAGCTCTACCGCTGCACAACGTGTGGATTTCCCTTGATTCAATGCATATTCCTTTTATATCTCCTAAATGTTTTCTTCCAAGCGTTAGATCCTTAGTCTCCCTGATCGTTGTGTGTCAGCTACAGAGCCAGTTGCCATAAATTTATGATGAATTGCATAAATTGTTCGTCGTATAGGAGCTGAATTAATTCCACATTCCCTGTTAAAGAGGCGCTGAGTTTGCCAAACATATCCATACGTTTCTTTTCAAACAGCAATTTTGCACCTCATTGTTTGAGTTGATCTTCCTGTCGTTATGTAGGTTGGTGGAAAATGCAAACTGTACCTAAAATTTAGCAGTTGTCCACGCTTTGTTCTCTGAAAAAATGAGTGCCCTATGATCAGTACGTGAAAAAAAAATCAAATTTGAAAGTATTTACTTACTTTTGAGACACCTTGTATGAAGAATTGCACTACTAAATGTAACAAAGTTGAAGATATTGACAACAGAATGAAAAATATTGCGTCGGGCCAATAAAACAGTAAAAAATTAAGGCATCACAAATTCGTTGATGCTTGGAATATTTAAAGGGCGCTTGGAATATTTAAATTCCATGAACCGTTCAAGTAAGGAATTTCTTTTGAGAAACAAAATTTGCCAACGTTTTGATGGTTAAACTAGCCACTTTCTGTCAGCGCATACATTAAAAACTAATTTGGCTTCCAAATCGTTGGCAATTTTTTGTTTGCTTTAGTAATTTGGAAGAAGTGTTTTGCTTGAAGCAAATGCTTTTATGTAAATACATGTAAATTACTTTAGTGCAATCGTATACTATGAAATTCAATACTTTGTAAATGTCGTCGTCGATATTCACCACAAAATATGTGTGGAATTTAAATCTAATACCAAAGCAGTTGGTTAGTGGCGGGAATATACTGCATCTGTAATATATAACGCGACGATGTACGGTAAAAATAATTTGGGAAAGGGAAATTAAAGGACGTATTTTTGTTCAGGTACTGTACAGTTCTACAAAGAAGTCTAGTGCTGATCAACGTAAAACTCGACACATCCCCACCACTGCCACGAGAGTGCTTGACGCGCCTGACCTCGCAAATGATTTCTGTTCGTTTGTCTTTGTTTATGTGTGCATCTTCAATCTAGATTAATATGTTCAGTTTGTAGATCTTAATTTGATTGATTGGAGCGCTGAGAATAATCTTGCAGCGGTGCTGGGTCGAGCAGTATATATATGGGATGCTTCGTCTGGTGATATAAAAATGTTGATGAGCATGGAGAACGAACATGAATATGTGTCATCGGTCAAGTGGATACCTGATGGACAGCATATTGCTCTTGGAAACAGCAACTGTGAAGTGCAAGTGAGGACGATAATTGCTGAGTAATGCTGCTTTGAATTTCATTTGAAATACATTAGCAGATTATGAGAAGTCATATTTTACAGTTGTTTTTCCGATCGTTTTGATTATATTGGCCTACGCTGAACGATGAAAAATGACATTTAAATCAAACGTCACATCGTTTGTTTGTGCTAGTGTTCGGGCCTAAACAGTTTCCCACTTGAAGTAAACTAAAAAACAAAATGTAAAACGGTTTATGTAGTAGTAGTAGTAGTAGTGATTCAGTTCTTATCCGGTGTTGTCCCTTTAGCAGAGATGGCCGGATTTACCCCATTCCTTCTGCAATTGCTCGCACTCCGTCCCTCCACTTGTCTCGTCTCAGGGCATCCTCTTTCTTCAAACCAGTCTTCTCTGTCTCCTCTTCCACCTGCTTCTTCCAGGTCTTCCTCGGTCGTCCTCGCTTTCTCTTACCACTCACTTCGAGATTCAGAGCAACCCTCAAAACACTATCGTCATCCCTCCTCAGCACATGTCCATACCATCTAACTCCATTTGCTGTTGCTAACTGGTCTATAGTTTCCTTTAACCTCAACATATCCATCTGTTCTTCAGTCATCTTCCTGTCTACCACTTTCTGACCACACATGGCTCTCACCATAGCTCTCTCCATTCTCCTCAAAATTGCTTTTTCATTTTCTTTTAGACACCATGTCTCACTTCCATACAGTATTGCTGATCTTACACAACAACGATAGACTTTACCTTTCATCTTCAGAGGAAACCTATTTCGAAGCAACAATTCTCCACATTCCCTGAATCTTACCCAACCGATTCTTACTCTTGCTGTAACTGCCGCTTCACAACCACCACTAGCATTTAGTCTGTCTCCCAAATAACAAAATCCATTCCCTGTCTCCACTTCATCGCACAATTTCTCGATCGAATCCATCGTCCCTTTCTTCATTCCTTTACATTTCGAGCAAACAAAATGCATTGCCAACCTAGCGGTAGCTCTCTTTATTTTTTCACATTTGCCATGAACCCAGCTTCCACATTTTGTGCACAACACTAAATTGGCCATGAATCTCTTCCCACAAACTCCACATGGATCTATCTTGCTTTTGAATAGTTCGCCTTCTGACCCACTTACCATCAATTTTATTTTTCTGGTGTTGACCTTCAAGCCTTTACTTTCCAGTGCATCCTTCCAATTCCAAAACCTTTCCTTCAAATCTTCCATGTCTTCGCTCATGATAACAAGGTCATCTGCATATAGTAATTCATTAACCACACCCCTTCTTGCATTTTCTGTAATAACGTCCACCACTATTGCAAACAATAGTGGCGACAGCACAGATCCTTGATGTACACCAACTTTTACTTCGAATTCTTCTGAATGTGCAGATCACACCCTCACTCTTGTCTTTGCACCATCATACAGGCTCATAACTGCCCGAACCATTACATGTGATAGACCCTTCTTTCTCATGGCTCACTCCATCACTTTTCTTGGCACTCTATCAAAAGCTTTTTCCATATGAGCAAGACACAGATACAACTTCTTGTCCTTCTTTTGATATTCCTTCTGCATTTTTCTCAATGAATATCGCATCCAGTGTTCGTAATCGCTTCTCTAGCACCCTTTCAACAATTTTCATGGCATGTTCTAGCAGTTTCACTTTTCTCTATGATCCACAGCTCATCACATCACCCCTTCTTTTAAAAATAGGCACAATCACACTAGTTTTCCACTCATCAGGCATTCCTCTACCATCCAATACACGCTGGCATAGTTCCATCATCACTTTAACACCAATTTCACCACTTGCAACTATCATCGTCACATTTACTTCAGTTGGTCGAGTTGCCTTTCCTGATTTCATCTTTTGCATTTCTTCTACAATTTCATTACGAACCACTTTTTCCACTGGTCCTTCTACTACATCAGTTTCCACCATGTGGTCCCATTCGTTCTCTTCATTCATGATCTTTTCCATGTGTTTCTTCCAAATTTTTGCCCTATCTTCAAAAAACCCAATCGCCCGTGTCTTCCGCTTAAGCACCTTCCTCCTTCAATATCCTTCCCTTTCTTTTTCATTCTTCTGAGGAAGTAGAATACACTATTAGAATTCTGATCTAAATTATTGAACTCCTGATTAGCTTCCATTTTCATAGCTCTTTCAACAATTTTTCTCGTTTGATTTCTTAAACGTTTGTATTGAGTCTTATTTTCTTCTGATGGAAACCTGCACAGCTCTTTAAATGCCGCCTTCTTTCTTGCTATGGTATCCTTGACCTCTTCATTCCACCACCACATGTCCCCTCGATCTCTCCTAAACTTCTTCATTCTACATACTTCATCACATGCCTTTAGAACACCATCCTTGAAAGTTTTCCACATATCAGGCGCGTCTGTGCTTACTAGACCTTTTACTTTTTTCAAATTTGATTCGTGTTCGGTTTTCATTCAACTTTCAAATCTTTGATCCGTTGCTTTCTCACAACCTTTTTTAGAACCTTTTCATCTAGATCTACGACTACCAGCCTGTGCTGAAGTTCCCATGGAATCACTTTCACATTTTTTACATACTTTCTGTATTTTTTCCCCACAAGCACAAAATCAATTTCTGTTCCACATCCACCGGCACTATAAGTGATTTTCCTTTTATCTGTCTTTTTAAACCAAGTATTTGCCCCGCACAGCTCTCTTTCATCACAAAACTCCAGCAATCTTCTTCCTTCTGCATTTCTTTTCCCAACACCATTCTCCCCATGTACACCTTCAAAACCCTCAGCACATTTCCCCACATGTCCATTAAAATTTCCTAAAGAAACAATTATTTCACTAGAAATTCCCAAGTTCCACTCACTTCCCATTTCATCATAAAAATGAACTTTCTCTGCATCTGTTCTTCCACTTTGTGGCCCATATGCACATATTACGCGCATTACTTCTCTATCTAGAGTTAGCACAATCGCCATTACTCTATCACTTTTTCTTCTAACTTCCACAACGTTCCCAGATATTTCCTCTTTCACCAAAATTCCAACCCCTCCAAATCCTGCATCATTTCCTGAACACCACATTTTATACCTTCGTCCCGAAGTACCCACAAAACGAGCTCTTTGGCCTTTCCATCTTACTTCCTGGATGCAACACACATCAACTTTTCTCTTCCTCAGTTCTTCACACACTTCCGTTTTCCTTCCACAAAGACTTCCCACATTTAATGTTCCAAATCTTATCCCATGACATTCAGATTTAAACCCGGAGATTCTTCGCACCCCCTGCCCATTTAAGAGCTGCCGGGGACTGGGGGCCACTTGTATATTTTTTCTGATCATGGGAATTTTTTGGAGCGAAATTTTTCTACAGGGAGCATGCCCTTGCTTACCCCCAACCTCAGTTTTCTGACATGAGTGGTCCATCCAAGCAATTAGCTGGCAACCCCACCATTAACAGTCAGACTGCAATTGGTAGGTTAAGCTGTTAAGTCGTTGAAGATGTTAAATCGTTGAAGATGTTTATAAGCTGTTAAATCGTTGAAGATGTAATTAATAGAAGGAGCTACTTCGAAGCATGCTACTTATCTGCAAAAGCGGTATAGGTGTTTGCAAGTGACGTCGATACTCAGGCGGTTACACCTTGTGCTTGCACCACTGTACCAGCCATCAACTTTGGTCAAATTTTAATTGTAAATTTTTCAGTTGTGGGATATCAACGCTTGCAAGCGATTACGTAATATGTCGAGCCATGCCGGTAGAGTGTCATCTTTGTGTTGGAACGCTCACATTCTTACCAGGTCAGAGAAATAAACAGTAAAATAATGCAAACTTTTTATCTATGCTTAAATTCGACAACTACCTTTGATCTTGGCAGTTTTCAAAATAAGCAAACCTTAAAATCTCTAACAAATACTTCGAACTATGTGCATTAAAGCCGAGAACATCTTCAACGCACCATGTTTATCCTAGAACGCTTAACTATTAACTGACTAATTCAACCTTAACGTAGCAAGCAACAAAACATGCTGTGTAGCCTGCTTACTGATGTATATTTTGGCAGTGGTTCTCAGGACGGTTTTGCTCACCATCATGATGTGCGGGTGCAGAATCATCATGTCGGCACAGTTAATGGACATACTCAGGTGAGATCAAACGAGCTGTCCGGATGGAGCACTAATATTTTTTTATTGTTCGAACAAAGTGCGTCGGTAGCTTCTTATATTTTTGTTTTACTACCTGTGGAGATGATATAAGGAGCTTTAGCTAGTTATTTGCAACATTTCCAGCGACAATTAAGCAACAACAGTGCTTCCGCAGAGCGCGCGAGCGGAACCAGTTGCAATGTGTTATTAATTTTTTGTGATAATGCTTTAAAAACAATTTTGATGTATTTCATAATTCATACTGCAGTGCAGGCCCCTGGTGCTGTAGGATAGAGTTAACGACATAGCTTACTTGTTGGTCGCAGGAAGTATGTGGAGTGGATTGGTCAAGCGATGGTCGACATCTAGCTACGGGTGGCAATGATAACATTGTGAATATTTACAGCGGAATGGAGGAGAATCCATTATACAGCTTCACTGATCATCAAGCTGCGATCAAGGTTCTCGGCTGCGATGTTTTATTGCAAACGATTGTAGGCTTTGATTGTGATTTGGGTTCATTTTCAACCGTCATCAAACAGACTAAACTTTATTACTAAATTGATGTGGCTAACTTTATCTGGCGCAGACCACCAATATTCCCGTTTTAAGCCCCCAACTATGTAGCCGGCGGTAGGTAGCTTTCGTTCGTGTCATGCACAACCCGGAGACTTTGCATCCATTGGCTGATGTGCCAAGGGAGGAATGATGTGTTTCAGCGTTTGCTCTGCAGCTCCGCTTCCACATGATACATCGTGTGATGGTTTGTTTATTTGTCAGGCGTTGGCGTGGTGTCCGTGGCAAACGAATTTGCTTGTGTCCGGAGGAGGAAGTGGGGACCGACATTTGAGGTTCTGGAACGCTCATAATGGAGTGTGTGTAAAAGCAGTGGATACCAAATCACAAGTGAGCGGAAACCTTGATGCTTTTTGTTACACCTACAGTGCAGTAACTAGGCTGACTTACTGAAATTTTTGCTGCAGCTGGAGAATGTGAGATATTCAGACATAATTCCAGCCAAGTTAATGATCGCTATGGTAGTTTGAGTGCTCGTGTTGTCGACATTCATTAAGCGGTTTCTACCTATCTATTAAGTTTTATCTCATGAAGGTCTTGCGATTTTCACCGAACTTTAAAGATTACGTAAAACCCTTTCAGAGAATCACTGGTCTAAAACCGACGCGATAGCCTAGTGGTTAGAGCGTCCGATTCGCAGTCGGTAGACCTGGGTGCATTTTCCGAGTCGAGTCATACCAAAAGACTTTTAAAAAATGGTATTCACTGCTTGGCGTTCAGCAAAATGAGAACAAGCCGACAAGCTTGCTTGTTGTGTCCTTGGGCAAGACACTTAATGGGATGCCTCCGTCTTTATGTGGCAAACAGATGGTGGGGCCAAGCAGTCTACCCGTCGTGGTGGCCCCAGTCTAACTGAAGACTTGCAAATCTAGCGTGAGCGCTAACGGAGTGTGGCCAACATATACATCTTTCTGCATAAAGTTCACAACAAATAGCTCAAACGACGAAGAAGACTCGTCTAAAGCAAGTCTGATTCTTTTCTCGTTCATAGTAGAGTGTAGTGTTTCAGAAGCTTATTCAACTTTAGATTTTCTTAATGATAGGTGGATCGCTCTTTCTCTAAATCAACATCATATTATTCAAGATTGCTTTTTGCTTATATTAGGTTCGGGCTTTTTCAAAACATTTTACCTTTACTCGTCAATCAATTTCGACATGGTAGTAGTACGTAATTACTTTGGCTACATCTTTTATTGAACTTTCATCTCCGCTAATGTCCACTCCTCCATATTCGTAGATTTTGCTTCATCTTTTATCCCCATCAAGCAGAGTCTTTCTGCACACTACTCCATTTGCCAAAACTAGGTTTGGATTATAGTTACGCTACAATCTATCCACGTAGTTACCGGTAATTAACGCAAGCAATTATTGTGATGAGCGCTTGTCTTAGGATTCAGAACAGTGAGTAAGTTTTTTTTTTAACATAACTCAAATAAAGAAATAAGATTTGCGAAGAGACATAAAATGACGTTGAAACATCACCTGCGGCGTTGAAACCAAGACTTTAAATTTTCAAAAACTTTTGAAGTTGTTCTATTTCTTGCATGAATACCGTAGAAATTGAGTGTCTTTAACTGCAAAGTTGGAAACGTTAAAAATATTATCTTACCTTTCACCAATCAAGTTTTCAATTTTTGCATCTTCTGATATTGATTGAAATACCGGCTTCTGTGGAGACATGTCTGTCTTTGAAAATTTTTGCTAAACACAAAATAACTTAGCCAGATTTTGTTTAGTGTGTTTCTGCAGTTGGTGAGAACACAGAGCAATGGGATTAGCTCTTCGCTCAAATAACAAAGATGTCTTTTTAAGGCTGAGAGGGCAACATCAGGTATGTCTTGAAATACCGATATTCGTTCATGAGCCAGCAGCAGCTTGTACAGCTGTAAATCATTAGCAGCAGCTTCAGCGCCTGCAGGGGCTTTAGACCAGTGTTTGCTTAAATGGTAGCAGCAAAATGTCAAATCACTTCTAAACCCTTGAGAATTTTTGCATCTACCTCATTCATGGTTTTTGTAAACCTTTTAACTGCTGTAGATTGGTTATCTCTGTGCTTAAACTGGCAACCAGCTCCCAAACTAAATTGATAACACTGTGCTGCGTAATTTTAAAGGTTACTGAACTGTTGACGGCACTTGATGCAGTTTTTGACGCTGAATTTAAAACTGTTATCCGTTTTCTTCCATCAGGTCTAGTTTTTTGGCAAACTGCATTTGAAATTTTTGACAACTAGTACTTTTTTGGCCTTCCGATTGAGATTTATGATGTCATAAATATGTTACAGCACTTGAATTAAGTTTTGGTGTAACTTCAGCGACATTATAATGAAATAACAGTGCTGTCACAATGACAAGAACACAACGAATGCAGTTGATGCTTGAAAAGTTAAACTTCTTGACCGGTTGTTACAGTCTAGGTTAGCGTGAAATTTAACTGAAATTGTTGTATTTTACTTAGAATGAAAAAGACTGGTGTACACTCAATAGTGTATTGTTCATTAGTCTTTACTCCATGAGTATATTTGACAGGTTTGCATCATAATAAAAATTTCAAGTTTTGATTTCAAAATGAGAAAAGGCAAAACTGATTTCAACAGGTTCTGTTATATATGCGGCAAGCTCACTTTCCCAGTCGTCAAGCAAGAATAACACAGTTTGTAAAGAGAGGATACTATGCATATTTTAGATTAAAACTAGGCGACCATGACAAGGCATTTGCTTCGCACATGTGTTGTAAAACATGCGTTGAAAGCTTGAGATTATGAAGCGTAAGAAAGATAAAAAGTCTTTTTGCAAACTGCAAACAGCGATACTGTTTCGACCTATCAGGTCTCTTTAGTGCCATTGGTGACCGACAAGAAGCCAGAGGCTTTTAATAAAGCATAGCTTAGACCGTCACACTCGTGGAACCTATACTAGATCCACAGTAGTGGATGGTCTGTCAGTACTTTGCAACAACGCGGTTGTGTATTTTCTGCTTCTGTATTTGTGTGTATTTTCATTTTAGGAATAAATGGAAGAGCAAAAAACATGTGAAATTCCCTAATGTTCTTTTAACTATAAAACCAGTACCACATGGCCCTGGTATTCCTGTTTCAGAAGTAACTGGAGATATAAGTGAAATAAAGTTTTCTTCATCTACAGCAGTGGTTCTCAACCTTTTTCGTGCCGTGGCCTACTTCAAAGGACCACTAATTTTTGTGACCCACCTTAATAAGAACTTTGATGTGATGATTACAATGTTACTGGGATAAGCGTGAGATATCATGGCAGTGAAGTTGATCTCCAAAGAAAAAAGGTCCTTGTGCCTCTAGTTCACAGGTGCTAGTCCGTATGGCAGTTCATATAGCGCAGTATTTCTCAACCTTATTCAGCATGCAAACCCTTTTTCAAAGTACACAGACGTCCGTGGGCCACCGGACTTGCGTGCTGTGGCCCACTAGCGGGCCACGGCTCATCAGTTGAGAACCAGTGATCTACAGAGAGCGAAGCAAGTGAGAAAGACACATTGAATGCGGAGCAAAGTACAAACCAACCAAAGCATTTAACACCGCTTGAACTGAACGACCTAACACTAGGTTTAAATCTCACCAAAGAATTCGCTCAGCTTTTTGGATCACGACTACGTGAAAACAACTTACTAGCTCCAAGCACCACATATTTCTGGTATCGGAAAAGAGATGAAGAGGTTTGAAAGTATTTCGGTTATGACAAAGATCATTCCGTGGTATACTGTTAAGATATTTCAGGATTAATATTAGCTTTGGGGATAGTCTATATTCCGCCGCAACGGCAGTTGTTTTTGGATTCATCTGCAAAGAGTTTAAAGGCAATATTACTGCACAATGGGAATAAGATTAGTTCTGTTCCTGTTGGACATTCAGTGAAGCTCACTGAAAAATATGCGGTGACTTAAAAATGATTTCAGTACTACTTGGGCTACAAGCCGATTACTTAAAACATCTATGTATTTTGTGTCTGTGGGACTCCAGTGCAGATGATCGCCATAACACACAAATTAGCTGGCTGTCTAGAACAAGTTTTACACCTGGTCTCATGTCAAATCTGCTTGCTTAGTCGATCCACAAAATATTCCTTTGCCACCTCTCCATATTAAGCTCGGCCTCATGAAAAACTAAACCAAGACACTTGATAAAGATTGCCCAACCTTTAAGTTCTTACAAATGAAATTTCCCCGTACCTCTGAAACGAAGCTACGAGCAGGAGTCTTTGATGGGCCACAGATTCGTGAGCTGACCAAAGACTAGGGTTTTACTGCAAGCATGAGTGTTGTAGAAAAAAGAGCATGGACAGCTTTTCGGGTAGTAATTTCAAACTTTCTTGAAAAGCATAGAAGCCCTAATTAGAAAAAAACAGATTAAAGAGCTACTTGAAAGCATTGAATCCTTAAACAGGGAGAGAAATCACACCAAAACCTTTGCCAGATGGAAGAAAGGTACCAAGGATATTGAGACGTAAGCATGCTTGCAGATTGCTATTGGTGCCTAAAAAGAGATCTTCCTAATTCCACACATAGGAGAAAATCTTTGAAGCGACACTTCTTGTCATCATATTAATAGCGGCAATGTATTTATCGTCGAAGTATCACCATGTGCCGAACAATCATTTCTGTGTTAGACTGCTTTTATTGTGCTTACTGAGGTTGGCGAGCCTTGAGCCTTTGGAACAAATTTGTGATCTTAAGTAAATACGTGTCTGTAATGTAAAGTACTAACTTAAACTGTTAAATTGAGTGCCGTTGAACGAAATTATACGTCAAGAAGTTTTTTTTTGTTAGTTTTAAGTGCCTTTATTTCAGCGGTGTTATGAATTTTTGTGTCATTTAAAATGCCTGTCATTAAAAGAATCTTTCATGCAAATAAAAATACCATCTTACTTGCAAAAAATAACCATATGAGTGACCAAATAAACTACCACAGAAATTAGTTTCTTTGTGACATGAACACAAACTGACCAAACCTAGAATATAATTTTAAATGCGATGGAGAAAAAATTTGACCTGATTGGAAAAAACAGGTTGCAATTTCGAGTTCAGTGCAATAAATTAAAATAGAAACAGTTAAAACATCCTTGACCTTCCAGAAAAAAGTTTTAAACGCAGCACAGTGTAAGCATTCTTTGAGCTTACACAGGCAACTTAACTCCCATATTGATAAGGTGCACTTTTCACCACATAAATTGGTTTAGCTACTGTACCACTAAAACTCACAACTATCACAATTTACGATATAACATCCCACACCCGTTTATGAAATTTATTTTCTGGGTAGTTTGTTTCTTTGCTATAAAAATGTTCTAAACACTTCAAAAATTTATTTTTTCTACGATTTGTCTTGGAAATTTGTGGAAAATTATGTCAAATCTTGAAAAATCTCATTTTTTTGTCCAGATCTTTTATTGTTTTTAAGTTTGTTTTTTGCTACAAATAATATGCATTTTTTATACTTTAGTGTAATGTGTATTGGTATTCTGCACATTTTAAGTGGTGATATGTTTTTTTAGAACTTCTGGTTTGGGAGTTATGGTCGATTTTGTGTTTTTGCCCCCTTGCATTGCCCCTCAAAACTTTAAAGTGGATTCACACGGTCAATGCTTAACCGAGAGAGCTCAACTTTTTTGTGGGGTCTTTTGTCGTGAATTAGAACCAATCTAGGGTGTGACCTCCAAGTTTTGAAAAAAAGTGTATTTTAGAACTGAGTTCTACTGGGCAGTGCAGAATGACATACGAGGTGTCCTGAGGCCGCAGGTGCTGCAGGAAGAATTCTCGATTCTGCCAATTTTAGTAGGATGAAGAGTTTAACAGAAGGCTGTCTCCATTGTAATAAAGACGATAGAAGACGCAGTAAGCGTGATGAGGAAGTCCAAGTTCCTCAGCGAATACCGAGGAACCTGTGTGTCAAAGAATTTAGATGAGACACTACGCATCCAGTCCGAGAAAAGACAAGAGTGGATACGAGAGGTAAGGAGAGAGACTACAAGGGACTGCAGAAGGCAGGAGTAGCACTCTCCGTCTGGGCACCTCATTAGCCACGTCATTCTTTGGATAAAATAAGTGTCCGGGGACCCATTGTAGAATGATGGTAAAGGGGAGAGAAGACGGTTCTTGTGAATTCTGTAAAAGAGTTTGTGGTAAAAGGAAAGTCTGAGAAGAGGACAGAGCGAGAGTCTTTAGAGAAGACAGGAAAAGTGGCAGAGTTGTTGGTGTTGCCGAGACCAGTGGAAAGCTTACAGAATAGCGCAAGCTTCAGCAGAAAAACTTGAGGTTACTGGCCCTGCCAAAAAAGAAAGGGTGGCCTTAGCGCCATAAAGCTAGCATTTGGCAGGGACGCCAGAGCCGCCTTTGCCAAAAGAAAAAGGAACAGAGTGATCAGTCCAGATTGTGAGATTGGAAATAGTAAAGGTGAGTGAGAGCCGCACCTTGGCAAGAGAGAGGAGGGTCAGAGCGGGAGCATGTAGAGGAAAGAGTCAGCTCCGCAGTGAAGAAAGGTGGGAAGGGTTTCGAAGGAGGAGAAGAAGAGCAAGCAAAGATAACCTCCTTAGGAGAAGGAGAAAGCATAAGCGAATGAGTGGACCCAAAAGCTGTCCAGAAGGATCTTGGAGAGTCTTGGTTTTGCTCCAAGTCTGGCCAAACCTGAAGTGGGAAAGAAGGTTTGAGACAACGGGCCTGTTCATAAAATGACAGGACAAAATGGAGTCACGGTGACTCGTAGAGGAGGCAGAGACGCTTCAGAGAAGAGAAGTGGAATAGGAGAGAAAAAGAGATAGCCAGATATGGCAGGAATAGCCGCTCGGTTAAGGCGTTCCAACTTGGTAACGTTGGTAACACTAAATGAAGGAAACCATGCGGGTGAGTATAAATGAGAAGGGGCCCAGAGAAAAGCTTTGTACAACAGAGAGAGGAATTTGGAGGGCCCCATCAGGAAGCAGAGATACGGCATAGCACCTTGAGATGAGGGAAAGACTTGGTCTTCATCGAAGATACATGTTTAGAAAAGGAAGGGATGCTGTCAAAGGTGACCCCAAGGAAAGTTGTAGTGGGATTGAAGCGGAGAGGGGAGTTCAGTAAGAGGAAGTGGAGCTGGAGGTTAGCTTGGTGGGGATCCACCGAGAGGGAGGAGGCTTCGCATTGCTTGGATTGAGAGGAAGACACCAGTTCTCAGACCAGAGCTCCTTGGGTAGTCTCCACAGCAGCAGGAACTGGAGATGAGGAGGTCCAAATAGCTAGATTGTCGCTCCAGTCGAATCAGAGCCCCTTGTGTAGTTTCAACCGCAGCAGTGACCAAGGAGGACCAAATGGGTAGATCGTCAGAATAAAGAGACCAGCTGATAAAAGAAGTTAGAGACGCAGGAAGATTATTGATAAAAAGAGAAAAGTACCGGGCCAAGAACGGATCCTTGCAGAACACCTTGACAGACTCGAAAGGTGCAGCTTTTGTGATTTTGAAAGCAGCATGCAAGCACACCTGTCAAAAGATAAGATCGAGTCCAACGAGCAAAGCAAGGAGGCCAGCCAGCTGAATGGAGGTGTACGGCATGAACGGCAATTCAGGTCCATGCCGTCAACCTAATTGATATTAGGCTAGGGAAAAGATGGCAGCCCATTTCGAACCAGTCTTTAGTGACTGGTAGCCCCACCACCAAGGCGGACTGCCACTGGTGGGTACCCAAGAGTCGTCTTTTATGACATGCTGGGTTAGCAACTTCACAATTGTAATCCGGTGAAATACGGATGGGCCACCTGTCTGCCACATAAAGGTGAAGGCATCCCGTTAAGTGCCTTGCCCAAGGACACAACAAGCAAGCTTGCCGGCTTGTTCTCCACACTATCCCTTTTTTATGCTGAGCGTTCAGTAGGGAAGCTGTGAATACCATTTTTTAAAGTCTTTTGGTATGACTTGACTTAGGGAATTGAACCCCAGGTCTACCGACTGCGATGTGGACGCTCTCGCCACTACACCATCGCGCCGGTTGAGAGAACGACATTGCTGATGTTGTTTAAGTCCAAAAGAGAAAAGGATTTCGAGCCAATGTTTAAACTTGACTCCAGAAGAGTTTTAACATAAAGTGATATTGAGATGAGATTTGCTGGGTATGCAAATGCATGCAAATTTTTTTACTGATAGAGATTTATTCTTGTTGAGCTTCATCAAGATAACATCTAACATTGGAAAGTTGGCATGTTTATCTTCTTCCAAATTGCGCTTTCAAACCAGCAACTTAGCTAAAAACGTTTTCACTTTTTTAGATATGTCACTTGTTGTAACACCTGGTCCTAGAATGCCTACGACCAAAAATATTAGGCAATTGCATTTCAAGTTATTTCAATCGTAAACAGCACATGGCTTTCCGTTTTATTTTTATGAAAAAGTTTTTTTCAAGGTGAATCAGCACTTAAATTGGTTAAAATTCTTATTTCTTTACTTCCAGTTTTCATTGCTGGCACTTATGATTAGAATATTTATTTGTTATCAGCCGGCGTCGCCCGACAGGGCCCTAATCAGTAGCATGTTGTTGTTGTTGATTACCCGACCCCTTCCAAGGAATGAGGGCATGGCGGAAGACCATGGAGCCCCAGGGCCTGGACCAGAGATCGTAGAGAGGCAGAGAGTCGCCAATGAGTGAGCGGCGTAAAGAGTCTGTTGCTGGACAGTGCAGAATGAGATGAGAGGTGTTCTGGGACGAGTGTCCAGAGGCGCTGCAGGAAGGATTCTCGATTCTGCCAATCCTAGCGAGATAAGAACCTAAAAGAAGGCTGTGTCTATTGCAGCGAAAACGAGAGAGGACACAGCGAGCATGACGAGGGAGCACAAGTTCCTCAGTGGAAATCGAGAGAACCTGTGTGTGAAAGAACTTCGATGAGACAGTACGCCTTCAGTTCAAGAAAAAAAAAAGTGGATATGAGAGATAAGAGGAGAGAGACTACAAGGGATTGCAGATGGAGCGAGTCGTGCTCTCCATCTAGCCAGCTAGCTTATCAGCCGTGTCGTTTCACGGGAGAAACGAGAAACGGAGAAAAGTGTTGTCTTCCAGATCCTTCTGGAGAGCTTTTGCATCCGTTCACCTGCTTATGCTTTCTCCTTCTAAGTAGGTTCTCTTCTTTGCCTCCGTCTTCTCCTTGGAACCCACCTTTCTTCACCTTGGCGCCCACCCTTTCCCCTCCATGCTCCCGCTCTGATCCCTCTCTTTTTCTTGCCAAGGTGCGGCTGTTGCTCACCTTGACTCTCTCCCCCCCTCACAATCTGGTGGTGTGGACAGACGGCTTTGTTCCCTTTCCCCTTGGCAAACGCGGCTCTGGCGTCTTTGTCAACTGCTCGCTTTGTGGCATTGTGGCCACCCTTTTCTTTTTGTCAGGTCCAGTATGTTCGAAGTTTTTCCGCTGAAGCTTGTGCCATTCTGTAAGCTCTTCGCTGGTCTCGGCAACACCAACAAGTCAGCCGTTTCTCTTTTCATCTTCTCCGACTCTCGCTTTGTCCTTGCCACTTTGTTTCCTTCTCCGTCTTTCCTTTTACCTCAAATTCTCTGACAGATCTGACGGGAACCGTCTTCTCTCTCCTCCTTTACTATCAGGCTGCAATGGGTCCCCGGAAACTCCTTTTTCCTGGGTAACGATGCAGCTAATGAGTTGGCCAGACGGGAAGCGCTACTTGTGACCTCTGCAATCCCTTGTGGTCTCTCGTTTTCACTCTTCTTTTCTTGGACTGGATGCGTAGTGTCTCATCTAATTTCTTTGACACACAGGTCCCCTCGGTATCCACTGAGGAACTTGTGCTCCTTCGTCACGCTTGCTATGCCCCCTCTTGTCTTTGATGGAATGGACACAGCCTTTTGTCAAGCTCTTATCTCACTAGAATTGGCAGAATTGAGAATCCTTCATGCAAAACCTCCTGAATCCGTCCCAGGACATCTCTTATCTCATTCTGCATTGTCGAGCTATGGACTTTTTGCGTCGCTCGCTCTTTGTTTCGCTACAACCTCTGGTTCAAGCCCTGAGAAGCTGCCCGGCTTCAAGGGCTCCACAGTTTTCCGCCATGCTCCCATCCCTCGGAATGAGTTGGGTATCACCAAAACGACAACACCATGAAGCTTGGCACGATTGGTCACCACCCCACCTTCAACAAATGTCACTTCCTCGAGATCTCACATTAAAGCTTTCTTGGGAGATATTAACAACGTGTTTTTGATATACAAAACTAGAACAATTTAAGCTCAAATGACAATACAACATCAGATTTTTTGTCAAGCATTTTTAAGCCTTCTAAGCATGCTTCTTTTTCTCTTACACGCTTCAACTCGCTCTATGATGTCATAATGCTGTCCGTTAATATCAACATGATACCAGAGATCATCATTTGGTGATTTTTTTACAATTGTTTCAACAAATTGAAGGTTATTTTAAAGCGATTTCGATAATATGTGAATTGCATGTTTACTAAATGTTTTTATACTAAAAATATTGAACTTCAAGCCCTGTACTGTAGCTTTTCACCTCCCCTCGAAAAGTGGTAAGTTGAGTAAGAACAGTTAGTTTAATATATAAAGGTTGTGATAAGGTACAAACAATTAATGTCGTTTGAAAGCTTAGAAAATTTGCTTTCCAGCAATATGTCACTCAAATTAGCTGGGGATAAGAATTAGTTTATAATGGCTAATCGAAAACTGCTTGTTATACATGATTTTCCATTTTTACTTGACAAACTTTCTTTTTATATCTAAGAAACTCGCAATTTTTTGAAAAAAGTTAGTTCTTTGGCATATTTTGACTTTTTCCTCGCAAGCATGGTAATTATCTATCTAAATTTTCCAAGCAATGAAGTCTACAAATTTTGAAAGGTAATCTACCGGTCAAAAACTGAAAATTTTGATACCTGGGCTTCATACCGTTGCGCAATTTCTAGAAAAACTAAGTTCTTTGGTGCCTTTTGACTATTTTTCCTCGCAATCATGGTTTCGTTCGTTCTTTTGATTATTTTGCTCGCATCTATTTTAATTTTCAG
Organism: Trididemnum clinides; assembly: GCA_963675345.1. Classification (NCBI taxonomy): domain Eukaryota; kingdom Metazoa; phylum Chordata; class Ascidiacea; order Aplousobranchia; family Didemnidae; genus Trididemnum; species Trididemnum clinides. The sequence goes on along the minus strand of OY776287.1, from coordinate 5,478,003 downwards.
AAAAGATTTATCAAAAATTGAGGCATCTAACGATATTAAAAAGTAGCTTACTCCAAAAAATGGGTGATCACCCTACAAACAGTGGGTTAAGAACGAGTCTGTTTTTTATCTTTTGCAACAAAATATTAGTGTCCAGCTACTTATCGTTCTAGTGTTTCATTATGGGTTAGTTTGCTCTTTGCATGGTTGCATTTATGCCACGACCAAGCAACATGAGGGGGTTTAGGTTGTTAGAATAGGCATACAATTACGAAAAAGTCGTAATTAGTGGTCCTAATATTTAATAAATTATTTCTGAAAATCCTTATCACTTTGGCTCCCCGCCCCTCTCCTTCAAAACTTTGAAACTACGCATCCATGCACTTCATAAGATGAACGAATAAAAGTTCTTGATATCGTTCGCTGTTTCGATTGTAAGCAAGTCCAGTTCCGAAGTACGTCTATGCTGGAAACAGTGCAAGCAAGGTGTAGCCAGGGACTCAAGAAACTTTGGGGAAAATATGGCGGCTGTGTGGTACCCATTGTAATGTTTGCTTAATTGTTTTGATTTTGCAACGACAATTGGCTATTTAAAAATATTGACTTTTTATCTCTGTTCTCACAAATATCAATTGTGTGAAGCCGACTGAGCAGGGTGAACCGATATTCTCAACCTGGACATTGCTGGTTTGGGGCCTACAAAGACGCCGGCAGAGCCAGTTAGTTCATTAATAAAAGGGATTAAAAGAATAAAATTATCTTTACTAAATAAGCTGGCCGGTGGATAATGTTATGCTGAATGAGAACCATTACTGCTGTCCGATCGTATTCAGTTTTAAGGAAACTTTTTGTCAATTTCTGTAGAAAGAGTGTTGTGGATTGAATGCATCTATGTGCTATGTAATTGGTAATTTTCAGGTGTGTGATGTAAAGTGGTCAATCTATTATAAAGAACTTGTTTCTTCACATGGATACGCGCATAATCAACTGACAGTTTGGTCGTACCCTTCAATGCAGTGGATGCAGGATCTAACTGGGCACACTGGAAGAGTGAGTGTAGTAGTAGTAGTTATTCAGTTTTTATCCGGTGTTGTCCCCTTAGCAGAGGTGGCCAAATTCACCCCATTTTTTCTGTAATTGCTTGCACTCCGTCTCTCCACTGTCTTAATTCATGGCATCCTCCTTCAAATCAGTCTTCTGTGTCTCCTTCTCCACTTGCTTCTTCCAGTTCTTCGGTAGTCTCGCTTTCTTTTGCCACTTACTTCAAGATTCAGAGCAACCCTCAAAACTATCGTCATCCCTCCTCAGCACATGCCCATACCATCTAACTCCATTTGCTGTTGCTAACCGGCCTATAGTTTCCTTCAACCCCAACATGTCCATCTGTTCTTCAGTCGTCTTTGTGTCAACAACTTTCTGACCGCACATGGCTCTAACCATAGCTCTCTCCGTTCTCCTTAAAATTGCTTTTTCATTTTCTTTTAAACACCATGCCTCGCTATACAGTATTGCTGATCTTATGCAACAACGATAAACTTTCCTTTCATCCTCAAAGGAAAGCTATTTCCAAGCAATAACTTTCCACATTCTTTGAATCTTACCCAACCGATTCTTACTCTTGCTGTAACTGCCACTTCACAACCACCACTAGCATTTAGCATGTCTCCCAAATAAGAAAATCCATTCACTGTCTCCACTTCATCGCTCAATTTCTCGATGGAACCCACCGTTCCTTCCATTGTTCTGTTACATTTCGAGCAAACAAAATGCATTGCCAACCTAGCGGTAGCTCTCTTTATTTTTTCACATTTGCCATGAGCCCAGTTTCCACATTTTGTGCACAACACTAAATTGGCCATGAATCTCTTCCCACAAACTCCACATGGATCTATCTTGCTTTTGAATAGTTCGCCTTTTGACCCACTTACCATCACTTTGTTTTTCTGGTGTTGACCTTTAAACCTTTACTTTCAAGTGCGTCCTTCCAATTCCAAAATCTTTTCTTCAAATCTTCCATGTCTTCGCTCATGATAACAAGGTCATCTGCATATAGCAATTCATCAACCAAACCCCTTCTTGCATTTTCTGTAATAACGTTCACCACTATTGCAAACAATAGTGGCGACAGCACAGATCCTTGATGTACCCCAACTTTTACTTCGAATTCTTCTGAATGTGCAGATCACACCATCACACAAGCTCATAACCGCCCGAACCATTACTTCTGATAGACCCTTCTTTTTCATGGCTCACTCCATCACTTTTCTTGGCACTCTATCAAAAGCTTTTTCCATATGAACAAGACACAGATACAACTTCTTGTCTTTCTGTTGATATTCCTCCTGCATTTTTCTCAATGATTATCGCATCCAGAGTTCGTAATCGCCTCTCTAGCACCCTTTCAACAATTTTCATGGCATGTTCTAGCAGTTTCACTTTTCTCTATGATTCACAGCTCATCACATCACCCTTTCTTTTAAAAATAGGCACAATCACACTAGTTTTCCACTCATCAGGCATTCCTCTACCATCCAATACACGCTGGCATAGTTCCATCATCACTTTAACACCAATTTCACCACTTGCAACTATCATCGTCACATTTACTTCAGATGGTCCAGTTGCCTTTCCTGATTTCATCTTTTGCATTTCTTCTACAATTTCGTTGCGAACCACTTTTTCCACTGGTCCTTCTACTACATCAGTTTCCACCATGTGGTCCCGTTTGTTCTCTTCATTCATGATCTTTTCCATGTGTTTCTTCCAAAATTTTGCCCTATCTTCAAAAAACCCAATCGCCCGTGTCTTCCGCTTAAGCACCTTCCTCCTTCAATATCCTTCCCTTCCTTTTTCATTCTTCTGAGGAAGTAGAATACACTATTAGAATTGTGATATAAATTATTGAACTCCTGATTAGCTTCCATTTTCATAGCTCTTTCAACAATTTTTCTCGTTTGATTTCTTAAACGTTTGTATTGAGTCTTATTTTCTTCTGATGGAAACCTGCACAGCTCTTTAAATGCCGCCTTCTTTCTTGCTATGGTATCCTTGACCTCTTCATTCCACCACCACATGTCCCCTCGATTTCTCCTAAACTTCTTCTTTCTACATACTTCATCACATGCCTTTAGAACACCATCCTTGAAAGTTTTCCACATATCAGGCGCGTCTGTGCTTACTAGACCTTTTACTTTTTTCAAATTTGATTCGTGTTCGGTTTTCATTCAACTTTCAAATCTTTGATCCGTTGCTTTCTCACAACCTTTTTTAGAACCTTTTCATCCAGATCTACGACTACCAGCCTGTGCTGAAGTTCCCATGGAATCACTTTCGCATTTTTTACATACTTTCTGTATTTTCTTCCCACAAGCACAAAATTAATTTGTGTTTCACATCCACCAGCGCTATAAGTGATTTTCCTTTTGTCTGCCTTATAAAACCAAGTATTTGCCACGCACAGCTCTTTTTTATCACAGAACTCTAGCAATCTTCTTCCTTCTGCATTTCTTTTCGCAATACCATTGCCCCGTGTACACTTTTAAAACTCTCGGCACATTCCCCACATGTCCATTGAAATCCTCCAACGAACCGATGACTTCACTAGAACTTACTAGAAATTAATTTTTGTTTCACATCCACAGGCACTAAAAATGATTTTCCTTTTGTCTGCCTTATAAAACCAAGTATTTGCCACGCACAGCTTTCTTTCACCACAAAACTCCAGCAATCTTCTTCCTTCTGCATTTCTTTTCGCAATACCATTCTCCCCGTGTAGACCTTCAAAACCCTCAGCACATTTCCCCACATGTCCACTGAAATCCGCCAAAGAAACAATGATTTTACTAGAAATTCCCAAGTCCCGCTCACTCGCCATGTCATCATAAAAACGAACTTTCTCTTTGTCCGGTCTTCCGCTTTGCGGCTCATATGCACATATTATTCGCATCACTTCTCTACCTAAAGTTAGCACAATTGCCATTACTCTGTCGCTTTTTCTTCTAACTTCCCTAAGGTTTCCAGATATTTCATCTTTCACCAAAATTCCAACCCTGCGAATCTCGCATCGTTTCGTGACTACAACAGTTTATACTTTCGTTCCGAAGTACCCACAAAACGAGCTCCTTGGCCTTTCCATCTTACTTCCTGGCTGCAGCACACATCAACTCTTCTCTTCCTCAGTTCTTCACACACTTCCGTTTTCCTTCCACAAAGACTTCTCACATTTAATGTACCAAATCTTATCCCATGACATTCAGATTGAAACCCGGAGATTCTTCGCACCCCCTGCCCATTTAAGAGCTGCCGGGCACTTGGGGCCATTTATTTAATTTTTCTGGTCATGGGGATTTATTGGAGCAAAATTCTTCTACAGGGAGCATGCCCTTGCTTACCTTCAACCTCAGTTTTATGACGTGAGTGGTCCATCCAAGCAATTAAGCTGGCAACCCCACCATTAACAGTCAGACTGCAATTGATAGGTACCCAATAGTCGCCTTTTACGACATGCTGGGTAAACAGCTTCACTATTCTTTAAAACCGGTGAAGCACGGCTAATTGTCAACATGAAAACTTGCTGGTTTTAAGGACTTTGTCCTTGTTGTAGAGTTGATCGCTCTTTTAAAGCTTTGTTCAATTCAATTGGCAGTGTGCTTGAAAAACGCAAGCGTTGTAGGTAGCAGTGCAAGTCTTGCAGAGGCTGCCTAATCCCAATGGTCCGAAGTGATTTATACCATTAATGAGTTAAATTAACAGGAATAATTGATAAGTGGCTACAATAACAAAACATTTTTGGTAATATAATAAATCACTACCTCTTTACATGTATCATATTCGTGGTTGTAAGTATATGTGGCAGCTGGTCTGATAACCTCTGGTCTTTTCGCTGTGTCCATGTCAAATTTCATCTGTACAAGTTTGTTTGGCAAAAAATGCTTGTTGATTGTTGCCGGCTCTTTTGCGTCTGGTATGAAATTGCAGTTGGAGGCTCAATTCTGATAACGCGCTGTGTTGTTTTATTGATGATGATTTTTACCCAGGTTCTCTACCTCGCTTTAAGTCCTGATGGACAGACCGTATGTTCTGGTGCTGCTGATGAAACACTAAGATTATGGGAATGTTTCACTGTAGCAGAGGATGCGAAGAAGAAGGGGATCGTGGATAGCAGGCGTCAAGCTACAAGCAAAATCAGCACGTTGTTTTCAATCCGATGAATCTCTGTCGGTTTATATTTTTTTTTTTCGACTGTTTTTGCTCAGGTCGTGATTGTGTTTCTGGAGGAGGAGATAACTCTACTTTCATTATACTATATGAAAACAAACACAGTATTTAAGATGCAAGTTTACAAGGGAAGGCTTGGATTCGGCAAAAGTTTATTTTTCACAAATTGTTCTTCAGGTTTTACTCGCATCCGCTGTAATAAAAGTCAAGGTTATCGTTGTCTTGTAACGAGTTTTTCTGTCAGTCCACTTACCAGGCGAAACAGAAGCACATGTTTATGTTGCCTTCTGTAATCGTTTTCTGTACCGAAAAATTGCGGTTTTCCTCTTCCCCATGTTTTTAACATGTGTTTAACTTGAAATAAACAGTATTTGATAAGATTTGTGTAGTGCAATGGGCTAGGTCAGATTTAGGCTAAATTCATGTTAAATTTTGCATTTACTTTTTTTAGTAAGAGAGTAGAAACAACGTAAAGAGAGAGAGATCCAGTTTTTTAAATCCGGTGTTGCGTTTTAATAGAGTTTTTGATTCTATTTCAATTTACTTCTTAAATTGAAGCGACTTGCAGTGTCGCTCGAATAATTAAGTTCGGTTGCAACTTAATAGCTAGGAAAAGATTTGCTTCCACTAAAATACTTTAACCCGCGCACTTCTCGATCAAGAACAAAACAAATATATTCACAAACCACTTTATAACTTCGAATTCCTTCGCTTGCCAAAACACAGAACTAAAGCACTTCAATAATTAAATATCAGAGACTACTATAACTAAGCCACCAAAATAATCGCTTGATTCCTGTCACAACAACGCTTTTTTCAACACTAATTTCCACTCGACTCGGATCTACTACTCAATCTCTGAATGAATGAAAAAAATCTCGCCGCCTTATATATACGGCTGGAAAATAATCTAGAAATTGCTAGAACATCCCGTGACACAGGAAAAACACCGTTAAGAAATTGCGTAATCGGTAATAATAATAATAATAATAATAAAAAGGAAAATCTTCGAGAAGTAAGAATCACTAGAATACGCTGGAAAGTCACGTAGATACCCATTGTGACGTCAGAAAGGTGTGTGAGTTACAAATCTATTTATAAATTGGAAAGAAAAAAGGTCTTTGTTTTTTAAAACAGTTTAGCAAGTTTAGGGCTACAAACAATTTAGATTTACAATTGAAAATAATCACTGCAAAAAAAACAACAGATTACAATAACTATACATATAGGCTATAAAACTATTCTTCTAGCGCAAATTTACGTATTCGTGACATACACTCCCCCCTAAGAATATAATAATGATAATATTAAAAACTACGAATAACGAAATTTGCGAGTCTCATTCACTACTAAGATTCTTAATCATACACAAAATAATTTCAATTACTATATCCCACTCACATACATAATTAAAACATAGTACAACAATACACATAAACACAGTACAATTAGTTCAAAACACCACTAAGATAATCAGCCGCTACATTATCCTTTCCCGGAATCTCCTGTACAGTATAATCGTACCCTTGTAAAGCCAGGGCCCATCGCATTATGCGATCGTTCTGATACTTGGTCTTGTTTATATATGCAAGGGGCTGGTCATTAGTTTGTAAAATAAACGGTTTGCCAGCCAAGTATAACCGGAATTTTGTTGTGCCCCACACAATACCCAAATATTCCTTTTCTAAAGTTGAATATTTGGTCTCAGTTGGTGCGAGTTTCTTGCTGGTATACGCCACTGGATATAGTCTCTCGTCATGCTGTTGCTTGAGGGCGGCACCCAGCCCGCAGTTCGATGCATCAGTGCGTAGTATGAAAGGCTTGCTATGGTTTGGCAGCTTTAAAATTGGTCGCTTCAACAAACAGTCTCGCAAGCTGCTGAAGGTCTTTCTTGAGCTTGCCCCATCGAATCTTGTTTGGTTGTCCTTTGCGCGTTAGATCAGTCAATGGTGCTGCAACCGCTACAAATGTGGGGATGTGGGCGCGGTAATAGTTCGCTAACCCCAAAAATGATCTTACCTCTTTCTTTGTAGTTGGTCTTGGTACGGTATTTATCATCTCTTCCTGTTGTGTTTTAGTCAGTTCCACCCCCAACTTGACGTCCTTTACTGTTTCCTTCTGATGACAATTAGCCAATTCCATCATCTCGTCGTCGTTCATACTCAAATCTTCATTTCCTCCTACAATCCCGGTACAAACATCACAAGACATTACCTGGTTATCGTCCGAATTTTGTTCTGGTTCTCCGTCCTGGTCAGCTCTTTCGATGTATTTCTTTAGCATGTTTGCATGGAACGTTTTTACCTTCTTATTCACTTCTACCCGATAATCATTACCTTTTCCACACCAGCTCATGATCTCATAAGACCCTTTCCACTGCATTAGAAGCTTGTTTGTGTCCGTCGGCAGTAGCAATAATACCTTGTCGCCCTCTTGGAATTCTCTTCTCTTAGCTTTTCTGTCGTACAATGTTTTGTTCTTCTTCCAGCTCTTTAGCAACTCTTCCTGGGCGATCTTCATGGTGTTGTCTAAACGCTCTCGCAATTCCAAAACAAACTGGTTGCTTGTTTTGATTTCTGTCCCATCTGTCCTTCCTGTCCACAGCTCCTTTAAGATTTGAACTGGTCTGCGTACTGTTCTCCCATACAACAACTCAAACGGTGAAAATCCGGTGGCATCCTGTGGCGCTTCTCTGCATACAAATTGTAAGGGATTAACAAAACGATGCCACTGGCGGGGCTGCTCGTTACACAAACGTCTTAGTATTTTCTTGAGGGTACCATTTAAACGTTTAACCAATCAAATTGCAGATAGGATGGTACTGCGTAGTTGTTAGTCGCTTTATGGACAGCAATCTTGATACTTCCTCCATGCACTTCGATACAAATTGCGTGCCAAGATCACTCAAAACTTCTTCCGGTATTCCTAGACGACTGTACATATCCAGCAATGCTTCCGCCGCTGTCTCTGTTTCAATATTCTTCAGTGGAACGGCTTCAAGGTAACTGGTCGCATAATCTACCAAGATCAGGATATATCGATGTCCTTCTCGCTTGGAGGTGAAATTGGTCCAACCAAATCTACGGCGACTCTCCTAAACGGCATATCAATCAAGAGCATATCTCCTAGTGGCACACGGGGAACGGATCCTTTTGCACTCGTCTTCTGACATACATCACATGATCTGCAGAAACTAGTTACATCACCTTGCATGCCAGGCCAGTAGAAATTTGTTTGAATGCGGTCCTTAGTCTTCTTGATCCCAAGATATCCTCCGAAAATAGAGTCGTGGGCGACTTCCATAACCTTCTTTCTCAATGTTTTTGGTACCATAATTTGTTTTGAGCACTCACCTAATCCATCAACTCGGCTTCGAATCCTGTATAGGATACCCCTACGCTTTTCATACTTTATTTCGTAATCTCCCTTTCTAACAGTATCCTTCAGGTTCACATATTTTTCCAGAGTAGTGTCTTCCTGTTGCAATTTTGCCAATTCATCCTTCGTGACGGAAATTTGAGCCGTCACGGCCTTTGCAGCTGAAGGTTTAATTGTGGCATCCTTCCGAGCTTGAGCCCTCGTGAACGCAGCGGCACATGTCTCCACACCAGCAACAGGATCATCCGGATTCCGTGCCCCAGGAATGTTTCCAATGACCAGTGGTGCGGCAGCACCAGGTTTCAACTCTTTGATTCCCGCGCCAAGCGTACCGTCGTTGATTAGCACTGAACCAGTAGAGTTGCTTTGTAGAACTAGTAATATTAGCTCTACGGATCCTTTCTGCTTCGTCAAACAAAAAACAGGAAGCGGTTGAAGCTTTCTTGCAGTGTTTTATTCACAAATATGCGCAGCTCCTCCCAGCGTGCGCAGAACGAAAATTCACGGCGATAAAGGCTACCACACAGCCTTGATAACAATTAAACAGGGGGACCAACACTCAGGCCCAAACAGAAATCCGAAGCATAATCAGTAATCAGGCCGAAACGAAAATTTACTACTCGTTTCGCCACGTTGACGTTTTGACAAGAATAGCGAAAATACACGTGGTCACTATATATATACGAGCAGATGCACCTGTTCTATATATGAGTCAAACATGTGGCCTTATTTAACCACAGGGCAAAGACCAAAGAAAGGCAATACAACAAAGGAAGGCTTTTAGAAGTACCGGTAGTCCGTAGGGGCTAATTGTTCGGTTCGCTGTAGGGGTCTAATTTGAAGCTATATTTACTTAAACTCCTAACAAAACAACACGAGATCACTTAATTTACCACAATATCAATCAATTTTGTAAAAAATTGCTTATGAAGTCTTTGCGTCACGTTCTCAAGAGACTACGCTGTATGAAGTCAAATCGCTGTAAAAGACCACATGGCGATTGGCGGAACATAGCGGCCCCTAATTATGACGCAGCAATGACATAATTACAGCAACAAATAAAGCCAATCGATTTTTAGTTAAGACAGGTATCTGTGTTGCCTAATACATTTTGCTAGAGCAAATACGAACATAATACATAACAGCAACACAAACTTTAAGCATGCAAGCAAATCCAAAAAAAAGCACAAGAAAAAGAAACATGGTTGATTATACAAACACAACACTTAATTGCGATCAATTTACTACACATTTCTGTATTAGCGGGGAAGCTAGCCACAGCGATCGTTGGGACGCGCTCAAGGTGTGCTACTGGTTACGCATTCTCCACGGGAGCTAAACGAGGGACATCCCGTAACACATACTCAATTATGACCTCCCCCGTGGTTTCATTCACTTTAGTTACGGCCACCTTGGCCCGTCTCACTATGGATTTCCCATTTCTAATTTGAGGACTCACCTCCTCTATCCTCCCAAGCTTGTACCTTCCACGTTTGGATATGTCCTCTAACGAGCCCATAACCACCAGTTGCCCAGGTTTCAAATTTTCAGATACCTTCAACCACTTTTTCCGTTCCTGCAGCCAAGGTAAATAGCAGGCTATCCACTTTTCCCAGAAATGCTGGGAGAGAGATAAATTAAAGCGATAATCTCTTCTAAGCATGTCTCGGTCATGCGGTTGTCCAACTGCTACATGTGGGTCCAAGTAAGGGGTTAAAAGTGAAGCTGGAGTAATAGCAGTAAAATCCCTAAGATCGTCACTTAGTGGTACCAAGGGCCTTTCATTTACAATCCTAACTGCACTCCCAACGTACGTCAACAACTCAATAAACTTTGGCTTATGCACCGCGGTGTCCAAAATGTGAGAAAGAACAATCTTGAACTGTTTCACCATTGCCTCCCAAGCACCACCTTGCGCCGGAGCATACGGAGGAATAAATTCCCAATTTATACCTTTTCTTCTAAGGGAAATGCGAAAGTCCTTGGTTTCAATCAAGTCCGGAAGCTTTTTTGACCCGGCCTGGAACGTGCTTGCATTATCTGAGTAGATCGTATTGACCTGTCCACGCAGGCCTGTAAATCGAGTAAAGGCCAGTAAAAAATCATCCAGCGACAAAGATGTTACCAACTCAACATGAATAGCCCGAGATGCCATGCATGTAAACAGGAGCCCCCATGCCTTCTTGTTGCTTCTTCCCTCTGCAAAATTTAGAGGGCCAAGGTAATCCACCCCGGAATAGAAATAGGGCTTTTTATGTGCTGTAAGGCGTGCCTGCAGTAAGTCAGACATGAGTTGTCTAATGGGCGTTGCCCTTTCAATAGCACACACACCACAATCACGCACATATCGTTTCACAGCAGCATTAACATTCGCAATCCAAAACTTCTGTCGTGTAGACATCAGCGTATGTTGCACACCACAATGGCAGTCTCGGTAGTGATAGAACAATACCACTAACCTAGTCAGGGGATGTTTAGACGGAAGGAGGAGGGGGTGCTTTGCTTCCCATGATATATCTGGGGATTTGCTTAAGCGTCCTTCTGTACGTAGCCTTCCCTCCTCGTCTACACAAGGCCTATACTTTTTTAGCGATCGCAACTCTTTCAAGCGATCTTTCTGGGTTGGCGACGCGGTAACATTACACTGTTTGATCACTTCGTCAAGTGCATCAGCAGATTTTCCCTGCATCGAACAAATCACATTGCCATACACCTTGTTCTGAACCAACTTCACTATGATCAGTAGAGCCGTTTCTAAGTATTGAGCACCGGCTTTATAAAATTATTTTTTCTTACTTTACAGCATTGGAACCAATCGACGAAGGCAATCAAATAAGCTACTCTTTTTTGCAGAGTGTATAAATTAGGTGCACTCTCAATCAGTTTATCAATGCCGTCGATACGACTACGCTCTGACAAATTTATTCTACGCGCTCCAACTTGAACTACGTTCTCTACCAATGGCTCTGCTGCATATTGTTGCAACAGTGACGGGTCATTTATCCACAAATCACGTGCTTCTGCTTTACGCATGAGATCCGGTCGCGAACCCACGTCAGCCGCATTCAACTTACTAGGACAAAAGCGCCATTCAGTCTCACTAGACAACATCAAGATGTGGTTTACTCTTCGCGTAATGAACTTATTCAAACGTAAGTCAGGGTTCTTAAGCCATTGTAGCACCGTACGGGAATCGCACCAAAAAAAATTACTGCAATTAGGTATTTCCAATGCGTCAGAGGCTTGCTTCAATAGCTTCGCTGTGTTTGAAGCTGCGACGAGCTCCTTCCTAGCAATGGGCCACGAAGACTGATTAGCCAAGACAATGTTACATTTACCAAAAACGAACGACACGGCTGGTATACCATTCACTAATCTGCGTAGGTAGATGACAGAAGAAAATGCTAGATTCGAAACGTCACTAAACCCATGCAACTGGAACTCAACGTTGTCATCAGGGCTGCTCAAATCAGCATTCAAAAAATACCATCTTGGCAGCGAAAAATCTTTTAACATTTCTAGCGAGTGAAGCCACGCTTCCCACTCTTTCACGACACTTTCGGGCACCTCTTCGTCCCAGTCAAACTTCTCTATAGCTAACTGTTGCAAGATCAGACGCGCTTTCAGAAAAAACGGCGAGCCAAATCCTAAAGGATCAAAGTTTTGTCCAAGTTGGCTAAGCATGCTTCTACGAGTATACTTTGTCAGAGGCTTTAGCGAGCACTGGATGCGCAGTTCGTCAGACTCCGTTACCCACACACAGCCTAAAGTTTTAGCTGATGTCATAGCGACACTATTCGTCTCCAAATCTACTTCGCGAATGGATGGCGTCAGCAATTCGCTATCCATTCCTACCAACACATTCACAGATTCTTTGTTTGCACTCCATTTTACCAATTCGAACCCGCGGCTACGAAACAAAGCAATTGCCTCATTGGCAATTAGTTGCGCATCATAAAAGCTATCCGCAGAAAAAATAAAATCATCAACATACATGTTTTTTGACACAGTACCAAGCGTCAAATCACTGGCTTTGCTAGGGTTTTGTTTCACCATCTTTTTAATGGCTAAGCAAGCAATATACGGGCTACTTTTTATATCCCAAGGATGCACGCAAAAACGAAAAGGAACTAACTTACCCTTATGGACATCATCGTTTTCAAACCACAATAAGCGACATAAATCCCTTTGTGCAACAGGCAATTTAATTTGAAAAAAGCATTTTGTGATGTCAAGTATCAAAGCGTATTTACCTTTGCGGAACCTAGCCAACACGTGAACAAGCGGGTTTAACAAGTCAGGACCGGTCATAATGACGTCATTAACGCAGACCCCTTTGTATTCGGACTTTCCGTCATAGACAATGCGTTTCTTGGCCTGCGACGTCACAAAATATGGCAAATACCGCTCACGCTTACTATCATAAACAGACTCATTAGCCTTTTCAATGTAGCCATTAGATTTCAAATTTTGCATAGTTTCCACAAGAAATTCGCAGAGATCGTGCTGCTTTAAAGCCTTTTTTCTCAAAGCGATAGCTCTGTCTCTAGCAAGCGCTAAATTATTGGGCAGTTCAATATCAGCTTTCAATGGCAGCGGAATTTCAAAATGATCATCGCACAGCTTAACATTTGGTTCTACCAAACCTTTGGCAATTTCGTCAGTACGAGATAAATCCAAAGCTTCGTTCTGCACAACCAAGTCCCTAAGCTGACCCTTCAATGCAGCAATTTCCCTATCACGGGCTTCCAGGTCAAGCTTACACTGCGACAGATCGTCATTAGCCACACGAGTTTGCACTCTAAGAACCTTAGTGGCCCTGGCACATAAGGGCGATCTTCCTCCAGAAGCCATCCAACCCAGGGGGGTGAATATAGCATGAGGCTCACCTCGACTTTCTCCTATGCGCTCTTCCTTCGCACACATTAAAAATGCATTGTCATTGCCGATAATAATGTCGACAGTATCACAATTGTCGAGAGTAACAAGTTTTACACCGTCAAAATGTTGCAAATTGCTCAAATCCTGCTTATGCGGCAAGGTTTTAACGTCATCTACCCAAGGGGAGATAACGGCCGCAGTCACGTCACCAAACAGCTCTTCAGTATCTATAGACTGAATATTAAACTTAACCAAATTAGCCAAAGTATTTTTGTCGCCAACCAGAGTATCCAACTTAAAGGACGCGGTGTCAAACGGCTCTAGTCCTAGATCCTCTACCAAGCTACTGGCGATAAAATGTCAGCTGAGACCCCGGATCATGTTGGCAGTACACCAACTTTGAGTGGCCAGTCGCGGGGTTCATCACGCGTGCGGCAGTCACGCGATCATACGCCGCTTTCACGCTCTCAATTTTGACACTGCGCACAGTTACTGCGGGTTCAGCACTTGTTTCAGGCGGCCTATGCCCGGAATCAACAAAGTAATCGTGTAGGAGAAAATAGTGCTTTTTATCACAAGCATTATCGCACCTACGGCAATTATTATCACGCGTGCAATCTTTCACGAAATGATCGCGCAAGCAATTCAAGCATTTCCCAGATTTCATCACGACATCCCTGCGGTCTTTGGGATTTAAGTGCAAAAAGTCTCTACTGTTTGACAACCAGTGGTGTTGATCCTTACCACTTAAAGAACAATAAATGCACAACGGTGCATTTTCGCGCCACCACCTGTCGGGCTCCGGCTGTCACCTGCGCGGTAAACAGGAGCACTATCCGATGATTTTGTCAAGGGGTGCGACTCGTTTGATTTCGCCGTGGTCTGCCTTACTCTGCACGTGGCTTTATTTTTATCAAATTTTTTGTTTTCCTGATGGCTCTGTGGCTCACCCAACAACATTATTCCAAAATCAGTGGATTTGCACAATTCTTCACGTTTTACAAAATCCACCAAACTTTGATAAGTGGGCTCACTTGTGCTACCTCATTTATCGAGAAGAAATTCTAAATACCTTTGCTTAGCCTTTTAGCCAAATCCAAAACAAAACTACCTTCTAATTTTTCACGCTGATTATACGCTCTAGCATACAGAAGACATTGATCTAATTGATCTTTGAACTCTTTCATCATATTCGCGGACGAAGAGACCAATTTATTACCTTAGCGATACTTCCTAATTTCAGGTTCCGAGAGAAACCCGCCACGGACACCAAATCGCTGTGACAATCTTTATAAAGACATTTCTATTCTGTCTTTTTCCGACAAGCCAGGCGTGTCAGATGTCAAATTAGCGATCATTTGTGCAGCTGTTCCAGCACAAGCTGCTTGCAGCAGAGTGAGACGAACCCCCTCAAAGGGACAACTATCCATTAACGCATAAATACGATTTTTAAAGAATATGAAGGGCATGTTAGCGCCATCATAGCCAATCAACGCCGCTTTATCCATAAAAGTTTTACAATTCTGATATTCAAAAAAGCAGTTCTTCTGATCTGCGCTCGAATTACCAGATGAAGGCGAGAAACCGATATTTCTGCCATTGCTAGCATTCCTAGCCAATTTGTTTTGATAGCCGTCATGTAATTCTACCGAGGTTTGACGATTTTTCTCCGGTGGTGGATATCGACTTAAAGCGCACTCTTTGACGTCACCACGCTGCGGAAACCGACTCACAACAACATCATTCATATCCCGCACACGTTCAGATACATGACAATCAGCCCTACGTGGTGGTAATACTTCACTCGGCCTTGAATCCTGAACGAAGCCACACTCGAATCCTGGTGGCACCTTCGCTCGGGGCGGCCCCGAACATTTACCGGCTCCACTAGCAGACAAACCATCTCGTCCAAGAACAGGAGGATGCTTTTGTGTAAAAGGGTTAGTCGCAGCTGAAGGCACTACACAATTTTCTGTTTGAGCAGCTGGGTTAGAAACATCATTCAATATGGCATTAGAGCCCCAAGGTTCAGACAACCCGGTTTCCCAACAGGCAATCCCACGAAAGGGCTCAACCGAGTGCGACGCGTCACCAGCGGCCCCAAGACCCACATCAGTCTCTCCAGTTCGAGGGGCTACAACCTGATTGTCCACCTTCTTGCTACGTCCAAAACTGGCGGCCACATCGGGTCCCGTGCCTGAGTAGGACTTCCTACTCGAAAGTCTACTTTTGTAGCTGATCCGGGAGCCCTCTCTAAAATTGCTCCTAGCCAAAATTTCTTGCCTGCGCTGTTCCGCTCTCAGTTTAGCATACCTCAGTTCAAATTCGGCTTGCTTGGCTTGCATTTGCGCTTGCATTTGCTGCGCTTGCATCTGTGCTTGCATTTGCGCTTGAGCCTTTTTAGCCTCGATTTGAAGTTCTTCTCGCTGGAGTTCTAAATCAATTTGGGTCAAGGCACTAGCAGAACTTCTAGAAATAGCCGTGCCTACATTGGACACGCTATCCTCTGGCTGCACCTCGGAATGGGGCTGCTCTATTATTTGGTTCATCTTATCCCGACATCTTAGCTTTAAACTTTCAAAGGTGAGCCCCACCTTGTCCTGCACATCAGCAGACGCAGCAGTATCTCCATTATCACTTAACGATGAAATTTGCTTACGTCTTTGCCCAAATTTTCGAGCTTATCCCAGCAAAGCAAAACTTCTTGCCTATTGATACACAATGAGAGCTCTTGACCAAGTTCCCCAATGCGGGTAATAAGATACCTTTTTTGACAACGCACCTCACGTTCAAATTTACCTCCCTCAGTGGAAGCAACGCTACCACCGGGTAACTGATGCTCCTCCCCAGATGCCCTAGTCAAGCCCGTGAGAACCGATCCCTCGGTCACACACCCCGATGCACCCCCAACCGCTGCGGCATGCTTTAGCCCGCCACTTACTAGCGACATCATTCACAAAAAAATTCACTTCAAAACACGTAATATATCTAACAAACGTGAAATGCACAGAAAGCCAAATACTTTCAATTTAGGGGGCAGCAAAGAAACAATTTAAATTTTCCGGCTAACAACGCGTTAAGCCGCCTCGAGCAGTCTGAGATTATACAAATACAACAAATATCAATACCTTCGTTGTAGGGGTGTAGCTTCGCCCCTTCTGGCGTCTTCTAGCGTACGTTCACTTCCCAAATTTCAAAAATGTAGAAGATGCCTTTGCTCTCTTGCTGGTTGATACAACTTCAATCTTCGATCGAGCAGTTTACGTTTCGATTTTATGGTGCGGCAGCACCAGGTTTCAACTCTTTGATTCCCGCGCCAAGCGTACCGTCGTTGATTAGCACTGAACCAGTAGAGTTGCTTTGTAGAACTAGTAATATTAGCTCTACGGATCCTTTCTGCTTCGTCAAACAAAAAACAGGAAGCGGTTGAAGCTTTCTTGCAGTGTTTTATTCACAAATATGCGCAGCTCCTCCCAGCGTGCGCAGAACGAAAATTCACGGCAATAAAGGCTACCACACAGCCTTGATAACAATTAAACAGGGGGACCAACACTCAGGCCCAAACAGAAATCCGAAGCATAATCAGTAATCAGGCCGAAACGAAAATTTACTACTCGTTTCGCCACGTTGACGTTTTGACAAGAATAGCGAAAATACACGTGGTCACTATACATACGAGCAGATGCACCTGTTCTATATATGAGCCAAACATGTGGCCTTATTTAACCACAGGGCAAAGACCAAAGAAAGGCAATACAACAAAGGAAGGCTTTTAGAAGTACCGGTAGTCCGTAGGAAGCCCGGTTATAACGTCTACTACTTCTCAGTAGGGGCTAATTGTTCGGTTCGCTGTAGGGGTCTAATTTGAAGCTATATTTACTTAAACTCCTAACAAAACAACACGAGATCACTTAATTTACCACAATATCAATCAATTTTGTAAAAAATTGCTTATGAAGTCTTTGCGTCACGTTCTCAAGAGACTACCCTGTATGAAGTCAAATCGCTGTAAAAGACCACATGGCGATTGGCGGAACAACCAGGTCAAACAAGGAGTCTCGCAAACAAATGGCTTGGGTTACTCCCGTATAGTAAGGCGTGTCCACTTTAATCTCAGCAATGGGTGCCTCGTTCAATGTCCGGTCGATAGCCATCACGTAACCCATGCTACCAGTAAAATCATCTTCCTTCACTAACTCTCTCCTGACAAAAACGCCATTGCAGCCTGTATCACAAAGGACCTCAACTTCATTCTTACCCACCTTTCCGGTCGCAAGAGGCACACACTTCCTATTTTCATTACTCAGGCAGGCACCATTACATACGACTTTAATTTTCTCTCCAGATTTGAGCTCCAAATATTCTTCATCCTTCGCTCTGGCCTTATTCGATAATCTTCCAACTTGCACAGCGCATCCAACTCGGTAGGGTTGTGACGTAGATCTAAGGGTGTTGCTTCCACCCCGAGGAGCAGCTTGAGGGTGGGGGTGTTCCGACAGAACCTTTTCTCATGCCCAATTTCGCCACATTGGTAGCACGTAACTGCGTGTCTACCTGGTCTGTTGTACTCATTACGTCCTCCTTCAGGCTTAACACGACAGTCAATCGCCCGGTGACCAACGCGATTACATAAGAAGCACTTCGGGGCACTCGCAGGAGGGAATCCACTATGATTGTCCTTCACACCGGCTTTTGCGTTATCACGCTTGATCACTTCCTTACTCGACAGCTTCTGACTGTGCGCTGCCAAATACTGATCAGCCAACCGTGACAGTTCATCTAGAGTTTTTGGGTTGCTCTGCTTCAGCCATATCGATAGATCCTCAGGGCAGGAGCTGGTGAACTGCTCACGTACAATCAAATCAACCACGCCCATGAGGGTTTGCTCCACTTCGGCCAACTCTATCCACTTGGTGAAATAGTTTTTCAACCGGAATATAAATTGACTTGGGCTTTCATGTCCTTCCGGTCTAGCTTCTCGAAATTCTCGGGGTATCCGCGCTCAGAAAAATCATATCTTTCCAATAAAGCAACTTTAAGACGCTCATAATCCATCGCTTCCTCTGGCGACAGTCTATTATACACTTCTACCGCCTTGCCTGATAACAGCGGGCTTAACTGGGTTACCCAAGTACTTCTATTCCATTCAGCCATACTAGCGTACCTTTCGAATCTCAGAAGATATTCGTCCAAATTATCCTTCTCGTCCACGAAAGCTGGTAGCGGTGGCGTTCTCGCAATATTTTCAACCGATCCTTCATTCAATTGCTCACCATTCTGAGATTGGGAGAGCCTCCTCGCTTCCAATTCCAACCTCAGCTTTTTGACTTCGAGCTCAGCCTTCCTTTCTTCTGCCGCTATTCTCAGTTCTTCAGCCTGGGCTGCTAACCGTCGTTCTTCAGCCGCTATTCTCCGTTCTTCAGCTTGAGCTGCTAACTTTCGCTCTTCAGCTTCAACTTCAGCCGCTATTCTCCGTTCTTCAACATCGAACTCTCTCATTCGGCGCCATTTGTCAGTTATAAGCTTGTTCCTCTGTTTCTCATCGAAGCCCAACGATTCTACTTATCTCTTGAAGTCTTCCAACTTCTTCATTTTAAGTTCTCCTGCAGCCATATTAAATTACCAAACGATAAAAAGAATCCTTACGCTGTATCTCAGAAGATATTAGATCTTACGCTGTATCTCTGCTTCATCATGGAACCCCTCTAAGGAGTCCCTCTCTCTTCTGTATAAATCTCTTCTTCGGTCCCTTCTCACTTACGCTTCACCCGGATGGTTTCCTTTCCTAAGCGCTACCAATCTTACCAAATTGGAACGCCTCCACCGAGCGGCCAGTCGCGCTATCACCGGCTGCCTCTCGTCCTCCCCTATCCATCTTCTTCTCTCCGAGACTTGTCTACCTCCCCTACGAGTCACCCTGACTCATTTCACTCTTTTATGTTATGAGCGAGCTCATCGTCTCCCAACCTCCTTTCCTATTTCAGGTTTGGCCAGACTAGGAGTGAAACATAGACTCTGCAGATCGTCCTGGAGAGCTTTTGCGTCCACTCACCCGCTCCTCCTTCCTTCTACTTGTTCTAGGGAGGCTCTTCTTGCTTGCCCTCCCTGTCCTCCTTGGAATCTGTCTTTCTTCACGGTGGAGTCCACCCTTTCCACTCCATGCTCTCGCTCTGATCCCCCTCTCCCTCGCCAAGGTGCGGCGCTCTCTCCCCCATCATGATCTGGTGCTTTGGACAGACGACTCTGTTTCTTATCCTTTTGGTAAAGGCGGCTCCGGCGTTCTTGCCAACTGCTCTCTCTGTGGCACTGAGGCCACTCTTTCCTTTTCGGCAGGCCCAGTATGCTCAAGTTTTTTCGCTGAAGCCTGCGCCATTCTGCACGCTCTTTGCTGGTCTCGGCAGCACCAACAAGTCTACCATTTCTCTTCTCTTCTCCTCCTGTCTGACTCTCGTTCTGTCCTCGCCACCCTGTCCTCTCCTCCATCTTTCCTCTTATCTCAAACTCTGTGGCAGATCTGGCAGGAACTGTCTTCTCTCTCCTCCTGTTCTATCAGACTACAATGGGTCCCAGGACACTCGTTTCTCCCGTGGAACGACGCGGTCGATGAGCTGGCCAGACGGGGAGCGCTACTTGCGCCCTCCGCTATCCCTTGTAGTCTCTCTCCTCTTATCTCTCGTGTCCACTCTCGTCTTATCTCGAACTGGAGGCGTACTGTCTCATCGAAGTTCTTTCACACACAGGTTCTCTCGATTTCCACTGAGGAACTTGTGCTCCCTCGTCATGCTCGCTGTGTCCTCTCTCGTCTTCGCTGCAACGGACACAGCCTTCTTTTAGGTTCTTATCTCTCTAGGATTGGCAGAATCGAGAATCCTTCCTGCAGCGCCTGTGGACACTCGTCCCAGGACACCTCTCATCTCATTCTGCACTGTCCAGCTACGGACTTTTTGCACCGCTTGCTCTTGACCAATAGCTGGTTTTATGAAAGTAAATTAATCAATTTAATTTTACAAAATATAGAAGTTGCTAGGTAGCAATTTTCCAAGCGATCTCCTAATAAGAGGGATCTGCCTGCAGCATCACAATAAGGTAATATAGAAAATTTTGCTCAAACATGATTACCAACATAATACGGTACGATACATCAATCTATTACATCATGTCAGTAACCCGCTACCGGTATCAACCTTATTGGGTCTCATCGGGCGGGTGTAAAAAACACTCAATAATAAACCTGCTGAAAAAAAATTTCCAATTTGTTGCAAAAAAAAAGATTCAATACAAAACAATATGTTACATCAATACCTACATCATGGGGGTCTCATTTAAGGACACACACACACACACACACACACACACACACACACACACACACACACACACACACACACACACACACATGACATGGATAACAAGTCGCATCGGCAAGCCCAAATATGGGTGTAGGATCATTGTCAAGACTTCTATCATTTTACAACAAAGAGTTTTTCTGCACCCAATGGCAAATTTGTTTTCTTCACCAGGTTTATTATTGAGTGTTTTTTACACCCGCCTGATGAGACCCAATAAGGTCGAAACCGGTCGCGGGTTATTGACATGATGTATTAGATTGCTGTAAGATACCGTATAATGTTGGTGATCATTTTTGAGCAAAATTTTCTATTTTACCTCATTATGATGCTGGAGGCAGATCGCTTTAAAAATTGCTAATTAGCAACTAGCATTTTCTATGTTTTGTAAAATGATAGTCTTAGCAATGATTCTGCACCCTTATAAGGGCTTACCGATGCGACTTGTTGTCCATGTCATGAGTGTGTGTCCTTAAATGAGACCCCAATGATATAGGTATTGCTGTACTATATTGCTTTGTATTGCATCTTTTTTTGCACCCAAATGGAAGTTTGTTTTTGTCAGCATTTTTTTATTGAGTATTTTTACACCCGCCTGATGAGACCCAATAAGGTCGAAACCGGTCACAGATTATTGACATGATGCAATAGATTGCTGTATGGTACCGATGATGTTGGTAATCATTTTTGAGCAAAATTTTCTATTTTACCTCAATTTAATTCTTTGTGATAACAATTAACAAAAAATGTTAATGAAATCCGAAGTTTTTAAGAAAAGTTGGAAGAATGCAAAATGCAATGGCAAAATATTTTGCTAATTCTAAAATTGCTTACTAGCGTGATTGGTCCAATTTCTCAATTGTGAGCTAGTCGAGTTCCGAAGAACGCCTATGCTGGAAACAGAGCAAGTAGACGAAGCGAAAGACTCCAGAATTTTGGGGGATATACGGCGACTATACGCAACCCCCTATAATGTTTTTTCCAATGAATTGATTTTTTAAAAAAATTAGCTTTGTCAAAAAAATTTTTTTACTGTTCTCACAAACGATGCAGTTGCCTGATCCGATATTTTTAACCTCGACTTTAATGACGGGTACCCTGCCATGCCAATAACTTAACTGCGAGTGCTTCACTTCAAACTGATTTCCTTTCCCTAGCTGCGTTCAGGCCAAGACGAATAAACACACCTGCATCCAGAGTCTTTTGCCCATACAAATTCGCCTACAGTTACAAAAAAATTCTGAAGTAGTGGGTCTAATATTCAGTTGCTTAATGATGAAAATACACATCAATCACCTTGGCGCTCTCCCACAACTTTAGTATAATTTCAAGTATTTGCTAAATTTAATAGACAAAAGTTCAAAGACACCTATGCCAAAAACAGGGCAAATAAGACGTTGCCTGGGACTCGAGATACTTAGGAGACTTGTAGTGGCTAAGCGCAACCCCCATAATGTTTTATTAATCGATTCCCGGTCAAAAAAACTGTAGTTTTGTTTTCAAACGAGATTTGGCCGCGCCAAAAAGCATAAACTTTTTGCTACTGATTTTACAACTATCCATTTGGTGAAGCTGGCTTCTCCAGCTGAACCGACATTCTTAATCTTGAAGTAAGAGGTAATGAGGGAAACTGCGGGCCTCGCCGGCTTGTAGGGATATCATAAGCTTAATTATAAAAATTGGAGAATAACCAATGGTATTTTTTAGGTTTTTAAATATAAGGTTAAGGTAGATGAATCTCTAGATTGTGATCCAATCATCCCTAAGCTCAAAGACAGAAGCACATTAGCAAGCCTCAAAAGGGATTTAATACGCGATCATTGTCAGACGTTAGATGATGCCATGGAGCAAGATTCTCAAATAAGTAAAAAGCAAAGTTGGTAGAAGAAAAGGGTCAAAAAAACTGTGATAAACATCTTCCAAAAAAGTTGGGGAAGCTGCAGCGCTTCTCACCTTAGAAAATTTCACAATTTGTTTCAGTAAAATTTGACCGAGTTACTAGTCTTCGATCGCATTTTCTAGACATACCCATTCAGTATTGGAATGAAGAACATGCCATTACAGTAAAAGCATTGACATTACTTGATACTTAAGCCAATCACACTAGCGCTCACTTAAAAAAAGATCTGTTGCTGAACTCACTGAAAAATTCAATATTACCAAACAACAGAAATTAGCATGTATAGTTGACGATGCGCCAAATATGACTCGAACTGTACCGCTACTCAATGAAGAAAACAATGATAATAAATGAAAGGAGAGGATGAGGTTAAAGAGTTCGAAATACAGGACGTTCCACAACAATTGACCATTCCATGCATCACAAGAGGTGCGCTGTGCACACACTGTAACTTGGGATACGAACACCTCGTGTGATTTGACACATTGCTTGGGATTGCTTGACACTGCAACTTGGGATTTGAGATGTATTGAAAAGAGGACGACGAGAAAATTTTTTAACAATGTTGCAAAAAATTGCTCAACACTTTTGTTCACCACCAGCGGAAGAACTTCTGAAGCCTTGGCTTGCAAAGAAATGTTAATTGACATGCCGATAGGTTGGGGGAGTACTTTTCTAACGCTTCAAAGATTAGTTGATTTCAAAACTTTAGTTCAGGATCTCGGGTCCCTGTCCCAGGAATCATACCTTAATCACATCAGGTATGCTGGAGATAACGAGATGGTACAAGTGCTTCAAATTTCTTATGCAGCCGCAGTTTCTCTTCAAAGTCAAGATTTAGCTCCAGGAGAGTGCTTGCTTCGTTGGAGGAAAATAATTTTTAATTTGGAAAAACTTGAAAAAAGCTTGGCCAATGATCTTGCTACATCTTTACAAGCGCGTCAACTGCATATATTGAGGAACGAAGCTTTTTTAGCAGCTGTTTGGGTAAGTAATGCCTTTTATGGAGACCTAACCAAATAAAAATGTTTGCTCTTGCTTGTTTTTGAGTACTAAATTAACAAGTGACAGAATCTAAAGACCATCGTCCAATTTCTCCTTTTTTGTTTGCAGGACGCTCGGTCGAAAATTCTTCTGAACAATAACGAACAAATTAGAGCAAAAAGTGCTTTTTTAAAGATTCATTGTGGAATCCAGAATGTACAAACACGTGATGAGGAATTTGTAGCTGAATCACCAGTCGCTGATTTATAAACCAATTCAACACAACGCGTAACAAAGAAGACAGCAGCTCAAACACCAATAAAGCGACTTTGAGGTCTATTTAAATTTACTACAAGAAAATACTGCTGCGTCATCAATTGCTGCCGCTTCTCGATTTTCTGTTGACGCGTTTTATGATGGATTGGACAAAAAAGAGGGACTGGGACCGTTGAAGCCGTCAAGCGCATGAGATATTATGTTAAGATATTTCTCACCAGTGCAGCCTGCTTTGAGGGTTGTAAGCTGCCTGCCTAGCACACAAGTTTCTGTGAAAAAATGTTTTCACAGTTGAAACTCGCGTTGCGTGAGAACAGAGCGCGAATGGGAAGTGATTTAAATTTTATTAGGTGACTTTCTCACAAATCAGTTATAATAATGTTAGTACTGACTGTATTGTTTTTTACCTAGGGAAAAGCTTGCATAGTTGGCGTACTTTTTAGTTATTTTTTGAAAACTTGTTTGTTAACTGTTAAGTTTTCATTTATCAAAATTCTTATATCGATGCTTTGAGGTGCATTTGCGGAATTTTGGGATCAAGGAGAGTTAATTTACGCATTTGAAAATTAAATTCTTGCGTCAAAACTCATTCACGGTTCGTAAACCTTTTGTCAGGCTGAGCCATCACGACGGTTTCGCCAACTGCGTGACACAGAACAAAGGAAGAATCTAGTTAAGAGCTTTTCTCGAGGACAAAACAGATGAACTTGCCATTTTTTTTGCCCATTTTCCGTTTCGCACAGAACTACATTGCGGGGAAACTGTGAAAGCTGTTTTTTTAAGTCTTTGGTATGACTCGACGAGAAAATTGAGCATACCCTACCGATTGCGAACAGAAAGCCCTGAAAACTGCACCACCGCGTCGGTTCGCTGGCTGTGACGTCAGCGCAAACTATTATTTGCACAAGTCGATCGGTCCCGCTCTTTTTGAACTAGCTATTGATACCAGAATTTTGATACCATAAATCTTGTAGAACCATTCAATTTTGAAAAAACCTCCTTATATTTAGATTCAGAATCAATACAAAGCTCTGGCGTCTCATCCGATAACTTGATGATTCCACAACTGTGTTTCTTTTCTACTGTTTTAATTTACTTAATTGAGTCTTTGGCTTTTTGATTGTTGTTTTGGTTTCTGGTCTTTACCTTTCCTTTTTTTTCTTATTGCTTTTTGTGAAGTGGGAATTTTACAGGTGTAATAGTTAAAATGAGAGATCGTCGTTTTTTAGGAATTTTGTATCTCACTGTTGTCTTATATCTCGCTGTATAGAAACTACGTCATGCGAAAAGCACATTTTTTCGCTGCTGGTGTATCATCATCGGAGTTGAGTTGAATTTTTGTCATTACGTTAACGTTCTCTCCAGATCTGTCATGGGCAGGTGTAAGATCAAAATTGTGAGACTATTCAGGACTTTAAACATTTGTTGGCAAGGATGATGGCTTTAAATTTGGATCGTTAGCCTCAGAATTATAACTGTCGCTTGTGACAGCATTGAGAGGTCTATCCAAAACTTTGCAAGCCGAAAAGTCTTCTTACGTATATATGTCAAAATTGAAGAGTTATATTCCGCTCGTCGAAAATCAGATCAAACTTGTCAGCGTAAACCCAAGATTAAATGCTGTTTTGGCTACACTAACACTTTATACGCTTGATAAAGTGTTTAAATGCTTTAATACATGTTTTTATTATCATAACACGCCTGGCTTAGCATTTCCTTCTTTTATGACTGTTTCTGGAGGATTTCCATTCAGCACAAACTTTCTTAAATCTACCCTTGGAAGTATATATTGAGAAGACACGAAATTTCTCACGGCATCAGCTCCTTCAGTTGTCTTGAAAAGAGTACCCCTTCCCACCGATGTTTATAAATCCATTTGCTTCATATTCTTAGTGCCCCCCCTGCACCAGGTTTTTGTACCGAGGTGCAGCAAGTTTTAGCATTGTGGAAAATAGCTTCAGGAGCAGAGTTAAACCAATCCATGATTTTAATGAGGTTATTTAAAAAAGCTTAATATTTGAACTGTAAAACGATATTGCACTTTCGGAAGACGTGCCTAAGGAATTCTACGAGAAAGATTGAAGCGTTGGATGAAGTTTATAAGCCGTTGTCGATTAGCTTTTCCCTTTTAATATTATGTGGCATCGCTGACTTTTTCAAGAAGTTTAAGGTCAAGTTTGGTAAAGCTTCTGATTGCTTTTAAATTAGGGTTACCTCATCTGATGAGGGAAAATCCCGGACGCATTTTTCGGTCATGTTCACACTACTATGTATTGACAGTTGGTACCATTACGGCGGATTATTGACATATGTTTTGACCTTGATTATCAACATATTTTACCTAAAATAAAGATGTCCTCCAAAAAAAGGGTCATCACCAGTTTTGCTGTCACCAATTGCGTTACTCGCGGTAATTCGATCAAATCTAAGTGGCCTGTTCTGTTCTGTTCGACCGAATTCCGTTCAGACAAACGGGTCAGATTTGGCCAGCCACGAACAAGCCACTTATGGTGACTGACACAAAAAATCCCTGACATTTAAGCTCTCTTCTCTGACGCAACGCTAAATTCCCGGACATATTAGGGAAAATCCTTACGTATGGCAACCCTATTCTAAATAAGGGTCAGTTGGCGCACTTCCCCAGTTAACATGTTGTTCTGTGCGCCAACTAATCAGCAAAGCCTCATAAATGCAAAACAGTAGCTTGCTTTGCTGTGGATAAAAATAATCTCTTGACCTATTCACACAATCTACACTAGATTGTATTTCAATTAGAAAAGAAATTACTGAAAAATTTTATTGCTGAAAAACAAAACCAACTTCAAGAATAAAAGATATCTCACATGCTAAAAACTTACTTTATTTCAGCAAAAACTAATTTGTTCTCATTATTTACGTGTTCGAGCCACTGTTGCTGCCTTACTTTTTTAGTTCTAGCAAAACCAACATGAGCAAGAATGTTTACGACTGGTAAGTTTTTGAGACGTAATAAATGGGGTGCGCCAAATAATCTGCTGCGCCAACCATGCACGCTCTCCCCTACATCAGGTATTTGAACTTATCAGCATCTTGCATTTCTGGTGTTTCGTAGCATGTTCTTCTGTACCACTGTTTAATTTTTCGTTTGTCGAGTTATTAATGTAATGATATCAAAATTCAATTTTGTTAGTGCCATTATTCTCTACTGTACTATTCTTAAGCATTTGGTGAGGAAGCAATTACAGATGGAACTGCTCCCACATCCCTGGTTTAATTGCAAATCTAATTGATCAACAAAAACGTTTTTAAATGTTTGAAGAAGATGGTTAAAAAGCCATTCATTACTGGCATCTTGGCATGGACTTCATTTTATTGTAAACTAAAGCACCCTTTGAACCAAAAAATTGCTAATCGCGGACCAAACAGGTAGCAAGCGGGCCGCAGATTGCACGTCCCTAACCTATACCATTCTGTTGGACTAAATTTGTTTGAGGGATTTACGTCTGTAAAGAAAGATTGCCGCTAACCAAATAGACAAGTTTGGATGGTTGTTGACTCAAAGACAGTTAAATTATTTTGCGGTCTCCGTAAGACCCAATCTCTCTGTTTTAACTTTTCAAAACTAGATTAGAAAAATTTTACAAAAATCAGCCGAAACTAAGCAACACAATTACTTTCAAAAATCAAAAAGGTGAATTTCAAAAGAGAGTGTGTAAGCGTTGTGAAAGTATCAGAGGAGAATTTCAAACAAAGTTAAAGCCATATGTTTCAAAACTGGTTGGTACAATTCAGCAACAGCCATCTCATTAAATGATTTTCAATCTTCATTTTACATGTTATTCAAATTGTTGATACACTAGCTGGTTTTGCTGGCGTCGCCCGGCAGAGGCCCTCCATCAGTAATGTCAGGGTTTAATATTTCGGTTCAACCGGCCAAGCCGGTTTCACCCATCCGGCTCTTGTGTGAGCAGTAGCGAAAAGTTAATGAATTTTGTGCACTTTCACAATTCTTCTACACGAAATTGTGCTCATCATAATCATGACTGGCAATGCTCACAAAGTATGTTGCCACAAATTATTGTTAATACTTGCCGTGGAGCAGGGATTGTACATAATCAAAACTGATTGTAGCGGCAAAATGGTAAATGCTTTCACAATTAAAGAAAAAACTATTTAATGGCATGCCTATTTTGCCATTTGCTGCTGCCGCTTTCCTATTTATATTAGTGGTGTTAAGTTCCTAATTTGGCAGCGTTATTGGTCTTGTTTCCGGCATAGCGACAAAAGCGGCTATTGTTCTCTCTATATTCAGTTTTATGAATTGTTACGGTTGTGGTTTTATATTGATTTTTTCTTAAACTTGGGATTTTATTGCAATGATGTAGAGTATAAACATAAATACCATAACAGGCGCATATCAGCATAAGAAAAAATCCTTGCTTTATAGTACAGTCAAACCTCGGTTTTTGAACACGATTCGTTCTGAAAACTGTTGAAAAACCGATTTGTTCGAAAACCGAACCATACTTTCCCGTTACAAATAATGTTAAAGAGATTAATTCGTTCCATTTACCAAAAGAATAACTTATTTGCCTACTTACACCATACTCTGTATACAATAATATAAAACCATTTATTCAGAGCAAATAAAACACAAAAGTGTAAATAAAACGAAAAACATAACCAGTAATTTTAATGTAAATTTAAATAATATAGCACTGCATTGTACATATGTACACCTTTTTCGATGCGAAGTGATGGGAAGAAAGGGATGAGTTATTTGTTGGAGGGAGAATCTCCTATAATAAAACCTTCTGGTAACTCTAAAGGCGTTTCTTCTATTCTCTGTCTCTTTGGTTCAGGTAAATCTTTCTTTTGAGTTGTTCGAGAACCGAATTTTTGTGCAAGGACCGAGTCATTTTCATCTCAAATTTTTCCTTCGAAAGCCGAATTGTTCGAACTCCGAGACGTTCGAAAACCGAGGTTTGGCTGTTTATAGTATACGACGGCGTCACCCGCAGAGACCCCGTCAGTAACGTCGGGATTGAGAGTGTCGGTTCAGCAGGCCAAGCTGACTTCACTTATCAGGTTCTTGTGTGAAGAGTTACCAAACGTTTATGTGTTTTCTGCACATAAGATGTTTACGACTTTTTGTGCTCCTTTTCCCAATAGGATTTCTCATTTCAAGATCCTGGCTATGCATTAGGTCTATGTGCTTTGTTCATTGCTGACACGAACCCAAGTGCGTTTCCCGTAGTTTGGAAGTAGAGATTACATTTCTGATATTAAGCTATTATAAACCAAAAAGACAAAAATGTCTTTTGTGTGGTGAGATTTGACACAGTGATGCTGTTTTCTTTTGATTTCCCCTCAAACTTTCTCAAGTTCTCGCTGGCTACGCATTATGTAGCATGTTCTTTTCTTGCTGCTTGACGTGCCCTGGGGAGTTTAAAGTGTCCTTGCTTTTCCCCAAATGTTTGGTTTGACCCCGGTAGCTCTATAAAGCTATTATAAAGCAAAACACCAATAATATGTTCCATGTGGTGCGATTTGACACTGACGTTGTTAATTTTGATTTCGCTTCAAACTTTCCCAAGTCCCTGCTGGCTACGCATTATCATTCATAATCCTTTTTTCTTGCTTAGTTATGCTCATAGAAGTTAAATAAGTTCTTGCTTTTCCTAAATTTTCAGGTTTGATTCCGGTAGTTCTATAAAGCTATTATCAAGCAAAATATAAAACATTTTTCTTCTAAGTATGGAGCGTTTTTTCCCCGACAGGCCATACTATCACCCGTGCGTATTTAAAACGCATCAATTAATGTAGCTGCGCCAACTTCACTGTACAAACATTTGTTAGAGCCACAACAAAATGTTTTACTAAATATAAGCCATAGCTCCTGTACATGTAATGATGATCATGTTGGTTTATTAATGAAGACTGGAAGTATTCAAAAAAAAGAACGATGACACAAACTACCATTCGTAATTTTTAAAATTGTAAGGGAGGGAGGAGATGAAACATAGTCAAAATTGATGGCGTGGCCCAAATGGTGGTCGTTTTGACTCATAAATAAAGGAGCTGTTTGGTGGTAGGCATGTTCGACGACTTGGTGCGCCCGCTTTCGTATTAATATTTGTGACATTAAGATTTTTGCCTGCGCTGTTTGCTTTAATTCGGCCTTAGTATGTAAAGGAGTCCTGCCTTTCCCTTAAGTCATACAACCTATTGCAATAGACGCCTATTAAGCTGTTTTCAAACAAAAACATTCTCTCTTAATCCAGTGTCACAGATTGATGCTATTACTGTTTAATTTTGATCTTTTTGTAAATTTGGGATTTTATCACATTTAACTTTTGCCCCTAATCCATACCTTCCCACTTTAAAATGAAGATTAGTGTTTTGTACCGATAGACCTATCCGCTGCACTAATCAACAGCCGCCTCAACGTGGTGGTGCGCGCACCACCACCGTTGAGGCGGCTGTTGATTAGTGCATGCGGATAGGTCCTATCCGGTCCCAATACCCCTACTCCCTTCATTTTTTCGCTATGCTGCCCCCTGAACGACCGCGAAGGGCAGCACACAGCTTCTTTAAAATCGGTCGCTTGTTTTCTCTTTTTCTTTTCTTCTGCCCCTCTCTTGCCCTTCTTTGTCTCCTCATTCTCCTCCTTCTGTTCATGAGCGGTAACGTTCATCCCAACCCTGGCTCCATCTTTCCTTGCTCTGTGTGCACTGGAAATGTGACCTGGCGGGGCAAGTCAGTGCAATGCTGCGCTTGCTCCAAATGGGTCCATCTAAAGTGCTCACAACTTTCCTTATCTCAATTCAGAGCTCTTGGCAGCTCTCACTCTTGGAGCTGACCCCCCTGCCGAATCACTGTGACTCCTCTTCGGACTCCTCCGACACGTATACCTCCACTGTGCAATCTAGCCCCGCCTCTGCTAACGCTGCTCTCTCGCTCCACCCTCTTCTCCAAACTTCTTATCCCTCATGTGCCCATTCTATATCTTCTCCCTCTGCCCCTCCTCCACCGTCCCTTGCTCCTGGCTATACTTCTGCGCCTCCTGTTTCCTCTCTCCCCCCCTGACTCTCTCAGGGTTCTTCAATGGAATGCTGGAGGTCTTCGAGCCAGAAGCACTGAACTACTTCCCTTTCTTTCGTCCCATCCTGTCGACCTTATCTGCATTCAGCAATCCAATCTTAACTCCTCTTCCTCTTTCCGGATTCTCTGCTCTGCGCTCTGATCGCACCCACTCCCGGTCTGGCATTCTCTCTTCTGATACCACGCACGCTAGCGGCGGCGTTGTCATTTTTGTCAGGCAGGGCCGATCTTTCTCTGAACTTTCTACCTCCTCTCTTTCTTCGCTTGATCCTTACTCTGATTATGTAGGGATCAACATCTCTCTTAACAACTCCTCCTCGCTGTCATTTCTTAATGTGTACGCCCCCCTATCCGCTCCTCCCCAATGGATGGCAGAACCGACTCCTTTTCCCCCTCAATTCTTCCCTCCTCCAGAAATCTCTTCATTCTGGGGGACTTCAATTGCCATCACCCCCTTTGGGACTCAAGAGTTGCCTCCGACCCCCGCGGGGAGGAAGTATTCGACTGGGTCATCTCCTCTGACCTCCTCCCCCTCAATGACCCTGACATATCTACCCTTCTCCATCGCTCCTCTGGCAGTTGCTCCTCTCCTGACATCTCCTTTTCCCCCTCTTCTTTTGCCCTTTCTTGCTCCTGGGAGGTGCTACAGGACCTGGGTTCTGACCACTTACCAATTCTTCTATCTATCCCTCTCTCTCCAGTCTTTCGCCCCAACGAGCATCCTCCTTCCTTCAATTTTCAGAAAGCTCGCTGGGATGACTTTGCCTCCTACTTTGACTCTCACTGTCCCTCTGCAGAGGAATACTCGTCTCTTTCTCTTTCCTCTGCTGCTGCTCTCTTTACCTCTCTGGCACTGAATGCGGCCAAATCTTCCATTCCTTTCGGCCGCATCAAAGGCCCTCCTAAAGCCTGGTGGTATGCTGGGGTGGAACAAGCGGTTAGCGAAAAACGCAAGGCTTTCGCTGCCGCTCACAGAAGTGATGAAGATCGCCAGGCTTACATCTCCGCTTCTCGACGCGCCTCGTCAGTCATCGCCAAGGCCAAGACGGAGGCATGGCAGACGACTTGCTCTTCTCTCTCACCTAAATCTAACCCTAAATCTGTACACTCTCTTCTTCGCGCTATCGCTGGCTCATCTTCCTCGTCTTCCTCCTCTCCTAACTTCCCTAACTGTTCTTCTCCCAGGGAATCGGCTTCGGTCTTCGCCGATTACCTGAGATCTCACTTCTCCGTTTCTCAGCCAAAGGCTCTGCGCAGCAGAGCCAGAGGCTACCTCTCTGAGCTCCGCCGAGCCACGTGCTCAGTGGAGTCTCACTCGTCCTTTTGCTCTCCTTTCTCATTTGCTGAATTTCTTGCGGCTGCCTCCAACCTCTTCTCGTCCTCCGCCACTGGTCCAGACAAAGTTGCCTATCCCATGCTAAAGCACCTTCCTCGCTCCGGCATGGATTTTCTTCTTCACATCTTCAATCTCTCCTGGTCTTCGCATTCCTTTTCTTCCATCTGGAAGACATCTTCCATTATTCCCATACACAAGATGGGAAAGCCTCTCGACTCTCCTGCTTCCTTTCGGCCTATCTCTCTCACCTCCTGCATATCAAAGCTGTTTGAACGCATCATTCCATCCCGTCTACTCTTCTTTCTGGAATCTAATTCCATTCTCTCTCCCGCCAGGCCGGTTTACGCCCTGGACCGTCTACACTTGATCAAATTCTTTACCTTTCTCGGTCCATTTCCGATGAGTTTAACAAACCCAGGCCGGGCTCTCGGACGATCCTGTCTACTATGGATTTCTCCAAAGTTTTTGACTCTGTCTGGCATTCTGCCCTTTTCCACAAACTTATTTCGGCTGGCCTCCCTCCTTGCTTTGCTCGATGGACTCGATCTTTCCTTTCTGATAGGCGCGCTTGTGAGGTTTATCAAAATCACAAAAGTCGTTGCTTTCGAGTCCGTCGAGGTGTTCTGCAAAGATCCGTTCTTGGCCCTGTACTTTTCTCTCTAGTCATTAATGATTTTCCGGCTTCTCTGCCTTCTTCCGTCAGCTGCTCTTTTTACGCTGACGATCTGGCCATTTGGTCCTCCTCCCCCTCGGTCCCTACTGCGGTGGAGGCCACACAAGGAGCTCTGTTTTGATTGGAGCGCTGGTCTGAGTACTGGTGTCTTCCTCTCAATCCGAACAAATATGAGGCCTTCTTCTTTTCAATGGATCCTCACCAACCTAACCTCCAACCCAACCTCCTCCTACTCGGCTCCCGCCTCCGTTTCAATCCCACTCCAACTTTTCTTGGGGTCACCTTCGACCGCACTCTTTCCTTTTCTAAGCATGTATCTTCGCTGAAGGCCAAGTTTTTCCCACGTCTCAAGGCCTTACGCTGTATCTCTGCTTCATCATGGGGCCCCTCTAAGGAGTCCCTCTCTCTTCTGTATAAATCTCTTCTTCGGTCCCTTCTCACTTACGCTTCACCCGGATGGTTTCCTTTCCTAAGCGCTACCAATCTTACCAAATTGGAACGCCTCCACCGAGCGGCCAGTCGCGCTATCACCGGCTGCCTCTCGTCCTCCCCTATCCCTCTTCTTCTCTCCGAGACTTGTCTACCTCCCCTACGAGTCACCCTGACTCATTTCACTCTTTTATGTTATGAGCGAGCTCATCGTCTCCCAGCCTCCTTTCCTATTTCAGGTTTGGCCAGACTAGGAGTGAAACATAGACTCTGCAGATCGTCCTGGAGAGCTTTTGCGTCCACTCACCCGCTCCTCCTTCCTTCTACTTGTTCTAGGGAGGCTCTTCTTGCTTGCCCTCCCTGTCCTCCTTGGAATCTGTCTTTCTTCACGGTGGAGTCCACCCTTTCCACTCCATGCTCTCGCTCTGATCCCCCTCTCTCTCGCCAAGGTGCGGCGCTCTCTCCCCCATCATGATCTGGTGCTTTGGACAGACGACTCTGTTTCTTATCCTTTTGGTAAAGGCGGCTCCGGCGTTCTTGCCAACTGCTCTCTCTGTGGCACTGAGGCCACTCTTTCCTTTTCGGCAGGCCCAGTATGCTCAAGTTTTTTCGCTGAAGCCTGCGCCATTCTGCACGCTCTTTGCTGGTCTCGGCAGCACCAACAAGTCTACCATTTCTCTTCTCTTCTCCTCCTGTCTGACTCTCGTTCTGTCCTCGCCACCCTGTCCTCTCCTCCATCTTTCCTCTTATCTCAAACTCTGTGGCAGATCTGGCAGGAACTGTCTTCTCTCTCCTCCTGTTCTATCAGACTACAATGGGTCCCAGGACACTCGTTTCTCCCGTGGAACGACGCGGTCGATGAGCTGGCCAGACGGGGAGCGCTACTTGCGCCCTCCGCTATCCCTTGTAGTCTCTCTCCTCTTATCTCTCGTGTCCACTCTCGTCTTATCTCGAACTGGAGGCGTACTGTCTCATCGAAGTTCTTTCACACACAGGTTCTCTCGATTTCCACTGAGGAACTTGTGCTCCCTCGTCATGCTCGCTGTGTCCTCTCTCGTTTTCGCTGCAACGGACACAGCCTTCTTTTAGGTTCTTATCTCTCTAGGATTGGCAGAACTGAGAATCCTTCCTGCAGCGCCTGTGGATACTCGTCCCAGGACACCTCTCATCTCATTCTGCACTGTCCAGCTACGGACTTTTTGCGCCGCTCACTCTTTGGCGACTCTCTGTCCCTTTACGACCTCTGGTCCAGACCCTGGGTTGTTGCCCGGCTTCTGGGGCTCCATGGTCTCCCGCCATGCCCCCATCGCTCGGAAGGGGTCGGGTAAACAACACCAACAACTAAACTAAATTACTGAACTAACACTGAGACAGCAAACAATAAACAGACAAACGATATTGTGACGCAATAATACGAACTAAACCATAGCATTTGTACAGCAACCCTGTAATGAAGAACTACCTGAAACTGAAAATTAACATGCTATTGAGAATGTCATAAAATCAAAATAAACACACAAGTATCTACCGTACTTGAAACAGGCAGACTCGATACATAATGACGGCACTGAAGATTGTTAATTAAAGATTTTGAAAATAAAAATATCGTTGCCTTAAGTTTCTATAGCTGCCGCATTTATCGCACCAACGTTAGCGGCAGCAGCTTTGATTAGTAACTCAAAATGAAGATGCGTCCTATACACAGATACACAGTTTTTCCATCGTTTTTAGGGTCAAATATCCACTGTGTCCTATACATGGTATCGTCCTATACGCGGGTATTTACGGTACTCCAAGCAAAACACTTGGTGATCACCCAAGAAAAAGACGATGGGGTAAAGATGGTGCTTTCTTATCGTTTGCAACAAAATGTAGAAGTCGAGTTACATATGATCTAAATGTTGAAGCAGTTTCCTTTGCAATTGGGCAAGGCTGGCGCAGCAGCCAGCTGATTTGATGTTCTTAACCTGAACACTATTGATGGGGACTCTCGTTACTGCTATAACTGAACTGTGAGTGCTTCATTTTTGGTTAGTTTGTTTTTTGCATGGCAGCGTTAATGCCAGGACCAAGGAACATGCATGCAGTCAGAGACGTTGGTTCATATTAATTTGCCTACAGCGACGAACAAGTGGTAAGTAGCAATCCTAATAATAATGGATGCTCAAAACGCATTGTGAGGTCATAATGACAAATGACATCACCATGCTTGCCACTATTTAGTGAGAACAGCAGCAGGCAGCAAAATTATCTACTATCATTTTGATAGCAAACATAAACGGTAAAGCCCATTGCTGATATCTATAATTGCAATGATAGGCCTATGTTGTTGTTGTTGGTGTTGTTTACCCGACTCCTTCCGAGCGATGGGGGCATGGCGGGAGACCATGGAGCCCCAGAAGCCGGGCAACAACCCAGGGTCTGGACCAGAGGTCGTAAAGGGACAGAGAGTCGCCAAAGAGTGAGCGGCGCAAAAAGTCCGTAGCTGGACAGTGCAGAATGAGATGAGAGGTGTCCTGGGACGAGTATCCACAGGCGCTGCAGGAAGGATTCTCAGTTCTGCCAATCCTAGAGAGATAAGAACCTAAAAGAAGGCTGTGTCCGTTGCAGCGAAAACGAGAGAGGACACAGCGAGCATGACGAGGGAGCACAAGTTCCTCAGTGGAAATCGAGAGAACCTGTGTGTGAAAGAACTTCGATGAGACAGTACGCCTCCAGTTCGAGATAAGACGAGAGTGGACACGAGAGATAAGAGGAGAGAGACTACAAGGGATAGCGGAGGGCGCAAGTAGCGCTCCCCGTCTGGCCAGCTCATCGACCGCGTCGTTCCACGGGAGAAACGAGTGTCCTGGGACCCATTGTAGTCTGATAGAACAGGAGGAGAGAGAAGACAGTTCCTGCCAGATCTGCCACAGAGTTTGAGATAAGAGGAAAGATGGAGGAGAGGACAGGGTGGCGAGGACAGAACGAGAGTCAGACAGGAGGAGAAGAGAAGAGAAATGGTAGACTTGTTGGTGCTGCCGAGACCAGCAAAGAGCGTGCAGAATGGCGCAGGCTTCAGCGAAAAAACTTGAGCATACTGGGCCTGCCGAAAAGGAAAGAGTGGCCTCAGTGCCACAGAGAGAGCAGTTGGCAAGAACGCCGGAGCCGCCTTTACCAAAAGGATAAGAAACAGAGTCGTCTGTCCAAAGCACCAGATCATGATGGGGGAGAGAGCGCCGCACCTTGGCGAGAGAGAGGGGGATCAGAGCGAGAGCATGGAGTGGAAAGGGTGGACTCCACCGTGAAGAAAGACAGATTCCAAGGAGGACAGGGAGGGCAAGCAAGAAGAGCCTCCCTAGAACAAGTAGAAGGAAGGAGGAGCGGGTGAGTGGACGCAAAAGCTCTCCAGGACGATCTGCAGAGTCTATGTTTCACTCCTAGTCTGGCCAAACCTGAAATAGGAAAGGAGGCTGGGAGACGATGAGCTCGCTCATAACATAAAAGAGTGAAATGAGTCAGGGTGACTCGTAGGGGAGGTAGACAAGTCTCGGAGAGAAGAAGAGGGATAGGGGAGGACGAGAGGCAGCCGGTGATAGCGCGACTGGCCGCTCGGTGGAGGCGTTCCAATTTGGTAAGATTGGTAGCGCTTAGGAAAGGAAACCATCCGGGTGAAGCGTAAGTGAGAAGGGACCGAAGAAGAGATTTGTACAGAAGAGAGAGGGACTCCTTAGAGGGGCCCCATGATGAAGCAGAGATACAGCGTAAGGCCTTGAGACGTGGGAAAAACTTGGCCTTCAGCGAAGATACATGCTTAGAAAAGGAAAGAGTGCGGTCGAAGGTGACCCCAAGAAAAGTTGGAGTGGGATTGAAACGGAGGCGGGAGCCGAGTAGGAGGAGGTTGGGTTGGAGGTTAGGTTGGTGAGGATCCATTGAAAAGAAGAAGGCCTCATATTTGTTCGGATTGAGAGGAAGACACCAGTACTCAGACCAGCGCTCCAATCAAAACAGAGCTCCTTGTGTGGCCTCCACCGCAGTAGGGACCGAGGGGGAGGAGGACCAAATGGCCAGATCGTCAGCGTAAAAAGAGCAGCTGACGGAAGAAGGCAGAGAAGCCGGAAAATCATTAATGACTAGAGAGAAAAGTACAGGGCCAAGAACGGATCTTTGCAGAACACCTCGACGGACTCGAAAGCAACGACTTTTGTGATTTTGATAAACCTCACAAGCGCGCCTATCAGAAAGGAAAGATTGAGTCCATCGAGCAAAGCAAGGAGGGAGGCCAGCCGAAATAAGTTTGTGGAAAAGGGCAGGATGCCAGACAGAGTCAAAAACTTTGGAGAAATCCATAGTAGACAGGATCGTCCGAGAGCCCGGCCTGGGTTTGTTAAACTCATCGGAAATGGACCGAGAAAGGTAAAGAATTTGATCAAGTGTAGACGGTCCAGGGCGTAAACCGGCCTGGCGGGAGAGAGAATGGAATTAGATTCCAGAAAGAAGAGTAGACGGGATGGAATGATGCGTTCAAACAGCTTTGATATGCAGGAGGTGAGAGAGATAGGCCGAAAGGAAGCAGGAGAGTCGAGAGGCTTTCCCATCTTGTGTATGGGAATAATGGAAGATGTCTTCCAGATGGAAGAAAAGGAATGCGAAGACCAGGAGAGATTGAAGATGTGAAGAAGAAAATCCATGCCGGAGCGAGGAAGGTGCTTTAGCATGGGATAGGCAACTTTGTCTGGACCAGTGGCGGAGGACGAGAAGAGGTTGGAGGCAGCCGCAAGAAATTCAGCAAATGAGAAAGGAGAGCAAAAGGACGAGTGAGACTCCACTGAGCACGTGGCTCGGCGGAGCTCAGAGAGGTAGCCTCTGGCTCTGCTGCGCAGAGCCTTTGGCTGAGAAACGGAGAAGTGAGATCTCAGGTAATCGGCGAAGACCGAAGCCGATTCCCTGGGAGAAGAACAGTTAGGGAAGTTAGGAGAGGAGGAAGACGAGGAAGATGAGCCAGCGATAGCGCGAAGAAGAGAGTGTACAGATTTAGGGTTAGATTTAGGTGAGAGAGAAGAGCAAGTCGTCTGCCATGCCTCCGTCTTGGCCTTGGCGATGACTGACGAGGCGCGTCGAGAAGCGGAGATGTAAGCCTGGCGATCTTCATCACTTCTGTGAGCGGCAGCGAAAGCCTTGCGTTTTTCGCTAACCGCTTGTTCCACCCCAGCATACCACCAGGCTTTAGGAGGGCCTTTGATGCGGCCGAAAGGAATGGAAGATTTGGCCGCATTCAGTGCCAGAGAGGTAAAGAGAGCAGCAGCAGAGGAAAGAGAAAGAGACGAGTATTCCTCTGCAGAGGGACAGTGAGAGTCAAAGTAGGAGGCAAAGTCATCCCAGCGAGCTTTCTGAAAATTGAAGGAAGGAGGATGCTCGTTGGGGCGAAAGACTGGAGAGAGAGGGATAGATAGAAGAATTGGTAAGTGGTCAGAACCCAGGTCCTGTAGCACCTCCCAGGAGCAAGAAAGGGCAAAAGAAGAGGGGGAAAAGGAGATGTCAGGAGAGGAGCAACTGCCAGAGGAGCGATGGAGAAGGGTAGATATGTCAGGGTCATTGAGGGGGAGGAGGTCAGAGGAGATGACCCAGTCGAATACTTCCTCCCCGCGGGGGTCGGAGACAACTCTTGAGTCCCAAAGGGGGTGATGGCAATTGAAGTCCCCCAGAATGAAGAGATTTCTGGAGGAGGGAAGAATTGAGGGGGAAAAGGAGTCGGTTCTGCCATCCATTGGGGAGGAGCGGATAGGGGGGCGTACACATTAAGAAATGACAGCGAGGAGGAGTTGTTAAGAGAGATGTTGATCCCTACATAATCAGAGTAAGGATCAAGCGAAGAAAGAGAGGAGGTAGAAAGTTCAGAGAAAGATCGGCTCTGCCTGACAAAAATGACAACGCCGCCGCTAGCGTGCGTGGTATCAGAAGAGAGAATGCCAGACCGGGAGTGGGTGCGATCAGAGCGCAGAGCAGAGAATCCGGAAAGAGGAAGAGGAGTTAAGATTGGATTGCTGAATGCAGATAAGGTCGACAGGATGGGACGAAAGAAAGGGAAGTAGTTCAGTGCTTCTGGCTCGAAGACCTCCAGCATTCCATTGAAGAACCCTGAGAGAGTCAGGGGGGGAGA
This sequence comes from Trididemnum clinides, assembly GCA_963675345.1. NCBI lineage: Eukaryota > Metazoa > Chordata > Ascidiacea > Aplousobranchia > Didemnidae > Trididemnum > Trididemnum clinides. Next base: position 5,438,382 of record OY776287.1, on the reverse strand, counting down.
GAGGAAACAGGAGGCGCAGAAGTATAGCCAGGAGCAAGGGACGGTGGAGGAGGGGCAGAGGGAGAAGATATAGAATGGGCACATGAGGGATAAGAAGTTTGGAGAAGAGGGTGGAGCGAGAGAGCAGCGTTAGCAGAGGCGGGGCTAGATTGCACAGTGGAGGTATACGTGTCGGAGGAGTCCGAAGAGGAGTCACAGTGATTCGGCAGGGGGGTCAGCTCCAAGAGTGAGAGCTGCCAAGAGCTCTGAATTGAGATAAGGAAAGTTGTGAGCACTTTAGATGGACCCATTTGGAGCAAGCGCAGCATTGCACTGACTTGCCCCGCCAGGTCACATTTCCAGTGCACACAGAGCAAGGAAAGATGGAGCCAGGGTTGGGATGAACGTTACCGCTCATGAACAGAAGGAGGAGAATGAGGAGACAAAGAAGGGCAAGAGAGGGGCAGAAGAAAAGAAAAAGAGAAAACAAGCGACCGATTTTAAAGAAGCTGTGTGCTGCCCTTCGCGGTCGTTCAGGGGGCAGCATAGCGAAAAAATGAAGGGGAGTGTCCGGGGTAACTGGGACCCTCGGGAAGGCCAACAGCCATTTCGACCCAACCCAAACGGGGCCGGGGACCGCACCACCACGTTGAGGCGGCTGTTGATTGGTGCTGAACTTTGTTTTAGTTTTAGTTTTAGTTTAGTTGTTACCAATTTAGTATTTACTTATTTATTTACCAATTAGCATTTAGTATTTAATAAAACTACCAATTTAGTTTAGTAGCGTGTTTAGTGAGGTCTAGTTCTAGTTTGCTTAGTCAACATGACGAAGACAACACGACAGAACTATACTGCAAAGTTTAAAATGGAAGTGATCAAGTACGCGGAAGAACACGCGAAGCGGGCAGCTGAGCGGAATTTGGTCCGACAGAATACATGATTAGAAAATGGAGAAAAGCCGAAAGTACCATCAAGGAAATGCGAAAGATGAAGAGGACGAACAGAGGCTCGAAGGCTCACCACCCTAATCTGGAAGAGGCGCTCATTAAATGGATTTAAGATACTCGTCGAGACTGCCTGGGAGTCAACACTATTACCATTCGTTTACAGGCTCTAAGATTGGCAAAAGAGCAAAGCATCACAGAATTCAAAGCGTCGTTGAATTGGTGCAGGAGATTCTTTGGAAGAAATAACCTATCAATAAGACGAAGAACTATCATTAGTCAGCGACTACGCGGAGTTATTAATGAAATTTCAAAGTTATGTCATCAAAATGCGTCAGAAATAGGACTACGACATGAGCCAGATTGGAAACGCCGACCAGACTCCGCTGACTTTCGACCTGCCATCCGAGAAGACAGTAACCATCAAAGGTGCAAGGTCTGTCATTATGTGATCGACTGGAAATGAAAAAAAACGATTCACCGTGATGCTTGGGTGTATGACTGATGGCACGAAGTTACCACCGTACGTCGTCTTCAAGAGAAAAACCATGCCCTAAGACAAGTTCCCGAGTGGGGTGATAGTCAGGGTGCAAGAACAAGGATGGTTCAATGACAGCATAATGGATGACTGGCTGAAAACAGTATGGATGAAACGCAAAGGTGATCTGGAGAAACAGCGATCGATGCTGGTGTTAGACGCTTTCCGATGCCATACAACCGACAATGTTAAATCAAAATTGAAGCGGCACAATACACACCACGTCGTCATCCCTGGCGGCATGACCAGTCTTCTGCAACCGATGGATGTCGTTGTGAATAAGCCATTTAAAGCAGAAATGGGCCGAATGGATGATTCATGGTGAACATACTTTCACCAAGGGCGGCAACATGAGAAAAGTCGACATGCCTACGATCTGTCGGTGGATAGTAGACGCCTGGAAAGAATTGCCAATCAAGACCGTGGTGAAGGGATTCAAGAAATGTTCTATCAGCAACATGTTAGACGGCACGGAAGACGATATTCTCTGGATGGACCACGCAGACAACGATGATGACGACGAAAGGGAAGAGCTGAACAATCATGATGATTGCATAACACAACAGGAGTGGGATGCTTTGTTTAATGAGGACAATGACGACGAAGATTTATATTGATAAATATTATAGTTTTGAAATTTTTATAATAAATTTTTGATATTATGATAAATGTATAATTTTTATAAAAAAAGTATCTATGGATAAGACGCACCTCGGTTTTTAGGTCAACTTCTTAAGAAAAAAAATGCGTCCTATACGCGGGTATTTACAGTAGGCTACATATTAAAATTTACAGTAGGCTTCATTTTTCGATGAGTCTTTTGAATAATTTGATGGATAATGCCAAACTTCGATGCTATCGAGAAAGAATAACCAAAATGTACCAAAGGACTTAGTTTTTCTAGAAATTGCAATTTTATGAACTGCAGGCATTAAAATTTCGTGTGTTTTTAACCGGTAGGCTACATTTTATAAACATTTGGAGACTTTCAGTGACGGTCCGTGGTTATATTTCCTGGGTAAGCAATTTCACTGGTAGAAACTTCTTGTGTGTTGCATTGCCAATTTTATAGGTCAAATTTCGATGTGACAAAATGTGGTAGCGCATATATTTGGTCTCATGAAAAGTAGCCATGCTCTGTCCGGAATTTTGCTTTTGCAAATATGGTAACCCTAGTTAAGACACACAAATTCGCCCAAAAAAAAATCTTTTGCGGTTCTTATGCAGAAATTGTGGCCTAATGACTCTTCAGCCGTAAGAAGCTGCCGACCCCTGGCTTAGACCGATGTGACCCTTTTCTTTCAGTCAGGCTTAGTTTACTAGAGTTTTTGTGCCGAAGTCCTCGCTAATCTCAACACCAACGCTCTTCTTTTCTTTCATTCTCTTTTAATATCGCTAGCTGCATTGAGATTTCTAACAATCATTTCCTACGGATAGCGTTAAGGCAAATAAATTAGCCGGAAGGGGTACGCTTCTTTAAGTTTCCTGTCCCTTAGTCTTTTTTCTTTCGCATTCACCAATCATTTTACTCGGACTGGAGGCGTCGTCTGCTCAAAATTCTAAACTTGTAACGCGAGGAGAGGGGGATATCTATGAAACAAGATTTTTTAGAAACGTCGGCCTCAATTTAAAAGAATGCTACTTCCAACACCCCACACCTGAGGTGTGGAGCTAGTGAAGTTACGGGAAAATTGTTCTTGAAATATAAAATCTTTGCTTTATATGACTGGTAAACCAATTGCCAACACTCTCAATATTTAGCACTGGGTCCAAAACATGCCCTCAGCGACTTTAGCTGCCACGAATCCCTGAGGGTAAAATCGGGTCTTAGACACAAAAATATCATGTCATCATAAAGTTAAAACAATTTATAATTTATTGAATTGATTTTCGTTAGAGCAAAGTTTTTGTCAAAAGAAGGCAGAGTAACAGAACAGTTCAATGTTCGGACGAGTGGAAAATCGAGAAAAAAGTAAACTTTCATGGTAGCATTGCGTGATTAAAAAGTGTTCGAAAGACCATGATTGAGAGCACAACGGTTAGATCTCGTTGCTTCTTCGCCGCATTGACATCTGGTTGTACGATGGGAAACCGACCGCATGAAGACGGTGGCTTGAATCGGCGTAATGACCTCCCAGTCCCTGCGAATGCTGTCCTACATACGCTCCTGCTTCCGGACTTGGTTCAGGAGAAGGAATGAGATGTCGTCGTCGAGTAGAAGTGGGTGTGCTGGAAAGCTGAAGAGCATAATTGGCGGTTTATGTGTATTGATAACTGCTAGTCTCTAAGCAGTGATGCAGAGAAAGTTCACAAACTACTATTTTCAATCCAATTGCGAGCAGTGTTAGGAGTAAGCATAATTGTACAACTCATTATTTGAAATAGCGTAATAACCATTAGACAAGATTCTTAGACTCGTGTTACCGCTTATTAACAAAAACTACCTGAACAGTAAATACTAGTGGTGTATTTTTTACCGTTTTCAAAATTAAAAGCGTTCAAGTCAATATGACAGGTTTTTAGATACTAATTACGAATTCGCAATTGTCATTTATTACGACGCTCTCTCGGGAGGGGGGGTTAAATCGGGGTTTCCTGCTATCTCGAAAGCGACACATGGTAGAGAGATAAAATTTATGTCAAAATGCATAGAATAGTTGGTTTCCTAAACCCTCTCATATGACTTTATCAACTCATCTTCAGGAGATATCAATTAAAATTGAAAAAACTGTATTTTAGTAACTTTCCCTATTATGTAGTGGAAACTGAATTATGTATGTAAATATTTAGAAACGCAATCAATTCATTTTTTTCATTTCTCAACACATAATTTACTCTCAAAGTCGAAGCTTTTGATCAAAACTAGTAGAATCAACATGTTAAACATCTTTTAAATTTGTTGTCAAACAATCATTCATTAAATTTCACAAATTTGAGCAAAATTGCAAATCTCTTTGTTTGCACTTGGAAGTTCTCTTTGCTTGCCCTTCCTCATTCTCCTAGAAACCAGCCTTCCTTCTCTGTAAAGCTACTCTTTCCTCTCCATGCTCCCGCTCTGACCCTTCTCTTTCTCGCCAAGGCGCGGCTCTCGCTTATCTTGACTCCTTTCAATTTCACATCTGGTGATTTGGACTAATGACTCAGCTCCTTTTCCTTTAGGCAAAGGCGGCTCTGGCGTCCTTGCGAACTATTCACTTTATGACAGCAAGGCAATCCTTTCTTTTTTGGCAGGCCCAGTTGGATCAAGTTTTTCCACTGAAGCCAGTGCTATTCTGCAAGCTCTCTGGTGATCTTGACAGCACCAACAACTCTGCCACTTTTCTTCTCTTCTCTCAAGACTCTCGCTGTCCTCTGCTCAGTCTTTCCTTTTACCTCAAACTCTCTGGCGATCTGACAGGAACCGTCTTGACAGGCTACAATAATGCTTCTCTAATGCTACAATAATCTTCTCTCCTCCTTTACTACTAGGCTACAATAGGTCCCCGAATTTTATCCGGGAAAACGACGTGGCTGATGAGGTGCCCAGGCAAAGAGCGCTACCCCTGCCTGCTGCAGTCCCTTGTAGTCTCTCCCTTACCCCTCGTATCCACTCTGTTTTTTTTGGATTGGAGGCGTACTGTGTCATCGAAATTCTTTGACACACCGGCCCCCTCGGTCTCCATTGAGGAACTTGTGCTCCCTTGTCACGCTCGCTGTACACTCTCTCGTCTTTGTTGCAACGAACACAGCCTTCTGTAAAGCTCTTATTGCTAGAACGAGAATCCTTCATGCAGCGCCTGTGGTCATCCGGCCCAGGACATCTCTATCTCATTCTGCACTGTCCAGCTACGGACTCTGCGCCGTTCGTTTTTTGGCGACTTTTTATCACTATATCTCTGGGGAGCTGCCGAGCTTCTGAAGCCCCATGGTCTTCCGCCATGCCTCCTTTCCTCGGAAGGTGTCCGGTAACAAGTCGTAAATCCGCACAATGGGAGTTGCCACCACCACAAGTTCACCTTGAATAGCACTTTTGCACTTTCCTATTCGGCGCTCAGTGGACCTATATTGTTGTTGTCAATCGTTCTCCAGAAGTTTGCAATCATATTGGCACACAAAAGGCGCAGTTTGTCTATTAACAGCAAAAAAAATTCTTCAATCTTGCTGCTCGTCGTTCCGAGCGCTAATGTCGACTGCTGCAGGTAAGGGAGATCAAGACTTAATAACTGCATCCAAAGAGGCGAAAAATTTGAAAAGACTTAAAGCCACATTTTCTGGTAATAATCATTGGGAACCATGTGGTACAGCATATTTAAGAACGATGTCAGCCATTTTCTCATCAATCTTCCAATATGGCAAAAGTAAATTACTTTGAAAACGAACTATAGATGGCGTATAACATGCATTTGGTCGTAAATGAATGATAAAAGTTGGCACATAAACAGACGCAAGAAATCAGCCTCCGAAGCTTGGTCATACCTTCAACGAAGAGAATATCTTAATTAAACAAAAACAATCGAGGATAACCATTTGCAGTCGTAATCCACCTGGAGTGATCTTAATCGTTTCTTGGTTATAAAGCACAAGAGAATTCAAGTTTTTGGGGACGTCCTTAAACATGATACATGCCAACACCAACAAGCGCAGTTGACTCGATCTGAAATCGTGACTTTGTCCAACTATAGCCTCCCCCCTCCTCAGTAAACCATTCAATTTTTCCTTTGAGAAAAACTGAAGACCAACAACAGAAATTTTTGGCAGATCATCACGTGATGATATCTCCCAAATTTTTGGCTTTACAATGGTCGTGATTTTGTTAAGACTACGCCTTGTATCATTCCTGGACCTTTATTCTTCCCTTCAACTAGCGATACCACAGGAATGAAATAGATCTCGTTGACATAATATAAGCATTCGCAAACATGAAATGACCCATTTTTCGACAAAAGAAATCATGTAAACCTTTGTTCATTCCAGATTTTTTCAAATGTTGAAGCCATTGTGTCAGCCATCACCACACAGATCTTTGGCAAAATACTTTCACAAATTCTACTGTGGTGTTGAACAAGATTTTCGCTTATGACAGATGTGCCAAACGGGAAAGATTTTATTACAACTTCTTCGCTGCTCAAGTCATCAATAAATTGAGCAAGAAAAACATATCTGTCAGATTTGATAACAATGCCACCATCGTAACAGAATTGTAAAGCATTGCAAGAGGTTATCTGCATCTCACTGCTTTGCAGTGCCTTCAGACGAACGTTTTCTCGCATGCGGAAAAGCGTTAATGGCGAAGCAGCGATGATAGTACCCCCAGCGGCCAACAATTTCTCTGACTGCTGTCGAATGTTGGTCATGCGACGGTGGGCCAACACAAAACCATCGTCACTAACTTTGCACGTCTTAATTGAAATATATTTTCTTATGTCCAGTTACTGGATTGAGAGAAAATGTTGAATCATGCTTTTCTTCGTTGCGTTTAAAATTGTCCTCAATCTCAACAAAATTTGCAAATTTTTTTTTCCAAAGTAGTAGCAATCAGACAGCTCTGTGACTCTGTAGCACTGTTTCCCCTTGCCTGAATAGGAAGGCAACTCATCGTCCGTTCAAATTTTTTCACTGCTTTTGAAGAGAATTTTTTGTTGTTTTACCCTATCATCATGTTTCTTTGGTTTCTCTGATCCAACAGAAACATTATTTCTATTGACGGCACAAGGTGGTTAAAAGGGCCAAAAGAACCCTACCTTTATATGATTTTACATTTCCATTTTCATGATGACATTTCCTTTTCTAAACATCGAATAACTGCTCCAGCCAATCTTCTATGGACGGATCGCTTTTGGTATTCCTCTATTCAAAGTCAAGTTTCATTTTTCCAGCAACATTCTTAATTTCGTTTCCATTCTATTCCTGCCCAAAACTGGCAAACTAGACTTCAACCACAAGCCTGTAACATCTCCTCACAATTGCGCTTTGACATTATGAAAAACTGAGGCTTTCTCCTAATGTTTGATATTAGTTTTTCTCAGCTTGGCTGTCAAAATTTCATAATGCCAAATGACTTCCTTATTTTGAAGGCAATAGATTTTTGACCAGCTCTGCGAAAACCAAATTTCTTACCCCTACCAGACATTTCATTTAGGTTACAATTGTTGCACGCTGCACAGTTTTTAAACTAACACCTGTTAGCTTCACTCCATTTCTCACAAGAGCATTATATCACACTGCAACTGTAACGTCACAATTCTTGTTGTGAGTAACCACTATGTTCCCTTTGGAGGCGTGCGGATATACAATTTCTATTGTACAGGTAATTGATTGTCTGATATTGCACAATGATGGTTTATTTATGGATTTAAAATGTTTAATGTGCTCATTTTATTAGTTTTGATCAAAATCTATGTCTTAGTGAGTAAATTAAGTACTGGAAAAGGAAACAAACTAAATCGCATTTTCAAATATTTACAGTACATACACGATTTAATTTCCACAACACAATAGAGAAATTAAAATACACTTTTTTCAATTTTAATTGATATCTGTTGAAGATGAGTTAATAAAGCCCCTTGAGAGAGTTTTAGAAAAGATTATTCTGCGCTTTTTGACAAAAATTTTATCCTCTACCATGTGCCGCTTTCGAAATAGGAGGAAACCCTGATTTAACCCCCCACCCCCCCGGAGAGTTTCAAACGCGTCTTGCCATCTCAAGATGACCTCACTTTGAGATAATTATAAAGTTGTAAGTAGCATCCAAAATCCCATCATATATCGACCTGAATGCTTTTAATATCAAAAAAGTTGAAAAATGGAACATCCCATTTACTAAATTCGTTACGCGTCTACATTATACGTTCACAAATAAGTTATTAGCAAGTTGCCATAAAATGGAGAAAAACCTACTGTAGCGTGATTAGTTGGAGAGAGTAGATTGAGAGCGTTAATGAGTCTTTCCCTGCCTGCATCGTCACTCGATGGAGGGGAATCACCAAGCAATCCTTCCATCAAATTATGACCGAGCAGCCGCAGTTGAGTCGGCGAGTCCTTTCCCAGTTCAGCAAGGCTGGCCGATGAAGTTCTGGTGGTCGGGACGAGTCGAAGCAACTCGGAATCATCTACAAGAGATGGCAAGATTATGAATGTGTTTGGGAATAGTGTGGCATAACTGGACGCAGTCTTTTTTGATGAAAATCCAAATTCCAAATAAAGCATGATTGTCATGACTTGAATGAGTAAAACCATGCTTGCGTGAAGTTCAAAGGCGAGAAATTTTGCTTTTCCAGAGTTTTCAATTAGCACCACACAATCGAAAAAATATTTGAGTCTCATTAATTAATTATTTAACATCTTCAAAAGCCCGAGCTGCATTGCCGTGAGCATCGCATAGTCCAAAAGACGATATTCTGTCTCTGGGAGATGGTAGGGGTTAATCTTATGAGCATGGGTGCAGCAATTCAGTACTCCAAATATAATTTAGAAAAAGCATTGGCTAGAGAATCCGGTATCATGATGATGCAAACTGATAAAAAATACAGTAGCAAGTACCATAAGCTAAGCTTTGTGACCAACAAACAGCTTTCGTCAGTATGCGTTGTCGCATTAAAACCCTTAACTAGGGGAGTCGGCGAGTAATTACACAAGGTGTTTTTTGTCAAAGACGTTGTGTTTAAAGCCGGTTGATCTGTAAATGTTTAGTTTGGACACAGCTCCAGATTTAGGAGTCTTTCACATACTTAAGACCAGCGCTCTTCAAACTTTTCAGGATTGTAAAACCCTCGCTGTAATTTCGCAAGTGTCCTTGAACCCAATTACAAAAAAATTCGTCAGAGCCTCGATGGCTCGGTAAAATGTTTAGTTTGGACACAGCTCCAAATTTAGGAGTCTTTCACATACTTAAGACCAGCGCTCTTCAAACTTTTCAGGATTGTAAAACCCTCGCTGTAATTTCGCAAGTGTCCTTGAACCCAATTACAAAAAAATTCGTCAGAGCCTCGATGGCTCGGTAAAAAAAATCAAAGTATAATCTTTGGGGGTTCTCAAGTTGGGGTATGCGCAAGAAAATTTGGGGGTAAATGAGCAAGTTTGTCCTACAGGTACATTAGAGATTTTTGACAAAAGCGTATGCAAAATTTGTTGCTTCTGCTCATTCTCTGTTCAAAGACTTTTTTCAGAGATTGATAATAAGAAAGCGATTATTTTGCCCATTTTCGTCACAGAAAACCATTTATTTTCTAATGTTTCGATTCTTCCACCCTTTTTCAACTTCAAGAACTTTTTTGTGGTAATCAGCTTCATGAAATTAAGTTCTATTCAAACTACATTCTTCTCTGAGGATACCACATCTCCATTCAGCTAAAGGGTTGGTAGCTAGAAAAAGTTTGAAAATCCCTGCCTTTGTTTCTCATCAATTTTAAGTCATAATACATGCAACATAGCTTGTTGCGCAAGTGAACAACTACTCCTGTCTTAATCTTGGGTCATTTAACCCCCCGCTATTTTCAATCTTTTAAAAAAATCTAATTTCTCCTTTGTTGCCTATTTGTGACGCAATAATAATTGAAATGAAACTGTTGCGCTTAAAATCAAACAAAACCCTTGCATAATGCGTGTACTCTATACAGTCGTTAATGCTTGGCAAAAATATTCTTGAAAAATATAAAAACGGTATGTTTTACCAGAAAAAACAAAGGAGGAGCCCTTGCATAACCCTCAGTGCTCATAGACGCCCTTTAAATGTTTCACAGAAGCCAGGCTAAAGAGCTCTGGTGTAGGTCTATCGCCGTAATATTTTCCTATCACGTGAAGCAAAGCTTTAGGCCTGTGACTAAATACTTGGGAATTGTTAATTTGTGACAGAAAACAAATACAGCAAAAGAAAAAGTGTAAAATCAAGATTCGAACCCAGGTCTAGAAAGTATGTGGCTTTAACTTAGCCACACAGGTTAATGGCAGCTTATCGGTTCAGCATAGCTGCTTGAAAAGATACAATGCGGGAAAAAAGAAACTACTAAAAGTTCTACGCAAAAAGGCGCTCATGCTATTGTATTTTGCTCAGTAAGAAAGGGGAAAATTGTTGAGCGTCTGAATCCAAGATACAAAACCTTCGGTTGTCATTTGCCCCAGCGAACGCTGTTAATTAAGACTCCCGATTTTTACAGACGGTAAAATAGAGCGAATCTAGTCGAGGGGAATTTTATAGAAACGAACGAGAAATTCAAGTTGAACTGAAACGAAAAATTTTGAGTTTGAGTTAAACGAATTTATGAAAAGAGACCTGACATGCGCAGCTCATCCATATCTTGGCACTTGTGATTTATTATCATGTTCAACAGATCTTTAATAAAAACTTTAATACGAGCACCATAAGCATAGTAAATATTGGAAGCACTTGCCTTGAATACTCTTTTCCAAAGTTGTTAGCGTAGATGCACAGGGTTCAGCAACCATTGCTTTCGAAATTGGTTTCATCATATTACCAGTCAACATCTGCACAAAAAACGCCTTATTGCAGCAAAATTACAGGCATTAATCTATTTCAACAACTGCACATTGTTTTACCGCATGTCTGAACAACTTAAAACATTAAAAGGACAACAAATAAATATTTTTTCCGCGGGCCACATGCCGAAATTGCTGGTTGTAGTTTAAATTATACAAAACTTTGAGAATCCCCTCATATACGAACTGTTAGAAGCACTACCGTATTTTCCGGACTATAAGGCGCACTGGTATATAAGGCGCAGTATAAAAAATTGGCTTCAAACGATTTTATTTTCATAGATAAGGCGCACCGGACTATAAGGCGCACTGGGTTATAAGACGAACTAGCGCTAGTGCATATAAACAAATATATAAACGAACTAGTAATTGCTAGCGCATTGTGTTTTGCTGAGAAGCTTATTGCGTAACACGACGGCCTGTTTGCAAAACAATTGTTGTGGTTTTAAATGCAGTGAACGGCAATCTTGGAAAGCAAACACGGGTACGGTAGGTCTCATAGTTATGCTGTAAATAACAATTAGCAGTTTGTAAATATATAGCGCCATTTACAACATAAAATTGGTTCAGAGCATGATCATAAAGCCGAACCTGATCCATACATTAGGCGCACCGGACTACAAGGCGCACACTCAATTTTAGACAAAATTTAAAGATTTTTCATGCGCCTTATAGTCCGGAAAATACGGTAATAGTGTTACTGCTATCAGCTTTAGATATGCAAGCAAGCATAATTTTTTTAGATCAGACAGGGCGTATGCAATAAAAAAAATAGTGTTGGCCTGCTTCAAAATGTCAATCTTCTAAAGTCTAAACAAATACAATGACCACAGGAAAATTGCTGGTGAAAGACAATGGCATCCGGTTGCACGCTGACTGCATTTGAATGATGATTATGGCAAGTCAAACTGTTTAAAGTGGATTAATGCAATAAAAAACGCAATAAAAAAATAGTGAGTGGTTGTTGCATTGGTATTTGCAAGGAAATGTTACAGATGCTTGATAATATAGTCTTGATGCGCAACCACGTGACAGATACACACGTAACTTAATACAGTTTGCAATGTAAAAACGCATTTACCTGCATTTTTGTGCTATGCAGTCTGTATGGCGAAAACCTGCCATTTGAATAATGAAGTAACTCTCCCTCATGCAATCTATCCTCCGCACTTTCATGATTATAAATTGGATATCGATTAACAAGGCACTGAGCGCCGGGGCCAGCAAGTCTGGAGTGGATTGCTGCCACATCTCTCTTCGGATCAACCTGTCAGAATTGATTCAATGAAGTTTCAGTTGTGAATCAGGTTTAAACAGTTGACAAAGACACGTTTAGATTGGACAACTAAGTGTCCGGTTTAGTAATTAATACTTGACGAAAGAAATCGAGAGTGTCAAACAACTGGACTCCTCTTAATACGAGCTAGGAATCTTCATTCTATCACACAAATATATTTACCGCAGAATTATTGGCGTACGGTTCACTTGGCAGCTGGACATGTAAGTCTGAATTGCTACCCTGACTTCCTCCATAAGCTGAATCGGAACTTTCACTTCGCTGAAAATAATACGAAAGTAAAATTAAACCAAATGTAAAGAGATAAGCGCAGAACGAAGAGCAATACCAAAAAAATATGTCATTGATGAAGCGCAATATCACCATGCTATAATTTGACTTCAATTCGAACTTATTTGTGTCAGCTACCAAACAGATGTAAATTATGTAAATTTACGTGCAGGTAAGCAATATGTCAAAACCGAGATCAATGACCAAACGTCTCGTTTGCAAAGACCTGGGATGCAAATCTACATTTTCTTAACTTATAACATGGTCGAGTGGGCAGAAGAGCCGTTTGTGGTGATACTGATTGCTCCTTAGGATCTCACAATGGCTATGTTGCTTAGCCCTTGTGAAACGCACTTTACAGTAATGCCCCACTTTGGTGCACTGTTTGTGATGCGATTGCACTGTGCCAGCAGTATTAGTAAGTGCGAAGCAGATATAAACATAGAGTTCATTCTAACATAGTGCTTCTCTACGAGGGTTGCAGACCCTACAGGTGAGGCATGGAAAAATTTCGTGGGACGTTCGTAGCTTCATTCTGACCTAAAAAAAATAGTAATGGCAATTTAACTATAAAGAATATACCCAGTTTAAGCAAAGTTTTGAGCGAAGTTTTAACACAAACTTTTATTGCCGAAATTTTGTGGACGGTGAAAGCTTAAAAATCAATTGACCAATGTTTTGCAAAGTTGACTTTATTGCTATTGATCTCATAATAAATCGTATTTGCACTTGATATGCGACATAACAAACCAAAATTATCAAAACGCAATTTTAGCCCTGAGTATGGAATAATAAGGACTTACTAGTGAATCTTCACGAAGGAATGTGGTGGCAGATAAGCTTGACTGATGGAAGTGTTGAGTTGGATCGAAACTATCATAATAGTTTGTTTTACATTTCTTTCCCTATTACAAGACAACCTTCACAGCAATAGAAACAGCAACTTGTTTTTAAACCCGCTTCCAAGTTGTGCTGCTGGCACAGTTCATTTCGACCACAAACGCTGTGAGTTGCCGTAAGGTTTTCCCCACTGAATCCACTAGATACTTGCACATTCATCCAACATACATTCCTTGACTTGAGGCTCAATTTCAAAATCTTATTTGAGCAATTGACAATAGCAGATATATGCCAGGAAAGCAACTGAGCACTCATAGCTGGTCACTTAACACTAATTTTACGGTAAAATCTTTACCCCTAGTTTTACTGAAATATTGTTGTCAATTTTATTTTACTCATTACTTTTCTCATGCGCGCTTTTGCAAGGGATGATGTAAATTATCGCGACACATAGAACACAAAGAAGTGGTTTATTGTCAAAAAGTTCAGTTTTCTAAACACTTAGAATGTTGGCTTTACACCGCATGTGCATTTTAGGTAAGTTAGCTTAAAATTGTCTTGCGGGTATTTTTCGCAGGTTGGTTTGTGACAGGAGATGCAACTAGATGTGTTAATTGGTGCAACCTTTATTGTGACATTTCCAATGCTTTCAAGCCGCTTGGTCAATTGTTTCTCATAGCTGTGCATTACCACTGTTAACCTTTGAGACATGTTTTGCAACATTTCCACTGGCAACAGTATAAACTGTCAACGTGCTATCAGTTCTGTTGTTACTTCTTTGGGAAGTAAGTAAGACTTGATAGCTGCAACGTCCAAAACGTTGCCTCAAACAGCTATTAACCATCTTTAAGTAACTGGTCTTGTTGTAAACAATCTGGTAATTTGATCAAAGCAGTCAACTCCTACTTTGTTTAGCTCTTTCGCTCCTGCGTGAAAAGCGAAAAAAAATGTCCGTAAGGTGGCAGTGCGAAAAACTGTCATAATCAATCATAATTATGTACCTCAAGTTTGTTTGTAAATCATTACTCATCTGTTTACTTCTACATTAAGTGTTATATATCGTTGAAATCTACATTTCTCGAGGATTTCAAATAGAAAAAAAATTTTTTTTTGAATATGCAAATTTTATGCAAATGAACCCCCCCAACTGGGGGGTAGTTGTCTTCGAAATTAAAGAGGTGCCCTCACCTCAAAGATCACTACAGATTTTATTTTTCTACCAATTTCTTTAGAAATGGTCGCAAGATGATGCTAAGGAAATAAGCTTTCAAGGTACATCACTCAAAACTTACCTAAAAGCCTAGGTTTTCTACAATTTGCAATTTTCTGAAACACATGACCTTTTTTTTGACCGGTACCGACCGGTACAAAATTTTGGTAGTTAAATTTAGTACCTAAAATATGATCAGTCATTATCTGCTACAGATTAGCCTAAACCATGTAACATTAGGTATTTTGAAGAGGGAATTTCTTCAAGATTCAGAAAATATCAAGTTTAAATAGAATATGCTGTCACTGACAATGAAATAGCCGCTTGTTTACACCCTTCCCATTTCTTGAGAAACAAGGGGGATACAGAAACGTTTGATTTATAGAAGCCAAACTCCTGCTAGCTTTTAAACTTGTATTTCGCTTCTTGTCTCCTTGGAAACTTGATACAAAATGACGACTTTAGTAGTGAAATATTTGCAATTTATTTTATCTTTTTAAAGGGTGTAGTTTTTCTAAAAATTATAATTTAGTGAAGGTAAGTCAAAAATTTTTGGGGGGTTTTGAACTGACATGATGTACAGTACTCATTTTTGATCATTAAATATCATATACTACTTAGTCTAAACTATTTAAAGTTATATATTGCTGGAAAGCAAATTTCCTAAGCTTTCAAATGTAACCGGTATTTAGCAACATATCATATACTTTACGCACTAAATTTACTTTTATCTACTTACCATTCAAATTTGTTTGGGGGGTTTTTGAGACCCCTAAAACATTTGGAAATTCAAAAAAGTAAAATTTATTATTATCGCTTGAAATTTTGTCAAATGATGCCCCAAAAGAGTAGTTTTCAGGCTGTGTTAATGATAAAGGGTTTGGTATTGTGGTAAAGATGTAATCTCAATTTCACCCTTTTTGGGTATAAAAATCCAAGAATTAGGGCACAAATTATACATCTTCCGATGCGTGAGGAAATAAGCGTGATCTTTAGAAAATTTTATGAAAATCAGATAAAAAATAAAGTCACAAATCGATTTTTTAGTAAACTAATTTTGTAACTCAATTCAAAAAAATTTGAGGTAAACACTGAAAACACGAGATCATCAATCGATGATCGCAGGAGCGAAAGAGTTAGGTTATAAAGAGGAAGTTGCGACTTTTTCTTTTTAGTGCTTGTGTCTACATCAGCAAAAACATGCATGCTAGAAAGTAAACAGATTTTTTCTATCGGCTGATATTTTACTAACAAGAAATTTGTAGGACTATGCCAAAAAGTTACTACAATATGTAGTGCGCCTTTCTGGTTCAGTCATTTTCTTGCACAGCTTACGCCGATTTTTTCACATTATTCCTACAAGACATTTTGTCTTTGGCAAGTTTCTCAGCTAGAGATGGATGTGAGAAATTGTCGCAGATGATGCTATATACTTTTCCTTTGACATGCTTACAGTTTCATAACCACTGACTCAGCAAGCGGAGCACCACCACGTTGTTCTCTTTCTTGTGCGCCAAGATGCACAACAATGTTGGAAATTTTTTTTTCATATCAACTGGGATCCAAAATTTCAAAAAAGATAAAAGATTGAATTTTAGGAAAAGTCAAGGAAGCTCAATGATGTGTGTTGAACCGTTTGGAAGCTATAAACAAAAAATCGAGCCAGCGGTGTAGAAAACGACACCTCCATAAGGCTAGTGTTAACGGTCAATATCTGATGCAAAAGCAGGTAAATGCAGACATACACAGCAGCAGCAAAGTTAAAACCTGATGCAAAAAAATATTAAAATGCGTTAGTAATCACCTATTTGTGGATCGTATATCATGTTGAAGATGAAAAAATGATTGTGGATCCTGGAACGTAAATACAATAAGTTAACTTTATCATTCCATAAACACAACTACTTAAGGGTCAGTGATTATACTGCTAAAAGCAGATTGTTTTAGTCAAAACAAGTACGCTTGTCCCACTGAAATTATTTGATAAATATATTTTTTGTTCTACATTAATTTCTAATCTTGTGGAAATTAGAAAATTCAAACTAAACATTCTCTAACGGCTTCATTAAACAAGTCAAGTGCTGTCACGACCTATGATAGCCCAGTTCCAACACAGAGTTTCTTACCTCCTTGCATTTATTTACCAATTCAAATACTTCATCATCAACTTTAGAACTATTACCAGCACAAATAGGAATTGAAAATTGCTTTAAAAGCTGAGACTTTTGAACATCTGCAAAGTTACCCACTTTGAAAACTTTATTTTCTTGCAGCAGTTTTGATGCATTTACAATAACGTCCACTAGCAAGCTTAACAAATCCCAGGTTATATAGTCGGTCTCATGAGATAATTGGCTTCACAAAACCATTACTCTAAGCATAAACTGCAAGATAGACATGCAAGAAAAAAAAATTATTGCTTCTCTTTTTTTATCATGCTTGTTGGCAGTTGTACGTGGTTTCATGCAAAACTTTGCCACCATGTGGTTAAGTGGAGTGGTTAATATTATACAAAAAACGTGATACAAATGTGCTCATTCTGAATTTTCGATTTATATGAAGAAATACTATTTGCTTTACCTCGGCCTTGGGTTGATTCTTTGCCATACAACTTGTACCATTGCGCTACCAATTAAAAAAAATTTTCTGCATGGCATCCTTTGCTAGTTTTAAGAATAGTGGACCTGTTTACCCAGCATGTTGTAAAGGGAAACTGTTAGTGCCTACCAATTGCAGTCTGACTGTTAATGGTGGGTTTTCCAGCTTAATTGCTTGGTTGGACCACTCACGTCAAAAACTAAGGTTGGGAAGGAGGTAAGCAAAAGCATGCTCCCCAGAAAAAATTTTGCTCCAACAAATCTTCATGACGAGAAAAAGTAAACAAATGTTTCCAAACATCTCTTAAATGGGTAGGGGGTGCTAACAATCTCCAGGTTTAAACCTGAATGTCACCATATAAGATTTGGAATTTTAATGTGGGAAGTCTTTGGGGAAAGAAGACAGAAGTGTGTGAAGAACTAAGAGTTAATGTGTGCTGCATGCAAAAAGCAAGATAGAAAGGCCAAGGACATTGTTTAGTGGGTACACAGGAACAAAGGTGCAAACCGTGGTGGCCAGGAAATGATACAAGATGTGGAAGGCTTGAATCTTGACGAAAGAGTATATATCTGAAACATTGTGGAAGTAAAAAGTAACCTGAAAAAATAACTACGTAATGGCCACTGTGTTAACTTTAGGGAAAAGGATGTGTCTATGGGCCACAAAGTGGAAGACAGCTACAGAGGAAGTTCGTTTTTATAAAGAAAAAGTGAACGAATGAGACCTGTAAAGTTCTATTTCCTTGGGGAATTTTAACGAGCATGTTGGTTAATGTATTGAGGGTTTTGAGAGATTGGAATCAGAAATTGTGCAAGGGGAAAATTGAATTGAAAAAAGAAATGTGGAAGAACATTGCCAGGGTTTTGTAATGCATAAAAGCTGTGAGTGGCAAATGCATTATTTCAAAAGTAAGAGAAAACGAAAACAACATATAGTGCAGGTGGATGCAAAACAGAAATAAACTTTGTGCTTGAGGGTAAAAACAAAGAAAGCATTTGGAGAATGTTAAAGTTATTCTATGGGAACTGCTACACAAGCTGATGGTCATAGATCTAAACAAAAAGTTTCTGAAAAAGATTGTGAGAAAGAAATGGATTATAAGGAAAAGTTGAATAAAAACTGAACGAGAGTAAGATTTGAAAAAAGAGTAAGAAAACTAGTAAGCACAAACTTGCCTAATTTGTGGAAAACTTTCAAGGAAGTAGTTCCACAAGCATGTGATAAAATGTGTGGAGAAATCTATTGAAGATTGAGATTGTGGTGGTGGAATGAGGAGGTGAAGGATACCATAGCAAAAAAGAAGGCAGCATTTAAAGATCTGTGCAAATTTTCATCAGAAGAAAATAAGATCCACGAAAATGGATTGACAATCAAACTAGGAAAGTTAGTGCTATGATTGTGAGAAAGAAGCAAAACAGAAGTTGAATAATTTGAGTCAAAATTTCAACAGTTTTTTGTTTTCTTAAGAGAATGAAAAAGCAAGAGAACAATCTTGAAGAAGCAAGATACTTACAAAGAAAATAGGGATGGTATTGTTTCTACTTAAGAAGATAGGGCAAGAATTTGGTAAGAAAACCTAGAAAAGATCATAAGTGAAGAGAACAAGGGGGACGAGATGGTGGAAACTGATGTAGTAGAAGGACCAGTGGAAACAGTTACTCTTGAAGAAATTATGAATACAATGTAAAAGATGAAGTCAGGAAAGGCAATTGGACCATCCGAAGTAAGTTTGGAAATGATAATTGCAAGGGGCAAAATCGGAGTTAAGGTGATAGACCTCTATCAGCACATATTGTATGGAAGAAGAATGCCAGATGAGTGGACAACTGGTGTGATTTTGCCTATTTTCAAAAAAAAAGAGTGAAGAGATGAGCTCTAGATCATATAGAGTAAAGCTGCTGGAAGAAGCCATGAAAATTGATGAAAGAGTGCTGGAGAATCAATTTAAATAAAATGCAGTTTGGATTTTTGTCAGGAAAAAAAAATAGTGAATGCAATATTCATCAAAAGGAGGATGCAGAAGGAATATCAAACGAAAAAGAAGCTTCATGCGTTTTGTTGATGTGAAAAATGCATTTGATGGAGTTTCAATAAAAGTGATGGAGTGGGCCAAAAGGGTTAATTTGAAGGAATGATTTAAGCAGTTGTGAACTTGTGTAATGGAGCAAAGACAAGAGTGAGAGATATCTGCATATTCAGAATAGTTTGAAGTAAAGGTTGGTGATCACTACAAATCTGTGCAGTCACCACTGTTAATAGCAATTGTTGTAGACGTTATTACAGAAAAAGCAAGGAATGTCATTAATGAAGGAATACATACAATTTCATCAGCAACATCATGTAGAGAGGTTTTGAAATTGGAAAGAAGCACTTGAAAGTAAGGGTTTAATGGTCAACGTCAGAAAAACAATAATGATGGTTTATAGGTCAGAAGGAGAATCACTCAAAAACAAGATAGATCCACGTAGAGTTTGCAGGAAGAGAAGAATGACTAGGGCAACATTTTATTGACCTAAAAACTAAAAAAGTTGACTTGAAAATTCAAAAAACTTGACTTTATTGGCCTAACAAATTTTGAGTAAATAAATTAATGTTTCTTAAGTTTTTATATTATAACAAATACATAACTAACAAAAACCCTGAAGAAAACTTGGGATATGCATGCCTTGTGTAAGCATCCAACCCTGCAATTGCAGGGTGCAAGAATTGAAATGTAAAATCAAATGCTGTTTTACAATTTAGACCGTAAAGTTTCTGTTCCAGAATAACAGTTCTTACCGCATGGAAAAACTTTTTTTCTGCAGAAGCAGTTTTGGGCTGAGAATGCTTAAGTAAACTATAAACAGCTGGTGAAATGTAGCATGTATCATCTTTCCCTGCTCATTGTATCAGAAATGTCATTGTTTTGCATTCTTTTTTAAATTTAACTTAAGTTTTCCTCACCAATATGAAAGAAACATTTTGACTAACAGTGTTAATTATAAAAAAAATTGGCCTAATTACCATAAAAAAAATTGACAAATCGGTAAAAAATTGATTTTTTATTAACCTATCACATTAAGAATATGAAACTTACTCTTTGTATCCAGAACTCTTACAAAACCCACACTGCTTAAGCTTACCACCAAAAAATTGACTATTAAAAAAACTTGCCCTTGTTATAAACCATTCAGTGTCGTCCACTGTGGAAAGTGGGTTCATGACAGATGTGCAAAATAAAGAGTTACCACTAGGTTGGCAGTGTTTTGCCACTTTGAGATGTAGAAAAATAATAGAAAGGTAGATTCAATCAAGAAGTTGTGTGGATGAGGTGGAGACAGTTAATGGGTTTTGTTACTTGAGAGACAGACTGAATGCTTGGAGTGGTTTCAAAGCAGCAGTTGCAGCAATAAGAATATGTTAGGTGGAGAGTTGTTACTTGGAAGTAATTTTTTGCTGTTGAATAGGATCAGCAACATTGTATGAAAGCGAGACATTACGTTTGATGGAAAATGAGAACAATTTTAAGAAGAATGGAGGGAGCTGTGGTGAGAGCCTTGCACACCCAAAAAGCTATACAAAAATAAAATTACTGAACACATGGGCACGTTGGGGTTAAAAGAAATTGTAGATGGGCTGGCAAAAGCAAGTAGAGTTAGATAGATAGCACATGTACTGCAGAGGAATGTTGATAATATTTTGAGAGTTGCTTTGGATCTTGAAGTAAGTAGCAAGGGAAAGCGAGGACAACCCAAGATTTGGAAAAAGCAAGTGAAAAAGGCAGAGAATGCCCTGAAGTGAGTGATGTGGCAAGATGGAGTGCGAACAACTGCAGAAGGAATGGGGTAAATTTAGCCAGCTACATTAGGAGACAAAAACCAGAAAAAAACTGAATTGCTGCTGCTGCTATACAACTACTACTACTACTACATTGCTTCATTATTCCTACCTTTGATGAGATTGTTTTGCACAATTGAATGATGTAATGATGGCATAATATTTGACTCGGAAGGTTTAGGAGTAGGGAGTAAACCACCAGCAGGATTGGCAGATTTTAAATCTCTTGATGCTTTTATTGAATTTAAAACAACCAATCCGCATGGACCAGGTACACAAAAGGAAACTTTTAATGATGAACCTTTGAAACAAACTGATCAACAAAAGTTATTTCACATCATCTTTTTTGCATTACATGGGAGTAGAGTTACTGCTTCAATCTACCATCCGCTATCACATGATAAGCAAGCTTTCAAACTTCAGATAACATTTAAGAATATTGATAGTACTTACAATCGTTACACTTTTGGCATCTGAAATCTATAACATTTCCACAGAATCACTTTGTTAAAACAAACACTAATATTACACCCACTCTCATAAAATATTAAAAAGTGTAGAAACGTTTCATCAATGTTGAAACTAAATACATAATTTCAGAAAAGATGATAACGTTAACTACAACGTTTTAGAAAAAAATTTAAATCGAGTGGATAATTTTTTAGAAACAAGGACATAGTTTTGAACAAAATTGAGAAGAGGCAAATTTTAAAACAATTTCAGATATGCTGATAGAAAAAGTTTCATGATAGTCATACAACTTAAATCCATGTTTTTCATGGAAATCTTGCATCTTTAGTTGCAAGAAATGGTTTTGACTGCATCTTATCTTTGATTTTACAGAAATAAATTAAGTAACCTAATTCTGTTATTTGATGAGTACAAATAAAAGAAAGATTAATGAAATCCCTAATTTGAGAGAAAATAGTAGAAAACAATACAACATGATTGCCTGGCAGGCAATCACACCAAAGGCATAAAAGATTTTTTGTTTCACTAGTAAATGATGTAATACCAAGATCAAACTGTACGAATTGAAAAGGCCATGGCTACTTTTGTTCTCCTCTTAAAGCATGGCCTATGGTAGAAAAGAAGTTACTACTTTCTACTGATGTCAATCTTAATATTAGTTATCTGGGTTACATCATTTGTGCATTCAGTTATTTAAAATACAAATTTTTTGTGCATTCAGTTATTTAAAATACAAATTTTTTGATGATACACTTTCTAAAGTATAAATTTGTCTCAATCAGCCTGGACAAGCTGATAAAATGCAACTTACAAAAACAGTATGACAGCATATGCACCGGCAAGTAGTGCAAGCGTCTTCCTAGTCTTATGGCTGATCTAAATTTTTCTGTAAAACAGATTTGTAGAGGGCTTATCTTTCCCTTCTATCCACTTTTCAATAAACCCTGTCCCTGCCCTGAAGCTAATCACTTGACAGGAAAATCTGTATTCTAGCAGCAACAGAAGGCAATGATAGCTTGCAAGGATCCCTATTGTAAATGTGATGTAAGTTTAATCAATTATTATTGCTGACAGCAGGTGTAGCTTGCTTCTTTATAGTTAAGCAGGTAGCTAAGTTAAGGCCATGATAATAAATAAAATGACAACACATGTGTCTACCACCAATAAAAATTATTATCTATTTTGACATTGTGTAGGTAGGTCAAATGCCATATATTAAAGAAATGTTCTTTTTTAATATTGGCATAATGATGTACAACAAACCACTAAAATGTCGCACATCATAAACTATGAGATAAAAAGAGGAAGGGAAAAAAGCTGGATCTCTTGCTTTCAAAGCAAGTAAACTGTAATAAACTGTTTGTCCTGGCTAATGCAAAACAAAAGTAATCCCAGTTTAATGATATGTTTTAGTCTGATGGTAAGCTTAGCCATAGGCCAAACACTACTAAGTAAATACGACGAGGATGTTATAAGAGTGTGCCAAGATTTACAGAGCTATTAATTCTCTTCATGAAAAAACTGTTAAATTTCTCACATTTTTATCATTACTAAATTTCTATTTTTTGGTACATCTATAAAGCGTTTAAATCAACATCAGATCTCAAATCCCAGTGAAAGCCAATGTTCTATAACAACTAATTATGAGAACATTAATCTTTATATTTTTGTACTTACCACAGCTAAAGCCATTTAAATACCTCCATGTTTTTTCACAATCAATTGGATTTTGATATTCCACAACAGCAAACTGTCCACTACTACAACCGGCAACCTGAAGTAAACATGCAAATGATTAAAAGACAAACTGACAGGCTAGTATTATATTAAAAAATAACATCAATGAAAACTTTGGACATGGTTATGGTGCAAAACATGTCCCAGACTAGTATGTCTACTTACACATTTAAGCTTCTTCCAATACTTCACTGAGTTAAAATAATGAAGCTGCTCATCCAGCATGTCATAAAAGGTGACTTTTGAGCACTCACCAATGGCAGTCCGCCTTGTTATTGATGAGGCTACCAGTCTGTAATCTGTATTTATGAGTGGACTGCAATTCTCCTCCAGCCTGATGTTGATTATACTTGATGTAAATCTGAACAACCACTTTCACACTGCACCTCCATCCCAAGTAAGAAGAGGGGTAAACAGCAGCTACACTTTTAGAGGAGCATTATAAAAGTATAAACAAATTTTTATAAAAGATGAAAAATGTGATGAAGAAACAAGATGTATTTTCAGAAAAAAATAAAGCAAAATAAAATTTAACAGGCACCTGGCAAAAACTTGGCACTGCAAAATATGAAAACAGCTGCTTTAATTTTGTGTTATCATTAATTCCAATCGGAAGTTCTTCAACCAATAAGCATTTTGATGATAATCCTGAGTATGCGTCAGGAATCGAGTCGAGCCAATGCACCTGGTAAAACATTGCAATAGTTTTTCTCCTTCCATTAGATATTTGCAATAATTTTTAGTAAGACAATTAAACAAGCATTTGAACTAAAATTAACTGAATAATAAAGAATAAGGTTGTAATGAAATTCTTTGTCATAGGTGCCAGGTTTTCAAAATTTTTGGGTGGGCAAAACCGTTATGTTACACTTTGATGATGTAATAATTCACATAACTAAGTCAGCTAACAAGCTGTCATTAATTTAGATTGGCAGAGGCGAAAGACCTGCTTTGGAAAATTGCAAATGATTTCATATTGCGATTTCACTTAATTTTACAATAAAACAGTGTGCCTTGGTAACAAAATAACAAAACTCAAATAAACCACATAGATTTACTTGATCAGCGAGGGGGCTGCCCCAGTAAAATTTTTGGGAGGCAGTGCCCCCCTATACTTGATGCCACTGATCTTGGTGATATGAAAAATCAAACCATGATGTGTGGAATATTAACAACAAACTTGGTACTACAGTTTTTCAACTATCTTGCTTTAGTAAAGTCTCATTTTATGAAATGTAATTATGAAAAAATTAGGTAAATTGCGTTGTTAAGGCTAATTACTAAAAACCTACAACATAAAGATTGAAAAAGCCAGGACTCCCACTTTGTATACAACACAAGCAATGGTATTTAGTTCTAAACTCGATCAGCAGAAACAAATTATTAAAATGACTCACTTGTAAAATATTATTATTAATTTGATAACCGTTTAACTGGTTCTTTGCTTTAATAGAAGATTCTTTACTTGTGAATTCAACGCAGCCATATCCTTTACTTTCATCAGTTGCCTCACTAAATTATATAGCTTTTACGTGAAAAAGCTTCATGAGCAACCTCCATAACCTTTAAATTATCAAACATCAGCCACACTATCCAAGTCTTGTGGGCACGAGCCCAAATAAATCACCTTGGCATATCAGTAGTGTGAACCATTATTTATTCTCAAGTTTTAACTTCTAATTGTTGCTTGTGCTGCCTGCAACAGCACATGACGATGTATTTATGTGGATGCTGATTTTAAGACCTTAAGGTCACCTCAGTCTTCCCAACTCTCTATCATCGTGTGATCAACGAGTTGATTAAATTCTCATTAGAAACTAAAAATGTTTATTGTGGGTTCATCTTAATGGCCCAAATGAAGTGTAGCTTTTTTGCTAAACAATGAGTGTTTTTTTGGGCAGTAACTTAGAACCAAATCATATACTTGCAGATCTATTGACAAGCTGATCAACCTAAAAGTGAATAAAAAACAAAGTTTCTCTGCCATTTACACTACCATGGCCAGTTCACTAGTTTATGTTTCATGCTGGTAATGTTTATTTCTTTCTTCCAGTAAGAAGAGCTCAGGAATAACAAAGCTATTTGAAAATCTAATACAAGCATCTTAATTTGCAATGGCTCCACAAAAACAACTACCTGTAAACAAGAAAGCAACGTTCCGGTGTTCCAAATGGTGTGATTAAATTTACAAATTGACTGTGAGTGAAAGACAATGGTAATTGTGTGATACACAACATAAAATCACATGAAGCAAGTGAGACAGACAAATACTGATCACGATATTTCTGTCCATTCAACTGTTCAATGCATCGCACAGCTGAGCAACCATCAAGTAAAACTGCTTTGCCTGTAAAAATATTTATGTAAGAGACTGGCAACTGTAAAAGCATACTAGGCCAGAATCACAAGCTGCACCGAACTTGGCTAACTTTAGTAGATGTGATTAACTATTAGATGGGAATTTCTTTAAAACTTTAAAATTAAACACAAAAAAGGAAAATAACAGAGCAATCATGACAATTTCAAAAGCATGTATAAAAGAGTAACATAAAATGACAAATTCTGATCAAGCACAAAAACAATGGCTACTTTCCAATCCTATTTTAACCATTTTTGTGGATTCCAATTTGAGAACCATGCAGCCCTGCATAGTAAAGTGCAACTTCCTACAAAAAATAAAACCATAGCAATTATGCAGTATTGAACAGTATGGTAGGGTGTTTCATAATTTCATCATTTCCAAATTTAAGAATGAGTACCTGTTTTACTGACAAAGTTATGAGTGCTCATTACGAATTTGCATTATGACATCATCTTCATGCTCCACAACATACTTATTTATGCTTTTTTACATCTTGGGAACTATCTAACACAGGTGTATGCATTTACATCCAACAATGCAGAATTTATGATTTTCTATATGTGTTTCAAAGAAAATAAAGTCCTATCTGCTCCCCAAATATGTCCAAACAAAAAAACTTTTTAAGGACATAAAACACAGTTTGGTTCAAGACCTGATGTCTATGGTTAAGTCATCTCGTAAATACCAAGTAGATTCTAAGCTTACTCTACAATCTACTACTGTGCTTTTGTAAACATAAAACATCATTTTATGTGTTGCCTAATGATTTTAAGTAAATATACATATGAGTACTCAAAAAGTTGAGACTCTGAAGTGAATAATATTTTCACACATTCAAATTGCATGAAATTTTTAATCAGTAAGTGAAGTTTTGTCTAATTGCAATTCATTTTATGTTAATAAGAAAAGCACGAATATATATATCAGTCTTGTGGAGCTGTGATAAAACATCTATAAGCTTGTTTTGCACTACTGTTTTCATTTTTCCAATCATCCTTTCAAAACTTTGGTTACTACTTTTAATACTCCTCCAAAATGATCCTGAAACTTCAAAAAGCTGATGCAAGGTGTTGTCATACTAAGAGTTGCAAAAAGCTTCTGAGTTTTCTACTTTGATCTTTTAGTAACCCTCGTGCTTTAACCATGTTTTTACAGCTCCAACTGTGTATGGAGGTACTTCAGCAAATACACTAGGGTCAAGGATTATTGGTGTAGGCCATTGTAGTGCATGCTCATAGAAATATTTTAAAGCCATATCTTCAATTTCTGAATCTACTTGAGCAAATAACAGATTCTGTTGCAGCATCATATTTCCTAGTCCCTCGGCTACAGACACTTTCCAATGGACAGACAAAAAACAAAAGTACACTAAAATTATTTGGGAAGCAAGCTTAATCAGCATGAATCTCTGGTTGTGCTGGACAACAAATTTTCAAAAGTTGTTTGCTTCAGTGACAAAAGGAATCAAGTTTTACATATTTTAAGGTGCTAAATCCGAAAATGACAGTTGAATTTGCTGATTAGATCTAGTTTAGATGAAACAAAAGTTTTTTTGCTTGCAGAAGAATATGTACTTCACAATGCATATGGCAGCTGTGGTATACTTTACTGACGAGAACTGTAGTAATTTACTATAGTCAATGAAATCAATAAATGCACCTAAAACTATGAAAGCAACACACATTGAAAGTGATTGTTATTTTCATGTTAAATTACTAACTTTAGTCCATTCTTTTCCTATTGGCCTGGCACTTGTGCACAGTAAATGGAGTATTCCTAGTTATCATCCAGCAAAAGGCTGTAAGAATTGATGGGTTCAATTTTTTTGGTACCCCTTTTTCTCCGAAGATATGTCTTGATGAAAGCGCTCTTGCACTCACTGTTTACTTCTCCACAGTTGGGTGAAAGAAAATCTAGTTGAGAGTCCAAAAAATGCAACTCAAGTGACAAATTGTAACCCATGCAAGTGTAAGCATCTACCAGACTGGACACCAATTTCATGTAGTTGTCAGCTCTGTCATTTCCCAAAACCTTCGTGGCAACCAATTTAAATGCTACCCATGCCAATCTCAAACAATGTTCAGTCAAATTCACCATCTTGGAAAAGCTGCCTTATCTGGACCCTAAAAGCACACCTTCATTATAGCTTTTGCCATTCTAAAAAATTTTCTCCAGAATTCTTCATTGAACTCAGTCTGGTGTGTAACAGTGGCAACAAAATCTTGCTTGATTCAACTATTGGTGGATGCTTAATGGTTTCCTTATGAGTCAAGGATAGATGAAGAGGCCAGTCTTTCTTAATGTGGTGAGAATCCTTCTCCAGATTATACCACTCCCAAAGAAAACAACAGTAATTTGTATAGCCTAGCTGAAGACCAATAACAAGAGCTACTACTTTCAAGTCATCATACAGCTGCCACGGATGCTGGTGGTATTTTATGCACCTTAAAAGTTGATTTACGTTGTGGTATGTCTCCTTTACGTGGAATGCAAATTTCACAAAAATTGATGACATGGTGTTTTCATTATGCAGCAAAACGACCTTGAGACTCGTCTTAGATGAATCTATGAACAACTTTCATTCAGATAAATCACAAATAATGCTGAGGGCTGTCGTTAATTTATGTTAGAGTGGAACCTTAATTATCCAGACATTGATTAATTGGATGCTTTCAGAATTTGGAAATTCCATAATGAGAAAAATTGGAAAGTTAGACAGCGTTCCCTGCCACCATGCTAACGTCTCATGTTCAGAAAAAATAACTGACTTCTATAAAGAATTTTATACATTGTGATAATCTGTATTTTGTACATGTGTTTATCTGTACATTTATTTGTGCTTATAAAGCAAAAAATATTAAAATCCATACATATATTTTTGCTTTTAGCATTTAATTTTTTATTAAATGAATTTATTTAAGCATTTGTTTAAATAAAATCATTTATTCACTGTCTTATCTGGGTACACCTATAAACACACCTTCTTTTACTTTAATGTCACTTTTTCTGGAAAAATTTTTGATGCGATAGATGAAACCAGCTCCTGTTTTGTCCATTCCCTTGACAAAAGTCCTTATTAAACATAGTATTATGTGCAACAGAGTCAACAAAATCTTACTTGATTCAACCACTGATGGATGTTAATCATTTTTCTCCTCAGGAATCAATAATTGGCAGAGGCCAATCTTTATTAATGTAGTGAGAATCTTTCATTCAACTATAGCACTCTCAAAGAAAACAGCAGTACTTGGTAACCTAGCTGCAATCCCATCACAAGAGCTACTACCTGCAAATCACTACACAGCTGCCACAGATGTTGGTGGTATTCTATGCACACTAAAAGCTGCCTAATGTTGTTGTATGTCTCCTTCATTTGGACTGCATAACCCACTGGATCTGATGGCATGGTGTTTTCATTGGGCAGTAAAACGACCTCAACACTTGTCTTAGATCAGGGGTTCTTAACCATTTTTCTCTCAATACTCATTTCTATTTAGACCAAGCTTATATTACCCACTTTTAAAATCTAGTTTTTTGTTTTTTCTTGTTTAAAATTTCACTTATCTGCTACACTTAATATACAACAGTGGTATCTATTAAAAAAGCAATTTAATGTAAGTCAATGCAATCAATCTCATTAGTGAGATGTTTGCTCTTGTTTTTTGTCAACAAGCGATGAAATACTGGGTGTTATTTTGGAAAGGGCACAACATAAATCAGAGTCCAGATCTAACAATCTGTTTTGAGCTTTTGTGTTAACAGCAATACAGCTTGAAAATGCAGACTCACAAAGATATGTAGAGGGGAACATTGTCAACAACGTTAGTGGTTTCTTTGAAACTTTTGGATATGCTTTCTCCATCTTTTCCAGAATTTTTCCAAGCTTTCATCTTCAAAGTAATCCTTGGCAGTTGAATCATGAACCATGTCCAAAAACTCTTCTTGTATGCCCTGTTCTTCCTCTTCATTGTGTTCATTTGATAATTTTTCAACAGAAACTCTGAAAGGGTTCCTCATCAACGCCATCATTGGTGTATCCTGTTTAACATATGGAAAGTAACGATGAAATTCCTCAATCAAGCTGTTACAGTGGTCAATAGCCTCCCTTTAAATCATGCTGTTGACATTATTAGTGCAACTCAATGTGTTCATTGTTGGAAATGCTGTTGCTTTCTGGCCAGATTGTATTTTTGCTTTCCAGAGTTTAAGTTTTGCAATAAAAGCAGAAATGTTATCTCGTAGTAGCAATATGTTTGTACTGGAACCTTCCAACTTGCAGTTTAGTTCGTTCAAATGAGTAAAAATGTCTGCAAAAAATGCCAATCCCTTTTGACATATTACATCAGAGATATCAGTCTTCATTTTATTTTTATGTTGAACATCAAGAAATTCACTAACCTCTGGTAATAAACCCACAAGTCAAATTAGCATACTTCCCTTCGAGAGCCAGCGCACAGAAGTGTAATATAGCAAAGAGTCATATTCAGCATCCATATCTTAGCATAATTTCCAAAAAGAGTCTAGAATTCAAAGCACTCGCTTTTACACAGTTGACCACTTTAATAGCACAATCAAGTGCTTGCTTAAGTGTTTGAAAGATAGTTCTTGATGTCAATGCTTCTTTGTGTATAATGCAGTGCATTCCAATAACATTGGGGCTTATCTGTTTGACAACTGTTAAAAAGTCAGATCAAACCCCAGCATAGAAGGCACCTCATCTGTGCAAATGCTTTCAAGTTTGTTCCAATCAAGTATTTCTGCTGTAAAAAGGTCTTCTACAAGTTCTAGCACATCGCTGGCCTTTGTTGTTGTTTGCAATGAGTGGCAAAAAAGGAAGTCTTTCTTGATAGTTTGGTTGTGGATATATCAAACAAATACCATTAATTCAGACATGTTTGCAGAATTAACTGATTCATCTAGCTGTATTCCAAACACAGATGAAGCCTTAATATTTTTGATTAGTTGAAACTTGATATCACAGGTGATATCCGCAATAGAAGATTTAACCATGTCATTTGACAAGGAGATCTACTTTATTTTTGATTTTGCAATCTCACCCAATAAAATACCAGCGCATTCTTCAAGGCAGGGCTTTATCAATGTCTCAGCAATGTTATGTAGTTTTTTTTTGGTCTTCACTACTTGAAGAGAAACTGCATAAGACGCAGTCACTTTTGCCTTTGAGTAGTACAGCTATTCAGTTTTTATCCCGTGTTGGCCCCATAGCAAAGATAGTCAGATTCACCCCAATCCTTCTGCAATTGCTTGTCACTTGTCTCAATTCAGAGCATCCTCCTTCTTCAAACCAATCTTCCCTGTCTCCTCTTATACTTGCTTCTTCCTGGTCTTCTTTGGTCATCCTCACTTTCTCTTGCCACTCCATGTTCATACCATTGGCTGTTGCCAACCGATCTATAGTTTCCTTCAACCCCAACAGGTCAATCTGTTCTTCAGTTGTCTTTCTGTCAACAACTTTCTGATTGCACAAGGCTTTCACCATAGCTCTCTCCATTCTCCTTAAAATTGCTTTTTAATTTTCTTTTAAACACCATGCCTCACTTCCATACAGTATTGCTGATCTTACACAACAACGATAAACTTTACCTTTCATCCTCACAGGAAACCTATTTCCAAGCAACAAATAACTTTGATGAATCTGAAATTCTCCTGTACTGTCTAATTTCATTTTTTTTTATTAGTTGATTTAATTTTGAAGAAGCTCCTGGTTTTGCCCAAGAATTGTGGATGGGTATTAGTTAAGATGTTGCTCAAATTGACACCCTATCAAAGAAGATTTAGAGAGGGTTTTAAAGCAAATGACACGTTGTGACAGCTGCTCATCTCCTTTCTCTATGAAAATAAATCCATAGTTGAGGAATATAATGTTATATTCTCTATTAGCTTTAGCCATTACTTTCTGTGATTAGAAATTTAACTTCATAAAATATAGCCTGCTACCACACACAAGTTTACCATATTCAACACACAGCTACTCTATTTGCTGGAGCTATCTAGCTAACTTCCAAAGTTAGAGCTAAAGCTTTACAATAATATAGCTAAACTGTTGCCAAATGAAATGCAAAAAACGTCATAAACAATTTCATTGTCTTGCTAAAGTTTAGTCATGATGCTTTGAACAGTAAAATATTTATAGAAGCTATGTACCCAATTGCTACTTTGTAATTGAAAAAGCAATTTTAAGGAGGACGGAGAGAGCTATGGTGAGAGCCATGTGCGGCCAGAAAATTGTAGACAGAAAGACCACTGAAGAACAGATGGATATGTTAGGGCTGAAGGAAACGATAGACCGGTTAGCAACAGCGAATGGAGTTAGATGGTATGGACATGTACTGAGGAGGGATGACGATAGTGTTTTGAGGGTTGCTCTGAATCTTGAAGTGACTGGCAAGCGAAAGCGAGGACGACCGAAGAAGACCTGGAAGAAGCAAGTGGAAGAGGAGACAGAGAAAGTTGGTTTGAAGAAGGAGGATGCTCTGAGACGAGACAAGTGGAGGGACGGAGTGCAAGAAATTGCAGTACGAATGGGGTAAATCCGGCCATCTCTGCTAAAGGGAAAACACCGGATAAAAACTGAATAACTAACTAATTACCCACATGTGGGTAAATTATCCACAGTTAAGAATCACTGTCTTAGATGCATATATGAACAGCCTCCTTTCAGATAATTCACAACTGATGTTGATGCAGACATTAATTCATTTACTTTACTGCATGTTACAAAATCACCTTCCTTAAAATAGAATAATTATAGCTCTTCTTGGCAGTCACAGTATTTGGATGCCTTACATCATCTGCCTAAAGATTCCATTGCTGAAGTCTAAAATCCAAAATTTCTGCTTTAATTTCGGGTAGTTTTTAGTCCTGGATAAGGTCGTGCAGTTTATTGTGAGTGATAAGGTGTGCTTCCTGAAAAACATGCAGTGCAACACATGATCCCTGCAACATTGACAGCCCATCATTACTTGCAGATAGGGTGGAGTGAAAAAAAATTTTTTTAAATCAAAAAGCCAGGTTTATTAAAGTATGTGGTTAGGTATAAAAACATCTTCCAAAGTTGTTTTGGGGTTCTGCCACTTACACCTAGGTGACTAAACACTTCCAAAAATTTTGCACTCCCCCAAATTTATGAAAATCTCATAACTTAAAAACTAGTTAAGCTAGAGAGTTGGTTTTGGGCTTAAAATGCTCATAAGATCCAAGTTTATATCTGCTCCAATACAACTTTTTCTTCTAACTACATCACACAAGCCACAAATTGGCAAAAATGATGTTTTTGCTAATGGCAAAGTAAAACTTTAACCTATAACGTAAATGGGTTGTTTATTTACTTTGTATTTTGTATATACATCATTGCTTTTGCAGTCCTTAGGTGGTTTTGATTAACTACTGTAATTTTGATTAACTACTAGTCAAAATTAATCAAGTACCACAAGTTCAAAATGTTTTTAGGATATTAATAAAATAGAGAAAAGTTTCCTGTTCTCAAAAATATCTTAGAAACATGGTACTCTTACTGTGTTGAGTGTTATCCTTTTGGAATGCTTACAAGAAAAGCTGTTACATGAAAAGCTGTTAGTTTGTGAGCGTCAAAGAAAATATCTTTTTAAAAGTTGTGACTCCTTTCCAAATGGTGTTCTTTCAACCAAAAGAGATGTTTTGCAAAGGTTGCTTCATGAAAGAAATTGGCAAACAAGAGCTGCAGCTGGCATGTTGCAAATGAACTTTATGAACGTTGCATCCCCTGTAATGTTTATTGCATAAGTGTAGATGGCATTGTGTTTAGGATTTTAAGTCTTGTCAAAGATTTTCAACAGATTGAATCTCAGCCAAAAATAGGGAAAAAGTATTCAACACCAGTGCAACATTTAATTACAATATGATGGAATTTTGCGTGATATTGAAGAATTGTTCAATATTTTTTGTAATGACCAGAAACAGTGACAAAAACTTTGTTGAAAAAAATGTCTCAAAAACAATCCAATTCTAATAATACAGTATCAACAAGGTCAGCAAATATTGATATTGTAATTGGTTTTCAATCTGGCACAAGTACTAGTGAAAATTCAGAAATATCAGTATATTTAATTCAGCGTTACCTTGCTCTTCAAAATCTATTTTGCAGCAGAATCGAGTTACATTAAAAGAACTTGCAATGGTGTGTCAGCGTGTGTGGTATGAAGTGTCTGATAGAGCTGGTGCAGCTATAGCTTTGGCTACATTGAAAGCTTTTGGAATTGTTACTGAAGAGGATAAAAGATATGTGGTGGAAAAAAGCAAGTTGCAAAGAGAAAGGCAAAAATACAAAGAAATTAGAAACAAGGAGCAAGAATTATTTAAATTAGTGGATTTCATTTTTGTAGATGGAAGGAAAGATGCAACAAGGACAATGATGAAGTAAATAGAAATTATCATTGCCAAACAGTCATTGAAGAACATTTTGTAATTGTAGGAGAGCCGAATGGATTTTATCTCTCACATGTAATGCCAGAAGATGGGACTAGACATAAAATAGCAACATCAGTTTATTCTGCAATCAAAGATACAGCTCTGGAACAAAAATTGAAGATTGTTGGATCTGATGGAACCACTGTAATGACTGGCAAAAGCAATGGATTTATTGCATCATTACAAACTTTAAATAGGAAGACCATTGCAATGGGTTATATGCTTGCTCCATTTAAATGAGCTTCCTCTCAGACATGTTTTTCAAAACTAAGGTGGCATAACTTCTGGACCAGACTCTTTTTTCAGGACCAATCAGTAGGCAGTTGAATGGTGCTGTTGCTGAGTGGAAAGTAATGAAGTTCAAATCTATCCCAAATCCAAAACTTCCTGTTATTCCAAACTCTTTGATGGATGATTTAAGCAGTGATCAATTTTATGCTTACAGGATTTGCTCTGCCGTCATAATGGGATCAGTTGATGCTAATCTTGAGTTTCTTGAAGTAGGAGGGTTAAACCATTCACGCTGGTTAACACTTGGATGTCGTATTCTTCGATTTTATGTTGCCCAAGAAAAGCTGACATCTAATTTAAGCACTTTGACAGAAATTTTAATTAAAGTTTACTTTCTTGGTTGGTTTCAAATCAAATTCAACAACAAGATTACTGATGGACCAAAAAACTATCTGAATATCCTTACACAAGTAATGGAATTTCCAAACAAAATTATTTCGAATATTGCTGTAGCAGTTTTGCAATGAAATGCTTATTTTGCTTACCATGAAAATATATTACTGGTGATGCTGGCTGATAACGATCACAATGTCCGTCTTCTTGCAGTCAACAAAATACTTAGCATCAGAGTATCTAAGAAAAATTTGAATAATGTTGGTCGTGATGAAGTAGATGTAAGAAAATTCATAATACCCAAAATCAATACTATGGCAAAAACTTAATATTCCTTGTCAAGCTTGAGTTTAAAAGACATGCATGAACTACCTGCACTAAAACACTTATTGAATAAAGAAATTGAGGCTTTTCAACAACATAAACTCAACCTGGAACATACTTGCCACAATCAAGCTGTTGAAAGGCATATAAAACTGGTTTCTGAAGCTTCAGCAGCAGCTGCTGGATTCAAAAGTAGAGATGGACCTATCAGACAGAAAATACGATCAAGAAAACAACTGAGCTTTTAACACCAAAAAGGAATTTAATGCCAAAAATTTGAAAATTAGTAAATTGGGTAGCATTTTGTTATTCTATATAATGTGTGACTATTGTTGAGTATATAGTGTTGGTAGCATTTTTGTCAATTTTTCTTGCTTCAAAGACTGCTAGATTAAAATGCTAAGTGAAAATTTCTGTTTCTGCAAGTAGCTAAGAAATGGCTTTAGGTAAAACATGGAATTCACAACAATTTCTTAATAATAAATAATTTTTTGAACGACTTTCATCAAAAACATCATTTTTGGTAATTTGTGGCCTGTGTGACGTAGTTAGAAGAAAAAGTTGTATCTAGAAGAAAAAGTTGTATTGGAGCAGATATAAACTTGGATCTTATGAGCATTTTAAGCCCAAAACCAACTCTCTAGCTTAACTAGTTTTTAAGTTATGAGATTTTCATAAATTTGGGGGAGTGCAAAATTTTTGGAAAAGTTTAGCCACCTGGGTGTAAGTGGCAGAACCCCAAAACAACTTTGGAAGATGTTTTTATACCTAACCACATACTTTAATAAACCTGGCTTTTTGATTTAAAAAAATTTTTTTTTGCTCCACCCTATTACATTTCTTCATCTGAACTTACATTTCTTCATCATCTGAATCAAATGTAAATTGCTGAGGTGCCTCAGGGGACGGAAAGTAGTTCTTCATGTGGTATCAAACTGATTGCTGATGGAATATTAGGATACTTCACACCTTACTTCTTTTTTTGACAAATCCTTACTAACTGGTGGGGTCATGCAAATGTAGCAATTGCTAATTTGGTCAGTGGATCTCTCCAAACCACTGGCACAGCAAAGGCCATACACTTTCTTTTTGGATTCAGCCATTGCCAAAGATTGGTAGTTGAGTTGTTGCAGCATATGTGAGGGGCCCAATTCTTATTCTGATCACCATCTTTGTATCCAAAATATAAGTGGAATGCCTTCCAGACAACAGCTATGATGCTGCATGTTTGTGAAGAAAAAGTTGTTCTACCACAAATGTAGTGAAAGTTGTCTGCTTTATTTATGCAGCTACAAAGCATCTGTAGTAAGAACGCAAAGCCTAAAACACTTTTGGAATTTTAACAGAAAAAGGCAAGCCAAAGCAAACAATTACTATCTACATCAAAAAGTAGAAGGAACACTGCATCACCCAAACCTCCAACTCTAACTGAAGACAAAGAATATCTTTTGCAAGCTCCAAGCAAATTAGAGGCAGATACAAAACTGGACAAATTAAAAATTTGAGAAAATCAAGTAATTTTAAACTTTTCAAACCAGTTTGGGGCAAGGAACCAGCCTACTAAGAGATTTTGAAGTGGTATCCAATCTATGAGTTTGGTTTTGTTTGACTTTTTCCTTCTTGTAAATAGCCAACTAAAAATATTTAGAAAAATAGCACTCTGAGTGGTCTTTTTATCAAAAATAGAGCAAATATGGGGAAAATGTGTGATTTAAGCCCTTGGAAAAAGGGCCAAATTAGAGTTCTTTTAGAAGAAAGCTTGCTATAACAGACTGGCATTGCCACGAAATTGAGAGTATCTACTGCTACAGTAACACAGATAAAGAAAAAAATGCACAATGGAAAGATTTGAAGACCCAAAAACTAAGGAAGTGTGGTCAAAAACATAAAACAACACAATGTAAAGGACAGGTGAATAATAGCAATGTCAAAACAGACAGAAGAGCTTCCTGCCAAAAAATTTCAAGCTGGTTTGCTTCTGAAGGTGTTGTAATTCACAGAACTGTAACCAGGTGGCTATTAGCAGCTGGAGTGAAAGCATACAGGGTCATCAATACTTATTACAACTTAAACAGGTTATATTTAAGAAAGTGAACAAAATTTACTAGTAATACAAATGTAATGTTGAAGAAAAATTAATAGAAAAAAGTATCATTCAATATGTCCACCCTTTGCATCGATAACCAACTGAAGGCATTAAAGAAACGACTTACACATGTAACAAATTACACTCTGGGCAATTCAGGTTTGTACAAATTATCCTTTTAGAGTTTCCTACTTTAAACAGCTCAACAATTGCAGTGTGTTTTTCCTAATAAACTAGGCATGACTATATTTTAATTTCTAAAAGTGTCAGGATTATATATATAGTTTCAAAATCTAAAAAAAATAGGAAAACGTATTTAAAATTTGATTTAATATAGATTGAAATGCTAAATATTGATGACCCTGTATTGAACCTGAAAAAACTAGGCTATCTGAAAAAATGAATAAGCAGCAACAAATTTGGGCAAATGAGCATAAAGACCTGACATCTGATGACCAATCAAAGGTAATTGACAGTTTACCTAAATAGGCTAGCATGAATATTTTCGAAATGCATTAATGTAGTGTTTTCAATAGTTATTGGCAGTACAATTCATTAATGTAGTGCTTCCAATAGTAATTGAAAGTAGTCTACCAATCCATTAATACACAGTTTGCAATATTTTTTTGCATTTTTAGTCAATTTTTGGGAGGTTTAAGACCAGATTTTTACAACCTACTGTACCTGGTGTATTTTGATTTCAAATGATTTATATTTCAGGTGATGATCTTTTTTCAGGTGAATCCACAA
The DNA here is from genome assembly GCA_963675345.1 of Trididemnum clinides. Classification (NCBI taxonomy): domain Eukaryota; kingdom Metazoa; phylum Chordata; class Ascidiacea; order Aplousobranchia; family Didemnidae; genus Trididemnum; species Trididemnum clinides. The sequence continues at coordinate 5,400,599 of OY776287.1, read as the reverse complement.
TTGGTGTCTTAGATGACTAAGTGCAGTCAATCAGATGAAAATAAGGTGAAGAACTCAAGCCAGAATGTTTGAAAAAGGCAGTGAAATTTCCAAAGAAAATTATGATGTAGTGTGCAGTTTCAGTCTATGGACCCAGTCGACTGCACATTGTTGAAGGAACTATGAACACAGAAAAGTATACTGTATTTATGTGCTTATGTCTTGTTTGCTGCCCCAAATTAGTGATTGGTTTCAACAGAAATTTACATTTTTCAGCAAAGCTCTGCTCCTTGCCACACAGTAAAGGCTGTTTACACCTGATTTAAAAAGATAATGGTTAAGTGCTGAAATGGCCTGACCAACTTAAAAATGAAATACAATAGGTACTGATAGTTACAAGAGTCCAACTGATAGAAAAATTTATTCAAGTTTGGTTTCACTCACCCAAAATCAGAAAAATGTGCTATGACCTTGTTAAAGAAATGCCAAAATGAGTGGAAGACCTAAAAAAGGCCAAAGGAGGCCAAACTAGGTACTAGAAATGTACATTCACATTATTTTAAACATTTCCTTATTCTGAAATATATTTTTTGTCCTTAAAAGTGAAATATAGTCAAAATTTTGTGAGCTTATAAAAAATTTATAATAATTTGTCCAGGACTGTACAATTTCCTTCATACAAAAAGAAATGTCAGCAGTACAGTACAACACTGTCAAAGTGCTGACAAGAAAAACTATGCAAACTATTTTCTGCAACAGTGCACATAAAACACCCTCTGGCATGGTGCCATATTTCAAAAACTAGAGCTAATCAACAAATTTTGAGCCAATATTTATGCTTAGTGGCCTAAAATTAGCTGAGATCGACCCCTACTGTTTCCAAAGCAAATTGGCTGTCAACCAGTGTTATCATCCAGTTGACATGCATCAAATATCAACAAGTGCAGGTATGCACTGGTCATAGTAAGCCATCTTGCATGACATATCAGTCCTTGCTTGTAGGTCAAAAGATGCATTAAGTTATCCAAGAACCCATCACCAAATAGCAGGGTAAAACAACTAAATACATTGTTTCTAACAGCATTGCCCTAGCTTTGCTCATTTTTTCTTCTGGAAAACCATTCTGCCTTACTATGAAAGTGAAGAGCTACCATTTTAAAAATTGTGACTCTCAAATCTTCTCCCGAAATTGCTTTGGCCTGGTCCAGCTTCCTAAACCACCTCATCAACAATCCTACTTCCATAGCATCAGGTCCTTTTTTCTTTCCTTCTATTTGTTTGATGATGTGAGGGAGCCATGTAAATTTTATTTATGTGGATAACATTCCACACATGGATGGCGCAACCACAATGCTCCAGCAAAAAATCAACCAGATGTATACAGTCAAATCCAGTTAATTGCATAGTCAACTTACCAAAATATTTTATGTGATTAAGCGGATTATGTGTTTATCCGAAATTAGTAAAAAAAATAGGTTTGGGATTTACAACCCTTATACAATAAAACATATTATGCAATTATTTGTTATGTAATTAACTGGATATGTCTGTATTTATGCTTTTTTTGCCAGTGTTTAAAGCTATGGTGTCAAACAAGAGAATGTTTAGTTTAAAAGCGGCCTGCACAATTCAGTAATTAAACTGAAAATCTTTTCAGCAATCACCAACACTTCTGGAAAAGTTTTAAAGGCAATTAGTTTATCCTGTTTTTGTCCATTGTCCTAAAAACACATATCGATCCATATGATTAAAAATCTTGCCATAGCAGTAAAACTGAATCAATGTAGCCTGCTTTAGATTATCTTCACATTATTGCAGAGCTTCCAGTCCACACTGCTCATGTTTTCTTTACACAAACAGAAGCAATTATGTTCTTTTGCCCACAGTTGACTTTTGAAGATCTGACTGTTGCCAAATTAATAAAAAGTACCAGTTGGCTTGCACACATTCCACAGGGCAGATTGAAATGCCTTCAACTGCAGGTAGAAATTTCCACTAAGACATTCTAAAAGAGTTTGATAGTCTGGGTTGAAATGCTCAGATGTTTTTACTACAGGTTCACTGCTTACTAATTATTTTACAGCAGCTACTGATTTTGCTTCATGAGACCTTAGCATAGTTGGGAGAATTTCAAAAGTGCATAACAGCTTACTAGCAGCTCTTACTTAGCTAATTGAGGATGTTTCTTAGCAGCCACCAGTGGATTTGCGTTATTTCAGTTTGTTTAAAGCCCTTTGTAAACATTGGCATAAAAAACACATCTCTAACACATGGCAAATTTTTTTCGATATGATTTTTGATTGAGCAGAAAGTAGATTTCAGCTGCTGGAAACCTCCAATCAAACTACATTTACATTGCAGTTTGTCATTATAAATTTGATGTGGTGCTATTTAGAAGCAGCATTGCTTGTATTAAAAGCTTGTTTAGCCTCTCTCCTGAAGTCAGAAAGATGCATCTCTGCAGCTTTTTCAAGCACCTTCAAACTTTTTTTTAGCTTGCTTTGGCTTCATAGGAATGCTCCTTGATCTTATAATTGGCTAACTAGCTTTTTTCCACGCATCTATGACATCAGTTTTGCATCTTTGATGTCTTTAAAGCCAGAGTTTTTTCAGAAATCTCAGCTTGGTATCCACCAAAACTTGATTACAACAACAATACCCCCATACCTCTTGTTTCACAGGTATAACAGTACCAGGTAACTGTTTTTTTTCTAATAAAAAAAAAACTACCTCCACTGATCACAGCATTACTGCAAGTTTTTTATTTTCTGTACTCTACTAAGTCTTTGCTGCACTTCAGTCAATTAGTGTTAAACTAAGCATAAATGCTTTTTGTGATGATTTTAATAACACTAAACATTATATTTAACACTAATCATATTTTTATGATTATAATATCATACTATCACAAACAATTAATTTCTGCATTTTAAATATTGCCAAAGCAATCAAATTTATTTGCAAACCATCACAAATAAAGTAAGTTTACTTTTGTCTGCATTATATTAGCTTATCTCTTGAAAGTGTGATTGCAAAAACCTGTAAATGCTTTTTGCCTTAACTTATCTGGAGAAGCAGACAGAACTTAATTTCTTCTAGAAAGCACATAAGAAATCATACATTCAGTATCATTTGATGTAAAATCCATGTGTCTATAATACGTAGTTTCCAGACATCAAAAAAATGCAAGGGTGTGCTGTGGAGCATGAAGATAATGACAAAATCATAGTCAGTGCACAAAAACAATATGTATTTGTTTTTAATTTGAAAATGGTAAAATTATGAAACACCCCACTGTACTAGCTCCAGCCTTTACAGAAATATTCAAATTAAACCACTTTTTTGAAAACACCTCTTTCAGCATGTTATAAGATCTTATAAAGTTACCATAAATATTAGAGTATAAGTCGCAACCCTATATTTGATCTGATGAAACAGTACAAAACTCTGTATAAGTCGCTCATGTACAAGTCGCACCTGACTTTTTGGGTAAATTTTTAGTACAAAAAAATGCGACGTATACTCGAATATTTACAGTATTTCTATATTGATATTTCTTAAGTGCTGATTTTGATTATGATAAGTGAGGTACAGTCAACTTCGGATATAAGAGATTCAGATATAAGGGATTTTTGCTTATAAGGGACTATGCAAAAAGTCCCAAATGATCGGATCGAACTTTGCGGCAGTCGGTTATAAGAGACTGACTAAGCTGGTCCCGACGGATCTCTTAATATCCAAAGTTGACTGTAATATTTCATTGCCAGATTGCTTTAATAACTAAACACTAAATGTATGGAAGTTGACCTTACATGATTGACTGTTTTTGTCCATGTGAATTTGCTGATAAAAATATGGCTTAAGCAACTCCAATATATCCTGAAATTTAAAAAAAGTGTAAGTTCAATGTACAAGCATGACATAAAGTGTGTAGAAAAAAAATTTATCTATGCACTGCTACTTGGATTTCAGATGATGGCAAAACGCAACTTTTTGATAGTCTCAACAAACTATAAACATCAACACTAGCATTAACTTCTGACGATAGCCAGACAAAAACGATTAACTAAACTACAGACAGTAACACTGTTTTGACCTATCAGGTCTCTTCAGTGCAGTAACGCTTAAAAATGTTTAAATTTTCACTTCTTACTGAAAACAGTGATAAATCCGTTTCTAAAATCTTTTTTCAAAGCTATTTTAAAATTTTGTACTCATAGGCAATTGTTGAAATTTAATTAACACTGCAGCATAACCTATTCACAAGAGCACATTCAACATTCAAAAATATTGCCAAATATTTTTTTACACATTTACTACTTTTTTTTGTCACATGACTGCATGCAACAACTTTGTATTAGCACAGGGGTGCACAGCCTGCTTGCTGCCTTAGGTGATAAATTGTGTGGCTATGCACATATATTTAAAGTTAATCACCCTCAAAACAAGGTCTTTACCTATACATAAACCAAAAAACTTTGCTCAAGATCAGAAAATTTTACATTTAAAATTTAGAACTCCAAGTGAAAAAATGGTCTACACTTTAACATTAACTAAAAAGTTCTCAATTCGAATTACTGGCAGCTGTAAATTGAAATAAAGCTTGTAATGCAGCCTCCAAGAGTGAAAAGGTTGCACACCCCTGAAATGGCAATTACCAAAATAGTATTCTTTATCCTTTCAAAGCAATAATTGCACACAAATGAAATTGTAGCATTTGTCATATCTAGTTATAATTCCAAAATGGTGCTCATAAAAAATTTGGCTTTAGCATATCTATAATAACCGAGCATGCCAAAAAATTGTTTGACTTTATCAAACTGGAGTCATTGTTAATATCACAATACCAAGATGTATGGTATGATTGGCTGAATAACCCTCAGATACATGGCACACTTTTGAATCCTGCAGTGCCAGCAAAAATTTGTTGCTCTTTTAACATTGTTAGCGCACTGTGTCAAGTTGCACAACAGCTATGCTGCAAAAATTACAGATAACATTTAATAGTAAGAGTTAGCTGAAACTGTTGAAAAATAGCAAAGGCAATCAAGTCAATTCTTATATCCAAAGTCTTGACATGGTTGTATTTATCAGATTTTTTTTGTAATTGCTACTGTAATTTGAAACGTGTTTTTATACTGCTGATGTTGCAAACTTTGGTTAATTGTTGTCGCGTCTAAGCTTCTCTTTTCTGGCATAGAATCACAGTATGGCACAAAATGCAAACACAATGAAGATTAGATCAGGGGAAAGCAACAGTTGTATTTTAAACCACAAATAGGCAAAATGTAGGCCGATAGCCCCACCACCAACAAGGCAGACTGCCATTGGTGAGTGTGGTTAAGGGTTGCCTCTTGTGACATGTTGAGTGAACTGCTTTACTGATTTAATATAATGAAGCATGGGAAGAAGTTGGTTGCACAGTTGTCTATTTTACTTCTGCATTTGACATGCAACTTGAGGGAAAGCAAGCATATGTTTGTACTGTAAGGGGCAAGAGTAAACAACCTGCAGCCCACAACCTAAAATTTTGTTGTCTGTAACATGATGTGGCTTTTGGCTCTTGCCATGATCTAAAAAAAGATTATAAAAAGGCTCCCTATTGCAGGGTATCCTTCAAAAAAAGATCTCCATCATAAAGAAGCCAAAGATTATATCTAATCCAACTGCATGAAATCGGGTGCACTAAAGGTTGCACACCCCTAATACAAAGTATACAGGTGTGTCCTTGCAATACTTTATCATGAAACTGTGCTTGTGATTAGTTGAAATGACACTTGTCCTTTGAAAATCGTGGAATAAATAACATCAATGGCAATGTTACAAGTTAGTGGTGTTGCTAAGGTTAATTATGTAGCAAAGCACTTTAACAATTTCCTTTTCAAATAAAATTGCATTTTTTGATATCATAAGCTCATATAAAATGAAGCTGCAAAACACCAAGTTGTGAAAAACCATTTAATAGCTTACTTTTTTAGTTGTACAAATGATCAACTGTAATCCGAAATGAACATTTTGGTACCTCTCTACTTCATTAAGTTTTGGCAACAGCATGATAGCAAGTGCATTACTACGTAGTATAAATGTTGATAGTGTATTGAAAGAATTTTTGGCTGCAAATACGTAACAGCATGTTTGTGATGACTTCATCCATGACATTACGTCTGGTGACATCTTATAATTTACAGCACATGCAGCATGACATAGCTATACCAAAATTTTTGAATTGTTGAAACTAATATAGCAAAAACAGTAAAAACCAAAGTTTTGCAATTGAAAAACCACACAATATTTGACATTTGGGAATACCTTTAAAGCTGATGCTTAAGTGCTAAATGTATTTTGATATTAAAATTTTTTCCAATGTCATTTTTAAAGTGAAATGTTTGTATAAAAAAGCCTGAATGCAAATGATCTTTTCTAACCCTTAACATACATGGGGAAATCCTAGGTCATAATGCATAGTACAGGCACATCATTGATTCAGGCGTTAGCAAGTGCTGTAAGTTAATACTCCCAACTGTTCAATAATATTTCTAATAATAATGCTTCTAATACCCCTAATTGTGCTGTAAGTTAATATTCCAGAGTGTATCTGGTACTAAATAACCAAGAAAAGTATGCAAGGGGAAACATAGTATAGCAAGGATCAGCTAATATTTATGCTTGTCACAAATCTTAACTGAAACCTGCAGTAATCCTATTTTGTTCAAGCAGACTTTAGATTTCAGACAGGACAAAACTTTTCTTCCATATTTTGAATAGCCAAAAGAAAGCAATTAACAGTATTCATGAAACATGAGAAAAGTTTACAAAACTGAAAGCTAATGCAAAAAAATGCTAAAGCTTTTTATTCCTTACCAAGGACTTTATCAGAGCAAAGCTTAAATACAAATCTGAACACTTTAACTCTTTTGCTCCCGCGTGAAAAGCGAAAAAAAATGTCCGTAAGGTGGCAGCACGAAAAACTGTCATAATCAATCATAATTATGTACCTCAAGTTTGTTTGTAAATCATTACTCAGCTGTCTACTTCTACATTAAGTGTGATATATCGTTGAAATCTACATTTCTCGAGGATTTCAAATAGAAAAAAAACTTTTTTTGAATATGCAAATTTTATGCAAATTAACCTCCCCAACTGGGGGTAGTTGTCTTCGAAATTAAAGAGGTGCCCTCACCTCAAAGATCACTTCAGATTTAATTTTCAACCAATTTTTTTAGAAATGGTCGCAAAATGATGCTAAGGAAATAAACTTTCAAGGTACATCAATCAAAACTTACCTAAAAGCCTAGGTTTTCTACAATTTGCAATTTTCTGAAACACATGACCTTTTTTTTGACCGGTACCGACCGGTACAAAATTTTGGTAGTTAAATTTAGTACCTAAAATATGATCAGTCATTATCTGCTAGAAGTTAGCCTAAACCATGTAACATTAGATATTTTTGAACAGGGAATTTCTTCAAGATTCAGAAAATATCAAGTTTAAATAGAATATGCTGTCACTGACAATGAAACAGCCGCTTGTTTACACCCTTCCCATTTCTTGAGAAACAAGGGGGATACAGCAAACTTTGATTTAGAGAAGACAAACTTCTGCTAGTTTTTAAACTTGTATTTCGCTCCTTGTCTCCTTGGAAATTTGATACAAAATGACCACTTTAGTAGTAAAACATTTGCAATTTATTTTATGTTTTTATAGGGTGTAGTTTTTCTAAAAATTATAATTTAGTGAAGGTAAGTCAAAAATTTTTGGGGGGTTTTGAACTGACATGATGTACAGTACTCGTTTTTGATCAGTAAATATCATATACCACTTAGTCTAAACTATTTAAAGTTATATATTGCTGGAAAGCAAATTTCCTAAGCTTTCAAATGTAACCAGTATTTAGCAACATATCATATACTTTACGCACTAAATTTACTTTTATCTACTTACCATTCAAATTTGTTTGGGGGGGTTTTGAGACCCCTAAAACATTTGGAAATTTAAAAACGTAAAATTAATTATTATCGCTTGAAATTTTGTCAAATGATGCCCCAAAAGAGTAGTTTTCAGACTGTGTTAATGATAAAGGGTTTGGTATTGAGGTAAAGATGTAATATCAATTTGATTTTAGTGTAGTTGGCACGTGCTGAGAATTTGGCCGATTCTGTCGTCTGCAACTGGGTTGTTGGTGTTTTTAACCTTTTTTGGGTATAAAAATCCAAGAATTAGGGCACAAATTATACATCTTCCGATGGGTGAGGAAATAAGCGTGATCTTTTGAAAATTTTATGAAAATCGGATGAAAAATAAAGTCACAAATCGATTTTTTAGTAAACTAATTTTGTAACTCAATTTAAACAAATTTGAGGGAAACACTGAAAACACGAGATCATCAATCGATGATCGCGGGAGCGAAAGAGTTAAAGCTAATTTTAATTTCAAGAATTGTACACAGGTAGTAAGTTGGTATTGCTTTTAACTCTGCACCTTTCAATCAAAAACATGCAGAAGCAACTTTGCTCTATGTGAGTAACCAAGTTTTATATTTAAATATGGCTTAAGGTGTTTGATTAGGAATATCCACTACCTGCTCTTTTCGCTGGAATGTTGTCTACCAATTTACATGTTCTAGCAAGTACAGGTTGCACATTGGTATGACAACTAAACAACTACAGATGAATCCGGTTAATTGCATCGTCAATTTGCCAAGCTCTTTTACACAATTAAATGGATAACGCATTTATCTGAAATCAGTATAAACACAGAGATGAGATTGTCAAGTTGCTGCAAATTTTGCCAGTATAATAACTGCTCGGAGTGGACGACGAGAACGCAAAGCAGATGTCGACAACCCTATGCTCAAACGATATCTGATGAACTGCAACTTCTGATTAGATTGCCATACAAACAAACGAGTATAAAACACAAAGAATACACTGCAAAATATAAAATATTGTTTAATCATGCACAACATTGTTCCAATTAGGTAAAATACTGAGCAATAATAGTTTGTTTAATGTTGTTTTGCATGCTCTCTAGTAATTATTTTTCTAAAAAAAAAATGTGTCCATGTCTGTGCCTTGACATTGCAAATGTCGCCGCATTGTATTAAGAGCGTTAAACACTTCTTTATTTTTTGGCAGGGCAATGAGAATTGAATTGGCAGCATTTACCAACAATTGCGAAGTACATATGCAAATTTGTGCTTGCACACTGAAAAAGAATCTGCTGCAAGATCAAAAGTTTTTGCAATGCAACAAGAACAAATTTTGAAAACATGAAACATGCCACCTGATTTTGATCAAAGAAATCTTGCAGCATCTTTTACAGTGCACTACGTGCTCCCACTGTGCTTGTAATTGGCAGCTGTCTTACAAGAATGCCAAAACTTTTTGCCGAAGACTGATTTTTGTCACTTGATTTTGCAACTAACTCTTTGATTAATTGAATTAGTGGCGACTCCAGCACTTGGGCTGAGCCTGAGTTTTGAAATGAGGGAAGACCTTGTTAAATTTAAATTCTGCAAAACAAGTTTAAAACTTTATTTAATTCACATTAAGTCCAAAGAAGAAGCCAGATATCATATAAACCACCAGTGTTTGTGGTGGCAGTTGCTTTTTGTGCCCAACATACTATCTAGCTCAGGCTCAACCAAAATAGCCAGACACGCTGTGCAGAGAAAAATAATGAGAGAGAAACGATTTTCAAGCCTTTTTTCGAATCAAATCTAACTCGGGCTTGATTGCAGTTGCCCGAGTTCTGACAATGTGAGCGTTTATTGCATTGTTTCAGACACTTTTTTGTTTAATTCTTTTGATGAACTCGGGCCTGCAAGAAACAGCCTGAGTTGCAATCAAAAAAAGGTAGATAAAAGGGTAATATACAAGCACGTCTACTGTTGTTTTGTCTAGCTCCAGCTCAACTAAAACAGCCACCAGACACGCTGTGCAAAGAAAAATTAGGAGAGAAATGATTTTCAAGCGTTTTTTTGAATTAAATCTAAACTCAGGCTTGATTGCAGTTGCCCGAGCTCTAACAATGTGAGCGTTTAATGAGTTGTTTTAGGCACTTTTCTGTTTAATTTTTTATTGAAATTGAACACAAGTTGATAAAAGCACGCATTTTGTTATAACTGTGAAAATAAAGGCATTTTACAATAATTAAATGGCTGGATAAATTGTTTCCATTTTTTGTCTTCTCGCTAGTTTTAGTGCTTTATTTACTGTTTTTGCAATATTTTGCAGCACTGTCAGTGACGAGCCCAAATAGCCATAAAAAGCTGGAGTTGCCACTGAATTGAATAAACAACTTTTATTTTTATGCAATTAAATGGATCATGCAGTAAGCCCATATGCGATTAACCGGATTATTTTCTCAGAAAAAGATAGGCTATGATCAGTGTTCCCTCTAAGATTTTAGTAAGTGTGTAACCACCGGCACAAGTGCGAAATTGCTAGCAAATATACGAAAACCGCTGGACAAATTTGCAGGGAAAGGAAAGGCAAAACTGTGACAATGCACTTTGGTGACATAATAATTAGCATGACTATGTCAGCCCCAAAATGTTCACAAACAGGTAGCCTATCAGTTGTTATAAGACAGCGGCAAAATACCTGGCTATTTTTCTTCAGTAAGTTAATTGTGGTTAAATTTGGTCTCAAACTTTACAGCCTTTGCAACAGTGATTTGTAAGCACTCTAGAATGACAGGTTAAAAATGCGTGTAAATAAAATTAACCCTTTGCCGACACCCGACATGAGCAACAGAAATAGAACTTTTATGAAGTAATGTGATGTTAGGTAGGTTATTACGACTATGACACAACAAAAATTACTTGCGAACTTTAACTGTTGCTTGATTACGGTAAATAATTAGATAACTTACATTGCTCTATTGTAATCAATTAAAACAACAGGTTTTTGCAATTGCAAGCAAACTTTCAATCTCAGTTCGGAAAGCATTTGAAGGAAATTCAAAACTAAATTGGTTAGAAGTTGTATTCTGTTTTGTTTTTAGTGTTTATAAATGGCAAGTAAAAGAAGGGTATTTATTTGCAATGCACAAAAACTGAACCAATCCCTCAAAAATGGTGTTTTTGTGCTTAACTGAAAGCGAGAACTATGTGCTCTTTTATCTTAACAAGCACGATTGAAGTTAGCATTGAAACGTAAAGAAAACATAAAGATTTTAAGCAAGTTTAGTTTCAAACTTCCCTCAAAAAATGATGTCTTGTACTAAAACTGAAATTTGAGAGCTACTTGCTATTACTGCTCTTTAGCTACGATTGAAATCAGCTGGGAAAAAGTACACAAAAAAATTGATTTTACTTCAGGTTAATTGCTGGAGAGATAATTTGTTATAGAAAAAAGTGAGGCAATGGCGTGCGAAAAATTTAAGTCGCCATCACTCGATGTTGCATCACAGCCACACGATGTTTGCGCGAGACATTGCACTGCTCTAAAAAAGCATCTGTCCTAATGTGGATTTCTTTTCACTGTCTCCCATGCATTTAACAGTTGGTTAAGATTTTGCTAACAAAATTGCAAAAATTTTAACAAAGTAAAAAAGTTACCAAAAACCGCTGAACTTTTTTTACGCACTGTTGAATTTTAACTGCGAATCCACCAGACATAATTTCGCAAATTCACACTTTTTTTGCATTTAAAGGGAACGCTGGCTATGATTTGGAATTTACAATTCTTATGCAATAAAACATATTATGTAATTATCTGATATGCATTTAACCAGATTTGTCTGTAATTGCAAGAATCAAAAACTATTTTTCTACTAACCAGAATTTCTCCAACTCCACAATCAAATCCCATCGTTATCAGTGTAAAGTGTGCAGAAAAACAATGCCAGCAGAGCAAAACTTTCTATTATTGAAAAGGTGCTGTTTTAACACTGCAACAGAGCTAATGCAGGCATTGCCAATGAAATGCCATAAACCATCTTTAAACATAAAACTCGGTTACTCAATACTTACACCGAGCAAAGTTGCTTCTGCACATGTTTCACTGAAAGGTGCAGTGTTTAAACAATATCAACTATTGTTATTGGTATGCAGTTCGTTAAAATTATCTTCAAAAATTTCAGATTTGCATTTAAGCATTGCCCTGATGAAGTCACCAAAATGGGGCAAAAAGCTATGATGGTTTGTTGTGTTAGCTTTCTGCCAAAAAAGTTAACAGATTTAATAAAGTACTGCTAATCACTTTCGTTAGCTTAATAGTAGCTCGATTCTACAAACATAGAATGTGCACCTAGTAAACCTAAATGACAGAATGAACACAATGTTTTTAGACTAGTTTGATCACATCTGGGCATATTTAAATTTTTTCTAGGATTTAGCAACAAATTGGACTACCACACTGAAATTGACCATAGTTATTTTACTGTAATTAAACCAATAAGTTACACTGTGTATCACTTGAAAGTTAAAAAACGCACCCATTGATGACAATGACTTGATTCTATTACAGTAGACTTAAATACCAATCATTCAAATCCACAAATATGTTAGCACAAGGGTGTGTAGCCTGCAGTCCACAGGTGGAAAATGACAAGAAGCTTTGCAGTCTGGAAATGAAGGATGTGACTTATGGCCAGCATCCACGGAAGGAATTTTTAGTTAGACACCTTTGAAATTCAACCTTTTTGAGGCCGGCCTTCTAAGTTGATTTTCCATATAAAAACTGAGGTCTTCAAGGTTGCTTGGTGACAGAAATTAAGAGTCAGTGTGAAAACTATGATGTTCAAAAACAAAGGTCATCAAATTTGTTTAGAGACAAGAATTAGCAAAAGGGTTTCCAATTCCTTGTCAAATTAGACATTGGTGGTCTCCAGAAAAAGGTTGTCAAGTTTGTTTCATGTCGGAAATGGACAAAGTGACAAATGTTTTCCTTACAGTGCAGAACTGAAAAGCTTTGAAAAAGTTGTTTTGCCCAAAGCTTTTCACGATGCTTTCATCAGTGGCAGTATCCACAATTAGTCACTGTGAAAATGTTGATTTTCAATGAAGTCTTTTGTTTATCATTCTCACACAAAAGACACAAAGCAGAATCTTCGACTACAGTGAAATTGGCCAGTCTGCAAAAAAGTTGCACACCTTTGTGTTAGCATGCTAACAGCCACTACCACTTTATTATATAATTAGACGTCAAAAATTTACTTGGTTGGAAACACCAGATGGGATATTCTTGATTGATATTCTTCTGCACTTTTTATTGAATTCAGATATTGCTGCGCTCACACAGTGCAGCTTCTTTTGACCATTTTGTTGGGATTGCATAGTTTCTGAATTGCATATATGCAGCAGTTTCAATTAAAATCAATAAAATACAAAATTACATCTGGCTTGCTTTAACTTTTTGGTTAAGGTCTGCAGTAGCAAACAGTTATAGCTAGATCTAATGTAGCATTGGCGAGCTGACACTGAAAGTAACCAGCATAATTCCTGTCAAGCTAATTTTTTGGCTATTTGATTTTGAACAGACCAATTTTTGTGACAAGCATTGTGTCTTTACAGCAGAGCAGATATATTTTTTACACCACCTATTAACATCTTCTGATTCACTGGGTCTACAAGGCACTAAATTTTCCACTTATAAAAAGGGTATGGGTTTTGATTTTTGCAGTGGTTATTTTTCTGTCACTGACATTCTACCTTGGGAATCTATTTTGCTGTTGAACATTTGTAATTGGTCATTTTCAATGATGTATTAAAAATGTGTCTCTTGATCATTTGTGATTAGGTCAATTTCTATGATGTATTAAACTTGTAATTAGTCCAAAATTGTCTCACCCTACTGTATACTCTCCCATACATTCACATACTGTCCCTCCCCCAGTGTACACTGCCTCTGTCAAAGAACCCTGCATGCAAAAACTAAAATCCATATCTAACACATTCAAAGGCAAGAGCACTATCCACTACACCACACCATTATTAAATGAAATACAGCAAGCATGTCTATTTAAAGACACACAAATGTTCATTGGCAAAATAAATTCTAAGGTAAAATGCCTTTCAACAGCAAAATAGCTACTTCCTTTGTTTTTCCACCAGCCACTTCCTTTGTTAAGAATTTGTACACAGCCACAGACCTTAATTCATTGTACGCTAACTTTATTTGAGCACACACCAACTTTGGTTCAAGACATATGTTTCCCAAAACTACAGAAGCACTAATTTAACTAAACGACTTTTACTAATGACCATATCATACCTATTACCAAAAACACTAAATCTTTGAAGTCTGGCAAAAGTAGAGTTGTTGTGTCCTTGTACACTAGTAAATGGACTAAAAGTTGTATTTACTTTTGTCTCTACATTATTTTTGACTCTAGCTAAGTTATCAAAATTGGAAACTAACACGATGTCATTAAAAAACTCAATGATGCTTAGCCTAATGAACCACACTACCTCGCAGCTCAATCACTGCAGTAATAGATTACCAGATCTGCTTTGCAGTCAGCAGATGTGGGTTTAATTCCCTTGCCAAATCACACCAATGACTTTAAAAATGGTTGGTATTTACAAATCTTGGGCAAGGCATTTAGCAATAAGAGTAATGCAAAATTTAGTTTACTCAGTACCACCTATAAAAGTGCTGTGCGGTTCATGCAAAGACCTAAGCATTGAGCTAAAACAGTGGCTGTTTTGCCTTGAATGATATTTTGCATTTGGAAGCTATTTTGCTGTAGAACATTTGCGATTGGTCAATTTCTATGACAAATTAAAAGATGTTACCCCAGTGTATGTGGCCTCCTTCAGTGTCCTACACTACCTCTCAGCATACATTACCCCATGCATCTGCATACAGGTACCTTCACCAAAGATTTCCACACTCAATACACAGATAACATTCATTAATAAGCTTTAAAGGTAAGATGTGCAACCAGCATAGCCTATGCACTTTTTAGTGTACTTTCACTTAGCTCTACTTAAACCAAATACAGTTAACTACTCTAAGCTATCAAAACTAACTAACTAGCTCAAAGCTACCTTGTTAAGCATAAAAACAGTATTAAATTTCTGGTAAAAGCAGCAAAAACCCATTTATTTTTGTAAAATTGTAAGAACCATAGCATAGACTTATAAAGAGCTTTTGACATTTTCCTGAATAGCAAAAATTGACCTGCAATAGGTCCATCAAACTTCAATCAATTCTTTAAATTAAATAACTTTTATTTGAGTAATAGACAGGGACACTGCCAATGATTACTTAAATTATCCAAAATCAAGTAATTTAAATCACGTAATAAAAACTTAAATACAATGCAATGATGCTACTACTTGTCTGCTAATTGCTAAGTCCTGAGCAGCAAAACTATAAGGCAGTGGCTATTTTGCCGTTGATGGCAATTTACCCTCAGAGACTATTTTGCCGTGAGTTATTTGTGATTGGTCAATTTTAATGACGTACTAAACATGTGACTTTTGGTCGTCTCTGATTGGTCAATTAAAAAAAACCAATTAAAAAAATTTAGCACCCCCAGGTCTCTATCCCCCACCCTGTACACTCCCTTGCAGTGTACACTGCCCCGTACATTTACATACCGGGCCTGCCCCTTCAGTGTACACTGCCTTGCTTTTAAAGCCCTAGCCAGCTGAGATTCGAACCTACAACCATGGTATCACAAGACCAGAGCTCTATCCACTACACCACAGAGTCACTGGTGCGATTATAGCAAATTTAGCTGTATAAACACACGTGAATGATCACAGCAAAATAGATTCCAAGGGCAAATTGCTGTTGACGGCAAAATAGCCACTGCAAAACTATAACTGCATCCAATGACAGGGTCCTGCCTAGAGTGCTAATTGTGCTAATTCTTTAACTGTCATTGCTTCCAGGTTACCCTTGGGCAAGGTGTAGTACCTGCTTTTCACCTTCATTAGGGTAACAACAGTCTGGCACTGAGAAGAATGTCTTTTTGTGCTGTAGGGTATTTTTACATAGGGTATAGCATTGGTCATTTGTTCTTTTTTTAATTGTTTAGCTTGGTGCTCTTGACAGTTGTGGTGGCCATGCCCCTTTCTCAAATCTATTTATTGCAACTTTAAAAAATTTGGGTAGGTTTAACTTAGTTTGTTTTGTTGTCGGCATTCCTTTTTCTCATTGCTTTTATCCAATTGTGGAGTTTCCTGTGTTGAGAAATTAGAAGCAAAATAAATTGCCAACTACTTTTGTAGAATTCCTGTGTTTGTACAGAACATGCAAGAATTTTTATTTTTTTAAATATTTTAGTTTTTTGAGTAGAAATATGATAGCCAGTAAACTAGAGAATATTTTTTTTTGAAAACGTTTCGCTTTATACTTACAGCATCATCAGTTATAATTAAAATGCTACCTACTAGGCTGAGTTGATTCTTATTTCTGACACTTATTTTAATTTTGTATTTATATTTCCTTACAAATTTTCTTATTTTAATCATTTCCATAAAGTTCTCTAACAACATCAAACTAAAAAAGAATTTAAATCTGCCGCTATACAATAATCTCAAAGCAGTCGTTATGCTGCCAATTTTTTTTAATACCACAAAGTGTTTTTACTGCGGCTAGCAACAGTGTGGTAACTTGAGCAAAGGACTGTATTCGCCAACTTGAAAGAGCAACACAAGCTACAACGCATAGATTTCACATAAAAATAGGATATTGTGGTTATTTTAATTGGAATAACAAGTCAGTCAATCTTTTTCGGCGCGACCCACTTTTTCTAAAAAATGGGCTTGCCATTTACATTTGAAGTTTAAAGGTCCTCAACAGTGCAACAACACCTAGGTCTTTTCAACAGGTAATCAACTACTATTGAGGATCGAAAGATTCTTAAAAATATCTCGATCTCATCGAAGAAAAACAAAGGGAATCAATCAAATTGAAGGGCATGAAAACATAAAGAATACGTTTCACTCTACAAAAAAATTATTTTGGCTGAGGTGTTGTTTTCAACAAACTTTTTTGTTAAATCACGGATCCTCGGTCAAGCACTGAATTACTGTAACACATGCTTCGAAGATCTTTTAAAAGACATTTGTGGCTTCAAGTAATTTGCTCGAAATGACCCGACTCGACTCTGGACTCAACACCGTTGACTCGTAACTCGAGTGCTATTCATAGCCAGGATACAATAGACATTTATTCAATCATGCGTATGAGCTCATGCACTGTTAGCAAGTTTTGATTTAGAATGGTTCGTTGTAAAGGGAAGACTGCTTGGCCCCACCACAGGTCTGCCACATAAATTTGAGGAAATAAAACGACAAAATATTTTTCCTATGACTGCAGTCATTGTGCTTGCTGATTTTGTTAACGCTATACTTTCGTATACAGCGCCAAGCAGAGAAACTATGAATAACATTGTTAAAGTCGTTGGTATGAATTCACGAGGCAAATGCATCCGTGTCTACCGAACGTGAAGAAGAAACTAACTTTGTAACGGTAGACATAACAAAAATGCATGATGTACCTTTCCGCAGTAGGCTAGAAGACATTGAGGACCAAGGCATTACAAGCATATTGTAATCCAGCAGAGATTGGCAGTCGATACTTTGAAAGTACGGTGGTCCAATACATGGCCAAATAGCACTGTGGCTGCGGTATCATTGCAGCCAAAATAAGCTAGGTTACTGCGACACTTTTAAGAGAAAATAGTTTTGCGGATTTGAATTAAGAGAATGATAAGTTGTCATGTGGAGCATGTGGAGATTATTGTAGGCATTTCAATGCAGTCTGTTTGCACTGCCTGAAAAGAGACACTTGCATATCCAGAACTTTTGAAACCGTGAGAGAAGGGAAATGAACTATATACCCTATGAAGAAATCGTATACCAGTGAAAAGGCTGTACAAAGATAAAAAAAATCTTCAAAACTTCATAAGAAGCAAAAATATTTATCTGCACGGGATCTACAATAATAAATAGCTATCAAAATTACCGACCATAAAACTAGCTCCGACTCCTTTCAAAATTCATTCAAACTAATATGATAGGTAAAGTTATATAGGAATAGACGTGAGATAAAAGAGACGTTTAATTACTAACTAACCCAAAGGGCAGTATATCATAATAATGAGTGAAAGATCATAACCTTTAGAAGCCGTGACGTAAGCGATAAATAACGCACTGACATATGAGAGGAAATAAAACTAAAACAGTATTTCAAAAACAAAAAAATAGTTACTAAATCACTTAGTTGAGGGCAAAAGCATTTTATTTATGTTAATAGTAGCATTTAATTTGTCTAGCCATATGTTTTCGTAAATAGATAAAATATGTTAGGGCGGTTGCTCAACAAACGTTACAGAAAAACAATCGGCAATATCTGGTGTTGTCTGTAGTGTAAGTCTATGGAAGGTGTGGCAATGGTGTAATGATGCTGTTTTATCGTCAATTTCGTCGTATTTCAATTGATTCCAAATAAATCTGTGGTGGCACCAGCGTTTTGAAAATTTGTTTATGGTTTGGCCAATATATTGTTTGTGACATAAACGGCATGTAACCACGTATATGCTGTAGTTTGAACAATCCAAGGTTTGCTTCAATGCAAAAATTTTACCATTGGCTGCTGTATTGGTACTGGTTTGATGTACCATAGAATTGTAATGGTTGAAATGGCCGCAAAGAGTACATTTCTTGCAAAGTTTAGATCTTCCTTGACCAGTACTTTCAGTGGTTGAGTGAGCTACCTTTTTATAATTGGTGAGCATAGCGGCGAGGGTAAGTGGACGCTTATACACACGACGGTAGCTTGAACTATGCTTTTCTCTTTTGCAGTAAGTTGGAGTAAATTGGAAAAAGCGGACGCCCAAATCAGCATAGGATCTATGTAGTCTTGTTTTCATTCAATAGTTTTGGTCCAAAACGATCAGTCCATGTTTTTGCTAAATTAATGATTTTCTCCACCACTTTTTTGTTGAAATGATAGTCAATACATTTCTTTTTTAGCCTTTTTAAATCTTTAAGGTACAACTTACTTGTTTCGTTTAATCTGCATAGTCTAATAGATTCACCGAAAACAATAGATTTGAAAAGGCATAGAGGGTGGTAAGAATTGCCATTTAGAAACAATCTTTTGGTAGCTGTTTTTTAATAAAACTAGTAGTAAAAAATCCGGATTTGTAGTAAAACTAGTAGTAAAAAAATAAAAAAATAATCAGCACTAATTTTTTGTAATTTTGGCATTTTTGCAGAAAGTGAAGTTAAAAATAACAAGACACATCACCGTTTCCCAAAGTTTCTTAATGCACATTTGTATTTTTTTGTATTTGTATTTGTTCATATTTATCCTCCATTCACGAGAAAGCGAATTGTATTGCTATATTTTGGACGGGACGTCCGCACTCGCTTGGGAGTTGCCATTTTTGAGGTGTCTGGGCCACCTGTCTTCCACATAAAGGCGGGGGCGTCCCGTTAAGTGCCTTGCCCAAAGACACAACAAGCGAACTTGCCGGCTTGTTCTCCACAACCTCCCATAGATGCCGAGCGCCAAGCAGGAAAACTGTGGATACCATTTTTTAAAGTCTTTTGGTATGACTCAACAAGGGGAATGAACCCCTAGTCTACCGACTGCGAAGCGGACGCTCTAACCACAACACCACCGCGCCGGTTACACACATATGAATCATTGTGGGAAAGTGGCTTTTACTTAAGGAAATCAAATTATTGCAAGGAGACACTAGGGTACTTTGCTTTTACTGGGGGGCATGTCTCTCTTTTTCCCGTATTTCGCAGTCTGCATATGATGGTTTTTATGTTTTGACGATTGCAGTCTGCTTGTGATGTTCTGTCACAAAACAGTTCTTTTTCTATATTTTGTTTCCATGAATAAGCCTAGCTTCCAACTTGATTGAATTTGTAAGTTAACTTTTTCACCAAAGCCATCTTGTTTATCAATTGTTTACGAATTAAGAAAATAAATTGAAGGTGAAAAAATGCGAATAAAACAATATACTACCAGCTCGTCAGGTCACAGTTAGGTTGAGTTAAAAGTTTTTTTGGAACAGATTCGACAGACAAAATCGTCAATAAGTGTAGCAATCGACAAGGCTTTGGTTTCTTTCATGTGAACATTCATGATTGCCACAGAATTAAACCGCTACTGCTTCATTCCCGATCGCAAATAACTTTTTAAACGTCTTAAGCCGGAAAATGACCTTTCAGCAGTAGCCTACATGGAGATGCAAGCAGCGTAAGCATAATTTTGACAAGATTGGTCAACACCGGTACCAGTTCACGAAGAACTTCTTTACGTTCTAGGAGTTCAACTATATCATTAAAGCTCTCCAACGGTTGTCCTGTTGACATCGCTCGGTCAATGGGTAGATATTTCTTCAAAGTCAATTGCGGCCAATTAACATCATCTTTGTAAGTGCCAGCAATATAGTCAGATCTTCACGTTGGCCGATAAGGAAGTTTTCTATATTTGGTAAATGAACAGCTGTAGCATCTGGCTCAAAACGATCACTTAACCCAGAAATCACGGAATCCAGCACTTCGTAATATAACTGTCCATAATTATCTTTGGCCTCTGCATGAAAGAAGGTATTTGAAGATTCATCAAGTCGTGGGAGAACTTTTCGTGGTCTTGACAATTCTGGATCATCAATAACATCGTTCGCTTCTGTAGCACTCAAAATTCCCTTCCATACCAAGTCAAATCTGGCATCATTCCTTGCACTAGTGATAGAAGCTTTTGCAAAAGCAATAACATCTTGGGCTTTGCAAAAATTAAGCTGAGCATTCTGCAACTGTGCACCAGCACTTTCAACAATGGTAAAACCATCCGCAACACTTCAATATAAAAATAAGTGTTGAACTTTCGCATCGTCTGCAAAAAAAAACACCAGCTTTTACTCTAGAATCTGTTTGTACTTGCTCGTCAATTTCTTGTAGCTACAGGATAATCCGCGTATAGTGACAACTAATAGCTTCCACTGAAATTAGTCGCATAATCCAAAGAGTGGGGTAAAATGCTCTCAACGATGCAAGCCGATGAATACCTTCGACCGCCTGAAATTGGTAAAACCACGACAATCTTTTCGGAGAGCCGCGAATAAAAACAATAAGGCTTTGTGCTAGTCACTTCACATATCTCGCATCATTGGTATTTTTTAAAGCATCCTGAATTGAGTTTGTGCGCTCTACAGTGAACGTAAATAGCTCGACTTTCTTCATGAATCAACTTCATACGCAATCCGTTAACGCGTCCGGAAACATTGGCAGCATCATTGTAGCACTGGCCTCTACGTTTATCAATTGGTAACTGAAACTTAGAAAGTACGTCTTTCACGATCTTAAATAGCTCTTCACTTGTTGTTGACGTAGTTTCATAGAAGCCACAAAACAGCTCTTGCACATCTAAGTCGTCCATAGTGTCACGGAAACAAATGCTTATTTGTCCTTTATCTGATATTTCCGAAGTTTCGTCCAAAATAATGGCAAAATATTTTGCTTTTTGAATGTCCTGTTGCAACTTAGTTAAAACATCGCAGCTAAAATCATTTCAAATTTCATTGGTTATCGCAGGAGATATGGCTTTTCAAGAGCATTTTGAGCAATAGGCCTATTATCTGCATTTGAAACTGTGAATTACGTGTCCAGTTACCCCCAAGTCTGACCACAAATTTTTCCATATCATTAAATAAATTATCTCAATAACAACACTTAGTCAAAATATAGCGCGGTAGTAATACCAACAGCACCTCAAATTCCTACCTCTGTCTTAATAAATAACTATCGTTTTAATTTATCGCATTGCTCATTTTTTAGTAGCCTATTGTAAGATTTTTACACTTAACCCAGTAAAGCTCCACATATTTCGTTGCCCTACCGCTACTGAACACGCTCAAGCGTAATTGCTAGCCTAGTTGCCTACTGCCTGTATTTAAAGAAACGAGATCAATCCAAATTGGTTTTCGCCACTTTGCTTTATGCTGGTGCAAGAAAAGCAAAACCAACTCGAATAATCTCGTAAGTGACATCGCAATCGAGTATCCACAGCAGTTCTGACTGGTTATAAGATGCGGTTTTCAAAATACTCTTCAACGCACCAGCGACTTCCTCCAAAAAAGGTTTTTACTAGTTGAAATTTGCACGCGCTTTGACCAATCGCGGGTAATCTCAAAGCTAGAACATCTCAATTTTTCCTAATAATTGTCGAAATGTATGGGGGGTGGGGGGGGTCTGGGGAAGCTGAAAATATTCTGGGAGACTGAAAAAAGTCTGGTGGGGCTGCAGCTCCCACTACTTTCACGCCTATGGTGTATGCCGTTTGCAATTCCTGAAATTTAAGGAAAACTTACAAGCAATTTGAATGATTGCTATTTTTGTATGGTAGATGTGTCCCATAACAGGAAAAGCAAAGATCAAAAGCATTGTTTACCCGAGCATATCATCTTTAATTGCTCCAGGGCCACATTGTAAACATTTACCTATTCCTGAGCCACTCATGTTAGAGGTACCTTCTAGTGCCAGTATCTCTCCTGAAGAAGACAAAGATGCAGACTTCAATTAGACTACTTCAAGCATCTCCCAATCAGCAAGAAATGGATGACTCGATTAGAGAAATGGTACTCACCAAGAAAAATGCAGAACTTTTGTCTTTAAGACTCAAAGAGTAAAATTTACTGAACCCTACCTGCAAGGTATTAAAGTGAAGAAAACGCCATTTAAGCTTAATACATTTTTACCGCTGCACAACTTTATTCTTTGTACTATTGCTCAGACATATTTGGACTTTTTGATGAAATTGGAATAAATTACAATCCCTCAGATTGGCGCTTGTTTATTGACAGTTCAGTTAAAAGTATAAAAACTGTATTGCTTCACAACGGCAATGAATTTCCATCAATTTCTGTGAGTTAGGCTGTTCACATGAAAGAAGGATAAGAAAATGTTAAACATTTGTAGACATGATCCAATGCAATAGCCATAATTGGGGATTGTGTGGGAAATTCAAGATGTTAGCGGTCTTACTCATTTAACGAGGAGATATACGAAGTAGTCGTGCTTTCTTTGCTTGTGGAATAGCAGAGCTAACAATCAGCTACATGCAAGAAAGCATTGGCTACTCATAGAAAAATTAACTCTTGTTGCACGCATTGTGATTGGTCTGTGAAATAAGCGACGAGTTCTGAGAAAAAAGATTTTGTTTCCAACACTCCACAATCAGTAAGCTTGAGCTTTTTAAGCAGTTTGTAACGGCTTTGAAATCAGACGGTAAACCTTTCAGTCATGTGCAAGCAATGCTTCAAAAACTGTCAGAGGCAAAGGTGAAAGTTGGTATATTCACATTCGGCAAACACTTGACTCCAAGGAATTTAAAGGCAAAATGACTACTTCAGAAAGATGCCTTACAGTCATTTTGCAATGTTGTGCATGGCTTTCTCGGAAAAATTAGAGCAGATAATTATGAAGATCTTTTGAAAACTCTTCTGCAAACACTCTGCAAGCTTGGAAGCAAGATGTCACTAAAATTCGCTACTTGCGTTCTCATATAGACTTTTTCTGGCCAAATTTGTTAGAGGTGAGCGAAGACCATGTGGAACGTTTCCATCAGGTCATTCAGGTAACGGAGAAGCGGTATCAAGGAAGATGGAATGAAGCCATGATGGGAGATTATGTTTGAACGTTGATTCGAAATGACCAGCAAAATACTCAAAAGTTATTGCCGTTTAAATACTATTCAACGTATGTGGTTGGTTTGCTGTTTACCACAGGTGTTTTTCTGCTGATTTTTTACGGTATGTGTAAAATAAACTAACATGTAAAGTAGGCTACCTACAACGGTAGCTTCTTTACCAATAACCTTTGTAGTTAATCTAAAGCATGCAAGAATCTAGAAAAATGCGTTATTTACAAAAAACAGCTATTTGCAAATTACGTAGAAACGGTTTACACTCCAAATGAAACTGAGGTCGTTTTCAGGCTCAGAGCACTAAAAAACATAAAGGAGATAAAACAAGATCTAAGAATATGTTGCTCGTTGTCATCAGCTCTCAAAGCGATTCCCAACTGCTCATTCTGAAATTTCTACTTGCAACAATAGAAAAGTGATTTGAATACAGTAGAATTCGCTTAAGTCGTCTTCGGCTAACTCGTCATTTTGCGTAACTCGTCAATTTTTAGAAGTCCCGAACAAAACTGCTATGGTCTTGCGTACAAATCAAGTTGCTTAAGTCGTCATCGGCTAACTCGTCATTTTGCATAACTCGACACCAATTTTGCTTCGCCTTGAAAGAAAGTTTTGTTTACTTCGTCAATTATCAGCCAATTTAAACGGATGTTTTAGTCAGTTCTGCAGTTGTCAGTCAGTTCAAGCGCATAACTACCATGCACACTCAATTTCAAAGCTATTTATGACGCAACAACTCCTGATTACAACACAACAGTGTACAGTAGACAGGCTCAGTAGTACAGAGTTTAGAGTATTTTCTGCAGTAAAACTACATGTTGCCTACAATAATTTTCTCAGGAATGATTTTGTGCAAAAATGAAGACTCTGTCGTTAAACGAGAAGTACAAAATTATCAAAAAACTCAACAATGGTGAGATTAAAAACAAAACAAGGTTTGCTGAAGATATGGGGATTAAAATAACAACCTTAAACTCAGTTTGTGCCAGTTCCGATGAGATCATTTCTATAGTATGTGTACAGTCTTGTTGTTTTTATGTCTTTTACAGTGATTTTCACATGATTTGTACCAGTTTGCCTAAGTCGTCATTTTGCCTAAGTCGTCACTTTTCACTTTCCCCTAGAGGTGACGACTTAAGCGAATTCTACTGTATAGACTCCCAATTCTTTCCTCTATGCTTATTTCACAGGCGACGATTGATTTTTGTTATTTAGTTCTTTTTACTGCAACAATAAAAGTCAATATTGCATGTTTGATAGTCAAACTTTTTGGTAGGCTAATATGCTTTGAAAGTGACACCACTTGATGGCCGAAAAGTTCGTAGTAATTTTTTAGCAAGTTGTTTTGGCTATATATTAATTAGCAAACAGTTAGTTTGTATATATTGTACATTACTGGCGTATGAGAAAGAAATTTAGGAAGAGGTCTATACAATGGCGCACCGAGAATTTTTAAAAGGAGGGGTCATTATCTAAAACAAAATTATAATTACCAATTGCAGGAATTTACTTTACACACATTCAACCCTTCTTTTTTAAGTCCAAATAAATTGATTACTGCAACATAATCAAGGTTTGCACCGCCCAAATTTTTCTGCGAGTCAAACACAACACAAAATATTTTGCAATGTTTTATTGATGAAAAATACCCTGAATCAAAACGACCGCGTTCAAAACAACATTTCTTGACCCAGTGGGTAGAACGTCAAGCAGCAGTCAGCGTGCTAAAGAGCTGTTATCTGCAGTCAGTGGCGAAAAGTAAGGAAATACTTCTACTTGAGTAGATTGCTTATGTAATATTTTTCGGTGACGACTACTTTTTTGAGAAATTTTTTTTGCTACTTTTACTTGCTTACTTTCAGTGTGAAGGAATGCTACTTAAGTAGCTTTTGTTTTATAAGGTACCAACTTATTTTAAAATTTGAAACGCGAATTTGACAAAACCGCTGATTTTTTTAGGTCTCTTTCAACACATTGACAGATAGACAGTATTTTAATTCTAATCGTTTTCGCACAATCTTTAGTGGCAATACTGGGCAACAGAAAACGCTAGGCTTGGTTTTATTATGTAGTCTTACTCTTGTATATGCAGCAGAAATGATTATAAATTTGGATTAATTCAAGCAGATTTAAACAATTTATTCGGATTTGAACTTGCAATGTTTTACAATCAAGCTACAACTGAAAGTGGCTCTGGATAAAAAACACTCCAATCACTGAAAATGACACCCAAAGTCAAAAATGATCTAGGTTATCACCCTTTAGTTCTAGATGACATACACGGCCAAGTTTGAGCGTAGATTTCGTGACATGTTTGAGAATAAATTTTTCTGCGTAAGCATTAAACAGGGTCTACGTGCCACAATTTTTAAATTTTCAAACTTTTTCTGTTCCTATTCTACTTTTTAGTTTGATGATTCTATAATTTAACACAGATTTTTCAAGGGAGGAATTGCACCAATTGGCTAATCTTAGCATTTCAATTTTAAACTTTTTCGCCGAAACAGTTTAGTTGTAATGCAGGTGTTGGATAATCGTACTCAAAAAGTTTTGGTTTGGGTTTTAAAAATCTCGGCAAAGCCGGGTTTTCAGATTTCAATTCCGGTTTCCATTGTTGCTAGAAGCACATGAAAGTATTTTATGGCTCTGACTAGCGAAATGATATAGTCCAATAAGTCAAGTATTTAAGAAGGTGTAGCAAAAAATGTACTGGACATAGCAAGAATTTATCCCCAGAAATGTCGATATCAACCAATTGGTGATATTATTAACCTTCGAAATTTTTTATAGTTTCTAGACGATTTCAGACGTTTAAGTCAAGAATTTTTAATTTTTGAAAATGTTTTTTGCTGGTTTTGTCATTTGTTTACTATCTTGAAAATGTCTGATTCTCTTCAGGTTATTGTTAATTGTCGTGTGATCAATAATTTTAACGTATTAACTTGGTTGAAAAATTGTTATTTAGCTAAGAAAGTTGGATAGGTTATTAAATATTACAAAATTTCCAAAAAATGTGCTCCATTCTTATATTGCTTAGCGTAGTTGCACCAGGCTCTTTCAAACACTTCCAGTAAAATTCATAATTTTCCGTAATGTTGTACTAATAAGAAGAGCTACGAAAGTATTTCAAATAACAAGCTTAAAAATTTGATTCTATAGTATACTTGGAAAATAATTTTTTTACAATAGCATCCGGACATAGACGATGCGATGGCGGTGAATCGAACCCATGATCTTAGAATTGAAAGTTCAATGGACATCCACTACGGTACTAGTCATCATCAGCAAGAGTGCGCAATTAATAGATTGATACTTTGTAACGCTACTTTTACTTGAGTACTTTTAGGATCGCTATTTTTTTACTTCGACTTTATTATTTTTTTGGTCAGTACTTTCTACTTTACTTCGAAAGTTTCACCGCCATTAACCATACTTTTACTTGAATACAATTTCAAACTACTTTTTACACCAATGCCTGCAGTTCAGGATGGTCTTGAAAAAATTAGTTTGCGGCCTGCTGGTGGATCAAACTCGGCAGCAATAATTTTTGCATCTTCATTAAACGGAGGCTTTTATGTAACGGTTGAAATTTGGTTGAAATTCTTGAAATTACAGAGCCTTTGCCAGTGAAAGTGACCGCTTGTTTCATTTAGGTGCCCGCCTAGCTTTCAACAGGCATAAACTGAGCGAAGGAGCCACATTGCGCGCGATGCTGCTGCGGGGCATTCATCGCAGATGGGTTTTTGAACCCCATTTCGGGCATTGCTGCAGCACGGTCGTAACTTTGTCCAACCATCAGGAGCGTTGACAAGGGGTCCAGGGGTTACCTTTGGTATCGGGCCCGGAAATTTTTTGGGGATCCGGATTTTTGAAAACGTCATGCGCAATGTTGACAATAATTTAGGCCCAAGCTTTTTCTTTTTCTACTAACAAATTCTTAACCTATATAATAATTTTTGTCGCATGATGACTAATGTTTTCTTCATTTAAACCACAAAAAATTTGCCTAATCACTCCTTTTTTAAAAAATTCGGGGCCCCCTAGAGTACTTCCGGGATTCGTTGCCGGAAAGATAAATCTGGCTCCTGTAACTCTTAAAGCACATAACTTTCTAAACATAACACAATTTTAAGCCCCAAACCCCGAAATTTCAAACCTAGATATCCCATATGGATCAATCAATTTGTTTATTGCAGATTTTACAAAATCATTTCACATCAATCCTGTTATGTTTTGTTATCTCTATTAAGCAGAAACATTGCATTTTACTTACCGATTACTGGCGACTGACAATGATGCATTGCATGTTATTCACATTTATTTTTTGACTTACTTTTTGCCTTGTGCGTATTGTTCCATAAACATAGTATTATATTTGTGCTTGATTTATTACCCCACATATCGAAATTTGTTTATTTGAATAGTGAAGTAGCCAGACAGCAATGTCTTATTCGTGTCAGAGTGGAGCTAAAAAATGCTCAGAAAGAAAAGCAATTTCTGAGCAATTATGCCAAACACTCGTCCATTTGTAGTTGAATAAAACCCGACAAATCCAGTTTACCAGATCCTTGTTAATGGGGGCCCGAAATTAATGTTGGTACCGGTCCCGGACTGTTCTCTTAACGGCCCTGCCAACCATATGACTTATATCTGTTTCCGATTTTTTGAAAATGGTTTAAATCTGTTTTGCAGTACCAATGCCACTAGACTCGTGCATCTCGTCGAAATAGAAAAAGGCGTTTACTGATTACATCTTTACGAATGGAAAGTAAGCACAAGGACAACTGTGCAGTTTTGGATGTGTTTGATGTTTCATCATCTAAAATGACAAAAAAATGGGGTTGTTTATCGTCGTCCACAATGTACTGATGAAAAGTAATAATAATGGAACCTAGCATTGATTTTGATTTTTTGGTAATATATAGGTAGCATTTTCGCCTGCTCCAAAAAATGATCGCGTAGAACTCTACCATTGCATGCTACCATTAGCTGAAGTATTGCCCAGAGCTTCCCTTGAATACAATTAACTCTTTTCCAAATTTTTTTTTTGGACAAAAAATCTGTAAATTACAATTCTGAAACAACATTTACATTACAACTGCAATAGAGATAACATTACTCAAAGGTGAAAAAGGTGCTATGTAAAAAAGATAGTATTGCGCATTAAGCATTTTCTCACCAATCTTGCCATATTGCCACCAAGTTTTGTGTTGCCGTTTGGAAACCGTGGAAAAGAACGGGTTAATTTTCATCAGAACTACGGACTATGAATATGATTTATAATATTACAGCCGCATAAAAACACAAATGTCAATGAGGCGTTAAACCCGTGTCATTTATAAACGAGTGGCAGTTAATCCACTAGTCACATGGCTCATAATTGCAGGATTTTCTCCTAACTATTTCATATTTGTCAGTTTACATATCATTCCTTATTCTCCTTACATTGCTGTCTCCTCGTCTTGTGTTGCTACTTACAGTCTTCTCTTGTGTTTATTTCAATGATTATGTTTATTTAAACCCTGGATGTGTCTACACTGGCAATAAGATCTAGCGGCATGTCGGTACATTGCGCACCTTCCACAAATGGATACACTTTCCTTTTTCTTCCGGAGTTCTATTTCCTTTCCACGTCAAATTCATAAAGTAGTCCTTCCTGTTCTAATTCTGCTGTTCAAGAGAAAATCTTTATTCCTCAATCAGTAATTCTGTTTTTGTTTTTCGCATGTTTACTCACACTTTACGCGGTGACATTGCTTTTGCTATTTCATATCGACATATAATTACACTGACTTGGAAAAGTTTGATTTTCGATCCCAAAATTTGATTTTGCTGACCCTATTCCAAACATAGAGATGTACAGAAAATGAGACGTAATTATCTTGGTTACCAACATCTTACCGGTTTTTAGACACGTTTTCTTATTTCCTTCGATGTTTTATATATTCTTGTGTCTCTTCCTTCACTGGGGGTAAAATAATGAGGTTGTTCACCCAGCATGTCGTAAGAGGCAACTTTTGGTACTAGCTTATGTTTTTAACTAAAGATGGGAACCCTGCATGTTCAAAAACTGAGTTTGTAGGTAGATAAGGACAAGCTCTCCGTAAAAGAGAAAAGATTCTAAAAACTTACCTCATGAAAAAGTTTGTTAAAGAATTGGCTCCCAGTCCCCGGCAGTTCTTAAATGGGCAGGGGGTGCGAAGAATCTCTGAGTTGCATAAATTGTAGGCAAGATTTGAAAGTTGGAAGTTTTTGTGGAGAAGGTACAGAAGTATGTGAGCAGTTAAGAGAAAAGTGGATATGTGCCGTCTACAGGAAGTAAGATGGAGAAAGCATGGGCCTCGATTTATTGATGTCAGAGGTAGGAGATATAAGTTGTGGTGGTCTGAAAATGATAATAGAATAGGAGGTGTTGAAGTTTTAGTGAAAGAAGAATTATGCGAAAAGGTTGTAGAAGCCCAAAGAAAAAGCGACAGAGCGATGGCAATGGTGCTGGTTTAGAGAAGGAAGTTGTAAGAGTCACATGTGCGTGTGCTCCTCAGGTGGCAAGATCAGAGTGCGAGAAAGATCAATTTTATGATGACATGGCAAGTGAGTGGGATTTGCAAAACCCTGGTGAAATGATTCTTGGTCTGGGGACTTCAACAGATATATTGGGAGACGGATTGATGGCTTTGAAGGTGTGCGTGGCGGGTATGGGGGAAGAAGAATGTTGAGGGAAGACGACTACAAAAATTTTGTGATGAAAAGGAGTTGTGTGTGCCAAATACATGGTTTGAAAAGAAGAAGTAGAGAAAATAACATATAGTATGGGTGGAAATGAAACTAAGATTGATTTTGTATTGGTTGGTAAAAACAATAGCAAGGATTTAAAACACGTGAAAGTCATCCCCTGTGAGTTGCAACATTGGCTAGCAGTCACAGACATAGACAAAAGAAAGTAGTGAAGAACAAACAAACCGCCAGAAAGAGGGTTTGGAAGTTGAAGGAAAACAGCATGCAAGCAAGATTTCAAGAAAGAGTTTAAGGAATATTGATGCACCCAATATTTGAAATATTTTCAAAAATGATATGCTGCAAGCTTGTGATGAAGTATGTGGAAAGAAGAAAGGTATGGGAAATCATGGGGTTGCATGGTGATGGAATAAAGAGGTGAAGGGAGTAATACAACACAATAAAGTGGCATATATAAAGATGTGCGAAAATCAATGGGAGGAAAATAAGGCTAGACATAAGAATATCAAAAATCGAACAAAGAAAGTGGTTGCTAATTCTATGAGGAAAGAAGCTGAGAAAGAGTTAGCAAAATTAAATGAAAAATCAAATAACATTTTTTAGTGTGGTGAAGTTTGTGAGAAAAGATGGGAAAGATATTGAAGGAAGCATGAGAGAAAAAGACGGAACGTTAGGTTTCATTGAAAAAGACAGAAAAAGAATATGGAAAAATTACGTGGAGCAGATCGTGAATAAAGAAAGTGATTGGACCACGTGACAGAAGCTAGCATGGTAGAGGGACCCATCAAAAATATTTCCCGCGAAGAAATGGCGATAGCAATAAAAGTAATGAAATTAGGAAAGGCAGCTGGACCCTCCCAAGTATGGCAGAGATGATATCTGTTGGTGGAGAAGTAGGGATTTGTGTAATGGTGGAGCTTTTCCAACGCGTGTTAGATGGCAAAGGAATGCCAGATGAATGGCAAACAAGTGCGCTGGTACCAATTTTCAAGGAAAAGGGAGATATAAGAAATTGCAATATTTGCAAAGGAGTAAAGCTGTTTGAGCACGCCATGAAGATTGTTGAGAGAGTGCTGGCGAGAAGGATTCGGGAATTAGTAATTATTGATTCAATGCAGTTTGGTTTTATGCCCGGAAGAGGAACGACAGACGCATTGTTTGTAGTGCGAAGAATGCAAGAGGAATATAGGGATAAGAAGAAAAAGTTGTACATGTATTTTGTGGGTATTGAGAAGGCATTTTATAAAGTTCCAAGAAAGGTGAGAAGGTGGGCGATGGGAGAAAGGTTTAACAGAAGCAACTGTAAGGGTGATCATGAGCCTCTATTACGGGGCAAAAACGAAAGTTCGTGTGGGATCTGAGTTGTCAGAAAAATTTTTGGTGCAAGTTGGTGTACATCAAGGATCTGTGTTGCCCATCACAGCTTTTTGCAATTGTAGCGGATGAAATCTCAGAAAATGCAAAAGAAGAATTGATGAAAGCAATTTTGTATGGGGATGACTTGATTTTAATGAGTGAAAGTGTAGAGAATTGGAAAGAGAAGTTTTTAAAATGGAAAGAGGCATTTGAAAGCAAAGGGTTGAAAGTTAACCTCAAGAAGACCAAAGTAATATTGAGTAATTCGAAAGGTGAGCTACTCAAGAGTAAAGTCGATTCATGGGCCAAATGCGGCAAAAGGATGATGACAAATTCAGTGATTTATAGTAGAGGCACAAAAATGAAGAGAGTGATTTCTAACTCTGGCAAAAGGTTTTGTTGGTGAACTATCTGATGAATCAACGGAAGGAATTGATTTACCAAAAGAAAAATATCATTTTTGACCAGGTTGACTTTGTGAAGAGCTTCTGTTATTTGGGGACAGGTTAAACGCCAGTGGTGGAAGTGAAGCAGCGATGACAGCAAAAATGAGAGTTAAATGGATAAAATTTGGAGAATGTGGGGAGTTACTTTATGGGAGAAAGTTATCGTTAAAAATAAAAGGAAGGATTCATTAGAGTGTTGTAAGATCAACAATGCTATACGGGAGCGAGACATAGTGTCTGAGGGAGAAGGAGATGGCAACTTTGAAAAGAACTGAAAAACAATGACAAGAACAATGTGTAGAGTCAAGTTGATTGAGAAAACGAGCCAAGAATTTGTGAGTTTGCTTGGTTTAAAAGATACTTTGGATGGATTAGCCAGGGCGAGTTGAGTACGATAGTATGGGCATGTTTGAAGAAGGGATAATGGTGAGGTTTTGAGAAGAGCGTTGGATTTTGAAGTGGTGGCGGAAAGAACAGAACCTGGGCGACCGAATATGACGTGGAAAAGACAAGTGGAAGAACATATTGATCTGATTGGACTGAAAAAGGAAGATGCAATTGACAGAGTGAAGTGGCGTAATGTTGTTTACGAACTCTCAAGAAACATGAGGTGAATCCTGCCACCTGCGTTCACGGAGGCAAAACCGGATTTAAAAAAGTGGGTGGATCTCTCTCTTCTAAAACATGGAATTTTCTGCAAGCCATGTGCTCTACTTGGTTCTTTGTAAAAAGGGCGGAGTCCATTTCAATCTCTCGGTAAAACATCACTTTGAAAGTATACGTTTCTTACCTGGGAAACTGGTTACTTCAGCTCGGACTTAAAAACCAAGTTTCCCGATAATTCTCAAGCAAAATCCAATACTTTCATGGCGTCGGATAAATATTAAAGAGAAATTTACTATGAACAGATTAATACTTTGGCATCGCGACAAAAAGAGAGAAACCGGAGCATATTGCTAGAAATAATTCTATCAATTAAATTTTTAGGCAGGCTAGGTTTCCCTCTGCGTTGGCATGGTGAATGTGGAAAGCTGCCACGTCTTAGTAACGAAAGTGGGTCATCAAGCTCCGCTATTGGCACAGCGAGAGGAGCTCCATACCGTTTCTAGCTTATTTGTTGTGACAAAGATCGACTCGTACATGGAAAACAAATCATGGATGATGCTTTTTCCCATTACCACAATCAGCTAGTAGGTGCTCTGAAAACAAATTACAAATGCTACTATCTCCAATTCATAAAAACTACCCCAAATAATCATATAAAAAACGGTCCCAGTTGCACTATTGTGGCAGATGTAAAAGCAGTAATTACAAAGTCATGTTGCAGTCTACGTTAGCTTGAATATAACCTTAAGCATGCATTGCTTTTGTCACCACGCATCTTCTAACTTCTGATCAAGCTCTTCTGGTGTAGACTACAGTTGCGCTCAAAAGTTTAAGACCACCCATCATTTTTCACTGTTTGCACTTTGTCTCTTCCCAACTTGTTTTATTTTTGTCGTATGCGCTTGATCCTTCGTCTATCTATCGACACTTAATCTATTAAGCAAATGATACACCACATATGTAAGAAAACATCATTTACTTTATTATTTTAATATTTTGTAAGGCCTTCTTTGTTTTTCACCACGACAGCCATTCTGAAAGCATGCTATCTATGAAATTGCAGCGGTGTTCTGATGTCATTTTTTGAGTACATACAATTTTTATCTTTGTTTGTTTGTTTGTGTTTACCCCTCCTCTTTCTCGGGATGGAGGTACGGCATGAACGGCAATTCAGGTTTAAGCCGTCAACCTAATTGAAATTAGGCTAGGGGAAATACGGCAGCCCATTTCGAACCAGTCTTGAGTGACTAGTAGCCCCACCACCAACAAAGCGGACTGCCACTGGTTGGTACCCAAGAGTCGTCTGACATGCTGGGTTAGCAACTTCACAACTGTAATCCGGTGAAGTATGGTAGGGCCACCTGTCTGCCACATAAAGGTGGAGGCATCCCGTTAAGTACCTTGCCCAAGGACACAACAAGCAAGCTTGCCGGCTTGTTCTCCACACTATCTCTTTTTTATGCTGAGCGCCAAGCAGGGAAGCTGTGAATACCATTTTTTAAAGTCTTTTGGTATGACTTGACTCGACTTAGGGAATGAACCCCAGGTTTACCGACTACGGTGCGGACGCTCTCACCACTACACCATCGCACCGGTTGCAATTTTTGTCGCTGTCTTTAATGATTCCATAGTGGTTGGATGCTGATCTGCTTCTTCATTCTTCATCGTTTGTCATAAACTTTCGATTGAATTTAGATCTGGACTGTTTCCTGGCCAGTTCAGAATATAAACATTCTTCTCTTGTAGAAAGTTTTTCACTGACTTTGCCCTATGACATGGAGCACCAATGTGCGTGAAAACATTGCAATCATGTGGATCTGGAACTTATCCTTGAGTAGATTGAGGTATTTTGCCTCATTCGTGGTGGTAGCCTACGTGGCTGGAGTAAATATAGAGCAGCTGTACCATGCGCAGACATTGTTCCCCAGAACATGATGTTTGGAGGGTGTTTTATGGTTTGGATGGTGTAGCGGTCTTTATTTCTGGCTCCCAACTGGTCTTCTCACTAGTTGCTTGCGAGATGTAAACTGCTACACATTTGATTCATCAGAAAATAAATTTTTTTCCAGTTTTCAGTCGTCCAATCCAGGTGACCCTTGGTTTGTAAGCTTATAGTCCAAATTCATCAGTCAAATGACGTTTTATGGTGGTTTTACTGACAACGGTACCGTTGAGCAACAAAGCCGATCTAATTGTTTTGCTTGAACTCGCAGGTGAGCGCACTACTATCCTCTTCGTCAGGTGATCATCCTTTTAAGAGGTAACGCTGGGTCTTTCACACCTGTACAAATCCTGAAAACTTCCAAAATTTCGAAATCTGATGATTGCCTGATGGATTACCGTTTTGCTAAACTTCAGATTTTTTGATATTTGCCTTTGAGTACTTCTCTTCACTCAAAGCAACGATTTTTGCCCTTTCTACAACTGATAACCTCCTCTTTTTGCCATATTTCAGCTCTAAAATTTGACAAAAACTGAACGTTTTTGCTTCCAAAAAGAATTTTTACCTAAAATCTCATCATTAAAGGTTTCACTAGAAGCATTTATTACAGAACAATGTTTTTAGATTATAAAAGTTCATGTAACATAACTTCTTAGCGAAGGGTTTTGTCATTCTCATCCAAAATTTAAACTTTACGTAGGTGGTCTTAAACTTTTGGGCGCGACTGAAATTAAATGTTAAATGATCTTTTTACGTATAAAATCCAATGTTTCGAAAAACTGAAGTCAGTTTTTCTTCGTCAGGAGCGACATGTTCGAACACAGACAACGGTTACATAATCAACAGAATGAAAAAGAGAAAAAGGAAGTTATGGCAATAAACAAGTGCGGCAGCGACAACTGGCAATCAAAAATTCATAAATTTCTACAGTTCGGAATAACAACTGTTAATTTTATCATTAAAACCAAAATCACTTTTGTGTATATAAAATGATTCTAAAAAACCGTCATTTTTCATAGTCACTTTCATTGCGAGAATTGAGGAGCTTTCCAGTCAATCCGGTGTCTATTTAAGCAAACCCGTTTCACTAGTGCAGATTTCTTTTGTAAATCCTCATTTGTTGTTTGGCAATTATATCCAGGTTTGATGTTCTTCGCGTTGTGTTTTAGATGATCGACCAGTTTCACCAATGTATAGACCTGCACAGTCTAAATATGGTATTTTATATAAAACACCGCATTGATCAAACTTGTTGACTTTGAGTTTTAAACTTGGTAGCATGTTTCATTTTCAGTGAGCATATGAGATAGAAATCATTTTTCTTTCATCCAGTCAGTTAGTTTGGTAATGAGCGATTGTGCTCGATTGTATAACTTCATTACAAACACCTTGTTTTTGTTTATTGGAGTGAGCTAAATGATAAATGAATATCGATTGGTGCGGGTTGCTTTTCGTTCTCATGACGAGGACATCTAAAAATACAAACTTGTCATTGTGCTTCTGTTCAATTGTAAAATTTATGTTCGAATCCACGTTATTTAAATGATTAAACAATTTATTCGTTTCATTGGTTTGCATGATTACAAATGCGCCGTCAACAAGCCGTTTCCATAATATAGGAGATGAACTGAAGAGATTTGCGATGAAGTCATACAATCGAGCACAGTCGCTCATTACTAAATCAACCGGCTACATGAAAGAAAAAAGATTTCTATTTCATATGCTCACCAAAAATGATTATCTTAAGATTTTTTTTTTGTATTGTTCATATTTATCCTCCATTCACGAGAAAGCGAATTGCATCGCTATATTTTGGACGGGAAGTCCGCACTCGCTTGGGAGTTGCCATTTTCGTGATGTCTGGGCCACCTGTCTTCCACATAAAGGCGGAGGCGTCCCGTTAAGTGCCTTGCCCAAAGACACAACAAGTGAACTTGCGGCTTGTTCTCCACAATCTCCCATAAATGCCAAGCGCCAAGCAGGGAAGCTGTGGATACCATTTTTTAAAGTCTTTTGGTATGACTCGACAAGGAGAATGAACCCCAGGGTCTACCGACTGCAAAGCAGACGCTCTAACCACTACACCATTGTGCCGGTTTTTAAGATAATTTTAAGATAATGTTTTATATGAAAAGCAGTGAAAAAAAGCTTAAGTTAAGTTTTAGGAAGAAGAAACAGACATATTAGATTGCTAATTTATGGAAGGAATAAATGAAAGAACGAAACATCTCTTGAAAAATCATCAAAGTGTTGCGCACTGTCATAAACATGCTACCAAGTTTAAAACTCAAAGTCAACAAGTTTGATCAATGCGGTGTTGTATATAAAATTCCATATTTAGACTGTGCAGGTCTATACATTGGTGAAAACTGTCGATCATCTAAAACACAACGCGAAGAACATCAAACCTGATATAATTGCCAAACAACAAATGAGGATTTACAAAAGAAATCTGCACTAGTGAAACGGGTTTGCTTAAATAGACACCGGATTGACTGGGAAAGCTCCTCAATTCTCGCAATTGAAAGTGACTATGAAAAAAGACGGTTTTTAGAATCATTTTATATACACAAAAGTGATTTTGGTTTTAATGATAAAATTAACAGTTGTTATTCCGAACTGTAGAAATTTATGAATTTTTGATTGCCAGTTGTCGCTGCCGCACTTGTTTATTGCCATAACTTCCTTTTTCTCTTTTTCATTCTGTTGATTACACCATGTAACACAATTTTTGTTCCCGGGTTCTAAATGATATTTCCTGATTGGTTTCACCCTAAAACTACGAAATATCAACATAATCTGATCTAAACTTTGATTTTGTTGTCAGAAGAGCGATTTATTCAAATTGCTGTGATTACTATGTAATTGCTTGGCATGTTGCCTAACAGCTGACCTCACACTATAACAGATGAAATATTTGGTACAATAGGCCAGTTATTTTTTAAACGAAATGACACACGAAGTACAAGATCTTAGCACATGCAAAGAGAAGTAGCAGCACACTATGTGTAGATGGGGTGCGGAGAGGAGGGAGTCAAGGAATAGAAACCCAAACTGAGATTACACTTGCGCAATATCAAGAACTAGTAATATTAATGAAATTAATTCCATGGAAGGTCATTAATGTCGAATCTAACATTTCAAGTTATGTTCTGGTGTTAAAAATAACGTTCTGCATCACGATGGCGTAGTGGTTAGAGCGTCCGCTTCGCAGTCGGTAGACCTGGGGTTCATTCCCCTTGTCGAGTCTTACCAAAAGACTTTAAAAAATGGTATCTATAGCTTCCCTGCTTGGCGCTCGGCATTTATGGGAGGTTGTGGAGAACAAGCCAGCAAGTTCGCTTGTTGTGTCTTTGGGCAAGGCACTTAACGGGATGCCCCCGCCTTTATGTGGAAGACAGGTGGCCCATAAACCTCGAAAAAGGCAACTCCCAAGCGAGTGCGGACTTCCCGTCCAAAGCATAGCGATACAATTCGCTTTCTCGTGAATTTCGGATAGGGGGAACTTTTCTTCCAGGTTTTAAGGAACCAAACAAAAATCCAAAATAATGCTTTATTAAACATAATCAAATTAACATAACAAAATTAACATAAACAAATCCACCGAAGCTTTTCGTCCCCTCACGGGGACTTCATCAGGGCTAAATAAAAGAAAAGAGAACAAACTTTTACTCTTAAATTTAATATGGTATTAAGATACTAGTCATTGATAATTCAGTTAGTAACGTTTTAGCACTGTACCGCTCAATGGAACACCTGTAAGAGCGACTTGGCTCCTTGTGAATAACCAAGTTTTATGTTAAGGGATGGCTTAAGGCGTTTGATTAGAAACGCTTCCATTAGTTCGGTTTCAGTGCTAAAACGGCACTTTTTCAGTAATGTAAAGTTTTGCTCTGCTGGTATTGTTTCTCTGCAGGCTTTGCACTGATCGCGATGGGATTTGATAGCGGAGTTAGATGAGCTTAAGTTATTAAAGATGGTTTTCAATTCTGACGAATAGTTGTCTAGTCGTCATACCGATGTATGACGTGTTCTTATCCCAAGAACAAGTATATTTATAGACGACATTCGAACAGAAAAGAGCGGGTAAAGGAAATTTAAGGTTAAAATAAGAGATTATTTTAAAAGTTTGATAAGCTACTTTTATATCAGTGCTCAGTCTGTCACGAAACAATGCAGCAAGGCGTTTACTAAATTTGATAGACGGGGTACCAATATATGGGAGGGTTAAATAAGGACTTAAGTTGGGGGTATTATTGGAAAAATCCGTAGGGGATTGTTGGTTCTGGTTTTTGAATTTAATCTTAAATTTTTCAATTACATTTAGGATGAAAGGTGTTGGGTACCCGTTCTGTTTAAATAAAGAAATGATACGGGTAATTTCGGTTTTTAATAACGAATCATTTGAAGAGTATAAATAAGCACGATGTAGTAAGCAATTAATGAGGCCTCGTTTCCAAGATAAAGGTGCTATGCTGTCGAAATGTAATAGTACACCGGTGAAAGTTGGTTTACGGTATACACAGATATTGAATTCTCTGTCGTAAATCGTTAATTGGACATCTAGAAATGGTAGTGAGGGGCCTGAAGCCTCCTCACATGTGAACTGAAGGTTAGGGTGCTGGTTATTAAGCACTTCTAAGAACATTTGAACTTCAGTTGCGTTTCTAATCAAACGCCTTAAGCCATCCCTTAACATAAAACTTGGTTATTCACAAGGAGCCAAGTCGCTCTTACAGGTGTTCCATTGAGCGGTACAGTGCTAAAACGTTACTAACTGAATTATCAATGACTAGTATCTTAATACCATATTAAATTTAAGAGTAAAAGTTTGTTCTCTTTTCTTTTATTTAGCCCTGATGAAGTCCCCGTGAGGGGACGAAAAGCTTCGGTGGATTTGTTTATGTTAATTATTGTTATGTTAATTTGATTATGTTTAATAAAGCATTATTTTGGATTTTTGTTTGGTTTCTCGTGAATGGAGGATAAAAATGGCAAATAAAACAAAAACAAAAAAATATAACAAAAAACAAAATAAACGAAATGACACACAAAGTACAAGATCTTAGCACATGCAGAATGCATTTCTTTTAGCTATTGGGTTTTATACATAGGGTAAAATTTTGTTTATTTGGCTGACTGCTCTTTAGTTTCTTTTTTGTTGTGTTTTTTTTTATTTAAATTTTTTTGCTCGATGCTTTTGTCAGGTGCGGTGACCATGCCCCTCTCTACAATCTTTTTAATGTAATCTTAAAAAATTTGGGTATGTTTGACGTCAATTCGTTTTGTCACCTGCATTCCTTTTTCGCTCGTTGTTTTTATTCTTTCGTTGAGTTTTTTGTGTTGAGAAAACAGAAGCGAAATAAATTGCCAACTACTACTACTACTACTACTACTACTACTACTACTACTACTACTACTACTACTACTACTACTACATGCAAAGAGAAGTAGCAGCACACTATGTGTAAATGGGGTGCGGAGAGGAGGGAGTCAAGGAATAGAAACCCAAACTGAGATTACACTTGCGCAATATCAAGAACTAGTAATATTAATGAAAATTAATTCCATGGAAGGTCATTAATGTCGAATCTAACATTTCAAGTTATGTTCTGGTGTTAAAAATAACGTTCTGCATCAAAATATCCACGTAGCACAGACCATGGTTCTTGTGTGAAATACTGTACACAATTTAGTTAAAAGTGTGTTGTTTTCCGGCTTTTTCGTCTATACTCCAAATCACTTTCCCGAATCAATTCCCAAATGTAATCTCCCATCAAGTTTTCGTTATATTGTCCTTGATATTGGCTCTCAAAATCTTTAATGTCCTGATGAAACCGTTCACCATATTCTTCAGAATATGCACCCAAGTTTTCTTTAAACTCATTTAAATAGGCATCGAGCATGTGGACCTTCATTGACATTCTACATCCCATGTTACCATATGAATTTACCAAGTTGGCAACAAGCTCGGCATAGTTGTCCTCTTTGTTATTTCCCAAGAACCCTTGGACAACAGCAGCAAAACATATCCAAGCATCCTTTTCAACAGCACTTAGTGTTTCGAGAAACTCATCAGACTTTAGAATCAATTTTACTTGGGGTCCAATAAATATGCCACCTTTAACTTTGGCCTCTGAAAGTTTGGGAAACAGATTCTGGAGATACTTAAAAGCAGCACCATCTTTGTCCAACGCTTTTACGAATTGTTTTATTAGACCAAGTTTAATGTGAAGGGGC
The DNA here is from genome assembly GCA_963675345.1 of Trididemnum clinides. NCBI lineage: Eukaryota > Metazoa > Chordata > Ascidiacea > Aplousobranchia > Didemnidae > Trididemnum > Trididemnum clinides. The sequence goes on along the minus strand of OY776287.1, from coordinate 5,359,668 downwards.
GGCAACAGAACTTTCTTTGGGTTAATTAGTGGAGTATTTTTGACATTTTTCTCTCCAACAACAAATTGCTCACGTTTTGGCCATACTTGCTTTTGATAGTGGGCTTTGGTATCTCTGCTATCCCAAAGACAAAGGTAGCAGGGATATTTCGTGAAACCCCCTGCATTCCCATCAAAAAAGCTATCATTTTAAAATCACCAATAACTTCCCAGTTGTACTGGTCATATTTCAATACGTTCAGCACAGTTTTTACATTTTCGTAAGTTTCTTTAAGATGGACTGAATGAGCAAGAGGAAGAGATGGATATTTGTTGCCATTATGGATTAGAACTACCTTGAGACTCTTTGATGAACTGTCAATGAAAAGACGCCATTCACTAGGGATACAAGGAATTCCAATTGAGTAAAAAAGCCCACTAACATTGTTGCAAAAGCAAATTGCATTTTGCATGGTGAAAAAACTGGAAAAGCTTTGGTGCCGTTTACGTTGCTCAGTAATTTCAACAGAGTCATCAAGCAATTTCCACTGCTTAAGTCGTGACGTTAACAACTCTGCATTAGATTTGGTCAAACCGAGATCTCTGATCAAATCATTGAGATCTTTCTGATTGGGATAATAAGGTTTTTCTCTTCTAAGTTAGAATTTAGGACATAGTCATCAATTGTTACATCATCCTCATCAGTAGCGGATTCATCAGCTGAGACAGGGTCTTGAGAACGAGTAGGAATGGGTACTGGCAGTTGATCAGAATGTGGCACAGGAGCAATTGAAGAAGGAATACTGGGATAAACAATTGGAGGAGCATTCTTTCCAGTTCGACGTTTAGACGGATCAACTATATAAAAGTAGCAATCATTTGTGTGGTTAGTTGGTTCACGCCATATTCTTGGAATGGCAAATTTCATTGCTCTTTTTTCTCCTCGATACCACCCTAAAAAGAAATGCTGTTGTCACTAGTCAAGTCTCGGCTTTTTATCATAAACAGTAAACACACAACAGTTCAAATTCAATAGCAGAATATTAACAAGACTTACCTTCCAGAGTTTTTTTGCTGTAGTCACAAGCAAAATGTGGAGCCCAAGTCCTGTCTTGGTCTCCAACAGGCATACTAAAATAAGAATTATAAGCTTCACACATCTTTGCAGATGCTAGAACAGAGTGTTTCCTTGCTCTGGTCTTGATAAATTCTCCACATATGAAACAAAATGCATCGGGAGAATGCTTGCAGCTACCCCTCTTAGACATTTTCAACAACAAATACCAGGCAGATGATGATTATTTTCAAGAAATAAGCTTAATAATAAAAGTATGTAATGGTAAAAACTAACCTGCAAACAAACAATAATTAAAAACGTACGGTACTGTGCACAATCGTTGCTAAAAAGTGGATACAACAACTTCCCATATGCTGTTTAAATACTTTTGGGCTACTATATCTCAATGTATATTGTGTGATTGCAAAATTTCGCTCTATTAACTACAAAAGTAAAGTTTAGATCACGCTATATTTATTTGTGTTAGTTTCTAGGTGTAACCAATTGGGAAATATCAATTAGAACTTGGGAACAAACAAAAAAATTTCTTTGTTACGCAGTGTTATGTAACCGTTGTCTGTGTTCGAATATGTCGCTCCTGACGAAGAAAAACTGACTTTGGTTTTTCTAAACATTGGATTTTATATGTATATAAAGGTCATTTTGATATTTAATTATACCAGAAGAGCTATACAGAAAAGTTAAAGCATCAAGTAAACAAGCTGCTCTGTAAGAACAAGTGGATTCAGCGCTAACATTTTGAAAATAAAATTTTGATTTTTGCATTTGTAGAAGCAACCCAAATTTAAGATCATAATCACTAACTCGCGTTTTGCGCTCCCTTCCATCTGCTCTTAAGACCCATTATGTATTGAGAATCTATGGTAAATTCACGAAAGCAGTCTTATTGTTGGACAATCAATTACGGGGAGAAGAATGAAGTTCATTTTGGTGAGGCAACTTGTTTGATGGATTGTGGCTTACAAAAAAAAATAAGGTGACCAATGTCTGAAAAAAGAGGTGCCCTAACAGGCCTACGGCAAAAAATCATTGACAGGAGAGACCCAGGGTTACCACAATCCTCAGGAAGACCAACAGCAATTTCGATCTAATTCAACAGAGTCGAGAACCTGCTACCACTTCAAGGGGGCTTGATAATCTAATTAGTGCAGCTTAGAAATGCGTGCGCTAGCCCTAAAGTCGCGAACAATAATCACTACGCCACTGCAGATGATATTCTGTCCCCCCTTATTTGTGAAACAAATGCGTCAAAACTTAGTTTACCATTGGACGATGCTGTCGATCAAACCAATATGTTCCAAACCTTTTTGACACCACGGATCCTTTTAAAGACTTTGGAAAATGTTGTGCACCCTCAACTCAAAAACCAAATATTTAGTTGAAGATAAACCGCTCATTTCCAACTAAAAAAATGTTGATTTTACGACATTTTTTCCCACGCTACGTAGTCTCAGACGTGCTGATTCATTGCATGTCTACCAATACACACTCACTTTTGAACCAGACATTTTGCTGGAGCATCGTAGCATTTAAAATTTTGTATGTCCTTCATGGGGAATACCAATGAAGCTTTCACAGAATTTGAACTTAAGACCTTTTGATCCGAAGCCCGTAGCAATTACCACTACACCACGGCGGCTACTGCTTACTTCCAACCAGACGGTTATATTCTTGTTTAAAGGAGATCAACTTTTTGAAAGCCATTGTTTAAAAAAAATTACTTAATTGCTCTTTGCCCACCAAAAAAACTCGTTTTCTTATTCACAGTTGTAGGTTTTAACTCGCAGACTGCAAACCCCATATGCAGCCTAACTTCCTGAAATAATGGGTGTTTCAAAAAATTTGATATCATTTTACAATCTAACAACTTTGGCAGTTCCTGCTTAAATGACTTTAAATTTACACAGCATGTGTAGAAACAGGCCAAAATTTTGTGTTTAATATTTGATATGTTTATTTTTTCAGGTGTAGAAACTTTTAATTGATAAATTATTCGTACTGCGTTCAAACCTGTGTGTGTAAGTGGTATTTACTAGCAGAGAAAAGGCGTTTTGTGTGTTGGAGCATGCTCGAACAAACTCAAACAAGACTGTGCAGCATGCGTTTGTGAGAAAGCTCTCTAAGAAGTCACCAACTGCAAAGCAGATTTGAAGCTGGAAAAAGAAATTCGAAGACGAGGGATGCCTGTGCAGAGCAAAAGGATCTGGACGACCAGCAACAGTAGAAGGGAAGGTCGAGCGGATTCGCCAAACACTCTTGCGAAGCCCCAAAAAGTCTATAAGAACAAGTATGGAGACCCTGATATCAGCAACGACAGTTTGGCGGGTAGTAAGGAAACGTTTGGTAATGAAACCCTACAAACTGCCGGTTGTTCAGACCATAACTGCAGCTGACAAGCGAAAGTGCAACAATTCTGTGTTCATATGCAAGAGAAACTTGAAGAAGACGAGTTCCATGAACGTCTTGCGTTCAGTGATGAAGCCACATTTCATGCGAATGGCAAAGTCAATAGGCATAATGTACGCATTTGGGGCAAAGAAAATCCCCATGCCACTATTGAGCATGAAAGGGACTCACCAAAAAAGAATGTGTTTTGTGCCATCTCGAAAAACCATGTTCAAGGCCCATTTTTCTTTGAGGGAAATGTGACTGGCGATGTTTATCTGCAGATGCTTCAAAACTGGCTAATGGATGAGCTTATCGCAAATGAACATGAAGATTTCATTTTTCAATAGGACGGTGCTCCACCTCACTGTGCGGGCTTATCTCAATGACAATCTGGCAAGGAGATGAATCGGGCGTGATAGTGCTGAAGACAATGTGATGATGAAATGGCCTCCACGTTCATCTGACCTGACCCCCTGCGATTTTTTTTCTCTGGGGTTATGTGAAGACCTTGATTTATGTCCCCCCCTCCCCCTGCAAATGTAAACGAGCTCAAACAAAGAATCTCTATCGCACTGGAGACAGTTACCCAGGACATGCTGCATCGTGTTTGGGAGGAGCTAGACTACCGATTTGACGTGTGACGGGTAACAGGCGGTGCGCACATTAAACATTTGTGAAAGCTTTTATGGAATTCATGTGCCTTTAAATTTCTTATTCAAATTTACAGAAATAAATCTTGTTTTGGTCAACATTAAAACCTGTTGAATTTCATTTGATTGGACTATTACGTTTCTGTAATATTTACATGTCAAATGACGTCAAATTTTTTGAAACACCCTGTATTTTATGGACCTCCGGTGGAAACCATTGGATTAGACCAACACTACGTGAGGCTGCACTTTAAACTGCTTGCCAACAAAATTATCGTCTCTGGTAACTATTGTAACTGCATTGTACACAAACAAGCCACGAGTCTCTCACTTAAAAACTCACGAAGTTTATATTTTGTCGAGCAGGCATAACAAGCGTAAATCGCTTCTAAAACCAATGAGAAGCAACCAGAACTACTTCAAAAGTAGCTGCAACGCCTAGTTGTGGAACAACACATCAATCAATGATCAACATGAAGAGCGCGAAAATGCGATTACAGAGTAGTTTGTTGGCAGTTCTGAACGGCAAACTATGAAAGGAGTAGATGCCATAATCCTCAACTTTCTGCTGGTGTTCCATTTTCTTTGTTTGATTCAGTTTTCTTTTCTTTACTACGCTCTCTATGTTTGTGATCACGCTTCTTATCTTTGTGATGAGATTTGCTACTGCTCCTGCAATAATTTAGAAAAAAATCAGAACAGAACGCAAAAAATTGAGTGGAACGAAGTGTAGGTTACTATCTAGTGCCAAAATCATATAACTAAAACACAAAACAAATAAAATTCAAATACGCAAATGAGTGGCAATATCAGTGACATGAATGAGTGCTTAACAAAACTTTAAAACTCTCACCTTCTTCTAGGTGAACGGGATGAGCTTCTTCTTCTTGAAGACCGGGATCGTGATCGCTTTCTACGATCTCTACTTCTACTCCGACTACGGCGACTGCTACGTCTGAAGAACAACAATGATGATGAATGTTGAGATTCATTGTGAATTAGCGCAATTTAATCAAACGCAAGTCGCAAACAAGTCGGGCTTATTAAATCAGTTAGCTCAGAAGATGTCGCATGCGACGAACAGCAAGAATGCACCAATCAACAGCCGCCTCAACGTGGTGGTGCGGTCCCCGACCTCGTATGGGTTGGGTCGAAATGGCTGTTGGCCTTCCCGAAGATCCCAGTTACCAGGGCACTCCCCTCACACAAACCAGTTTTCGCCGTGCTGCCCCCTAAACGACCGCAGAAGAGCAGCCCACAGCTTCTTTAAAATCGGTCGCCTGTCTTCTCTCTTCTCCTGCCTTTCTCTTGCCCGTCAGCGTCTCCTCATCCTTCTCCTTCTCCTGATGAGCGACAACGTCCATCCTAACCCTGCCCCGTCTTTCCATGTTCAGTGTGCGCTGGAAATGTGACCTGACGGGGCAAGTCAGTGCAATGCTGCTCCTGCTCCAAATGGGTCCACCTAAAGTGCTCACTACTATCCTTCCCTAAATTCAGAACTCTTGGCAGCTCTCAATACTAGAGTCGCCTTTTCCCTGCTGTGTCCCCGCTTCTTCCGGAGACAACATTGCGACTTCCTCCTCAAACTCCTCCAGCTTGTATACCTCCACTGCTCAATCTGGCCCCCCTCTGCTAATGCAGCACTCCCGCCCCACCCTTGCCTTCAAACCTCTCATCCCACTTCCGCCCAATTTGTATCTTCTTCCTATGCACCCTCACCACCGCTCTGACTGTCTCGCTACACCTCCTGCTTCCTCTTTCCCCCCTAACTTCCTCAGGGTTCTTCAATGGAATGCTGGGGGTCTCCGAGCCAGGAGCACTGAGCTTCTATACTTTCTTTTGCCTCATCCCATTGACCTTATCTGCATCCAGGAATTCAATCACAACTCATCTTCCTCTTTACAGATTCCTGGATATTCTGCTCTGCGATCTAATCGCACCCACTTCCGGTCTGGCATTTTTTCTCCACAGATGCCATGCACTCTAGCGGCAGTGTCAACATTTTCGTCAGACAGAGTTTATCCTTCTCTGAACTTTCTACCTCCTCTCTTTCTTCACTTGACCCCTACTCTGATTACATAAGTCAACATCTCTAAACAACTCCTCCTCGCTCTCATTCCTTAATGTTTACGTTCCCCTTATTCGCTCTTCTATGACGGATAGCAGAACTGACTCCTTTTCTCTTTCGATTCTTCCCTCCTCCAGAAATCTATTTGCTCTGGGGGACTTCAATTACCATTACCCTATCTGGAACTCAAAAGGTACTTCCGACCCCCATGAGGAGGAAGTATTCGATTGGGTCATCTCTTCTGACCTCCTCCTCCTCAATGACCCTGATATACTTACTCTTCTCTATTGCTCCTCTGGCAGTCGCTCCTCCCCAAACATCTCTTCTGCCCCCTCGTCTCTTGTTCCCGGAAGGTGCTTCAAAACCTGAGTTCTAATCACCTACCAATTCCACTAACCACCCCTCTTTCTCCGGTCTTTTGCTCCAACGAGCGTTCCCCTTCCTTTAATTTTCAGAAAGCTCGCTGGAATGACTTTGCCTATTACTTTGAATCTTATTGTCCTACCACAAAGTAATACTCGTCTCTCTTTCCTCTGCTGCTGCTCTCTTTACTTCTCTGACACTAAATGCGGCCAAATCTTCCATTCCTTACGGCAGCATCAAACGACATTCTAAAGCCTGGTGGTCTGTTGAAGTGGAAGAAGCGGTTAGTGAAAGACGCAAGGCTTTCGCTGCCGCTCACAGAAGTGATGAAGATCGCCAGGTTTACATCTCCGCTTCTCGGCGCGCCTCGTCAGTCATCGCCAAGTCTCGGCGCGCCTCGTCAGTCATCGCCAAGGCCAAGACGGAGGCATGGCAGACGACTTGCTCTTCTCTCTCACCTAAATCTAACCCTAAATCTGTGTACTCTCTCTTTTGTTCTGTCGCTGGCTCTTCTTCCTCCTCTCCTAACTTCCCCAACTGTTCCTCTCCCAGAGAATCGGCTTCGGTCTTCGCCGATTACCTGTGATCCCACTTTTCCGTTTCCCAGCCAAGGCTATTTTTCCGAGCTCTGCCGACCCACGTGCCCTGTGGAGTCTCACACGTCCTTTTGCTCCTCTTCTCCCCCACCCAACTTCTTGTGGCTGCGTCTAACCTATCTTCGTCCATTGCCACTGGCCCAGACAAAGTTGCCTATCCCATGCTAAAACACCTTCCTTGCTCTGACATGGATTTTCTTCTTCACATTTTCAATCTTTCCTGGTCCCTGCATTCCTTTCCTTCCATATGGAAGACATCTTCTATTATTCCCATCCATAAGACGGGAAAGCCTCTCAACCCTCTTGCTCCCGTCCGGCCTGTCTCTCTCACCTCGTGCACCTCAAAGCTTTTAGAACGCATCATTCTATCTCGTCTACTCTTCTTTCTTGAATCTAATTCCATTTTTTCTTCCCGCCAGGTCGGTTTCCACCCTAGACGGTCTACTCTAAATCAAATTCTGTTTCTTGCTCAGTCCATTTCGGATGGGTTTAACAAACCCAAGTCGGGCTCTCCGACGATCCTCGCTACTATTGATTTCTCCAAAGCTTTTGACTCTGTCTGGCATCCCGCTCTTTTCCAAAAACTCATTTCGGTTGGCCTCCCTCCTTGCTTTGCTCGTTGGACTCAATCTTTCCTTTCTGATTAGGCGCGCTTGCGTGGTTTTTCAAAATCACAAAAGTCGCTCCTTTCGAATCCATCGAGGTGTTCCGCAAGGATCCGTCCTTGGCCCTGTACTTTTATCTCTTTTCATCAATGATCTTCCTGCTTCTCTGCCTTCTTCCGTCAGCTGCTCCCTTTATGCTGACGATCTCGCCATTTGGTCCCCCTCTCCCACGGTCTCCACTGCGGTGGAGGCCACACAAGGAGCTCTGTTTCGATTGGAGTGCTAATCTGAGTACTGGTGTCTTCCTCTTAATCCCAGCAAATGTGAGGCCTCCGTCTTTTTAGTGGATCCCCACCAAGCTAACCTCCAGCCTCAACCTCCTCTTATTCAACTTCCGCCTGCGTTTCAATCCCACTCCAACTTTTCTTGGGGTCACCTTCAACCGCACTCTTTCCTTTTCTAAACATGTATCTTCGCTGAAGGCAAAGTTCTTCTCTCGTCTCAAGGCCTTACGCTGTCTGTATCTCTGCTTCCTCATGGGGTCACTCTAAGGAGTCCCTCTCTCTTCTGTATAAAGCTTTTTTTCGGCCCCTTCTCACTTATGCTTCACCCGGATGGTTTCTTTTCTTAAGCATTACCAATGTCACCAAATTGGAACGCCTTCACCGAACGGCCAGTCGCGCCATCACTGGCTGCCTCTCGTTCTCCCCTATCCCACTTCTCCTCTCTGAGGTTTCTCTACCTCTCCAACGAGTCACTCTGACTCATTTTGCTCTTTTGTCTTATGAGCGGGCTCTTCCTTTCCTAACCTCCTTTCCCATTCCAGGTTTGGCGAGACTTGAAGTGAAAACAAGACTCTGTAGATCTTCCTGGAAAGTTTTTGCATCCCCTCACCCGCTCAAGCTTCCCTCTACAACTCCTAGGGAGGTCTTTTGGCTTGCCCTCACTTTCCTCCTTGGAATCTGACTTCCTTCATTGTGGAGTCCACCCTTTCCTGTCCACGCTCCCGCTCTGATCTCCCTCTCTCTCGCCAAGGTGGGGCTCTCGCTCACCTTAACTCTCTCTCACCTTGGACACACGGCTCTGGTGTACTGGCCAACTGCTCTCTCTGTGGGACTGAGGCCAGTCTTTCCATTTCAGCAGGCCCAGTATGCTCAAGTTTTTCCGCTGAAGCCTGCGCCATTCTGCAAGATCTTTACCGGTCTTGGCAGCACCAACAAGTCTGCCATTTCTCTTCTTCTATCTGACTCTCGCTCCGCCGTTGCTACCCTATCCTCCCCTCTGTGTTTCCTTATACCTCAATCTCTCTGGCAGATGTGGCAGGAACTGTCTTCTCTCTTCTCTTGTTCGATTAGACCACAATGGGTCCCCAGACACTCGTTTCTTCCGGGGAACGACGCGACTGATGACCTGGCCAGACGGGGAGCGCTGCTCGCTCCTTCTGCAATCCCTTGTAGTCTCTGTCCTCTTATCTCTCGTATCCACTCTTCTCTTTTCTCGGACTGGAGGTGTACTGTTTCATCAAAATTCTTCGACACACAGGTTCCCTCGATTTCCAGCGAGGAACGTGTGCTCGCTCGTCATGCTTGCTGTGTTCTCTCTCGTTTACGCTGCAACGGACACAGCCTACTGTTAACCTCTTATCTCTCTAGGATTGGCAGAATCTTTCCTGCAGCGCCTGCGGACACCTCTCATCTCATTCTGCACTGTCCAGCCACGGACTCTTTGCACCGCTCGCTCTTTGGCGACTCTCTGTCTCTCTACGACCTCAGGTACAGGCCCTGAAGAGTTGCCCGGCTTCTGGGGCTCCATGGTCTTTCGCATGCCCCCATTTCTCGGAAAGAGTTGGGTAACAACAACAACACGAACAATAAGAAAAAAGACCGTGAGACCGACCAATAACCAGATGGGCGAGTAACTAGTCACAAGGGTATTGGCATATGTAGCGGAAAATTTTGGGATTGGAAAGTTTTTGGGTTGCTTTTTGTAGTTAGCAATAAAAGGAAAATAGTACTAATTTCACGCAAACAAAAAAAAATAGAACCAATAACTCACCTTCTATCACGTGATCGCGATCTTCGGTATCTTCCTCTTGAACGCGATCGTGATCGTCGTCTACGTGATCGCTCACGACTTCGCGACCTACGACGCTGATGGCGCGAGCGGGAACGGCTTCGTGATCTCTTTCCTGCAATATCACACATCAATGCTGGTGACATTTTTCAAATCAAGACTACAACTTTAAGTAGACTATACCAGCGATTACTGAATCAGCCTCTCCAGCGAGGCTGAGGCCTAGTTGTTTAGAAGTGGTCAGAATTTATTCATGCCACAGATTACTAAACATTGTTTGTCTGCTTGGTATAACAACAATTACTAGATTATAAGTAAATAAATAAATAAATAGACTCGGTAAAATATTTAAGAGTGCTCAATAACAAAAACAGTTAGAGCAAATTAATATATATCTTTATTAGCAAAAATACTACAGCCTGTTTCGCCGTTAAGGCTCCTCAGGTATTTCTGCAAAAAAAACGAAAAATGAACCCAAAACAAACAGAGAATGCAGTATTACTTACGGTTGTTCGGGGGAGTAATCAGAAATAGTATGGTAGCCAGCAGAAACTATACTAAAGAATAATCTGCTGGTTCTCCTGCAAACAGTAAACTCATCTGGGTAACTAAGAACTGTGGAGGTTGGTATGAGAGTAATAGTGACGTAACAATGGGAACAGGTATATACTTAATATGGTAAACGGTAAGTTGGGAAAATAGACGGAAAAGAAAGGATAAAAAAAACGGCAAAAGTAAAAGAACAAAACACGTAAATTACAACGAACCGTCCAATCTGATACTTTTTAATTTAAATTTTTTCCTGTGGCGGCATGTTTCTACAGCACCATCATACAAATGCGGAGGGAGCAGATGTAACCTGTGCCTGGCTGAAAAACTTGCCATCTTAAGCGGCGACAGGAAAATGATGCTAAATAAACGATCTGAAATAGTGAATACATGCCGCCACAGGAAAAAATTTAAATTAAAAAGTATCAGATTGGACGGTTCGTTGTAATTTACGTGTTTTGTTCTTTTACTTTTGCCGTTTTTTTTATCCTTTCTTTTCCGTCTATTTTCCCAACTTACCGTTTACCATATTAAGTATATACCTGTTCCCATTGTTACGTCACTATTACTCTCATACCAACCTCCACAGTTCTTAGTTACCCAGATGAGTTTACTGTTTGCAGGAGAACCAGCAGATTATTCTTTAGTATAGTTTCTGCTGGCTACCATACTATTTCTGATTACTCCCCCGAACAACCGTAAGTAATACTGCATTCTCTGTTTGTTTTGGGTTCATTTTTCGTTTTTTTTGCAGAAATACCTGAGGAGCCTTAACGGCGAAACAGGCTGTAGTATTTTTGCTAATAAAGATATATAGATTATAAGTATAAAGGAAACTAAAACCGGGCCAGAATCATCGCCTTAACATCTCCATTTCCCCACTACCAGGAGCTTAAAATCAGGAAAGTTTTCCATTAGGACATTCAACATTCTCGCCTACTCTCTTCTAATGACCTCTATTTAATTCGACTTCAAAACTTTTGATGGCGGAAAATAAACTAAACACAATTCTGTCTAAATTAAAATCAACAAAAAATCTATCTATAAAAACATCGCGCCGACTGTACAAAAAATCATGGGTCGTAACATTAATATTTATTACCACACAGTTTATGTAGCTCCATTAACACCAAACCCAGTGAAAATAACGCCTCTAAAGAGCCATTGCACTTATTTTTTAATAAGAAGCCCAGTCGGCAGTAATGCTAATGATACCAAACGCATTGAACAACTCTCTACTTTGCCAGCAAAAATCTATTAAAGTACGGATTTGCTGAAAGTGGTGTTGGTGATGGTGGCAAAAATGGAAATTTACTACTGTTAATAGAAATAAGTCCAGACTGGCATACTTGAACGGCGGCTCGGATCGAGGGCGCGAGAGATGAGCGTTTGTGCTTCTTTGACCCGCCGCATCGCTTCTTCAATCTCTTTCGAGTTTCCGCCTTCTCCCTTGCTATTTGGCTTCACAATTGCGTTGTTTGAATGATTGATTCTATAACAAGTAATGATGACATGTATTTGGTGGGTGAAGAAAATTCATTTATTTTTTACTCCACAAAAAGTGTAGAAATTTTAAAATTACTTCCAAGATTACTTAACAAAAAGCACATTGTATGGATGGCATTAGCATCGTTCTAACTCAGTCATTTAGCCATTTGTGAATTAAATGCCTCCATTTTCCGTCGATGAACATGGAGCGTACAGTAAATCTGTAACTGAACCATTTTTCCAATGCTTCCTCCAATAGCTGACATGCACATTACAATGCAAGGGTAATACAACTAAGTAATAACATAGCATTACTTGATGGGTCGATCTCCGAGCAGGGCCCCGTTAAGCTTCATCGCTTTTTCTACGTAATCAACATGACCAAACTCCACAAACGCGAATCTGGTTGGTTGCGTTTCCTCACCAGCCAATCGGACCAACTTGACCTCACCACAAGGAGAAAAAAACTCCGTCAACTGATCAGCAGTAATGGTCTGCAAAACAATGTTATTAAACAAAATAACAAGACAAATAACGTAGCATTAGTACAAAAATAAACAAACATATGAACTGTATCAGCGTCATAAATTAATAAAGACAGAACAGTACCAAATATTACGTAACAACAGTTATCTTTACAATCATTTAAAACCCCAAACATTGCTAAGGTTTTATGAATATAACGAACCGATGAATCAAGATTTCCAACATAAATAGTCCGACGAATTTCATCCAATTTTGCAGGGTCCATACTGCCCATCTGGTAAAATACCAAATAAAAGCACACAAAGACCAAGTCAACCACACTTTGTTCAAATCATTTTAGAAAAGAATAACCATGCAGTTTACAGCGATTTAAATAGAGCCATGTTTTAAATGAGATTGCGTTTTGGAGATATTTGAGTCAAACAGCATTAACAGGTCCGTGACCACTGTTGTAGCGATTAAAAACCGATCTATTTCTACGCAAATGCAAACTTTCAAGGCCTCTTTCTTCACGAAATATCTACAAAAATCTCTGTTGCTACATTATAAAATGTCTTTGTTTCATCGTACTCTCATTTCACCTGTTTTGTCAGTTTTTCATTTATAGCTTGTAATATTTTTAGATCCTTAGCATGGCCATGATGACCGGTGAGAACCAAGCAGCATTGCTAACAATAAAAGATAGGAATCAACAAGACTACCTGATCCTATACAAAAATTTATTTTCAAGAGGAAATAGGATCCGAAACAAACTGTAATTTCAATCTCTTACATTCATACTACTAAAATAAATTACAAAATAAAATGAATTAAACAACATGATTATCATTTTTTATAGAAAAAACAAGTTCTTTAAAAAAATTCCACATACTTGTCCAAGATTAGCGGGACCTACGAACTGCATGGCAAACGCCTCGTCAGGAATGATTCCTAAAAATTAAGTCTTTATAAAAAGTCACAAAAAGAAAACTATTAACCAATTGCCACTATACACTATAGTATGAATGCATTGCTTAGCAACAGTTTTATGATTGCAGTGTAGTTGTAATAGACACCAACCTGTTTTTCATCAAACAACAAGACTTCAATAATATAGTGATGCTGATACTGTTCATAGTAAAAACTTGGAATAAAATAACAAAAATAAGAATTAAGATGTTATTACGATAGAAGCATAATAACACCCTGCCATAAAACAAGATGTTATATTTTACAGTTATTATCATAATAATAATTTAAGCAAAAATTCAAACACAAATGTTCAATTGAAAGGTTGAGTGCAATCATTTTTTACGTTCAAGTTCCGATCGTGGTCCATTTAAACACTGCACTCTATTTAAACTCTGGATTATGGAAATAATTTTTAATACAATGTAATAGTTTCTTTTAAAATAAACTATTCACAGTCACTAAAAGGAATCAGTACAGTCACTATTTACTACTAACTGACATAAACCTAATACTAATGTAATTTGATAACAAAGTTCCATGTTGCATTGATCTGTAAACAAAAATAAACAAAAACAAGTGCAGACGACGTAGCATCGAAGCGAAACATCAGCCGTCCTTTTCAGCCTAGTTTATCGTGGAGTGAGGTTGTTTCGCTGAACAAACAATGCAAAAACACATACAAAGTGGTGAGCAATGTTATAGTAACAACAAATCATAAGTAAGTAATCTAACTAAAAACATTACATTTTATTTTCTACCTTCAAAACGATCTTGCTACTGCAAGCAAGTTTTGGAAGCTATCGTGATCCATTTCCAAGACTGTGGTAAGAAACCAAGATATAAATACCAGAGAATCAAAACTACTCTTCTCAAAATTTAGTTTAAAAATATAAGTGAATGAAAAGTAGCTTAACATATGGGACATAAAACCGTTTTAAACGATCTTATTGACGGTTGAAAAAATCTTCAGGATTGTTTGCTTTCACAAACTACGACACATTTTAAGCTTTATTATAATAATGTCTAGCGATAAAGGCTATGATATTTGTCATACTTAAAAAGCATCTAGCAAACTTAACATAAATAACGACAAAAAGAACATACCAAGTAACAAAAAGCAAATGAGTATTATTTATGTCATACCTTCATTAAATGGAACACAGACCAGAGGTCGATCAATGAAAACAGTGTTAGTAAGATGTTGGGCCACTCCAACAGAGCCACCTTCTTGAAATTTAATGAAGGAAACTTTTGTACCAGGATTTCCAGGTTCCCTAGCAAAATAGACAGCTTAGACTTCTCGAACATAATCACACATTGCTTTGCATTTTTAAATTCAGGTCACTTCAAAAAAAAGTAAAAACTTTGGTCACATGGAAATAGTTTCAGATTTTAAATTTTATAGGTCAACAAGCCAGCTCTGCCAATGGCACCTGGAAGGGCCGGCTTCACCTGAATAACATCTCTGAAAGCAGAAAGAATAAGTCAGCACAAATGGGAGCATTGCCCATACATCACTAATACTTTGAATTAAGACTAATTAATTAAGTCTTACAAACTCTTTGTTATTTCACAAATTCTATCCATTCCTCATTAAGTACAGAGGCAAAACTCAAAGTTTGGGGTGGGTGATATACGAGGTGTGTCCGAAAAGTAACGAGACTGGTGTTATAAAAACTGTATTGAAAAGTATTGAAATATACCAAAGTCAAATTCCTTCAAAGTAATCTCCTTCCACTTTGAAACACTTGTGCATTTGCCTTTTCCAGGATTCAATACCCCTTTGGAAGGCATTTTCTGGGATCTTTTTGAGCTCCGTCGTCGTGGCCATTTTGATGGAATCGATGTCAGAAAAATGGGTTCTCTTCAGAACAGATTTGATCTTGGGGAAGAGGAAAAAGTCACACGGGGCCAGATCGGGGGAATATGGGGGGGTATTCCAAAGTTGCAATGTTCCTTCCTGCAATAAACTGACCAATACTCAGGGCTGCGTGATCAGGAGCGTTATCGTGATGGAGCATCCATGCGTGGGCTTCCCAAAGGCTCCGTCTCTTGTCACACACTGTCTCATAAGGCGCCGAAGAATGTCTTTAAGACATCGTTCATTTCAAATTCCTACCCCAAGGCCAAACAGTGAACCAAACCGTCTATAAAGACATTTTTCTGAGCCTTATGAGACAATGCGTGACAAGAGGCAGACCTTTTTGGGAAGCTTACACATGGATGCTCCATCACGATAACGCTCCTGATCACACAGCCCTGAGTATTGGTCAGTTTTTCGAAAGGAACAGTGCAATTTTGGAATACCCCACATATTCCCCCGATCTGGCCCCATGTGACTTTTTCCTCTTCCCCAAGATCAAATCTGTTCTGAAGAGAACCTATTTTTCTGACATCAATTCCATCAAAATGGCCGCGACGACGGAGCTCAAAAAGATCCCAGAAAATGCCTTCCAAAGGGGTATTGAATCCTGGAAAAGGCAAATGCACAAGTGTTTCAAAGTGGAAGGGAATTACTTTGAAGGAATATGACTTTGGTATATTTCAATACTTTTCAATACAGTTTTTATAACACCAGTCTCATTACTTTTCAGACACACCTCGTATATGTTTTTGCTTCACAACTACTGAAATAAGTTATTGCACCCCTCTCGTAATATATTTGTGGCACCAAGTTCCTTGGCTGCATCTATACTCCTTGGTCCCAGAATAGAGCAAAAGGGGGCTATACCTCTGCTGATCATCCAATTAGCCTAATAACCCATTTTGAAGAAAATATTTTTCTCAATAGATACAATTGCATATTGACCAAATTTCACTTGATCATTCTCCCTCAAACTTTGGGTTTTACTAACCATGCTCATATTCAGGGCTGCAGAGCCATAGCTGGGAGCTGTTTAGCCAACAATTTTTAATGGAGGTGGAACTAGAGCCTGTAACTGCATTGATTATGAAGCCAGAGCTAGTAACAATGGCAAATTCCCAGAAAATAAAAACTCTATGATTTCGCACAAGTTTACAAATTATTAAAAAAAAAAAACACATCAGCAATTTATGATGAAAAGAAAGTATTTTAAACAATCTATTCAAAGCAAAAGTCAACAATCACGCCAGAGAGAAATGAGCTCAGACATCAAGTGTACTAACAACCATGGCTTACCAGCCCAATTAGTCGCTTTTTGCCGTGCCATGGTAAAAAGCCTGTTTCTGTGAACAGCAAAATAGTTTGATTTTAGAATTGTTTGTTAATGATGCAATTGTCACACACACTGATTATCTCTTGTAATTCTTTTTTTGTCTAGACTGGTTTTGCATAGTTGTCATTACACTACATTGCTAGTAAATTCTTTCATTGCATTTTACATGCTGTAGCAGTCATTTATTTAATCAGAGTGTATCTTATGTGGTATCGTCATGTGGTAATTCACTCTTCATTTCATTTGGTTTCACCAACAAAAAATTAAAAACAAAACCAACCAAGTGTTTTCTCTTTTAGCAACGTTTAGTTAGGTTTTTGTTAGTGTAGTGAACTGTTCACGTTGTGAACTAGTTTAAATTTTTAAACCTTGTCTGTAGTCACTTTTGAATAAACCTCAAAATGGAGCCAGACTTGGAGCTCAATTAAAAACTACAGCTCTGGAGCTGGAGCCACTGGTGTAATACTTGACGGCTTTGCAACTGAAAACACACCTTTTCTGTAGTAACTCCACATCCCTAGTCATAATATTGACTTCCTAACTACAAAACTGAGATTGTGCTTAATTAAAGCAGCAAATAAATTCACAAACCTTCATGCGTTCATTTGACTTCAGTGCATAAGCTCATCAATTAAAAGTTGTGAGAGGATGCTAAACGGACTGATGTATATACATGAATTAAGCCATGAAAGCCTTATTATTAATAATAACCCTATCACTCATAACTTTTTCTAACAGTAGGCCTGGTAATAAAACATAAAACCTCTGGCTGCGCGTATGTGCCTTCCTCCCAGTATTAATGCAGTCAAAGGAGAGTAAAGAGACCTGAAGCCCCAAGCACAGTATCTACAGTACAATTATTACCATAGATTTCAGTGGATAATGTGCCAACCAGTTTCTGTGCTAAAGGAGTGAATAAGTTTGAATGCTGGAAGAGTTCACAACAAAACTTGGCAAGCTGTTCCGATTTCACTAAACGTAATAAAATTGTCTGAAGGGTTGAGTGCTTGGGCACACGACATGACTGTACTACAACACAAAACCAGTATGTTTGTACCAGTAAACCAGTATGTTTATGCTGTAACATATTATTCTACAGACAGCATATCAGCAATAGGCTGTATTATCTATGTTTGCTTTCACAATGATAGCACAGATAATAAATACACCTGCTGCCTGCTGCTGTTTTCACTAAAGTGGTATCAGACAGCATTATAACATCATTTAACTCCTTCAATCAAGCAATCATCATATGACGATTTTTGCACTTAAACCCTTTCGCTCCTGCAAGACCATAATACGATTTTTTTCAAAAGTTTAAAAAATCAGTTTACTTAAAAGATGATTTATGACTTCATTACTCAACCGATTTTTTATTTAATTAAAAATTATTTCAGGGCAATTTTGATAATGTTTTAATTGTCTTCAGTATTTGTTTTTACACTGAAAAAATTGAACTATATTACCTGTAGTCAAATTTTTTACCCCCCTAAAATTTGGTAACCTAGTATAAACAGATATATTTGATACATAAACAATGCAACAACCTACCAACTGTTAATATCTTTAGAAAGCTCAGAAAATTAGCTTTCAAGTAATATATAATATTAAATAGTTGAGGCTTAAAATTACTTTATAGTGGCTGATAAAGAATTGGTAGGTGTACACATTTTTCATTTTTTGTGAAAAAATTTTCTGACTGTATTTCAGAAAATTGCAATTTGTGACAAAACTAAGTTTTTTGGTGCCTTTTGGCTATCTTTCCTGAAAAGCATGGTTATTTAGCTGTCTGTATCCATATTTCTCAAAACATTGATCGAAAAATGAAGCCTCTAGAATTTTTGAAAGATAGCTGACACCAAGCAAAAAACTGGTAATTTTTTACAAAAAAGGAGGGGGATCAACATGGCCATGCATCATCTTTAAAGACAAAACATTTCTCTCAAACTAAATATCATTTAAAAGTTTGAAAAATTTGCTTTCCAGAAATATGTGCTGTTGCAAGGTTTAGGCTGAGAGCTATTCTATATTGATGAAATTGGTAGATTTTGTAGGCCAAAACTGTTTTCAATACCAGTCAAAAACATTTAAAATTTGGGTTTCTGAGCTTTACAAAATTGCAATTTCCAGAAAAACTAACTCGACTGGTAAATTTTGGTACTTTTCCTAAAAAGCATGGTTATTTAGCTGTCTGTATCCAAATTTTTAAAAAGATTGATCAAAAAATGAAGTCTCTAGAATTTTTGAAAGATAACCGGCACCCAACAAAAAATTGGTAATTTTTTGTGCAAAAGAGAATCAACATTGGTCCTGTATCATTTTTAGCGACAAAATATTTCTCTCAAACTACATATCATTTAAAAGTTTGAGAAAATTGCTTTTCAAAAATATGTATTATTGCATGGTTTAGCCTGAGAGTTATTCTATAGTGACTGATGAAATTGGTAGATTTTGTAGGCCTAACCCGTTTTCAATACCAGTTAAAAACACTCAAACTTTGGCTTTCAAAGCTTTACAAAATTGAAATTTTAAGAACAACTACGTCTTTTGGTAAATTTGGTTATTTTCTGAAAAGCATGATTATTTAGTATTCTTGTATATAAGTTTCAAAAAGATTGATCGAAGAATGTAGTTACTAGAATTTTTGATAGATAGCTGACTCTAAAAATATTGAAAGCAAAAAATTGGTGATCCTCCGACAAAAAATGGTAGGAGGTAATCATGGTCCTGTATCATCTTTAGCAACAACATATTTCTCTGAAACAACATATCATCTGAAAGTTTTAGAAAATTACTTTCCAATAATATATAATGTCGCATGGTTTAGGCTAAGAGTTATTCTATAATGATTAATGAAACCTGATATCTGTAATTATCTTCAGTACGGGCCCAAAACACTTAAAATTTGAGAGCTGGATCTCAGAAAATGTAAATTACAAAAAAAGTACTTCCTTTCTAAATTTGAAATCCTTTTTATGCGATTACACAACTCTTCACCCTGTATCAAGTTTCCATGGACCTGGTAAATACTAAATATTTTTTATAGATTTGGTAAGGTAGGGTAATGCAGGTAAGATGGCCCTGTTTCGTATTTAGCAAAAAAATATTAATTTAGGCTTTAATCATCTGCAAGTGAAAGAAATTTCCTTTTCAAAAACAGATCATAATACATATTTTAAGCAGGCCTTAAATGATAAAAAGGCTTGCCTACATGATAAACTCTAAATTATCTTTGATACTGGCCAAAAACCCTCCAAATTTTGGTACTGCTCCTCATAAAATTCCAAATTGTAAAAAAGAGTACACCCTTTAAAAATCTTAAAACACTTTTATAAAATTGCGCCAATCTCTTACCACGTTGTATTAAGTAACCAAGGAGAAAATGCAAACAAAGCATTTTTTATTGACTTTGACAGCCAGGCTATAATCAATCAAAATTACCTCTCTCCCAAAAAAAATGGGGTGGGAAAGAGGAGATTGTTTCACATTAAGTAACAAAATAATCTATTTAAACTACATATCATTTGAATCAGAAAAAACTACCCTTTTCAAAGGCAATATTGAGTGGTATAGGCAAAGAGTTATTTTATAACGATTGATGAAAAGGGTAGATGCAATAGCTTTCAGGACCCTCTAAAATGCCAAAAATTTGAAACAAAAATTTTGTCCTTTGGTAATTTTTAACTGTTTTTCCTCAAAAATATGATTCTTTTACATGATCAAGTGGCCATTATCAAAAAATTCATCTATGCACGAACCCTATAACACCTTTTAAACTTGGGGTAACATTGGTTCCCCCAAACAAGAAAGAAGGGGGTAGATATGTTTTTGTTTTATATTGAGTTGCAAAATATTGTTTTTTGAATACACATCACACAAATTGGGTTGAAATTTCCTTTTTAAAAATGTATTACACTAGTTTGATTTAGTCTTACTTTTATTTTGGTTGATCAAAAACGCAGTTGCAATACACACCTTTTTGTTCAGGCCCAAAATATCTTAAAATATCTATAGTTTTGAGTCTTAGCAAAGTAAAATTTGTAGAAAATCTAAGTAATTTGATACATTTTAACTATTTTTCCTCAAAAGCATGGTTCTTTAGCATGATGTGTCTAAATTTGCAAAAAGATACATGAAAAAGTGAGGTCTCTAAAATTTTTTAAAGCTATGATACCTTATTTTGAAAGTAATTTACTCCCCCAAAAATGAGGGGGTTAATTTGCATAAATCACATCTATGGACAAAAAAATTTTTTGGAGTTTAGCATATTCCAAAACACAATGAAATTTTCTTTTCAGCAATATGACATGATCAATATAATAGCCAATGGCCTAAAACCATTGAAGGATAAAAGTAAAGACAAATAATCGTTTTTTTTTTATGCAAATTAGCCTTATTTTGCATCTGATACAAAGCATTCGAGGACTGCTTTGCAGGAGCAAAAGAGTTAACATTATGATAAAACAAAAGGATTTTTGAAAAATTCAAGAAAAAAAGAAAAAAAGTATGCTTAAAAAATCACTTAAATGCTTTATCACATGTGGTGTCGTTGATAAAGCTTAAATTGTTGAATTATTTTATCATAACCACCTTGCCATTATCTCTGAAAAAAGCTTTCAACTGCATTTTTACTATCAGAAATTTTTGGGAAAATGAAGAAAACAAATAATGATGAAATATGACATTATATTACTTCCTTAAATGACTAAATGTCTCAAAGTTGGTAAGTCGGGTGCTGTCTTGCATCTAAGCATAATTCTGCTTTCCTCCATCGAGAATTTCAAATTTACAAATCATTTTCAATTGCGACATCATTATGACATCACAAACCCCCTTATGATGCTTACCCAGGATGGTGATCAATCGTGCCAAATTCACGCCGATATATCCAGTAATTTTGGAGAAGTGAAAACAGACAAACACCAACACACTGACAGAATACTGCACTATACAATATAGATAAGGCCTACCATTTTGTTGCTATGGCTTGTAATTGTCAACTGGCTTTGCTGAAAAATTGAGATGGGATAGCATAAACAAAAGTCCTAGAGAGCTTATTATGCAACAACTCGTCATTTTTACAGACAACTGCAAACCCCGCCCCAATTAATCTTTACAATATCAATTTCCGTATATTAACTGCTAGTAAATTGCATACAAACACTTACTGTTCTTTTGGGTATAATTGAAATGCATCAATTGGACCCAAAAAACTAAATAACGTGTACATTTGTTCATCTGTAGCACTTGGTGCTATATTAGTTACTTGAACAACATGAGAATCCATTGTACAGCCCAACCAATCCGTTCAACTGGTTTAAATGGCCAGAAGGATACAGCTAACAATAGATATAACCAAAATCTAAAAAAATTTCACAATAGATTGGTTATGACAGAAAAACACAATTACAGAGTTATGAACCCTATTTTAGAATTGCAGAAAAGGGTAGTCACAACTGGAACATTATGATAAGAAATCATCAAACAGACAATGACAGAAAATTGAGGATATTGCAAGAGATCTTAAATTGTTTAAGTTTGCAGCTACTCATTCATGCTGTTGCAGACAGCATATCTAAGTAAACCATAGTTTGAACCCGAATTGTGAGCTTAAACTGTTGAATGCATACAAAACTTCTGATCATTGATACTGTAGGCAATATAATGCTTCAAATGCTCAACCTGCATACTTTTGAGATCAAACCTGGCCTCAGTTTGTTCATCACACCTTACTGTCGGTTAAAAGTTTTATATAATAGATTAGGCTACCAGCTACTAGAGCTAACCAAGTTTTATTCAAGTTTACAGTAAGGAAATGGAATAACAAGCACTTGTTCAATACATCTAACACAAAGTGAATAGAGAGTCTGACAAACTGTAAAATAAACTTTCATTTTTTTGAATCAATAAGAATTGTTATTTATAAAATGAACTAATAAAGAATTTCCATAATTCTTAAAGTGATTAAACACTAATTTTCTCTAAAGTGATTAAACATAAAATTTTTTATTTGCATAATAATCAAACATGAATATTGGCAATTTTAAAGTAATCAGAAATAAAATTGTGTAATTTATAAAGTAAATCAATTATAAATTTTTATAATTTTTAAAGTAATCAGACTTAAATACCTGTAATATTTTAAATAAATCTACCATGAGTTTTGCAGTTTTTATTACTGTTTAAGTCAGTGTCTCTCAAACTTTTTTGTCTGTTGGCACAGTAAAAAAACTAAAAAAAATTGTACTAGATCCACTTTGCAGAGTACTGACAGACCTTTCACCAAAGTGGATCTAGTATAGATCACACAAGTGTGGCGGTCTAAGCTACACTTTATTAAAAGCATCTAGCTTCTTGTTGGTCATCAACTGCACTGAAGAGATCTGATAGATCAAAACAGTTTCACTGTTTGCAGTTTGCTCAGTGAATTTAATTTGTCAAATAAATCAGAGAGAAATGTAATCTTAATCCACCAGATCTCGTCATGAATCAAAAATCTGGAGTCTTTTTTTCAGCCTTTAAGAACGAAATCAGTTCAACCTCAAGTTGGACAACACACTTTAACACTTTTCTTCTTGAGAGCCAATGAACATAGGTGTGATATGAGCCAATGAGGCATTTGTAGTCTAAATGCGTCACTTCACAGAACTGAGAGAAAAGTTGGGATGCAAGCAGTCAAGATGAAGTTTACAATTGTAATCACTTAATCGAGAACAAAAATCAAGTCTTTTGGCAAAGATCTGAAGGCAAGTGCTTCTCTGTGAATCATGCAGTGAACAACTAACACATTTAGATTTTCTTGAAGCACATAAGTGATAAATCCCTTTCTACTTCTGTGCATGGAAGGACAGTGATTGGTCCAAATACTGGAACAGTTTTTCCACTGTAATTTCAATAGCAAAATATTTTCGTTCACCACATTGAAAATATCTTTGCCTTTGGTCATAGTTTGTAAGTCTTTGCAAAATACGTACTTGCTGACACATTTTTCATTCTTTTAGAACTGAATAAAAGCCAGCAGCTGGGCTTTTTCACTAATGTTGGTAGATTCATCAACTTGAAGAGACCACAACAGAGACACTTCAACATCAGCCGCTTCAAAGTGTTGGCACATATGATGATAAGTCTTCAGTTCTACATGAGAATAATATCATTTGACAAAATGAACTCTCATAACTTCTTTGGTGGCATCAGGTCCAAGGATAGTGTTAACAACTATTGCTAAAGCTGGTGCAAGACTGATTCAGCTTCTGTATGAGCTTTTTTGCTTTTTGCTAGCAACTGAGCAACCTTATAATTTGCCATCAATCCCTTTTCTGCAGCTTTAGGTCATAGGTAGTTTGTAAATTTCTTAGCTTGTTTATTTTGTTGAGCCTTGATGTTTTCGAATTATTTCTTTAATTGCTCTTTTACAGCTACATGTTTCGATTCCAAGTGTCACTGCAATTTGCTTAGAACAAGTTTCTCATTTTGCAAAACTGAATTGCAGATCAGACAGAATGGCAATGGATCCTCTTCAAATTCCAGAGATATGAAACCATTCCCAATGTAATCTTCTTAGTATCTTTGTTTGATTCCTTGCTTTTTATTCAACACTTTCACAGTTTCATACTTGCTAACATACTTTTCCATGGGCAACAATATCACTAATTGATAACTTTAAAATATAAGCATAGAATGTAATATAAATGTGATTGTTTGGGTAGCTTTGGGAGGTGGTCGTCAAATGTGCCATATAACACAAAAGTTTACATAAAACACACCAAATATTATATCATTAACAATTCCAGGATTGTTGTGTGTCTGCCAGGGTGGCCTAAATTTTAGTCATTATTTATCATGAAAAATACCTGAACCTACATAGTTGGCACTTCTTGCTGTCACATTGCCACGTTCTGATTTGGCATCACCAGGGCAGAGAGTAAAAGAGAGTGCATGGTACTATTAATGATTGTTATGAGCAGTGACGTTGTTACAGCAAATGATAAAGTAAGTAGACAGGCCTATACATTGGTAATAAACACGGTGCACCTGTTGCATTCTGAAAACTTGTATAAATTTTAAATGTTTTGAGAAAAACCCCCAGCACATCTGCAAATCTTCTACAGCACACAGTTTGAGAAAAACTGATTTAAGTGCTCAAATAATATTTTTATAAAAGTGCAGGCCAATCAACAATTTCCATAATTTTAATGTGATCAAAATGGATCTCCATAAGTTCTAAAGCTTATCAATCACTTTGAAATCATAGAAATTCATCTTGATAACTTAAAAAAGGAAATTTGACAATCAACTGATTTATTGAGTTACAAAGGCAATCTACCAGCTATATATGCATGTTCACACAAAAGACGTAGTTTTTTGACAAAGTAATAGTATTGCAAATAATAAAAGCCTCCTCCCATAATTTGATGAGACCATCCCTTGACACGTTTAGTCCTTGTGGACTCATCTGCAGGGCCTGTCCCATCATCACCAAAAACCAAAATCTCATATTTGCAAAAATATGAAAAATGTAGAATCTTCCTATTACAAATTCCTTCACACACATGGTGCATGCTATCACTTTTTATAAACATTACAGAAATTCATTTTTAATTACTCAAGTAATTACAGAAATCAGTATTTGATCACTTTAAAAAATAATTTCAAAATCAGTCAACACTTTTAAAAACTATGAAAATCCACTATTAATTGCCACAAGTAATTATGTAACTCCATGTTTCAGTCCATTAAAATAACAGAACTTCATATTTGAACAGGTTAAATTATGCAAATCTACATTTGATTACTTTTAAAGTTACAAAAATGTACGTTTGATGTGCACTATAAAATATCAAAAATCAGCATCTGATCACCTTTTTTAAAATAAGAAAATTTGAAATTGGTTTATTTCAAAAAATATGGAATTTCATGCTAAATCACTTTAAGTCATGAAAGCTCAATTTTTGAATGGGCTAGTTTGTTTTTGCATAGTTTCAAGACTGAGGGTCCATCCTTTACTGCTTGCAACATTTCTTGGTATTGCCATCAATAATCTGCAGGCCTTGTCAAGGTTGCCAATAATTTTTTAAAGCTATATTCCATTACTTTTAATTCAACAATATTATGGATTGATTCAAAAATACTGTTGTTACACTTTATCCTAATATAGCTGCTTCAGCACCCAAACAAATTTTTTCACAGCACTCTCTAATCATGCTTTCACATATCTCAAGGTAGCGAACAAAGTCTTTGAAATGTGCCTAAAAATTCTTATTTGTTACATTGCAATACACACAAGCATGTATCCTTAATGGTTTACGAGAGATAGGAAACAGGCAGGTTGAGAGAGTAATTAGGTGACAGCCAGTGAGAATGAGTAATTTATTAGGCAACATAGTATGATTATGAAAAAAATACAAAACTCACTCATAAGAAAAACATCACACCATAATATAGGCATATGGGCAAAAGATCACTTAGATTACAATTAATCTGCTTATTTTCCTATCATTTTACTCTAAATACAGTGATACAGTAATTTGAATAAATTTATACTTTACTACAAGATTTCACTGAGCCAATCAGCAGCAGTGTTACCTTTAAATGCAAAAAAGTGTGAATTTGTGAAAAAACGTCCAGCAGATTCGCAGCTAAAAAATAAAAAAAGTTTGATGCTTTTTGGTAACTATTTCAGTTTCTTAAATTTTTGTTATTTGGCTAGCAAAATCTTAAACTATTTGTATAATACGTGGGAGACAGTGAAAAGTTATGGGGTGACAGCTGTAAAGTACATGGTGAAGCAAAATGTTGCAGAGTTTAGGAATTCAAGTTTGGACCAACGCTTTCATTAGGCAGTGCAACGCCTCATGTAAACATTGCACGTCTGTGATGCCATAAGGAGTGACGGCAACTTAAAATATTGTGCATGCCATTGCCACACTTCCTTTCCATTACAAATTATCTCCCAAGCAATTAATGTGGTAAGATCAAAAAGCTTTTTTCTTTACTATTCCAACAAATTTCGATCATAGCTAAATGAGCAATAATAGCAAATAACTCTGAAACTTTATTTTAACACAAGACATCAGTTTTCGAAGGAAATTTAAAACAGAAATAGGATAAAATCTTTTTGTTTATGTTTCATCGCCAATTCAATTGTGCTTGTTTAGATAAAAAAAAGAGCATAGCTCTCAGTTTAGTTTAGCACAAAACCACATTTAATGGAAGAAGTGTTTCAGGTTTTGTAAATTACAAATAATCTCTCATATGCCATTAATGAAAACTAAAAGTATGATGAAATATGATTTCTAACCAATTTCAGTTTTAAATTCTCCGAGAATTTTTTTTTAATAAAATATAGCTGACAGCAATGTGCTGTGAGAGCATACCAGTCATCATTGAAATAAGCCTTGAAGCATGAAGAAAAAAATGTAAATTGTAGTTTTGATTCCTTCAAAAACATTTTATGCTGAAATCTAGTCTTTTTATTTTAATTGTTTCAAAGGTAATTTGTAATATTTTAAATTTTGCTGATAACTTTATAGGATTTAAAAAAAATTTTCGTTCACTATGTACCATTTTAAAATTGTCTTTTGAGTCAACATTAAGGCATATTATCTAATCTGGTATACCAGTGTAACAAAAAATTGCTAAGTAAGTTTAGTAGAAACTAACAGAAAGGTGTGCATTGCATAAAGAAAACTTTTTTGATGTGTAATTGTGCACACGCCGCTATCGCAGTCTTTTACATCTATCTTTACACAGTGGTGCACAGTAAAGTAGGTGGATGAAAAGGAAGAATTTAAACCTATCAGAAACTGGTCATAAACGCAGTCAGTAGAATTTTACAATGGTAATATGCACACTTGTAGAAAGGTGAAAAAAGGCAGTTCTGAAAGCAGAAAATTTCATTGAGAAGTAAATATGAAATGCACACGCTACATACTTTCTTTTGATATAAAATTTGTGTACCTCTAAAACTTAATCTCTAAAACAAACACAATTGCAGAACTTTCAGAATGTTTCTCATACATCTTTTATTGATACCACTGTCATTTTTTGCTCTAACATTTCTCGGTACTTGTGGGTTATCTGTCACCACTTTTTTTCACCAGGTATTAAATTACTATAATTTAACTGTATATATAATGTTTAAGCCTAAAATGAGTTTGGGTTAGGGTTAGGGTTAGGGTTAGTATTGCAAGAATGGCCACCCAATGAATAAATTTTAAAAAAAGTGGTGACTAACCCTAACCCTAACCCTAATCCTAACCCTAACCCTAACCCTATCCCAAACTCATTTAATTTAATACCTGGTGAAAAAAAGTGGTGACAGATAACCCACAAGTACCCATTTCTCATATGTGCTGCAGCAAATGGGAGTGCTTTACTAATCCAGGTTAATGGTTTGCCAAATCTATATTACATATGAAACATCTAGGCAATTTGTACTCTTTTGATGGACCAGTTAACCAGTGCATGAATTTTTTTCACTGGAGCCATTCACTTCCGAACTTTTGGTTCGGAAGTCTGGGCCACAAGAAAATTTTGCTGGTCCACAGTTTTATTTTCACTTGGAGGAAGTTCATTTTCATATTATATTGTATCAGCATTAGTTATTGTCACGAGACTGTTTAAAGGCTTTATTATCATTAGTTCCTGTTACGTGAACTGACAAATAACAAGATAGAAAGGAGAAAGTCCTGAATTATGAGCAAGCAAATAGGGACAGTTTAAAATATATTTATAACTGACATAGATCTAAACATCTAATTGACATTTGTGTTTTTATGTGGCTGTAATGCTATGAGTCATATTAGTGAGTCTGCAGTTCTAATGGAAAACAACTTAACACAACTAAAGGGAATCAATGTAAATCTATTGTTGCTTTGTTGTGGTAAATTTTGTGTACCGGTCTGTGAACCTTTTTGTAAAAGGTTGGGAATCGCTTGTTTACATGGCATAAGTATGAACTTACAATGTTCTAAAGTAGCCGCCTCTATTTCTAATGTATGCTATTACCCTAAATAAATTCTAGAAAGTGGCTATTTTGACATTGACAGCATTTTAATCTTGGAGACTATTTTGCCATAATCATTCACATGTATTTATATGGCCATAACTGCTACAATTCTGCCAGTGATGCTGTAGTGCGTGGATAGTGCAATGATACTGAAATGCAATCGTTGCAAGTTGGAATCCTGGCTGGCAGGGCACCTAGAGAAAGGTAGTGTTCAGTGGAGGGGTAGGCCCAGTATGTGAATGTGCAGAATAGTGTACATTGGAAGAGGGAGTGGACACTGGGGGTGTAAAATTTTCTTAACTAGTTATTAAAATTGACCCATCAAAAACGACCAAAAGTCATGTGTTCAGCACGTCATTAACCCTTAAACACCTAAGTGGGTTGCTAGCGACCCGAGCCTTCTGTTTTTTCCTCATATCTCTTGAAATAGGGGGCTACGTTCTGTGACACGTCAAGTATTCCCAAAGCATTTATTCTTCTTCCATTTCACATTTATAATTTAAAAAATATTACACTGATAAAATAGTTATTAAGGAGTTAAAAGAAAAAACCTATAGGGTCTCTAGGGACCCATGTTAGGTAATAGTGTAACTTTTTTTTTAATTGCAACTTATGTAGTTAGTAGTTAATTATAAAGTGCCGCGAACATCAAATTAAATTGAACAATATAAGAAATAGCTAATCATCGCATTTTTCATACTGTGCAATGCAAAATCAAAACATATATGACAAAAGATTAGAAGTTTTACATGAAAGAAAGCAACATCGAAGAGTTGATTGCAAATCGGTATAAGATCCCAAAAGAATCTGAACAACGATTGCAAGAAGGCTACTGGATGCAGCATCAGCCGCTGGGAAAGTGGTACGAGTTGGTCTGATTTAGAGGACAACTCTAATGATGAAGAAATCATTGAGAGCAAAGATTCTGTGGATGGCCAATCATCACCTGAGAGATGTGATGACGCTTCTTCTTTTGTCAGAAACCAGACAAGTGCAGACAATGAATTGACTGTCGGCAGTGGGAAAGAAAGTGACAGTGAAGACTCCTCTGAGCCTGACAGTGATAACCTTACGACCAGAAGCTTGTTTGCAGGAAAAAATCCGTGTGTGGTTTGCCACTTGTCCCCCACTATCAAGAACACGTGCACGTAATCTAATGAAGACCAACTGGTGCTGCAAAAACCATCCAAGATAAAGTTGATCCTTTTGCTTACTTTATTGATGAAAATATGCTTAAGCATGTTGTCAAGCACACTAACGATCGTGCAAGAAAGGACCTCAGAAAAAGAAGCAAAAATCCAGATGAATGAATGCCATTTGACTTGTGTGAAATGAAAGGCATCGTCGATGTTCTGTACCTCTCTGGTGTGTATCGTTGTCAGCACGAATCCCATCATTCATTGTGGTACCTGGCCCATCAGGAAGAGCTATATTTTTTTTGCTTCTTTCAACCATAATCGATTTGAGCAACTTTTAGCAAACCTAGGTTTTGATGGCTGTGAAGATCGTAACATGGATGATAAGTCTGCTCCATTTCGGCAAATGTGGGAACAGTTTTTTGAGAATTACAGAAAACATTATGTTGTCAGCGCTTATGTAACCGTGTATGAGCAACTAAGGTCATTTCTAGGTCGTTAGTAGTTTTGTTCCAGTATATGTTCAACAAGCTAGACAAGTGCAAGCTGAAGCTCTTTGTTGTGTGACTGTCTTGCTGGCTACACATTCAAGGACCTGCAGTATATTGGATATCAAGGAAATCAGAGAAACGTTGGGTTGTCATCTGATGTTGTGAAATTCCTCTTGACATTACCGCATTTTTCTGGAGTCAATGTAACAACTGATAATTGATTTACCAGTTCCCAGCTTGCTGCGGACTTACTCCAAAAACAAATTATTTTGCTGGGAATGATGAGAAAAACTAACAAAAACTTCCCATTAAATTTGCAATATGGAAGGCAAAAGGATTGGATCAAGCTGGTTAGCTTTAGTGACCGGCAAATGCTAGTATCGAATGTACCCAGGAAAAACAAAGCTGTGGTTTTGCTTTTCAACTATGCACAATGACAACAAAATTGATGAAGATTCAAGTTTGCCTATAATAACACTAAACTACAATGCTAATAAAGCAGCTGTTGACAGAGTTGACCAACTTTGTCATAATTACAATGTGCAGAAAAGGACCAAGCGCTGACCACTTGCATTCTTCTTCAACTGCCTCAACATTGCAGGTATCAATAGGATGATGATTTTCTGACCAAAACTTCCACAGAGGAAAAAAGTCAGTTATCGACTCCAAATATTTTTAGAAAGCTTAGGCATGAGTTTGCTTCATCCACAGCAACAGCGACGAGTGCAAGTCAAGCAACTTCCAAGAGATACTAAGCTATCATTACGAAAATGTGAGTACAAAATTGACACTGGCATTTTTCGATCAGCTGCATATTAGGGTGGAAAGCGTAAAAGAGACAGTGCTACATCTGTCCATCTTCTCAGGATCGCAAAACAACTGATGCATTCGAAGAATGTAATAAGCCATTTTGCATTGATCACAAACAGGTCACAATTTTATGTTCCTATTGTGCCACATGATTTTTGTGCCTTGGCATTATCATGCCTATTGTCTTAAAAGCTAACAAACTGCAATTGTTTTATTGTTTTTCATTCCTTTTGTGCTAAATTTTGATGTTACACATTATTTCAATAGTTGTTTGTTGTTGGTAGTATGCAGTGTTCATCTTCACTTTTGATAGGTCATTTTTGTACAAAATGGAAAATATTACACTTGCGATTTTTGCAAATTTTGTCGTTTTTTTTTTGAAGCATTATACTTTGCTGTAAATAATAATGAACTTGAAATATGTTGATTAGTTTCATGACCATGTTTTAGGAAGATGAACAAACTGAAAGCTTTAGCAAAGATATTTCAATATGCCGGGTTGCTAATGACCCACTCAGGTAATAGTGGTTGGCGAAACACTTGGGCATTTAACGATTAAGATCGACCAATCACAAATAACTCATGGCAAAATATTCTATAAGGGTAAAATACCATTGACGGCAAAATAACCACTGCCTAAATTATATTGTTGCATCTTACTTCACTCTTGCTCTGCCGAAAAATGTTAAACCAGTAGCCTATTGATGCTGTTAGTGAAGAAATGTACTAACCACTCCACCCAAAATAGTATCGTATAGCCTGTCACATCAGAAAGTCAAGCAACCACATCAAAACTGCATTAATTTTTTTTTAAAGTGAATTAGCCTATTCTTTTGAAAAAAATTGAAAAACCTCTGCCCTTGGGCAGGCATGGGTCCCCAGCTTTTTGCTCTCATCACCTCTTGACAGTTTTCAAAATATTTGTCTTTTTCTTTGTTTATGGAACCACCCATTCAGGCGCAGCAGCTAGAAGTAGGTGTTGTTCCCTGTATCAGATATTTTTCATCAAATGGCTCACTTCACTAATATAAAGCTGTACAAGCGACTCTTTGACCTTTTTGAACACAATTGGTTTCAGCATAGAATGAATCATCCAATTTATTGCCATTTGAAAATGCCTGGCCTAAAGAAATCACTGTGTTTCCAAGGAATGGCTCTTATAAATCAGAAAGAAAAATCAAAGTAAATGAAATTGAAAAAAGAGCACAGAAGATGAAGAACAAGTTAATAAGAAAACAGGGCAAAATAAAAGGCCTCATATTATATCATTTTAATGTACTATACTCATCTTGAATGTTCACCTCTCATTCTGCTCATGCTCCAGGAAAGACTCTTATTAAATAACCCACATTCGACTGGAGCTCCGATCTGATCACTGATTTCTTCCTTTTAAAGCTTTTAAACCACTGACTCCACTTATGCCTGTAGTACAGCAGTATGTCATTTACACCTGTAATACACCTACTATGCATGTTCTATACCTACCTATTATGCCTGAACTATGCTTAAAATGCCTGAACTATGCCTGTTCAGTTCTATCACAAGTTCTCTACAAGAGAGATTACTTTCGCAAATAAGCATAAGTTTTCTATTTGGCAGTGGCTATTTTGCTGTTGACGGCAATTTGCCTTTGGAATCTATTTTGCCGTAATTATTCACGTGTGTTTATATAGCCGTATTTGCAATTATTATGCCAGTGGCACTGTGGTGTAGTGGATAGTGCGCTGGTCTTGAGATACCATGGTTGCGGGTTCAAATCTCAGCTGGCAGGGCATTAAAAGAAAGGCAGTGTACACTGAAGGGGCAGGCCCGGTATGTAAATGGACGGGGTAGTGTACACTGGAAGGGAGTGTACAAGTTGGGGGATAAGAGACCTGGGGGTGCAAAATTTTTTTAATTGGTTTTCAAAATTGACCAATCAGGAACGACCAAAAGTCACATGTTTAGTACGTCATTTAGATTGACCAATCACAAATAACTCACGGCAAAATAGTCTCTGAGGGTAAATTGCCGTCGACAGCAAAATAGCCACTGCCTTTCTATTTCCTGCACTGAAGGAAATTGCTTCCCCATATTTCCTCATTTCAAAACCAAATTTCTTCACTAACTTCCTCACACGCTTTTCTTACAAAAGTTATTTTTGATTGGCTTCCGTATGGTTCCATTCAAACATACCAGCAATCTCAAATTACCAAAAACAACTACCTACACCTTGTTACAATGTCTTATCAGTAGGGCATTAAAATCCAAATCTAAATTAACCATCGTAATTTAGGCAAAATATAAAAGAATACGTAAATGTAGCTGTTGCAAAACGGAATTCTGGCAAAATATTAGTAATAAAATGTAAATGTAGCTACTTACAAAAAAACTGTTTTAGCATTGAATTTTTGCTGATAAATTCTTGAATAACAAACAACCTTACACTCTTACAAGCGTAGTCTCATTGGAAGAGTGTTAAAAGCTGTGGAAACACTGCTTTGACTTGACACATACAGTGATGGGATTCAAAATTTTAAGAACAGGTTCTCTTTTGTATCAAACTCACTAACAACAAGTTCCCTCATTTTAGAAATCCCATTTGCTGCGGTCGTCTAAGGTCTATAACAGAAAACAAGAACGGGTTCGCTGATTATCACGCCACTCCAAGAACGGGTTCGCACGAATCCGCGCGAACCCTCTGAATCCCATCACTGGACACATATATTAAAATGGTGTCTCGAAAACAGCAGTTATTTTTAGGGTAGGGCGTGTATAATTGAAAATTGCGCCTTTTTCCGCAAACGCGCCCATCTCAAGATCACGTTTGCTTGAAAGCTTGTTGAATTTACTTTACCACAAACATAGTCAATTGAGGCACAAAGTTGTCGAAAATGTTCCAACATGACACATATTTGAAACTAATTTTTAATGAAACAAAAGAATGTCATACGGTAGTCATAGTCGTTTGTGCTGTCTTGCTGAGCACTGTTCCGCCAATCGCCATGTGGTCTTTTACAGCGATTTGACTTCATATAGCGTAGTCTCTTGAGAACGTGACGCAAAGACTTCATGGGCAATTTCTTACAAAATTGATTGATATTGTGGTAAATTAAGTGATCTCGTGCTGTTTCGTTAGGAGTTTAAGTAAATATAGCTTCAAATTAGACCCCTACAGCGAACCGAACAATTAGCCCAAGGATCCGTAGAGCTAATATTACTAGTTCTACAAAGCAACTGTACTGGTTCAGTGCTAATCAACGACGGTACGCTTGGCGCGGGAATCAAAGAGTTAAAACCTGATGCTGCCGCACCAAG
This sequence comes from Trididemnum clinides, assembly GCA_963675345.1. Lineage (NCBI taxonomy): Eukaryota > Metazoa > Chordata > Ascidiacea > Aplousobranchia > Didemnidae > Trididemnum > Trididemnum clinides. The sequence goes on along the minus strand of OY776287.1, from coordinate 5,325,457 downwards.
CGCAAAGCCGCGAAACGGTACACGTACTGCGTTTGAGCTTACGTTCTGTGTGCTAGTCTGCAGTTAGACTGGGCATCAGGACAGATAGGCTATTTTGTCCCGTCATTTGTCTGCCACATAAATCGGAGCCACTTTCCTTAGTGCCTTGCCCAAAGACACAAAAAACAAGCTGGCCGATTTTTTCTTTAAAATTTTATTTTGTTGTGAAGCGCCAAGCAGTGGAACCAAGAATAAAATTTTTTACAGTTTTTTGGTATGACTCGACAGGGGATACGAACACATGGCCTACCGACTGCAAAGCAAACGCACTGGTGTTTTTAACCCGACAAGAATTAAAGCATGATTAGAAATCGATTTTGTTTAATTATATCATTTAGACATCGTTTCTTAATTGCTATTTGTCAAACTACAACAGCTAAGTGACAACAAAACCACAAAGTTTGTAACTTCTAAGCATCATCCATAATTCATCTAGCGAATTTTTGCTAGAAAGTCAGCTTCGCAATCTCACCAAAAATCTTCATGTTCTGTCAAAACGCGATGTTTTTACCGTGGATTAATGATTGTACAATATACTTCCGAGTTTTGAGTTGATATCGCGATACTTGCTCATAAAACTGATTAGCTGGACTGTTTGCTTTAATTTGGCCATAGCATGGAAAGAAGCCATGATTTCCCCCAAAGTCATATAACATATTTCAATAGGCGCGCCTATTGACTCTTTTGCTCCCGCGTGAATGTCCGTAAGGTGGCAGCGCGAAAAACTGTCATAATCAATCATAATTAATCATAATTATGTACCTCAAGTTTGTTTGTAAATCATTACTCAGCTGTCTACTTCTACATTAAGTGTGATTTTTTCTTTAAAATTTTATTTTGTTGTGAAGCGCCAAGCAGTGGAACCAAGAATAAAATTTTTTACAGTTTTTTGGTATGACTCGACAGGGGATACGAACACATGGCCTACCGACTGCAAAGCAAACGCACTGGTGTTTTTAACCCGACAAGAATTAAAGCATGATTAGAAATCGATTTTGTTTAATTATATCATTTAGACATCGTTTCTTAATTGCTATTTGTCAAACTACAATAGCTAAGTGACAACAAAACCACAAAGTTTGTAACTTCTAAGCATCATCCATAATTCATCTAGCGAATTTTTGCTAGAAAGTCAGCTTCGCAATCTCACCAAAAATCTTCATGTTCTGTCAAAACGCGATGTTTTTACCGTGGATTAATGATTGTACAATATACTTCCGAGTTTTGAGTTGATATCGCGATACTTGCTCATAAAACTGATTAGCTGGACTGTTTGCTTTAATTTGGCCATAGCATGGAAAGAAGCCATGATTTCCCCCAAAGTCATATAACATATTTCAATAGGCGCGCCTATTGACTCTTTTGCTCCCGCGTGAATGTCCGTAAGGTGGCAGCGCGAAAAACTGTCATAATCAATCATAATTAATCATAATTATGTACCTCAAGTTTGTTTGTAAATCATTACTCAGCTGTCTACTTCTACATTAAGTGTGATATATCGTTGAAATCTACATTTCTTGACGATTTCAAATAGAAAAAAAAACACTTTTTTTGAATATGCAAATTGTTGCATTTATAACTTAATTTAACTCAAAAAGATTACACAAATTTATCTTTATCAGTTTACTTATTCAAATAGAATAGAAAGCAAAACACAATAATAGTAATTAGCATTATGTAACAGCAAAACTTTATAATAGGCTACCTTGCAACTTATCAGCTTTTTACAAAATCACATTATTAAGCGTTAGCCTGTACAGTTTACATGACAAAAGTGTTGCCAAGTATAAAATCAGTCAAAGTCTTTATATTTTAAGCAGGGGCCACAACACCTCCCCCTTTAATTTCTAAATTATTCAATATAGTCAATAGTCATATACAGTTCGTGGTTGGCGTCGTCGATTAGAGCGCCTAGGTGTTTGAATAGTGGCATCAGAATCTAAATCTGCTTCGGAATTGTTATTTGGTTTGTTTGTCAGATCGCTTAACAACTCATCAGAATCAGAAGTGTTTTCTTCTTGAGGTGAGTCTGCCGTATAGCGAGGTCGCAGTTGCTCGAGATGTCTTCTCCAAACTTTACCATTTGAAATGATTTTGACATTAAAACTGCGGCTTCCATAAACTTTTACGATAACTCCAGGTACCCATTTTTCTTCTTCCGTGTTTTGAGAATATTTCCTTGCATAGCATGGTGTACCAATTTTAAACTCCATTGTCTCAAGCTTGTGAGTCTCTTGTTGTTTTACACGTTGACGTCTTTGCAAGATGTGTGCCGGTGAAGGCATAAACGTGTCAATTTTAGCACGAATTTGACGCCCCATCAATAATTCACTTGGCGAATATCCACAAGGTAACGGTGTTCGCCGATATAGCATCAGAAACTCTTGCAAGGCTTTTAATGGGGGTAATTCAGACTTTTTTAAAGCTTTCTTAAAAGTTTGCACGAGTCTTTCAACAGCACCATTAGTTGCTGGATGGTATGGTGCTCCGGTCAGGTGAATGATTCCTCTTTCCCTGCACCAGTTCTGAAATTCATCAGACTTAAAGGTTGCTGCATTGTCTGATACCACGGTGTGCGGGTAACCAAAATGAGCAAATTCCATTTCCAGAATATCAATTGTCGCTTTGGTGCTCAGGGACGCTGTTGGGTGAATGCATGGATATTTTGAAAAAGCATCCGTTAACAGCAACCAGTTCCTCCCCATAAAATTAATAGCATGGTCAATGTGAACCCTGCTCCATGGACGTTCCGGTAGCATCCACGGATGATTTAGCTGCTTTGGAGGATCATTTTGGTGCTGGGCACAGGAATAACATTTGTGACAGGTGTCGACTATGTCGTAATCAATTCTGGGCCAATACACTGCAGTGCGTGCCAACTGCTTCATGCGCTGAATACCAAAATGTCCCAAATGTAACAACTTTAATACTTGTTGTTGAAGGCTATGAGGTATAACTAGCCGTGCTCCATAGAGCAAACATCCGCATGATGTTGACAGGGAAGTTGCAATTTTTTTGAAGTCATCAATTGAGTAATGTTTGTTTGCGGAGGTATTCTTCTCGTCAATCCAGCCGTCTTGAACATATCTCATTACCGTAGAAATAACTGGATCTTTGGCGGATTCTTTCGCCAACAGCTCAGGATCAGTAGCTTTTAACTGTAAGCTAACTGTGTTGATTGCATTTACCACATGTGTATTGTCTTCCTCCTCTTCTTTGTCAAATTCATCATCTGGCCGCACGGGAAGTCGACTTAAGGCATCTGTGTTTCCGTGCGCTGCGGTTTTTCTGTATTCAATTGTATACTCGTATTGACTCAACATGAGAGCCCATCGAGCCAAACGATTTGCAGCTAAAGCCGGCGTGGCTTTATGAGGTCCAAAAAGGGCTAGTAACGGTTTATGGTCCGTAACCAAAATAAATCGACGTCCGTACAAATACTGGTGAAATTTCTGCAAAGCAAAAACAATTGAGAGTGCTTCCTTTTGGATTTGACTATATTTTCTTTGAGCATCTGTTAAAGTTTTTGACGCATTGGCCACAGGGCGTTCACTACCATCTGGAAAGCGATGAAATAATACTGCGCCAATACCAACATTTGAAGCGTCGCATGAAATGCCCAAAGGAAGAGATGGATCAAAGTGGGCTAAAACAGAATTACTAGAAAGCATCTCTTTTAAAGTGTCAAAACTAGCCTTCTGCTCATGATTCCATTCCCAATTAACTCCTTTCCTCGTCAACTTGTGAAGTGGTTCAGTGATTGTTGATAAATTAGGTAGGAATTTACTGTAAAACTGGACAGAACCCAGAAAAGAGCGAAGACTGGGAACGTCTTTAGGTGGTGGCATTTCAAGTACTGCATCCACTTTTGTGCTTTTAGAAATGCCGGATTGAGACAATTGATGCCCGAGATACTCAACACTGGGTTGTGCAAAAATACATTTTTCTAGGCGGCAACGTAAGCCTTTGTCTTGCAATCGTTGTAACAGTGCCCGAAGATTTTGTAGGTGATCTTCTGCCGTGGCTCCACTCACAAGAATATCGTCCAAATACACAGCAACACCTTTTAAATCGTTTGTCAATTGGAACATGATTTCCTGAAAATAGCCAGGGGCTGAACTAATACCGAACGGAAGTCTCATTTGTAAAAGAACACCTTTATGTGTACTTAAAGCCAATTTCTTTTGACTTTCTTTACTCAAGGGTATTTGATTGTATGCATCTGCAAGGTCGATTTTAGTAAAACCGTAACCTCCACCTAATTTGTGCATCAGTTCTTCAGGTAAAGGAAGTGGTTGTCGGTGAGTCTCCAGCTGTGGGTTAACAGTGACTGAGTAGTCCCCACAAACCCGAATACCAGCACTTTCTTGACCTGGTAGTTTATTTTTTCGAACAGGCACTACTGGAGTCCCGTAGTCATTAAACTGTGTCATCTTCCACACTCCTTTTTTAATACCAGCTTCATAAGCTTGTGCCAGCTCGTTTTGCAATGCAAAAGGTACTGGTCGTGGCTTACAAAAAATGGGCTTGGTGTCATTTTTAAATCGGATATCAAGCTCAAAATCTTTAAGACAACCGAGTTCTGGCTTAAAGACATCTGGAAAGTTCTGACACATTTGTTCACAGGCTGATTGCAATGTCATGTCATGCTTAACATAATTAGATACTTGATGAACCATTTCTTTCATATCGTTACATAAGCTTTTGTTCATCATAGAATCAACAGAAATCCCCAGTGTAGCAATACTGTCTCTGCCTAATAAATTAAGATGGGGAATTGTAGTCACAATAAATTGTAATTGCTCACCTTTGTCAACCGATTTTCTTTGTCCCAGCAGCTTCACTGAATTGGCTGTGTAGATTCCAAGCACTGGGAGATCATGTCCAGATGCAGACAGAAAACTTTCACTAACTGGTTGAAGGTCAGGCCTTCCTAAGGACAACCAGTAACTTTCACTCATAAAATTATCACTTGCCCCAGTGTCAACTTCAAATGTGAAGTGCTTATTTTCAACTTTTACTTTGCATTCCAATCGAGGAATGCTGACAGTACTTTTAATAGTCTGTAAGGTCTTGGGTACAGAAATACTTTTTACTGAAGTGTCTCTTTTCCTTTTGAAACATACAGTTTGGGTATGACCTTTTTTATTACAGTAATGGCAAATTGCTTCTTTGAAATAACAATCTTTGCCAGTGTGTCCTTTCTTTCCACATCGTCCACAACGAGGACCAATGGCATTTGAGCTAAAACTTTGAGCATTATTGGGTCTGGAGCTAGTTTTTGATTGACCCATGCTGGCATTTCTGCGTGATTGTTCAAACTTGAGAGGTTTGACAGCATTGACAGTGTTAAACAAGTTTGACTTGGCATTGTAGGCTGTCTCTTTTGCTACTTTAGCAGCATCTTCAGTCTGAATAGCAATTTGAATTGCTTTTGCAAATGTCAGCTCCTGACCTTGTTCTTTGAAAACAGCTTTTAGAACTGCTTCATTATTTACCGAACAGATGAATCGAGTGCACATTGCTTCATCTTGAGGATCTTTTATAGTCGAAAAATCACAGGTGATCGCATCCTGGCGAATTGTAGCTGCTAGTTCTTGAATTGATTCACCTGGTTTACGTTGCATGTCACTCCAAAACTTATACCTCTCACGTACAACAAATCGTTTGGGGTCGTACTGTTCTGACATAAAGGTAACAATAGTTCCCATTGGAAGTGTATTAATTTCCACAGGTGGCTGTTGTTGTGCTGCTAGATTTTGCAACAACTTGTACACAACAGTCGACTGGTTTGTGAGAAAAACTTGGGCAACCTTGTTTTCTGGAACAGAATGTGCCCCAATAAAAGTTAAGAACCTTGAATGGTAATCAGTCCACAACTCGGAAGTTGGATCAAATGGACTAAAACTTGGCACAGCAAATGCATTTGGAGAGGCTGCTTCTTGATTTGATGCTGGTACCTGACAGTTACCAATATTTCGAAGTGCTTCCAAAAAAACTTGCATTTGTTGCCTACCTTGTTCATTTTGTTGCTCAAGCTGAAACTTTTGCTGTTCCATTTGAGCTTGTTGTTGTTCTATTTGGACCCTTTGTTGTTCCATCTGTGCTTTCAGCAATTCGATTAGTTCTTTGTTGCTCATCCTCGTCGCCAGTTGATCTTTGTTGCATTTATAACTTAATTTAACTCAAAAAGATTACACAAATTTATCTTTATCAGTTTACTTATTCAAATAGAATAGAAAGCAAAACACAATAATAGTAATTAGCATTATGTAACAGCAAAACTTTATAATAGGCTACCTTGCAACTTATCAGCTTTTTACAAAATCACATTATTAAGCGTTAGCCTGTACAGTTTACATGACAAAAGTGTTGCCAAGTATAAAATCAGTCAAAGTCTTTATATTTTAAGCAGGGGCCACAACACAAATTTTATGCAAATTAACCCCCCCAACTGGGGGGTAGTTGTCTTCAAAATTAAAGAGGTGCCCTCACCTCAAAGATCACTACAGATTTTATTTTCTACCAATTTCTTTAGAAATGGTCGCAAAATGATGCTAAGGAAATAAGCTTTCAAGGTACATCAATCAAAACTTACCTAAGAGCCTAGGTTTTCTACAATTTGCAATTTTCTGAGGCACATGACAATTTTTTTGACCGGTACCGACCGGTACAAAATTTTGGTAGTTAAATTTAGTACCTAAAATATGATCAGTTATTATCTGCTACAGATTAGCCTAAACCATGTAACATTATATATTTTTGAACAGGGAATTTCTTCGAGATTCAGAAAATATCAAGTTTAAATAGAATATGCTGTCACTGATAATGAAACAGCCGCTTGTTTACACCCTTCCCATTTCTTGAGAAGCAAGGGGGATACAGCAAACTTTGATTTAGAGAAGCCAAACTTCTGTCAGCTTTTAAACTTGTATTTCAGTCTTTGTCCTTTTGGAAATTTGATACAAAATGACGACTTTAGTGGTGAAACATTTGCAATTTATTTTATCTTTTTAAAGGGTGTAGTTTTTCTAAAAATTATAATTTAGTGAAGGTAAGTCAAAAATTTTTGGAGGGATTTGAACTGACATGATGTACAGTACTCATTTTTGATCAGTAAATATCATATACCACTTAGTCTAAACTATTTAAAGTTATATATTGCTGGAAAGCAAAATTTCCTAAGCTTTCAAATGAGATCGGTATTTAGCAACATATCATATATTTTACGCACTAAATTTACTTTTATGTACTTACCATTCAAATTTGTTTGGGGGGTTTTTGAGACCCCTAAAACATTTGGAAATTCAAAAAAGTAAAATTAATTATTATCGCTTGAAATTTTGTGAAATGATGCCCCAAAAGAGTAGTTTTCAGACTGTGTCAATGATAAAGGGTTTGGTTATGTGGTAAAGATGTAATATCAATTTGATTTTAGTGTAGTTGGCACGTGCTGAGAATTTGGCAGGTTTTGTCGTCTGCAACTGGGTTGTTGGTCCTTTTAACCGTTTTGGGGTATATAAATCCAAGAGTTAAAGCACAAATTATACATCTTCCGATGCGTGAGGAAATAAGCGTGATCTTTTGAAAATTTTATGAAAATCGGATTAAAAATAAAGTCACAAATCGATTTTTAGTAAACTAATTTTGTAACTCAATTCAAAAAAATTTGAGGTAAACACTGAAAACACGAGATCATCAATCGATGATCGCGGGAGCGAAAGAGTTAAGCTCTTTTCAAGCAAAAAGTTTCCTATCAATTTAGATTTAAAAATGATGATATTAATGTTTTTTTTTTATTTTATCTTAAACTTAGAATTTATTTTATTTAATTTTGTCTCTTCACTATATAGTGGTAAGCTCTGTGATGTCATTTAAAATCACGACCCAGCACTGCTTTTTAAAAGGATTCAAGACCAAAAAAAATCAAGCTTGAAAATACTAAAATTAGTAATTGCTTGTTGCACTTTGACACAACGTAAGATGTCATGAAATTACTGTAGCCTACTTCTAGCAAAAGTCAACGTTTCTTAAAACACAATCAATTAAAAAAACATTACAAGTGGTTGTGCATAACCTCTACATGTCTCCCAAGTATATCGCGTCCATGACAACGTTTTATTTGCCTTGTTTTTGCCATGGCGTTCTTAAACTAAATAGACATTCATCTTTTTTTTATTTGCCATATTTATCCTCCATTCACGAGAAAGCGATGTATCGCTATGTTTTGGACGGTGAGTCCGCACTCGCTTGGGAGTTGCCTTTTCCGGGTCACCTGTCTTCCACATAAAGGTGGGGCGTCCCGTTAAGTGCCTTGCCCCAGGACACAACAAGCGAACTTGCCGGCTTGTTCTCCACAACCTCCCATAAATGCCGAGCGCCAAGCAGGGAAGCTATAGTTACCATTTTTTAAAGTCTTTAGGTATGACTCGACAAGGGGAATGAACCTCAGGTCTACCGACTGCGAAGCGGACGCTCTAACCACTACACTATCGCGTCGGCATACATCTGTTAAATTCAGCAAGTGCTTGAAACAGGGATATCTAAAACTAGGGGATTGCTAACTTTGTGCTAGTCTATTCCGCTTTTTGACAATGGAAGGGTAACTTTTGAAAATGCAGTTTACTACCCTTGTTTAGAATAACAATGTAATGTACGGTAGCTGAGCAAGCAATGATGAGGTACGGTAGGCCTAGGTTAGTAAATTTAATAACATTAGTTAAAAAATCAAAAAACTAATTTAGCAAACAATAAAACCCATGCAAGTAGCTAAAACCATAGGTTGTATTTCTGGCTTAGGCCCAGTAGTAAGCAGATAAGTGTATCTGCAAAACTGTTTTGTGGGTGTTAAGAAAATGTTTAAAAGATTGTTGGCAAGATGTTTAAAATGGAGTTTAAGTCATTTTAGAGTGGAAGTTAGGCTAATTGCAGTATGCCTAAATAATTACCACGTGAGGCAAACAAGCTTTGTACACATGTTGTAACTCTGCTTTGTTTGATCTAATTCAACTTAGCCTGTTGTCAACTGCCAACGTGAGTGGTAAGACTGAAGTGTTAGTGGTTAGTCTGTTTCACTGAATTGTTTGGAACAAACTGGGAGCCTTATGTCACAGGGTAAACAAAATAGCCAATACCAGTACGCAACATTGTCACTGTGCACTATATATTAAGATGCTGTAAAGATTTAGCAAAACTTCGTTTTACACCATTGTGCATGGGCTATTTTGTTTATTTTAAAATGAACCTTGCGTTTCACCGACAGGTAGGCTATCTTCTAGCCAGTGTTAAATTAAGTACATTATTAATCTATTTGTTTATCCGTATATACTGTACTTCCAATGCAATGGTAAATGTTTGCTGTGTTCCTGGATGTAAAACTGGCTCTAAATGCACTTAGACCAGCCATCAATCATCTGAAGCAATTCCTTTATTTAAGTTTCCTGTAGATCCTATTTTAAAAAAGAAATGGATAAATGCAGCTTCTCGTCATGATTGGACAGTTTCGCCAAATCATCGTGTCTGTGCTAAGCATTTTGCAGAAAATGATCTGATAAAAACATCAACTGATCAACGTAAAGATCAAGCAGATGCACGACCAACTACAAATCTTCAACGATTATGTCTCAAACCAAATGTAATCCCACACATCTTTCCATCTCTTCCAATCTACTTCTCAAAGCAAGATCCTGTTCCTCGCTCGACCTTATTACCCACTGCAGCAGCTAGAATTGAAAACAGAAATATTGACATTGTCAAACCAACCCAACTCATGTTCCAAAATGAATTCTTTGATTCTTATGAAGATTTTATAAAAATGATTCAAAAAGAAATCTTACCAAGTGGGTTTATATCTGTTTCAGGCATTAACTGTATGTACTTTCATTATATTAAGCAATATGATGACTTGACAATGGCACCATCTTTTCTAGCATCAGTACTTGATGATGTAAACTTGGATATTAAAGTTTTCATCTTTTCCAAGCTTATGCCAAATGCCTTTTACACTCATTTGCTGTTGTTACCGACTTTGCACAGCACAAGTGAATTAAAGAATATTTTGTCTCTCTGCAAATCTCTCTGTGACAGCTCTAAAGATTTTATTTCCTCTAATAGTTGCCTTTCTTTAGTTGTTAACCTTTTGGAACTTTACCAGTCAAGTCTAACTGACCATGAATCATTATCACTAATTAGATTTGTTGTTGAACAACTTCAGCTTCTACACGCACAAAAACATGGGTGTCATTACTCTGTTGAACTAATAACCACTGCTTTTTTTATGGCAGTTAACAAGCACTGCATGCTATAAAAAAAAATCCGCCAAGTTTTAATATTGCCATCATCAAGTCGTTTAAGACAGCTTTCTGCAGGGTCTGATGTCATCACAAGTAAAGTTTATTTGAAGTATTTGAAACATCAAAGTGAAAGTTTGTCTGCTCAAGAAAAGATAGTTGTGCTGCTTCTTGATCAAGTGTTCATGGCAAAATGTGTTGAATATAGCGATGGTAGTTTTGTTGGATTAACCGAAGATGGTGTCCCTGCCAAAACTGTGCTGGCTTTCATGGTACAGTCTATATGTGGAAAATACAGGGATGTTGTTTGCTTGATACCTGTAAACAAGCTGAATACTGATACTTCAAGTCATTGGTTCAACAGGGTATTGAAATCCATCTGTCCTTTAAGCAAACATGTAAACACAAGCTGGAGTCAGAGCTGAAGTAGATTGTCTGTGCATCGTTATTTGCAAAAACCTATTCTCAGATCTGTATCAGCCGCCCATCATAACCCATTTGGGGGAAGCTCAATTTTGTGGCATGGATCCAAAATTGTGTCTGCAAGTGGAACTAAGAGAAGTAAAATAAGAAAAAAAAGCCTTTGGCTATTTTGTTGTGGAGACAATTCGGCCTCGGGATGTGCCATAACTTCTTCGGTAAGTGGGGGAAAACTGTTGTCACAATAATGTGTATTTTTTGAGCTCATTGCGTGTCGCAAACCGCAAGCACTCGAGCCGAGGTTGTCAAGAGATTTTGCACTAATGGTAGACTACGAAATAAAGACCTGTTGCTTTTGACCTTATGATTTATTTTTAATGTTTCATAAGAAAAATAAGAGCTATTGTCTCAGATACGTCACGGGCCGCTAATAAAATGTAATACCTGTAATAGAGCAATATTTAGAAATCACTCTTGGAAGGCCCTTGTAAGCTTTTGTCTGGAAGGGGGGAGGAAAAGTTTGGCTGCTACGGCACTGTCTGTTCTTTGTAGATACATAGATACTTGCATGCTTTTATTGTCCATTATTTATCAAAAATGAATTATTGATTTGAACATTTCTATGACAAATACTCTTGTCTAACAAGTTTAATTTAAATAGCCCTCAGTATCTTTTACATGTAATTGTGTATACGAGATCTGTAATTATGCAGCGTTTTTAAATCATGCAACGATTATATTGACTGGAATATAAGTATAAGCAAAAAGTTGAAATACGATCTCGTTTCTGGTCGTCACACAGAAGAATTATTTTTTTGATAAAATTTTTCATGGGGCTTATTTTGCTAGGATTCAAACAGATTGCTGATCTATTTCGCTCTAGTAGTTCGATTTTTGAGCTGTTTATTTAGCTGTATTTACGTCATTTTTCCAGTTTTTTTGCAGGATTAGATATTGCTGGCTTAGTGAATTGTCTATCATATCGCTCCTTCATTTGCTTTCGACCAACTATCATTTGGAGCAACGTACCACATTAAATTCCCAATGCTTTCCTGGCAACCTCTTTTAATTTTCTTGTGTGGTTTCAAAACCAGGCCTTTCGTTCCGAAGTTCAAAACCTTAACCGCTACACTATAGTGTCATTTACATTGCAATATTATTACTATAATTATTAATAATTTTATTTTCGTCCAAAACAATAATTGAAAGTATTGAGTTTTGCTAAAGCAACTTTTCACAAATTACAAACTAGTTCTATCCTCCTAATGACATGGTCCAAAAACAGTTAGCAATCCCCTATTTTTAGATATCCCTGGCTTGAAAACCCATCAAAGTTATGCGAAAGCGCTAAGGTGAATAAGTATTTTCAGGATTAAGGTTTTAAATATTAGGAGCTCTACTTACAACTTTTTCGTTTCTGTAGGTGTGTTTACATGAAATAATGCATCTGGCTGCGCGCATATTGCTTCGTCCTGGGATAAACGCAACCATGCAAAAAGCAAACTATCTTAAAGTAAAGCACTCACAGTTTAATTACTGCAATAACAAGGTTCCCATTAATAATATCGAGGTTAAAAATATCAAATCAGTAGGCTGCGCTAGCCTCATCCAATTTCAAAAGAAATTTCTTCAACGTTTAGATGATATGTAGCTTGACACTAATATTTTGTAGCAAAAGATTAAACAGGACCATCTTTACCCCTCCTTTTTTCTTGGGGTATCACCAAGCAAGTGTTATGCTTGGAGAAGGCTAATTATCAAAACTTTACAGACACAATAGGAAGGTTGCATGCACGTGATTAAACGTCATCACAATGCGCTTTTGAAAAAAGTGGCTGACCAATGTCAGTGTTTTTGCATTGAATTGAATAGGAGTGATATCGTTTTTTGCAAATCAAATCCATAAGCGAGACAGTTGTTGAATGAACGTCAAATAGGTTGTTTTACTGATGTTAAAACATGGATCTGAAGTCAACGTAAGGTAAGAGGTGCTAAGGTTTGCTTGTTATTGTCAATGGTTGGGCTAATTTTACGGGTCAAACATCCAGGCTTATTTGTAGGCAGCCTCTTTGAGGGTTTCATATTCCATTAATCAGCGTGTTTGGGAATGATGAGTTTAAGTTAATTGTAATGTGCAACTTATACAGTATATTTAGCTGCCTAAGCATACCGAAAAGTTGTAAACTTAAATTATACTGTAGCCTAGATGACATGGCAGACTTCTGTACCGTTTGTCATATGTTTGATTAGATATTAATGGATAAAATCAGTAATTCGTTGAAATTTTTTGTCACTAGTGCTTGGAGACCAGTCGTATTGATATATTAGATGTAATTCTGTGACCTTAACTACTGTACTCCTTAAACAAATTTTTTGGGCTATTGCCTGGGCTGCTGAAACAAGGGTAATCAAGAACTTACGGTACCGATTCATTTATTCGTGCATATGAACTCGTGCTCTGTTTGCATGCATTTCGTCAGACTGGGCCACCACGACGGGTAGACTGCTTGGCCCCACCACCTGTTTGCCACATAAAGATAAAAGTATGACGTTGAATGTTTTGTCCATGGACACAACAAACTAGCTTGTGGGCAAGCTTACGGTACCGGTTGTATTGATGAAATAATGGTTGTTTTTGCTAATGTACCCACGAGTATGCAATTGGTATAGAGTTATTTTTAACTGAGGAGCAAACGGTATTTAGATGTCACTTCTCTTAGAGGCAATTTCCTAAAATTGGCACACAGTACTGAGCTTAGACCAGCCAACTGAAATACCTAATCTCAAGCAAATTGCTTTTGATTAAATTTATTTGTTCTCAAAGATCCAACTAGAAATAATTCATTCCAATTTTTAATATATTTCTCATTGGTTTTCAAAATAACTCCAAAAGTTGGTGTTTGCCCTATACCCTTCCAGCATAAATTACAGCTTTTGGTCAGCCACTTTTTTGGCGCGAAATGGGTGGCGTCATATGCAACCGCCCTACTTTTAGATAAATCTTTTAAAAAATTTTGATAGATAATGCCAAAGATCCATGCCATTGAAAAAGATTAGTCAGAATGTACCCAAAACTAAGTTTTTCTAGAAATTGTAATTATGTGAAATGTAGGCACCCAAGTTTTGAGTGTTTTTAACCTGTAGAATACATTTCATAAACGCTTAGTTACTTCATTCCTAGATAAATGTTTTTGAAAACGTAGACAAATAACACCAAAGAATCGCGCTTGTAAGTAAAAATAGTCAAAATGTACTAAAGAACTATGTCTAACAATTGAAGAACTCAGTTCTAAAATAACGTTATGCAAGGTTAGTAAATGGTTGGAAGGTTCACACCGACATAAACCACAAACATTATCTTGAAAACAAATTTGTTTGTTTTGTATCAAAAGCAATTTGTTTGTTTTCAAGATAATGTTTGTGGTTTATGTCGGTGTGAACCTTCCAACCATCAGTTCTAAAAGTAATCAAGTCACATTTCGACCTAAATGCAGTTGACACAAAATTGATTATTTTAATTACTTTTAGCATGAAAACTTTGATTACCAAATGATAAGTACATCTATGAATCAGGACTTACGCGATTTTTTTCTAGCCAATATTTTTCAGATGTCTAACACAAACACGTTCACCGCCTGATAGATTCAATAGCATTTAGGTCAAAATGTGACTTCGGTTCTTAGTACTTAGCTCTTCAATTGCAAGTTTGTTAGATATTGCTGAATAATTGTTCAACTAAAAATGCAATGTGATGTATGGCAACCAGTTTTTGATCAGCCATTTTAAAGTAATCTTTACCCCTAACTAATTAGAGTTACATATTGCTAGAAAGAAAGCTTTCTAAGAACAGTAGGGGGAAGGCGGGTGAATTGATACGGCAGGTGACTTGATACACCTCCTTCACAGCTAATAGTAAAAATATTTAAAATGAAATGCTGCCATTTATTGAGAAAAAACTTGAAAAATTGTATTGGAAATGGCACGAAGGTAGTGGACAAACTAGAAGAAGTTGACTGATGAAATATGTTGTTAGTTGATGTTTGAGTAAATTTAAACATATTCTAACATTTTGTGGTCAAAAATCTTGTTGAGGTTTAAAAAGCTATAAAGTTAACCTGACTGTAAAGGATTGGCTACTAGAAAAGGGTCACTTTGCTAATTAGCTACCTTTACTGCTTTAACAAGTTAGCTATCTTATCAAAAAATGTAAAACAGGTCAGTTGATACAGCTGTGGTTAGGTGAGTTGATACACTATATCAACTGACCTGCTCTAGCATAACGTAATTTGTTTTCATTTGAATCGAGTTATAACAAATTTTATCGTTGCATGCAGGCTGAGAAAAAAACCATGATGAAGTCAATAAACTACTAAAACAGTATTAATTGGATAGTAATGCAAGAGGCTAGCGATGCACATAGCAAAACTGCAGACAGTGACACTGTTTCGACCTATCAGGTCTCTTCAGTGCAGTTGGTGACCGACAAGAAGCTAGAGGCTTTTAATAAAGCATAGCTTAGACCGCCACACTTGCGGGATCTATACTAGATCCACTTGGTGGATGGTCTGTCAGTACTCTGCGAAGCCGTATCACTCGTGAATGAGTGGCGGTTGTCGCAGGTGCACTAAGTCTAGCAACTGCTAGAACAATAGTGCTGTCACAGCCTAGTGGTCACAAGGTAGCCTCTTGCATTACTATACATGTAAGACCTTGTGACCACTAGGCTGTGACAGCACTATTGTTCTAGCAGTTGCTAGACTTAGTGCACCTGCGACAACCGCCACTCATTCACGAGTGATACGGCTTCGCAGAGTACTGACAGACCATCCACCAAGTGGATCTAGTATAGATCCCGCAAGTGTGGCGGTCTAAGCTATGCTTTATTAAAAGCCTCTAGCTTCTTGTCGGTCACCAACTGCACTGAAGAGACCTGATAGGTCGAAACAGTGTCACTGTCTGCAGTATTAATTGGCTTCTACGAGTTAGCTTCTTCTGAATCAATTAACTGAACTGTAATGTCTCAAATGGAAAACAAACAGAGCTATTAGGACATCACTTGACGTATTGAAAAAAGGTGCTGAAGAAGTTAAAAGTGGAAGCTCTTTTCGCAAAGGACCTGCAAACTTCAACATTGACAAAATGACACTCTCTCGCTATGTTAATAATTGCAAATCACAACCGCAGCCCATAATTAGTTATGATGCAATCTTATTGTCTAATTTTGTTGTTTCTCCTGCGATGGCAACAGATCTTGGTCAGCCCATTAAAACATCAAGTGACATGTTTCATTGAGTTGGAATAGAGAAATGTAAACAAGATACCTACGAATTTGCAACAAGAAACAAGTTAAAGCTGCCATCCTCATGGGACGAAAAAAGAAGGCTAGAAAAAGTTGGTAGCTAGGTTTTTAGAGCCAGTTGTAAGCGTGCAAGAGAAAAAGAGGAGAAGCGCTCTTAAAATGCCTAAGCAAAGAATTGCTCGTTGCATCCTCAAACTACATTAAATTGTTGTAGAGTAGTTTTTATCGAAAGCACTTTGCTGATATCTCGTGAAAATGAGTTTAATCGCGTTTCTGCGATCAGTAGTTTTGGAGAAAATACAGATAACAATTTGTGTAATCAAGCGTTGATTGCGACGTCATCTTAGACACAAAAAAGAATAAATTTTTTGGAAAGGTGATGAGTCGGGGGCTGGCTTTCGTTTGAGCCCAAACCGCTTCCTCTGCCAAGAAATACAAATCTTATAAAATTATCTTTACTTATTTTGTCTCGAATACCCTTATGACACTCACCTCGGGGTAGTGATCAAGTTGGATGCTTTTACCTTCAACAGTTTGAGAAGAATTAAAGCGCATGTTCGTATACAAGTACAGAGAAAATTGCGTTTTGTATTGGTATACCAGATTTTTTAAACTTTGCTTAACCACATATTGCAAACTACGAGAAATACTAAATCTAAATACCTACACATAGGAAGTGGCTATTTGAAGCGTAGAATAGGTATCGTAATGCTAAGAATTTTATGAAAAAAAGTTTTAGCTTAGCTAGCAGAGCTGTAGGTGTCAAATTGTTGTGACAGAGACGCGGCTTGCTGTATTGATACGGTAAGACTATTGATCTACACTCAATAATTTAAGCTCATAGAGAGTTCTTTGACATCGAACCATGTCCTAAAGCTCTCAATATGCACAAATTTTCGGTTTTTTTTTCATTGAGCCTTTTGTCAAAAAATTTGTATTTGTTCATTTTTATCCTCCATTCACGAGAAAGCGAATTGTATCGCTATATTTTGGACGGAACGTTCGCACTCGCTTGGGAGTTGCCATTTTTGAGGTGTCTGGGCCACCTGTCTTCCACATAAAGGCGGGGGCGTCCCGTTGAGTGCCTTGCCCAAGGACACAACAAGCGAACTTGCCGGCTTGTTCTCTACAACCTCCCATAAATGCCGAGCGCCAAGCAGGGAAGCTGTGGATACCATTTTTTAAATTCTTTAGGTATGACTCAACAAGGGGAATGAACCCCTAGTCTACCGACTGCGAAGCGAACGCTCTAACCACTACACCACCGCGCCGGTTAAATGCATAATGATGCATAATTTCAAATTTACCAACTCCTTCAGTTGTAGCAAATATCAATCTTTCTGAAAGACCAAAAAATAATTATCACTCAAAAAATAAAAGGCACAAGTTTTAATATTTTATGGGGAGAAGGACAAAGAAAGGTATGTTTGATTTACGTTTCCAGAAAGCAACAAGAAACACTATCTTGCAATATTCCAAACAGCCGTGCCTTGTAATGACAAAAGTTAAACGATAACTACAGAATGAAATATGGATGACAATTTGTGGAAGAACATCTTCAAGTTTGTGGTAGGCCTAGTTTGTAGGTAATTACTTTTTTTTAATCCTTTATTTACTCTAAATTACAATATGGCATCTTAACTTGGAGTTCAGCCAAAGAAATGAGCTAGGAGAGCTTTGTTTACTTGCCTAAATAAAATGGTTAAAACTATTACTTTCGCAAAAAAATTCTGTCACGTGTCACTTCTATTCAAAGTGCTTAATATTTTTAAAATTGATGATATTTATCAATTGGAATTAGGAAAGTTCGTGTACCAGACATTTAATGGTAACATCCCACAAAAAATTGGTATGGACTTCATAGAACTCAGTTGTGTACATAAACATTTTACCAGACCTACAATCAATAAATTCCACTTACCCCGAGTAAATACTTGCTACGATCACAAAATGCTGCCATTTGCTGGAGTTAAGCTTTGGTCTAAACTAGACCCTGATTTAAAAAATCTTGGCTGGCTGCCCTTTAAAAAACATTTCAAAAGAAAACTTCTGGAAAAGTATGATGATTAGAACTTGCTCTTAATTTCATCTTAAATCTCCTAATTCGGATTGTGCCTTTTATTGCCAGGTCGAATCATTAATTGTTGTTACTGTAGCTGTCTTTTTATATGCTCGAAAAGGCTTTTGGCTTCATCCAATAAATATCTCCTTTGTTTGTTTTTGTTCTTTTTTTACCTTTTTTTCTTTTCAATTCTTTATTACCTCTGAAAATTGCGTATGTCTGCTTATGTAAGATATTCTCAGGAGACACCTGATTTGACAACTTGGCGTTTTTTTCGGTATCTCCTGGTCTGTAAATACTTTTGTTTTTGTGTGCGCATCTTCATATTTAATTATTATATTGTATTGCATCCGCGTCTTTACAGACGAATCAAATATTAAACTGAAACTAGGTAATAAATTTAACAGCATAAAAGATGCACTTTTTCGAAAATTTTTGTTCAAAACATGACCCTGTATCTTATATGCGAATTAGAGACCTTGCCTAGGCTAATCTTCTTCAGGGCAGTTACTAACCTAGCTTATGAGAAGTACCTCCACCTACCTTAACTCCATGTATCAATATTTATTGTTGGTAATATTATTATTAATTACAGTACTTGCGAAACGAGTTTTTATCGCAGAAATTTTTTTATCGCAAAAATAACCGGCGCGATGGCGTAGTGGTTAGAGTGTCCGCTTCGCAGTCGGTACAGCCGGGATTCCTTTTCCAAGTCGAGTCATACCAAAAGACTTTAAAAAATGGTATTCACAGCTTCCCTGCTTGGCGCTCAGCAAAATAGAGATAGCGTGGAAAACAAGCCGGCAAGATAGGTAACGGGACGTCTCGATTATTATGTGTGGCAGACGGGTGGTGGAGTCAAGCAGTCTACCCGTCGTGGTGGCTCCAGTCTAACTGAAGACTTGCAAACCAAGCGTGAGCGCTAACGCAGTGTATATACATCTTCCTGTATAATGCTCACAGCAAATAGTTCAAAC
This sequence comes from Trididemnum clinides, assembly GCA_963675345.1. Lineage (NCBI taxonomy): Eukaryota > Metazoa > Chordata > Ascidiacea > Aplousobranchia > Didemnidae > Trididemnum > Trididemnum clinides. The sequence continues at coordinate 5,306,371 of OY776287.1, read as the reverse complement.
GACGAAGAAGAAAGTGGTGGTCGTTGTTACAGCTTGGCATTTCTTCTGGGGACCCTTAATTTTTCACTGGGGACCCCGTTACTAAGTAGTGGTTCTTAACGGGGTCCCCAGTGAAAAATTAAGGGTCCCCAGAAGAAATGCCAAGCTGTAACAACGACCACCACTTTCTTCTTCGTCGTTTGAACTATTTGCTGTGAGCATTATACAGGAAGATGTATATACACTGTGTTAGCGCTCACGCTTGGTTTGCAAGTCTTCAGTTAGACTGGAGCCACCACGACGGGTAGACTGCTTGACTCCACCACCCGTCTGCCACACACAATAATCGAGGCATCCCGTTACCTGTCTTGCCAAGGACACAAGAAGCAAGCTTGCCGGCTTGTTTTCCACACTATCTCTATTTTGCTGAGCGCCAAGCAGGGAAGCTGTGAATACCATTTTTTAAAGTCTTTCCTTATGATGTTTATCATAATGTCTAAGTAGGGCCGAATTATCATTATTTTCAGAGTAGTGAAATTTGTTCCATAGTACTCGATGTTTTGTCCAACGTTGTGAAAAAGATGTCATTGTTTGACCAACATAGTAATTGTCACAGTTTTTGCAACATGCCGCGTAAATACCATAATCTTTGCAGTTTAGTTTTTGGGTCAAAGGACGTACGCCATTAGGTGTTCGTATATGTTTCATCAGTGGGACCATAGAATTATGTGAGCCATGATTGCCACATAGTGCAAATTTACCACAGGGCCCAGATATGCCCCCATCCTTACCCTCAAGAGGACCAAATGAAAGCTTTTTATAACGAGCGACAAAATTGCCTAGTGTCTGTGGGCGCTTGTATGCAAGCATTACGTTTGATTGCAGACGTTTTTCCATCTGGCTAGACCGCAGTAGCTTAGGAAACTGGGTAACCCATACGATTTTTTTCTGCTTATTTTTCTTTAATTTGCTCTTGTTAATAGGATGAAATCTATCCACCCAAGACTTGGCCTGCTCAATTATCTTGGATGTGAGAGTTTTAGGAAATTTGGATTTAAAACATTTGTTTTTAAGATATTCCAGACTAGTATCATAGTCGGTTTTGTCTTCGCATATACGCCGCATGCGCATTGCTTCAGATACTACAATAGATTGAAATACCCATAAGGGGTGATACGAAGCACCATTTATGAAAGTTCTGTCAAGGGCAGTTTTTTTGACATAATTACTCGTGACAAATTTAAATGGTGAGTCCGATGAGTGCTTGTGGAGAACGTCTAAAAATTCGACTTGTTGGTCTGAGCATTTGGTATTAAACTATTTAGTGGTTATTTGAAGTCCAACTTTTCCAAGACTATTTTCTATTGCTTTGATTATATTTAGCGTTATTTAGTTATAGTTAGCAACAGAAACGGAATCGCTCGGATATGTCGGAGTTGGATAGGCGGAATATCTCTGATCAAAATCAACTAAACTTGTTTCCTTTTAGTACATTTTTTTGCTATATCATTTCTACATTTTATATGCGATTACCACGAAAATGAATTTGAATGATTTAGCCACTGTTATTATAATTAAGACTTTTCAATTAGTCATTATTTTCGCTTCCTTAGGTCACGGGACTGCGACCCGCGAAAGCCTCAATCAAATAATTAAAAAAAATTAATTAATGTAGAAGAACGTGATTGGGTGCATTTTTCTCATTTATAGACTCTGAAAATTAAATGTGCTTGCATTTTCAATTGAATAAAACTACTAATTTGTCTAATAATTGTTGGTTTTTAATGCTATACCAAATTAAAAATCCAAATCAATTAGAATAATATACCAATGCATTCGATAAAAAGTGCGGCCCTCAGCTAGCTTCCGTGACCGCGATGCGGCCCGCAAGCCAAAACAATTGCCCATCCCTCCCTTTGGTCATAATCATTTTGTTTACTAATGTCTGCGAAAAATAGACATAAAATACGTTTCTGGGACAATTCTTACATTCAGTATGTTTTCGAAAAAGTTATTGGTTTTGATAAACTTGACAATGCTCAGTGCACATTGTGGAATATCATTTTGGGCAATGATTCCTTAAAGCCTTCGAAGTTGAAGAGGCACAAGGAACTGAAGCATAAAGAGCATATGAACTCAGTTGAAACGTTCAAAGCGAAAAGAGCTCGTTATGATATGAGAGCAACGCTCCCTGCGCTAGGCTTCTGCCTAACTTCTCAACCATTCCTTCGCGCTTCATATGAAGTTTCTTTGATAATAGCAAAAGCAAAAGCACCTTACACAGCTGGCGAGAAACGAATAAAGCCAAGTGCGGTAAAAATGACTCAAATATTACTTGGCCGAAACTAGGCCAGCAGAATAGACTCGGTTCCCTTGTCCAATGGCACTGTAAATAACAGGATTGCAGAAATAGCAAATGACATCTTGAGTCAGCTTATCGCTCCAATCCAAGATAGCCAATGCAGAATAAGTCTTCAATTTGATGAAACAACTGATATCAAGTCAATAAGCCAATTAGTAGCATACGTGAGATTTGTTAAAGAAAACGCGATTGTGGACGAGCTTTTATTTTGTCAAGAGATGAAGGAGAGAACTAGAGCTAAAGACGTCTTTCGCTACCAAGATCGTCATATGATGATCTCGTGTTTTCAGTGTTTCCCTTAAATTTTTTCAAATTGAGTTACAAAGTCAGTTTACTAAAAAATGGATTTGTGACTTTATTTCTTAACCGATTTTCACAAAATTTTCAAAAGACTACGCTTAATTTCTCACGCATCAAAAGATGTAAAATTTGTGCTCTAACTCTTTAATTTTCTTACCCAAAAAGGGTTGAAAAGACCAAGAGCCCAGTTGCAGACCACAAAAATTGCCAAATTATCAGCAAGAGCCAACTACACTAAAATCAAATTGAGATCACATGTTTATCACATAACCAAAGTTTTTATCATTAACACACTCTGAAAACTATTCTTTTGGGACATCATTTGACAAAATTTCAAGCAATAATGATAAAATTTACTTATTCAAATTTTCAAATTTTTTAGGGGTCTTTAAACCCCCCAAATAAATTTGTATGGTTAGTAGAAAAAAGTAGATTTAGTGCGTAAAAAATATGATATGTCGCTAAATACCGCTCTCATTTGAAAGCTTAGGAAATTTGCTTTCCAGCAATATATAAATTTAAGTAGTATAGGCTAAGCGATATATGATATTTACTGATCAAAAATGGGTACTGTACATCATGTGAGTGCAAAACTCCCAAAAATTTTTTGACTTACCTTCACTAAATTATAATTTTTAGAAAAACTACACCCTTTAAAAAGATAAAATAAATTGCAAATGTTTCACCTCTAATGTCGTCATTTTGTATCACGTTTCCAAGTAGACAGAAACTAAAATACAAGTTAAGAAGCTAGCAGAAGTTTGGCTTCTCTAATCAAAGTTTGCTGTGTCCCCCTTGTTTCTCAACAAATGGAAGAAGTGTAAAAAACTTCTGTTTCGTTGTTAGTGACTACATATTCTATTCAAACTTGATATTTTCTAAATCTTGAAGAAATTCCTTTTTCAAAAATACATGATGTTACATGGTTTAGGCAAACCTTTAGCAGATAATGACTGATCATATTTTAGATAATACATTTAACTAACAAAATTTGGTACCGGTCAGTACCGGTTAACAAAAAGATCATGGGCGTCAGAAAGTTGCAAATTGTAGAAAACCTAGGCTTTTTGGTAAGTTTTGACTGATGTACTTAGAAAGTTTAGTTCCTTAGCATCATCTAGCGACCATTTCTAAAAAAGTTGGTAAAAAATAAAATCTGTAGTGATCTTTGAGGTAAGGGTACTTTAACTTCGAAGACAACTCAGCACCTATTGGGGAGGTTAATTTGCATTTTCAAACAAAAAAATTTTTTGATTTTGTTATATTTCAAATCTTCAAGAAATAGAGATTTCAATGATATATAACATTTGTTGTAGAAGTAAACAGATGAGTAATAACATCCAAATAAACTTGAGATATTTTATAATAATTAATTGTGGTTGGTTATGACTAGGGCCATTTTTTGACCTAAAAACCTATATTTTTGACTTTATTTTAGCAAAATTTTGACTTTATTTTGACCTAACCGCTTTCACCTATTATTTATGTCTTGTTGCACTTTTTTGATTAAAAACGTTTTATAATCCGCAATTTACATAAGTTTTTAAAGAGAAAGGCAGCCTACCTTAAACATTTTCTCAATCACTCAGTCTTGAAGCTAATGCAACAAACCGACGCATGACGTCAAAACCTAGGATAACGAGCCATTGTGTGTACCTGTATCAATTAGTGTGTAATACAAAAAATGCGTTGTTATCGCAACTGTACTGTAAATTAACAGTCTGTCTATGATGTTTTTAACGAAAGTCACACAGTAGAATTACCAGGACATTTTATTGTAATACAGCATCATATATTTTTTTACGTTCTTAACATCAAAATTTCTGTCTTTTCTCAGTAATTTACTGAGCATAGAAAACGACCTCTCAACAGCAGCAGAGGTTGGCTGGGCTTTTTGCAATAATGCGTAGCTTGTTGGGTCAATTGTCAAGTTGGTACAGTTTATTATTATTTCTAAATCAGAGTTGGATAGTCGTTTTTTAATGTAATTTTTAATTGCGCACGAATCATCATCGACAGTCCCGTAGCACTCCAACTTCGGGTCCCCCCCAAAGTAATCGCCAGAGCCCCTGCGCACAGGTCATATCACTTTAGAGGTGTAAAATTGAAAAGCTGCATTAAGAAAATACACCACAATTTGTACATAAGTAAACAGGCTAATGTCAGAATAAAGCATGCCGATACCGAAGGTGCAAGTCATAAAAAATTCGGCACCGATACCAGAGTTCAGTAGGACATTTATGCAGACACTGCGAAACGAAAGCAATGACACTGAAAAACATGAAAAAGTTATAAAAACACAGTATCATTTAAATAGTCTGGAGCGAACCTTTTTGTTCGCAAATGCTGTTATGACATTGTCATAATCAAGAGATCGGGCGCAGTCATTTTCGATTGACAACATGGCTAATGAAGATAGTCTACTGTCTGTCATAGACGTTCTATTAAAAGTTTTGATCAGTTTCAATTTGCTGAAGCTTCTTTCAGCGCTGGCAACAGTCACGGGGCAAGTTAGTAAGATTCGAAGTGCGATGTACACATTCGGATACAATTCAAATAAATGAGTCTTTAGAAGATAGTTCAGAAAGTCTTGAGCCGTATTGAGATTGCGTTTTTTTTGTAAAATTAAAACAAACCGCTGTAGCTCAGCGCTCATTTCATCAGAATCAATGTCACCGAACTTTTTTTGGAACTCTTTAGAGCAAGTAAGAAGAGCATTTTCTTGTTGCACAAGCAAAAGTTTGTCTCGTGTGTACAAAAACGAAAAGGCGGAAGAAACCTCACGTAACAAATTAAAGCGCTCCTTTATTGACATAATAGCCTGGTCTACTAATGGATAGAAAAAGTTGCTTTTAAATTTCAGTTCAGGAGTAGCTCGTTGTTCCTCTTCACCTTGGTAATCAAACAATCTTCTTTTCTTTCCACTTCTTGACGGAGGAAAAGAAGGATCAATATCCAATTCCTGTGCTATTTCAACAGCAGATGTTGCGGCACTGTCATAACCCGTTGTGCGATAGTTTTGCAAAAACTTTTCAGTTGCCTGGATTTCCGTTTCCATTGTATGAAGGGAGACTCCATACGATTGAAGAATCTTGCTTGCTTTATTGACTTGGAATAGGATATCATACCAAATAAACACCGACAAAAGAAAACTCCATTTTGATAAATGAGCTATCAACGATTTTGTTTCTGAGGCAGCTCTTCCATCTTTTCTTTCTATGGAAATGGCTTCCAAGTCTTTCAGTGCCAGCAACACCTCTTTTAAATTGTATCGAAGAGGTTTGATGCATTTAATTCTGCTTTCCCAACGAGTATCAGATTGTGACTTTATGGACAGCTCCACATGTTTCTTCAAAATTTCCCAACGCTGAGCAGAGGAAGAAAACAGCACATACAACCTTGTAAGTACTCCAAAAAATGTCAATGCTTCCGTCGATGAATTAGCACTGTCAACAACAACTAAGTTAAGGGTATGGTTTGCACAGGGCACGTAAACAGCTTTGGGATTGATGTCTAGCATTCTTGCTTGGACCCCAGAATGTTTTCCTTTCATGTTAGCACCATTATCATATGACTGACCTCGACAATCAGACAATTCGAGTTGCAGTTCGGTCGCTTTTTCTAAGAAAGCGTCCAACAAGCCTTTCCCAGTACTGTCACTTATTCTCAAGTAGCCAAAAAATGTTTCTTTAACAACAGCAGCTTCTTCATTACATAGTACATAACGGAGAATGACAGACATTTGTTCATGATGTGACATATCTGGAGTGCAGTCCAAAATTATAGAAAAATATTTTGCCAATTTCAATTGCTGTAAATTTTCTTTTTCAACTTCTGTCGCTAGCAATTCAATTAGTTCATTTTGTATGGTAGGACTCAAATAGTGATCTTTAGTGTTTTTATTCTTGATTCTGTCTTGAAGCTCTTTTAGGATCGGATCTCTTCTTGCCAAAAGCTCAAATATACCCAGAAAATTTCCATTGTGAGGAGATCCTAAGACTTCTTCAGATCCTCTAAAAGCAAGATTCCTTTCCGATAGAAACAAGGCAATGTCGATAAGTCTTTCTAAAACATTTCTCCAAAAACGTCTTTCATTGAAAAAATATTCATCTCGCGTTTGTCGATAGTGGATGAATTTCTTATCCCTTCAGCTAGCAACATCCATTGACTGCAGCATTCTTGGTGGGAAATGCCGTTTTCATGGTCTTTCAGTTTTTTTGAAAAACCCTCCCATGTATTTATACCACTACAAAAGGGGCTTAGTGTTTTTCCAAATAGCTTACAACAAAAGCAAAAAACTTGATCTGATTCCCCAGAATAAACTAGCCACGACCGTGAAACACTTTCACCATTAGGTAACACACGTTTATAATGGTTGGAGGGAAAACGTCGCCTTGGAGTTGTGTTATTATATGGAAAATTCATTATTAGTTGATGTGGTCCACGCTTTACTATATCACATCGTTGAGCATCAGAAATACTTTCAGGCCATTTACATGGGTCATCAGGGATAGGGGTAAATCGAGATTTAGTTATTTTTGATATTGAAGGTTGTGTATTGGCAGGTAAATCACAACTTACATTTTCTGGAAATTCACAATCACTTTGATGCTGATCGTCATAGTCTTCTTTTTCTTGTACACTATAGTTTTCTTCATCCCTCTCGGTACTAGTGCCAGGTCTACTCTGCTCAGTAATCTTGAAAAAATCTGTCATCTTGGGCAATTTCGCTACAGCATCTCGAGCAGTGGCTGCTTCTTTTCTCTTTTGAGCACCACTTTTTGAACGTTTCATTCTATACAATGTCAATAAAATACTTTATCTGCACTCTGCAGTGTATAAACAGGGTGTCCGTAAAGTTACTATACAGTCTTACAAGTTACTATACAGTTTCATTGTATTATATGTAATAGTTTTTGTTACTATATAAATGTAACACATGTATTTTCTGAAATTTTTATAAACATAAAGGTGTTATTTCTTTTGTTACAAATAAATATTGTAATACAATATCTTACTGTACTGTTAATATATTACAGGGTGTCTGTATAGTAACTTGTAAGACTGTATAGTAACTTTACGGACACCCTGTATATTGTCCCGGTATTTATAGCCAAACAGAATTCCAGACCATTCTATGATTGTTGCGTAACAACGGCATTGTTACGTCAATCGAATATTCAAATTCTACCAGAAAATCAATCGAAATATTCTAGATTCTGCGAGATAAAATGACGTAGCATTCACTTATGATGTCACAAGCCAATTTCTTCCTACAGTTTAAATCGGTTGTAAACAAGTCTGCTGAACTGAAAATAGTCACGTAGCCAAAAAGCAATTTCAGACTAACTTGGGCCCCCAAAGTTGGCCTGGGCCCCCCCCAATTGGGGGGCGGCTGCTACGTCTCTGATCATCGAATTACTTATGCTTCAGCAGTCTGTATGGTTCGGTTATCGTGTAGGCACTTCCTTGTAAGAACTCTACGTTGGCTGCTAGAGTCCGAAATGATTTATTTTACCAAGTTCGGCACCAAATCTTCCACATCGCTAGCGTCTCTTGCTCTGCTGACTAAGAGGCCTGCACTTGTGCAATTGTTGACAATGGTACGAACAGCTGGAAGGTTCTCCTGTAATATAAGGCAGCTCTAAGCCAAGTTGCCCATCTTGTAATTATAGGGTCAGGAGGAGATGGCAGACTAGCATCATGAAAATCTTTCTTGCGATCTTTGTTTTTGACTGTTGCTGCCTTGATTGTTGCTATTACTTCATCAATATTTTTAAAATGAGCACGCACACGCATAGTGCAGTTATGTAGTAAGTGCGCAACGCAGGTGACATGCATCAAAGAAGGGTATAATTCCTTTAATGTCTTTCCAGCCAAAGACATGTACCGAGCAGTATCAGTCAAGGACAATGAAAAATTGTCGCGTTTTATTTCAAGTTGTCGCAATATGTCATCCACAGTGTGCAGAATAATACTGCTATTAACATTGCTACCGATGTCAAGTGGATGGCAATCAACGAGGAATATCTGATTTGGGGCATCTAAGCTGCCCACAAGCACACTAATATACTTTTGTTTTGCAATCTCTGCTTCATTCACAATTAAAAAAATTGTTTTGTCACGAAGTAATTCTTGAATTTATTCTTCTTTTTGGGATGCTAATTTAGCAACACATGCCCGGGCTGCAGTCTCCGAAGGCAATACTTTTCCCATTGTAGCAAACAGAGACTTTAAAGAAGAATGGTTTAGTTTATGAAGTGGGATATCTGCAGCTAAGAATGAAGAGACAACCTGTTCTTTGAAGTTTACTTGATGGAGTTGTAAAAAGGTTTGCTTGCTATGGGATTTGCTCTTTGTCTCCAATTTTCTTTGGTGTTGCTTACTTTTTCGGTGGCTTTCCACAAAAAACTTTTTGTTGCATTTGACTAACACGTCGCAAAGGGTGCATCGCAAGTCGTGGGCAGGAGTTGCCGAAAACTCATCCGGATATTCCTGGCAAATTTGCCTAACTTTCGCTGTAGAAGATTTGGCTTGTTTAGGCATTCTTTGCTTTGCAGGCTACGATTTAAAAAGACCACGTGTAAAGAGCGCAAAGGTTTTATAGGAATCGATTAATTGTCTAACAATTATGTGTTTATGCATCAACAATGACGATTTGATGCATAATAAGTGCTATTTCCTTCTCAATTACCGCACGTATTTTTACCATTGCAACTATTTGAGAAGTTTAAAATCAAAAAAAATTGCGCATAAAATTTGCATAGCAGCTCAAAAATTCAAAAAAATATAAATTTGTTCGTTTTTGTAAGGGAATTTTTGATGAAGAGAATTTTGACAAGTTTTGACTTTATGCAAAATTTTGACTTTATTTTGACTTACAAAATCTACCAAAACAGACTCCTGAACATCTGAAACGAACGTTAGTACACGTTTGATTATGTAATAAGATCCTGAAAAAATTTTGACTTTAGCGGGCCTTAGTTATGACAAATTAGGACAGTTTTTGCGCTGCCACCTTACAAACATTTTTTTTTCGCTTTTCACGTGGTAGCAAAAGAGTTAATGCATTCCTTCGTGAAAATTCAATAACATGGAATAAAGTGGGATCGGTATGCACAGATGGTGCGCCAGCTATCATAGGGTATCGATCCGGTTTTGTAGCCCAAATGAAACAAGTTGCTTTGCATATAGTATCAAATCACTCTGCTATTCATAAATACGCCTTAGATGGTAAGACACTCCCTCTTGAATTGAAAAGTGTTCTTGATTCTGTAGTAAAGGCTGTGACTTTCATTCGTGGCAGGGCCATGAATTACCGATCATTCAAAGCATTTTGCAACAATTTTCTTTTCCACACCAAAGTGCGATGATTATCGCAGGGAAAAGTGCTCTCCCATGATGCAGAACTTGTCACTGAAGTTGCCCTGTTCTTTCGAGACCTTGGGTCAGTGGAACTTGCTACATTATTTGATGACAATAGATTCCAATTGATGGCCTTTTATTTGACAGTCATCTTTAGTCTTTTGAATGAGATCAGTTATTCTCAGCAGGAAAAAACGAATCTCAGATAGAGGCTGCAGAGAAGGTCTCCGGCTTCAAAAAGAACTTATCCTTACGGAAAAAGTGAGTAAAAAACCAGAATTTTGCTATGTTTTTACTGTTGGACAGTAAAATTGGTGATCAGGAAACTAACGAATGGCTGACTGCTTTAATTGATGATCACAAAAGCAACCTCGAGAAAAAATAGAAGATTACTTTCCAAAATCTGAGCCTTCTTCAGCATGGATTCAGCAGCCTTTTATTGCTGAGATGAACGACAATGAGCTGCTCAAACTTCATGAGCATCTGGAATCGCAGAGTTCTCAAGCTGCAAAGACCAAGTTCAGCTTCTCCTCCCTGATAGAATTTTGGTGCAGTATGTTGCACGAATATCCTGAATTGGCAAGGAGAGCTCTGGAAACATTAATACTATTTCCAACGAGATATCTCTGTGAAGCTGCCATGTCTGCTCTAGTTAATATCAAAACTACGTACAGTAATTGCCTTAGAGTTGCAAATGACATGAAAATTGCTCTGAACAATATTAACCACCGTATTAATGAACTTGTTTCGAAGAGACAAGAACAGAAGTCACACTGACTAATAATTTGTTCTGTGTTTTGCCGAGTAAATTGTAATATTCCGTCAACCACTTGTGTTATGCTTTCAATAGAAGAGTTTTTTTAATTAATTAGAGATCCAGTAGTAAGCGACTTATTCGGTTTATCCCATTAGTGTTTGTTCTTTCAACATACACCTCCTTTGCAGGTTGCACAGACAAGGAGTTCTTATGTCAATATCTTTAGGAATAGGGGTCCCAAGGGGTTGGAAAGGTTAGGAACCACTGCTTTAAAAAATTTATTATAAATCAGCAGATTGATGTATATTGTGTTTAAAGACTGGCAGCTTACTTCTGTTGCAGCCACTGCAACTTTGATGCATACATGCGCAGCTATCGCGACAATGAGATCTAGCTACTAAGAGTCGTATGAGCACGAAGATGTTACAAACCACAAACAGAAAGTTACCAACAACAATGTTAATATATAAACCGAAAGGAAATCTACGAAAGTACCTATCATGATAGAAGTGACTAGTCGCCGTATGGAGTGCACTCTTTTGACATCTAACTACAGCCAGACGCCTGCCGTGGCGCTACAATGGTGACCCCGACAAAGAAGCTACATCTCCCCCGATGTAGTTGGACGGCAGCGCCTTCAATCAAGCAACAGAAGCCATCGTTGAGTCGCCGAGCCCAAACTTCAAGACCACCTTCCAAATGAAGTCTTGACGGAAATTTCATTCACTTCGGCCGGCAAGCTCATCTCACTCTCATCGATGGCGGAGAAGGCATGTTGCAGCCACTGCAACTTTGATGCATACATGCGCAGCTATCGCGACAATGAGATCTAGCTACTAAGAGTCGTATGAGCACGAAGATGTTACAAACCACAAACAGAAAGTTACCAACAACAATATTAATATATAAACCGAAAGGAAATCTACGAAAGTAGCTATCATGATAGAAGTGACTAGTCGCCGTATGGAGTGCACTCTTTTGACATCTAACTACAGCCAGACGCCTGCCGTTGCGCTACACTTCTTTGATTGATTAAACATGTAATTTTAAAACGAGCTTGTAAAGTAGGATAAAAAGTGAAAGAGTAGATATTTGCTGTCTTTCTTTTGCAGATTTTGCTAATCACTTTCGAATTACAAATTAAAAAAAGCAAATCACCATTTTATACACCATCGCTAACTTCAGACGACAATTGCTTCTCATAATATTTTCTGATGAAGAAGAAGAATAAGTAAAGCCCTGTTTACAGCGATAATTAACAAATCGTATCCTTTGTTTGTTTTATTATTTTTTCATCGTTACGATTCATTTAGCTCACTTCTAAGTGCGCTTAAAAATTTAAACGCGCCGTTGCGTGCGAGATCGTCTACTTGTAAGTATCGGAAAGTTTAATGAGTGTCTGGTTCATCATAAAATATTGGGATACCTAGGCTCAGTGGCATCTTATCTTGCATTTAACGTTTGTAGCTAGTAGTAAGCACTTTGTTAGGTATGCAGTGGTGTTCCAAGAATGTGAAAGTAGCAAGATAATGCGCTAGCTGCAGAAATAAGATATTTTTTTATGCCACCAATTGAGGTAAGCCTGGAAGCTTAAGCTCTGTTAGCAGCTTATACAGTTATAGGCCTAATTGTGATGTCATTTGCAAAAAAACAGATTAGTGTATAGTACGCTTACACCAGTAAGTGCATACTATCTTGTGTGCATGCTTACCAGTAACGAAACAGCATTGATTTGAAAAAATGATAATTAATTACCTACTGTAGCAGTGTAGGCCTAGGTTTATTTTTGATTTCAAAAGGATGGACTCTTTTAAGCAAATGCGGCCATAAGGTGTGCAAGTACAAAAAGTTTATTGTTGTAGTAATACATCTTCAGAGTGTTCAAATGCTATAGGCAGGTAATTCATCATCAATGTTCAGGTACTAGCGTGTTTATGTCTCTTAAAGTTTGTTATTTCATTGGTTTGTTCATTTGTTTCATTCAAGTTAGTTGTTTCATTAATGTTTCATTGGTCAGCATAAAAATTGTGATTTGTAGTAACGATTTCAATTGAAAAAGCATGACATCTTGTTGACTACATCCTTTCTAACATGTCATTGAAAATCTGTATTAAGTAGATCAGACCTACTACAAAATAACAGGCTTTTTCATTGGCATCTGCTTATTTTTGTTATCAGCTTGACAGGTTAAAACACTGCTTTTAAGACCAGGTAACTGTACAAAAATAGAAATGATATAGTCCCAGCTATACATTGATATGTCAGATTGCAGTATTTTACACCATTGATGTCACACTGTCTACATTTATGAATTAGGGGAGAGGGCGAAGTAATTAAGGTATATTAAAAATAGGCATAGCAGTGTTTGAGGAGATCAGCTTAAAATTTATGTATAGCTGTCATCCCTTTCCTTGCAATTTTTCACGTCAACAAGTAGCGATAAGCATATATGCACTCAGGCTGTACCAGACCATAAATTTCCAGTCTTGATGGGCTCAGACTTTGTCAGAAAGTATTAAAAGTATATAGTTAAGTATCTATCAACCTTTGTGCGATATGTCTTACAATTGGTCTTTTTAGATTTTGAGATCATTAGATTTAAGTTTGGTTATTGGAGATCGCATAGCTTTAGAAGGTACAAAACAATGCCAAAAACTTGCACTACATCATTTATCGATGATGTAGAAAACGAGAAGTTGATTTTGGCAGTGGAGGAGTTTCCATGTCTTTGGGACCCATCAGAAGAGTCTTACAGAAAAAGTTTGGCAAGAAATATTGCATGGTTAAAGGTTGCTGATTTGTGCAACAAACCAGGTCAAGGTAAGTTTGGGTATAAGTTAACATCTCATGAGCAGTGTACTGCAACTTGAAATGGTTGTTTCCACAACTCATTTCAATGATAGCAGTCATAAAAATGTGCTGCTGTCTTTTGGAAAAAGCTTTTTTAAACCAATAACAGCAAATTATTAGTGATTTAGAAGTATTTTAGACAATAGATTGAAACTTTTTCCAAAATATTTATGTTTAGACAATGGCTATCTTGCCATTGACTACATTTTACCTTTGAATCTATTTTTCCATCACCATTAAAGTGTCTTTAAATAAGCACATTTGCTACAATGCACGTGGTGTTGATGTGGTGGAGAGTGCTGCTGCCTTCAAATGTGATGAATTTGAGTTTGAATCTTGGCAGGCAAGGTACTTGACTAATGCAGTATATACTGGGGGAGCCCAATTGATGAATGTAAGGAGGAGTGTACACTGGTGGCACATTTTTTGTGTTTGACACGTTTTTAGAATTGACAAATCACAAACGACCAAGAGTCATGTTTTTAATACATTGTTGAAATTGACCTGTCACAAATATTCAATGGCAAAATACATTCCATGGTTAAAATTCTGTTGATGGCAAAATAGCCTTATATTTACCTTTAACATAGTAAAATTTACCAATACATTTTCTTTGCTAACTAAATGTAAAAAGAAAGTTATGCAAATGGTTGCATCTCGTGATAACGTTAGATAATCTATCAATTTATTAATTAAGTGTTATTACTGGTTTTTAATTGTTGAATTCCATTGGTAACATTATCTTACTGTAGATTTCAATGTGTTTTGAAACATGTGTACAAACTACATAAAACGCAAGCAAGCGAGGTTTGGGCATCATCACAATATTAACCGCAGGTTATATAAGTACATATTTTACAAAACATGTTGTCTTGCTTTTCTTCCACCCTCAAATACAAGACAGATATTGCTGCAATAATGGTGATATATTTTGGTCATATGTTGTTTCCATACATTACACATGGTTATACATTATTTCATATTTTATTTATATATATTAATAGAAGCAGATTGCCAAAAGCAGTGGAAAGCTTTGAGGGAAAAGTTTAGACGAGAAAAAGAAAAATAATAAGACCAAATCTGGTGATCCAGGCTCAGTCTCAAGACCCTGGAACTTATATCGCACAATGTTATTTCTAGAACCATTTGTATCAGGAAGAAAGTGAGCTGTGTTCAGTCTATTTGAAGAAATATGTGATCAGCTTTATTTGCTTAAGCTTGGCTTTTGCTATTATGACCTAATTTTTACTATCGGGTTTCAACATTATGGTCTATTGTTGGCTTAGCTTGTGCTTCACTCATTGTTATGCGTTGCAGCTTCGCATAATGTCTAGTGCATGATGTTATATCTTAGCATCCTAGTGTTTGTTTGTATTGCACAAACCATTCGTTCATTTTCAGTTAAAACATTGCTAAGCTGACAATGAGGGATCTCTTCTTACTATTGTAGTTTCACAAATTTGATAGATGAGAAATATATCTCATTGGTGGCAGTACAATCAATTTTAGCATCTGAGTTTAACTTACAAAAAATTGAAGTAGTTTAAGATTGAAGCCAAGTATGCTCGGAATTTTTTATTTGGCAAAAAATGGAAGTATTTTGTTTCAGCAAGTCAAGCATCTATGCATTTGATTGACAGGAGTTGTAATTTTTTGAGACCCAAAATAAATGGAGATGGTCAATTAAGGGGTTTTAGCACTACCACAAAAATATATGCAAGTGTAAGAAATAAACTGGCATATAATTTTGAAGCTTGAGAGTGAAAAAAGGTCTTGGTAAGAGCTTAGGCAATTAAATTCCGTTTTGTTTTGTTTTTTATTTAGACTAGACCATTATACGTAAGGCAATCTTTCCACCTATTTAAAGTATACAGTTTTCCAAATTGAGATTGATAACTTCTGCTGTTTGCTTTCAATTTTTTACTGCTACGTAGAAGCCACCATGCAGGAGAAGCCTTTAGTAGAAAGTGCATTTATGAAGGGCATAGCGATATGACTGGAGGATCAGAGCGTTGAGCTTACCGCCATTTGGTTATAAACGTATTATTAACAGTGTGGTAATTATCTAAACTACGTGGCCCTCCCAAAATATGTACAACCAGCGTGCCCCTCTCTCTCAAAAATTTCGGGTCCGTTTCTATCGATATGTCTGCTTATAATCTGTTTTTATTTTGTTGATGTTAAGGACTATCTCCAACATGTGGGAAGAAGAGAAGCCGCTTCTGAATACAGTGTTGCATACAGCAGTTGATAACGATCAAGACAGCTTCAACATCTTGATAGATGATAGCCATAAAAGTATATCTCCATCCACAAGTTCAAATTCATCGAAACTCGAACAAAAAAGTGATTGCATTGATTTAAGTGTGTTTGTGTGAAAAAACGTTAATCGTTTTGGTATGCTATGCTTTACATATTTCTTTAATTTTTTTTATTTTTTAGCACCATCTGCAACAAAAAAGCAAAGAAAGGTGAGATGCAACTAATTGGTGAAACGATACAGGATGTGGTCTGCATGCTTATTAGAGAACAAAGTAAGATGTAGTATTTTACTTCTTAAAGTACGCTGAATATCAATACTGTCTCATCTGCTTTCATGATATATGGTGTTCCATTAAGTGCTAAAAAGGGTGTTCTATAAACATACTGTGTGTTAAAATTTCAGGGCATGCTTTTATCATTTTTGCCAGTGTCTTCACTCCGCTTAGTTGTTTTTTGTTTTATTTTGAAGAATACTTTATGTAAAATTGAATTCTTTGCAGAATACCGGTACTTGTTCAGTAATTGTTGTGTAGCTGTACACTATCTTATAACTCCGTGCATTAGATAGAAAACGACGAAATGATTAAAACAAATTTATTTTTTAAAACTCTTGCCAACTATAACTTAAAAATTCGAATGTCCAATGTGTCTCCAAACTCGAAAGACGCAAATCTCAAATTAATTAAAAAGTCTCCAATCTTGAATAACGAAAATCTTGAACTGATTGAAAAATGCCAAACTAAACTACATTACCTACTAATTTGCCAAAGGGTGCGCAAGAAACTACAACTTGATTTAAAAGGCAAAATAACAACGTAAATTAAAATGAGGTGATGTTACCTAACTTAAAGGTAAAGTAGAAATAACGCATGAATAAATTTAAACAAAACATCCAATAACTTAACTAACAAATAAATCCAAAGGAAGTAGTTCCGACAGTTGCACAGAATATTGTGTCATGGAGCGGTTTTCAACTGCGCAACAAATTCTTATTTTTAAGATATTTACGAAAATGGAGGTTATGCGATGCAAAATTCGATGCAATGAAGTGGTCGGGATATCCAATTGCGGCAAATTGATATTTTTGGACTCACAGTGACACTGTCTTGCAAAGAACAAGCTGTTCCTCAGGTCGACTAGAACGTTTCGGCCCAGGCGATTTCACCGTTAAAACTGAACTAATTGTTTCAAACTTTGTCATTAGTCTGCGTCCAATAGACCCGCACGGTGCTTCATTTCTTCCAAAGATGATTTGGAGTTTTCGCACTGTGCGTCGTACATTCCCCATTTTCGTAAAATGTCTTTAACAATGAGAACTTGTTACGCAGTTGAAAACCGCTCCATGACATATCTTATGCCACAATTACTAAACAAGTATCGGTATGCTGCAAAGAATTTAATTTTACATAAAGTATTCTTTAAAATATGACAAAAAACAACTAATCAGAGTGAAGACACTTGGCACAAATGATAAAATGTCCTGAAATTGTAACCCAATGCGTTCGCCGAATTTGAAATCGGCCGGCGTTATGGAACACCCTATATCAACGCGATCTTCCATTTAGCTACGCAGTAGACAGGACCTCTGCCATACCGTTAAGTCATCTTGATTGACATTTAATCTTTCAGTCGCTTTGATCGTTTACCAAGGCAATTTAAAGTTTTTTTTTGTGAATACATTTGATTTTTTAGCACCTAAAAATGGTATCAGAGCAGTTTTCCCTTGGACATTTACCCCCGGTCTCTTGGGTTAGGGTTGGAGGCCTAGGGGAGGGGGTATATGACCGGATGTATGTGACAGAGGGTAAGTGTCCTGAACCCCTAAAAACGAGGTGTCGCTGCTGTTTCTCTCGGTCCGCTTTAAGGCATTTTTTCGTTTAGGCCTACCATTTTGCTTGTGTAACTGGTGACGTTGCTGAAGCTGTTCTCTAATGTCAAGTAGTGAAGCAGATGCAGTGGACAAATTTTATCATTCTATGGCCGCTGAAGCCAAAGTTCTTCCGAAGTTAAAGAGGCTGGAACTGCAGCGAGAAATTCTTGAAGCAACATTAAGAAAAACAAGCGAATGCCATTAATTTGTTTACAGCTTGTGTAGGGGAAGGTGCCATTAGTTGAGCCAATTTTTTTCTTTTCACTCTTCTCGCCTAACCCAATAGATTTACGCTTCAGCAAAGATATTTTTTAAAATCGCGTTTTTGTATATTTTTCGTGGAAACACAAACATGGGAGAGTATCATTTCCCAAAGCGTTGATTGTGGCGGCCATCGTCACTAATTCGCCTCGTTCTCGCGGTGTCAGAGATCCAACCGGTGGAAAAAGAAATTTACTTAATCGGTAGTGAGAATACAGGCTATAGTTCAATAGGATAACAAATTGACTAAGAAATAGCAATAGGACGACAAAATCGACAATAAAATTCGCTTAAAACATTGTGTAGACTGCAAATATGCTCTAAAACTCAGATAAGCTGGAAACCTCAACAAAATGTACGGGTACCAAACTTTATATTTAGTTATCCAATGAAGCTTTGACAATATATTAACAAATCTAATGTTTAGTGAAGTTGGCTTACCTGTTTTTGACCACGACGTGCAAGAACTTTTTTTAAAGTCTGCGCGGTAGAACAGCCAGTTTCATCCATATTGTATATTTGTCCAGGATCAAATTTGTGTTTTTCCATCACAGAGTACAAATTATTGAAGTAGATGGACACATTTGTCTTGTTAAAGGCTGTTGCTCTTGCCTCAGATGTTGCTTCTGGTACTCAATGATAAGTTATGGCGATGCCTAAACTCACGCAACCATTTGTCGGTACTACAACTCAGGCATTTTGGTACTGTTTTTAATGGCGTATTTCTAGGCTAGTATTCTGACTTAAATGGGTGTTAAACCATAAAATCGGTTGCAAAGGTCGATGAGATGTTGAGCCAAATCGCTTTCAATTGTGTTAGTAGATATTTTTCTGTGTGAGGAATAACCCAATAGTGGCATCATCTGTGTCCTTATCGGCTACTTTTTCAAGATATCTTTTTAAAATTATTCGGTGTGTGTGTTTACCCCTCCTCTTCTTTGGGATGGAGGTACGGCATGAACGGTAATTCAGGTTCATGCCGCCAACCTAATTGATATTAGGCTAGGGGAAAGGTGGCAGCCCATTTCGAACCAGCCTTGAGTGACTGGTAGCCCCACCACCAACAAGGCGGACTGCCACTGGTGGGTATCCAAGAGTCGTCTGACATGCTGGGTTAGCAACTTCACAATTGTAATCCGGTGAAGTACGAGAGGGCCACCTGTCTTCCACATGAAGGTGGAGGCATCCCGTTAAGTGCCTTGCCCAAGGACACAACAACCAAGCTTGCCGGCTTGTTCTCCACACTATCCCTTTTTATGCTGAGCGCCAAGCAGGGAAGCTGTGAAAACCATTTTTTAAAGTCTTTTGGTATGACTCGACTTAGGAATGAACCCCAGGTCTACCGACTACAATGTGGACGCTCTCACCACTACACCATCGCGCCGGTAATTATTCGGTCGATCCCATGCTTTTCTGATAAAGTTTGTTTTTCCTATTATCTATCGCAGCAATATAAAGTACCATAAGTGGCACCTTTCATCGTTTGGCCATTGAAACTTGCTAAATTAGATTATCAATGCTATTTTGGGTAGCCTTTCGAATAAAAGATTTACTATAACTGCTTGAAAAATAATTAACCACATTTGAGCCGCATGGCTCAACTATGAAATCATGCATCTCTCGCATTAAAATTATAATTTTGCCATTCCTGTTAACTAAGTTTTAGCTGCATAAAGTCACTAATTAACAAGCAAGTTAACGCTACTATTTTCGTGTCTTCGTCTACTATACTTCCCAAGATAATCAACTTTTTTCCAAAAAGTTGGATTTTTGCTGTGAAAACAATTTGATGCTGAACTTTTTGCTTAGGAGGCAGCAAAACGAGGCTAGCACGAAAGAAGCCTCGTCATACGACATGCATGTTAGGGCTACAGTTCAGTAATTTAACTACGAGAAAAGAAGAAGGCAATGGATCAGCTATGGAACCGGCTCAACTAACTTCACCTTCCCTTTTTGACTTACGAATTTTTAAACGTGGAGTTATTAAATGATATCCACAAGATTAGACTTGTAACAAAATAAGTCAAGGCAGAGGTAGCAGGGTGTTTCATATTTTTTTCGGTTTCAAAATCTAAAATATCCGAGGTCTTTTATATGGTGGGTTATAAGGAAGAAGTAACAGCTAAAATATATTATGTGGCAGGTCATAAATGTATAACAAGCATTGGTTAAAATTCAAATTCGTGCTATTTTCGGTTATCCGGAAGTATAAGCTTGATGTATTTGCGCCATTACCTTAAAATCATGGGAATAGCACTCGCAATAAAACATCACGTAAACTATTAACTGTGCAACCATAATCTAGTCTCTATGCGACAATAGTCCATATTTAACATAAGCCTTTGGGTGTATTTTTGTTATCCAAAAACGAATCAGAAGGGCTACTGAAAGCAACGAACGGTCAAGCAGTTTTAAATAACTAATAAACCACAGAACAAATTTCTAATCAACTCTCTGAGTCAAATTATCTTGCCAAGAAATAGATCCTTTTGGTGAACAAAAATAGCGAGGAAAAGCTTCCCGAACATTGCTTGCTGTTGAACTGTACGAACGACCAACACTCCGCATCGAAGTTAGTTGCGTTGCTTGATTATTACAGCTCTGAATTTCTGAAGCAATTTCCGTGTACTGAGAACCAACTTCACGTCTTAAAAAATTATGAAGTAATACAGCCGCAACATGTTTTGTTGTCAGCATGAGTGGACGATAAAAACAACGGAAACGAAAGGCGAAAATTCCAAAAGCATTTTTCACTATACGCCTCGCCCGTGAGAGACGATAGTTGAAAATAATTTTTTCACGCGGTAAATTTCCAATATTGTAGGGCCTCATTGAATTTTGAAGTAAAGAAAAGGCTTCGTCTCCTACAAAGGTTAAACAAGACAGATCCTCCTAATGGTTCCGGAGGAGGTATGGGAAGTTGTTGTGCCTTCAGCATTCTACCAAAGAGTGAATTGGCAAAAACACTACCGTCACTTTGTCGACCGTATGCTCCAATGTCCACAATGGCAAAACTTGTAGTTTGCATCAACAACTGTTTGGAGAACAACACTAAAGTGTTTTTTATAGTTAAAGAACAACGATTCGGAGTTTTTAGGAGCTTGTATCATAATGTGCTTCCCATCAAGGCTCCCTAAGCAATGTGGAAATTGCCACAATTCTTCAAATTCCTCAGCAATATGCTTCCATTTGCGTTCATCCGGAAGTGGCATCACATCAGGCTGTTATACGTTTCAGAGAATTTCGCATGTTTGGGGAACAATTTTCGACACGACAGACTTGCTCATACGGTAGGACGCAGCAATTGTATGATATGTATCTCCAGTTGCCAAAAACCTAAAATGAGAGAGAATGTTATTTAAAAAACGCAGCTGATTCGTTTAGTGGCTTTGCGATTGTGGTAATGGTCGTGGAAGTGATCACATAAAATATTAAAACAATAGTTGACGACCACTCAGTTTTTCATGCTTCTACTCTTGAAAAAATAAGCCTTATAAATAACGTTATAAAATATGCTTCCATGCAAGCAAGCAAACTTACCGCAGAGTCACAGCCAACCTTTCAGCAGGAGATATTGTGCCCTTCCTCTACAAGTCGCATGTTTGCAATTTGTGTTCAATTTTTAGAAGAACTTTGTCAAATGTTTCTGGAGTCATGCGAAAAGACGTGTAAAACGCCATTGGCGAAGCTCTCTCATGTCTCCAACCAATTTATCATACTTGCCTGCAACAAGCTGTAACTGTTTTTTTGTTCATTTTATTGCTTTTCCCGATGTCTCCCGTGCTCTTTTTCAAATACGACTTAGTTTAAAAGTACGGTACACCATTTATTTTCATCTAAAGAACACATGTAAAAATACACAGTGGGCTACTTAGTTTTCCACCTTCATCCATTAAGGGACCTGAAAAATAGTGGGCCCTTTCTTGAAACCTTGAACAACTTTTGCACAAAAAATTGCATACCCACTACACAAAATTATCATTTACATACGATCGATCAGTCAAGTTTATTTGTTGCTAAGATATATAATATATACTTAAAAATAATAAAGACGCGTACAAGAAAGGCACGATTTACTAAATTCATTTGCCATGTTTAGTTACTTATTGTGCACTTGGCTAGTGGGCTTTCTCAACTTATGAGCTGCGTGTCTCGCCCCAGTAAACCCCTAAAAACATGGGTATTGGGTGGCCGCCCCGTCTGACCTCTATTGGTGAACCTGCCAATCAGTAGGCTACAAGTTTAACGTACCGACATTAGCTTACGCAAAGACCTACCTTTATAATTCTTTGTTCTTTTTTCCAACAGAGGATGCACCTTATATTGCCTAGGTCTACGCCTTCTTGGGGAAAACAGCAACATGGATTGTGTTTTCTTGTATTGGTACAAAAACGAAAAAATTATCAAAATTACTAATTTCAACCTTATGTTTCGACTGCACATTTTAGTAAATAGGCTGCCCTATAATCTAAATTATAAGTAGAAACTTGTTATAAATGTTTTTTAGATGAAACTGCAGTAAATCAGCTAGGACATAGACTATCCTAAACTACTGGCCTATTTAAAATGCTAATATAAGCCTGTATAGTTGCCTACCTACTGTTATTCTACAGCAAACAACATATTGGCTTTAAGTTCATCTGAAGCAAGATCGTATTTTACTTAGTGCTATTGAAAAATGAGGCATAAAATTAGGCGATCAAATCGTAACCATTCGTAACAGCGCTTATAAAAATTGATTTCTTGTGCGTGAGTAAGTTTTGTCAATTATCGCTGTAAACCCGGTTTAAGATTCACATGCGATATAGGTTCATAAAACTTCAGTCAATTCATTGGATTAAATGACCAACTTAATTTGAGTTAAATAGACAGAGACACTGCTAAAATTTGCTTAAATTACCCAAAATTAAGTGATTAAAATTAGGTCATAAAAATTTAAACGCAATGTTATAATGTTACTACTTATCTGCAAACTGCATAGTCTTGGGCAGTAAGACTATTATTGCATCCGGCGACAGGGTTCTTCCTGGAGTGTTAATGAAGCTAACTTTTTAACTGTCGTTGCTCCCAGGTGACCCCTGGACAAGGTGTAGTACCTGATAGCACCGTTCGTTAGGGTAACAACAGTTTGGCACTGAGGGGGATGTATTTCTTTTAGCTATTATAGAGTGTTTTTACATAGGGTAAAATTTTGTTTATTTGGTTGACTGCTTTTTTAGTTTCTTTTTTGTTTTGTTTTCTTCAATTGCTATGTTTTTTTCAGGTGCGGTGACCATGCCCCTTTCTCAAATCTATTTAATGGAACTTTAAAAATTTTGGGTATGTTTGACGTCAATTTCTTTCGTCACATGCATTCCTTATTCGCTTGTTGTTTTTATCCGATTGTCGAGTTTTTTTGTGTTGAGAAAACAAAAGCAAAATAAATTGCCTACTACAAACTGCGAACTACCTATTTAAACACACATGAATGGTGACGGGAAAATAGCCTCCAAAGGTAAAATGCCATCGACCGCAAAATAGCCACTTTCTACTTTTTGCTGAAACTGACTTGTTGAAATGGGAGTGCATCTTCTTTACCAGTGCATGTTATATACTGTCAAATATGGCGTGCTTTTACTTAAAAGTAATTGTAAGAAGTATAGGATTTGAAAGATGCTTTTGCTTCATGCTTTATCTCCATGGTCTCAAATTAATGCTAGAGTTGAAACTGATAACTCGCATAGAGTAAATAAATAAATACCCCACTACTGAAACGGAAAAATTCCACAAAACTCTACTCTAACTGTAATCTTTACTTCTACTCTAATCCAAACCATAATTAATCCTTTTCCTAACCAACCCTAACTCCAGGGGTGTAGTGGTGGGGAAATAGCGTTTCCTCACTGTTTTGTTCTTTCTCCTCTTATACACTTTGACACTTTTTTTTTGGTGTTACATCCCTGCTTTACTCCAACCATAATCAAGGCTTCCACATTGAAGGAAATTTCTTCATTTAGAAAATTAGACACTTAAATTTACAAAAGATGTATTTTGAAAAAGATTAAAAGAAGAAAATCAGAAAAAATCAAAAAACACAAAAAAAAGTAAAAAATTGCAGCATGATACGTTAAAATGCAGGAATTCTGGAAAAGAAAAAGCTCATTTTCTACTGTTCTTGGAATTTTACCAAAAAATTTGAGGTCTACAGCCTTACCTTCGCCTAAATACTGCACACGTCTATGTAAACCAGGTCACTGCGCAAGTCACATGAACAAAAACAATAGACAACAAAAGACGGCGGGAAAGGCAAGCCGATTAACGAGCTACCATGAGAAGAAAAACAAATAAACATTATCTAGCCCTAATAAAAAAAGAAAAATAAATGTGTGTGATTTTAGACACATGCAAAAATAATAATAAACGAATACGCGGTGCAATATTAATCGCAACAAATTCTAGTCCCACTGCAACGGGTGTATTAAAAATAATCTGTAAAACTACATGCTGCTGTACTTAACCAGTATACAGGGTGGGCCAGAAGTTCGGGGGCAATACCAAAAGTGTAAGCTTATATATTTATTTATTTATTCAGTTTACTTAAGGCATTGTACATGTTCACAATAATATAATGAATATTAAATGATACTTTTATTTATAAATACTCAAACTGTTCACCATTTACTTCGATGCACTTCAAAACTCTGTTCTCTATTGATAAACATAC
Organism: Trididemnum clinides; assembly: GCA_963675345.1. Taxonomy (NCBI): domain Eukaryota; kingdom Metazoa; phylum Chordata; class Ascidiacea; order Aplousobranchia; family Didemnidae; genus Trididemnum; species Trididemnum clinides. The sequence goes on along the minus strand of OY776287.1, from coordinate 5,281,662 downwards.
TTTGTGACAAAGCTCTGGAGTAATTGAATGAAAAGCGTTGGTTATTCTTTCTGTCAATTCTTCCAATGAACGTGGTTTGGTACTGTACACAGTTTCCTTAATAACTCTCCAGAAGAAGAAGTCAGACGTAGTAAGGTTGGGAGATCTTGGGGGTCACTCAAGTTTTCAATCAATCAATCAAACAATTTTATTTTGTTTTTGCCCAAATCAGCATACATAGAAATAAATTTAACAGCAGTGGACAAAAAAAGGAGATGATGGCAAAACGATGTACGTTAATACATGCACATGAAAAGAATTTAGATTAAATGTGAAGATAATACCATGGTCATTGCATTTGTAAGATACCAGACAAATAAAAAACACACACGAAGAAAAGCATATACAGTATGTACAAAGTGTCACTAGATACAATGAAAATATAAAAAACTGTTAAGTTGCAACCCTAACAGGGGAGGCTATCAGGTGCTACACCTTACCCAAGAGTGACCTGGGAGCAACGACAGCTAAGAGACAACTCCTTTACGTCTCAAGGCACATAAACCCTGTCGCCGGTTGTAGTTTTTAGTCATACACCTAGGATTAGATTAAATACATAGCTATTATAAAAAAGAAGTTACTGTGAGTTAGTAGTACCGTTATGGTATTCCCAGCTGCACTATTCGGGTAAAATTTAATCAACTCAATTAATAATTAATTTGATGTAGAGCGACCTTAAAACACGAAAATAACTTATCATTCTAATCTGATATGCAATGATGAAGTTTCAGTATTTCAATGATCTTTATGAATTGATCGTTCATGGTTGACTGTTCTCACTTCACTGTCACAACCTTCGGAGGATCTATATGAAAACAGAAAAAAGAACACAGAAACCATAGCACTGTAAAAGACTATATCATAAGCAGTCACATTTCCTAGATGTGAATATTAAGTGGATTAAATGTTCATAAAGTGATAAAAACTGCCTTGGTTGGTTGATGAATAATTTCAAAGATTTGCACTAGGTTGTAGGGTGAACAATGAAATTGAAAATAAGGATCACATAAAAAAGAACTCGAACACGTTGCATGTGTAGCGTATAGAAAGTCGCGCTTCGCACTTCATCGACCTGCCATGCCAAACATTTTTTTGTCTTTTAAAAAAATTTTTTTGTTGGCTTGCTTTTGGCAGCTTAGCATTTTGCTCCCGCTGATGTGTGCGATTCTAGTTGTTTACTGTAAGAGCGTTGTTTGCTGTTTTGCAACTTTGTTTGTCCCCAGTTTGACGTCCAGCCAATACACCGTTGCTGCATTATTTTACGATTTTACTAATTAAGTACTATTAACTGACGAAGTATCTACCGTCAGGTTTGTAGCCGCTCGGCTATCTCCGCTCAAGGAATATCGTGCTCCTATAGTTTACACGCCATGCGATGTAACCTCGCGCCAGGAATCAGCCTGTATGGCTTTCCAGCAATCTCGCCGTGGACTGATATCTATTATGTCACTTGAGATGATTCCGGTAATCTAGCCGTGGACTGATGTCTATTATGTACTTATTATTATTGGTTTAAATAATAGTCGCTGTAGATGGCGACTGGAGTAATTTTCCGCGCGGGCTTGTTAGCGCGAGGTCCCCTACATACAGGGTGGGCCAGAAGTTAAGGGGAAGTTACACACAGTTTATATCCGTAGTTTTTATTTAATTTAGCTTGCTCACATCTATGAATGTGCCATCCTTCAAATAATTAAAAATAGGGCATAACGCGTTGTAACTTGTTAGCGGCAGACGACTTCCACATAACGCGTTGTACGTAGAAGATTGGCCCGATATTCAAGAAAGATGGTTTCAGCACGATAGCGCTCCAGTGCATTATGCAAACGTGACTCATAAATGTTTGTCTAACACTTTGGTAATTTTGGTTAGGCCGATGGGGAGAGCAATGCTGAGTTATTTTACGGTTTATTTTTGCTGGCAATGTTTTCATAAGCGTTGAGTGGTTGAAGCTATGTAATCTGCTTAACCTTTGAAAGCTATTTTAGCAATCATACAAAGTTTTTAAAAAAGTGTGAAAAACAATCCATTTCTAAATCATCCCTAAAAGAAAAGTGTGAGGAAATTAATAAAAAAAATTAGTTTTGAAATGAGGGAATAATTTTCTGAAGTGAAGGAAATAGAAAACTTACTTGTGAACCGACGCGATGGTGTAGTAACCGACGCGATGATGTAGTGGTTAGAGCGTCCGCTTCGCAGTCGGCAGACCTGGGGTTCATTCCCCTTGTCGAGTCATACCTAAAGACTATAAAAATTGGTATTTATAGCTTTCCTGCTTGGCGCTCGGCATTTATGGGAGGTTGTGGAGAACAAGCCGGCAAGTTTGCTTGTTGTGTCCTGGGACAAGGCACTTAACGGGATGCCCCACCTTCATGTGAAAGACAGGTGACCCGGAAATGGCAACTCCCAAGCGAGCGCGGACTCACCGTCCAAAACATAGCGATACATCGCTTTCTCGTGAATGGAGGATAAATATGGCAAAAAAAACTACTGAACCTAACTCTATTTCAGTGACAAGCTGATCCTAAAAATTTCGGATCCGACTCTGCTCATGATGTGCTTATCATTCTTTGCCAAGGATCTAATCCAGGAGAGGTCGAAATATGATCCGGTTTAAAGCCCATTTTAGCGTGGACAAATTGCAGCTTGCTCATTTATCACTTGCTGACACTTTTAGCCAAATAGCTCAAAAAAATGCCAAAAAAGGAACAAATACAAACCTGAATTTTAAAATACGGATAAGTATTTTATTTGTTATGCCAAACTGAGTGTTTCTAATAATTGGCAGAAACTCGAAAAGTGACATACTGCAGTTGAAACTCTGATTTGGGAGAATTTTGGAATTAGGATTTGCTTGCTTCTTCAAAAAACGCCAACTCCGGATCTCCTCATTACTGCATCAAACGCTTATCCGTCCTGGGGATTTCCCGGTTTCAGTAAAATTCAATTCCATGAAAAACTTTTTGTGAATTAGTACATTTTCGTTTCAACTCTTAGCCCTAATGAATGTAGCTTTTGCTTCCATGAGCACAAGTTGTGTAATACTAGTACAACAGTATTAGCTGTATTCAGTGGCGGGCACCCGCTAGTGACAAACTTATGGCGCTTTGCTATTGCTAAATATTACTACTACACTATATCAATAATTTTATCAGCTCTACTGCTGCTGTGTTATCTGCCAAACACTATCAACTTCAGCACAGTAAATGCTAACGCTAGTCGTTTGAAAAAACTTGCGGCCACCAACCGCTGATGTCCTAAAAGCAGTAATCGCAAGCTAGAATCTCATTCAAAATGTTGCCATATGAAGAGAAATACCTGTATGTTTTTTCAATGCAGTTGAGAAAATCCTAGCATTACAGTAGATGACCCTAAAAAAAAGTAGTAGCTGTCGCAAAGACACCACAAAAACAAATATTTATTTAGACACATCCATTAAAAAACAAGAATCTCAAAATCATCATCGCTATTTAGAGCTAAATTAATTGTTTGTTCAGAGTTGAATATATCGTTTGTTTAGACAAAAATGAACATGATCAATTGAGTAATTGACAGTGGTGTATTGAGAATATCAGGGGCCATATGCAAGAATCGATAAGCAGATAAGGGACCATAAACTGTCTGTTGTTTACCAGCCAGCTACACCATTGGGAAATATTAAGTGATTTGTAAAGATTTTCTTTAATGACATCAGAGAAATCCCAATGTACAGCCTTGTTTCCAATATTTTCAGTTTCATTGATTTTGTGCTGTTTTAAAAAGGCAGTGGCTATTTTGCCGTCGACGGCAATTTACCCTCAGAGACTATTTTGCCGTGAGTTGTTTGTGATTGGTCAATCTTAATGACGTACTAAACATGTGACTTTTGGTCGTCTCTGATTGGTCAATTTAAAAAAAACAATTTAAAAAATTTTGCACCCCCAGGTCTCTATCCCCCACCCTGCACACTGCCTTGCAGTGTACACTGCCCCGTACATTTACATACCGGGCCTACCCCTTCAGTGTACACTGCCTTTCTTTTAAAGCCCTGGCCAGCTGAGATTCGAACCCGATACCTCGGTATCTCAAGACCAGAGCTCTATCCACTACACCACAGAGTCACTGGTGCGATAATAGCAAATATGGCTATATAAACACACGTGAATGATCACGGCAAAATAGATTCCAAGGGCAAATTGCCATCGACGGCGAAATAGCCACTGCCTTTTAAAAATTATGTCTAGAGTTTAGTGCCTTTAATTTAAGGCAGTGGCTATTTTGCCGTCTACGGCAATTTACCCTCAGAGACTATTTTGCCTTGAGTTGTTTGTGATTGGTCAATCTTAATGACGTACTAAACATGTGACTTTTGGTCGTCTCTGATTGGTCAATTTAAAAAAAACAATTTAAAAAATTTTGCACCCCCAGGTCTCTATCCCCCACCCTGTACACTCCCTTGCAGTGTACACTGCCCCGTACATTTACATACCGGGCCTGCCCCTTCAGTGTACACTGCCTTTCTTTTAAAGCCCTGTCCAGCTGAGATTTGAACCCGATACCATGGTATCTCAAGACCAGAGCTCTATCCACTACACCACAGAGTCACTGGTGCGATTATAGCAAATTTGGCTATATAAACACACGTGAATGATCACGGCAAAATGGATTCCAAGGGCAAATTGCCGTCGACAGCGAAATAGCCACTGCCTTAATTTAAAGCTTAGAAATTTCAGGTTGATAGAAAAGATAGTTAGGATGTTGGAGTATGTTCTTAAGACTCACAAAGTTATGTGACAATTTGCAGAACTGTAAATGGAGGCCTCTTAAAAAAGGAAGGCCTGAGGCAAGTGCCTCTCCTTAAATCCAGAGCTAATTGCTGAGGCCAGATCGTTTTAGCATCAGCACATTCTTCCTTAGTAAAAGCAGGCATTCCAACTGCTGTGTTGGAAATACGGCTGTGTTGTATTTCACTTTCGAGAGCAATGTAGCAATTGCTTTGCTTCAGGGCTCATTTCCTGATTAAAAAAGTTGTTTTATAGATTCTTATCACTGCTGTTTTTCATGACTTTTATGCAAATGCTCTTTCACATTTCAAAAAGCTTTTTTAAACTTGTCATGAGAAGAAGCACTCTGGTAGCTTGTAATTTTTGGAAAAGGTGATATTTTTATTTTAACTTGGGGTGGATTTAGTGCTAGGCAGTGCTTTCAAAAAAGTGCTGTTTGCACTAGTGCTATTTACCTGTTCACCAAAAAAACTAATGCCTGCTAGTCCATCACAACAATAGCAATGCTAAAACAAATACTGATGCAATATTGCAGCCTAATAGCAGTCACCATTTTTAGTGCTACTAGTGCCCACCACTGGGTGTAAGCTGCAAGACACTACAGTTCTAGAAGAAACCATTGGCCAACAAATAATGTAGGCCTTTTGAAAAAATTTATTTAAAAGCTATCATTACCTGTCTAGTGTTATATCTTCATACTCTTCATATTGTTGAACTAAAACAAAACTCTATATGTTATCACTGTATCTGTGCTTATTTGGTGTTACCAGCACATTTTTTGAGGTAAATTTGTCCCATGGCTTCCTCAAAACTACAAATCTGGCTTATAAATGCTTAGAAGAGGATATAAAACTAGTTGTATTAATCAAACGTGCATGACAGGAGTACATTTGAGACAATTATGATATTTAGTATTGTCATTCCTTGAAAAGTAGTCAAGGAAGTGGTTTTGGTGGCACAAACAAACTGTTCTGTGCAATGCTCTTGAGTCATAGTGTCTTTTTTTTATACGATTTTGTATTAATAGTAATGGTGCAAAAAAGGGATCTACAAAAAAAATCATTACTGAATATGTGAAATTGGGTATTTTTGAAGATCAGCATTTTAGGGTTAGAATTGAGATTAAAGTTAGTTATAATTAGAATTAGAATTAAGGTTACTTTAAGAAATATGGCCAATTCTTTTGAATATATATGAACAAAAAAATGATATTATTAACTTGTTTAAAGATTCAAAAGCAACCAGGTATACAGACACCAAAACTAAATTTATAAAAATTAGTAATTCAATAATATCTCCTTTTCTTTGAGATTGGTAAATGATTGCTTTAGTATAGGCGTTTACCCATACTGCTTGAAAATCACTGAAGTTATTCCAATTTTTAAAAAGGGTGATCGCAGGGAAGCTAATTATCATCTCACATCAATTTTTATCACAGTTTGATGAAATTTTAGAAAAATTAATTTACTCCTGCATCATTAATTTTATTGAAAAAAATGATCTGCTCTGTGAAAATCAGTTTGGCTTTCGAAAAAATTCTTCAACCATGTTTGCAATCAACTCAATATATGACAAGTTTGTAAACAATATTTATCAAAATTTATTTACATGCTGTTCTTGGATTTATCAAAGGCTTTTAATACGGTTGATCATGACATTCTTTTAAATAAATTGTATCATAACTTTGGAATTTGTGGTAAATGTCTGGATTTATTAACAAGCTACTTACAAAACAGATATCAATGCACTTATGTACGTAAAATCATGTCTTCATATACCAAAGTATTGTGTGGGGTACCCCAGGATCTTGCCTTGAGCTGCTACTTTTTTTATTGTACATTATTGACATTTTGTTGATTTCCAATTTTGAAACCACATTATTTGCTGATGACACCTGCTTGATGATGGCTGATAACAATCTGAAAAACCTGGAACACAAAGTTTAGATAGAACTCAAAAAAGTTAGGCAGTGGCTATTTCGCCGTCGACGGCAATTTGCCCTTGGAATCCATTTTGCCGTGATCATTCACGTGTGTTTATATAGCCAAATTTGCTATTATCGCACCAGTGACTCTGTGGTGTGGTGGATAGAGCTCTGGTCTTGAGATACCGAGGTATCAGGTTCGAATCTCAGCTGGCCAGGGCTTTAAAAGAAAGGCAGTGTACACTGAAGGGGCAGGCCCGATATGTAAATGTATGGGGCAGTGTACACTGCAAGGGAGTGTGCAGGGTGGGGGATAGAGACCTGGGGGTGCAAAATTTTTTAAATTGTTTTTTTTAAATTGACCAATCAGAGACGACCAAAAGTCACATGTTTAGTACGTCATTAAGATTGACCAATCACAAACAACTCAAGGCAAAATAGTCTCTGAGGGTAAATTGCCGTCGACGGCAAAATAGCCACTGCCAAAAAGTTAACTCTTGGTTCTGTTAAAATAAGCTATTCTAAATTTTTTAAAAACTAACTACATGATAATGAAGAAGCAACCCCTTAAAACTTGTCAATGTAACTTCAGAATAGCTCTTAACAGTATTACTATTAATGGAATGCACACAGTCAAATACCTAGGGTTATTTATTGATGATAATCTCAAATGGATGTCGCAAATAAATTATTTGTCCACGCATCTTGCCAGATGCACAAGACTCTTTTACAAATTATGCAATTTTGTTTCAAGGAAAACCCTTTGCATGCTTCACTATAGTCTTGTCTACAGTAGAATTCAATATGAAATTACTGCGTTGGCAACAGCAAATAAAACTTCAAAAGAAATAATTTGGATAAGGCTTAATAAAATTTTGAGAATGATATTGTTTTGTAACTTATATATGCCAACTTCACAATTGTATAAAGAACTTCAAGTGTTAAAAGTAGAAGACATATATCAACTGGAGTTAGCTAAATTTATGTATTGACTCCATATAATCAATTACTTAAAAACTGTTGTCATTCTTTTCATAAAATAAATACTATTCATCAACATGAAACGAGTTGATAGATTTGACTGCTTACTATCTCCCCCAAATAAATAAATAATTTTGCCAAAAGCTATTTTCTCACAGAGGTTTAAAGCTGTGGGGTAACCTCAAATTAAAATAAAGAGCATGCACTGGGTTTCTTTTAAAAAAGCATATAAAGTAAAATTGTTAAAAGAATATTTTACTCTTGCAAAAATATGTGATTGTGTAAAAAACATGTATTGTTATTGTCTGTTCTGTTTCCTTTTTTCTTTGATAAAAACTTGATCTCAATTCTTATTTAGATAGTGTACTCAAATTATAACAGTGTCACTTAATGGATTTCATTTATATCTTAATCTGCTGAGATCAGGGAGCATCTCGTCTCAATAACCAAAAAGTTCCTCGATGCTCCCTGGCTTTTGCTACTTTGTGTGTATTATTGGGTCGGTGCACAAAAGCAATATTAAATAAACTCTCCCTTTAGTGGACCCCAAAAAGTGGGTCCTACTAAATACAACATGTCTGCAATGCCCATGACGATTGACTAACCCTAATTTAATCCAAACTGCAACCCTAATCTTGTATTAAACAGACATCAAAATATATTATGCCAAGACTTGGCAAATTTTATAACGTTTCTGCATGGGTTATCAACAAATTCTACCCCTCACTCTCTAAGTATGCAATTATGAAGTTGTTAACGATACTAAGTGTTATACAAGGCACTCTTGTTTAAAATTAAATGCTTTTCAGGGTAACACTACTATTGAACAGAGTACTAGTATTAAATCATGTCTTTTAAACGTCGACCAGAACATTGTGCTCCTCCTTACATTTATTATAATGATGATGAAGCTAAGAAATACACAACTAGTTCAAGAATTATTGAAATACAAACAGAGATGTCTGAACGTGCAATTGAACTGCTTGCACTCCCCGATGACAGTCCATGTTTGATATTAGATGTTGGATGTGGATCTGGGTTAAGTGGGGATTGTTTAACTGAACAAGGTCATATATGGATTGGTATTGATATCAGTCGTTCAATGCTTGATGTTGCTATCAAACGTGAAGTGGATGGTGACATTCTACTTAGTGATGCTGGCAATGGACTTTTCTTTCGACCTGGAATGTTTGATGGAGTGATTAGCATCTCAGTGTTGCAGTGGTTGTGCAATGCTGATAAAAAATCTCAGCATCCACATAGACGACTGTACAAATTTTTTTCTACTTTATATGCAATAATGAAACGTGGAAGTCGAGCTGTATTTCAGGTTAGCAGATCTGTGAAATTTATACCAGTATTCTTTGTTTACACTATTTTTTGTATCTTTGTACAACTACTTGTAGTGAGGTAATGATATTTATCTATAATCTTCTGTATAACGACAGGATGGCAAAATGGTTCACCAGAATTCATATCACAAATTATATCAAGTGGTGTAAACTTGTTGAGCATTAAATTTGATGATTAAAGCTACTTTTTCTGTCAATAAGTTAATTAAAGCTTACTTGTACTACAAAAACACCAGGTGATATTAACTTACGTTGGGAATATGCATTTGATTATTGCTCTTTTGCAATTGTCTTTTATTTGTTGACTGCTCTACCTTTTGAAATATTGGTTTTCTCTGCAAAAAATTTTAAACATCTGTAACCAATGCATTTAACTTAAAAAACTTATTTTTTTCTTACTGCCTTCAGTGCTGTACTTGATGTGTTTCACTTGTCCAGTGAAAATTTTGATTTAGAAAGTTTACCCTGAATTATTATTAGGCTGCAGTGAAAAAAGAAAAATTTTGAATTTTAAAAAGTGGTATTTATATATGTCCCCAAATATGGTGTAAATGACGTAGAAACCAATTTTAGGTTAGTGCACCCTCTAGTGGTCGTGCACATCCGTCAAACAGGAGAAAAATTGCTATTTTTACCATAACTTGAGAACCGCTTAAGCTAGAAAGCTGGTTTTTGGCTTAAAAGATGCAGAAACACTACTTTCCTATCTTCATTAAGAGAAACTTTTCTTCTAAAATGCTTTCTAAAAAAGTTACAGGCAAAAAACACATTTTTGAGAAAATTTATGCACTTTCGTATCTAAAATATGGTCTATTTTGGCATTTGCAAGACTTCTAAGATGATTGTTAGTGATTAATTCAGTTAACTTTGATCTAATTCATTACCTGGGGCTGTTTGGATGTTTCATAGAGCAAGTATCATATAAGCAATATGCAAAAAAATACTAAATGCAACACACGTTAGCATAAACATGGAGCTGAATGATGTCCAAACACTATTTGCAAACACAGCATTTAGTGAAAAGTTGGAGCAGATAGTAAACATACAATGAAAACTCTTAGCCTGTCAACATGTTGATATCGGTATTGCACAGTGCACACAGTAGTACTGGTACACTGCAAAAAGAAATAATGTCAGATCTGTGTCAATCATGATGTAGAATAGATCCAGTCAAACAGTGAAATGATCCTTTGAGTGAAATTTTTTCATAATCTGTTGAGACTTTAATTTCTGCCGAATAGGTCCATCACGGCGATCAATGCCACACACTTGAGAAGATGCCTCTGTGACCAGTTTTACATGCCTTTCTACATGCTGGTTATGGCATGGATGATTTAGTTTTAAGGGATATTTTCAAATGACTTCAATTTCTGAGTCACTGTGGTGCTTTATCGCTGGTGGTTGGTTCACTTCTCTTCCATTTAGATTGACCATTTGATGAAAAGACCGTGCATTAAAATTGATGATGGAAACTTGAAATATTGTAATGTTGCTTTTACTAATAGCATCTTTGGTGTTTTGACAGTTTTCAACATAACCTCCTCTGAAATTGTCATTTGGAATTGAGTGTTGTAATGATTTTCCTCGCAAACCTTGAATTTTGTTAACTGCCAATCTTCTAATTTCTTCATCATCATCTCCCAGCATGCCCAAGAGAACATTTTCAGGATGAGCAAAAAAAGCGTTTCTTTGCACAACCTTAGATGCAATGAAACGAATTTCACTGTGTGGAAACTGCTGTATACGATGGACCAAGTTGAAGAAATTTTTTGCACCATGAATTATTTGATTCTGTTTTTTGGTTTCAAACCATGTTGGAAAGTAAACACTAATACAAAAATGGGCAATTGCTTGTAAATTTGCAGAAGGGGTTTCTTTTGAAACGTACAGACGCAAAATCCGGCAGGCAAGAGTTAACCATCGTGAATGGACAATTGTCCCTACTTCCAAAAATTGAAGATCTTCATCCACTGAGCCAACCATGACAGCCATACAAATTCTGTAAGCATAATGCTGGTCACTGCTCAGCTCATCAACAACTGACTGTGGTATATCAGGAAAATGCACATTGGGATATTTTTGAATTTAACAACCGGCCATTCCGAAACACATCCATCTAGTTGTTTACCTATTGGTCCAGTAAAGCTATCAGGACTATTAGTTGTACCATCAAGTTCCATAAACACATGACGAAGTGGCAGTTCGTTGGTGTGCAGAAGGCAGATTGACCATTGCAATGGAGTTTTAAGCAACTCTTCCAGAGAACGTATGACACCATTAAACTTACCAGTCATCAATGCAGCTCCATCAGTACCGACAATGTTGAGTTTTTGGCACAGCATTGTGTTTGATATGAAGTCAAATATTTCTTGAGCCAGTGTTCTACCTTTGCCATCAGTTGGGGATAAATGTGTGAGATAGTATGTCCCAGGTTCACCAATCAGCACATAATGCTCTTCAAGTTGAGTAGATCTGTACATTTTTCCATTTGGTCCTTCTAACATAACCTGGGTTGCATCTTTTCTGCCGTCAAAGTACAATCCAGATACATATTTAAAATTAGAAACTTCTTCTTGACAAATTTCTTTTCTGCATCTCTCTCTTTCTCTTCTCAGTTTACTTGGATCAATTACAAGTGATTTGTCTTCATTAGTGACGATTCCCATGTCTTGTAATGTGCTGGTGGCAATAGCAGCTCCAGCTCTATCCGATAATTGATATCTCTCACACATTCTTGCTAAGTTGGTCCATCTTTGACGATTTTGTGCATGACTTGGGTGGCTATCTTGTGGAGTAATAATTGATTTCTCAGATGTCTCTGACGACTGTGATGCAGAACCATCTGCTGTATCACTGTTAGAATCTGAAGCAAAGGCAGAGCATTGTTCTGAACTTGGTGAGGCTGAGGCATACGTAGACATTGGAATAGAAAGTCGCTGGGCATCACGGCTGAACCTCAAATCAGATTGTGTTAGAGGAACAACTTCATCTACACACCTACGTTTACGCTCAGTCCTCTGGTCTTCATAGAATGTAAAATCTTCCCTTGCCATTCTCAAACAATGTCGGATTTCCATTTGTCTTCTTTGCTGTTCATCAACACAGTACACGTCGAAAAGTTGACCCATGTCTTGCAGGAATGAAGATTCCATTTTCTTATATGGCTCCGAGTTCTTTCTTGGGTACCGTGTAACATTGCTGAAAGTTGTCATCATTTGTTGTATTTTAGTTGCAATCGTATAGTGATGCTGAGGATATACATTGCACCATATCCATCTTTCATGCAGTTCTTTGGCAACTTCTCTAGCAGAACTCAATGTTCTAAAATCAGGTAAATCCAGCATTTGATCAATCACGTGTCTTTTCATCGGTAATTCTCCTGGAGGAAACAACTTGACAGCTTCAAAAATTTCTCCACAATGCAACTTTTTTATGACAGCACCAGAATAGGCTCTTTTCCTTGTCAGCGTTATTTTCCACTTTTGTGAATATTATTATTGAAACCAAAGGAAGAACTTGTTAGTGATCAGTAACCTTGCAACAGCAAATGTAGACACTAAACTTTATTTACTTACAGCTTAATACTGGTATTTTACCTGTGAAAACAATAAAACTTTCGAAACAAATACTTTCTAAGTTCTGTTATAAAGCTGTTGCCAATAATCCTATCAATCATAGTCCTATTACTTTTTGTTGTATTCAACAATTATTTGCACAAACATTCTGAAATAAGAAAACAGAAAGTCAATATGGGTTGGCTTTAGGGTATGCCAGCAAAATATGGCGACATATGCCTATGGGATTCGAACCCATGCCCACACCAACCAGTGACTTAAACCTGCGGCTTCTGAGATCATGTCAGCCCTTAATCATAGGACAGACTTTGACCGCTCTGCCAAAGTGACACACTGATTGCTTATGATGCTCGCTAAAGTGAGGCATTAGCATCAGAAATTGTCTGCACTCAAAATGAAAACTTAACAAAATATTAAGTTTCTTAACCACCTGAACCCTTCACCGTAAATATAATGAACTTGCTGGTATGATATCTTCAAACCATAGAACATTAAAGAGTCAGTTGGTGCTACTAAGTCCATGACAGATTTGTTGAGATATTAGAAGGAGAAAATTTAGCTGCTAAGGTCATTGCAATGTGTTTACTGCATGTACATCTTCCTTCATCCATATGCTATTTGTGAACAGTGTTTTATTATCATTCAGCTCCATGTTTATGCTAACGTGTGTTGCATTTAGTATTTTTTTGCATATTGCTTATATGATACTTGCTCTATGAAACATCCAAACAGCCCCAGGTAATGAATTAGATCAAAGTTAACTGAATTAATCACTAACAATCATCTTAGAAGTCTTGCAAATGCCAAAATAGACCATATTTTAGATACGAAAGTGCATAAATTTTCTCAAAAATGTGTTTTTTGCCTGTAACTTTTTTAGAAAGCATTTTAGAAGAAAAGTTTCTCTTAATGAAGATAGGAAAGTAGTGTTTCTGCATCTTTTAAGCCAAAAACCAGCTTTCTAGCTTAAGCGGTTCTCAAGTTATGGTAAAAATAGCAATTTTTCTCCTGTTTGACGGATGTGCACGACCACTAGAGGGTGCACTAACCTAAAATTGGTTTCTACGTCATTTACACCATATTTGGGGACATATATAAATACCACTTTTTAAAATTCAAAATTTTTCTTTTTTCACTGCAGCCTAATTATTATGCATACAATTATTGGTAAAACTTGCTCTAGCCTATGCTACAACTGCTAGTTGCAGCATAGCCCGTGCTGTGCAAAAGTATTATTCACTGCTAGTTGTAGCAGAGACTATAAATTAGTCTGTGCTACAAGTAGCAGTGCTACATTTAAACACTGCTATTTCAACCAGATCAATTCGTTCTTTCGACAATTTATTCTTCAAATTTAACGTTTCGCTCCCCTTAGCTACCAGGGAGCTTCTTCAGAAAACGGTAGATGTTAGTAGTGTAACATATAAACTGTACAACATAAAAATATAAAGACAACCTGTATTACTAAACACTAAAATTATTTACCAACAGGGCAGGCAATCACGTAATAACGAAAACATTGTTACATCACAGATACAGGAGTGGGCAAGTAAAAAGTGTCGTGAGATACATAAGACATTATTTATTGGAGACAAACACACTATAAACAGTCGGAAAATTTGCACCATCATTGCGATTAATTACATTACATGAACAAGCCTTTTGATTTATCAAAAAACTTTCCGCAACGCGACGTCTGTATGCATGTGATTCTGACTTCAGTATTTTGACATTATCCCAATCTATTCTATGATCGAAATCCATAACAGCCAAGGCTGAGGCATGGCAGACGACCTGCACTTCTCTTTCACCTAAATCTAATCCTAAATCTGTGCACTCTCTTCTTCGCTCTATTGCTGGCTCTCCTTCCTCGTCTTCTTCCTCTCCTAACTTTCCTAACTGTTCCTCTCCCAGGGAATCGGCTTCGGTCTATGCCGCTTACCTGAGGTCTCACTTTTCCGTGTCTCAGCCAAAGGCCCTGCGCAGCAGAGCCAGAGGCTACCTCACTGAGCTCCGCCGAGCCACGTGCTCTGTGGAGTCTCACTCGTCCTTTTGCTCTCCCTTCTCTCCCACTGAATTTCTTGCGGCTGCCTCCAACCTCTCCTCATCCACTGCCACTGGCCCAGACAAAGTTGCCTATCCCATGCTAAAGCATCTTCCTCGCTCTGGCATGGATTTTCTTCTTCACATCTTCAATCTTTCTTGGTCTTCACATTCCTTTCCTTCCATCTGGAAGACATCTTCTATTATTCCCATACATAAGATGGGAAAACCTCTCGACTCTCCTGCTTCCTTCCGGCCTATCTCTCTCACCTCCTGCGTATCAAAGCTGTTTGAACGCATCATACTATCCCGTCTTCTCTTTTTTCTGGAATCTAATTCCATTCTTTCTCCCCGCCAGGCCGGTTTCCGCCCTGGACGGTCTACACTTGATCAAATTCTGTACCTTTCTCAGTCCATTTCGGATGGGTTTAACAAACCCAGGCCGGGCTCTCGGACGATCCTGTCTACTATCGATTTCTCTAAAGCTTTTGACTCTGTCTGGCACCCTGCCCTTTTCCACAAACTTATTTCGGCTGGCCTCCCTCCTTGCTTTGCTCGTTGGACTCAATCTTTCCTTTCTGACAGGCGCGCTTCTGTGGTTTTTCAAAATCACAAAAGCCGTTCCTTTCGAGTCCGTCGAGGTGTTCCGCAAGGATCCGTTCTTGGCCCTGTACTTTTCTCCTTATTCATCAATGATCTTCCGGCTTCTCTGCCTTCTTCCGTCAGCTGCTCTCTTTACGCTGACGATCTGGCCATTTGGTCTTCCTCCCCCTCGGTCCCCACTGCGGTGGAGGCCACACAAGGAGCTCTGTTTCGATTGGAGCGCTGGTCTGAGTACTGGTGTCTTCCTCTCAATCCGAGCAAATGTGAGGCCTCCTTCTTTTCAGTGGATCCCCACCAGGCTAACCTCCAGCCCAACCTCCTCCTACTCGGCTCCCGCCTCCGTTTTAATCCCACTCCAACTTTTCTTGGGGTCACCTTCGACCGCACTCTTTCCTTTTCTAGGCATGTTTCTTCGCTGAAGGCCAAATTTTTCCCACGTCTCAAGGCCTTACGCTGTATCTCTGCTTCCTCTTGGGGCCCCTCTAAGGAGTCCCTCTCTGTTCTGTATAAATCTTTTCTTCGGTCCCTTCTCACTTACGCTTCACCCGGATGGTTTCCTTTCCTAAGCGCTACCAATATCACCAAATTGGAACGCCTTCACCGAGCGGCCAGTCGCGCTATCACCGGCTGCCTCTCGTCGTCCCCATCCCTCTACTACTCACCGAGGCTTCTCTACCTCCCCTACGAGTCACTCTGACTCATTTCACTCTTTTTTCTCATGAGCGGGCTCTTCGTCTCCCAACCTCCTTTCCCATCTCAGGTTTGGCCAGAGTAGGAGTGAAACCAAGACTCTGCAGATCGTCCTGGAGAGCTTTTGCGTCCACTCACCCGCTCATGCTTCCTTCTACTTGTTCTAGGGAGGCTCTTGTTGCTTGCCCTCCCTGTCCTCCTTGGAATCTTCCCTCGTTCACGGTGGAGTCCACCCTTTCCACTCCATGCTCTTGCTCTGATCCCCCTCACTCTCGCCAAGGTGCGGCTCTCGCCCACCTTGACTCTCTTCCTCCTCATGATCTGGTACTCTGGACAGACGGCTCTGTTCCTTTTCCTTTTGGCAAGGGCGGCTCCGGCGTTCTTGCCAACTGCTCTCTCTGTGGCACTGAGGCCACTCTTTCCTTTTCGGCAGGCCCAGTATGTTCCAGTTTTTCCGCTGAAGCCTGCGCCATTCTGCACGCTCTTTGCTGGTCTCGGCAACACCATAAAGTCTGCCATTTTTCTTCTCTTCTTCTCCTGTCTGACTCTCGTTCTGTCCTCGCCGCCCTGTCCTCTCCTCCACCCTTCCTGTTATCTCAAACTCTGTGGCAGATCTGGCAGGAACTGTCCTTTTTCTCCTCCTGTTCTATCAGGCTACAATGGGTCCCCGGACACTCGTTTCTCCCGGGGAACGACACAGCTGATGAGCTTGCCAGACGGGGAGCGCTGCTTGCGCCCTCCGCAATCCCTTGTAGTCTCTCTCCTCTTATCTCTCGTATCCACTCTCGTCTTATCTCGGACTGGAGGCGTACTGTCTCTTCAAAGTACTTTGACACACAGGTTCCCTCAATTTCCACTGAGGAACTTGTGCTCCCTCGTCATGCTCGCTGTGTCCTCTCTCGTCTTCGCTGCAATGGACACAGCCTTCTTTTAGGTTCCTATCTCTCCAGGATTGGCAGAATCGAGAATCCTTCTTGCAGCGCCTGTGGACACTCGTCCCAGGACATCTCTCATCTCATTCTGCACTGTCCAGCTACGGACTCTTTGCGCCGCTCACTCTTTGGCGACTCTCTGTCTCTTTATGACCTCTGGTCCAGACCCTGGGGAGTTGCCCGGCTTCTGGGGCTCCATGGTCTTCCGCCATGCCCCCATCCCTCGGAAGGGGTCGGGTAAACAACAACAACAACAACAAATCCATAACATGTTGACTGAGCGCTGACTTTTTAGTGTTAAAAGTCTTGTCCGCATCAGCATGTTTCCGTTTTCTGGTTCTAACACTACGTCCTGTTTCACCAATTTTTTTTTTAATGTAGGGTAATCATTTAATCACTCAGGAGGGCTAAAAGGTTATTTAAAAAGTGAATAGCTATGTTTTGACCACAAATTGCAAAGCGAACGTTTTTGACTGCAAGTTTCGCTCTAAAACCAAGCGTAAGAACATTGAACGTCAGTTCTCAAACATAGAAAAATCTTAGTACACCACTGGTAGTTTTTGCTGGAAAGTAAGTGCAAAAATAACGCGATATCAGTGTTAGATCCATGAAATTCTGGCGATATCATGCATACAAGTTTACAAAAAATATCATGTCGCCACAAATAGACCTAAGGATCAGTTGAAGTTGGCACTATTGAAACTACTGGTCCGTTTTCACAGGCTGGATATTTTCCTTATAAGAGGACGCATCAGAAATGGCTGTAGGGCGAAACGTCAGGCTGCGAGTTGGAAAAACTTGAGAAAAATTCCGAGGAAAAAGAAATGACATTTTCAGGTTTCCGCAGTAGTAGAAATTGAAAAAAGTCAACCAAAAGAGCTTTTACCTCTGGATGTTCTCTGAGATAGGTTTGATGACTAGCTTTCAGCTCTTCCTTCCTGTCGAGAAATTTTGATTTCATTTGTATGTCCTCTTCCCAGTCGAGCAGCTGCTTGCTATACACTGGGTTTAGGGTCGAAAACTTTCGGTTCGATTTTGCGAGAAACTTTCTCCAGCGTGGCAATTACTGGGGAACTGATCTGAATCCTCATCGTTAAATGTGCATGGTCTAAAAAGTAAGACTGCCACGTCTGAGGAATGTCTCCAATCGACTGCAGTTTGCGCACGATGCCGTACACTTCGACTTCTCTAATGCCAATCTGCTGTCGTCTCGAAGGTCGCCACGAGTACATCGTTAGCACAAAGCGTGCCACCTCTGAATCAAGTTTAGTAAATGACATGAATTCACTTTCGTCACCCGACCTTATCATTAGACGCTCAATTACAATACTGGAGCCTTCCGTTATAAAACAAGACAATCTTTCTTTCGGTATTTTGAAACTCATCTTCTTGATTTTGTCTCCCTGAATGATCTTTCTATTGACGGCTAAGTGGCCAGTCTCTTTTGACATCTCGATTTCAATACGTTTATCTCATTCGTGGCCTGGTACTTTGACAAACTCGTGGTGCTCTTGTTTCACGACACTTAAAGCACCTGGCTTCAGGTACGCAGTGAGACTACTGCGCATAGGCGTGCCCTCGATTTTCCCATTGCTACTGGCGTGCACCAGAAGTAGAACTTCTCCGCCAACTTCCGTTTTTTTCGACGCTGGCTTTAAACCAGGGATGTGGAAGCAGAAGCGGTGGAAGCGGTCCTTTTTCTGTGGAAGCAGAAGCGCAAAAAATCCACCACTTCTGCTTCCACATAGGAGGGAAGAATGGAGAGAGAAAAGAAATTGGTTCTGCTATCCTTTGTAGAAGAACAAATAGGGGGAGCATACACATTACAAAATGAGAGCGAGGAGGAGTCGTTTAGAGAGATGTTGACCTCTACATAATTAGAGTAGGGGCCAAGCAAAGAAAGAGAGGAGGTAGAAAGCTCAGAGAAGAATAAGCTCTGCTTGACGAAAATGATGACGCCGCCACTAGCGTCTGCAACATCAGTAGAAAAAATACCAGATCGGGAGTGAGTGCCATGGGATCGCAGAGCAGAGAATCCAGGGATCCGAAAAGAGGAAGATAAATTAAGGTTAGATTCCTGGATATAAATAAGGTCAACGGGATGAGACAAAATTGAGTGTAGTAGTTTAGTGCTCCTGGCTTGAAGACCCCCAGCATTCCATTGAAGAACCCTGAGGGAGTTTGGGAGGGGAAGAGAAAGCTAAGGGGAAAGAGAAACAGCCAGGAGCATGAGGCGGTGGTGAGGGTGCAGAGGGAGAAGATACAAAGTGGGCGGAAAAAGGATAAGAGGTTTGAAGGTGAGGGTGGAGTGCGAGTGCTGCATTAGCAGAAGGGGGCCAGATTGAGCAGTGAAGGTATACCAGCTGGAGGAGTCCGAGGAGGAAGTCACAGTGCTAATAGGTGTAGAATCTCCAAAAAAAGCAGGGAGGGCAGCTACAGAAGTGAGAGCTGCCAAGAGTTCTGAATCTGCAAAAGGAGAGTAGTGAGCACTTTATATGAACTTAATTAGAGCATGTGGAGCATTGCACTGACCTACCCCGCCAGGTCACCTTTCCAGCGCACACGAAATAGGGAAAGACAGGACAAGGGTTAGGATGAAGGTTGCCGCTCATCAGGAGAAGGAGAAGAATGAGGACACGGGCAAGAGAAACGTAGGAGTAGAGAGAAGACAAACCAATTTTAAAGAGGCTACGTGCTACCCTTCTGCGGTCGTTCAAGGGGCTGCGCGGCGATAAAATGGTTTGTGTGAGGAGAGTTCCTGGGGTAACTGGGACATTCGGGAAAGCCAACAGTCATTTTGACCCAACACAAACAGGATTGGGAACCGCACCACCACGTTGAGGCGGCTGTTGATTGGTGCAGTTCAATTTTGCTCGCTTTACATGTACATACTATATATGCGACAGAAATTTCGCACTTTACTATCCAAAAAGATCGGAGTCAATACGTGTTTTGAGGACGGACAGGAGGTCCGTAATGATGATTAGAGTTAACGTTAACTTCAAAGTCAGAGTTAGTTGAGGATAGAGAGGGAAAATCAACGCTATACGGTGTAATTTGTTGTTGTGACGACATGTTATTGTCGAGCAGTGGCGGCTCGTGCCTATGGGCTGCAGAGCTGCAGCCCCCCCACGCGTTTTTGTGATCTGTTTTTTTTCGAATTTTTGATAATGTTAATATTTCTCATAATGTCATAGTACATACCTTATTAACCAATGCACCAGTTTATGTCGCTGAAAAGACTAATTTCCCTATATTGCTAGCACTAAACTAAGTGAACGTGTGCGACATAGGGATTCTATGTGACAACATAATAATGGTGTGTAGGACGGGCTGCAGCTGCAGCGCCCGAGACTGTGATTTTGTAAAGCGATTTAGTTGCTTCATAAATGGTTTAAAGTTTTAGTTTCTGTGCGACATAGCAAAATTTTTTCCCCTGCAAGTATTGTCAACATTACTAAGCCAAATTTTTTTGTATAACTGAATATTTCTAATATTTGAACACTGCTCGTCCAGCTGCAAACGATAGCAGCAGGAAGGGCAAAATCAGTAGCGCCCAGACGCATGACGTACATGCGTTGCTTTCACGGTCACTTGGTTCTTGTCACTTTTCTTGCGACGTGACAATTCCCGCTAAGCTTGCTGATGTTGTATCTCTAAAGCAGGGCTAGTTGCTGTAATTAGTTAGATTGTTTGTAGGTAAGCAAGTTCAAATGTTGCTATACAGTTGTATCATTTAATGAATTAGGCAAATAAATTGGAAGTAAGAAAACTTATCTAAACGCGAGAAAGTTTTTAACTTATTTTTTCTCTTCTACCGGTCAAAAAAGTTGTAAAATTTTCGCTTTGTCATTTGGATATCAGACTACCGCAACTACGTGGGGGAATATTGCTGCTGCACGCGACTAACCAAGAGTGGCTGAACTCTCACAACTCCCCTTAGATATAACCCGCATAACCGGTAAAAACGAGGGATAGGGGGCGAGGCATCCTACCTTGTTTTCGAGTGGGGCAAAAGCATTGGTTTCGTCAAGCCGCCAAAATTTATTTCGCGTAGTTTACAAAAATTTCATTTAAAGGCCACGCGCCCGACTGCCCGCTTTATGACAGTCCCGGGCTACGTAGATTCTGACGACTTGGTTTGGAGGCGTCGATAGTTTGATTCCACCAGCGCCACTGCTCGCACTTTTAGCGCTGGTCAATGTGTTGTTATGGTTCGTGATACCTCATCGCTCAACCCCAAAACCACAACTATTCATTGTTTAGTCACGCTTCGCATCCACCTGCAGTGCAGGGGGCAACGTTAATCTCTAATTCTAGGCGCACAACTCCCCCTCCGAGGGCGCTGCGCTGGGTGGAACGAATCCTTGTTGATGAGGCCAAAAGGCCAATATCTGAGTCCAGGGATGGTCCCGCCTATTTCGCTATACTAACTTTGTTCGGATTGTGACTCTTTGTAAAACTAATTTTTGCCCGGGGGTATGTTGCGTCGTGTCTGGTTCCTGTGAGCTTCGAACCCGGGTCTTTCGAGCTGCTTTTCCGTGCATGCCGAGACATGCTATCGTGTAGTCACCTACTGCCATGAATGCCTTAAAAACCACATTTAGTATATAATGATTGGAAGGTTTTTCTATGCCTAATTAGCTTTTGTGTGATCAATTTCATGTAAGGATACCAATTTTAGTTCATACTTGCACGGTTAGCAGTAACGTCAAAGGGAATCCTGGTTCAAAAGTAAACGGTACCTAAGTCTTGTGCTTTGTGTTGGATTGTTTGGGTTTGTTGCGTATACAGTCGAATGTTGGATATCGGGCTAGCCAGGAGCCACGAAAAGTACCTTACATTGGCACGAGCCCTGGTGATGATAATGCATCTTCATTACCAGTATTTGAGGGATGGTTCCGCCTATTTTGCAATACTAATGTTGCTTTAATCGTGACTCTTTGTAAAAACTAAAAAATATACATATATTGCTGATGTCCAAGGATGCTGAAAGAAATTTTGCAAGTCGTCGAATTAACCGGTTATAAGTTCAAGTGCGATAAATTCGTACGACTTGCACTTGTTCATGTGCTTCACTCTTCAGGCTAGTCCTTAGCTTGATGATATGTGCGAGACTTTGTATTTGTTCTATTTTCTTTGTAGATTACAAAATATTAAAACAAATTAGAATTACTACTCTGTACACTAAATTAGCCTACCGCAATCTGTAATATTCAGCCAAAGCAATGCCTGATTGAATACAATTATACAACTAAAACAGCGCAGAGTTTCGGAAAATTTGCACATTTATAGCTAAACAACGGCAAATGAGTGCAAAAAAATTAAAAAATGACTTGCAGCCCCACCAGCAAATTCAATCACGAGCCGCCACTGTTGTCGAGAGCTGTAATATGTAATCATACGGCTTACATCTGAGAAGCATTAAGCTAACTGTTGTAAAAATAGTTGTAAGTAGTGAAGGAACTTGTAATAACTGTCTATTGAAGTGTTTAATTATTTTTTGAATTGTAGTAGCCAAATATTTGATTTTCTTGCAAGCAATTCGTGATTTCTAAATTTTTGTTAGTGGGAGTTCCGTGACAAACGCGAAAGTACATTAGGGGCTCCGCGATGACAAAAAGATTGAAAAACACTGTTCTACATTCAACACGAGTTCTGATATCTAAGAAAAAGAAACACAGAGTAGTTCGAAACAATAAGCTCAAAAGCTGCCTACAAAGAGTGCAAAAAAATTAAAAAATGACTTGCAGCCCCACCAGCAAATGTCTGCTTCGCAGTCGGTAGACTAGGGGTTCATTCCCCTTGTCGAATCATACCAAAAGACTTTAAAAAATGGTATCCACAGCTTCCTTGCTTGGCGCTCGGCATTTATGGGAGATTGTAGAGAACAAGCCGGCAAGTTCGCTTGGTGTGTCCTTGGGCAAGGCACTTAACGGGACGCCTCCGCCTTTATGTGGAAGACAGGTGGCCCAGACATCTCGGAAATGGCAACTCCCAAGCGAGTGCGGACTTCCCGTCCAAAATATAGCGATGCAATTCGCTTTCTCGTGAATGGAGGATAAATATGAACAATACAAAAAAAAAGCATTTGAAAAATAACGGCTTCCACATCCGTGCTTTAAACTCACCAACTGAATTTCCTTCTGGAGACACGATTACCAATTGCTCGTCAAAAAGACATAAATCAAGGACCTCTGGATTCATTCTATTAAGAAAATTTTGGACTGCATTTTGAGCATTTAAAAGCTTTACAGCTTCTTCATCGCTGTTCAACTGAACTTGGGACTGAGGTTTGTTCTCATTTTCCCCAACAACAGATTTGCCATCCTTATCGGTTTCCATAATTTACAGCTAGTTAGCTAAAACCATAAATCAAATCTTATTCAAATAGAACATGCTGATGCGGTCAAGACTTTTAACACTAAAAAGTCAGCGCTCAGTCAACATGTTATGGATTTCGATCATAGAATAGATTGGGATAATGTCAAAATACTGAAGTCAGAATCACATGCATACAGACGTCGCGTTGCGGAAAGTTTTTTGATAAATCAAAAGGCTTGTTCATGTAATGTAATTAATCGCAATGATGGTGCAAATTTTCCGACTGTTTATAGTGTGTTTGTCTCCAATAAATAATGTCTTATGTATCTCACGACACTTTTTACTTGCCCACTCCTGTATCTGTGATGTAACAATGTTTTCGTTATTACGTGATTGCCTGCCCTGTTGGTAAATAATTTTAGTGTTTAGTAATACAGGTTGTCTTTATATTTTTATGTTGTACAGTTTATATGTTACACTACTAACATCTACCGTTTTCTGAAGAAGCTCCCTGGTAACTAAGGGGAGCGAAACGTTAAATTTGAAGAATAAATTGTCGAAAGAGCAAATTGATCTGGCTGAAATATTGTTACACTGGACATACGAGGAATGCCTGCTATATTTAACCTATTGAAAAGTCACTGCTTTCTTATCGTGATCATTGCGTCCTAACTCAACTTTTCTGAACAAAACAGTATTCTTTAAAAAGTGTATCTCCGGAATGAAGAACTACTAAGTAGCACCTTTTGTCACCTAATTCGGGACACCTTTCGTCTCATTATGTCCTGCATCACGGCCCCACGTTTTTTGGCAACTCTTTCTAGATAGAACCTCTTCTTGAAGTTGTGGGGTGTTACCCGGCTGTATAGTCTCCCGACATACCCTTATTCCATGAAAACGATCGGGTAACTGCATTAGCCATGACAACTTCGATTGCGTGGCAAGTAGTTGTGTAAATTTCCCTCTACCTATTTATTGTAGGTCTTCGTAATGCGTCATGCTAACAAAGCGTGACCATCAAAATTATTTTGTGGTTTCAACAACGGACTGGCAGTTTATTTTTTGGTAGGTTTACCCCGATACTCCTCAGCAGCTGGAACTGATCACCACCAATGCAATGCGAGCTGGTTTTGGTGGTGGAGTTGTAATCGATTACCCAAACAGCACAAAAGCCAAGAAGATATTTCTGTGTTTATTTTGCGGTACTTCACCTTCGGTGCTTCCAAAAGGACTTGGTCAAGAATCCTCTGTTGCCACTGAAATATCTTACAGTAAGAGTGAGGCGAGAAGAGGTGTAGAAAGAAGGAAAAGAAAGCTGAAGGGGAGTAAGGAATGGATTGAAGCCAAAAAAGAAAGAAGGAAACGGAAGGGAAGAAATGTGCGACCAACAAGCAAGTACAGTGGACGTAGGAGGCCGAGGATCTGAAGAAATCTAAGCTCAGTGACGTGCTCAGTATCAATTACTCGGTCTCAGTGTTTAACAATCCATTGGTATATATGGATGCTGGATATGAAGCAGTACTGGAAAATTATGGATGGTGCAGGCAACTTTTTTGAGTGGGTTTTGATTTTGTTAGAAATACAATATTGTTTTATTTTCAGTGTGTTAATTGCAATCTATTAGGAACAGTTGCACTTCTCCAGTGTTATCAGGTGCCTCACTGGTGTGTTTATGTGAGCTAAGAGATTGAGCCTACTGCAGCTTTTTTATATGTTCTATGGTAAATTTCAGAAAAGGAGGCTTTCAACTTGTAACAATCGTGTCTATAACAAAAAACTAGTTTGTTTAAACAACAAGACCTAAATTAAATGCCGAAGCTTTTTGTTCCCACACAGTGACTTCATCATTGGAAAATTTCTTTAATTTACTCGAACAAGCAGTCGTATCTGGAAAATACTACACTCTGTAAAATCGAGTTACTAATTGTAGACCAGAGCTTCTCAACCTTTGTAGCGTCGGGTAACCCTTGCTGCACTTTTACAAATGTTGTAGAACCCCAATTACTAAGAAAGTTATGAAAACTGTTGGCTTTGGCTTTTCTTAATGAAAATCTTAGTTCAGGGGTTCTAAAACTGGGGTACGCGAGAGAAAATTTGGAGGAAATCCAGCTAGTTTCTCATGCAGGTACATTCTGTTGTTGTTACCCAACCCTTTCCGAGGGGTGGGGGCACGGCGGAAGACCATGGAGCCCCAGAAGCCGGGCAACTTCCCAGGGCCTGGGACCGAGGTTGTAGAGAGACAAAGAGCGAGCGGCGCAGAATCAGTAGCTACACAGTGCGGAATGAGATGAGAGGTGTCCGCATGCGCTGCAGGAAGAGTTCTCGATTCTGTCAATCCTAGAGAGATAAGAGCTAAACAGTAGGCTGCGTCCGTTGCAGCGAAGACAAGATAGAACACAGCAAGCGTGACGAGGGAGCATAAGTTTCTCGGTGGAGATCGAGGGAACCTGTGTGTCAAAGAATTTCGATGAGACGGTACGCCTCCAGTCCGAAAAAATAAGAGGAGCGACTACAAGGGATTGCAGAGGACACGAGTAGCGCTCCCCGTCTAGCCAGCCGGTTGTTCCCCGGGAAAAACGAGTGTCAGGAGACTCATTGCAGCCTGATAGAACAGAAGGAGAGAAGACAGAAGTTGCCACAGACATTGATGTAAGAGGAAAGATGGAGGAGAGGACAAGGTGGCGAGAGGAAAAGAAGAGAAGTGGCAGACTTGTTGGTGCTGCTGAGACCAGCAGAGCTAGCAGAACGACACAGGCTTTGGCGGAAAAACTTTGACAAACTGGGCCTGCTGAAAAAGAAAGGGTGGCCTCAGTGCCATAGAGAAAGCAGTTGGCAAGTACGCAAGAGCCGTCTTTGCCAAAAAAGGAAGGAACTGAGCCGTTTGACCAGAGCACCAGATTGTGAGGTGGGATAGTGTCAAGGTGAGCGAGAGCCGTGCTTTGGCGAGAGAGAGAGGATCAAAGCGGGAGGAAAGAGTGAGTTCCACAGTAAAGGAAGGCAGGTTTCAAGGAAGAGAGGGAGGATAAGCAAGGAGGGCCTTCCTAGGAGATGTAGATGGGAGCATGAGCGGGTGAGTGGACAAAGAAGCTCTCCAGGACGATCTGCAGAGTCTTGGTTTCACTCCAAGTTTGGCCAAACCTGAAATAGGAAAGGAGGTTGGGAGACGAAGAGCTCGCTTGTAAGATGACAAAGAAAAATGAGTCAGGTTGGCTCGTTTGAAAGGTAGAGACGTCTCAGAGACGATAAGTGGGATAGGGGAGGACGAGAGGTAGCCAGAGATGGTGCGACTAGCCGCCCGGTGAAGGCGTTCCGATTTGGTAATATTAGTAACGCTTAAGAAAACGAACCACCCGGGTGAAGCATAAGTGAGAAGGGGCCGAAGAAAAGCTTTATACACAAGTGAGAGGGACTCCTTAGAGGAGCCCCACGAAAAACCAGAGATACAGCGTAAGGCTTTGATATGAGAGAAGAACTTGGCTTTCAGCAAAAATACATGTTTAGAAAAGGAAAGAGTGCGGTCGAAGGTGACCCCAAGAAAAGTTGGAGTGGGATTGAAACGCAGGCGGGATTGAATAAAGAAAAAGTGGGCTGGAGGTTAGCTTGGTGGGGATCTACTGAAAAGAAGGAGGCCTCACATTTGCTGGGATTGAGAGGAAGACACCAGTACTCAGACCTGCGCTCCAATCGAAACAAAGCTCTTTGTGTGGCCTCCACCGCAGTGGGGACCGAGGAAGAGGGGGACCAAACGGCCAGATTGTCAGCGTAAAGAAAGCAGCTGACGAAAGAAGGCAGAGAAACAGGAAGATCATTGATGAAAAAAGAGAAAAGCGCTGGACCAAGAACGGATCCTTGCGGAACACCTCGAAAGGAGTGACTTTTGTGATTTTAAAACACCACGCAAGCGCGCCTATCTGAAAAGAAAGATCACGTCCAACAAGCGAAGCAAGTAGAGAGGCCAGCCAAAATGAGTTTGTGGAAAAGGGCGCGGTGCCTGACAGAGTCGAAAGCTTTTGAAATCGATTGTAGCGAGAATCATCCGAGAGCCCGGCCTTGGTTTGTTGGGCCAATCGGAAATGGACTGAGAAAATGTACATCTCGCTGCATAATGCTCAGCACGACAGCTCAAACGACGACTTGCTGTGCAAGTGAACAACTACTTGTATCGTACTCTTCGGTAATTTAAGGTAGGACACCCATGCAAATCGAATATGTTTTACTATCCGGTTTTGCCGGGGTCGCTCGGCAGAGGCCCTCCATCAGTAATGTTCGGGTTTAGTATTTCGGTTCAATTGGCCAAGCTGGCTTCGCCCATCCGGCTCTTGTGTGAGCAGTATCGAAAAGTTAATGAATTTTATGCACTTTCACAATTCTTCTACACGAAATTGTGATTATCGTATTCTCTTAATCATGACTGGTAATGCTCATAAAGATTCTTGCCACAAATTATTGTTAATATTGGTGAGTGAGCAAGGATTGTACATAATCAAAGCTGATTGCAGCGGCAAAATGGTGGTTGCTTTCACAATTAAAGAAAAACTATTAGGTGGTAAGCTTATTTTGCCAATTGGTGCCGTCTTTTTCCTATTTATATTAATGGTATTAAGTTTCTAATTTGGCTACACTATTAGTCTTGTTTCCCGCATAGCGACAAAAGCGACTATTGTTCTCTCTATATTCAGTTTTACAAATTGTTATGGTCATGGTTTTATGTTGATTTTTTCCTAAACTTGAGGTTTTATTGCAATGATGTAGAGTATAGACATAAATGCCATAACAGGCAGCATATCAGCATAAAAAAATTCTTGCTTTGTAGTTTATATGACGGCGTCACACGAAGAGCTCCAATCACTAACGTCGGGATTAAGAGTGCCGGTTTAGCCGGCTTCACCTATCAGTTCTTGTGTGAAGAGTTACCAAACGTTTATGTGTTTTCTGCAGTTTTCATGACTTTTTGTGCACCTTTTCCTAATAGAATATCTCATTTCAAGATCCTGGCTATGTCTTAGGTCTATGTGCTTTGTTCATTGCTGACACGAATTCAAGGGAGCCTTGCGTTCCCGTGGTTTGGAAGTAAGGATTACATTTCTGATATTAAGCTATTCTAAAGCAAAACGACAAAGATGTCTTTCGTGTGGTGCAATTTTACACGGTGACGCTGTTTTCTTTTGATTTTCCCTTAAACTTTCTCCAATCTTCGCTTGCTACGCATTATGTAGCATGTTCTTTTCTCTCTGCTTGACGCGCCCTGGGGAGTTTAAAGAGTCCTTGCTTTTCCCCAAATGTTTGGTTTGACCCCGGTAGCTCTATAAAGCTATTATAAAGCAAAATACCAATAATATCTTCCAGGTGGTGCAATTTAACACAGTGACGTTGTTAATTTTGATGTCGCTTCAAACTTTTTTAAGTCCCTGTTGGCTACGCATTATGATTCATATTTGTTTACCTTGCTTAGGTATGCTCATAGAAGTAAATAAGTTCTTGCTTTTCCCAAATTTTCAGTTTTGATTCCGGTAGCTCTATAAAGCCATTATCAAGCAAAATATTAAAAAATGTTTTTCCTAAGTATTGTGCGATTAAACCCCAGCAGGCCATACTATCACCCGTGCCGATTTAAAACGTATCAGTTTATGCATCTGCGCCAGCTTCGCCGTACAAACATTTGTTGGAGCCACAACAAAATGTTTTACTAAATATAAGCCATAGCTCCTGTACATGTAATGGTGATCATGTTGGTTTATTAGGCTGGAAGTATTCAAAAAAAAAAAGAACGATGACACAAACTACCATTCGTAATTTTTAAAAAAGTAAGGATGGGGAGAGATAAAACAGTCAAAATTGATGGCGTCGCCCAAATGGTGGTCGTTTTGACTCATAAAGAAATAAGCTGTGTGGTGGTAGGCATGTTTGACGATTTGGTGGGCCCGTTTTCGTATTAATATTTGTGACATTCAGATTTTTGCCTGCGCTGTTTGCTTTAATTAGGCCTTGGCATGTATAGGAGTCCTGCCTTTCCCTTAAGTCATACAACCTATTGCAATAGGCGCCTATTAAGCTGTTTTCAAACAAAAACATTCTCTCTTAATCCAGTGTTACAGATTGATGCTATTATTGTTTAATTTTGATCTTTTCGAAATTTGGGATTTTATTACATTTAACTTTTGCCCCTAATCCAGACCTCCCTGCTTTTAAATGAAGATTAGTGTTTTGTACCGATAGGCCTATCCTTGCAATTACAAATATCAGTAATGGGCTTTACCATTTATGTTTGCTATCAAAATAATTGTGGATAATTTTGCTGCCTGTTGCGGTTTTTACTAAACAGTGGGAAGCCATTATGACCTCACAATGCGTTTTAAGCCATTAAATATTAGGATCGCTACTTACTTTTTCGTTATTGTAGGCGAATTGGCGTAGTGGAACCGGCGTGATGGCGTAGTGGTTAGAGCGTCCGCTTTGCAGTCGGTAGACCTGGGGTTCAATCCCCTTGTCAAGTCCAGTGCTCCCACACCTGGGGTTTTGCCCCCAGATCTTGGGTTTTCAGTGCATTTTTAGGGTTCTGGGTTTTTTCACTGACAATCTGGGGTTTTAAGAGAGCACTGCTGATGGCACTAATTTAGGATAAAAGCTAGAATTAGCTTGATTTTGTTCTGAATCTTTGCAGTTTATCAGAATTAGCTTGATAAGTGACAGCTTATTTATTTTTAAATCTTAGCAAACTGAATAGTATTGAGTAATTACTGATGAGTTCAAGTGATGAAAGTGTTACAGAGATTGAAGCATCACCCCCCAAAAAGATTAAGTGGTACACTCAACAATTTAATGCTCAGTGGCTAAAAGATCCAGCATTCAAAGATTGGCTAGAGCAGGACATTGACGATAGTAGTCATAGCTATTGCAAATGCTGCAAAGTGACCCTAAAAAATGCTAACAAATCTATGCTACTTAGACATAAAGATACAGAGAGACACAAAAGAAATTATGAAAGTGCAAAGTCAACTTTTAAGATATCTCAATTCTTTTCAAAGAAAAGCTCAACAGAAGATCATCAGATAGCAAAAAGTGAGTTGCTGTTTGCAGGCTATTTTGCTGAACACCATATTCCTTTTGCCCATGCTGATCATCTACTGGCATTGTGTAAACGAGCTTTTCCTGATAGCCAAATCGCTTCCAAGCTATCAACGAAACAAACTAAAATATCTTATGTCATGCAAGATGGTATTGCTTTTCATGAAAAACTGGAAGTAGCAAATATGTGCAGAAGAAACAAGTTTTCGATTATGATTGATGAAAGCACTGACATATCTGTTACGCAAGTTTTAGCGGTGGTTGTGCGGTATTTTGATCCAAACAAGCATAATGTTGTAGACACTTTGCTCGATACTGTTGCAGTGGAAAATGGAACAGCACAAGGTCTCTTTCAAGCAGTTAAATGTCTTCTGAAAGAAAAAAATATCCCTTTTGAAAATATTGTGGGATTTGGCAGTGATAACTGTTCTTCTATGATGGGTGAAAAGAGTGGTTTTAAAAAACTATTGAAAGATGATATTCCCTCTGTTTTTGTGATGGGTTGTATTTGTCACTCAATGGCTCTTTGTGCTAGTCATGCTGTGAAAGTTTTGCCTTCCTATTTAGAAGCATTTTTAAAAGACGTAACTTCGTACTTCAGCAGAAGTAGCAAGCGAAGAAGAGATTTCCTTGCAATTCAGCAAGCAGTAGGAATTGTGCCGCATAAAATGATGAAGCTTGCACAAACGAGATGGCTTTCAAGAGAAAAAGTAATAGCTACCATTATTGAACAGTATGATGCTTTAATTCCTTACTTCCAAAAGGAAAGTAATGTTGACAAGGTTGATGGTGCTCGAAAAATTTTGGAAACGCTTACCAACTGTGGTACCAAACACATGCTTTTGTTTTTGCAATACATTTTACAGAAAGTGAACGCTCTCAACATCGAATTCCAGTCAGAACACTTTCGACTACATGTGCTTCATGCTATGGTTACCACAGAGTACAAGAGTATTCTTAGTTGTTTCATCAAAGATGAGGTTATAAGATTAAGAAAATTGTCACTAATTGATCCACAAGATGTTAGGAACCAAAAAAGCACGAATGATGTGTACCTTGGAGGGCAAGCTCTTGCTCACTTGATCAATCAACCATTTCAGGATGAGAATGGCACCAAAAGATTCAAAACGGATTGTGGTTTCTCAATGAACTATCTAACCAGATGAGGAAAAAGCTGCCTTTGGAGGAGAATGGATTGATTGCCAAACTGAATGTTTTAAACCCAAAGATTGCCCAGGATCTCAGTCAGTCCCCAGAATCTATTATCCCATTAGCTGTCCATTTCCCTCATGTTGTCCCAGAAAATAAGTTGAATGAACTTGATGACCAGTGGAGGGCCTTTCGTGTGTCTGCAAAAGACTTGGGTGTTTCTGCAGATTGTGTTCCAGAATATTGGCACAATCTGGGTTCCGTAATGGATGGCCTCAACAATTTGAAATTTCCTTTGTTGTCACATTTTATGTCCACTATGACAGTCTTACCACATTCTTCTGCAAGTGTGGAAAGAATATTTTCCCAGATTAATCGAATGAAAACGAAAACAACCAACTCTTTGAAAGCAGAAACTGTGGATAATAGGTTACTTGCAAAGCAGTCTATCTTCAGAAAGAATCAATCGTGTTGTAGTTGGGAACCTAACAAAAAGCTAATCAGAGAGGTTGCAGATGGTACAGTTAGAAAGAGGTACCAAGAAAGACTTGAAACCCAAAAACTTGAGAGCGTTACTGGCACTGATCCTGGAAGTGATGATGAAGTGTTCAATAATTAAAGTGATGGTTGATTGATTATGGTTTCTGTCATATTTTTGGTCATGGGCTAGCCTACTATTTTTTTTCCTTTGTTGCTCACACAATTACTCTGCAAATTAAGTCGCTTTTACTTTTTTTAGTACCGGTTCTGATATCATGCTTTTTGCTTTTATAATGATGCTCTGCTAATTTCGTTCATTTATGTACCGGTATTTTATTTGTACCTCTCATGTACTGGTAACTTATAAGCAGTGATGTAAAGTAACGAAATATTTTTACTTGAGTAGTTTTTTTCGGTGACTAACGAGTACTTTTTTGAGTAGAATTTTTTTAGCTACTTCTACTTTTACTTAAGTATTAATAGGATAAAGTAACGCTACTTGAGTAGTTTATTGATTTTAGAAAAGTACCAGTAGTTTACTAGCTTAAAAACAACTATTTTTTGTAAAAAAAACACTTCAGTCAATTCAAGCGGTATATAAATCCGTTGTTATTGTTGTTAAAAAGCAAAAATTTGTACCTGGGGTTTTTGTTGCTTATCTGGGGTTCTTCCAAAAATCTCAGTGGGAGCACTGGTCAAGTCATTCCAAAAGACTTTATGTGGAAGACAGGTGGCCCAGATACCTCGGAAATGGCTACTCCCAAGCGAGTGCGAACGTTCCGTCCAAAATATAGCGATACAATTCGCTTTCTCGTGAATGGAGGATAAATATGGCAAATAAAAAAAAAAATTAATATGAACTAACGTCTCTCACTGAGTGCGTGTTCCTTGGCCCTGGCGTGAACGCCGCCGTGCAAAGAGCAAACTAACCCAAAATGAAGCACTCACAGTTGTATTTAATAGCAATAGCTGGGGCCCCTATTAATAATGTCGAGGCAAAGAACATCAAATCAGCTAGCTGCTGCCACAGCCTTGCCCAATTGCAAAGGAAATTGCTTCAACATTTTGATCATATGTAGCTTGACACTTACATTTTGTTGCAAACGATAAGAAAGGACCATCTTTACCCTCTCTTCTTTTCCTAGGGTGATCACCACAAGTGTTTGGCGTGGAGTAGGCTACATATTAAAATTTGTAGACTTCATTTTTCGATGAGTCTTTTGAATAATTTGATTGCAAAGGCCAAAGATCTATGCTATCGAGAAAGAATACACAAAATGTACTAATGGACTTAGTTTTTCTAGAAATTGCAATTTTGTGAACTGCAGGCACTACAATTTCGTGTGATTTTAACCGGTAGACTACATTTCATAAACATTTGGAGACTTCAGTTTTTGATGGATTTTTTGAAAACGTCGACAGACAATGCAAAAGAACCACGCTTGTGAGGAAAAGTAGTTAAAATGTACCAGAGAACTAGCTTTGTTTAACAATAGCAAATTTGTTAGGTTAAGTAGGATAATTGTTCAACCAAAAATGAAATGTGATGTATGACAACCAATTTTTGAACAGCCATTATAAACTAATTCTTAAGTACTTGGAGCCACACATTGCTGGAAAGGAAATTTCTTAAGCTTTTAAGGGACAGTAATTGCTACTACTTTATTATGCCGTTTTTGTATTAAAGTCACCTGTTTTTACTGAGCTTATCACATTTTGGAAAGGGTAGAAAGTTACACGAAAGGTCTTATGTTGTTGGATCCTTAAATCATTAAACTGCCTACGTCAGCTCATTAGAAACGCGCAACGTTTGAAGAAAATGATGTATTGATGTAGCCCCGAGAAGAGAACGTATCGTAGCGTTGCGTCGCCTTGCGTTGCGTCGCCTTGCGTTGCGGTAACTAAAACACAAAAACAAACGAAAACAAATTAACACTAGTGGCGAAGCAGTAAGCAAGCGACTGGTCAAAATAACCAACCTGACGATGTGGCGAGTCAAATACATAAATTCCAAACTCCAAAGTTTCAAAGCTGAATACAAAATGGAATTAATAAAACACAGCTTATGTCAACTAACACCAATTGGGACTTATTAAGGTAAAGACCAGGAATTGGCAAATCGAAAACATAATAACGGGAATATTACTGGCAAAGATATCATAAAGTAGGCGAAGATTGGCAACAAGTTTAGAGGCAATAAATACACTGCTAACATCTAGCAATAATCAAACCAAGCGATAACTAAAGGCTTGCTACAGCTACCGGTTTTCTTCATTACCGGTACAAAATGTCAGACTACTTGCCAACCAACCAAAACTTAATACAAATGATAAGCTCAACGTGAAACATAAATATCAGACAAATATAAGCATTGCTCACCTTAAAACAACCAAATTCGACTTATCCAAAATACCAAAATACTTAGTGGCTTGACTAGCCAGTAACCAAGCTTAAAAAGGAAACCAGTCAATTAACAACAATACAAAGCCAAGCAAATAGTGTTGCCAATTACAAATAAACATTAAATCGGAGATGTATATCCGTAACAGTCTTAAGTTTAGTTTTTCACTATAAAAACTAATATTAATTGTACATATTGTACACTATCGGAATTGCCTTGAAATAACCTTTAATTTGTTGAAAAAAGTTTCAAAATCAGTTCAGAAATGAGATCACAAATCAGTTTTTTAATACAGTGATTTTGCCAAAAGGTTGCAATTTTTGAAAACATCTTGATATTATGATCTGCGATAGCGAACATTTTTGTTTATCGTACAAGACATATTATGACATCATAGACCCAGTTTAAGCATGGAAGAGAAAGAGAAGAAAAAATGCTAATAGGGCTTGAAGTACTTAAATAAACAAGTGCTCGTAGCATAGTCAAATAAGTAATAGTTGTTGTAAAGTTGTTTCTATCAAAAGCAGCTTATCAATATCTACTAAAAGAACGTTTAATCGCGTTTGTGCGATCAGTACTTTTTAAGAAAGAACAAAAAACAAATTGTGCAATAAATTGTTGATTGTGACGTCATTATACACCCAAAGAAATGAAAGTTTTTGAAATGTGGTAAGTCGGAAGCTGGTTTTCGTTTGAGCAAAAAGCGGTTGTCCTCTGCTAAGTAATGCAAATTCTAAAAAATCATTTTTGATTATGATGTCATCAATACCCTTATGACACTCACCGCGGGGTGGTGATCAATCGTTCTAAGTTTGATGCTTGATTGGTTGTTTGATCAACAAAAAAGAAAAAAGTTTTAAAAACAATTGCATAATCACAAAACTTTTTATCACGATTTAGAGTCATTCCTCTGGAGGCCTCATCTACCTGGTTATTGCAAGCTTCCTTTCCCCAAATATAGGTCCTAATAGGTGATCTCCAGTGAGGGCATGACATGCAGGTCCATATTTCCACGTGCATTCCTCCAAGATTTTAAATATTATAAATTCCTGGCCTCCAAGTATCATATTTACTCTTGGTTCACCATTTATGATGGTAAAGTCATGTTTCCGTAGGTCATATTTTTTAATTAATCCCTGATTAGGAATGTCCTTTTT
Source organism: Trididemnum clinides (assembly GCA_963675345.1). Lineage (NCBI taxonomy): Eukaryota > Metazoa > Chordata > Ascidiacea > Aplousobranchia > Didemnidae > Trididemnum > Trididemnum clinides. The sequence continues at coordinate 5,246,187 of OY776287.1, read as the reverse complement.
ATATGAAAGAGTTGATTCAATAAAGGAAATGTTTTGTACAGATATCAACAATTTTACCCTCTCCCTGTCTAACTGCCAAATACGTTTTTTACATGCGCTCGTGCTCATCTGGCTGTTTTTCTAAGAACTAAATAGTAATTTTTTGTACAGAATTCCACCTCAACAAGGATTTTGCAAACTCTCGAGTGCAAATGCTAGTATTTGCTCCAATGTCTACTAATGCATAAACTTAATGTCATCCTCAACATCCTCACTTTCGAAATTTCTTTTTACGGCTGAAAGGGCCATTAAAGAAATCATAGAAGAGCAATCAGGTCCATCGGAGTATCCCTTCTCTTTACCTTTTGTGGCATTTATTTGTTCATTTCGCTCTGAATTGATTATAGAGATTTTATCCTTTTTTGTCTCCTCTAATGACTAGAGCGGGATGGCGATTCTTTTGTGAGATTCTACGGGTAGGTGAAGTATTTTGGAGTGCGTTCCTCGGCATATCACGCCTCTACTTTTGGTTGAGCCGTCTACAAAATAGCTCTTACAAAGGCAGTAAAAGCATAAGCCATTTTCCCCGGCAAAGGATCTTCACTGTTGTGCACCATGCTCTAAAAACTGCCGACATTCTATCGTCTAGTGATTTCTAGTTGGGAGTATGTAACACTTGGGTTTCTCAGAAACTTCTTGCGAACGGTAAGAAGGGGCTTTTCAGGGTCTTATTTTTTCTTTTGTTTTGGCATTTAGACTGTTTGCCCTTTCACGAATTGTGTTTCTCTCAGGGTGGTGGTTCACTTTGTGTCTACCCTTCTCCTCTTCGTCAATTATGGCTGAGATGCTATAAGAATGATTTTCTCTGTATTGAAGATTGAATGTTCATTGGTAAATAAATTGCAGAGTAGTGGAATTTCCACTCACGGTAGTACCTGAACTCTTGGACGCAAAGTGCAGTCAGAGTTGGGTTAAAGTAGTCTACTATCCTAAATAAGGGTTTTGGAGTAGAAAGCTCTGCCTCAATGTTGATAGATTCGGCTATGCTTTTTAGGTTTCAAAGCTTTGTTCGATATGTCTGTAGAGATGAAACCTTGTTTGGTAGTGAGCCTTTTTTCCACTTAATCTTACGTATGGCATTTTCGAACATGCCCAGTGGATCGCCATATAAGTCTTTTAAAATCTTCCATATGCGACTCAATGCTTTATGTGGTTCTCTCATCGCGCAATCGCTTCTAATATGTTCGTAGCTTGTATCGGTTACTGAATTTGCAATTTTCTGTTGTTGTGCGTAGGGATCGATATTCCATAACATTCTACAGTGCGTTCATAAAGTCTCTCCGCAGTTGAAAATTTATGTTCATCTAAATCATTTCATTGGTGCGCGCGCTTACATTACAAACGTTATCTCGCGACGTCTAGGATATTGTTCGATATCACGTTGAGGACAAGTCAGTGGTGTTCAATTTTAATACATTATGAAATAGGAGAGTTCTACGTCTTGATTAATCTAGTGTATTTGGTGCGGCCGCTGTTTCTTCTTGTGGCAATGATAACAATCTTTCAGTAAAACAAAAAAAAACAGTTCTACTCGCACGCTGCTGCCCAGAAAACCACACTACCAATAATAATGCGACTTTGCATCACCAAAAACGAAAAACAACACATTCCAATGCTTACTTCTTCGCTATCAAAGTAGCTACGAGCACGTTGGCGCGCGCACACACACACAATGGCCCATGCTTACACGCATTTAAAGTGCAACATTTCAATTCGCCATTACACTCACCGGTGATGTTCAAATCACAGTTCACAATAAAAAGTCATTGAAACGGACCGGTAACTGTCTCTTTCTCGCCACGCGTCGAAGCGTTCTTATCTGTGCCAGCACCATCTTCAGAGGCCTTAAAACTTTCCGTCAGAAAATCAGAATTGTTCGATGGCAGGGGTTCTGACACAACGCCCTGCTCTCTTTCATCAAAATTGTTTGCCAATCTTCTCCTGATATCGCATACATGTCGGGGCATCCTGTCGATCTCGACACTATACTTAGAATTGACCCCTGTAACTACACCTGGTTTCCAGGAGGTAGTACAGCGGGCCCCTGGCGGTTTAACCCACACCTCATTGCCAACATCAAATTCACTGCCAGTGCGCTTATGATCATCAGCAGTTTTCGTTTCTTTGCTTCTTTCCAAAAATGGATTGCGCCACTTGTAAGAAATTAGTTTACGCGAGGGAATTATCCTTTGATCACAGTGTGGAGTAACATTGTACCAAAAAACATAATACTCTACGCTGCGTCCGGATCTTGCAGACATTCTTTTGATGGTTCTATGATTGCACTCCACAATCCCATTACCTGAAGGTTTGTACGCACATCTGAACGTTAATCGCACGGCCCAAAACTCACAAAAGTCGCGCATCAGTTTGGAAGTGAATGACCTGCCCTTATCACACAATATCTCAGCAGGTGGGCCGAATTGAGAAAACACTTGTCTCAATACAGATACAACCTCTGTCTCCGCTTCACTTCTAATTATTCGCCAAATTGCAAATCGACTGGGGCCGCAATCCACCATTGTTAGATCCTTCTGCAAACCATAATGCATTACATCCACCGCTACTCGCCGCCAGTCGTCAGGCACGCTCAATTCTCCACCATCAATTCTAGTCGAGCTCGGATCAATCGATTGGCACTCGCGGCAGTTCTTCACAACACGATCCACTTCATTCCTTCCAACATTCAGGTCGAGCTGTCTAGCGAAATACAGGGTAGTGTCAACACCGCAATGATACAAACCGTGGGATTGTTTAACGATATCATGGCTCTTCAAATAGCTTTGACTGACAGCAACTGTATCCGCAGGGTCTGAGGTGCACTTCCTCAACCAATGTCTTGGTACTCGCGTGAGCACATCTGCCTTGTTTTTGGTTGTCGATACGAGAGAGACACTCCACTGTACATCATATGCCTCCAGCGTTTCCAAGAGTATTGAAAGCCTTCTCTTCACTAACATTTCGGAAAGGCCTGACACCCTAATACGTTTGTCCCTTTTTAATATTGACGACATCCACGAATGAACTGCAGCAGAATCTGTCATTATTGCGATGTTCTTTGCGCCCCATTTCATAGATAAGTTGACTCTTTTAACTACAGCATTCAACTCTGCCAGATTTATGTGAGTACCATCATTAACTTTTCGTAACCGGGCTCCATCTTCGATAATCTCGTCACCTCTTTCCAAAGCAACGCCGTAAGCAATTTTATTAGCATCACACCATATGTTTGTAACCCCAGTAGGAGAAACTGACCAGACTCCTTTAACCGGATTATAAGCCTTCAACCGGGTCAAAAATTCCTTCAATCTTTCTATGGCCACACGATCAGCAAAGCTGTCCCACGCGTATCCTTGGCAGCCTCTTTTCACAAAACTTGATGCAACCCGCAGAGAGAAAATATTTGACGCTTTGTCATCAAGTTTAAATTTACTGGCTCTACATACTCCTTCAACTCAGTTCGCCTCCAGTGAACAGCTCCTTTTTTTTCATATGTCTGTAAACCAAGCACTTTTGCAGAGCATAAACTCTCAGCTGGGTTGGTTGCGAGTCCAAACCTCAACAAATGCTCTTTCACCTTCTCGACACTAACAATGTTGAAGTCGATGATAATATCATCATAGTAGTGATCGGTTGCTTTGAAAATGTTTTCATCCAACGACAAGACTTTGGACACGACCGCCTTCATGATTTTGGGAGCGCAGTTTAGACCAAATCCAAGCCTGCGCAGCATGTAATAATCTCCCTCAAACTTAACGATTTGATACTTGCTGCATTCATCAACCACACCTATTTGCATATAGGCATCACGCAAATCCAACAAAGCACAATTCGACGATTTTTGTCTCCAAGACCTCAATCTTTCTTCGCAAACGTCGGCATCTGCCCCACTGCATTCCACAAACTCGTTAAGTTCTCGAAAATCGAGCACTGGGCGAACTTTGTCCTTCTTTTCTTGCACCACCGCCATTAATGGTATCACTCCGTCGCCAGAACAGTTAGTTTTAACCAGGGATGTGGAAGCGGTTATTTTTCAATCGCTTCCGCTTCCGCTTCCGCTTCCACACCTATCGCTTCCGCTTCCGCTTCCACCGCTTCCGCTTCCACTATCAAAAAACGACTGATGATCTTAGCAAATTTGTCATTTACTACAGTCAAAAAGTGTAACCAAAGATACGAAAGTGGCAAAAACGACTAAAAGAAGGAAAAATAAAAGCAAACAATCAAAAAGACAGCGAAGATGAAATAATTTTATCTTTACACAGATTTATTTGTCCGCATAAACACAATGGCATCAGTTAATTCATTGCCCATTCGGGCTCTGTTTTCACGAAGTACGAGCTTTAAGTGGGAGAACATACGTTCAACGGATACCTGCGTGCAGGGCAAACAGCTAATGATTCGCGATACTGGTTGTACAATAAGGGGGTATTTCGAAATAATGTCCCAAACATTCGGCAATTTTAATCTTCCAAGCCGCTCTACATCAACAAGCGCCTCAGCAAATGCAGTAAGATCAGATTTTGCAGACGCCGTAGCTGATGCCTCAACAGCCGCTGTTGAATGTAAAGAGTTCAAATACGCATCAAAGTCAGATACTGATGCTGCAGATTCTGATGCTGCTTCACTTCCGCTTGAGTCAGTTTCTGCATCAGCACTTGCTCTTTCGCTTGAAGTGCTTTGAATACGCAAAAAAATTGACTGAAGACCGCTCTTTGCACGTAGTTGCTCCTGGTTGCTCAAGAGGATTCTCGATCGAGCATCAACCTATCAAGAAAGAAAATAAAATGATAATATCACGGTTATATAAGTCAGTCAATCCTAATATAACTAATACATTAGTTGTTATTCTCGACTCAAATAAAATCAAGTGCATAAACGCTTACTAGTATTGAGTTGAATAAAATATCAACAAAAAAGATTGGTAGGTCGTCACAACAACTAAGTCAACAAACACTACTTACCCAAACAGCTGCCAAGAAAGCCTCTTGCCGCAATAAAAACTCTTGGCGTGATTGCAGAGCGGTGGCAAGAGCAGAAGCCAAATTGTTTTCCAGCTTCTCCAATTTAAACACGACTTCTCTCCAATGAAGCAGGCATTCTCCCGGAGTAAGATCTTGTTTTTGAAAATAAATTGTTGCTGCGTGAGGTATTTGTAGTACTTCGACCATCATCTTGACTTCAGTCCATTCACTTTCGGTAAGGTATGATTCATGCGAGCCAAGATCCTGAACAAAACATTTCAAATCCGCTAATCGTTGAAGCATGAGAAAAGTACTCCCCCAACGGGTCGGCATGTCAATCAGCATTCCCTTGTTAGCCCGACGCTTTAGAATTCCATCGGTATGTGGTGAACGTAGGTGTTGAGCAAGTTTTCGCAATTTTGTTAAAAACTTTTCCGCTCGCCCTTTTTTTAACACGTCACGAATTCCTAACTGCAGGGTGTGCTCAGCACATCTCATGTGGTATATGGTATGGTCGATTGATAATGAATCTTGTATATCTTTAATCTCTTCATCATCGTCTTCATCTCCTTCATCTTCATTAAGTAGTTGCACAGTCCGAGTCATATTTGACGCATTGTCAACAACGCAAGCTAATACTTGTTGCTTGCTGATGTTGAACTGCTTCAAAGTGTCCAACAATATTTCCTTCAAATGAGAACTTGTGTGATTGGCTTCAGTATCGACTAAAGCCAACGTCTTTACTGTAAGACCGTGTTCTTCATGGTAGTATTGCACTGAAATACCCAGGAAATGTGATCGAAGTCTAGTGACTCCGTCAAATTTGATAGAAACCAAAGCTCCAGAAAGTGATTCCTTCAACTTTGATTTTTCTTCCTCCGATTTTTTGAGTACCATGCTACGAATGGCTTGACGTCCTAGTTGAATTTCCAAATTTTTTGCAAAGGTACCATTTAGCAATTGAAATCCATCTTCCTGAAAAAATGTCAGAGGAACTCCGTTGTAGACAATCATTTTCAATATTCCGTTTATAAAATCTTCTTTGGTGATGGATGCAGTAGCTTTTCGATTACTTGTTTTAAAAAAACTTGTCATACTACTTTGCCCTTTTTCTTTCTGCAATTTTGTTTTTTTAGTAGCTTCAGAGTCTTTTTCCTCAACCCTGTCAAATGCCTGTCGATGATGACGCTTTAGGTGCCTTTTCAGGTTAGCCGACGTGCTTCCCTGTTTTAGTTTAGGAATAACTGAATTGCAGGTGTGACATTGATCGAGCATAACTCTGCATCGAAAGTTATTGCCTTCTTCAAAAAAATGTTCATATACAGCACTCCATCTGTTTCGGGACATTATAATGTTATAGAAATTTCAATTACAATGGATGATATAATTATTATTTTAATGCAGTTAGCTGTAATAAAATACAAAGTCGTGAAAAAAAACATACAAAACATTTACTCAATTTAAAATCTATAGATTTTGAATACAAATGATTAGCTTATATATATTTAAATTAGAGGTTTGTTATAGCTGTAATAGAATACAATACTGTAAAAGATCGAAGAAAAAGGCAAAACTGCGACGAATCCACCAAATTTAACCCTTTGCGGTCGCAATAAATTTCCCATTGTTGCTATCGCTGATCGTTGTATACTGTATATCGGCGCATTTTGACAAAGTTTTACTAGCTCAAGGCAGTAGTTGTTACTAAATGTTTGTTTAAGTGACTAAATTTCAACCAATTTTGAAAAGTTTGGTATCAAAATGATCAGCATGCTTTTGCCTAAGCAACTGGCCCGTTAACCTAAAAATTTGTCAAGAATAGGCTTGTAAATAAAACCCTAAATGTTGGAAACCTTAACAAAATTTGTTAATTGTGTTGTATTTTTGTTCTTTTCTTTTATATTTAAAAAATTTCAGTGAAAACAAGTCAAAATTTCCCCCCTTGCCCTCTTTGCTGTGGCCTTGAAACCACCCCTTTACGCATTACAGAATTACAATCACTTTATTGTATCAAAATTTCACAACTTTCACGTCTAAAAGCTATACTAGGCAGTTCAATGCGCACCTAAATAAGCATAGGCCCCAGAATGATTTCCCCCTTACCTCCCTACACCGCGGCTCTGAAACTGCCCTTTAGCAAACCACTAGGTCACAATCACTTTCTTGTATCACAATATCGCACCAACTTTCACTTCTGCAAGCGATACTAAACAATTGCTTTATCGCATGTGCTGTTTCTGACTTGAAAGCTCATTAACTGACATCTGTACAAAATTGCCTGCATTTTCGCGCCAACATCTCTGTGGCATTATTGTTCAACAGTTTGTCACACAAATGTGACGGCATTTTGCTCTGTTGAACTGCGAGTGCCTTACCACCACTCCATTTGTCGAACAAACTAGTCATAAGAACGCATTTGATAATGGTGCCTTGTAGGCTCCTTCCGACCACAAAGACAAAATTTGTTTGGGCGACCTATAGACGCGTTATGACCGCAAAGGGTAAAAAGTTTTCAGCTATAACCTTCGATGCCTCTAAGCGCCTTGACGAACCGAAGTAATCCTATTTGAACAAGTCCGGATATGAATTTTAACTTCACTTTTCTCGTCTCCTGGTAATTGATGGCCCAACAATAAGCGAGCAAATCATTTATTTATCGCAGATTTCAAATATAACACATGTTTCATGGGCCATAAGACAGAGGGGAGGGCTAAGTGCAAGATAGTGAATATGATGCTAAATTCGGCTTATCTTACTTCTACAAATGCAAAGAATCATATTACTATTTCTATATCTACACATTCGTACAGAGCAGCATTCAATAGACGTACCGTACTTAATGCTTTATCAAAGCTGATGTACACTGCAGCATGGCTTTGTAACCAATGCTTTCTTCAATCTGCCATAGTAGAAATCGGGGCTGTTATTTATAATGACCTTGGGGTAGTTTCTCCGAATTGGAGAAAGTGGCTTGAATAATTTGTTTTCCTACTACGAGCCGACTGTAGTTATAGGAGAAAGCAGTATCCATGAGCTGTTTTCCAGGTACAATTCCATCTTGTTCATAATAAATAAACTAAAAGTGATATCGACCCCCTTTGGTTGTGTTAATTTGTTTTCATTAGAACTGCGTATCACTAATATGACTCATAGCATTACAGCCACACAAAAACACGAATGTCAATTAGGCGTTTAGATCTACGTCAGTTATAAATGAATTGTAAACTGCCCCTATCGCTTGTTCATAATTTAGTATTTTCTCCTTTCTATGTTGTTACTTATCAGTTCACGTAACACTAGCATCGTGATACTTTTGTAAGCCTTTGTTCTGTTGGGGTAAATTGAAGACTGCATTTTATTTTCACAGCAATTTTCAAAAACTAAAAACAACTTTTTGTCTCTGGAGCCTGCAATTTTCAACACTTTATCATTTTGAAGAGACAAAAACCTATCTATATATTGCTCTTACTTTACCTACTTCGCCTAAACTTATTGTTCCGAACTACTCTGTGTTTGTTTTTTCTTAGATATTTGAATTCGTGTTGAATGTAGAGTCTAATCCTTCTGAATAGTGAAGTGCGAAATTTCGGTCGTATTGGTATGAGGCGAGCAAAATTAAAATTACAGACGCACTATTACGTAACAAAAGAAGTTAGCAAATTTAGGCGTTCTTAAATTTGAAAATAAGATTACATCACAATCTGCAACTTGCTGTCACAAGATTACATTACTAACTATTTATATAGACAGAACACCACTAGGCCTACATATAAAAAATCAATATACTAAAATAAGAAATAAATACTATTAATAAACAAAGGACCTTTGCGGTCCCCTCACGGAACCCTTTAATCTCACGGAACACAACGACACGTTTTGTGGAACCCCTATTGAAGAGCACTGATGTAGAATGATGAAAATGTTTTCGTAGTGAGTAAATTGCTTTTCAACGTTTTCAATCCCCTAACCAAAGTCAGTTAAGTTTAATCAAATCATCACTTTATTGGCTACGTTTCATTGTCCATTATCTTTTTCTTACCCGTAATCGATATAAAATGTGATGCTAGTTTTTCTCGTTCTCTCGCGCTGCTGATATCGCAAATTTAGTCAGACTTATAGTGCAACTTCACCGTTTAATCCACATCGGGAAACGGACAAAATTTTTTCGCCTAGTTACTCTTCAAGTCAAATAACCTATGTGGAAGCGGAAGCGGTAGATTTTTTCGCGCTTCCGCTTCCGCTTCCGCTTCCACAGAAAAAGACCGCTTCCGCTTCCAGCTTCCGCTTCCGCTTCCACATCCCTGGTTTTAACTAACCACCCGTTCTCGATCCATCTTTCAACTTCTGATTTAAATCTTGGGTAAACTGCTTTATCCATTTTGTAAAAATCTGTTCGGCTGCGCAGTAATGGTTCATTTTTCCAGTCCCACTTTGCAATCCACTTTTCTCCATCAAAGATTACTTCAAAGTTGTTTCTTGTAATCGTCTCAGGTGAATCGACAGCGGCTGCAATGGAAAAACGACCATAGTTCATGGAGAATCAAAAATATTTGAGCACGTCAGTTCCAACTATGATGTCGACACCAAGATCCATTTTCTTAGTCACTACGCACAGAACTTCAATAGTTTTTCCAGCCAAAGTCAATACAACAGGAATCTCGCCCTCGCAATTTATCATTCTCCCATCAGCAGTCATAATTCGCTTTAATCCATAAGCTTTGCCAGTTTGTATAGCTGGGCTCACCAAAGTTTGTGTGCAACCACTATCAATCAGAGCACGAGCTGGCTGTCCATTCACAAGAATATTCACTCTTGGAATGATTGCGCCGTCGATCCTTCCGGGGTCATTGTTGGCGCACACAACACCCCCCTTCCATTTCCCGCAGACTTGCAGTTCCGTGCTACATGTCCTGACTTGTTGCAAGCATAGCAAATAATGCCTTTCACGTTAGGACAGTTTCTACGGTAGTGTGGACCCCCACAGACAAAGCAGCCAGAATTGGGCTTGCTCTCACAGGTTCGCGCGACCGCCCCTACTTCAAACGACTCACCTCTGGAAGCTTCAGACATCAGAGCTCGAGAGATTTGCAACACTGCGTTTAAATCAAGTGTTTCGATTTTGGGCGTTGCTCTCAACTGGGAAGCAACTCTACTTGGCAACCCCATCACGAACGCTAGTCTAACGATTTCCTCATTGTTGTCTTCGAATTTAATGTTTGCCAAATGGGCCAAGCGCTTGAGATCAGCCAAGAAGACATCTACTGTCTCACCGTTTCTCCACAACCTATTCCGAAATTCATCGTACGCTAGGAACTTATCAGCAGCAAACGCAGCTCTCAACGCTACCTCTATTTTGTTAGCGTCTTGCTTCTCAGCGTCACTCAATTGGTCATAGACGGCGAACACTGGAACGTCAAGAAAAAGCGGAATGACTACCGCTAAGTCTTTCAATTTAAGCAAGCTCTTAGCCAAGTGCGCTTGCTTCAACCAAACCGTCACATCACCATCGCCGCTGTATTTATTCAAAACATCAGTAACTCTCAAACTCATCTCCTTGAAATTGTAGGGATTGTCGCCTCGATAGCTTGTGGCAATAATAACAATCTTTCAGTAAAACAAAAAAAAACAGTTCTACTCGCACGCTGCTGCCCAGAAAACCACACTACCAATAATAATGCGACTTCGCATCACCAAAAACGAAAAACAACACATTCCAATGCTTACTTCTTCGCTATCATTATCAAAGTAGCTACGAGCACGTTGGCGCGCGCGCACATACACACACACAATGGCCCATGCTTACAAGCATTTAAAGTGCAACATTTCATTTCGCCATTGCAATTCTGTCTGACAACCTGATATGCCGCTTACGACTGAAGAAAAGATATTTCTGATCGAGTTTGTTTTTGTGAAGGAGGCAAATATACAGTGCGTATACAAGAAAGATTCAAAGAACAATTTAAAACTCGTCCGAAGACTTTGGATGATCTCCTTGACTCCATCACTGACTATATCCAACGTATTCCTCGATACACTCTTCAACGAGTGCTTGACAACATGATGCGCCGCATTGATTTGTGTGTCGAAGCCAAAGAACATCATTTTCTAACACAACGGTTGGCAGTTGTTAAATTTCTAACACAACGGTTGGCAGTTGTTAAATTCACAATTTATGGAACAGTGCTATTTTTATATGTAACACCACTTGGCAGAGCAATTAGTGCTTGAAACATGACAACCACATTATTATAATCAAGTATAGTATGTGCATTGCAGATATCATCTCTTAATGTAAAATAGGATTATCATCTGTTTAAATGATTATGTTGTTGTGTCGTATGTTTACGCTTGGCTCCTCTCAACACTGCTTTCTCATCAAAAATACAGGTACGCGAAGTGAAGGTAAAATTTTACTCTTTTAATTCTGCAAGTAACAAACTACTAACATTCACGCAAACGTAAGAACTGGGGCTGTAGGACGAACTACTTATTGATGAACTGTTACTCTCAGGTAACACATTAAAACCTTTGTGTTGAGGTGAGCTAAGCTACGTGTCTTGTAAGTTAATAATGTACATGTGTTTCGTAGATTTTTTTTTCTTTCTTTCGACCAGTTACTTAATGAAAGGGTTTCCGGACCCGGTGAGGTTTCATTTCCAGGGTGGTTTTTCTTTCCTCACCATGCTCAGATGAGCTAAAAAACAGCCTTATAGGCCGGTTGCGCCACCCATTGACCACCTACGTAGCCGTGTCTCGCACTGGTCATCTTTATTACTTCTTATTTACAAAATAATATGATCTACAACTATAAAAACTCCTGCGTTTTTGTTTTGTTCTGTTTGTTTTTTTTTTTCAATTCAATTAAACTGTTCTTTAATTGCTTGAATTTAGGGTTTAGCGGCCATGCAACTATTGCTCTAGTTTTATGGATCCACTGTTTTCATTTGCATGTTTTAACGTCTGACGTTGTGTCGCTTCTTCCTTTTCTTGACTCCATTTCTCTCATTATTATTGTTGTTCAGTGTCGTGTGTAATGGTGGTGGTCATGAATAAAAAAGATACAGATACAGATTTTCAGCACAAACTGTAACGACTTTTGTATGCTGTTTGAAAAAATAATTATGTCTTCACAAATAAACGTGGTTCATCACTAAAACGATTTCAAAAATTTCAAAAAATTTCAAAAAGTCTACTGCGGAGAGACTTTATGAACGCACTGTATAGTCCCTCAAAAGTTGTTGCCTAAACACTTGATAGTCTGGTCTCTTCCCGGGGAACTTTCTGCTTGTTTCTTCATTTCCAATTTCAAATAGCCTTCCATCAAGCTGACCTTGCTTTTAGTCGTATTTCCCTGGCTGAGTTTCTCTTGGTCCCCCCTAAAAGTTCCATAGGTAATTGGAACGATAGTTGGGGCCTTGGCTCAGATGAGTATTTGGGTTTCCTGGAAGCGTATAATCACTTTCCCAGTTAGGATACGGGTAAACACCCTTGTTTCCAGCAGTGTGCCATGGCACGAACTCAGGTGCGTACTGTTGCAATTCTTGTACTCGGGGTGGTGGCTTATACTTAACCTGCTCACCCTCATGTTCGCTCCTGCTGCATACATCCCTTCCTACCAGTGTGCGTCTAGAGAAAAGAAATCCGGCCTCGGATTCATGATCCGCTTTCAACCGGTCTTTCTGGGATTCATTCGATGGGCATCCTTGATTACCGAAATCCCAAGTAGCTTCCTTGGTAGAGTTCTTAATATTAAATTAATCTTTATCCAGGCGATCATTTCCATGTCATCGTTAGCTGATAGTGAGTCTATATATGGGAATGCCTTTCTCGACCCCAAATTTCTACATGTAGGCCTGGCCCTTGCAGCTTCTGCAAGGCTGGTCTGCTGTTTAATTTTTCAGTCTTCCTTTCTCTTTCTAAATATAGTGCTGGATTTGTCAGCGATTCCTTTTGTCTATCTTCTATTTCTACTCTAGTTTTCCCCTTCATTATCATAGCCTATTGGTTGGGAAAAATACGTCATCATTTGATTCTAGAGCACTTCGCGTGAGCTGTGCTGACTCAGCAATTAAATTCGTGAACGAAGTCGGCGCAAGACTTGTGATTGACGCTTTGCTTCTGTCGTCAGGACCAATGGTCTTCACAGGAAGATTGCCTAATGGATGATTATGTAGTGGAATTTCCCTCAAGGAAAAAAAGTGGCGATATATTCAATGTTTCCCAAATGATGATCCTCTTCCTCTCCAGTATCAGCATATTAGTGAATCACAAAACGTAATGAAGCCAGCATTTTATCGAATAGTAGATATATTGACCAGCAAATATCGATGGTATAAAGCTCAAGCTATTGCTGGTGTGATTGAGACTGATCGATTGATGTTTGATCAAAAAAACTGGAAGTATCGTGATGACTCTAATGAGGGTACCGGTATTGATTTAACCACTGCTTCAAGCAGAAGAAGCGTACTAAAATCAGAACGAGCAATCTATGCACTCTCACTGGCCTCTTTAATCGAAGAAATTATGGAAAGTAAAGATTCCTTGATTACTTACCACAACGATGGTTCAAGAGTGCAAGCGATTACGACTAATGAAACACATCAACCCAGTCAGCTTTAGCAATCAGCAGCAATTGCAGGCAAAATCTGGCTTTACTGAAAGAAACAGATATGCTGATGTGACGAATAGCCTGGCTTGCATTGTTAGATCATTTCAAGACATTGAATTCCTGTCAAATATTTGTGCGGTTGGTGCTATTCTGGGAACACACCTCTGTAAGAAATCCCAACTTCCCCCGACTGCTGCAGGGGTTTAAACAAGAACCAACTTTTCTAACAAATGAAAGCGGAATTAACCCTTATATGACAAACACAAAGTATGCAGTACATCAATAAACATGAACAATTACCAACATAAGATGAAAAATAATTCATGTAATCGAGGCAAAAAAGAACTTAAGCACGACAAATAATAACTTACTTTGTTTGACACTAAGCAAACAAGAGATGAGGCCAAAGGAAAACAAATAGCTAGGGGCCTACGCGACAATTTTTCAGGCGTCTTAGAGGAAGGACTTGCTTTCTTTAGTAAATCCGAAATGACCGCTCAATTCTATCCTTATCATCACCTCAAAATATCCAAATCGTAAGAGCTGGCCCAAAAGGCACTTTTCAATCGTCTGTCCAATCCAAGACAAGCAATGTGTCTGCTCTGGAAAAATTCGGAAAGTTCAAAGACAAAATAATTTGGTTGTTTTCCCGTAAAGTGCCTCTAAAGCAGCCCTACTCCCCATCCATCAGACCGCTATAGAAGCGCAAAACAAGAAGGTGATAACGAACATTCTAAGCATAACCAAAAAACAGTACACATATTTACAACTTACTTAAGACGACGTAAGAACCTCATTCAATCGTTTGTGAGTATCACATATTTTCATGTCATAAAGTACAGTGAGCTTATTTCACCTGTGCAAACTCTCTATCACGGTTTGCTATCCTCCGATCCTACAATTTTGAGTGCTTTGACTGCACCTGGATTTACCTTTATATCTCGTGAACGATTTGAGCAGTGTAATACATGGCCAAGGGATGTTATTAAAGTCACTCAACAATGCATTAATAAGCGCAAGACCAGGATTGTTGAAGTGCTTAAGATTGTTTTTCCACAACTGGCTGATGGATTCTTTTGGCAAAGAGGAGAAGTTTTTTGGATTTTGAAACTACAACCATAACAGTTAAAGTTGCTGACAAAGAAAAATGCATAACGACTTGACCAAGCTCCGATTAACAACCTAGACAGCGAGTGTGATGTGGGGTCTAGTAGCTACAATTAAAACTAAAAGAAGCAAAGCAACTACCCACAGCAGCAAATCTCATGTAAAAACAAAACTTATTGATCTTATCAAAATGAAGCCAAAGAATGAATGCAAAAAACACTACAAAATTCTGCAAAGTTTACTGAAATCCTGAATATTTGGAAAAAGCGAAGAAGAGCTCAATCAACAAGGTCTTTCGCGAAAGAAGTGCAGAAGATATCTGTTGACAAATGAAGACTAAATGACTTGGAGCTGTTAAAGAGATATAGCGGCCCGCTCACAAAAGAGGAACAAATTAATTTCTTTTCGGACAGTTCTACAAACTTAACAAATGAGGAAAAAGCAAGTTTTTTGCCACCAAGCAAGATATGCGGAGACACTTTTCTGTCGCTTCCTAAATCTAGAGACGTATTTCTTAAATCTAGAGAGCTTAAAGAAGAACTATCAAAAACTGCCTCTAGATGTTTACGCAACCAATTTAAAAGCTAATTTTAATGAAGTTCAATGTGCTGCAAGTGCTTCTTAAAAAGATTTTAATTCCACTATACAGTGTGTTTCCGATATGTCAAATGAATGTGTATGCAAAGTTTCATGAAGTACAGCAAATCATGGTTGTAATTGTAAACATATTGATGAATGGTGATATTGATATGAATACCATGTCTGTAGTTATTTGTATTTTACACTGAGAGCGAGAACTGATTTTCAACTTTCTACTAAAAGTCTGTTAAAATTTCTGGGGGGTGGAAATCCTAAGATTAGACCGTCATGACGTTACGTTTGACTATAGTTTGTTTACCTCTTGAAAAATTTCATACTTGGCATGATCATTGGGTGCAAAAACATTTTTAGGGAGTTCAAGAAAATTTCTGAGGGGTGCACACTTTCCTACACTCCCATCAAAAATCCGACTCTGCCAGGGAGATATAGTATTGATAATAATCAGTGGCAATAAAGTTGCTTGGAAATATTTAAGTGATTTGTTGCCATTTTTTATTGTTTATATTTCACAAAATTGCTGTTAAATAGTGTCACTTTTGATTTGAAGTTTTCAGTGGGCTTCTTAGACCTATAAATGTGATTTTGCTTTCTTTGTGATTCAAATAATTAAGTGATAATTATGCATTTGGAAAAAATTTTAGTACATGAACCTCATCTCTACAACAAGCTGCAGAGTTTACAGAGTGCAGAACAGTAAAGTTCAAAAAGATCTCTCAGGATGCCAAAGGAAAACGTTTCCCCTCTTTGGAAAAAATATAAAATTATTGACAGATTTAACTGTAACAACGTTTCGAGCGTATTAAAATTTGCGAAAGAACAAAAAATATAAATAAAATGCTGAAGATTCCAAATTTTTGGCTAAAAAATACTGTTCTGCAACTAGTTACAAGCACAGAACATACGGTACAAATTATCGTTCGTACATTTTACCTCAGATTGTGATGTAAAAATCTTTTTGTGTAAGCCTATGGAACTGCATTTTTTGTGAGAGTTTCGCCAATTCGATGGTTTTGGGTACTCACGTATACGTGACTGAATAGTATAGAATGTTTCAAAAAATTTGACATCATTTTACAATCTAATAACTTTGGCAGTTCCTGCTTAAATGACTTTAAATTTACACAGCATGTGTAGAAACAGGCCAAAATTTTGTGTTTAATATTTGATATGTTTATTTTTCAGGTGTAGAAACTTTTAATTGATAAATTATTCGTACTGCGTTCAAACCTGTGTGTTTAAATGGTATTCACTAGCAGAGAAAAGGCGTTTTGTGTGTTGGAGTATGCTCGAACAAACTCAAACAAGACTGTGCAGCATGCGTTTGTGAGAAAGCTCTCTAAGAAGTCACCAACTGCAAAGCAGATTTGAAGCTGGAAAAAGAAATTCGAAGACGAGGGATGCCTGTGCAGAGCAAAAGGATCTGGACGACCAGCAACAGTAGAAGGGAAGGTCGAGCGGATTCGCCAAACACTCTTGCGAAGCCCCAAAAAGTCTGTAAGAAGAAGAAGTATGGAGACCCTGATATCTGCAACGACAGTTTGGCGGGTAGTAAGGAAACGTTTGGTAATGAAACCCTACAAACTGCAGGTCGTTCAGACCATAACTGTACAGTAGCTGACAAGCAAAAGTGCAAACAATTCTGTGTTGATATGCAAGAGAAACTTGAAGAAGACGAGTTCCATGAACGTCTTGTGTTCAGTGATGAGGCCACATCTCATACGAATGGCAAAGTCAATAGGCATAATGTACGCATTTGGGGCAAAGAAAATCCCCATGCCACTATTGAGCATGAAAGGAACTCACCAAAAGTGAATGTGTTTTGTGCCATCTCGAAAAACCATGTTCAAGGCCCATTTTTCTTTGAGGGAAATGTGACTGGCAATGTTTATCTGCAGATGCTTCAAAACTGGCTAATGGATGAGCTTCTTGCAAATGAACATGAAGATTTCATTTATCAACAGGACGGTGCTCCACCTCAATGGAAGCTCACTATGCGGGCTTATCTCAATGACAATCTGCCAAGGAGATGGATCGGGCGTGCTAGTGGTGAAGACAATGTGATGTTGAAATGGCCTCCGCGTTTATCTGACCTGACCCCCTGCAATTTTTTTCTCTGGGGTTATGTGAAGACCTTGCTTTATGTCCCCTCTCTTCCTGAAAATGTAAACGAGCTCAAACAAAGAATCACTTTCGAACAAGAGACAGTTACTCAAGACATGCTGCATCATGTTTGGGAGGAGCTAGACTACCGACTTGACGTGTGCCAGGTAACAGGCGGTACACACATTGAACATTTGTAAAATCTTTTATGGCATTCATGTGCCCATAAATTTCTTATTCAAATTTACAGGAATAAATCTTGTTTTGGTCAACATTAAAACCTGTTGAATTTCATTTGATTTGATTATTAAGTTTCTGTGATATTTACATGTCAAATGACGTCAAATTTTTTGAAACACCTTGTATTTCATTTATTTGAATCAAAAGACAGATTGAAGTGGTTTACAGCAATTTGTCGGCAACAACATCTTTTTAATTCCTTCGAGCAGCGTTTCCAAACCGTGGCTCCTCGGAGTCCTATGTTTTCGCGAAAATGAGTGAGATCAGCTAATACGCTTTATTTACATAATTTCATATACGAAATGTTATTAAACACCCACAATCCATTTTGACATTATCCTATTAAGACGTCTGGTTACATGTGTTTATTAAGTTTAAGTTTAAAATTTTTTGAGTGTAAACGAAAACTCCCTGATAAGTGTTGTAGACGAGCAGCATCAATTTTGTTTAGCATTACCGGAAAATTTGACAAAGTATCAAGTTTTCCTTAAGCCAGTCATTCAAAATATATAGGCCTACCATACATGCATTTACTAAGCGAACTAAAATGAAAGTGAAATTGAGAAAAATACGATATACTGCTTTATTATTGATCAGGGGCTCTTTGAATCATCTAACTCACTTTAAGCGTTGCGCGAGAGTAAAAAGATTGTCGTACGCTGTCCTAGAGGTACTGCTATGGCAACCTTACGGGATACAAACTGTGGATCATTGATGTTTTGCTGAAATTATGTGGGTGACTCATAAACGTTCTCGTTCTGTTCGTGCGCTCGTTGTTGTACTGTGATCGTTGTTGTAAATCATCAGTTAACCTTCAAACAGGTCATGAAAGAATAACCATAGTTACATCATGCTGCAACAATACTGGGTGACTAAGCCGTATGGCCAGACGTGGTTACGTGTGACGTGCGGCGGAGTGAGCTAGTAAACAAGCATATAAAAAGAGGCATTGCTATTTTCGTTCAGTCGTTTCGATTAAAAATTCAAATTCAAAATTCATTGGCTTAAATTCAATTCGATTCGATTAATCAAGATTCGTGCTTGAACGTCGTGTTGTGATTAAATACATTCGTTCTTGGAGTCAGACGTGCTGTGGATGCTCGATCCCCACAATTTTGGTAACCCCGACGGAACACTTCTGCAGCTGCGAAGACGAGAAAAAGAACGAAAACCGGTGATGTACCGATTATTTTATTTTTTATAATTGTACATTTGTAGTATTAATGTCATTTTTTTGTAAAAATAACTCATGTAGGAAATCGCTCTAAATTGGATAACTCGTTTAAAACAAAAAAAGTAACGCACAACTTTTGTGACAACCATAAAATAGACCTCTTGTTCCAAACAAAAAAATTAGGCAATAATTTAAAAATGAACAAGATAGAAACACTAAAAGTGTTTTACAGCATAAAGTACCGGTATGTGACATATGTAGATCTACCGGTGATATATTCGAGCAATTGCATTTATTAATTCTTCCTAATTTTAACCTTTTCGTTTCAATAAGAATAAACTAAATGTTATAAATTATTATTAATACCCACCCTTTAAATGCGTACTCTTGTTAGACCGCCAATCGCTAATACAAAACGTAACTTAATTAAGCGTATTATTAAACTTACAATGTAACTTCCGTTTTGTTGGAACATTTTTCATAATTACAAAGTAGCTTTTGTTTTGCAAGCATAAACAATCATAATTTATGGGCTACATGTTGTTTTTTATTCGTCGGTCGCTCAACGTGCGCCTGTTATCCCTGCTCTCGAAACTTTGCTAAACATGCACAAAATTGTTAATGGGATTAGACGATTCAGCCCACTTACCGCGATTGAGCGCTGCGCATCAATATTTATCGTACTTTTTTTCGCGCCTCAACTCTACGCTCCAATCTATAGTGAGCCAGAGCCCGGCGAACCACGTCGTCAATACTCTACGCCAGGGGTGGGCAAACTACGGCCCGCGGCCCGAAGGAGCATTTTGTGCGGCCCGCCAACACTTGTAGAAACTACCATATATTTAATTTAATATGACACGGGTAGCTACACTTGCCGTACTAAAGAGCCAAAAACGTTAGAAATCATCATTGAAAGAGCCGCTACGCAATTCCTAGTTTGAACTGACGCATTTTCCGTCCTAATAGAGGGTGATGACCTTTTTTTGGACACCATCATTTTCAAAGCCAAGTAATACGATATTGCAAGAAGTTATCGCAAGATTTTAAGCTAATGCAAGCTCTTTCATTGTATAAAGCTATTGCAAGATTTTAAGCACTGGCCCTCGGCCACTCTTAAATGGGCAATGCGGCCCTCGGCCAACTCTTGAATAGTCAATGCGGCCACCGCAAACTTTTGAATGGTCAATGCGGCCCTCCAACTAGAAAGTTTGCCCACCCCTGCTCTATGCTCCAATCATAGTGAGCCAGAGCCCGGCGAATCGCGCTTCAACTCTACGCTCTAACCAAATCGCGGCAAACTATGCCGCTTTTCTTCGCAAGCACGCTCGCACACTCCCCTAATCCCATATCGCGTCAACAAATAAGCATTGTTGAGAAAGTCTTCTGAGTAGGGGTGATTGGTGACTGCCAGTGATAGATGAATTTTGAGTAACATTTTCCCTTATGCTATCATTTCACACGCTCAAACAAACTATTTGTTGCGATTGTTTTAAATGTTTGACCTAACTTGTTTTGCATTATTCCAATAGTAACGCATTGTTTTTTATACACATTGGTAGATTTTGCAGAAGCTTCAAATTTGTTTCCGGCACATAATGATAGGTACAATGATGTACAAAACATGTTAGTATCATTAAGCCAATTGCAAGAAGACCGTCAATATGTGCGCAAATTTTTAACTTCGAATACTGATTCAAACTCTGAGGCAGATTTTGAATACATTGATAAATCTATTATTAAAACAATGAAAAAAGTGTTCTTATCCGTAATTAGCTCAATAACCGACCCAATTTTGAGTGGTATCATCACCGTTTTGCTCTTCTTATCGTTATTCTGGTCTGTTGTTTTGACTATACTCGCCTTCAAATATTTTATTCCGATTGGAATTGCTAACTCCGAGATGGAAAAACCCATGCTCAGAGTGAAAGAGTCGTGACTGATGCAGAACTTTAACCAAACAATGACAACCAACTGTAATATTGTATCAATTCAATGTATTTCATGTAACGTAAATTTGATATGTAGTATTTATATGTATGTTTTGTTTCATGAGCACGAGTACGGGGACAAACAGAGTTCGAGATTCTGAGCATCCAAATTAAGAAGAATGGAAAATCCGTCGACAACAGCAAAGCATCGCATCCTGTATCCACGCAGCGCCAACAAGCAAACAGTTGCTGCCCACAGAGACAACTGCAAACTCAACAAAATGCAGAAGAGGAAGCGGAAACAAATCATCAAGCAATAACCATAACGCTAACACGCGATACGAGAAAGTGCTTGATAAATAGCTCATCTGGGAGCCACCAAGCTTCCCAACGTGCAGCAATGTCCTTTTTCCACGGGGAGTAATTATGGCGACCTTACGGGATACAAACTGTGGATCATTGATGTTTTGCTGAAATTATGTGGGTGACTCTAAACGTTCTCGTTCTGTTCGTGCGCTCGTTGTTGTAAATCATCAGTTAACCTTCAAACAGGTCATGAAAGAATAACCATAGTTACATCATGCTGCAACAATACTGGGTGACTAAGCCGTATGGCCAGACGTGGTTACGTGTGACGTGCGGCGGAGTGAGCTAGTAAACAAGCATATAAAAAGAGGCATTGCTATTTTCTTTCAGTCGTTTCGATTAAAAATTCAAATTCAAAATTCATTGGCTTAAATTCAATTCCATTCGCTTAAATTCAATTTAAGATTCGTGCTTGAACGTCGTGTGTGATTAAATAAATTCGTTCTTGGGAGTCAGACGTGCTGCTGAAATACGATCCCCACAATTTTGGTGACCCCGACGACTATCTTCCACACTGCTATTGGCAAATTTCACCCAATTAACCAACAAGCGTGAAACAAGCATGAAAAATCAATTACGTATATGCGTTGGAAAAAATAGGCTGTGCTTAGAGGAACAGCGCTGCATTTTTCAATGTAGCGCGAAGCCTTGTTCTTGTTTTTTAAAAGGAGTGATTACGCTACACTTTGCTATGGAAAGCGACGCAATTTCTTTTAAAGCGGCTGCCTAATACCTACTTCTGCTTAACGGAATACCTCTGTCTTTGTGTGACATACAAGTGGTGGAATCGATCAGCAGATCTGTGAGGGGAGTGCCTGGGGTAACTAAGACATAAGGGGAAAAGCAACAGCCAACTTGACCCAAACCAAACGGGTTCGAAGACTGCACCACCATGTTGAGGCAGTTGTTGAATGGTGCAGAAGTGATGAAGATGGTCAGGCTTACGTTGCCGCTTTCCGACATGCCTCGTCTGTCATCGCCAAGGCCAAGGCTGAGACATTGCAAACAACTTGTTCTTCTCTCTCACCCAAATCTAACCCTAAATCTGTGTTCTCTCTTCTTCGTTCTATCACTGGCTCTTCTTCCTCCTCCCATAACTTTCCAACTATTCCTCTCCCAGGGAGTCGGCTTCGGTCTTCGGCGATTACCTGAGATTCCACTTTTCTGTTTTCCAGCCACAGGCTACCTGTCCGAACTCCCTCGATCCACGTGCCCTGAGGAGTCTCACTCGTCCTTTTTATTCTCCTTCTCCTGCGCTGAATTTCTTGCAGCTGCCACAAACCTCTCCTCGTTCACTGCCACTGGCCCAGACAAAGTTGCCTATCCGCTGCTAAATCACATTCTTTGCTCTGGCATGGATTGTCTCTTACACATCTTCAATCTTTCCTGGTCTTCGCATTCCTTTCCTTCCATCTGGAAGACATTTTCTATTATTCCCATCTATAAGATGGGAAAGCCTCTCGACTCTCTTGCTTTCTTTCCGAATCTCGCTCATCTCCTGCGTATCAAAACTTTTTGAACGCATCATTCTATCACGTCTACTCTTCTTTCTGGAATCTAATTCCATTCTCTCTCGCCGCTTGGCCGGTTTCTGCCTTGGATCGTCTACTCTTGATCAAATTCTGTTTCTTGCTCAGTCCATTTCGGATGGATTTAACAAACCCAGGCCGGGCTCTCGGATGATCCTCGCTGCAATCGATTTCTCAAAAGCTTTCGATTCTGTCTGGCATCCCGCCCTTTTCCACAAACTCATTTTGGCTGGCCTCTCTACTTGCTTCGCTTGTTGGACTTGATCTTTCCTCTCTGACAGGTGCGCTTGGGTGGTTTTTCAAAATCACAAAAGTCACTCCTTTCGAGGTGTTCCGCAAGGATCCGTTCTTGGTCTTGTGCTTTTCTCTCTTTTCAGCAATGGTCTTCCGTCAGCTGCTCCCTTTACGCTGACAATCTGGCCGTTTGGTCCCCCTCTTCCTCGGTCCCCACTGCGGTGGAGGCCACACAAAGAGCTCTGTTCGATTGGAGCGCAGGTCTGAGTACTGGTGTCTTCCTCTCAATCCCAGCAAATGTGAGGCCTCCTTCTTTTCTGTGAATCCCCACCAAGCTAACCTCCAGCCCGCTTTTTCTTTATTTAATCCCGCCTGCGTTTCAATCCCACTCCAACTTTTCTTGGGGTCACCTTCGACAGCACTCTTTCTTTTCTAAACATGTATTTTCGCTGAAAGCCAAGTTCTTCTCTCATATCAAAGCCTTACGCTGTATCTCTGGTTTTTCGTGGGGCTCCTCTAAGGAGTCCCTCTCACTTGTGTATAAAGCTTTTCTTCGGCCCCTTCTCACTTATGCTTCACCCCGATGGTTTCTTTTCTAGGCGACTCCAAATCGGAACGCCTTCACCGCGCCACTTGTCGCACCATCTCTGGCTGCCTCTCGTCCTCCCCTATCCCACTTCTTCTCTCCGAGGCTTCTTTTCCCCCCTACGAGTCAACCGGACTCATTTCACTCTTTTATTTTATGAGCGGGCTCTTCGTCTCCCAACCTCCTTTCCTATTTCAGGTTTGGCCAGACTTGGAGTGAAACCAAGACTCTGCAGATCGTCCTGGAGAGCTTTTTTGCCCACTCACCCGCTCATGCTTCCATCTACATCTCCTAGGGAGGCCCTCCTTGCTTATCCTCCCTCATTTCCTTGAAACCTGCCTTCCTTCACCGTGGAGTCTACCCTTTCCCCACCATGCTCTCTCTCTGATCCCCTCTCTCTCGCCAAGTTGCGGCTCTTGCCCATCTTGACACTCTCCCCCCTCACAGTCTGGTACCTTGGACAGACGGCTCTGTTCCTTTTTTTTGGCAAGAGCGGCTCCGACGTTCTTGCCAACTGCTTTCTCTGTAGCACTGAGGCCACTCTTTCTTTTTCAGCAGGCCCAGTATGCTCAAGTTTTTCCGCTGAAGCCTGCGCCATTCTGCACGCTCTTTGCTGGTCTCGGCAGCACCAACAAGTCTGCCATTTCTCTTCTCTTCCTATCTGACTCTCGTTCTGTTCTCACCACCCTATTCTCTCCTCCATCTTTCCTTTTATCTTGAATTCTCTGGCAGATCTGGCAGGAACTATCATCTCTCTCCTTCTGTTCTATCAGGCTACAATGGGTCCCCGGACACTCATTTTTCCCGAGGAACGACGCGGCTGATGAGCTGGCCAGACGGGGAGCGCTACTTGCGCCCTCCGCAATCCCTTGTAGTCTCTGTCCCCTTATTTCTCGTATCTACTCTCATCTTTTCTCGGACTGGAGGCGTACTGTCTCATTCAAATTCTTTGGCACACAGGTTCCCTCAACTTCCACCGAGAAACATGTGCTCCCTCGTCATGCTCGCTGTGTCCTCTCTCGTCTACGCTGCAACGGACACAGCCTACTGTTAGGTTCTTATCTCTTTAGGATTGGTAGAATCAAAAATCCTTTCTGCAGCGCTTGCGGACACCTCTCATCTCATTCTGCACTGTCCAGCTACGGACTCTTTGCGCCGCTCAATCCTTGGCGACTCTCTGGTCCAAACCCTGGGGAGTTGCCCGGCCTCTGGGGCTCCATGGTCTTCCGCTCATGCCCCTATCTCTCGGAGTGAATCGGGTAATCAACAACATCTGGTGCTCTGGTAAAACGGCTCAGTTCCTTCCTTTTTAGGCAAAGACGGCTCTGGCGTACTTGCCAACTGCTCTCTTTGTGACCACCCTTTCTTTTTCAGCAGGCCCAGTACGTCAAAGTTTTTCCGCCAAAGCCTGTGTCATTCTGCTAGCTCTTTGCTGGTCCCGGCAGCACCAAGTCTGCCACTTCTCTTCTTTTCCTCTCGTCACCTTGTCTTCTCCATCTTTCTTTTTACCTCAATCTCTGTCTTCTCAGACTACAATGGGTCTTCTGACACTCGTTTTTCCCGGGGAACGACCGGCTGCGCTACTCGTGTCCTCTGCAATCCCTTGTGGTCGTTCCTCTTATTTTTTCGGACTGGAGGCGTACTGTCTCATCGAAATTCTTTGACACACGGGTTCCCTCGATCTCCACCGAGGAAATTTACCTCCCTCGCTGTGTTCTGTCTTGTCTTCGCTGCAACGGACGCAGCCTACGGTTAAACTCTTATCTCTCCAGGATTGGCAGAATCGAGAACCGTTTTTGCAGCGCCCGCGGACACCTCTCATCTCATTCTGCACTGTCCTCCTACGTACTCTTTGCGCCCCTCACTCTTTGGCGACTCTGTCTCTCTACGACCTCTGGTACAGGCTCAGGAAAGTTGCCCGGCTTCTGGGGTTCCATGGTCTTCCGCCGTGCTCCCACCCTTCGGAAGGGGTCAGGTAGCAACAACAACATCAGTGTATCAGTCGTGGAGGCCCGGTCCAACTAACGATTACAGAGCACGAGCTTACATGTGAAAAGCAAGAATCGGTGCTGTGATTAAAGCGTTCGCTTTGCTGTGGATAAACAGGAATACAACTCCTATTTTAACCTCTTCAGTCATTTGGCAACGTACGTTGCCATGCAAGTTTATGTTTTAAATCATTTTTTACTTGTTCAAGTTATAGTATGAAAAGGTACCAATGGCAACATATATTGCCATTGCAAATGAAGGCTTTCTATTGAACTCACAAAAAAATTGAGGTCCCACCCACTCTTTTGTAGCCAATGGGAAGTGCCATCCAAAAAATCACGGTGTTTGGCAACGTACTTTGATGTGGAGATAAAGCAGGCAAGTTCGCTAGTTATGTTTTTCGATAAGAATCTAAACGGGACACCATATATGTATGTATGTAGTCGTCGGTGATGTGTCCACGCAGTCTACCTCCTAGAGTGGCCCGGAATGAAGATGCATGCACAGCAGAAACGTTATGCAAAAATGTCTATAAAACAACATTTACTTCCTTTAATTCATTACAACAAAATTTCAGATGTAAAATCGCAATGCAGTAAAAAACTTAACCCATCGGAGGTTTTAAATCAACCATACTGCTGACGATCGATGATAGGTCGTGACATGTCCATCATTGGTCCACCTGATGCCTGCATGGTCTGTCCGAACTGATTATTGATCTAGCAATTGAAATACCGAATATACTTTATCTGTAAGTACTGCAGTCAAACCATGATAAAAAGAATTAAGGCTGTAGTGTAACTACCATCATCTATAACACTCGTGCTTAGACTTGCTTGCTATCGTAACAAATTTAGTAACCTTTTACACGCTAATATTTCAGTGATGCATATAACAATAGTCTACTTGTATTTTCCACGGCAGCGAAAACGATGAAGTTTGATCGTTTGCTACCGAACGAGAAAATCTTACTAAAAATTATACATCACTGTACCGGTATTGCAAGATACCTCAGTATATTAAATTAGTTGATCTGGCACACGGGCTATTACATAAAACCATGGTTCCTCACATTTTGACTGACCATCTGCGGATGTTGCTCCATCATTTGCCGCTGGTTGATCATGGTTGATTGCTGCATAGTCTGGTTGCTGCTCATTGAATGAACACCAGCTACCATTTGTTGACCACCCATGCTATCAATAAATATAGCAATCATTTCAAGTGTCGCGTATGTTGCAACTGTGTTGGTTCTATTCTATTCGCCCTGATTCCTCAAACTACCAGCACAAAGTCGAAATAATTGCAAATTTTAAATTAAAATCAATCAACAACTTTTGAGTCAAAAGTCATGCGGCACCGAATAAGCGGTCCAAGAAGTCTCATCATTATCCCTCCTCACCTTCCCATTTGCACACCTCCTCCTCCCGGATGCTGATTGATCGTATACTGTTGCTGTCCTTGATTCTGCATCCCCATCATTCCTTGTGGTTGGTACCCAGCATGACCCTGATGAATAGGATTGGGGTTGTAAGCAGCGCGACGCATAGCGGTTTGTGAAGTGACGAATTGCTGTCCGGACTGTTGATATGAGAGTTGGGTGTTCGATGGATTGCGATACACACCGGCATTTCCTCCAACAGTGTTGTAACCTGTTTAAATATCACAACAATCAATCGGACATAGCAAGCGACGATTCAGCTTTTTGGGAAGAGTTCAAGAAAGTAAACTGTAAACTGAAAGTCTAAACTACAATCAAGCAGGTTTGTTTGTTTGTGGTGACCCCTCGTCTTCCTCGGGATGGAGGTACGGCATGAACGGCAATTCAGGTTCATGCCGTCAACCTAATTGAAATTAGGCTAGGGGAAAGATGACAGTCCGTTTCGAACCAGTCTTGAGTGACTGGTAGCCCCACCATCAACAAACCGGACAGCCACTGGTGGGTGCCCAAGAGTAGTCTTTTACGACATGCTGGGTTAGCAACTTCACAATTGTAATCCGGTTAAGTACGGGTGGGCCACCTGTCTGCCACATAAAGGTGGAGGCGTCCCGTTAAGTGCCTTGCCAATCCAGCAGGTCGTTCAGCCTTACTTTAACATATGTCCAATAAAACTATAGAGCCCATTTACAGAACTTCTATCTTTATCGAAATTACATCTTTTTTTCAACACAGCACATGAACTTAGCTTACCGTGTATGACTGTTTGTTTCGGAGCAACATTATAGTAACTGTTGGTGTTCGATTGTCCCATGATGTGTGCTTGTTGAGGTAGCTGCCCTCGCATTGGTTGCTTCATATACATGTCTGCACCACTCATGTGCATAGAAGCTTTCTAATACAAAAATCATTGCCTCATCACCATGATACGTTGCATATATTTAGTTGGAGCACGATTTTTCAATTGAAGTAAATTAGTGTCATGCCATCAGAGTGCAGTGGGAAGGTCATAACATCAGAATTCAGTACATAGCTTGCACACGAGTTTTAACATATTAATCTCCTGCGAGCGTCTTCAAAATCCGTCAGAAAACGCAATTAAGATTTAATGGGAAGTTGTTGTTACCCGGCCCTTCCCAAGGATGGGGGCATGGTGGGAAAACATGGCGATCCACACACCGGGCAACTCGCCAAGCCTTGGACCAGAGGTTGTCGAGAGAAAAGGAGTCGCTAAAAAGCGAGCGGCGCAGGTCAGTGCAGAGTGAGATGAGAATGTCATGAATTGGATGATCACAAGAGTTGTATGAGAGTTTGTCAATTCTGCCGATTCTCGAGAGAAAATAGTTTAACAAAAGGCTATGTCCATTGTAGTGTTGCAGCGAAGACAAGAAAGGAAACAACAAGCGTGACGAGAAAGCACAAGTTCCACAGTAGATACTCAGTAAACCTGTGTGTCAAAGAATTTCGATAAGACAGCATTCCTCTAGTCCGACAAAGGCGAAGAGTGGATACTAGAGTTAAGAGAGAGACTACATGGGACAGTGGATGGATGGAGCAGTGCATCCCGCCTGACCAACTCATCGGCCGGGTCATTTCCAGGGTTAAATGAGTGACCCAGGACACACTGTAGCCTGATAGAAAACGAAGAAGAGAAAGAATGCTTTCCAGCCAGATATGCCATAAGGTGTGAGATAGAAGCAAAGGCGGAGAAGAGGAAAGCGCAGCAAGAACAGAGCGAGAGGTCTGGGAGAATAGAAGCGGCAGTCTTGTTGGTGCTGCGAAACCAGCAAAGAGCAACCAGAAAGATGCAGGCTTCAGCAAAAAAATTTGAACATACTGGACCTGCCGAATAAGAAAGGGTGGCCTCAGCACCACACAGTGAGCAGTTCGCAAGGACACCAGAGCATGCTTTGCCAAAAGGAAAAGAGCAAAGCCATCGTCCAAATTACAAGATCATGAGGAGGGAGAAAGTCAAGGTGGGTAAAAGCTGCACCTTCGCGAGAAAGACAAGGATCATAGCGAGAGCACGGAGCAGAAAGAGTGAGCTCCACATTGAAGGAAGGTAAGTTCAAGGGAGAGGAGGTAGAACAACCAAAAAAGCCTCCCTGTAGCAAGTAGGAGAAAGCATGAGTGGGTGAGGTGAACGCAAAAATTCTCCACGGGACCTGGGAAGTCTAGGTTTCACTTCAAGACTTACCAAACCTGAAACAGGAAAGGAGGTTGGGAGATAGTGGGCCTGCTCGTAAGAGAGAGCGCAGTGAGTCTGGGTGACTCATAGGGGAGTAAGGGAAGCCACTAAGAAATGAAGAGGAATAGGGGAGGACGAGAGCTAGCCGATGACCGCGTGACTAGCGGCTCGGTAAAGGCGTTTCAATTTAGTAATGTCGGCAACACCAACAAATTGAAACCACCCGGGTGAAGCATAAGAGAAAACGGACCGAAGAAAAACTTTGTAAAGAGCAAAGGATTCCTTGGAGGGGGCCCCATGGGGAAGCAGAGATAAAGCGTAAGGCCTTGAGAAGAAAAAACTTGGCTTTCAGTGAAGATAAATGTGCTGAAAAGGTAAGAGTGCGGTCAACGGTGACCCCGAGAAAAGTCGGAATGGGAATAAAGCGGAAAGGGGAGTTGAATAAAAGTAGGTGGGGCTAAAGGTAAGCTTGATGGAGATCATCGGAAAAGAACGAGACCTTTTATTTGCTCGGATTGAAGGGAAGACACCAGTGTTTAGACCAGCGCTCCAGTCGAATCAGAGCTCATTGTGGGGCCTAGGCAGCAACAGAGACCAAGGGGGAGAAAAACCGGATGGCCAGATCGTCAGCATAGAAAGCATAGCTGACGGCAGACGATAGAAACGTTAGAAAATCATTGATGAAGAGAGAATGAGACAGAGCCAAGAACGGATCCTTGCGGAACACCTCGACAGACTCGAAAGGATTTGCTTTGGTAAATTTGAAAAACTACGCAAGCGAGCCTGTCAGAAAAAAAGAATCGAGTCCATAGAACAGAGCAAAGAGGGAGGGCAGTCAAAGTAAGTTCGTGGTAGAGAGCGGGATGCCAGACAAAGTCAAGAGCCTTAAAGAAGTCAATAGTAGCAAGGGTTGTCCGAGCCCTACTTGAGTTTGTTAAACCTATCCGAAATGGATTGAAAAAGATAAAGAATTTGATCAAGAGTAAATCGACCAGAGCGTGAAACCGGCTTGGCGGGGAGAGAATGGAATTCGACTCCACAAAGAAGACGACGCGATAGAATGATGCGTACAAAAAGCTTCGAGACGCAGGAGGTGAGAGAAAGAAAGATCATCAAGAAGCAAGTGAGTCAAGAAGTTTCCCATCGTGTAAACGGAAATAATAGATGAAGACTTCCATATGGAAGGAATGGAATAAAATACCAGGAAAAATAAAAGATGTGAAAGAAAGATCCATGCCGGAGAGAGGGAGGTGCTTCAGTATGGGGTACGCAACTCTGTCTGGGTCAGTAGCGGTTGGCTGCAGCCACGAGAAATTTATTGGAGGTGATGGGAAAGTAGGAGGAATGAGACTGGTGAAAGGAGGGTAGAAAGAATAAGACTGGTGAAAGGAAAGTAGAAGGAATGAAACTAGTAAAAGGAGTGTAGATATTTACGAAAAAGGGGAGAAGTTTTTCCGCAAGATGTTGACCCCCACGTAGTGAGAGTAGAGGTCAAGTCAAGAGAGAGGAGGTGGAGAGTTCAGAAAAGGATAAAACCTGTTGACAAAAATAACCACACCGCCACAAGCGAAGGAGTCACCAGGTGAAGGAAAGCAAGACTAGGAGTGCAATCCGATCGCAGAGTATTCAGGGATACAGAAAGATGAAGAAGAGTTAAGATTGGATTCATGGATACAGACAAAATCGACAGGAAACAAAGTGAAGAAGGTCAACACTTCTGACACGAAAACCTCCTGCGCTCCATTGGAGAATCCTGAGCGAGTCGGAAAATAAGAGAAAGCAGGGGTGTGGAAAGCTGGAAGTGGAGAATTAATAAGAGACTGGAGAAGGGGTCAGTAAGAAGTTTGTAAGCGAGGATAAGGGGGAGAAGCTGCATTGGCAGAGGGGTGGCTGTGCATCGACGAGGTATACATGCTGCAGGGGCCCGTAGAAAATGACACAGTGTTGATGAACTGGGGACCCCAGGGAGAAGCTGAGGCGTAGCAGGAAGAATAGCTCCAAAAGTGAGAGCTGGAAAGAAATTCAAATTCCGAAGAAAAGAGGATGCACTATAAATATCCCCATGAGGAGCAGGTACAGTATTGCACTGACCTACTGCTGCAGGTCGCATTGCCAGTGCACACAGAACATGGGGAGATAGGACTACAATTTGAATGAAAACGTTACTGCTCTTCAGAAGTAGAAGAAAAAAGTGAGCAAAAGGCAGGAGAGTGAACACAGAAAAGACGGACGACTGATTTTGGAAAGAGCGCGTGCTGCCCAGCTGCGATCGTTCCTAGTGCAGGATTGCGAAAAACGTTATGGTTTGGGGAGAGCACGGGGTATCTGGGACCCTCCAGGAGGCACACAGTCATTTCAACCTAACCCGACGGGACTGCACCCTCATGTTAAGGCGGCAGTTGATTGGTGTGTAAACGGATGGTTGGTTCATCAAGGCATGATGTAAAGTTGGTGGTAGGCGCATGCCTTATCGATACGGTATAACCGCACGTCGAGGTGTTCGCGCGTCACCAGGCTAGAATAGGAAAGCTGCTCACTCAGCAGGTCGTAAGAAGTCGATGCGGCAGCCCTACAATCGCAATCCCGTCTTGTTGGTAGAGCTTACAGCTTTACCAACAAGACGAGATTGCGATTATAGGGTTGCATTGATAAATTACTAGCTTACATTGACAACTGATTCATAATCGGTTGTCACTTTCCCATAGCCTGATTGTGACAACTTTACGGTGTGAATCTGAATAGCTGCATCATCATGTCGTGCCTTAAAGTTATCGTGAGAAGAGAGGTAGACAACTCCAATCAAGAAATACAGAAATATGTAGTATGGCTGTAAAACAACTGAGTATTACTTGAACATGGCCTAGACGTTTTACAGCCATGCCTGAATTCGAAAACGTTTTAAATGAGTTGCAATGTAGCAGCACCTCAAACATCAAGAGAGTACTGTCAGAGTTAAAACGCTATTTGATTCAAAGTGTTTTAAAAGTTTAAAAATTTTGAAAACTACCGTTATTGTGTTTTAACCACTTGACAGCGGATGACGTATGTATACGCCTATTCATTCACAAAGAGCCCTGGGTGTTTTTATCATTATATTGTATAGTTTTATTCATATTTTTAGTTGTTCTTTTTTTAAGAATTTTCAATTTTATGCAATTTTTCTAAAAAAAAACCGCTAGCAGGACATAAAAATGCTTTTAAAAATCCGCTGTCAAGTGGTTAGCTTAACCTTTTCAATTACGAAAACCAGATTGAAAACTGCTTGGTGTTCGAATTGAACAGCACCATGCAGTCACTGCAATGTGACTAAAAATAACGATGTTAACTAAAATCATTGGTGCCTGGCAACAAAATATGCCGTTTTAATCGCGTATCTAGAACGCGGCTCATAGATTCATTTTTCGCCGCCATCATGCCATCACACAAATCGTACCGAAATCAATACAGGATGCCCAGTAAAATGTATACACACTTTAAATAATAGCACAGCAGTTATTTATTAAAATTTATTTAGTTTTCAAAATGCAAGTATCAGATGCTAAAGCGTGTATACATTTTTTGGCAAACCGTGTTTGTTACATTTTAAGAAAAAAATCTAGCCTAAAACTGACATTAAATTGATGACTGACATGAATCACTTATGCTCAAATGCTACCTCCAATACTCATCAGTGGTTCATTTGACGGCGCTGTAGAGTAGCAAAAACAGAAATATATGCACACATTTAGTGACCTCACCATAATTGCGTCTTGTTTTTGTCTGCTCGGTTGAGCACGTGATCCGTCATACCTCCCAATGATACCACCTCGCATCTGTGACCCTACCACACGACGATTAACCAACATGTTTTGAAGAGCTTGTTTCGAATCGGCGTGAGCTGCAACGAAATGATCTTAGTAAGAGAGTTACTGATAGTACCAACAATAAGCAACGAAGATGATTGCTTACAGAGAGCAAGCTTTCATTGAAAACACCACGCTGAATTCAGAGCCAATAAAGCGCAGAACTAATCTGATTCCAACATTGTTTGAATAAGAATAATAAGGAATAAAGTGGTACTACAGAGTCTTTCTCACATCGGAATAATGTGATTTCTTGTTCAAACTTTTGTTTGCAGAATCAATAAAAAATTAAAACGAACAAGTCAAACTGTATTACCTAACTGTGGATGGCTAAAACTTACCTGGTTGTTTCCTCATTCCTGTATTGGTGGGGTGGTACGATGGATTTTGAACGATGGTTTTATTGAAGGCTGGATTTGTTGTTTGGTTGGGATGGTTGACGAAGTAATTAGTTCGAGCAGGCATTCCGATATTGCCGATTACATTATGTGACACAGGGTTATTCGGCATCGGATACACAGCAGGGTTGCTGTTAGTCGGCTCACCAATCTGTAAACAATCAAGTAATGGTTGCGTCCTTTTTACCAGAGTTTTCACCACATACTTAAATATGCTGATTCAGAGTGTATCTACGAGTACACGCTCAAATAAAACGCAAAACGATCAGGCAAATCATGAGCTTGTTTGAAAGGTATCGGGAAGTTGAAATCTAGCCTCCTTATTCAAAGTGTGAAGCAAACAACCTCGGTTAGTAGTAGATACATTGCATCAGTACATTCCATGTCCGCATAATACAGCCAACAACGCCAGCCTCTGTTCGTATAAATAAGCATCCATACCCGTGGCCGTTTCGAGGTGGAACGCTTCGTCTTCATCCTACCCATTTTCTTCGGATCAGATGGCATAGGTGAGACCGCTCCGGCACTACTTTTATTAGGTTTTCGCTCTGGCAGTTTTGTGGGAGGAGGAGCTTCATCTTCTTCCGGAGGAAAATGTGGAGGTTTTAAAAACTCCTCCTGGTAACTACAAAGAAAAATTGTGATGCTTTACATTAATAATCTACAACCAGTTAGTCGGGAGACAATATCAACCGGCCAGCAAAGTAACAACAACTGAAACACGAACTTTTGCATAATTAAAGATTAAAAGCGTTTGACCATTCACGAATAAACAATTTCAGTGCGGCAATCGCTGCATCTTATGATGGTTTTAACGTCGTAATTGAAATTTCATTTTTGCAGTCGACGGAAAACTTTTTTGAGTATTGAGCCACACGCTCAGTAGCTCTAGAACAAATACCCCACTGAAATAATTTGTGCTTTGATCTTTAGTTTTGAGATAGCCGGACAATTTTGAAAGTTTAACGATAAGCGGCTGAAGAAAAAAGTTCCATAGTAGTCACATTATTAAACACATAAACGCGCATCAAAATACGATACGACAATATGACGATCATGATTTCTTGTGCCAGAGTCATCAACACTGGTGTTGGCAGTGAGAACTCTTACGCTTAACCCCTTGAACGCGTCGCCATATTTATAGTATTCGCTGCTGCGCTATGACGAAGAGCGTCGTCATTTCAGCCCACAATTTACAAAGTAGCGCGCAGTGATAAATATCTTCAGTTTCGCACTGCTGAATACCCAGGCAATAGTGGAGGGAGTGAAATGAAATAGTAACTACGCAGACAGCCTATATTGGCTCGCTCTTTTGTTAGGGCAAGGCATGAACTTTAATCGCAAGCAACTAACAACTCTTCCTGGCGAGAAGCAAACAATGAGGCTGCCCAATTTCCTGGTTTCATTGCTGGGAATGACGTACCTGATAATAGTATAACAATACCAGTACACGAATTCGAACCAGTGAACTTTTTTAGACTCTTTGTTATAAATGAAAGGATTTCTTTGATAACCAAAGAGACAAACAGGTATGCACAGTCACTGTTGCAGCAGCAGAATCTCAAGTCAAACTCTGGTCTTCATAAACGGAGGCCAACTAAAGATGATGAAATGAGAACTTTCATAGAGTTGATTCTGCAGATGGTTCTGAATAAGTCTAAAATTCAGATATACTGGATAAAAGAGCCACTATTGTCAGGTACAATTTTTCCTGCGATTATGCTTCGAAATTGGTTTCAGATTTTGTTAAGCTGTTGGCATTTTTGGTGATAAGAGTACTATAGCAAACAATTGTGATCCAGATTTTGATAGGCTGTACAAAATAAGATCAATACTCAATTGCCTGACTTCATCGTTTTAGTCAGTGTATGTGCCTGATGACATAAATCTGTCAGTTGATGAAGAACTGGTGCTGTGGAAAGGAAGACTGCAATTTACACAACACATATCTTTGAAAAGATTACGTTTTGGCATTAAAATTTACTGTCTTTGCGAAAGCAGTGGGTATGCGTATCGCATGCAAAGGTATACATGGAAGAACAATCCTGCTCATGAAGTTGACACTGGTATATCAGGTGATGCTGAACACTTGTCCAAAACTGAGAAAATTGTTGTACATTTGATGATGCCTTTATTGAATAAAGGTTACCAGTTGTACTGTGATAATTTTTACACCTCTGTTCAATTGTTTACTTATCTTCACCGTCATCACACTGGATGCTGTGGAACGATGCGAGCAAATCGCGTTCCTCAAACCGTGCGGAGTGCTTCAGTAAGTAAAGGGGAATTAATAGGATTTCGCAATGGGAGTTTGCTGTGTCTAAAATTTAGAGACAAGCGAGACGTATTTATGTAGTCCAATTTGCACACTGAATCACTACGCAGAAACATGTCAGAGGCACACATGAGAGTTATATCGACCGACCAGACTGCATATCAGACTATAACAAATGTATTGAAGGCATTAATAGGGCTGATTAAATGCTTGCACCATACTAAGCAGCAAGAAAAAACGCTCAAGTGATACCAAGAGCTTGTTATTCATTTTTTGCAGGTGGCAATGCTGAACCCCTACATTCTATTTCAAAAATCCAACCCAACTAGCAAACTTCGTTTTGCGAATTTCCAAGTGACGGCTATCAAAAGTATGATCACTCCTTACAACAGAGCTCTTTCGTCAGCTGCTGCTACAGATAAGTGTGTTAAACGTCTGACTGAACGCCACTTTTTAGGACACACATCACCTAAAGCAGAAAGCGCAAAAAAGAACTTCATATCCCCGCGATGTCGCGTTTGGTTTCAGAAACCTATTCGGAAAGAAGTGACACATATTTCTTCTGGGTGTCCTTCGCATCCTGCACCATGCTTTGAACTTTACCACGCCAAGTTAAACTACTGGGATTAATATGTATCAAAAGCGTTTGGTTGCAACAAGTATTTCGTGCATTGTTTGTGTTATGTTTAATTTTAAGGTACAAATAAACGCGCTGTATGAACACGGCAAAAAATGTTATAATGTGTAAGAAAGCCGCGCGCAAAGACGAATACATTACGCACTAGCATTCAAGGGGTTAATATAATAAGCAACCAATAAATTATGATATTTCACACAATAATATAACACAGTATATAGCATTAAGTCGATTTTGCGTTCTTTTTACTAATACTTCGCAGGCTCAGACGTGCTGATTCACTGTGCCTCTACCACTACACACTGGCTTTCGAACCAGACTTTTTGCTGGAGCTACGCAGCAAAAGATATTCTGTACGTCTTTGCTGACAAAACTAATGTTGCTTTATGGAGTTTCGACCATCATTTTTCGTTCCGAAGTTAGCAACGATTGCCACCACACGATGGCGGTTACAATCATAGTATGCTCTACAATTAGATCACGTATACACTATCGCGGAATCATTAAAGCTCATACATAGTTAATCATCTAATTTCTAGCAATGTCTTCTGCAGTTGTCTTCTGAAAAACGATATTCGATCTTTTGGAATATGCCACAGCAAACAGAGGTAATGGAATATTCAAAGACGTTACAATTCAAACTGATCGCCTTAGTATTCGCGTGAATTGCATGGTCCACTTTTGTTATTCCATTTTCTTCGAAAGAAAAGTCAAAAAAGGAAGAACGATACCATTCGCACATTCGTGCAGCTGGCGCTGATGACAGAGCAGTTGAAACTCTCGTTGATTACATGTACTAAGAACTCATCACAATCGACAGTGGTTTCGTACTCAGCATATTAGCTGGTGCTGATTATTTTCAATTGGATAATACCAACACTTTTTATTTTCATAGCTTTAGAAACCGAATTGCATCTGACAATCGGTATGCTGTGCATACGCTGCTAAGTCGCACACGTCAGATAAACTCCATATCCAAGATAATTACTTCTTGACAAATCACTTTGATGACGTTAAGCATTTACTTCAAAACCTCCACAAATTAGTTAATTTTATTTGATTTCCTGTGAGTAATGCAAGCAACGATACGTCGGTGACACTTGCAAGTTAAAATATCGTTTCAGTGAACACTTGCGCATGGGGCGCCATTTGTTCACCGCCCATTACACATGTTTTAGGACAACATTTATGACTAAATCAATCAATTAAATGTAAATTTGTTTAAATGCACAAATCGATTTGATTTGCTCGCAAATGCATATGTCACTCAACCATATCATTCTTTAAAGGCAATGTACAGCGCATAACGCTTTTTCAACAGATTTGGTTGTTGGACCATCACGTGACAGGTTTGCAATAGGCTCGTTTGAAATGAACAACAAGCGCGACATAGTTAAAACTTTTGAAACAGGTAGTCTGCAGCAAATTGAACCACCAACAGCTAAGAACCGAGTCTCTTACTATACGATGTCTGCTGGACAGGATATAGGATGACTGCTGGAAGCAAAAGTGCAACATAAGCTGTATAGGTTTATGCTGTTAGTCAATGAACTCAGTCTGCCAGTTTCTTACAGAAAATAATAGTACTTATAAAGGACCTTAAGACCAAGACAGGTTAAGCTAGCGTAGCGGTTGTTGTTTAAGGTAATCTGCTTCAAGACTGCAAGCCGGATAGCAAGATTGGTTGTTGTTTAAAGTAATCTGCCTCAAGACAGGTCTCATAACATTATTTTAATGTCATGGTGTTGTGGGAAGATACTGAGGTGGATGTCCTGTTAAAAATGATTTCAATGTTCTGTTTACGAATTCAGGGCAGTGAAAGATATAAGAAATATTGACCCAACCAAATCCAGAGAAATTAACTCTTTCGCTCCCGCGATCATCGATTGATGATCTCGTGTTTTCAGTGTTTCCCTCAAATTTTGTTAAATTGAGTTACAAAATTAGTTTACTAAAAATCGATTTGTGACTTTATTTTTCATTCGATTTTCATAAAATTTTCAAAAGATCACGCTTATTTCCTCACGCATCGGAAGATGTATAATTTGTGCCCTAATTCTTGGATTTTTATACCCAAAAACGGTTAAAATAACCAACAACCCAGTTGCAGACGACAAAATCGGCCAAATTCTCAGCACGTGCCAACTAGGCTAAAATCAAATTGAGATTAGATCTTTTCCACATAAACAAACCCTTTATCATTAACACAGCCTGAAAACTACTCTTTTGGGGCATCATTTCACAAAATTTCAAGCGATAATAATAAATTTTACGTTTTTGAATTTCCAAATTTTTTAGGGGTCTCAAAACCCCCCCAAACAAATTTGAGTGATAAGTGGATAAAAGTAAATTTAGTGCGTAAAGTATATGATATGTTGCTAAATACCGCTCTCATTTGAAAGCTTAGGAAATTTGCTTTCCAGCAATATATAACTTTAAATAGTTTAGACTAAGTGGTATATGATATTTACTGATCAAAAATGAGTACTGTACATCATGTCAGTTCAAAACCTCCAAAAATTTTTTGACTTACCTTCACTAAATTATAATTTTTAGAAAAACTACACCCTATAAAAACATAAAATAAATTGCAAATGTTTCACCAATAAAGTCGTCATTTTGTATCAAATTTCCAAGGAGACAAAGACTGAAATACAAGTTTAAAAGCTGACAGAAGTTTGCCTTCTCTAAATCAAAGTTTGCTGTATCCCCCTTGTTTCTCAAGAAATGGGAAAGGTGTAAACAAGCGGCTGTTTCATTATCAGTGACAGCATATTCTATTTAAACTTGATATTTTCTGAATCTTGAAGAAATTCCCTGTTCAAAAATACATAATGTTACATGGTTTAAGCTAACCTCTAGCAGATAATAACTGATCATATTTTAGGTACTGAATTTAACTACCAAAATTTGGTACCGGTCGGTACCGGTCAAAAAAAGGTCATGTGCCTCAGAAAATTGCAAATTGTAGAAAACCTAGGCTTTTAGGTAAGTTTTGATTGATGTACCTTGAAAGCTTATTTCCTTAGCATCCTTTTGCGACCATTTCTAAAAAAATTGGTAGAAAATAAAATCTGTAGTGATCTTTGAGGTGAGGGTACCTCTTTAATTTTGAAGACAACTACCCCCCAGTTGGGGGGTTCATTTGCATAAAATTTGCATATTCAAAAAAAAAATTTTTTTTTCTATTTGAAATCCTCAAGAAATGTAGATTTCAACGATATATCACACTTAATGTAGAAGTAGACAGCTGAGTAATGATTTACAAACAAACTTGAGGTACATAATTATGATTAATTATGATTGATTATGACAGTTTTTCGCGCTGCCACCTTACGGACATTTTTTTTCGCTTTTCATGCGGGAGCAAAAGAGTTAAAAATTCCTAATTATTTACCTAAAAGAAGATGTATGTTGTCGAATTTAGCAAAGAGTTTAAATAATAATATATCATCAGTAGAGGAAGAGTTTGGCGAATGGTAAATCGCTCAGAGATGTAGTAACATATATTCATAGAAAGACTGCGAGTTTAGCACTTATGGTTACATTGCATGTAGCATGACCGAAACGAGTTGGCATTTACAGGAAAGTTCAAAAAGATGAAAGGGAGAAATACTATAAGAAAGTTGAAAACCGTTGACTTTTATTAGCTACTTATACATTGACAGATATTAAAGTTTGCCTTCTATTTCGAGCATTTTTCAACTTTAAAGTCAACCACATTATTTAGAAATGGCTGATACCATCAGAATTTTCTGCGATTATAAATCAATTTGCGGATGCCATAGTTGCTAGAGTGCATCAGGATCTTGGTGCAACATCCTCAAATGAAGCGTGTGGCTCTACATCCATTGGACCCCTCATGCTGGCAATGGTAAGATATTTTTTTTATGTTATAGGTGATAAATCATCCGTCTATGTAACCACAAACATTTTTTCACTGAAACGTTATCGCTATTTTGCTGTCACTATTCATGTGTGTTTATATAGTTATAATTGCTCCAAGGGTACAATGGCGTTGAGGTCATAAAAGCAAT
Source organism: Trididemnum clinides (assembly GCA_963675345.1). Lineage (NCBI taxonomy): Eukaryota > Metazoa > Chordata > Ascidiacea > Aplousobranchia > Didemnidae > Trididemnum > Trididemnum clinides. The sequence continues at coordinate 5,205,908 of OY776287.1, read as the reverse complement.
TGCCTATTTTTATGCCTATTGCATGTCGTCTATAGAAAAGTATAGTTCTTTAAAATTTCACCCTTCATCAATGTGATCAGATAATTTTGTCAATGCCTCCTGTTACATAATCACACAATTTTTATATTTAATGATTTTGCTTTTGGTTTTCTTTTTTATGTTTAAGGACAAGCCATCTCATGACAGTGACGATGATTTCAAATTGGTATGTTTTACTTGTCTTGTATATTAAAATTAGCTGTATCAAGAGGATTAATTATTGGACCTTTCTATAGATGCTATAATTTTCAGCATGTTAAAAACAATGCGGGGTGTGGGATTGGAAGCCACAACCACTTCAACCAGTGGCTGTAATGTATTGAATCAATGGAACAACATTGTATTGTATAAGCTAAGCATGACATATTTTGTACGAATTTTGTATGCACAGTTAGAAGCAAAATATTTGTGTAGTAACGTGAATGACATCTGGGAGGGAATAATGGTTATGATGAATAAGTTTTTCTCGCACTGAAACCTGTTTTCTCACACGTGAATGAAAGCTTGTAAAAACATTGTACATGGTATCAAAAATATGTTGTGTTCTTACGGTAAGTCCTAAGTTAAGGTCAAGTACGACAGAAAACACTACAGTGATCATTGGCTTATAGGTGTACAGCATGACTTAAGCTACATGTATATGCCAACAATAATTTTTAAACTAGTTTGTGTGGTTGTGGGTTCAAATCCCGCTCCCAACATTGTTTGTGAATATGCTGAGAGTTGAATGGTCAAATTATAACAAATTCTGCTTCTAATTCTCTTCATACATTAATTTGTGATGCAGAATAATTATGATTACTTCTATGATATAATTCATTTCACTAGACAAGACTGATTCAGCAATTGCTAGTGGTGTAGACCAGGGGTGTCAAACATGCGGTCCGCAGGCCAAATGTGGCCGATTTAAGGATTTTGTGCCACAATGCAAATGCCTGGTCTCCGAAGTTGGTCTGCAAAAGTTACGTGAAAATGGCCATAAAGTACATTTTGGGCTACATCCCACAACTTTCGGAGACCGTTTGACCAAAGTTTGGGGACCAGTGATATACAGTCTTGCCTGCTTAAATTTTTTTTCGACTGACTCTGGCCCGTATAAAATAGCACACTGTAGAATTAAGTGCATTTAAATAGGGTTTAGGAAGGGGGGAAAAGGCAGGCTACAAAAAAACCGACTTACTAATGACCAATTATGTAGACGAGGCTCTTCTAATGCATCAGTGGAGTACAATAATAAAGGTGCTTGACCAGCATGTCGTAATAGTAGGCTTTTGCTTGTACACTGATGGCAGTCTGCGTTTTTGGTGAGGATATCAGTCTATCCTCATACCTGACTTTAAAGAGAAGCCACTTTGCTCTAGCCCAATGGTTCTCAACTGGGGTCCACATGGACCCTAGGGGTCCATGTAATATTTCCGGGGGTCCACAGGCAAATACAACAAATTGGGGGCCCACAATGATATTTTGGGGGTCCATGAAGAAAACCAACTCAGAACGCTCTTTATTTTTAAAAATTCAATTTCTACTGTAATTTACATTATTTTGAAAAATATATATCAATAATTCTTTCATTATCTTTTTTATACTTTCTTTTGACTTGCATATTCACCCATCAGTCAGTGGCAAGAACAAGTGAAGGTGAAAATCTTTTAACTTTTCTCATAAAGTAGGCGGTGAGCTTTGATGTTTAATTTTAAGCAGATATCTTCCTCCCAATGCGCGGTACCTAACCATAGATCCGCAACGACTTATCTATCTTACCAAAGGTCATAATCTTTCATCCTATCTTAGGAACCATGCGGCGAGCTTTGATGGTCATTTTAAGGCAAATATCTGCCTTCCTCTGTGCGGTACCTGACCTTTGATCAGCAACATAAAAGGTCAGGGGAAGGTAGAGGAAGGATTATTGGCATTAATATCTTCAGTAGAAAAGACGATTTCTGGTACAATTATTAACTTTCGGTGTTTATAGGATGTCGATGTGACCCAAGCAATTCACTTCAGTTTTACGTTCAACTCCATCCTGACAAGGTAAGGAATATCAAAAGTTTCTAATACATACATTCTTTCGTATTTTTTGTTTTTATTGTGTTTCAGTAATAAAAACTTATTTTGCAGTATAAAAGACTGAAGAGAAAAATGGCTAATTTTTCCCGTTTTGATATAAATTTCAAATATTAATTTATATCTTGGCAGTATCTGATATAATTATCAGCTGATGAAGTTAAAATGTCAATGGTGACCCTAATGATAATAATGAATGATTTTTATAGTTTTTTTCTTATCATTCATGTTATATTAACTAAAAATTTCTATTTACCAGTTTTACCTCAAACATTTACCATACGCTGTGTTTCTAAATGTTTTTTTTCCAAAAAAATCTCTAAAAATGAATAGCAATTTATATAGTTAGACATTATGAACTGCAATAATTATATTACCAACTATATATACGAGGGGCATTCAAAAAGTAATGCACTCAAAAGCATTGCTCGTACAGAATTTTACCAACCTTGTTTATATTTGGCACAAACATGATAGGACACACCTTTTTGCGACTGTTATATGTTTTTCTTTTATTTTCAGATTTTTAAAGCTTAACATTTTGAGTGCCACGCACAAAAATGAAAAATTTCCCATCAGCCCCAAAATTTTTTTTTTCTTATAAAGATGTAAAATTGTAAAAGATTTGGAAATTTTATGATTTGAACAATGATTTTGTTCTACTATTATTAGTTAAACTACTTTAACCCTTTGTCTGTCTCCACTATTGCACCACTAAATGAATCATTATTGCACCACTAAATGAATCATAATTGCGCCACTAATTATGCAACTAGCGAATCACTATTACACCACTATTGCACCACATTATACCAGATTGATGGTGACGATTAACATATAAATATGGAGGCTTCAAAACAAAGTATCGTAGTATAAATTTAGTTGTCATTGAAGAAACATCTCTTATAAATAATTACCCCTATTGATAACAATGTCTAGAAAGAGGACACTATCAGTTAGTGAGGCAAAATTGCTCCTTGATGTTGAAGAAACAAGTAGCGATGATGATGTGAATGACCCTGACTTTATGCCAAGCGATAATGACCATTCAGAAACAGATGATGAATTTATAGATTTGAATGCAGCACAGGATCTAACAGCCGCTCTAGAAGAAATGACTGTACATGAAAAAGAAAATCCAGATGAAGCTGCAGAAGAACCAAGCCGCTTTAGCACACCAACCTGGCGTGATTATGGGAATTTCACCGAAGTGAAATTACTTATACTGGGCATGAAGGTCTATTATTGAACTTGACAGAAAATATCAGTCCCGCTGATGTCTATAAATTATTTGTTGATGATGAATTCATCAATCTTATAGTAGCACAGACCAATTTATATGCACAACAAGAAATTGCTAAACGTCTTCCATCTTCATCTAGTAGATTGCAAAAATGGGTCCCAACAAATGCAGAGGAAATGCGAAAGTTCCTCGGTTTTATAATGTATATGGGTCTCTGTAGATTTGGTGAAATAAGGGATTATTGGCGTAGTTGTGAACTTTACACCCAAAATCTTGCACCAAAAACAATGAGTCGGAACAGATTCCAGATTTTATTACGGTCGCTTCATTTTGAGGACAATTCAAAATTGGACAAAAATGATCGACTGGGGAAAATCTCTTCCCTTCTAACAACAATGAACAGAAACTTCAAGAAAGTATACAGACCAGGCGAGACTGTTGTCGTTGATGAGTCTCTGATACCCTGGCGGGGACGTTTGGTTTTCCGTCAGTTTATTCCTACTAAAGCCCATAAATATGAGATAAAATTATTCAAGTTATGCACTTCTGAAGGTTACACTTACAGCTTTGAAGTGTATACTGGTGCCAAGGACAAGCAATGTTCCCCTGGAGATATATGCAAGAGGCTGATGGAAGGACTGTTGCATGAAGGTCGAACTTTGTATATTGACAATTTCTACACAAGTTATAAATTAGCAGTGTACTTGCTAAAAAATAATACACACACTGTTGGTACCCTACGTCAAAAAGTAAAAGATATGCCCAAAAAAGTAATGGATGCAACACTTAGAAGAGGGGATATGGTATCGCAACAAGAACAGAATGGCATTGTTGTTCTCAAGTGGAAGGATGTTCGTGATGTAAGATTGCTGTCTACTAAACATGAACCAAAAATGGTTGATGTGCAAGATAACAGGCAACTTGAAGAACCTGAACCTTTGAGCCAACCAGGGCCATCACGAGGAGCCAGGCAAAAAAGGAGACGGACAGTAAGGAAACCAGAAGGAATCCTTGCATACAACAAAGGTAAAATAGGAATTGATATTTCAGATCAAATGGCTTCATATGAATGTTGTCTTCGTAAAGGTTTGAAATGGTATAGAAAATTGTCTATTTCAATACTTCTTGGGATGGCCCTAACAAATGCCTGGCTAATATACAAAAAGGCAACAAATAAAACATTATCAATAAAAACATTCAAGGAGCTCATTTGCATGGATCATCTAGGTCTAGCAGTGCAACTAACAGCAGCGAGAAGGCCACCCCCAAGATCTACAACTGCCCCAGCTGGAGGAGTACATGGGTTAGTGTCAGTACGGAATGCAGATGGATCCTGTATCAGAAGAAAATGTAAAGCTTGCTATGATAAATACAAACTAGAGGGAAGAGAAGCAGCTAGAAGTAAAACAAAAAATACAAAGTACAAATGTGACAAGTGCAGACCTGAAATATTCCTGTGTGTTGAGTGCTTTACGGAATATCACCAAATATAATGTTTCAAAAAAATGTCACGTATGAGATGTTTGAATAAAGTATAAATTATACTATTTTTAGAAATTCATTTAGAGTAAAATTTTCTTTCATTCTTGTCAATAAAGGCATTTAGTTACGTATGAAAATAAAGATTAATTTTGTTTAGGAATTTATTTTGGCAAAATTTTTTTAGTTTTTGTAATAAAGCTGGTATTTATTATATCAAAATATGGAGTTTCCTATTATTATACATTTGTTGTAAAAAGTTTCATAAAAATAATAAAATAGAAAATGAACTACAAATGCTCTTGTTTTTATATATCCTTTATAAAAAAATTACCTCGATTACCTCTTATTTCATGACATATGGCCACTAGCTACTTGTCAGAAGTTTCCTGGGAGCCCACACTTTAAAATTTCAATGGTGAATAACAAGTATCTGGCACTCATATTATGTGACAACCTTTAGCAGTCATACCATCAATGGCACTCATATTGAGTGACTGAATCAAAAGTATCAAAAATGTTGTCACTCAATATGAGTGACTGGCACTCAATGTGTTAAACTAGATTTAGAAATGGCTGCCCCTTTTGAAGCTCGTCAGAAGCAATAAGCTGTAATCGAATTCCTTGTTGCAGAGGGAGAAACCTCTCTGAAGATTCACAACCGGCTTAGAAATGTCTACAAGGATAATACCATTGACTATAGTAATGTGAAAAGATGGGTACAGCGATTTAAAAAAAGTACTGAAGACCATGAAGAGGTGATAAAGCCAGCATCATCGATAAGGCACATAGTGGTTGCCCATCAACCTCTGTCAATCCTGACAACAAAACTTATGCTGATGAGTTCATAAGAACTGACAGGTGCATTACTGTCGAGGGGATGGCATCCAAGCTTGATGTAAGTATAGGCAGTGCCCATTCGATCGTGGCGTCCCTTGGGTGTTCAAAAGTGTGTGCCCGCTGGATACCCAGACAGCTGACGGAGGATGACAAGACTGAAAGAGTTCGCTGCTGCACTCAGCTTCTATAACACCACCAGGGAGACCCTACCTTTCTGGAAAGAATCATTACTGGAGATGAAACATGGGTATACCATTTTGAACCTGAATCTAAAAGGAGATCAATGGAATGGCGTCACCCAAATTCACCAAGGACCAAAAAGTTCAAGGCCCAAAAGTCTGCTGCCAAAATTATGGCCACCGTTTTTTGGATTCTCAAGGTAAAATCCTTGAGGGTTTTTTGCCAAAAGGGGAAACCATTAACTCTGAGGTATACATTGAGACTCTTAGGAAGCTCAAAGCAAAAATTTGACATGTTCGACCCAACTTGGACATGGCAAATGTGCTCCTCCAGCATGACAATGCACGTCCTCACACAAGCATCAAGACCATGGAGGCCATCACTTCATTTGGATGAACTGTGATACCACATCTGCCATATTCTCCTGATTTGGCACCGTCAGACTACCACCTCTTTGGTCCAATGAAAGAAGGACTCCGGGGCAACCGATATGACAATGACAACGAAGTGAAAACTGCTGTCTTGAATTGGCTTAGACATCAACTGGCTGAGTTCTACAACACTGGTATACATGCCCTCGTTCATTGGTGGACTGTAGCTCTTGAGAGAGGTGGAGACTATGTGGAGAAGTAAAAATGTAATCCTCACACTTGTACCTTTCTTTTGATGTATAATACATGTTGCTACTATAATTTGTTTGTACATAATAAAGTTGGGTGCATTACTTTTTGAATACCCCTCGAATATATACATTTTTATTTTTTGCAGATATCCCATGGCTGCTCCAAGTAAGAAGAAGTGCTGACAGTACTCCACTGAATATTTGTCTTACAGATTTATTCCAGCACCACAAAATGAAACGAAACCAATGTGCCTCATATGTATGGATGTACTGTCAAATAATAGCATGAAACCAAGTAAACTAAAAATCCATCTAGAAAAGAAGCACATAGGAAAGAAAGATAAACCAGTAGAATACTTTAAAAAACTTCATGATGATTTCCAAAAAAGAAAAACGGTGCCTCAAGTGTTTGCTAACAAAGTGAGTAAAATGAGTGATGGTTTTGTGGCATCATATGAAATAAGAAAAATAATTGCAAAGGCCGGAAAACCCCATAATACTGTTGAAACAGTAATTCTACCCGCAGTTTCTGCTATAATTTCGTCAGTTATGAAACAAAATGCAATTGAAATTACTAATTCCATCCCTTTAAGCAACTCTTCTGTGTCACGACGCATTGATGAAATGGCAGAGGATGTAGAAAAACGATTGATAGCTCATTTGCAAGTGAAACAGTTTGCCCTTCAACTTGATGAATCCACTTTAAGACATAATGAGGCCATTTTATTAGAATATGTTAGATCTAACAATAAAGGACCCAAAGAGGAAATGCTTTTTGCTAGAAGTCTTATGACAGACACAAAAGGTGAAACAATTTTTAATGAAGTTGCTACTTATTTCCAGGAAAACAATATCCCACTCAAAAATATAATTGCTTGTGCTACTGATGGTGCACCATCTATGACAGGCATATACAAAGGTTTTATTGCACATTCAAAAAAAGCAGTACCAGAAGTATTTTGTATTCACTGTGTGATACACCATCAACACTTAGTTGCAAAGAAAATGAGTGCACGTCTGCATGATGCCCTTACTGTTGTAATAAAAGTAGTTAACCATATTAAATCAAATTCTCTCTGAGACCGCCTTTTTCGTGAATTCTGTAAGCAAAATGGAGAAGAGTTTGAGCGGCTTGTATTACATACAGAGGTGAGATGGCTATCAAAGGGGAATTGCCTTAAGCGTTTCATTGCACTTTGGGATTCTATTGTTTCCTTTCTTGTTGACACACAACTTGGAGCAAAACTGCTTGCAAATAAATGTGATGTGTTTTACTTATCAGATATATTTGAAAAATTTAATTCCCTTAATAAACAGCTCCAAGAAAACGATTCTGATCTGATATCTAGTAAAAGTGCTATTGCTGCTTTTCTAAAGAAACTACAGTTGTATAAGAATAATATCAGGCGTCGTGCATTTGAACAGCTTCCTTGTTTGGCCTGTGTTAGCAGCGATTTGCAAGATGAAGATCTTGCATTATATGGTGAATATTTGGAAAATATACATGAAGATATGCAAACTCGGTTTAGCGACCTACTCTGGATGGATATACCGCTTTGGGTTTCAATTCCTTTTGAAGTTAATGTTGCTGAAATGGACATATTTTTGCAAGAGCCCCTCATCGAATCACAAAGTGATGAAATGATGCATGCAAAATTCAAAGATGGAAAGTACAATATATGGAAAACAAATGATGTTGCTACAAAGTACCCTTTGCTCTGGCATAAAGCGCAGTTCCACATTATTGTTTTTCCTACATCTTATCTTGTTGAAGCGGGATTTAGTCGTGTTTCTCAAATGATATCAAAAGCTTGCAATAGACTTGACATTGTGAAAAGGGGTGATCTTCGACTATCATTAACATCGATAGAACCAAATATAAAAAAACTCGTCGAGAAGCATCAACCACAGGGATCTCATTGAATAAACATGCCTTTTCCTTTTTTTTTAATCACACACTTAATTTCAACTCCTTTTTTTTTACCAGTGTACATAAATAATGCTGCAGTGAATTAAACTACCTGAGGAGCTCTACTCTCCATGAGCTTGAGTTGCTTGACTATGGAAGAAACATTGTCATATTGTAGTTATTATCACAATAATAATAATAATAACAATCATTATTATTATAATTAAATTAGAATATTTTATTTGTATTAAATTAGTTTTCGTTTAAAAATAAAGCTTAATCGTATACTATTTCTTTGATAATTAAAACCTTAAAATTTATATTGGTGAAGAATAGAAAATTGTTCTTATGTTCAATAGCTATGAAGGGGTCCATCAAGATAAAAAGAAGGGAAAAGGGGTCCATGGGTAAAAAAAGGTTGAGAACCACTGCTCTAGCTTAAGCTCGATTAGGTGTGCTTTTATGAACCTGGTAAACCTTTTCATGCCATACTGAAGCATCAACTCAAATACTTGCACAATTATAACACATGAGAAATAACAAATGATTGTTAAATTATCCAGCAATGGGCACGTAGCCAACATTAACTATTATGCTGCAATACAGGCTGAAAATATTCAACTGGCTAGTTTTCATGGTAGACGATGAAGAAAAGCATCTGCGTCTGGGCGACCACTTTCAAGGTGGTCATGCCATATCAACAAAAAATATATTCGCACAATTATTTGCATTCCTTGAGAATATGCAAAATTTGTTGACGTTGGTAACAATATGGCAATTTCCATCCCACGAGGGCGAGCAAGATCAAAGCTTTTCACTTTGGATCTGGTTGCTACACTAGAAATGTATTCTATTTGGACGTACAAGGAAATGCAGACTGAAATATTGGATATGTTTCTGGAATGTTTCACCCCGATCCCAGGATGCACTATTCTCCTCTTCTACTATCTGGCCTCCGTTCCAGGTGTAAAGTTACTCTACAAACCTAAAGTAAATGCAACGTTTTTGTGGATGGTGTCGCTGTGCAGTCGAACACCCAAGGCATTATTTACATCCTTCCCGATTCAAGGCATATTTTAAAAGCAAAAACTGTTGAACACAATAATTCTTTACTTCATTCTGTAGTACCAAGAGGTAGGATACTTCTGATTGTAATACATTTGCATTGCTTTCAAAACACTTGTGTAACAGATAACTAGAGCAAGTAAAACAACTATAACAATTCCAATAGCTGAAATAAGCGTAATGAGGAAAATGATTAGCCCAAATACTTCATTCAATGTGACATTTCAAAAATAGTACTTAGTACTTGTAAACAAGTTTTGGAATTTCAAACTCGGATGCTGTTGTTTTCAAGTTTATGCAATATTTTTCTCTGAAAATTTGTGCAGCTTAAACAGTTGCTGTAATTTGTTTCTTTCATTTGGAACTTTTTAGTGGTCTTCATTACTGCTGTTAGACGGGCCAAGCTGTAGGTATTTCCACCTAAATTTTGCTCTTACGCTTTCTGATCTGTAAAATATATGCGAGTTTTTAGTCTTTGCTTTTGAAGGATGCGCCTTGTGAAAGAGCAGACGTCAATGGTGATACCGAAAGCATCGAGCCGAGTAATATTTCATTGGATCTTCCAAGTTGTTCTTCTGTCTGATCCGAAAGTGTGAGCACAGTTTCTTTTGATGAAAGTAGTATTTACTACTTTGTTGAAGTAGTAATTACCTGTAAGTTGAAGCTAAAACAATGGAACATACATATATGACAAAGATCAGTTTTAAGCTTTAAAAACAAGCATTGTCTTTACTGTTACAACAATATTAAACTAAAATAAGAACAGAAATTTTAACCTTTGCAATTTTGATATTTACAATGAGAGTGAGGAATTATATAATTATTAAATCAGTACTCACACACGAACAATAAGGAAGCACCTCAACGGTTTTGCCATTATTGGAGCTCTTCAGTGGCACGTATCCACTCAGCATGGAACCGAACCTTCAAGATGTAGACCATCTATTTATGGTAAATACCGCTCGACCACCTGGCTGGACGCCGTTGCTGATGTTATAGCTGCTTTTTTGTACGTGAGTGAGCGGATTTACTAGTTTTGCTACTTAAACAAAGAATCCACTATGCTGTAACTCCACAGCGGCACCTCACCTCAGCATAGTGGATTCTGTGCACTTCACAAGTAGTAAAACCAGGAAATCTGGTCACTCACGTACAAAAAAGCAGCTATAACATCAGCAACAGCGTCCAGCCAGGTGGTCGAGCGGTAATTACCATAGAAAGAAGTCTACATCTTGAAGGTTTGGTTCCCTGCTGGTCGGATGTGTGCCACTGATGAGTCCCAATAATGGCGACACTGTCCTGGTGCTTCACTATTGTTCGTGTGTGACTGCTTAACCCATTAATGCCAAACGGGAACATTTGTGCCCAGCTAATAAAAATGGCTGTAAAAGTAAAGACATTGCATTTAGCTATGTTTTGTTGATAAGGTGTGTACTCTGAAGGTTCAGAACACGTACGAAACATGTTTTGTTTCTCTGTCACCAAGCATGCACGCGCAGTAGCCGTCTGACCTTGACCAAGAAAGGAGTGTATGTAACATGGCTCTACCACGCCTAAGAAAAGGGTATGTACCTAAATTACTGAAAACATTTTACTACATTCAATCATAGGAATTTGTAGCTGAATAATGCACCAATTACATATAAATCACAAATGATTAATAATGTTGATAATATTGAATGCATAGAGTAAAATGTAAATGGCGGGAACAAATATGCCCGTTAGGATATAAAATAAAGATTTTGCTCTACATGGAAGTTGTGACACTTTCTGTTCTATGATGTGCATAGATTTATGTTAATTGCTTTCCCGTTGTGTCATACGATATTATAATGAGAAATTAACAGGTGTTTGCTATTCTGTAGCTCCAAAATATATATTTAGAAAACTATTCATAATAATAATGGCCTGTTTAGCTGTATGTAAATTCAGATATGCTTCATAATAAATTGTCAGCAACTTCAAATCATTGTAACGAGTTATGGGTTATATTGCAAGAAATGATTTGAGTGATATTTTCAAATATTGAAATAATCTTATTAGATGTTTCTTTTTTCAGGTTGACCCTGGACGAGATGAGTGAATTGCTTCAGGAAGAAACTGATGATGACAGTGATTTTGAAATCAATGTTGCAATCGAGCCTCCCATTGAAGAAGCAACTGCTGATACTGACTGCGACTCTGACAGTGAAGTTACATGCAATCCCAATCATTTACCAAGAAGAATCTTACTTTCCGAAGTACTTCCTGACAAAAGAGAGGATCAAATGCCGTCTCCTGATGGTCAGCAGAGGAAGAAGAAACTCCGAAAAGAGAAGGTAGTTTGGCACAGATATGAAACAAAAGTTACTGATAGTGTTGGAGATTATGATATGCAAACAGAAGAACAACAAGTTGTGAATGAGAGTATTTTGGAATGCATCGAGCATTTTCGGACTGATGACTGGTTGAAGTTTATCTGTGAACAAAGTAGAGTTTATGCACACCAAAAATCTTTGCAATATGACGTTATGACTGCTGACAACCTGAGAGTGTTTTTTGGAATACTAGTACTTTCTGGCTACAACAAGCTTCCACATAGAAGATTGTATTTGTCATCAAAAGAAGATGCTTAGAATCTTTTAGTGATAAATTTGATGAGGAGAGACACTTTCGATCAAATAATGAGATGCCTTCACTTTATTGATAATATAAAAGTAAATACAGACCGGTTCTTCAAAGTTCGACCTATATTTGAACACATAAACAAGGTAATGATGCACAACCGTTTTCAAGGAGAATTCATGAGTGTTGATGAAGTAATGGTGCCATATTATGGAAGACCTGGAGACAAACAATATATTAGGGGAAAGCCTGTGAGATTCGGTTTTAAATTATGGGCTGCTTGTGATTCAAATGGCACTCTTTTGCATGTTGAGCCATACTGCAGAGCACACACAAATATTGAAGAACATGGGTGTGGCCACGGTCCAAACATAGTGTTAGACATGGTGAAAAAAACTAAGCTGCAGAAAGGACAACACGTTGTATGTGACAATTATTTTGGAACTGTGGCTCTTTTGAAAGAGCTTGCTCGAAAAGGTATTGCCGGTACAACAACTCTGCGAGAAGATCGCTTGTCTGGATGCCCTCTTACTGCAAGACAAGTTATGAACAAGGAAGTAAGAGGTACAATGGAGGAGGCATACACTGATTGCGTGTCTCTTGTCAAATGGAGGGACAACAAAGTTGTAAGTGTTGCCTCAAATAAAGCCAGAGCTAAGCCACTGAAATATGCAAGGAGGTGGGATCAGATTACTAAAAAGCATGCGGAAATTCAAGTACCAAATTCCATCAGTTTGAACAACAAGCACATGGGAGGCGTTGACTTATTTGATCAGCAAGTGTCAGCTTACAGAGTGCGAATCAGGTCAAAAAAATGGTGGTGGCCCTTGTTTGCTTGGAGCATAAATGCTCAAGTTGTAAATGCTTGGCGTCAGTACAGACGAATAGATGCTAACATGAGCCTACTAGACTTTTCCAGGAACTTAGTTATAGCTACATTGAAGACCTATGGAACCACCAGAAAGGCAACAGGTCCTAAATACAGTACTGGTAGTGCAGAAGAAAGTGTGCGGTACAACGAAAAGGGCCACTGGACTGCAAGAGGAGAGCATACACGCAGCAGATGCAAGCAGTGTCAGGGCAGAACACCTCACATATGCAAGATGTGCAAGGTCCCCTTGCATCCTGAATGCATAGAAAAATACCACACTAAGCCATAGATACTCTACTAGTTAGCTTTTGAGAAATAAAAAGGATTCGGTATGCATAGAGCTAACAAAGGACTATATTTATATGTTTATTGCAATTTTTTTCTAAAATCATTATCTTATTGCCGAATGGGCACATATATTCCCAAGCTGTATTTTTCATATTTTCAAATAAATTTTCGTTTTGAGTGTTTTAGCTGTTTATTAACATCATAAAGAGTCATTTGGCATGAAAAATTATGAAAAATTCATATCACATAATTCTCAGCATTAATGGGTTAAGTAATTTTCATATTTCTTTGGGCTTCAGTTTATCGTACAAGTTCAATATACCCTAAATTCTCCATCCTCATACATCTTCTTGATTGATATTAGCAGTGTTGTATTGCTACATGACAACATATCATTGCACAGAAGTAAAACTGCACTTCAAGCTGATACTGTGATTCAAGGAACTTCCAGACGCACTGGGCAACCTGATTCGTTGTATGAGTAAGAATGGACTGTTATCCACTTTCTTTTGTTTTCTTTCATGCTTATCAGTTGGCAGAGGCCCTGGAAGCTTTATGATTTGAAATAAATTATCGTTAACACAGCTTTTTTCTATGCGCTTTTGCCGATATAAACTGTTTGAATGGTTGTGATAGGCTATGCATACTTCATACAAAACGAATTGCACATTTGTATAATGTGAATTTTACCGTTTGTGATGAATTGCGGACATTTCAGGTACATTGCTGTACAGCACCTACAAATGCAGTTGCAACATAAGCTGCTTTTTTGAATTATGATGTAATGTATTTTACATTTAAAGAAACATTTTTTAGCACTTATATCAACTGGTTGGTGGACGAGGAGCTTGACTCTGAGTATGATGCGGAATCATCGATGCCAAGTGGCGAAGAGCAGCATGGTCAGGTGTTTTTTTTTGACACTTTTGTTTTACCAATTGACCCTAGAAGCCCGGACTGGTCATTTTTGACCGGTTTTGACATTCAATATTTTTTGCGCCGTTGCGATTTGTACACTCATACTCCTTCACTTTTCCTAACTTTGGATGAGCTTTTAGCAGCTGCTAGAATTTTTTTTGTTTATCCTTTTTGTAGACGGAGTAATTTGTACACCCACCTAGAAGCCCGGACCGGTCAATAATGACCGGTCCTTTACTAAGGGATTTATCTGTCTCGCAAGTACGAACGAAAGCGTGAGAAAAATAGTAACAATGGTCTCAAGTAACAATGCGACAGCTGTTGACCTGATTTACGATTTACTTCTGAGAAGTGCGAAGAGGTTTGATGCTGTTATTGCTGGATATATTCTAACTTCATGGTCTCAAGCAACGATACGACAATAGTTGACCTGATTTACTTCTGAGAAGTGCGAAGAGGTTTGTTGCTGTTATTGTTTGATTTAGTCTAACTGCAGACAGTTCCATTTTACTGGCTGTTCAGTAGTTTATAGTTGCAAGACTATCTTAGCAGCACAAAGCTTAGCAGTTGTACATAATGCAGATAGTGAGTAATTTACCGTACTGCTCAGATATTTAGCATGTTCATTTCGCTGTACGAGACTGCTGTATCATTATTCCTAGCCAATATATCTTTGTCTATACAGGTATGTGTACGCAGCTGAGTTTAGTAGCTAGTTTAGCTTTAATTTATCGCTCGTTTGTTTTCAAACATTGTTATGGCTCGTGGAAACAACTATACTGTGCAACAAGTGCTACAACGGCTCCGAAAAGATCAGCTTGATGATTCGTGTGATGAAGAGGAAGAAAATGAACTGCAAGATGAAGATTTTATTCCCACTTACGTTGCTGCAGGTGAACTATCTGACAGTGATACAGACAATGATGAAGACATCCTGGCTTCATCATCTACTGCTACATTAGACACCCTTTCTGGAAGTAATAATAACACCTCTGCTACTCCAGACATTCCTAGTCAGTTGAGAGCACGAAATGGAACTCTTTGGAAAAACATAACAGGTGCTACAGCTGTAAGAAGAGCTTGTGCAGCTAATGTGTTTTCAGAGCGTGCTGGTCCAACATCATATTACCACAGGTACATTGTGCACGGTAGCCCCTACAGTGCTTTTCACTTGTTTATTGACAAACACACCCTAAAGTGTGTTCAAAAGCACACAATCAACCACGGAAGAATTGATAGCGATTTCAATTTGCACTTGGATGAACTGGAGAGTTTCATTGGTCTCCAACTTGCTCGAGGTGTGTTGGTTGGAAGAAATACTCCAATCAAACAGCTTTGGAACAAAGACTGGGGACAACCGATTTTCCGAAATACCATGAGTCGTGACAGATACGAGAAAATTATGAAACATTTGAGGTTTGATGACTTCCAGAGAAGAAAACAAAGGAGAGAAACCGACAAGTTTTGCTTGATTTCTGAGGTGTGAAATAGTTTTATAGAAAACTGTAAGAAGTATTACGTGCCGAACTTTGATTTGATTATTGACGAACAACTTTTTCCTTGCAAAACTAGATGCCCCTTTATTTAGTACATGGCAAACAAGCCAGACAAATTTGGTATTAAGTTTTGGCTATTAGCTGCTGCGCAGACAAAATACTTATGCAATGGAAAACCATATTTAGGAAAAAACCCCACTCAAAGCAGATGTACAGATCTCCCAGGAGATGTTTGCTTGAATCTATTGCAATCGTACTTTGGAAAAGGTTACAACGTGACCACTGATAATTACTTTACAAGCCTAAAGTTAGAAGAATTGATGACAAAGAAAACAACCATCTTAGGAACTATTAGAAAACAACGACGAGAGGTGCCGAACACGGAGTCCTTGATGAAAGACAAACTACTGCACGATTCTCAGATCTTTTCTTCTCCATCTGATTGCAGCTTGACAGTGCACAAGGCTAAAAAAAAGAAAATCGTTTGCATCTTGAGTTCAACGCACAAACGCGTAAAAGTTGATGAGAGCCACAAAAAGAAGCTGCCAGAAACTGTGCAGTATTACAATAAATCTAAGGTAGGCGTTGATGTGCTGGATCAAATGGCTAAATACCACACGTGCAAGAGTTCAAGCAGGCAATGGCCTGTTGCAGTGTTTTTCAATATCCTTGATTGCGCGTGCATCAATTCATTCATCATTTACTCCCTTGTTACAAAAACAAAGTTGACAAGGAGGCAGTTTCTACTGGAGTTCATAAAAGAGCTCTGCAAGTCAAAAGATGGCATAGATTCAACTGCTCTACGCAGAGTTTCAACTGAAACACCCAGTACCTCAAACCCTGTCGAGGTTCAAAGAAGCAGAAAAAGAAGAGAATGTCAATTTACACCATGTGGCAACAAATCAGTATCAAGTTGCCAAAATTGTGGAAAAGTCTGTTGCGGCAAACACACATTTGAAAAAGTGACAATCGTGACATGCAAAAATTGTAAAAATTAAAATTGAAGAAATGCTCTGTTGTGTTTTAATAAAATGATTTGATGCTGCATAAAATTCAAAAAATATGCTAATTTGAATTGTTTTATCATCAAATAATGGAACCTCGTTATTCCGAATCACGCAAAACTGATTATTTTCCGGCAATTGGTGACTCAGGAACAACTTTGCTTTCTTATTTATGACAATTTTGGTGATAAAATTTGTTTTTTTTTTTAATTTTCTAAATACCTCTTTTAACCGGAATTTACCTTAATTTTTTGAAACCTTGTTAAACCGACACTTTAAGCTACCTAACAATCGTCAAAATGAATGTGTATGATAAAGCATGTTGGAGAATTAATTAAAACAAAAAAACTGCTTACAAACTGATTTCCTGCCAACCGGTCAAAAATGACCGCTACCGTCCTTCTAGGTAGGGAGAAATTTCCGGGTTTCTAGTGTTAAGTGATAAACCTAGATGTTGCCAATCCTATCTTGTATTATTTCAGTAATGATTGTAGGTAGGGGTTATATTACATTTTTATTAGTTGTTAGCTTGTTACAATGATATGTTGCAGGCTTGAAGAAGTTTTCTTGGAAGTGAGTTTAAGTTGCATCAAAAGCCTCATTGACGATGACAAAGTAAATTACTTCAACGTCAATCGCAACAAGCGATTAAACGGCATTATTCCAGCTTTAACTCGTAAAAGTTTTGAAGAGAGTGGATGAAGCAGTGTGAAGTGTAGCGATGATGTGGGGCAAAGCGAGGGTGCCACAGACGCTGGAGGACCTACCCATGAGTTTTTATGCTTGGCATTTGTCTGCGTATTGGACAGCAGCATATTTGGCGGATAAGAAACCAGCAAGTATCTTGAAAAGTGCGCTTCAAGTACTTACAATTTAAGTGAATTATAGCACAATTTATTGACGATATTTAATTAGGCATTGTGACAAGATCAAAGTCTTAAAAAGATTGCTGCTTAGTGACCTTTGTATGTAGCCTGTTCAATTGCAACCTAATATCTACCATCTTTGACTTGCGTTTAATATGCATGCATAACGAAATGCATCCGTAAAACTGTGAATGTTCTTATTTTTGTACTGCATTCACTTTTTACAAAATTTGCCAGCATGACCTTTTTTTTAAAGTGCAAAAAAGCTGTCTGCAAAGAGGGCCATTTTTGCCCGACTGGTCCTTAACCCGCCAAACAGAAATCGAATTTATTTGTGTTTTAAGTTCCACTTTATATGTTACAGCGTCAAGTCACAATTACTACTTTCTTTTTGGCCGCACTATTGCGTTGTCAATAATACGTGGTAGTCCAGGACAATGTTGTTTCTCTTGGACTCTATACAATTAACTGGTAAACAAACCACACACTTACTCGTTAAATGTGTTGAGATACTCTCCAATTTATGACCAGCTCTGCAAGGTTTGTTTCTACACTACTTAAAATTAATGGGTAACTCAGTTCTTTCTCGTCATTATTTTTCAACCCACAAATCGCCCATTCTGCAAGGTAAACACATGCTTCCTTGTCTCACTTGCTGTATACTCCCTCGTTTTGGCTGCCTTCTCTTAAATTTTTAATTCAGAGTTTAGAATCTTTTGTGCAGCGCTGCTTGTCACCCGACTCCACACACTTCATCACCTAAACTTGTCCTGGCGTGTTACAGACTTTACGCCGTCTCTCTTTGCCAACTTTCGTATAAAACCTCTGGTCCGAGCCGTGGCAAATTTATGTGCTCTGGGGGCTCCATTGCTCTCCGTTATGTCTTAATATCAAAGAGGGGTTGTGGTATCATTATTTTATTTGACGTAAACTATATTTTTGAGATAAAAGAAGCGCGACTGAATAGGAGTTTCAAATAGCAATTAATTGCGCAAGCACTTACTTACAAACTGCTGGAATAAATAGGCTGCTATATACAAACAAATAAGCAACAGTTGAGAGACGCGTCAAGTTTTATTTGACCGACCGCATCGGAGAGGAGCTGGAAAAGTAATTTGTGGAAGCGATGTCGTTGCATGCATGCACGTATAGTGGCCTAGCTACCTAACTGCCACTTCTGGGTTTTTGCAAAAATACCGAGTCTTACTAAATATTGATCACATCCATAAAATAGCAACAGTGCCGTCATTTCAAAACAAATATAAAGTGTTTAGTGCTTATTTCTTACGTCGGTAGCTATGATGGTGGTACTGAAGACATGTGGATGAGGGGGGGTTGATCACCTTAGTAAACGAAGGCGTGATTGATGCTTTTGTTACATTGTTTATTTTTACGCGCGGAAAAAATTGTTTTTCCACAAACACTTTTCACGATTTTATTATTTGTTGATTAGGTTCGCCAGTGAGCTAAACTGTTTGGGCCTACTTGAAGCAATGAAATGTTCTCCACAAGCATATGGGAAAATATTTGTATAGCAACAAATGGTTCGACTGTCACTACACTTTTAAATGAGGTTTTCAGTGATGCAAAATTGTCTCCACTAGGTAGTAACCAAAGGCATCATGAAAATGATCCCTTTGCTACTGGAGAGATTATGTCACAGATGTGGAAGGCAAGAGAAAATTGTTTGATTGAATGCATGTTAGAGTGAGGTAGCACAACTCGACAACAATGTTTGTTGAAATGGTTTCTTGGTGCAGTATTGTTTCATGAATAAAGTGACAGAGAGTTGCTTGCGTTACCGAGTTCGAACACACGATACGCTCCACTTAGAATGTACAGCCAGGCTTTTGGCAACTAGACGTTGAACCTAGAAAAGACTGACCGATGAACCTGCCACCAAAGCACGCCAAGTAGCTGTGTGACTTTTTTTCAGTGATGAAGAGACTTGTATTTAAAATGCATAAAAGACTATGGCGCGCTATTTTTCATAACATACTGGTATAAAATCTGTCGTATATATAGCACATATATACGACAGATTTTATACCAGTATGACGTTGGCAAAAAAGCTGCAAGATCATCAGATGTACCTCACGGGCAAAAAAATTAAAAAGGTCTGCCAAAAGACTTGAAGCGTCTGCGACTGCAAAATCATGTGAAGGAGGTTTTCCACCATCCAGGCAACTTGATGACATTTTGTTCAAAAGATAAGTGTTTGATCTTTATGTTGAGCTCATGGCATATTTGTGAATCAGAGACATGTGTGCGCAGGGTACGAGTTGGAAGAGAGGAAGAAGTGGAGAAGCCAATTGTAATCAGTGATTATATGGAGCACATGGGTGCTGTAGATCGTGCTGACCACTATTGTGCCTCCTAATCTTTTACTCGCAAGACACTGAGATGGTGGAGGAAAGTTTTTTGGGGCCGGTGGAGGTGTGTGTGGTGAATTCTTTCATCCTGTACAAGAAAGTAACAGAACAAGGACTCAGGCACTTGGCGTACAGGAAAAACCTCATCCTGCAAGTTGTTGGAACAACTAGGAACAGTAATGCCAAAAAGCAAGGTAGGCCAAGTTCGGCAGATGATCACGAAAGGCTCTGAAAAGTACAACATTTTATCGCAAATGCCAGCAGTGGACGAAATAAAATCTGCATGGTATGTTCCACAAGGCAGCAGCAAAAATCAACTTTCTACTATTGCAAAACTTGCTCGCGAAAACCTGGTCTGCATCTAGGAAACTGCTTCAAAGATTACCATACGAAACAGACCTAAAAATAGTAGTTGAACAATGAATATTTCATTGATTGTGTTTATACCGTTTTTCTTTGCGGTAGTTGCACGACACCCGCGTAAGACGTGATTGGTTGTAAATAAATTTCGTGTTCACTACAAAAGCATTTGGAAATAAACAAGCTGCTTATGATGTGATTCTACTGCCATTAATTGCTATGATTGGGTCAGAAATCCTTACAGCTCAGAAGTAGAATTTCACAATACTCAGACTTTGCTAGAGCAAGACGAATTGATTCAACTTAGATAAGACCGTGGGGAGTAAGATTACAATTCTTCGATCTACTTTGAGTAAGTTTTTAGATGATGACTTCCAGCGAGTTTTCCAATGTGGCAAATAGACCTATTTCGAACTTGCTGCCATTTTCCATAACCTTTCTTTGAGAAGCGAGTTTTCAATCATGACCGTTATAAAAGTTAAAAAACGAGAAAAGTTGAGAGTTGTTGAGGAAGAACTGTGGGTTTGTCTTTCGTCAGTTCCTGCCCGAATACTAAATTTATGCTCCTCAAAGCAGGTCCAAATATCATACTAAAATAACTGCTAATGAGTAAAATCTGTGATGCGTTTATTGTTTTGCTGCAACGTAACCTAAGTTATGTTGAATTTCTTTTGATGTTCCGCAAGATTTTTTAAATACAAATAGTGTTCCATGGTTGAAAAAAGTTTGAAAAACACTGGTGTACAGAGCACAACTAATACTCCTTGCGACATTCTGAGAAAACTTGGCACGCAATGCGAGAATTTTCCGTTGGTGTTATCATATGCAGCTCGTTAATAAATGTACCCATGTTTGATGCACGTCCATTGCATTACACATTTGATAAACAACTGTGCAGTGAGAGTTCGGGCACATTTTACATAGATTGATTAATCATTTGATAGCTTCGGTAAAGGCAGCTACAATTAAAAATAAGAATAGACACAATGACTTGAGAGAGGCGGTTTTACCAGCACCTCCCAATCCAGTTCTCACCAGATGGTCAAGTAGGTTGATAGCACTTTCAACAATGGCAAACATCTTCCCCGTGTACGATCAGTCGTAAATAACTGGAAAGATAATGGAATTCTGTTGAAAAAGGCCAAGAAAGCTGTGACCAATACAGCGTTAGTAGTCGGTATAATGCAAAATATATCAATATCTTTCTCTTGCAGACAGTGTGCAACAACTAGAGCGGCTTGACCGCACAGCTATAAAAGCACACACATTTTTGTATGTTATGCAATTTGGAAGTGATCCAAGTAAATTGATTTAGTATCGGCTTTCCGATTCTGATATTAACATTATTGTCAATTGTTCAAATCTCAAAGTTTCTCCTCCAAAATATATCCCTCTAAGGAAAGCGCAACCAACTTAGAGTGCAATGGATGAGTCATTTTCAAAGCTGAAAAAGCTTTCGCGCAATGTTCATAACTTTAAAATCAAAAATGTTTAAAAATACATGGCCTTATACATTAACAAATAGGTAACTGTAACGCGATTTTTCGTGGAATGCTTGATTGATTACAAGTTTTACTAAACAAGAAGTTTGAAGTCTGAGTTAAAATATTGCTAGGTCAGAAAAAGTCTGACTAAAAAATTTGCTACTCAAAATAAAACTGGCCACACTAAGTGATGCAATTGGGCTTGCCCCTGTTCGGTTTTCAAACAATTACACTCAACAACATTAAGGTCAAGCGATGTAAAGATTATTTTCAGTCGCGTGGTTGTGAGATTTCTTATTTTAGCAAAGCAGGGGTAGGTTAAATTGTAGAAAGTTTTTCAAAATTTTACTGGATTTATGTACTTCTAAAAGGTTTTTTATTGCTTTCACACTTAACTCGGTGTATTACAGTCTGTTACTGCCGTATGATGGCAGTAGCAAGTTTAGTCTACAATTTCTATTTTTAAATCAAGCCAGCCGAGTATCGAACTCAGTTTTTTGTTTCAGACCGTATCGTTCACTTAATTCGCGTTGTTGGTAATTTGCGTTCAGTTTTAGGCATAATTTGTTCCCAAATCTCGTGTATTTTATTTTGCAAACGTTATTAAACAATTGAACAGTTTCTTTACAAAGCAATTTCAAGAACGGATTAGAGCGTTATCGCAGATGTGTAATAAAGTCTTAAATTTTTTGATGTTTAGAATCCTAAAATTTATTTGTATCAACGTTGTGCTAATGCAATTAACTTTAAGCAAATGAAGAGTCACAATTGCCAGTAAGTTCGTAATGAATGGAAGCATGGATCGCTCTTGGGAATAAAGGTGTGGAGTTTCTAGTAAACTTCTTCAACAGACTTCTACAAGCGAAGAAGATGCCAGATGAATGGAGGAGGAGCGAGCTCGTACCTTTGTACAAAGGTAAAGGAGACATCAAAGAATGTGCAAATTACCGGGGGATTAAGTTGATGAGCCACACTATAAAACTGTGGGAGAGGGTAATAGAAGCAAGGATAGGGAAAGAGGTGACGATCGCTGAGCAACAATTTGGGTTTTTGCCAGGAAGGAGTACCATCGACGCAATCTTCTGTTTGAGGGTGCTGTTGGAAAAGTGGACAGAAAGGCAGAAGGCAGTGCACTGTGCCTTTAATGACTAGGAGAAGGCATACAACAGGGTACCCGGAGAGGAACTATGGGAATGCTTGCGGTTAGCTGAAACATCAGAGTGCTGCATCAGGGTTATTAAGGACATGTATGTCGGAGTGCCAACAACTGTGAGAAGTGCAGCAAGGTTGACTAAGGAATTCAAGATAGATGTTGAACTTCACCAAGCCTCAGCACTCAGCCCATTTCTTTTTGCCATCATCATGGACAAGCTGACGGAGGACATCAAGAAGAACGCATTATGGGATATGCTGTTTGCAGACGACATTGTCTGTCTAGGCAAAATCATAGGGAGCTAGAGGATGATCTCGAAATTTGAAGAAATGTATTGGAGAGAAGAGGCCTGAAAGTGAGCCGGACCAAGACCAAGTATTTGAAGGCTGGGGGTGTGGATGATGGAGAAGAGTTGAAGCTGCAAGGAGAAAAGGAAAACAGAGCGAAAAACTTCAAATACCTGGGTTCGACAGTTAGCAGCGATGGAAGATGGGAAGAAGTGAGGAGAAGAATTCAAGCAAGCTGGATGAGTTGGAAGGTGTCAAGAGTTCTGTGCAACAGCAAATTATCAGCAAGGGTAAAGGGTAAAGTGTACAAAAGTGTTGTTAGACCAGCCATGCTATATGGAATGGAAACGGTGGCAGTGACGAAGAGACAGGTGGGAAAAATGGAAGTTGCAGAGTTGAAAATGGTGAGATGGGCACAGGGAGTGACAAAAAAGGACAAGAAAAAAACGAATACGTGAGAAGGACTGTGAAAATTGTAAAGCTAGGAAACAAACTTCAGAATACAAGGCTACGCTGGTATGGACACTTGAAAAGGAGAGAAGAATACTACGTGGGGAAAAAGGATGATGGAGATGGCGGTGCAAGGTAGAAAGAATAGAGGAAGGCCAAATAGTAGGTGGATGGATTTGGCGCGAGAAGACATGCAAAGGGGTGGAGCTAAGGAGGGAGACAAAGTCGATTGGGACCAATGGAAAATACTTTCGCACTGTGGTGACCCCAAACAGGGAGAAGCCGAAAGAAGAAGTTGAGGCGGTGAGACTTCAACCAACTGCCCATGTGATGGCCACTAATTCCAATCGCCGTCACACAGTCCTTTTTCATGATACATGGTGATGAAACGGTGTCCGATTACTCAATATTAAGCAAACAAAATGTATCTGTGTACTTGTAGGATTTGTTATGCTACCTTTTATAATATTGGGCATTTATGTATAATTGTTGTTTTATGTAGAGATATTGTTACTAATAGACAATCAATAATCAGATGTCAAATCACGTGATTCATACGCAGAAAAACTCCCCGATGATGATATGAAAATATGTAATACTGACAGCAATCAACTTGAAACAACGAAATTCCAGAATTAAGAGAAACCTAGCCATGAAATCAGCTCGCCAGAAACGAGCAAAAATCTTGAAAACCCAACCCAAAAAATCCAGAGAAAAATCATACTAAGAGGAATGGATAAAATCGAAATTTTCTACAACACTTCATGAATATCCTCACATGATAATGATAACGCATTGTTAAAACCTGGTACTCCCAACAAATACTTTGTTGCTTTATCATCAGTTTTTCTACTAGTGGCTTCGCTCAAAAACAAACATGTATTATTTTCAAAACAACGGAAAATGTCTCAATATTTCCTCAGCGAAAATAAAAATCTTGACTGGAATGCTGATTCAATTTATCAAACAAACTCTGGTCGAACACACGAGATCTCCGCTCCCAATTTGGCAAAGCATGAAAGCATTGCGGTTTCTGGCTAAGCATTAGCTGCTCAAACA
Source organism: Trididemnum clinides (assembly GCA_963675345.1). Taxonomy (NCBI): domain Eukaryota; kingdom Metazoa; phylum Chordata; class Ascidiacea; order Aplousobranchia; family Didemnidae; genus Trididemnum; species Trididemnum clinides. The sequence goes on along the minus strand of OY776287.1, from coordinate 5,181,255 downwards.
TTGATTTCAAAATGTTTTGTCTGGAAAGTCTATGTCGGATTCCATAGATCAGGGGTTTCCAAACTACAGCCCGCAGACTGGATTCAGCCCAGATGTTGATTTTATCCAGCTTGCGAAGCGCTCATTAAAAATTCTAATTGAAGCAACAAAATTATAATTTTCCATTTTTTGGTAATGATTTATTTGTATAAATACTACATAATGAAAGGGAGTAGCAAATAATGCCAATCCAATAGCAGTATAAACTTTCAGTACCCTGAAAATATCTGGTTCAGCACTGTTTCGTCACAAGTTTTCGTTATAGTGAAAGTGCCTAGTTTTTAACAATCGCGTTATCTCTTAGCCGCGAAGAACCTGTTAAAACGTATGGGAGTGCAGTTAAATTTCTAGCTTATATAAACTCAATACGTGTTGATGTTTTTTTTTGTTCTATTTCTCAAAATGGGAACATTAGTTAATATTGGAGTGAATAGGAAAGTACATGTACTGATAAAAGAGAAAAACATTAAATAGTAGAGCCTGTTCATGCTTTCATAAAGTCGATGAATAGAGCAAACTTAGCCTACAGTGTTATTACTAGGGCAATTTTTTGTCATTAAAGTTATATTTTTTTAGAAGGTCTGTTTTTTATAAAATACCCAAAAATTCAATTAAAACTTTCGTACGATGTTTGATAACGGAGTTAAAAAGTCATATTAAAGTCATATTTTACACCATAAGTCATAAAAAATATTTTCGGTCATACAAGTCATAAATTTAGTCATTGCTCCCATATTCAGTAGGATATTCATGGTGCAAAGACAGAACGTTAGATTAACAACGATTGCAAAGCTTTGCTATCTCCATTATTGTTATGACTCTGTGACGCCATAGTTATCTTGCTCAAAAATATCGAATTAATTAATTTATTTCCTTGTATAAGTTCTAACGAATCAGCTACACTAGTTTGCAAGTTGTAATTTTAGTCTCAAGCACAGATATTGCTCTTTTGCTACAACACCATCAACTGTCGAAATAGTCGTAATGCTTTTGAAACTCGTAAAAGCGCTAGGCTAGAAGTCACAAGTTAGAAAATAAATTATGTCGTCATAACCACAAGCAAAAGAAAATTATTTTAACACGTGCGTGTTCCTTAACGCATTTTAGCTTATTTAGCAAGCGTATGAATTAGCAAGTGTTCCTTAACAGCAAGTTTTAGCAAACAGTATGGGAAAAACTACAGAATCAAAAGTAGTAAAAACAAAAAGGTATGTAAAGCAATATCCCCAAGAGTTTTCTTGCAATCCCCAGAATGATCTTTATTGTCAGCTTTGTGCCACCATCGTCAGATGTGACAAGCGCTTTCACGTGGAACAACATCGAAAATCGGCAAAACACCAAAAGAAAATTGCACCGGCAAAAAAGACCTTAAACAAACAGTCTTTTGTCCCCATTTGCCAACGGGATTTTACAAAAAAGGTTGTAACGGCATTCTTAGAGGCTGACATCCCACTTTATAAGCTTCAGCATGCCAGTATTAAAAAGCTATTAAACTCAGAGTTGGGGAAGCATTGCCCTTCTGAATCAGCATGTCGAAGCCATGTTAAGGAATTGGCTGCTAAAGAAACTGAACGCCTTAAGGAATTGTTTGCTGCAAAAGCATTGTTTTTGGTCGTAGATGAGGCTGAGGTATCTGGTCAAAAGTATGTCAATATTTTAGCAGGGCTGATGGAGGAACCTGAAAAAACATATTTAGTCAACTGCAAACCATTAAATGGCAACTCCAATAGCTCCAATATTTTTACAATTGTTGACGACACCCTCAAGAACATGAATATTGTTCGTGAGAAGTTTTTGCTGCTACTCAGTGATGCTGCAAGGTACATGATAAAAGCAGCTGAAACATTAAAAATCCTGTATCCACGCCTGCTCCATGTTACTTGCATCGCACATTTGCTGCATAATTGTGCTGAGCATATACGTGCACATTTTAAAGCTGCAGACAATTTGATATCGTCTATAAAAGCAGCAACCATAAAAAACAAAGACCGACATGCTTTGTTCACCGCAGCTGGTTTGCCGGCACCACCACAACCTGTTTTGACTCGTCGGGCCACGTGGCTGGAGGTATCTTTCTACTACGCAGAAAACTTCCAAATTATCAAAAACATTGTTGACAATTTTGAAGATGGTGGAAAACTGGTTGAGCAGGCAAAGGAAGCCATAGCAGAACCTGCAGTTTTCGTCGAATTAAGGCAAATCTATGGTAACTACCGAGATATTGCCATCCTAATCAAGGGAATTACCACTTCATCGAATACAATTGTTGCTGCTTCGGAAGCCATTCAAAATCTCCACTTTGGTGACGACCCATGTGAGATAAAAAATTATGTTCAAAGTCGTCTAGCTAGAGGTAGCGACTTCCTTAAAATTGCCGCCGGTAGTGGTGCACATCTACCAGATCATTCTCCTGCTGAGGTAGCGCTGCTTCAAAGAGCACAGCCAACTTCGGCTTCTGTGGAACGCTCTTTCTCTATACTGAAAAAAATGCTATGTCCTGGACGCAATTTTTACAAAGACAATGTCCATTCGTACTTGATTATGCGGTTCAACTGTTCGAAATAAATGATAATGAGTTCAATACTCCGACTCGGCTGCATAGTTTTTAAGAACCAGACAGAAAAAATTAGGTCATATTTAAAGTCATATTTTAGGAAAAATTAGGTCATAAAAAAATTGCCCTAGTTATTACCGAAAGAGTGGTTTGTTCAAAGTACTTACGGGAAAGAATGAACATATGGGTCTACCGTCTGCTTCTACATGTTGATCAACAACTTTTGTGTGCACGTGACGGAAGTTGAACCAAGTACTAAATTTGTGCCAAATTTATTTGTTCAATCGATTCAGCCAAAGTTCTAAGCAGTGCGTTTCTTAGTCCCGCAATAATAGCCAAAGTACTGAGCAAACTATAACTTATCTAACCTACCTTGCTCTCTTGTCTTTTGTTGCAATACAATGTGGAACGGAAAAAAAATAAAGTGCACTGCAACTGATGGTGGTAAAGACATGTGTGGCACTGTAACAACTTTGCTTGGGCAAATATTCAAAGCTGCTGAAACTGTCGGTTGCTACAAACCTAAGTTCTTTCATTGTCTGGTTTCCAAACAGGCGCTGTGCGGAAAATATTTAGATTAGTCTTGCGCAACTGAATGCGTAGTTCTAACAGAAGCACTTGAGTATCACTAGATTCTTGCACTTTTACATGAAACAAAAGCAGAATACCCAGATTTGCTACACCATACATCAGTTCGTTAGCTCAGCTGCATTTTGGCATGATTTTTGCAAGCTAGAGTAAAATTGAGAAGTTTTTGAATAAAACGAATCATTCTCAACAATTACTTGCGAGCACTGAATGACTTCGGAAATTGGCCTCTACTCTAGGTTTGACAGAACATCTGAACAAATTGTATCTTAGCTTGCAAGATGAAACTGCACTTATCTGTGATATCTATCCAAAGTGAAAGCATTTTAGCAAGAGATCTTTGTCGTTGAGTCTCAACTGATAGAGATGCTTCGCACAATTTCTATATTTCTCGTAAGTTTGCAGAAGATATCCTTGACAAATTGAAATTACAGTTCCAAAAGCGTTACTAATTCTGATGCGAATGCAACTGGAATAAGAATATTCCTAAATCCATTTGCTTATAATATGGTAGAACTTCCTGCCTGAAACCCGAATGGAGGTAACTGACTTGCAGTATAACAGCATACTCAAGGTCAAATACAAAAAAGCAGACCGAACAAATTTCTACAAATGTCGCTCAAATGATAGATATGGCTATTCAAAAAACTTTACAGAAGAATATTGTCAATTTTCGGAACAAAATACTGCTGTGAAAAAACCTTTTGTAAGAAAAAAATGTCAAATCATGCGACAGATCTGTTGTAACATTTGCAAGCAATGCTTATGACTAGAAGCACAAACTTCAAACCTCAGTTAGTCATGATGTTGTCACATAAAAAGCAGTTTCATGTTTCACATTAGCTATCACAAGTAAGTGGCAACTTTAATTTGGTGTTTTTTGCTAGTGAACGACAGACCTTTGTTCGTAATTAACCAGTGTAACTCATGCATGCAGTTTCATGTCTCAGCATTTTAGACCTACCGCACGTTTTGCATTACCTCCAGCCCATGCACGAAAAATTTGTTTATCTGGCCCTCATAGTAAAAGTTCGTTAAGCCCTGCCACAGAGGGTCGGCTTAGTTGGTACCGTCAAGTACACGGAGCAATTCTTCATGTCCATGAAGCAATTGCTTTGTGTAGAAAAAAAATTAGCTGTCTAAATTAGCTGCAATAGCAAGCATTACAATAAAATTCCCAACTGCCCACAGAAAATTTCCAAAAAGTACGAAGGAAAAACGATCTTGTGTCGTGGATGGTAGAATTTTTGTCTTAAGTCAGTGTGGATGACTTGTCTGAAACTGATGCAATGTAGTAGTTTTTGTCAGTGGTTTAGTTAAAGAAGTGCGTTTCGCCATAAATCATGTTCTGTTTGCAAGCAGTAGTTAGTTGCAAGTGATGACACTCTTCATATTCAAATTGTAGACCTGAGAACGTCGGAAATTGTTTGACATTGTCAATTGTCATAGTCTTCTATCCCAACCAAAATTAGCATCACTTTAACATCCCTATGAGTGCAATGTTATCATGCTATTGCAGCTCACTGAAGCTGTCAGAAACTGATTGCTTACAATGAATAGTCAACGATCTGGGTTTGTACATGAAGTGTCAGGCATGGCAAAACAGTGTGATTGTACCTGATTTGGTTTACTCGTGCCCTTTTTGTTTAATCTTTTTTTTTAATGATTTTGCGTGCTTGCCCGTATCTAAAATGAGTAATTAATCCGATTTGCGTAGTTTGCCTAGCGCATCTCGCACTACAATCTATTTGGATCTCCTTTGTTGCAGTAGCAGTAGTAGTTTGTTCTTTGTTAAGGAAGCTGGGCACCTGTTTAGAATTATTTTAGTTTTCGGATAGCATGTAGCTTTAGTTAGAATTTGTTTAATTAACAACATTTTTATTTGATCTAGACTTGTGTAGCTAGTACTTATGTTCATAATCTATCCTGTCTCTGAAATCTATTTCAGCTCGCCACTTTTGTAAGTAATTAGTTTATTAATTCGTTTATGAGCACATTATTTGTTATTTTATGTTTTAGGGTTACGAGAGAAAATACATCTACGTAAACCAAGCGAGTGTTTGAAACAGAGGCACGCGGTGTTCCCCAAATCAGTAACCAAAAAGCGGCTACAAAGCTTGGTGAGATTGTTCTTGTTTTGTTTGAATAAAAATCGCTTAGAATGGAGAGATATGCTCGACTAAAAGCACGGAGAACAAGTTTGAAAAGTTCTGTGACGAGACAATTGAATAGCTTGGGAAACTATATAAACGTGGACACTCTAAGTAAATCAATTTTTGAACAAAAAAGATCTTCCCTACAGTCAGTGTTGCCAATTTAGCACATTTTGTGCTAAATTTAGCATATTTTACTCCTAGTTAGCATCTCAGCAACTTGATTTAGCATATAGCATCTTTTTTAGCTCTATCTTTTAGTAGTTTAGCATATTTTTAGCACATTGAAATTTGTCTGGTTTACGTTGCGTTGATGGTGTAATACCATGTGTCCTCACTAATCATACCTGGTTCTATGTGAAGTGTGATGACAATAGGTACTATTGCTAGCCCTTCCTAATATCAAGATAAGACTTTAGATATTCGTGATTATAGATATATCTTAGTTGTTAAAATGAGTGATGCCTAATAAAAAATATTCGCAGAAATTTAGGAAGGAATGGCTACAAGTGAAAGAATTCAGTTCGTGGCTGCGTGAAGTGCCGGGTGACAATACCAAAGCGCACTGCAAGTTCTGCAGATGTGATATTTTGGCAAAACACAGTCTGTTGCAGAAACATATTGACTCAAAGAAACATAAATCTTGTATTCCGTTTGAGAGCGCTCCTTTGACCAATTATTTTGTTTCTAAATGCAATGAAAGTGCAAGAGTTGAAGCTGGATTTGCTTTAAACATATGCTGCCATTCATCTATTAACACCTGCGATCACCTCGTGGACTTTTGCAAAGCGACAATTAAGGACAGCTCTGTTCTTTCAAAAATCAAAATGCATCGAACAAAATGTTCTTCAATAATCAAGAATGTTCTTAGCGAACATTTTGAGGATTTAATTTCTGATATTGGCGAAAGGAAATTTAGTTTACTGTTAGATGAGAGCAATGACGTATCTGTAACTAAGATTCTTGAAGTTGCCATAATTTATTTCAGCATAAAGCACCACAAGATAATTCACACATTTCTAACTTTGATTGCTTTAGAAAAATGTGATGCAGTGAGTATTGTAACAGCCTTGAAGGAAGAACTTTTGAGACTAAAACTGAACATTTCTAAGCTTATTGGAATTGGTACAGATAATGCATCGGTCATGACAGGCGTCAACAATGGAGTTTACAAACAATTGAAAGCTGATGTTCCTAATTTAATTCTTATCAGATGTGTCTGCCACTCGATTCAGTTAGCAGTTTCTCATGCTTCAAGTGAAGCACTACCACGAAGCTTGGATTATTTAATAAGTGAGACATACAGTTGGTTTTCACATTCGGCGACTAGACAGATTGCTTACAAGCAAATCTATCAAACAATTAATGACAGCAAAGTGCCATTAAAGATAGTAAACACATCAGATACCAGATGGCTATCAATTGAACCAGCAATAAGTCGAATTCTTAATCAGTGGCTTGAGCTTAAGACTCATTTCGAAGTTGCAAGACTTACTGACAAATGCTACAAAGCTGAAGTATTGTATAACATGTATAGAGACGAAAAACATTTATTATACTTATTGGCTCTGCATCCAGTTTTGGTACAAGTCCAAAAAGTGAACAAGGTGTTCGAATCAAATGATGCTGACAAGACTAAGTTACTGGATGATCTTACACGATTAATGAGAGAGCTTGCACGATCAATAATGCTACCAACTTCAAGAATTGATCCCCTACTCAGTGACATACAGAGTCACTTGGATCCTGAACCAAATCTTGGCTTTCGTTTTGAAAGAAAAGCAACGGAATTGATAAGTGATAAAAAAATAAGCAAAGAAGACATCAAAATCATCAGAGAGCGAACAAAGAATTTTCTGTTTCTTCTTTTTCAACAGCTTAAACAGAGGTTACCAGACAATGTCTCAGTACTGAAACAAATAACATGTTTTTCAGTTCAGAACACACTGAAGCACATCAAAGAACCTGTTTGTGCCATATTGCAAGTCATGCTGACTACTGATGATGAAATCGCTGCCGCAGAATTACAGTATAATAACATCCATTTGAACAATTGGAGCAATATCTCTAAAACTGAAGATTTCTGGGTTGAAGTTGATTCCTTCAGAGATTCTTCAGGTGTTAATCCCTACAAAGAAATTTCTGAGTGTGCCTTAAATTTACTTGCTCTGCCCAATTCTAATGCCGAAATTGAGAGAGTTTTCAGTATGATGAATATTACCAAGAGCAAGTTGAGGAACAGAATGCAGTTGCCTATGTTGAATGCAATATTGAAGGTGAAATACGGCGTAAGGCGTCATGGAAAATGCTGTAAAAATTATGATTTGCCTGCATCAGTTATCAATAAAATAGGAACAATGGCAACATATAGAGATACTAGCACCCAGGAGTCTCAAGAACAGCCCCAGCCGAGCACCAGCTTATTTGAGCCAAACATGTACTCATGTGAAGAGGACGATCTTGATATCTTCTTTGATGTTTAGCATATTTTTAGCATATCTCATTTACCATTTTAGCATATTTGGCATCTTATGTTGGCAACCTTTGGCATTTTTTCATGATCCCAGTTTGGCAACACTGCCTACAGTCAACTCTCAGTAGTTTGCGATCTAATTTAGATGCCATCTCCGAGACCTTATTAATCGTGCCCGGAGATGAGCATGAAAATGCATTACAAGATTTGGAAAAAAATGAGCTTGAATATGAAACTAGGGAAGACGACCTCGCTAATTTACAACAAGTTTTTGACGCAAGAATGGCAGAAGCAGAATCTAAATCTAAACCTACTGAAATATCTAGTACCAAAACAAAGCCTAAATTTAAACCAAGGGATCTTCGTATTCCCAAATGGGACGGTGATGTTGTTAATTTCAATTCGTGGAAATTGCGCATAACTGATTATTTCAAGTTAACGGGGCTCGATAGTGATCAAGAGCAATTAGCTATTTTGTTGTATGAAGAAGCTCTCCCTGCCACGTTGCAACTTACTCTGCAAGATTGCGTGTCTGTACATGAAGCTAATGGCGTTTGGGAAAGACTTCATGAAAAATTTCCCCCGGAAAGCATACCTAGAGCTATTTTGTTTAAACTAAAGGAAACAAAACCAATGGCCTCAAATTCCGCGCGTGAAATTAGAAGAGTGCTAGAAAAAATTAAGGAATATTCTCGTCGCGCTAAAGATGCTAATTGCAATGGCGATTTGAATTGTCATGTTACTCTCGATTTAATCGAACAAAAACTCACAACTACTTTAGTTCGCAATTTTCGTCGTTATTTGCATTCCGAAAATGAACAAGCCTCGGTTGATACGCTTATCAAATTCCTGCAAACTGAAACAGAGTTGGAAGAAAGATTCGCAAATGAATTGTCTTTGAATGTAACTAGTAAACCGAAAAGCTCCACGATCAATCAAGTGCGCTCAAATTCTGATGATCGTTGCACTTTATGTAACAAATCACGCCATAAGTTTGTTGAATGCGAAAAATTTATGAGTTATTCACCCCAACAAAGAACTGACGCAATGAGACGCCTACATCGGTGTTTTACTTGTCTTTCACCAATGCACAAAGATCCTAGAGACTGCTATTATCGGCGCCGATGCACGAGTTGTAGTCGATCTCATCACACTTTACTAGCTTGCGTATCCAAACCTGAGCAAAACAAGATTCGCGTTGAAAATTCTCAGCAAAACTCTTCGCTAAATGCCAATGCTTCAAGCTTTCAACCATCTCAGCCTTCTGTACGATCGACAAATGAATGTGCACCTAACTTTCGTTACTCGCCCACGGCTTTGGTAGAATTATTAGACACTAACGGTAGCCTACTTGGCATAAAGCCGTAGCTCTTTTTGACTCCGGAAGTGATGTTACTTTAATTAAAAAGGACATTGTAAAGAAACTTCAGTTAGAGCGTCATCCAAAAACTTTTAAGTTTGGTGTAGCTGGTGGCGGCTATCGCTATGAAAAGTCTGCTATCGTGTCGGTTTGGATTCGTCGCTTCGACAAAAGGTCTTGTCGATACAACATTAATGCTTTAGAATTAGAAAAGCCAGCTCACCCGTCTCACTGTTTAAAAAACGAGTTGTTTGAAGACCTTTCTTATCTAAAAGCAATCAAAAAGTATTTGCCTAAAGAAAACAGCGAAGTTGACATATTGATTGGATATGATTATGCGAATTTAATAGCCCCTATGTCCTATCTAAAACATCCTACTGAACCGGACAATTATCCTACAGCTGCAGAAACGTCTTTAGGGTGGTATGTTTTTGGACCTAATCAATCAGAATCCCTTCCTGAGGGATTTGTACAATCGCAACATGTCCGTTTGGTTGAGAATGATTTACTTTGCGTAAAGTCTTGGTATGAAGCGAATTTATCTGGGGTCAAGCCAACTGAAATATGTACTTGTTCTAATAACGATATAAAAGAATCCCAGTTCCTAAAGCACGTGAAAAAGACTATTCATCTGACTAAAGATGGACGTGTCGAAGTGTCTATGCCCTGGAAAGAAGGCTTTCCTGTTTGTCTGAAATTTAATAGGCATCAGGCTTTGTCTAATCTAAAATTGCTTGGACGCAGACTCGTGAAATCCAATCTATTGCAAAGCTACAACGAGGAGATGAGCCAGATTATCAAAGAATTCGCAGAACCTGTTCCAGAAGAAGAAATTTCTCGGCAAAATGGCTGGTATTTGAATCACTTTCCAGTTCTCAGTCCAGGAAAATCAACATCCTGCAGAATTGTATGGAATTCCGCCGCGAAGTACAATGGATTTTCACTCAATGATTGTCTTCACAAAGGACCAGACTTGCTCAACAACCTATTTCATGTCCTGATTGCTTGGCGCAACAACACTATTGCTATTGCTGGTGACATAAGGAAGATGTTCAATCAAATTGAAATGAAGCCCGCTGATAGAATCTATCACAGATTTTTATGGAGAAACGGAAATATCCGTCAACCACCCAATGACTATCAATGGAAACGACTTCCTTTTGGAGACAAACCCGCACCTGATCTTTCCATTAGTGCCCTCCATTATCTAGCTGATAAACTGTCATCAATGCATCCCCCATTGCCTCGCAAATTATCAAGCATCACTGTTACATGGATGATATTGTCACTTCGCTCCCTTCTGAAGATGAAGCGATCATAGCCAAAGAAGGTATCAATGTGATATTAGCTAAGGGAAAATTTTCTGTCAAAGGTTGGCACTCGAATTCATTAAAAGTTGATGAGTTTCCTGACCAACCAACATTGTGCGTGTTAGGTCATAATTGGGATAAATCTAATCATATGTTCAAGCCCAAAATTCCCAATTTAAAAATAACCGACTCTCTTACTAAAAGAACCATCCTTGGGGTTATCTCAAAGTTTTGGGATCCTATTGGAATTTTCGCTCCTGTCACCTTACGGTTACGAATATTGCTTCAATCTTTGTGGCTTTTGCGTATATCCTGGGACGACCCTGTAAGCAGAGAAATTGAATCAAACGTATTGTATATAATCGAAGAAATGCAAGCTCTCAATCGAGTGGAACTGCCACGATCTGTAAAACCTGACAATGTGACTGGCAATGCAGAACTCCATGGATTTTGTGACGGAGGAGAGCAAGCATATGGTGCCGCAATTTGGCTGCGGTGGCCTACCTCAGATGGATTTATTCTTCGATTTGTTGCTGCTAAATCCTTTGTAGCGCCCATCAAACGGAAATCTACACCGAGACTGGAGCTGCTGGGTGCACTCATCCTCTCTCGTATGCTGACTTCTATTAAAACTATCATTGCTGCTTCTAATGTGTATATGTGGACTGATAGCGCTGTTGTTCTTCATTGGTTATCTAAGCCCTCATCGAAATTTAAGGCCTTCGTTTCAACTCGTGTACAAGAAATTCAAGAAAGTTTGTCCGATATCCCTGCATGTTTTAAATACATTGGTAGCAAATTAAACCCTGCTGATGCATTAACGAAACCTATTCATGTTTCTAAGCTAGCAAAATGGCATTTAGGGCCTCAGTTTCTTGTATTGCCTCCAAAAGAATGGCCTCTAGGTAAACCCCCTTTGGATAAACTTTCCTCAACGGCACAAGGTGAGGAAAAATGTCCTCCTCCTTTTGTACTGCACTCAGAACAGTTGATCGATTTTACATCACATTTATTAGCACGTATTTCGTCATGGCAAAAATTAGTTCGGGTAGTGGCATGGTTAAAAAGACCTTTAATAAATCGCGAGAATAGAATTTCTATTTTAACGTCACGTGAACTAACCAATGCAAAATTGTGTTTGTTTTGGATCGCACAGGATTATTTGAGAGAGCCTGAACAACAACGACTTCGTAAAAGAATGAATCTGAAGGCTCCAAACACTCAACCTGCCCTCCTTCGCATATGTGGACGTTTATCAAACTTTTCGTATAACGATGAAGTAACCAAACCTATTGCCCTGCCTAGCAACAACAAAATTGTGGTATTATACGCAGATTATATGCATCGAAAGCTCGGGCATCAAGGTTATCGTGTAGCTATTCTTAATTTGCGTGTAGAAAGTATTTACATTCTACGTGGCAAACAACTATTGAAGCAAATTGCTGCCCGATGTATAACTTGTCGAATCAATAGACGCAATTTGATGAAACAGCAGATGGGACAATTGCCCACATTCAGATTTAAAGTAAACCATCCCCCTTTTACATCAGTTTCTATGGATTTTTTTGGCCCCATTAAACTTCGAAAAACAAGAAATGTTGTAATCAATGGATGTGTATTACTGATAACTTGCAACACCACAAGAGTCGTTCACCTTGAAGTAACTGAAACTCAATCTACAAATGATTTTATCTTAGCTTGGCGACGTTTTGTATCTAAACGAGGTACTCACCCTGTTCATGTTTTTAGTGATCAAGGAAAAGCGTTCATTGGTGCTGAAAACCCCATCAGACAATGGATTAGTGGGTGGAATAAAACAATCATAGCTGACTTTATGGCCACTCATCACACTTCATTTATGTTCGAGTGGAAGTACAATATTTCACAAGCTAGTCATATGAACGGAGTGGCAGAATCGTTGATAAGAAGCTGCCGCAAAGCCTTTGATGCAGCTTCTAACTACCGCACTCGAGCATACACTCGAAATGAGTGGAAAACTATTGTTGCAGAAGCTAATTATCTTTTGAATTCCAGACCTTTGTTTCCTAAATCTGTTGATGATCTAGATGAAGAACCCTTCACTGGGAACACACTGCTTTATCCGCACGGACAACCCTCAATTCCACAACCTCAAATGATCGAGCCATTGGACCCCCGAATATCCTATAAATCCGTTCAATCTTTCGTTAAAAAATTTTGGGAAGCGTGGATTCGCCACATGCCACCACATTTACTTTTTCGAAATAAATGGTTCCGGCCACGGAAGAATCTGAAAACAGGAGATTATGTAATAATACTGGAACCCGGGATGAAAGGCCGAGCTGCGCCCCGCGGTTTATGGGAACACGCCATTGTCACTAAGACTTTCCCTGGGATTGACGGACTTGTACGAAAATGCGAATTGCGTCTCTCTGGTCAACGAACGCTAATACGATCTATTCACAAACTTTGCTTAATAGCAACCGCTGAAGAACTGAACTATGATAGTTAGACCTACTGTTTTGTTATTGCGTGTAATGTATATTTATTCCGTGTGACGATGTATAATTTATTTGATGTGCTTATTGTGTTTTGACTCCACTTTGTCCCCTCTGGTTCCGGGTTTTACCAAAAATAAGTTTTGTTAACGCTGCTCAATTTCTTTCCGCGCTTGGCGGGGAGTGATTTGGTTTACTCGTGCCCTTTTTGTTTAATCTTTTTTTTTAATGATTTTGCGTGCTTGCCCGTATCTAAAATGAGTAATTAATCCGATTTGCGTAGTTTGCCTAGCGCATCTCGCACTACAATCTATTTGGATCTCCTTTGTTGCAGTAGCAGTAGTAGTTTGTTCTTTGTTAAGGAAGCTGGGCACCTGTTTAGAATTATTTTAGTTTTCGGATAGCATGTAGCTTTAGTTAGAATTTGTTTAATTAACAACATTTTTATTTGATCTAGACTTGTGTAGCTAGTACTTATGTTCATAATCTATCCTGTCTCTGAAATCTATTTCAGCTCGCCACTTTTGTAAGTAATTAGTTTATTAATTCGTTTATGAGCACATTATTTGTTATTTTATGTTTTAGGGTTACGAGAGAAAATACATCTACGTAAACCAAGCGAGTGTTTGAAACAGAGGCACGCGGTGTTCCCCAAATCAGTACCTATAATCTATCGGACATAAAATATGGTGCTGGGGATTCTAATTATGATGCCATCACGTGTGCATTCAACTGTTTTGCTAAAAGAGCTAAAAGCATCTCAATGAGTCTAACTTGGACTCCACCTGCGACATTGTCTCGGACAGCAAGAAAACTAACAGGCAACAACGCCATTTGTTGAAGTAGCTTGAGCACTAATTCTCTGACTGGGTCTGCAGACTTCTAGGAGTCCATGAGCAACTTTCAAGGGAACTGTGCAAAATCCATTAGTTTTTAAGCTACAGATTAAGTTTGTTCTCTTTTGCAATGAATTCATGGACTTATAAAGCGATTAGCCTTAACAATGGTTTGCCGTTTGTCCTTTGTCCGTGTGGTCTATTTTGCCATAATTTTATCGCATCAGTCTTTGAAACCTCATTTTCTTTTTGTTACCAAGACAATTCAGCATCTGTTTCAGTCAGCGTAAATGCGCCTTCAGAGTCGTTGTACTGGTGAGCTGTTTTTAGTTAGTAAATAAAAAAAATGAATGCTGATTAGATTAAATCAGTTAATGTTGTTAGTGACTGAATATTATTAATTTTGCTTCATAAAAATTTTGCATCACTTTTATACCAATAGGACTACGGATAAGCAATAAGCCTTAATGTGACTGGTGTAATGCTGTTTGAAGTCAGGAAACAATGAAACCTGGTAAACTCAAGCATCATCTTCAATCCACACAATCCACAACATTCGGAAAAAGATCTAGGTTTCTTCAAACGCAACAAGGTCAGATTTAAATGGTATAAGTTTGATTCCGATGGCTGTTTTCAACAACACATCAAAGCCCTAATTAAGGCATCCTACGGAACTGCATTTGCAATTGCTAAGCAAACTAAACTTAAGTCCATTGGTGACACAATGGTGAAACTTTGTGCTGTGACGATTAAGAGAAGAATTTCACTCATGTCTTTGAATGTGAAACAGCAAGCTATCAGTAAAATGGAATCATCTTTTTTTTGCCTTTCAAGTTGCCAAAAGCATTGATGTTGCTTAATGATCATAATTACTTGTTTTTGTAAGCTACATACATGAACACAACATAAAAAATGTATTTTTATTTTGCACCTCTTTAAAAACTGCTACAAAAATTGAACGTATTTTTGAAAATATTTCCACATTTTTTGGGGCAAAAAGATTACAATAGAATAAGATATGTGGGATTTGTACAGATGATACACGTACAATGCTGGGGTTAAAATCAGGATTTTAGGCAGAAGTAACACAAAGGCCTTTCATAGCATCATACATCATCATGCTCTTGCCAATAAACACAGCCTAAATATTTGAAAGAAGCGCTTGATTTTGCAATAATGCTTGTCAGTGATATCTGGGGAGTAAGCTCTCGTTTAACCCTTTGAGCGTTAGTTATTTTTTCAAGGAATCTGTGGAAATAGTCTTATATCATGTAAAAATAGGGTATTTTAAACTTGATATATCAAGGCCCAGTTAATGAATATTGAAATTTTTTAAAAGTCTACCCTTAAAATAACATTTTCTCTTTCATTTGGTCAATGAAAGAAAACCAAATTTTAATGGGAAGTACGCGAAATTAAAAGTAGGAAATATATGGTTTTTATATATTTTTATGTAAAATATTGGTCTGTCGAGTTCATATTTTCTATATAGCATCATGCAAGACTTTAGTATTTCTGTGATTAGAGAAATGCTGGAAAAACATGGAACTGTTACAAAAACATTTAGTCATAGAATAGCTAGAGCTGATGCTTCAGATCGCTTGCAGGGTGCTGCCTATGTTAGTAGACACCATCTCGAGATGCTCAAAAAGGTTGGCAACAGACGAGTCCAAAAGTACTGTCATGTGTGCAAGAAGTCGGAAGAAAACCAGGCAAAAAAAGTTTCAATGTGGTGTGCAGCTTGCAAAATACCTTTGTGTGTTGATTGTTTTGTTGTGTATCACACTAAAAAAAATTATTAGTTTTCAAACTTTTTCTATAAGAAGGACTTTATTTCTAAAAAGACTGTTTTTTTTATGACAAAAACTGCTTTTTTTTAATTAAAAGGACACGTTTTTTTTAAAAGGAAGTGTTATTTTTATGTTATACAAGTGAAATGTGTTTACATTAGCAAAAAAGGAACTGTTTATTCATCGCCTCAAGTATTTTGCTGCGTCAACAGGTAAGCGTTTCAACTGAGTACTTTATTTTGTTGCGTCAACAGGCAAGCGCCTCAAATGAGTACTTTAACGTTCAGTCGACAAACAAGTCTTTGACTCAATTGAGTACTTTAACGTTCAAAGGGTTAAAGATCTGTGCAAAGATATGAGCTCAAACCACGAAGTATTATTTCTATATGCTCCGGTTTGATGGTTGTCAAAAGGAAATGTGGTAGATCGGGTTTTTCAAACTTGATCAAAACGTTGTAGGCTTTGTGAGGTAAGCCTTTGAACAAAAAATTGTTGCACAATGGCATTGTACATAATGGTATATTTTATTAGTTTATTTCTATACAGTGCTTATAGTTTCCACTTTTGAATAATGTCATTCCAGTAAGTTCAAGTCAAAATTTGACGTTAACTGAAACAATCTCATCCTAACCTAAACGCCTTACACTTTAACAAAGGAAAAAATATTTCACCTACATAGAGTGTCGAACATGCAACCATATCTTTAAAAGCAATAAGCCCATGGATGGAGCTATACAGGTAGCTGGCGATTCATTGCTAAAGCGTCAATTGTTTTTGATTATTCAGAGTTAGAGTGAATTTTATTGCAAGCGCTTGTTTCATTATTATTAAGTTTCCGTACAGTTTGATTGAAGAATGTCTGAACGGTTTTCAACTGCAGCTGAGCCGTCAAATATCAAGTAAGGTTTTTGTCTTTTTATTTATATATGCTTTGTTATATAGTGGTTAGCTTATGAGCTTTGACCTTGTTTTACTCTGCTCAACTGTTTCTGCAATAGTTTTATTTGTGAAGTAATAGTTACCACCATTTTTGAAAACACGCTCCCATTTAGGAACAGTGGGCATGAATGACCCCATTCAAATTTTTGTATGCAGGAAATATTATCAGAAGAAAGTTTTGTCCATTATTGAGGAAACTGATGGCATAACTTCGGTTAAAGTCTTTCTTCAACCCCCTGATGATGGGATGGAAAGTGAAGGGGATAGTGGCGACGAAATCTCTGGGGAACTATCAATTATAATCTTAACGAGAAGCAACTTCAGAGCAATGCTGAAGAGAAAGTGACGACAGTTGGCAATAAAGATGGTGGCTTTACATTCGTTCAAAAAACTGTGGGAGTTTTTGATACTGAAAAGTTTTTTCAGTCTCAAAACAAGAAAAAGAAAAGGCAATGGATAAAAGACAAACATATTGAGCAAAAGTATTTGCAATTTAAACCGTTTTCTGAAAATCTCCCTCTTATTACAGAGCCAGAAGAGTTTTTGAACTCTATTTCAATGACAAGGTGCTAGATTGAATGGCAACAATGTTGAACTGATACGCTTCACAAGGAAGATTCTTCATTCAAGACTTCTCCCAATGAGCTGCGATGTTGGATCGGCATTTTTATGCTCACTGGCTATCTTCAACTCCCATGATGGAGATGTATGTGGGAGTGCCTCAGTGAATGTTATCTCCTGTTGGTGGCTAAGGCTATGCGCAGGAAACGTTTCAAAAAATTAAAAGCATTTGCACACTTCTCCGATAATTACTCAAAAGTCAGACAAAAAAGATTTCCAAAATGAGGCCACTTCTCAATATGCTCAACAAACGATTTTTACAGTTTGCTGTGTTAGAAAAAAATCTGTGTATCGACGAAAACATGGTTTTTTAATACAGAAGGCATGTCGCCAAACAGTTTCTATCGAGCAAGCCAATCAGATTTGGCTACAATTTTGGTGCCTCTGCGATCGCCTTGGGTACCTTATCTAGTGTGACCCTTACCAAAGAGCTTTGGAATATTATAACAAAGATAGTGGTGTTGGTGCCCCAGTTGTGCTGCACTTGATATCAAAACGTCCAGAGAAGGTACTGTTCAAACATTACGCAGATCGTTTTTTTCTTCTGTCAGACTGGCTGAAATCTTAAGGATATGTTTATTGGCTTCACTGGAACAATAACGAGTAACCGTACGGAAAAAGCTCTTCTTCCTGATGTCAAAGAAATGGCCAAACGATTTCGCAGGACTTGCGCTTCATGCACAGATCGAAATGCTATAGTTTTACTTGTTTCTTGAAATGATAACACAGTTGCAAGGTTATATCTACGGTGGACCTAGTAAATCCTATCTCTGCTACAAAGCGTTGGGTTGCAGCTGAGCGTATGAAGAAAACAATAGATCAACCTCATATCAATGCTCAATACAAGGCAGCTATATCGCAAATCAGGGCTTTCAACTGAAAAGAAACTGGACTACTTACGTTTCAAACACCACGTTGTCTGCTTCTACAGCACCTTGGAAATTATGGAACACCAGTCAATTCTGATCGAAAACCAAAAACACCGCTGTCATTAGAATAACAGGTCGTTCCGGGAATCCGCTTTGACAGCCAAAACCATTGTCTGGGTCCTTCTGAGAAGCAGTCACGATGTGGGGTATGTCAAAAAAAAATGCAAGACAGAAATGTACAAAATGTGATGTGAATTTGCATAGAGATTGCTTGGAACGATACCATACAAAACCAGAGTAAAATTGTTATAGGACACTCTGAGCATCAGTCCTATAGTGCTAGTAGAGGGACAACAAAAAAGACTACAGATCAGAAAAAGAAAAATTCTTACATCTTAGAAATGAGTTTGGAGTAGAGCACAACCCATAAAGTAAATACCAGAAGAAGAGTCAAACACATGGCTCTCCACCCACAGGGGAGACGAATGAAATGACAGGGAATCCCCTGGTCCCCGTCCCAACCACAAGGGTCGGAAAATGGATCTGTCAGACAGCTTCCCTGTTAGTCAGATCCGGGGGTGAAAATGCCAACGCGTTCGTTTAACAACCAAATGCTGACAAAAATCATTGATCTTATTACAAAAAACTCTCTTCACTTTTGCAACTGCTTATGTGTTGTATTTTTGAATGCTTTAACTTGGCATTTTTGATGTTCAATAAACACAACAAACAAAATGATCATGTATCATTTCCTTTCAAAGTACTTATAATTTTGCATGGAGAATCACCATTTAGTTTGCACATACCTATTCATGCCCACTGGTCCCATTTGGGAACAACCTCACAACGCAGTGTGTTATAAAAAATTTTTTTTCAAATTGCAAAACATATTCTAACATTACCAGTAGATAGATAAAATGAAAAAAACAAAATTAACCCTCATTCTACTGGAATAGAAAAATCAGTTTGGAAAGTTGTTTATGTAGTTTAACTGAGTCAACTGGCGATGACAAACGAGAAAAATGTGATTTTGTTGATGCAAAGTTTCCGCACTTCAAATATGGAGCAGTCTATATATAGACGTTCAGTAGACTGCCGTGTCACTTATCATCCAATTTTATTTCATTCTGACGAAAGCAAGTGGTATGTAAATATCATTTTTAATTATTAATACACAAAAAATAAGAATGTTTCAATGCTTAATATATATTCTATGGTACAAAAAACCTCATTTTTTTATTATAAGTTTTCTTCATTTTTTTCATTTTTTTGTCTTACTTTTCCTAAATTTTTTCCCAAAATTGTTGTTAAAACATATCAAAAATCACCAAATATGGTTATATGCTGAAAAAACGCTAATTTGTGTGGTCAGTGTCGCTGCCAAAAGCAGTAGCCAGAAAGGATTTAAAGAAGCAATATCACCAAAAATATATTGTACGCTCGTATAAGCAATATTTAAAGTATTTTGAGGAACAAATTATTTATTAGTGGTTACCATCAATTTTCAGGCTGCAGGCCAGGTTTTGGTTGTTTGCGAATTTGCGGTAGGTTACTCGTGAAATTGATAAGACACAAAATTATGAACAATGAAACAAAGAAAATTATTAAATTTTTATGTATGTCTGACAAAATGTCGAAATCATAAAAAACAAATTAGTACCGACATCAGTTGGATGATATAAAACACATTAAAAACAACAAATCTGAGCAATGTTTAATGCTAGTTTTTACAGACAATGAACTGCAAAATATGCTATGACAGCAGCTATTAGGAATAGTTAGCGCGAGTGAAACGCCATGAAACATTTTGCACAGAGTTGGACGTTGCACTTGATGCATGCTGTAACTGGTGAGCACTGCATTTTCCGCACTTTCGCTGGCGGTTGTAAACAACAATTAAATGGTCTTTCTTATCAAAGCGAACATCCTGTGCAACCGTGATCACAATCTCACTTCGATTACGAGAAGGACCCGGGAGAGGAGAAATAGGTTTGCAACCATGGAGGTAGAATAAAACGATTTCACGGCGAAAATCGAAAAAACTTATGTCGGAGTGATTTTGTTTAAAGACGTAATAGCTGTTAGCCACTGTGGCATCTAGCAGCCAAGTGAACAAGGAAAACCACAACTTTTTCTTTTGCAGAGAAATGCGGTAACAAGATATGTTTTGGTCAAGCCAATCGACTCCACCCATATGACAGTTATAATTCCGCACTATCATTGGTTGGGTAATCGCGATTTTCTTTCTGTCTTTGACGGACCAACAATTAGTTTTCTGTATTGGTTTATCGGCCACAACATTAGATGCAAGCGTGACAACGGCGTTGTCCTTCCAGCGGCAAAGAACCATCCTATTGGCAGAGTCGTACATCAAAGCACATTCCCCACGTGGAACTTTCTTCATTGTAGCTACTGAGGCCAAGATTTTGTTCTTTGGGATTCGATTATCTTGAATGGTCCCAAACAAACCTTGTCCACGGCGACTTAGCTCCGCAATGAGTGGCATTCCTGTAAAATAATCATCACAATAAAATACTGTGGGCAACTTGTTTTAAGCCATATTTCAGGCTGTCAATAATATTCAAAAGACATCGTCCTTCTTTTCCAAATTCGTTGCAGTCTTTTCCTCGGTATGTCTTGCCTTGATACGTTTCAAATGCAATGAGACATCCCAGAGGTGTACGGAGGCAAAAATTTTTAAAACCAAATCTCATCGGTTTGCTTCTAATAAATTGTTTGCATCCATGCCTCCCATAATAAGCAACCGTTGATTCGTTAAAGGATAAATGTTTTTTAGGAATATAAGCCTTCTGAAATGCATCTTGAAGGTGGTTCATCATGGGACGCAATTTCCTCCATGCGGTCATTAGGATCCATCCGTTTGCTGTTGGCAATATGGAGAAACTGCAAAATTTCATCAAATCGATTTCTTGGCATAGCACGGCCTACTACATCTACTATGAGATCAGCTTTCAAGCTCCAATAGTGGTTCCTGCTGGGAAGTCGATGGTAGTCGGGAATCAGTAAAATACCTAAAACTATTTTTTAATTCCTCGACAGTAACACTGAAGTTGGGATATCCCTGCTGTATGGCGTATCGCATGGTTTTCTTCTTATTAGAGTGTACAGAGCTTCATCAAAAAAAAATTCTAACACTTTAGCCGGAGAATTTTCAACTGGCATGTTAACTACCGGTGCATGCTCTAACCATTCCTCGATGTGGCTTCCGAGGGAAACAACTTTCTTGGTCCATTTGTACTGTAGCCGATCCTTTTGGGAAATAGCAATTAGGGAAAGTTCCGTGTGTCCATTGCCTTCAGCGTCCTCCTCTCCTATTTTTCCATTTGAAAGAATTGCAATGGAATCAGCTTGGAGAAGACTTCTTCCAAGATTGTCTACATACCCCCTCCATCTTCTTCACCGAAGTCCCCATCAGAATCCCCATCTAGCTCAAGATCGGGTAGAGTGATAAAAACTTAGTCCGCTTGCTTATCCTCCTCTTCCAAAATCGATAATACGTCAACCAAAGGGATTCTGAAAACAAATTAAATAAATGACACTTTGTGCTACTGAACGTCTATATATAGATACATACAGAAAAGGAGTCATAAAATTTTCAGAAAGCACTCTACTTAAAAAAAAGTGAATCTAATAGACATTTTATGTTAAAAGAAAAAACTATTGAGCATAAGAGCAAAATTATTCGCTTATATAAAATTTTACAATAAACTCACCCTTTCAGTGATAATGGACGTCTTGAAGGACCTGCCATGGTGGTTTGGTCCATCAAAAATTTTGTCGGAAAAACACTAATATCTCACTAACAAGGTTAAATAAAAGAAATTAACAGTATTATAATTATATACTACCAAAACAATAACTGAAAAAAAAATCATCAAATCACTTAACTATATATAGACGCTCAGTAGAATATGGGTTTAAATGCCATTAATTCAAAACTCTGGCAAAAACGAGATAAAGATATGAATATATGTCACAACACCCAGTCAAATTTGTGTAATCGGAAGAATAATAATTTTATGATTTGACGTTACTAAGTCGCAACTATAAGCACTCCCTTATTTCTGATATGCTCTCTTAACTTGGAAAGAAAGCAAGAAAAACAAACTTCATATCGTTATTGATAACGACCATTTCATAGTCTGCACTCATTTTCATAAGTGAAAACGCAAACATCTTCGTCGAGCTCTCTTCAGGAGTTATCACTAGAATGAGGCCTGTAGTAGATGGCAAGATATTTATGTAATCTGCAACATTCGCTGATTGTGGAAAATGTTGAAACGTTTTGCTCGCGTTTGAAAAAAAATGAGAATTGTGAACTGCTTTGATCAGAATCGTTTTGACAGTGTCCGAATCAATGACGAGATAATTTTAATGTGTACACAAATTCTTTTTGATGACAAAGTTCAGGTTTGAGAATTTTGACGAACGTAGGTTCTACTGCAGTGCAGATAAATAGAAATGTGTTCTTCCTTTGGAAAAAATGGAAAACTGTTTGTCTTCATAGTGCTTAGAACATTCTTTGAGCAAAATTATAAATTATAACCGCCAGTTGTCACTGCTGCAATTGTTTATTGCCATAATTTCCTTTTTCTCTTTCTCATTGTGTTGATTATATGCAACCGCTGTCTGTGTTTGAACTTAAGTCACTCTTGACGAAGAAAAACTTATTTTAATTTTTCTAAACGTTGAGTTCTTATAAATTTTATGTAAACTGCAAATCTTAAATACAAATCATTTCAACTCTTAATTACAGCAAAAAAGCTACATTGAGAAGTTAGAAGATGCCTGGTGACAAGAGCAAAATATTTTTGCATACATGTTACTATGGCATGCATTGTATTATAGCCTAGGTCAAGCCTTTTATGACTTAAAGTTGAAAAGGCTTTTAAATTTTACTTCATAAAAAATTTAACCCAGTTTGTTAAGATTTTGTGGAGTTGATTTTGACATAATTAAGTTGTTGATACTTCCCAACTTAACCTACTTTTTAATTGGTAAACACTGTGTTTAACATTAGAACCAAATGGCTTTTTTGACGCATTTTAATTTTGCAACAACTGGCTTTCAGTCAAAGCTTACGCTTTTGCTGGAAATTTCTCGATAATCATTAGTTTCTTGAAGTCAATTTGTTACAACAAGAAAGTTACACCTAAAACTACTAAAAATCACCAAGTGGCTTTTTTTATGCAAAGCGGTGCTTGAACTGCTATGAGCAACATTGCGATCATCAGCATTGCTGTGCATTGACGTAACAAAGCAAAAAACCCATAGAACGTACATTTTCGTTTTGTGTGTGTGGTCTAACTAGCAATCGTGGTTTCAACTCTATGGCAGTAGGCTTGAGCGATGTCACTCAGCTACTTTAATAGCAGCTACAACTACTACTAAAACGTTAATAAACTCGCCTGTAGCCTATTATCAACCACAGTTTGCGAAAGTATTGGTAACTGCTGAAATAACGCAATTTCTCTCCTAATTTCTATTCAGATCTACTCACGTACTTAGTTGATTGTATAGTGAGAAAGGAAAGTATATTGCAAAGACATATTGTGGGCAAACTGCAAATATGGCGAGAAGATTGCGGCTGATCAGGCATTGCCGCGTTTACGAGATGTTGAATCAGATTGTTGTGCCAATAAACATTCTTGCAGTGAGGACCCTTCGGGAAACAACAAATCTAAATCTGCGGTGGAGAGTGATGAGAAACCCATTGTGAGTGATTCAAGTGACAAAGATACAGATCACGTATTTACTGATCTCGAAGGGAATGATGATGGTGTGCAGAACCTTCTAAGATGGCTTTTCATGGCAAAAATTGTGCACTGTTCAAACGTAAAGAAGATACTTAGAACAACAAAATGTTGTAAACGTCAAGCCTGGTCCAACTGTGCTTGCAACAAATCGTGTAATCGAAGGGAGTTTCTCTTCTTTTATCTGACTTACATTCAGTAAAACGATGCTACGAAGTATTCAGAAATGTACTATTTCTGAAGCTTAGTATGTAACACGAAATGTTAATGGAATGTGACACTACATGAATTTGACTAGTTTACTGGCCTTATTATTGCGAGGGATGTGTTAGAGCAAAGAGACTTGCCTTGATTTAGTCTGTGGAACACGTCTTTGGGGTGCTTAATGTTTATCAAGAACGTTTCCGGGAGAGGGCTCATGAAAATAATGAGATTTCTAAGATTCGACACTACGAGCGAAAGATATCGACTGGTTGAAGGCAAATTTTGCCTTGCCTCCTCTTTACGGAACTGCTTTATTGAGCCAAAAATCTTATGTACCTAATGTTTATGTGACAGTTGATGAACAGTTACTTCCGTGTAGAGTAAGGTGCAAGTTCATTCAGTTAATGGCTAATAAACCAGATAAATTTTAACTAAAATTTTGGATGGCGGTCGATGCTGATAGCAAGCATTTATCGAACGGATTTTCATATTTAGAAAAAGATAAGACTAGAGACACTTCTACGAGTTCACCCACTAATGATGTGCTAAAACTGACAAAATCCCTCTTCAAGCACGGATGCAATGTTACCTGCGACAACTTTTTCACATCTCCGGATGTTGCTGTACATTTGGAAAAAGAAAAATGCAGCCTAGTTGATATTATTAGTCAAAATTGTAGAACTGCCCCAGGCTGCCAAAATAAAGAAACAGCTACATGAAACCACACTTTTCAAAGCTACCACCTTGTCCACAAGTGTATCTTTGACTTGCTATCAATGTAAAAAAGCTAAGTTTGTACTCATACTAAGCATACTTCACCCAAACGTAGACGTTTCCTCAAAAAATAATACTAAAAAGAAATCAAAGACTGCTTTGTTTTAACAAAATCAAAGTAGTTGTGAATCAGATGGCAAGAAAGTATTCTGTAAAGCCAGCAAATCGAAGGTGACCTGTACATGTTTTTTTACGTGACTGATCTTGCCATTATCAATAGCTAAGTACTATGTAAAGAAATAGGCAGATCAAGGATTAGTCGTTGTGAATACATGCAACGGGCAGCTGAAGAGCTTTGTGCAACCACACCAAACAAACATGGTAACGAGCTAGCTGAGAGGGGGAACTGACACCTCCTACAAAAAAGCAAAGGGCATGTTCAGCTTCTAATGTCGCAACCGAACGATAATGATATGTTGCACCTGTAAAAAAACAATCTGTGGAAACTATTCTAAAAAAAGTGTGCCTAAATTGTATCAAACGAATGTGCCATAAATTGTGACATCATTTGCAGATTTTTGTGTTGGTTTTAAGCTTTGTTTAATGCAATACAAGGAAAAAAAATTACCAAGCGTCAAAAATGCCACTCGGTTGTTCTAGGTAGTTTAAAATTCCAGTCATTATAGTGTTAATTTAATTCTGAAATAGTAAAATATACTTTTGTGGACAATGCGTTAAAAGTGAAATATAAGAAAGCTTTGATCAATGTAAGAGTTTGAAAGCCAGTTTTCATAACACCAAACAAGCATTGTCTGGATTTCTTCGAGATGATCAACTGCAAGCTTTTGGCTTCAAATCTTTCAACCAACGGCTTGATAACACTATAAGAGCAGCATTACAGATTTGAGGCCAAAAACTTACAACTTTATCATAGTTGTTTGGGTATTTGCATGAGCTAACACCTCTGGCTGGGCGCATGTTGCGTGGGCCTAGCATAAACGCAGCCAGGCAAAACGCAAACTAACCCGAAATCAACACTCGCGGTTAGTTGTGAAAACAGCAGCGCCCTCCACAATATTGTCGACCATAAGAATATCGGTTCAGCCGGCTTTACCAAATTGACATTTGTGAGCATAGCAATAAAAATTGATTGTGCTTTTGACGCAGCCAATTGTTGTTCCAAAATCAAAAGAACTGTTTTTTAAAGGAAATCGATTAAGTCTTAAAAAACCATGATGGGAGTTGCGCATAGCCGCCAATGTTTTGCAAAAGTTTCTGGGGTTCCTGGCTACATCTTACTTGGCTTGCGTTCTACGTAGAAACTAAACTTGCTTGCAATTGGAACACCCCTCGATTCTACAAATTTATATTTGTTCAATTTTATGAAGTACAACGAAGAATAATTTCAAAGTTATGGGTAAGAGAGGCGCAAAGTAATTTGATTTAAGTATTTTAAGGAATACACTATCAAATATTAGGACCAGTTTCAACGACTTTTTTGTAGCTAAATGCCAATTTCTGTGACCTAAAGCCAATCTGCATCACTCAACAGCCGCCTCAATGTGGTGGTGTGGTCCCCGACCTCGTTTGGGTTGGGTCAAAATGGTCGTTTGCCTTCCTGAGGGTCCCAATTACCCAGGGCACTCTCCTCGCACAAACCAGTTTTCGCCGTGCTGCCCCTTGAACGGCAGCAGTAGAGCAGCACACAGCTTCTTTAAAATCGGTCGCCTGTCTTCTCTCTTCTCCTGCCTTTCTCTTGCATGTATTCCTCTCCTCATTCTTTTCCTTCTCCTATTGAGCGGTAATGTTCATCCTAAACCAGGCCCCGTCTTTCCATGTTCAGTGTGCGCTGGAAATGAGACCTGGCGGCGTAGGTCAGTGAAGTGCGGCTCCTGCTCCAAATGGGTCCATCTAAAGTGCTCTCTACTATCCCGCTCTAAATTCAAAACTCTTGGCAGCTCTCACTCCTGGAGTTGCCCCCCTGCTGCATCCCCGCTTCTTCTGAAAACATCACTGTGACTTCCTCTTCGAACTTCTCCAGCTTGTATACCTCCACTGTTCAATCTGGATCCCCTCTGCTAATGCAGCACTCCCACCCCATCCTCGCCTTCAAACCTCTTATCCCCCTTCTACCCACTTTGTATCTACTCCCTCTACACCCTTACCACCGTCTCATGCTCCTGGCTGTCTTTCTACACCTCCTGCTTCCTCTCCCCCCTGACTACTCCTCAGGGTTTTCTCAATGGAATGCTAGGGTCTTCATGCCAAGAGCATTGAACTTCTACACTTTATTTCATCTTATCCCGTTGACTTTATTTGTATCCAGGAATCTAACCTTAATTCATCTTCCTCTTTGTGGATCCCTGGATTCTCTGCTCGGCGATCTGATCGCACCCACTCCCAGGCCTGGCATTCTCTCTCCAGATGCCATGCACACTGGTGGCAGTGCCATCATATTTGTAAGGCAGGGCTTATCCTCCTCTGAACTTTCTAACTTCTCTCTTTTTTTGCTCGACCCCTACTCTAATGATATAAGAGTCAACATCTCTCTAAACAACAACTCTTTGCTTCCATTCCTTAATGTTTATCTTCCCCTTATTCACTCCTTTCCGATGGATAGCAAAACTGACTCCTTTTTTCTCTCCACCCTTTCCTCCTCCAGAAATCTCTTCATTCTGAGGGACTTCAATTGCCATTACCCCCTCTGGGGCTCAAAAGATACTTATTGAGTTATCTCTTTAGACTTCTTCCCCTCAATGATCCTGATATATCTACTCTTCTCCACTGCTCCTCTGGCAGTCAATCCCCCCTGACTTCTCATTTCCTCCCTCCTCTCTTGCTCCTAAGAGGTGCTTCAGGACCTGGTTTCTGATCACCAACCAATTCTACTAACCATCCCTCTTTCTCCGGTCTTTTGCCCCAATGAACGTCCCACTTCTTTCAATTTTCAGAAAGCTTGCTGGGATGACTTTGCCTATTACTTTGACTCTCATTGTCCTTCTACAGAGGAACACTAATCTCTTTCGTCTGCTGCTGCTCTCTTTGCTTCTAAATGCGGCCAAATTTTTCATTTCTTTCGATCGCATCAAACGCCATCCTAAAGCCTGGTGGTCAGCCGAAGTGGAAGAAGCAATTAGTGAAAGACATAAGGCTTTCACTGCCACTCACAGAAGTAATGAAGATCGCCAGGCTTACATCTCCGCTTCTCGACATGCTTCGTCTGTCATTGACAAAGCCAAGGCTGAGGCATGGCAGGCGACTTCCTCTTCTCTCTCATCCAAGTCTAACATTAAATCTGTGTACTCGCTTCTTTGTTCTGTTGCTGGCTCTTTCTTCCTCCCCTGCTAACTTCCCCAGCTGTTCCTCTCCCAGGGAGTCAATCTCAGTCTTCGCTGATCACCTGAGATCCTACTTTTCTGTCTCCCAGCCAAAGGCTAGCAGAGCCAGAGGCTACCTTTCCGAGCTCTTCCGAGCCATTCGCCCTGAGGAGTCTCACTCGTACTTTTGATCACCCTTCTCCCGCACTGAATTTCTTGCAGCTATCTCTAACCTCTCCTCATCCATTGCCACTGGCCCAGACAAAGTTGCCTATCCCATGCTGAAGCATCTTCCTCGCTCTGGCATGGATTTT
This sequence comes from Trididemnum clinides, assembly GCA_963675345.1. Lineage (NCBI taxonomy): Eukaryota > Metazoa > Chordata > Ascidiacea > Aplousobranchia > Didemnidae > Trididemnum > Trididemnum clinides. The sequence goes on along the minus strand of OY776287.1, from coordinate 5,152,923 downwards.
CTTCTTCACATTTTCAATCTCTCCTGGACTTTGCATTCCTTTCCTTCCATCTGGAAGACATCTTCTATTATTCCCATACATAAGATGGGAAAGCCTCTCGACTCTCCTGCTTCCTTCCGGTCTATCTCTCTCACCTCCTGTATATCAAAGCTTTTTGAATGCATCATTCTATTTCGTCTACTCTTTTTTCTGGAATCTAATTCCATTCTCTCTCCCGACCAGGCAGGTTTCCACCCTGGACAGTCTACACTTGATCAAATTTTGTTCCTTTCTCAGTCCATTTCGGATGGATTTAACAAACCCAGGCCGGGCTCTCACACGATCCTCGCTACTATTGATTTCTTGAAAGCTTTTGACTCTGTCTGGCATCCCATTCTTTTCAATAAACTCATTTCGACTGGCCTTTTTCCTTACTTTGCTCATTAGACTCAATCTTTCTTTTTTGATAGGCACACTTGCGTGGTTTATCAAAATCTCAAAAGTCACTCCTTTTGAATCTGTCAAGGCGTTCCGCAAGGAGCCGTTCTTGGCCCTGTTCTTTTCTCTCTCTTCATCAATGATCTTCCTGCTTCTCTGCCTTCTTCCATTAGCTGTTGCCTTTACGCTGACGATCTGGCCATTTGGTCCTCCTCCTCCTCAGTCCCCACTGTGGTGGAGGCCACACAAGAAGCTCTGGTTCGACTGGAGCGCTGCTGTCTTCCTCTCAATCCTAGCAAATGTGAGGCCTTCTTCTTCTCAGTGAATCCCCACCAAGCTAACCTCTAGAACAACCTCCTCCTATTCAACTCCTGCCTGCATTTCAACCCCACTCCAACTTTTCTTGGGATCACCTTCAATCGCACTCTTTCCTTTTCTAAACATGTATCTTTGCTGAAGGCCAAGTTTTTCTCTTGGCTTAAAACCTTACGCTGTATCTCTGCTTCATTATGGGGCTAGAAATTACTCAGAAATTACTCTAAGAAATTGCTCTCTCTTATGTATAAAGCTTTTCTTTGGCCCCTTCTCATTTATGCTTCACCTGGATGGTTTCCTTTCCAAAGCGTTACCAATATTAGTAAATTGGAACGCCTTCACCAGGCAGCTAGTCACACCATCTCATCCTCCCCTATCCCACTTCTCCTCTCTGAGATGTCTCTACCTTTCAAACGAGTCACTCTGACTCATTTTGCTCTGTCATCTTACAAGCGGGCTCTTTGTCCCCCAACCTCTTATCCCATTTCATGTTTGGCCAAACATGACTCTGCAGATCGTCCTGGAGAGTTTTTGCATCCACTCATCCGCTCATGCTCCCTTCTACTTCTACTAGTGAGGCTCTCCTTGTTTGTCCTCCCTCACCTCCTGGAAACCTGCCTTCCTTCACTGTGGAGTTCACTTTTTCTCCCCATACTCCTGCTCTGATCCCCTCTCTCTCGCCAAGTTGCGGCTCTCGCTCACCTTTGCACTATCCCATCTAACAATCTGGTTCTTTGGACTGACGGCTGTGTTCCTTTTTCTTTTGGCAAGGGCAGCTCTGGCGTACTTGCCAACTGCTTTCTCTGTGGCGCTGAGGCAACTCTTTCCTTTTCAACAGGCCCAGTATGCTCAAGTTTTTCCACTGAAGCCTGCGCCATTCTGCACGCTCTTTGCTGGTCTCGGCAGCACCAACAAGTCTGCCATTTCTCTTCTCTTCCTATCTGACTCTCGTTCTGTCCTCGTCACCCTGTCCTCTCCTCCATCTTTCCTCTTATCTCAATGTCTCTGGCAGATCTGGCAGGAACTGTCTTCTCTCTCCTGCTGTTCTATCAGGCTACAATGAGTCTCCGAACACTCGTTTCTCCCGGGAAACGATGTGGCTGGTGAGTTGGCCAGATGGGGAGCACTACTCGTGCCCTCAGCAATCCCTTGTAGTCTCTGTCTCCCTATCTCTCGTATCTACTCTTCTCTTTTCTTGTACTGAAGGCATACTGTCCCATCAAAATTCTTCAACACACAGGTTCCCTCGATTTCCACCGAGGAACTCGGTGGTCGCTTGTCACGTCATGCTCGCTGTGTTCTCTCTCGTTTTCACTGTAACAGACACAGCCTACTCCTAAGCTCTTTTCTCTCTAGGATTGGCAGAATCGAGAATCCATCCAGCAGCGCCTGCAGACACTCACCCCATGACACCCCTCATTTCATTCTGCACTGTCCAGCTACGGACAGATGCGCCGCTCACTCTTTGGCGACTCTTTGTCTCTCTACGACCTCTGGTCCAGGCCCTGGAAAGTTGTCTGGGGCTTAGTTCCTGGGGCTCCATGGTCTTCCGCCATGCTCCCATCCCTCTTAAAGCCTTTGGCTTCGTGCATGTTGCTTGGTCTAAGCATACACGCAGCTGGAAAGAACAAAGTAACCCGAAGTGATGCACCTACATTTAAGTTAATGCTGAAGTTATGAATATCAAATCAAACGGCTGTGTCGGCTTCACCCAATCCCAAAAAAAATGACTTCAACATTTAGAGGATGCGTAGGTCGTTACTCGAAACAAATATTTTATTGCAAAAGATAAAACAGAACCATCTTTACTTTGATATTTTTGTAGGGGGTCACCAGTATGTTTGTTTGGAGTAGGCGGCTGCATTTTAAAAATGTCTAGAGACTTCCTTTTTATATAAATCTTTCAGAAAATGTACATAGCTAATGCTAAAGAAGCACGCTTTTGAGAAAGAATAGTGAAAATGTATCAAACAACTAACTTTTTCTAGACATTGCAATTTTCTGAAGTGCAAGCATCAAAATTTTGATTGCTTTTAACCGGTAGGTTATACCAGAAAATTTTTTAAATCTTTATTTTTTGATGAATCTTTTTGCAAATTCAAATAGATAATGCCAAAGAGCCATGCTAGCTCGTAAAAAGTAGTCAAAATGTACCAAAGAATTAACTTTTTCTAAAAATTGCAGGTTTTTAGTAGGACAACTACTCAACAATGAAACATGACATATGGCAACCAATTTCGATCAGCCATTACGAAGTAATCCTAAGCCTTAACTAATTAGAATAGCATATTACCGGAAAGCAAATTGTTTCAGCTTTCAAACAACATTGAGTTAGTACCTTATCGCAATGTTTATACATAAAACTAAACTCTTTTTACTCAGCTTACAACATTTTTGGGAAAGTAAAGTTACATTACAGATCTTAAAGTTCAGCTTTTTTATTATAGAAGCAGATAGTAAATGTACATGTCATGTATTTTCGTAATCGCCTTAAAATAACTTTTAATTTATTAACAAAAGTTTGAAAATCCGTTGAGAAACAAAGTCACAAATCAGTTTTTGACTAAACTGATTTTGTAAAAGTGTTGCAATTTTTGAAAATATCATGAAATGATGATCTCTGATAGCAAAAGACTGTACTAATCGTGCCAGGAAGCATTATGGCATCATAGAGAGAACTGAAGCGGGAAGAAAAAAGCAAGAAAAGCATGCTTAAATAAAGAATCTGTGGCTGCATTGCCAACTCAAGATTAATTGTGGTAGGGTTTCTTTTATCGAAAACATTTTGCTAAGATCTCCCAAAAAGCTTTTAATCGGGTTTCTACAATCAGTAAATTAAGAAAACAAATTTTACAATCATTAATTATGACGTCATATGACATCGCAAAGAAGTAGAATTTGTTGAAGTTGGTAAGTCGGGAACTGGCTTTCGTTTAAGCCAAAAACAGCGTTCCTCGGTCCAAAAACGTGATGCAAAAAATTATCTTGGACTATGACGCCACCATGACGTCACGAACCGCAAGGAGGTGATCAATTGTGCCAAGTTTGATGTTAGTACGCCTAAGAGTTTCGGAGAAGTTAAGACAGACACACAGAATTGAGCTTTATTATTAGATAACAGTATAAGTTTTAGCAAATGCAAGTGGTAGAGGGCTATTTTTTGTCATTCTGAAATGTCTCAGCAATCAATTCCGTATGTTGTTGTAGTAAATTTGTCACACCTCAGCAGCATTTTAAATTAAGATTACCTTGTAACAAAAAGATGTTCAACTAAAAATTGCTTAGCTTTTTGTTAACGTATTTAATGATTAGGTGTAATGCTTACCAAGAAAGAGTTGAAGTCGTGATCTGTTGAAGCATTGGTAAGCACATAATTACTGCGCTGTTATCGGCTGTTTTCTTGTACGCATTTGTTTACCACACAACATACATCCATACGTTGAAAACCAACGTTGCGTACCTTACCAATGGCAAAAGACAAAATTATAAATATGACTAGACATATACTTTCTTTAAGTTAAAGACTACTATTTAACGTGCTTAATCAAATAGGATATATAATTAATTTTTTTGTTTAGAAATTCTTGTAACATGTTGATAAATAATAATTGGCACTAATTGGGAAGAAATTTTTGCTTGCCACAAAATAGTCAGTGCTGTCAAGGGTTTTTCATCAGTTGTGGTGCAGAAGCGTCTGCAATGTGTTACGTAATATCTATTTGATGGTGTTTTGGATAAGCGCTGTAAATTATTTATGCATTGCAAAGTTGCAAACAATAACGCCACTATTGAAGCTTTTTAATTTGAATTTGTTTTTATCTGCTATAATAGAAGGTCCACAACGTCATTTAACTTCTTAAAAGTATACGAGTTTTCTTTTAAACTGGAAAGCACCCAGTGGATAAAATAGACAATCTACCATGGAATTTTTGGTGACGACGAGACCAACTCAAAAGACAGTTTGAAAATTGAATATTTTGAATCATGGTTGTCTTCAAAATTTCACTAATTATGTATGAACCAATATGATTGAAGTGTTATCATCAACAGATATAACTTGTTAGTCCAGCAGAACTCTTAGTCAATCCAAAAAAGGCAGATTGATTCTCGGAAACTCAACTGCATGTGAAAACTTTTTGACTTTTTAAAACTAGACAGAATAAACACACTTGTTCATCAGACTTTTGCAACCCAAACAATAAAAATAAGCCTGGGTTCTCTTGAACTCCTCTCACTGAGTTTGTTGTCAAAAAAAAACGTTAAATTTGCAAGAGCGAACCTCCATGTCCTAAAAACGCCTATGTCCTTCCAAAGAGTAGACTAGTGTCTGTTTGTGGACAAACTTTTGCAGCATCGCATAGAACGACATTAGCTTTAAAAAACTCCTCCCAACATGACAAGATAAACCAAAGTTTGATGCCAGACAAGCCATGATAAGTCGCGAATGACGCTTAGGTCAAATCTGATAAACAACAACAAAACTAGCAAGTGGCTTGAAAGCATTATCGAACGAGATATTCACTTTTGGTTCTAAAAGAGCCTGCAGTATGGTAATTTAGGCTACTACAGAAATCATTTTAGCTCATTTTAATAAAAGCTAGGCTACACCCTTGATTTTATCAACCTCTATACTTTTTTCTGGCTAGGCCTATACTCCTGACATTTGCAGCACAGCTTCGTCAAGAAATTTAAGATTCGGTCAAAAGCTTGAGCACAGTTATAACAAAATCTCACACAAAATGTTAATTGAAAAAAATTTGTTGCCTTTAAAAAGGGACTAAGTTACAATATTTGAGAAAAAAGAGAAAGGGGTTTGTTGCTCTTCCTACATATGATTTTGCTTCAAAAATACAAGAATTAAGTTCAAGAGCTTACAACGAGATTTTGCCTGACCTTCCCCCCAATTTTAGCAATTGGAATAGTTGAGATTACAAAAGATTTAACTGTATCGCAAAAAGTGGAAAATGGTTAATTCTGGTAGTTTGAAAGTAAAGTTTACTGAATGTGCTTTAATTTAGAAACAATTTTGAGATTTGAAAAGCAAAAATAAGGTTTTGAATTTTCCAGACCTGCTTTCATACTTAGTAACATTTACAAAGTGGCATGCAAAAAAGATCCGATAAAATAAACAGTAAACTACGCAGAAAGTTATGATTTCCTGAAAGTAAAGTTTACTAAATATTCTTTGGCTTAGCTGTAATTTTGATACTACAGATGTAAAAATAAGACAATTTTTTGCGTCTTAAAAACCTCAAAATGATGGGTTTTAGCCAAAACAGCACCTTTCAGAAAATCGTTATACATCAAAAACTAAAAGTGCTAGAAATAAAATTTCGGTACCATTGAATTCAGTGAAAATCCAACATGGACAACATGCAATTTCTATTTTTTGTCAGCGTATCTGTTAGATCAAAATATTATATTTACTTTGAATATTGATTTCGACCACAAAAACTATCAACTTTAAACTGCAACTCGATTTCATTTACGAATAAAACAGCTGGACTGTTTTCTCAGTTTGAAAAAAATAATTTTCGTTTTTGTTGGATGCAAAAGGTAGTTAGAAGCATTTGTACAGTATCGTTACACTAAGTTATCGCCCACAAGGTATTAAAAAACACCTTAAAACAGCGAATTCAATGGGGTGAGTAATATTTGCTACATTTTCCCACCAAATATTGCTATACTCCCTCAGGTGTCATATTTCGAACATAAAACTTTAGGTGCAGAGGAGCAATGCCACTGCATAAAGTTAGGTAAATTAACAGCCAAACACAAAAAATGTCTCAAGAGTTAAACCAACAAGAAAAGGTGGTAGCAAATAGCAAAAAATCTGCTATCTAGAGAGAAGAGAGAAAGAAACAGATATGCTGCAACACTGTGTATCTGTGTTTGTTCATTTAGGAAATAATTGTTTGTTAGTGGAAGCCGTGAAGGCCAAGTGGAACTGATAATTGTTGTAGTTGGTAGAGCAGTCGAGATTAATTTATTTGTAAATATATTTGTTACTTTTTTGAACAGGATGTGGCGTGGATTTACAGCTGGTAAATTAGACATCTGCAGCTGAAATGGCAGTAAAGCTGCAGTCAGACAAATTGTTTAAGCGATACATGACGTCGCTTCAATTTTAAAATACTATTAGTGAGACAGAAACAAAATTCTAATGCGCGAAACAACAACAACATTTTCTAGAATAAAAAATCACGGTAAAATGACAACAATATCACAATTGCATTACCTTTTATTGCCATGTTCATGATGCTGTAGATGGATGCCTTCTTCTTCATATTTTAACAACTTGCGTTCAATTTTGCGAGCACCGAACCACGTCAAACAGAGAGGAGCTGGGTTTTTAAGCCCTTCAATGATCTCCCAAGCATTGAGTTTCTGTTTCGATGCAGCCTGTAAAATAGTTTTATTGGAAAAAGCATCTTTCATAATATACCGAACCCACCATCCTAACCACTAGCTCAGTTCAGGTCTGTTTAGGCAGTGTGTATCATCTTGAGTTATAAGCATGGTGGGTATGGTGTTAGATATAAAAGTTCATTACAAGGAAAAGACTTCAAAGACAAAAGCAAACCAATTACGTCTTTCCCTTTCACACACTGAAATTTAATAAATTCCTTTTCTGTGTTCAAAAAAGATCCGATGATGTACTGGTTTAGAAGGTCCACCTCAAATGCAATAAGGTGCTGGTTCAAGACGTGACCGCATCATACCAAAGATTTTTACAAATAGTATTCACAGCTCCTTCGCTTAGCACTTGGAGCGAATGCAAAGCAGAGACAAGATCGCTTGCTGTATCCTTCGAAAACGCTCCTAACAGGATTCCTCTGCTTTTATGTTGCAAGTAGGAGGTGACCCAATCTGAAAGAAGACTAGGAAACAAAGCGCGAGTTCATGTGCATGAATGAACAACTGCTCAATAACATTTCAAAAAACGATCCAAAACAAGGAAACGGTGCGATTTGATCATTACAGTAAGTGCCAATAGGTTCAAATTCTGATGATCATGACAGCTTATTCAACTCCCAATGAAACGAGAGTTTTAGGAATGCGTAAAATAAAATGTTGCAATTTTCAATGCGGTCAGCATGAGCCACAGTTTGAACCCAAAACGTGAGCTTCAATGCATACGCCGGTTTTGCTTGGTCATCCCGCATGTAATTAACTCATTAAACTGGAATTCGCAGACTCCCAATGAAACGAGAGTTTTAGGAATGTGTAAAATAAAATGTTGCAATTTTCAACGCGGTCAGCATGAGCCACAGTTTGAACCCAAAACGTGAGCTTCAATGCATACGCCGGTTTTGCTTGGTCATGCCGCATGTAATTAACTCATTAAACTCCGAATTCACAGACTCCAAATTACAAGCTCAACGCTTAGATCATCTCGCCACGCTGTTTGTTTGTGGTTATCCCTCCTCTTCCTCGGGATGGAGGTGTACGGCATGAACGGTAATTCAGGTTCATGCCGTCAACCTAATTGAAATTAGGCTAGGGGAAAGACGGCGGCCCATTTCGAACCAGCCTTGAGTGACTGGTAGCCTCACCACCAACAAGGCGGACTGCCACTGGTGGGTACCCAAGAGTCGTCTGACATGCTGGGTTAGCAACTTCACAATTGTAATCCGGTGAAGTACGGGAGGGCCACCTGTCTGCCACATAATGGTGGAGCGTCCCGTTAAGTGCTTTGCCCAAGGACACAACAAGCAAGCTTGCCGGCTTGTTTTCCACACTATCTCTTTTTTATGCTGAGCGCCAAGCAGGGAAGCTGTGAATACCATTTTTTGAAGTCTTTTGGTATGACTCGACTCAAGGAATGAATCCCAGGTCTACCGACTGCGATGCGGACGTTCTAACCACTACACCATCACGCCGGTATCTCGCCACCCTCGCAACTACAGCTCGAGACCAACTCTTACTTTAAATGATTGTTCTGTAAGCCGGTATTTCGAGCATTATCACCTGCAAACCGGAGTTTCCGTCAGCTGATACCGGAAATTTGTTTCCCTTGACGTCCATTAACGGACCGATTGGTTCACAGCACACGACGTAAAGTTCGGGTCGCTGGATGGGTAAGAGCTGGCGTAATTGCGAGAGGCTTTTGCTCTGACGTTCACCAATTTCTTTCTACACACAAAGCAAGCTGAAGCATTTGTGGCAAAATGTGTGAACTCTGTTCAATCAATTGAAAACAACTTACAAATATGAACTTAACAACATCAGCATCAAGATGACTCATAATATTAAAATTCAAACTATATTGATTAGCTCTAGGACGGGTTTCTGAGTTTTAACGCACACAGGTTGAATTTCAGAACCCACCATCAACAAACATCATTGGTGCTCATCAGAACAAGCTTCAAAACGAAAGTTTCACTTGCCAATCGAAGTCAGTACGAAAGTAATTAGCAGCATGCAACAGGTGACCTTTTAGCCTTAGCAGCAAACAAGGTGTCAGTGTCCAGCCCTGAGTGCGGTATTCAAAAACAATGAGTTGGAGTGGTTAATGTCGCTTGTATAAGCCTGTTTAATGATAAAGATGTTCAAGAAAACGTTTCTCACAAAAGGTTTGCTCAGAACTAAATTCTTATCAAGGTTTAGGTTTTAACGCTAGTATTCTTCTGAAATATTTTTACCGTCACAATGTATAAGTATATTTCCACGTTGTTCATTTTTTTATTAGTAAATGATGGCAAGTAGTACTTATGGCATGCTTTAATTGAAAAATTAGCATGCAAGCCAGACTGATCAGCGATCACTGCAAAGAAATACTACTGCACGTGAACTAACTTTAATTTTTTTCACAATGTTCAAATACTCCCGCTTGCTTCCTTCTGCTCGACTTGGTACATCACCTCCCAATGTATGATGCAATAAAACTGCGATCATATCGTATACAATGTAGAAGAGATCTTGATTGAGCTGCGAACAGTTACAATAAGAAGTTGGCAACTGATATAATCATTTCATCACTCACTTGAACATCGACCATACCACAGTGAATAAGTCGAGTCAATAGGATGACGATGTCACTCGTCCATTGAGAATTACTCTCCACCGTGTCGAACATGCCTCCAACCTGCAACAGCAACGTAATCCCGGTAGTTACTTGATGTGAGAGCAACATACGCACGACAACCAAAGATATTGTACACTTTCAATTTACTTACCAAACTTAATCTCAGTTGTAGAGCTTCATTCCTTCCGTTATGAGCAGCGTTGGAGCAGTTGACTTCCTTGCCAGCGTCTCTCTGCGATCGAGCATTTTGCCATTCACTATGCATCATGATGATCTGTGATTGAAGTGACTCAACTAGCGAATCCCGCTCCTCGTCCTGTCCCTGTGCAATCAATGTTGATCATTTGAGTATCATATTTAATCCCCACAAAAATTTGAGCAGCTGTGGACCTTGGGACAGGCATTTCACTCCATTTTGGTTGAAATGTTTGAGCTAGAAGTACATTGTGCCAACAACATTTACAGCTCTGAACCGCTGTTCTACTAATGACCGCAGCCTAAAGGTTTTCTAGTCACCACACGATTCATTATACTGGGTTACAAAAACATTTTTGTAAGCTGTTTAATTTTTTCAACTGAATTAGGACCATTTTGCACCGCTGAATTCAAAAATGATTTTCTAACAGTATTTATTAATTAAATGTTACAAATTTCAGTTTTTGTAAATCGATTAGTGCACATCGATAAAGGTAAGTTGCGTGTAAATTGAACGCTAAGTCGTCATTGTGTAAAATTCAGGAAACGAACTTCCGTTTCTTCGAATCCCTTGAATGCTCAGGATCAGAGATGTCTCTCTTCAGAGTTCAACAGTAATTAGCCATCATTACTGCATCCCAGCGTCTTTGATGCCTGGTCTCCATCATTTTTATGTCCTGATGGAATCTCTCCCCCTGCTCATCACTCATTGATCACATAGTCTAAGGAAACCAATCCATAAGTGAGGGTAAGTAAAGAATTTTGATGCTCATATTGCATCCACGGTTTCTAAAAGCAGTCAGCATATTGGCGACAAGTCCTGCGTAGTTCCTGGCCTTGTTGTTGCCAAGAAAGTTCTTAACAACCAGAACAAAAGCCTTTCATGCTTCCAGTTCCATTTCGTTTATTGAGTTTTCAAACTCAGGATCTCTGATGAGCTGACGGATTTGGAGCCATCAAAGACACCAGCTTTCAACTTTACTCCTGGAAAAGCATCACAGAAGTAAGTGAAACAGCCACTATCCATGCATAGAGCTTCGGTGAACTGTTTAATAGAGCCGAGCTTCATATGCAGCGGTGGAAAAGAGTATCTCGTCACTGCCTACAAGACCACTGCTGATAACGTTTCTTGCTCTGCAAGGCACCAATTCCTCCTCCACAGACCAGTTCTTCTTTGCGTAATGCTGAGCAGTGTCCCTACTTTGCCACATGCACAGAAAGCATGGTGAAGCCGTACTGTTGTCCCAACAAAAAATTTACCATCTTCAGGTCAACACAAAAAACACTTATGCAGATCGTAGCAAATTTTCTCCAACACATACCTCTCCTTCAGTGTAGTCGAGTGAGCAAGGGGGCACAGAGGCAAACTGGCTGTCGTTGTGAAGGAAAACATATTTCAGCGATCTCTTGCTGCTGTCAATAAATAGTCTCCAATCTTTGGATTCATACTGTGGCACTCCATTGTGCAGAAGCCGAGCTATATCTGCACAGTATACTCCAAGTCCTTCTCTTCAAACAAAAAACAGAGAAACTCTTTATTGTCTGTTGAGGTAAAAGGCGATGCGAGCACTGCCAGAGAGAAGGTTCTTTTTCTTCAACCTGAATGCCAAAAAGTCGGCCGAGGACTTTGACAAGGGGAGATCGCGAACTAGATCATAGCTCTTTTTGGAAAAAAGAATGTGGAGCATCATTGTTAAGAACCACTTCTTCATCTTCTGGAACAATGGAGGAATCTTCGTCACTGATGTTGAGAAATTCTCTAAAGACAGGAGCTGGAATTTCATCACAGTGAGCTAAAGGACGACGTGCTGATTCAAGATCAGGATACATGTAGCTGCTTCGGTTCTTTCTGTTGAGCCCAGTCACATCAAGTGCGCAGAAGTAGCGGTCAGTTGCACGGTTTGTCGGCTCCCCCCAAACCATAAGAATTCCAAGCTTCAAACAACTCTTTTTGCCTTTGGTCCGCTGACGCAGATACTCGGTGCATGACTTGCATACCATGTGTGGCGTCCAAACTTTATCCTGGTCGCTAAGTATAATACCAAAATAACAATGGTGCGCACGATTTATGAAACTTGCGACTTATTCCTGTTAGGTATAACGAAGTATTCACCACAGGTATAGCAGAATAAGTCAGGAACATTTTCGCAAGATCTTCTAGTCAAAGCCATTTCATTCAAGGGTAATACAAAAAAAATTAGACCTAACTTGGCACAACCAAAGTCTTCAGAATTTGTTTACCGTAAGAAATATAAAAGAATTTTGCATTATATGACGCGAAAACACAAGTAAACAAAAACGTCATAAAACAAATATGTAGTCTAATTCAAAAAGGTTGAACTGATTGAGTAACACCACTGTGATTTTTGGATTCAGCACATCAAAATCATCCTAAAATCACCTAAAAACTCAATAAATATTGTGTTGAGGAGTGTTATCAATATAAGCTAGAAAACAAGTAAAGGTATATTGAACTGCCTGTTAATAACGGCTGCAAAACACAAGATTTTGCTTTTATGATGGACCAACATACTTTCAAACACGTGATTATGAGTGTGAGGAAAGGTTGATGATTAAGTAACGATGATCCAGTATTTCTATCATTCCAAACTCCCACATTGCGACTTGATGTTAGTGACCAGCTCGGCGGAGCTTCTAATATCGCACTCGCCTGCTGCAATACACGAGCTTGCACCTGTAATAAAATAAAAAAAGAAAAATAAACATGAGTTTACTCAGGCAAAGTACGTTTAAACAATGTCGTTTTCCCTCCAACTTGAGGTTTAACGTAACTATGCAGTGTGTATGCGCATGTCACCTCCAAGCTCTGATCAACAAGGTTTTAAGTGCAGTGTGTATGCGGCATGTCACCTCCAAGCTCTGATCAACAAGCTTGTAAGTGCAGTGTGTATGCGGCATGTCACCTCCAAGCTCTGATCAACAAGCTTGTAAGTGCAGTGTATATGCGGCATGTCACCTCCAAGCTCTGATCAACAAGCTTGTAAGTGCAGTGTGTATGCGGCATGTCACCTCCAAGCTCTGATCAACAAGCTTGTAAGTGCAGTGTGTATGCGGCAAATCACCTCCAAGCTCTGATCAACAAGGTTTTAAGTGCAGTGTGTATGCGGCATGTCACCTCCAAGCTCTGATCAACAATTTAAGTGCAGTGTGTATGCGGCATGCCACCTCCACGCTCTGATCAACAAGCTTGTAAGTGCAGTGTGTATGCGGCATGTCACCTCCAAGCTCTGATCAACAAGGTTTCAGGTGCCAAATATGTGCTCAACAGGCTAAAGATCTAACAGCTGCAATATGTAAGCTCAGAAAACAAAGACAGAATAATATTTCATAAAAAAACTACTCACTTGCGAAGACAGCTTGCTTATAAGTGGAGCTATTAACCATACATTGCAATCATCAAATTCATATCCACTACCTTGCTTGCGGTCTTGAAGGTATTCAAACTTTTGTTGCTGTTGCTGAAACACTTCAATAGTGGCCCTGAAACGCCACATAGATGTTGCAATTGACAACTAATACAAGTTGGTATGAATGTATGCCATTTATATGGTGGTGGTCATGAGATACTTCGTACACTCAAAACTACCAACAATCAGTTTATGTTAATGCATTAAAAAATGTGACAAAATATATTACCCAATGTATTTATCTACCTTATAGATTCAAGTCATTACATGCAACTTAATGCTGTCACCAATGAACCACTAAAAAACAGTATTCCACTAAAAAATCATTAAAAACTACTAAAGAAAAATAAAAAAAAATAATTATAAGTAAAAATCAATAGTTTATTGCCTTTTTCCTGGCACAGCTTCTAAACAACAATTGCAAAATGAAGACAATATACAAGGCAGTGTCAACAGTGTGGTTTCGTTTACATGTGGTCTATGTTAGATACAATCGCTGATGCTTTGTTAATCACTAATATAATAGTCTGCAGTTGCATCGGATTTTGAACTTAAAATAAATGAAAGCTCTTCAACTTTACAACCAGATTTGGCGCTCCCTGCCAACATCTATGGGTTCGAATTAAAAGGCTGATGTGATGATTACCAAACGCTTCCCCAGCATTTTTGTTCTTGATCACCTTGCAATATTTTCTGGCAATGATTTTTCCTGTGAAGATTCACACAGCATGACTTGTAATTCGAGCAGACATTGTCGCAGCGTCCATCGCGACATCTTACTCAGCATGTTCATCACGTAACGTTGAGGATCAAGACTGAGGAGAGAAAGCCTCTGTAAGAAAAATTAACCTCAGTGCTCGGTAATTCTTTATCAATCTTTTATAAGCTAAGAGCCCATAAAGTGAAACAAATCAATTAAAAACGGATTTATTAAGAATCTAAACTTGTTTAGTAACAGAGATGTAGACGAAGGAAAAGAGTCAGGCTTCAAACAATTAAGTCAATATTGACTTAAACACAAGGGTTTCACACCGAACCCAACTTGATGCCGCTTCCTGGTGATACTTTTAGTTGAATTGAAACGTAATTGTGTTTTAAAGTTTTATAAAGCGCCCATTGATTAACAATATCTTGACGAATCGAAAAACTTGAAACATGCAATGCGAAGAATTGAGGTTGAACAAAAATGATTCCAGCTTACTTTTTGATCTCCATCAGCGTAACATATGAGCTGAATCAGATTCTGTCGTTGTTCCCTGGTTAATACTTGATCCATGAGTAAATCCATGTTTGGAGATTTAAGGCATCTACACAATTATTGTATAAAACTCCACTGAGAATATTTGTGCCAATAGCTACTTACTTATCTTGAACCCATTGTTGCGAGCATATCACACAAACCGAATGTTTAGCGAAATCCCTCAAACTTGCTCTCTCCATCCATGCATCATCCTCTTTCTAATCATATGACAGTTAAAGAAGAGCAGCTTCGTAGTTGATAACTTAAAATATTGTGGAGGTATCTCAAATTCATCAAATTATTAACAAGAGCTGATTGAACTACTTTGTGTCGGAGGCGCTATTGCTCATGAGCAATCATCACGCTACAACTATACCAACTAACTTTACTGAATTGCTGAGATGAAGAGTTTGATATGTTTCCATCCAAATCATCGAAATCTTGAATTGGAGCAAGGAAGCTGGTAACACTAACATCACCATCTTGCCCGGGCACTCCCCGTCTTCCTGGGGGGGCGACATCACCTGAGAAAACAATGATCTTCATCTCTAAGTGAACTTTCATACTAAATATTAGAAATGAAAAAAAGCTGAAAACGAACGGACGTTCCAACACACCAATACCTATTCCGACTACTTATCTAGAGTGCTATTATGCTGTGAGATGCCAAGTGTAAAGTACGTGATAAAGGAAATTTTGTTGTAAGTAACATATCACACTGCAACGAATACATTATTTCTTCTCCAAGGCAGATCACACTGCAACAAATACATTATTCCTTCGCCAAGGCAGATCATACTGCACTGAATACATTATTCTTTCCCAAATGCAGATCACACTACAACGAATACATTATTCCTTCCCCAAGGCAAACCATACTGCAACGAATACATTATTCCTTCCCCAAGGCAGATCATAATGCAACGAATGCATTATTCCTTCCCCAAGGCAGATCATACTGCAATGAATACATTATTCCTTTCCACAAGGGAGATCATATTGCAATGAATACATTATTCGTTCCCCAAGGCAGATCATACTGCAATGAATACATTATTCCTTCCACAAGGCAGGTCATACTGCAACGAATACATTATTCGTTCCCCAAGGCAGATCATACTGCAACAAAAACATTATTGACTTCCCAAAACCACATATCGACCGCAATAAATACATTATTGATTTCCCAAAGGTAGGTCATACTGCAACCAAACCATTATTCCTTCCCCAAGGCAAATCATATTGCAACGAAAACACGGCGATGTGCCATTTGCAAAATAGCGCCAGTGGTAAAATAGTACGAGCAAAATAAGTTTAGAAACGTTTGTGGTTATTCAGAAGCGAGGGGTTTGGGTTTACCGTAGATGTGTTGGCTGTTTATAGGTAGACCTAGCCTTTCCGTTGCACATAATCAAGTCTTGTCACTACCGAATAACTACGAACGTTTCCGAACATGCTTTGCAAATAGTACTGCGAGGTATTTTACCACTAGCGTTATTTTACAAACGGCACTTCCCCATGTTTTTGTTGCAGCATGACGTCATAGGAAGGTACTAATGTTTTGTGGAAGTATGATATTTATGGAAGGAATAATGTTTTTGTTGCGAAATGCATATACCTTAACGTTTTTGTTGCAGCATGATATGTTCTTCGAAAGGAAAAGTAATTTTGCTGCAGTACGATGCGTCTTTGGGAAGGAATAATGTTTTCATTGCAGTCTGGTACATCTTTGAGAAAGAATACAGTTTTCGTCACAGTATGATACGTCTTTAGAAAGGAATAATGTTCTCGTTGCAGTATAATTTATCTTTGAGAAAAAATAAAGTTTTTGTTGCAGTATGATATATGTCTTTCGGAAGGAATAGTCTTTGCTACAGCATCATACGTCTTCAGAAAGGAATAATGCACTCGTTGCAGTATGACATGTTTTTGGAAAGAAATAATGGTTGCGATGCAGTATGATATATCTTTGGGAAAGAAAAATAATTCTGGTATAGTATTTGGAAAAAAATGGTTTTGAAAAAAAATGTTTTTGTTGCAGTATGATGAGCTTTCGGGAAGGATTACTGCAATGGAATAATCATTGCAGTATAATGTGTTCTATCACTACAAAATTTTATATGACCACGTACTTTACGATTGGTACCTCATATTATGGTATATTTTATTTATCAGTTGTAGCAGTAATCTTAGGGTTTAGCACCTTTACTTAAATTGAGAAAATGTTTATTACAATTGACATATTGAACAAACATATTCTATGTTTTTTTCCTCAAAACATGTCATGGGTAGCATCACTCTTTTAGTTCTTTGTTGCTTCTTGGCTTGAGTAATGTGCACTTTCTCACACTTTTTTTGTTGATATATTAATAACCCTCTGCGTTAAAAACAATGGTACTCGCAAATACATTTAAAAGTCAATTAAGTTTTGGGTTTCAATCAACTTTAAAATTTTTTACTACATCTGCTAAGCTAACTCAAATAATCGCTCGCTCTGATGTAAATCTTCATCACATTTCTATTCTTTTGGGTTTTTACATTCCTTTTCTTCCATCTGAAAGAGTTCCTTTATTATTCCCAACATTAAGAATGAGAACGACAGCTCCTGCTTACTTCTTATCTACCTCTATCAGCTACTGCGTCTCAAAGCTCTTTGAGAGCATCGTGTTATTCCACTTATTCTTCTTGCTGGAGCCCAATTCTTTATACATTTTTAGTCAGACCAGTTTCCGCGATGTCGGTCTCCTCTTGATAATATTATTTTTTGTCTCAGTATAACATGGATGAGTTTCACAAACCCAGATCTAACTCTAAAACAATTCTTGTAACTTAAATCAATTTTTCCAAGGCATTTTACCTTTGTTTGGCACCCGCTCTTTTTCACAAGCTGATTTCCTTCTTGTTTCGTTAAATGCATCAATCATTTCCGTTGAAAAGGCACTTGTTAAGTCATCACAAAAGCCGCTCTTTTCGACTTCGCCGATGTGTTTCGCAAGAATTTCTCTTGGGCCTGCTCTATTTTCTCTTTTCATCAGTGACCACGCCAACTTTCATTTCATTTTTGCAACGACTTCTCTTTATGTTAACAATTTGGTCATTTAGTCTTCACTATCTGTTTCTGTTGTACCCTTGCACGTCACCCCATCTTTCCAAATCTACAGTTTCTTTGTCTATATTCCTCTATTCCAAGACAACAAGGCACAAAATAAACCAACGAATTGCCTGGTCCTACTGAAAACACTCTGCGTCTATCCTCCTGCTCACACCCTTTTCTTACTCTCTAAAGAAAGTTCTGCTGATGTGCCCACCTCCAACTCCCAGGAATTCCTTATCTTCCACCTTGCAACTTACTCTTTCCAATCCATGCCCTCTCATTCACCTTCCTTTTTCTGGTCAACGAGCTGCACCGGCTCACCTTGGCTTTTTTCAAAATCATAATCATGTAAATGGAGCTGATATCTCTGTCCCTTCTACGGTATTCTTGCCAACTGCTTATACAATGGCATTAAACCCCAGCGCCGTTTCCAATTAGGCCATAGCTACCGCTACGGCTGCAATGGGCCCAGCAACATCAATAACGTAGAGGCAAGTAGTTATTAAGAATTTTCAACATTATTAGAAGATGCATCACGTTTGGCTGTTGAGCTAGTGAGACATCTACACTTCGACGACATTTTACAAGAATTTGTTTATCGCCTCAAGAGGAATGTAAATAGGTATGAACGGCAGGCATGCATGGATATTGCAAGATATTTTTTGTTGACTGCTGATATCAACGCGCTTCACATCTGGACAATATTATGGCAAAGCGAGTAATAATTTCCGCTGAGAAAAACGTGTCATGACAGAGTACGCTGGTAAGCCACATGTAGAGCCCAGCTCTTTCCTTCGGCAATAGGCTCTACAGAGTCCAAAAACAGCTCTGCTGAAATCACTCTCTCCTATTTGGCAGCCCACTTTGCTCATGCCTCTGTGCCGAAAACAGCGCCACTCAGCAAGTTTCGCAAGCAACAAAAATACTGCCGCTCATATTTTCTTCTCTCAGACTTTTACTTTGTCCTTACTATGCTTTCTTCTCCTTTGTCATTTCTTCTCTTTTTCATTCGTTCAACAAATCTGGCAGAAACTATGCATTATCTTTTCTTTATTCTCAAGCTGCAATGGGTTCCCAGCCCATTATTTTTTCCGTATAGATAATTACCCAAAAAGAGAGTGATGCTTCACCCATCCAGTCTATTGCAGCCGCTTTTCTCATATCTCACGTATTCATTCACTGTTTAACTCGACACCTCTAAATTCTTCGACACACAAGCACCCTCAGTCTCTGCTAGAACTGGTTCTTCAGCGCCAAGACTACTGTGCTCTCTCCTGCCTTCTTTTGGCAGCCTTTCTCTACAGTAGCGGTTCTTAACGGGATCCCCAGTGAAAAATCTTGGGGTCCCCAGAAGGAATGCCAAACTGTATCCTTTTAACCCTCAATGCACAAACAACAACGACCACCACTTTGACTAATAATAACAGTGATTTTACAGTAACATGCTACTTATAGTTAAACGTACGTAGTATCACATCGTTCTAGTGGTGAACAAATTATTTGTTTTAGTCTGACACAATAGGTCGTCATTTTTAGTTTTTTACTACATATTATGATGCAATAGACCAGAGTAAGAAAAACAATTCCACTGCTACACCTGTTTCAAGGTTTTGTAATAAAATGACTAATGTTTTTCGCTTCCAGATTTAAAAATTAGTTAGGTGGATAAAGCTATGTAGTGGTGACTCTTTCATCAAGAATACAGTTATGTAAGCTTAGACAATAGCATTGAAGAAGTAGTTGAAAACTGACAGCAGTAGCTAAGATAATTCTGGTGAGAATGATGCAACTAACGCCTCTGGAGAAGCATATGATCATCCAACTAGTTGTTTCTGTATTGAGGGTTAAACATTAAATCCCTAGCCATAAGAGATAAGGTTTAATAAAGCATTTTAGGGTTGAAGTATAAAAGTTGCAGTTGCGGCACTTTCTCTTCTAGCTCTACCCACAACCTCACTGCGTGAAAGGAAGAAACAGAAAACTTCAGGTACCGCGGGATACCAGAGTGTCTAATTTTCTCCCAGCAGCTTTCTGATATCTGATAGCTAGTTGCTACCGGCCTGGATAAAACTGTACAACCTAAGTAATGAAGGAGCGGAGGGAATCACTATGTCTGTTTTCTTTTAGTATTTGCTATATCATTTCTACATTTTACATTATTTTCGCTTTCTTAGGTCATAATCATTTTGTTTACTAATGTCTGCGAAAAATAGACATAAAATACGCTTCTGGGACGATTCTTACGTTCAGTATGGTTTCACAAAAATTTTTGGCTGTGATAAACTTGACAATGCTCAGTGCACATCGTGCAATACCATTTTGGACAACGATTCCTTAAAGCCTTCGAAGTTGAAGAGGCACAAGGAACTGAAGCATAAAGAGCATACGGACTCAGTTGAAACGTTCAAAGTGAAAAGAGTTCGTTATGATATGAGAGGAACGCTCCCTGCGCTAGGCTTCTGTCTAACTTCCCAATCACTCCTGCAAGCTTCATATGAAGTTTCTTTGATAATAGCAAAAGCACCTTACACAGCTGGTGAGAAACTAATAAAGCCAAGTGCGGTAAAAATGACACAAATATCACTTGGCCGAAACGAGGCCAGAAGAATAGACTAGGTTCCCTTGTTCGATGACACTGTAAATAATAGAATTGCAGATATTGCAAATGACATTTTGAGTCAGCTTATCGCTCAAAACCAAGATAGCCAATGTAGAATAAGTTTTCAATTTGATGAACAATGGATATAAAGTCAATAAGCCGATTAGTAGCACACGTGAGATTTGTTAAAGAAAACGCGATTGTGGACGAGTTTTTATTTTGTCTAGAGATGAAGGAGAAAACTAAAGCTAAAGACGTCTTTGATCTTGTTAATGCATTTCTTCGTGAATATTCAATAGCATGGAATAAAGTGGGATCGGTATGCACAGATGGTGCGACAGCTATGATAGGGTATTGATCCGGTTTTGTAGCCCAAACGAAACAAGTTGCTTTGCATATAGTATCAAATCACTGTGCTATTCATAAATACACCTTAGCTTGTAAGACACTCCCTTTTGAATTGAAAAGTGTTCTTGATTCTGTAGTAAAGGCTGTGAATTTCATTCGTGGCAGGGCCATGAATTCCCGATTATTCAAAGCATTTCGCAACGACCTTGGAAAGGACCATCAGTACCTTCTTTTCTACACCGAAGTACGATGGTTATCGCGGGCAAAAGTGCTCTCCCATGATGCAGAACTTGTCACTGAAGTTGCCCTGTTCTTTCGTGACCTTGGGTCAGTGGAACTTGCTACATTATTTGATGACAATAGATACCAATTGATGGCCTTTCATTTGGCAGACATCTTTAGTCTTTGGAAGCTCAGTTATTCTCTGCAGGAAAAAAACGAATCTCAGATAGAGGCTGCAGAGAAGGTCTCCGGCTTCAAAAAAGTTATCCCTACGGAAAAAGAGAATAAGAAACCAGAATTTTGCTATGTTTTTACTGTTGGACAGTGAAATTGGTGATCAGGAAACTAACGAATGGCTGACTGCTTTAATTGATGATCACATAAGCAACCTCGAGAAAAAATAAAAGATTACTTTTCAACACCTGAGCCTTCTTCAGCATGGATTCAGCAGCCTTTTATTGCTGAGATGAACGACAATAAGCAGCTCAACCTTCATGAGCAACATCTGAAATCACAGAGTTCTCAAGCTGCAAAGACCAAGTTCAGCTCCTCTTCACTCATAGAATTTTGGTGCAGTATGTAGCACGAATATCCTGAATTGGCAAAAAGAGCTCTGGAAGCATTAATTCCATTTCCAACGACATACCTCTGTAAAGTTGCCATGTCTGCTCTAGTTAATATCAAAACTATGTACCGTAATCGCCTTAGAGTTGCAAATGACATGAGAATTGCTCTCAGCAATAGTAACCCCCGTACTGATGAACTTGTTTCGAAGTGACAAGAACAGAAGTCACACTGACTATCATTTGTGCTCTGTTTTGCCGAGTAAATTGTGATATTCCATCAACCACTTGAGTTATGCTTTCATAAAGAGAGTTTTTTTAACTAATTAGAGAT
The DNA here is from genome assembly GCA_963675345.1 of Trididemnum clinides. NCBI lineage: Eukaryota > Metazoa > Chordata > Ascidiacea > Aplousobranchia > Didemnidae > Trididemnum > Trididemnum clinides. The sequence goes on along the minus strand of OY776287.1, from coordinate 5,131,140 downwards.
CCAGTAGTAAACAACTTATCGGCCTTATCGCAATAATGTTTGTTCTTTCAACATACACCTACTTTGCAGGTTGCACTGACAAAGGGTCTCCAAGACATTATCTTTAGGAATAGGGGTCCCAGGAGTTGGAAAAGTTAAGAACCAGAGCTCTACAGAATCGACATCTAAGAGTCCTCCATGCAGAGCCTGTGGTTACTCTCCTCTAGACACTTCTTACCTTATTTTGTTCTATCCTACAGTGGACTCATAACGTCGACGGCTCTTTGGCGATACTTTTTTTCTGTAAGTGTGACTTCTGGTCTATGTCATTAGAAGTTGCCCTCCTCATAAGGCTTCATAGCTTTACGCCATACCTTCATCCCATGGAAGGAGTAGGGTAACAACTAGACTGATTTAATGAAAAGTCGCTTCCACCTATTACCCCGTTTAATCTGGCACATCCACAGGCATTAACTAAAACAAATTCTCTACATATTTAAGGCGAAATCTAATGGATTCTTTCAAGTATGCTCACCTAATTTCAAAACAGCTTTGAGAACAGCAAGCACGGCACCATCGGCCGTGGTGCGCTGTGCAGCAGCAAGGGAATGACGATCCGATGATGACGGCAAGTAGAAGGCCTGCTTGCTTGTTGTCGAGTTAGGAGCAACCGGAGCTTTGAAAAGTTGAAGGAGAAGATGGCAAGTTAACCGGGCTCCTAATCAATTTTCGTATTAGTACAACAACAAAACAGAATATTAACGATACTTTACATTACAAGGGATTGTGGTGCAATCGCCACAGTGAGTCGATTTCACTTCTTTTCTTCCCGCGTTTTGCAAATTCAGACGCGCTAATTCACTGCATGTGTACTACTATACAATCGCTTTCGAACCAGACTTTTTGCTGGCGCAACGCAGCACTTGAAATTCCGGTCGCCCTTCCTAACAAATACCAGTGGAATTTCAAACTCCAGACCTTACATTCACTAGTCCGAAATGCAATCGCCACAATAACGGGACAAGAAATCAGTAACCATAACAAATAAATCAATCAACGATGGAAGTAGTTACCGGTATCAGGATCGGATAGATCAGCAGCGGCGGGGCCTTTGTTGCACGTGGAGAGCAGTGATGGCATGGCGACGTGTTTAATCACATCTTCCAGTGAAAGACAACTCCGTGCAATCAACACAGCAGTGAAGAGAGCGAGAGGGTCACGAATTTGTGGATCGCTTGCCTGTCAAACGATAACTTCTCACGACTTCATACTAAATATTAAACTTGTAACCAGCTGGCAACTTTGATAGCAAAGAACAGCCAGGATCTATTCTGCGACCAACAACCACATGACGAGCGATAGGCAAAGTAATTTTCACACATATTCTTTCATCATTCGCTATTTCACGTTTTGCAGTTGAGGAAAAGAAGAACTTCTATTGAATTATCAATTAAACAATCACAACGTCAACGTAAAGTTGTGTTGTGATAATACATTTTGCATTCTAAGTAGCTATGATATTCCATTTCAATTATTTATGTCTGTACAATTTTACACGTCGCTGGCTCCGATTTGCCGTTTAAAATTCTATTATATAAGATCACCATAGTCCAAAGCATGCCGATGTAGTTATTTAAACTTCATCTGATTCATTGCCCTTTGTATAAAAATGGGATTATGTCAAGTTAGTGGTACTTAAACAGAGATTAAAACCATCTTTACCTGTCTTTACTTTACCAACTGACGCTTATCTAACAGTATATATATGAACTGTGGTAGGAGGAAAATCATTGTGGAACAAGAAAAGCAAGAGGTTGAAAAAATGAGCAAAAGCTGTTTCAAACCAGTGGCAGACTTGGATTCATTATAAGATATCAAGCAAACAATAGGTCTTATTAGTTAAGCGAATCAAAGGCCATAAAAATCTTTTCTCGTGAACCAATGCTTTAAATTAAAAGCCTGATGCACCTACCTCAACCTCCATCAAAACATCATTGAAATTAGCACTGACTGAACAACACAGAGTTTTGAGTACTCCCAGCCACTCAGCACTTAGTTCAGCACAACGACAGCTCATCTCCGCACAAAGAGCAGCCAGTGCATGAATTCTGTCAAAAAAAAAGCATCACATAATCATCTTTCTTGGCCACATTTATCGCAAGTCGGAAAGCTTAAGTAGCTACAGGGTGCACCACAATTCTTTGAGATTTTAAGACTTGCATAAAACAAGAGGTAGTTTACATAAATTTCAAAGCAGCTGTTTGGTCGTAAAAATCCAATGATTTTGTAGTATGCATCAAAGAAAGCATATTGCATTCAAAGTTTCCGTAATTCACATTTTCGATGAAGGCCTCATTTCGGCTTGCCACAGCTCCATTTCGTGTGTAGCTTCAACAGATCGCTTTAGCTAGCCAAAGGAGGCTCCTCTTCGCACGCTTTCCTTTAGCAGCTTTCGTTTAGAAAAAAAAGTCAAAAGACGCAAGATGTAGACTACGCGGAAAATACTCAACCTCTAAATTCTGTTTCCAACGAAATATGTTGATTGGAAGTTGCACCATGCTGTTAAAACAACAAATATCTCTTCTGATTCAATGCACACAGTAGGTCACGGTTCTCTCTCATTAATGCGACCAAACCCTTTCTTGTAGCGCTTTCTATTAGCTATGACAGCTTTCCCTATTCTGTCTTCGAATATTTAGGATGCATGCAATTTTTTTTTGCATTCATGATACACAGGGCAGTCACATTTGACCCCCTTCAAACATTTGTCCTTGATCTCCTCGGGTTTCTCGTATGCCCAGTGAAGTATCGTGGAAATTCACAGGACTATTCAGGTAAACGTGGGCCTCATCAGGGAACCATAGGTTGTTAATCCAATAAATATGCTCATCAATTTCTTCCGCAACTAAGTTTCACATTTCAAAGCGCCTTTTGCTAGTCAAAGTGAGTAAGCTTATGGTGCTTCTGTATTGGAATTTATTCGGGTCTTTTTTTAAATGTACTTACGACTTGTTTTTGACATCCCAAGCTCGCGTCTTCGTTTAAGAACTCTTTTGGAGTCCGTTTGTAACTTTTAAAATTTGTAAGGATAAGCTACAATGTAAGTTTTGATGATAAGGTTCAAGCAGCTGGAATGCAGTTTTTGCTAGGTCAAAGTTCACAAAAGAAATGGTTTTGTCGTCAGCTAGAGACATGGTTTATACCCAGAGTTGGCAAAGGGTTTTACACAAACTAAAAAGGCACAAATCCACTGGTGACTAATAAGAAGCACCATCAACTATCAAAGAGCTGCTAGCTAGTGCTCCACCGTATACCTCCCAGTCTCCCAACTACGCTAAACCTCCTGAAACAAATTCCGTAGTTGCTGTAAAATAACTGGTAAGCAGTGAACCTGAAGTAAAAACATATGAGCATTCCGATTCCGATTATCACTCTCCTTCAGAATGACCTGCAAGTGGAAAAGCTTCCCAACGGTTACGGCCATTTTTGATCATTCCTATGGACTCTTTGCAAGCCGAAGACGCTTTACATCTATTTGGCAACAGCCAGATCTTCAAAAGTCAATGTTGGCAAAATAACACAGCTGCTTCTCTTGCAATCGTTTATAGAAACGTGAGCAGTGCCGATTGGAAGCTCTATAACGGTGCAAAAATGATCTTAAGTTGCAGCTATTCAGTTGTTACTATGGCAAGGTTTTGATTTAAATGGATCGATGTATGTTTTTAAGGCAAATAGTGAACGAAAAAAAAAACAAGATAAACCAATCGCTGTTAAAACTTTTCCAGAAGTATCGGTGACTGCTAAAAAGGTTTTTAGTTCAACTCCGAATTGTGAGTCGCTTTTAAACAAAGCATACTCCGTCAAGTCCCACACCACAGCTTAAAATACTGGCAAAAAAGCGGCATAAACGCCTAATTGATTTTTGTAGGAGCATTGCGGTCGCACAATTTATGTTAAAATGTTTATTCCACGTGAATGAAATTTTTATGCCTCATGCATTCCCTAAATCGAAGCAAAGAAGAAAGGGCCTGACACCACCATAAAAGGCTTGTTAATGAAGTGCTAACAACAGGAAGCCGCACCTGGCCAAAACGATTTTTAAAGAATTGAAGATCGCAACTTCTAAAATGGCAGCTCTCCACTTGCGTGGTACGGTGGAATGGTTCTCCAGTCACCTGCGCTTGTTGATATTTAACGTATGTCAACTCGATGATTATTATCAAAGATCCATGCTGTTTAAGCTTGCTTCCTATTTAAAGCTTCAGTGTACGTTCCTTTTGTTTTTCCATTAAGCTGAAATCGTCTGTAGTTACGGGACCAGGAATTATGTTGTTTCAACGGAACCTTTTATTTGCTTATCGTCAAGTAAATCCATAAATTGCAGAAGTGGCTGAAACTATTTCTACAAGCAGCACTACATTGGCCAACACCGATAATCGCTGCTTTAAGCGTACTTGAGGGAAAATCTTCATTCTTAGATGAAGCTGTTAAAACACAGTCTTTCCGGATTCTGTTGATGCGTGAACCATACCATAAAACCAATGCGCATGTCTAGAAGCTTTTACAACTCCCGACAAGACTACTCCTTGTAACAGCTTTTCTGCAGTTCCAGCAGCGTTTTCGAGAGGCATAGAGAATAATAACCAAAGTACTGAAAGAATGACTAGCAAAATGAAAGAATAGTGCAAAACAAGCTTATGGATGTTTCATCGCAGCTTTACAAGACTAATGTGCGTATTCGTGCATTTTTCATTAACATTGAATAAGCATTAATTTGACATAAAATTGCACGTACCGATTTGAAATTACACACAAGTTCAATAGGTGAAAATATTATTTAATTCTGAGTTTCAGTTTTTTTGTGGATATAAATTTGAGCAACACATAAAATGGCGTTCTTATGTTTATAAAAGCAAATAGCTAGTGAAGTTGCCTTAAAAACTATTTGATATTTACAAGGTGACTTCACTTTAGAAATCAGCTCTTACTTGCGCCGAATTGCGTTTAATGTCCTTGAAAAGTGTTTTCATCTTACCGTATTTGGGGAAGGAGATAGAATTAATTAATTTCCTCTAGAACGCTATAAGAAATTATATATTTGGTATCATCTGACGTGAATTTCATGCGTCTACGATAGGTAGTTCTCGAGATATCAAAAAAAGCAAAAAAGCGTGCCGTGAAGCATGAACGTTACCATGAAAAAATGATGGAAAAATCGTAATCAGCGCCCGAAGGTCTATCAGAAAAGATGGTTCTCGTTTGCAAATTTGAAAATGGTAAAGTTATGAAACACCTTTCAGTGCAGCTACAACAGGCCGCTTAAATTAAACAACTATCCAACGTAAGAACAAAGAAGCGCTGAGAAACTTAATCACAGCTTAGCTATATGTAACCAACCGTCTTAATTCAAATCAAGCTCACTAACATAAAGTACGCTTGGTACCGACTTGCGTCTCCACGAAAAATATACGCCTTCAGAAAAAACGGTTTTGTAACTAGGCCTACTTTAATCGTTACATTAATAGCAATCTGGAAAAGTTTTTCAAATTTATCGTTTTTACTTTTCAAAATTCTTCGGTCCACTGCATAATGTTATGATGGCCGAGCATACAAAGCTATATCGACACATGTTGTCGTGTAGATGATCACTGTATCGCTCTGCTACAACAAAGAACAATTCTTTTTCAGGATTTTCAATAAATTCTCGAAGAAACGTTGGATCGTATCTAAAATAAAGTGGAATGATGTGTTACACAGATGTGAATTTGAACATACGATAGAGACATCTTGAGATAGCACCATCATCAAATTAACCTTACAGGCCATGTTAGATGGCGGGTTTATCAAGAGTTGCATGTTTATAGTGTTAGTTCGAAGAAACGACATGTAGTTTGAGCTTAATTGAACGCAGATGGCAGCAACGCTAAACTCATAAACGAGAGGTTGTCTGCAACTGTATAAGATACGTGATCCTCTACCACAATAATGTCGCTTCGAAGCAATAGAAAATACAGTGAAAGAACATGAAATTGGATAGGTCTGCATTCTGTCAGTAAACCAGCATCACTACTCCGGCAAGAAGGCGTGAACTTTCAAACTATCAATTGCAGAATTGGCTTCAAAGCGAGTAAATTCTTCATATGATTCAAGGGTTTTCCTCGGTATGGAAGGAAGATAAACTATCATCATTGCACAGTTAAATTATATAAAATGCTAACATCAGATTTGCAAAATGTGTAATTGACTTTAGGCTACTTTAGTCATTATGGAGATGGCAGGTCCACAAATTCTGCTGCTCACGCAATACTATTAATGAGTTCCTTAGGTTCAATCACCTGAAATTGGATATCGCTGGCTTCTTTGGCGAATAGAGAACTTGCCTCACACCTGCCCAATAATTACCGAACTCGCCATGACTTGCCTTTATGTATGAAGTTGATGTTGAATAAAGATCATTTAGCAGGACAAGTATGCTCCTGCAAATCAACAACGAACTGTTCAAATCTTGCTTCAAGGGGAGGAAGAGCACGCAGCTATCACGTTAATTCTACGACGTTTCTACGTCTCATGGATAATTCCATGTAACGTGGAATCATCCACTTTATTCCAATAAATAATCAAAAATTAGTACGAAGCGAAAGCAGATGGTTGGTGGTAAACATCGACCGCATTCTCAACGTAAACGGTATTCCTAGCCTCCCTGCTTGACGCTGAGCGCGACAATAGTACTGTGGAACAAAGCCAGCGAGTTCGCTTAGGGTGTCCACGGAAATGCACTTAATAAGATGTCTTATCTCAATGCGGCGGACAGGTCTATTTGCCGCGGTGGCCCAGTCTGTAAAAAGACCATCAAATAGACCTGAACTGGTATGCAAGTAGATCAGCAACGCACATTATCTTAAAATAAAGAATATTTAGTGTTAACAATTCTCTTTACACCTCTTGCATTGTAATTGAATATTTACCGGTCTGGCGAGTTGCACTTGGCAGGATGGGACAGGCAGGACTGCTTAGCATGACACAATAATCCGTTAAACGCTTCTAATGTCAAGTGTGGATTTAACAGAAGGTAGCTGAAAGAAGTAATGTCAATTCTAACATATAAACTACTAAAAACTGACTACAAAGCAAAAGCAACAGAAACGTTTTCGGAAAAATAAATTTGTCATCTTTAATTTGTAGCTTAAAATTTTCTACAGCAATTGCGAAAAACTATTTCATAGTTAAACAAACTTCTTTGAAATGCAACTTATTAAACAAAACAATCAGCATATTATTAAAAATGAGTGACGTAAGAAATACAAAACCTGAAAAAATTGTGATCAAATAGTTTCGCATTCTCAGAGATATCAATTTCTTGTGCACAACGTCAAAATGTGAATTGATGTGATAAGAAAAATATTTTGGAATTCGAGGCGTAGCTCTTAACCACAAGTCACTTGTCACTTTCAATATACAAAAGTTTATAGTTCTAGCTCCACCACACTACGTATCACGTGTGGAGTTCCTCAAGGATCTACGCTTCGCCAACTTTTTTCTTTAAACATATAAATGACTGGCCTCTTTTCATGAATTTTCGGTTACCTTGGATGCTGACGACACGTATTTACTGTTATCTGATAAACACTTGGATAGCCTTGAAAAACAGGTAAACACTGAACTTGTTGAACTCAATTACAGAATGCGAGCTAATAAACTTTCTTTAAATTACTAGAAAGCCAAATATATGCTAAGTTATAAAAATAAGATGGCCCAAATCTCAGATTGAAAGTTTAATGTCTGTATAAACCAAAATTTAATTTCAAGAGTCAGCTCTGTTAAATCCTTAGGTTGGGTGTTTCTATCGACGATGAGCTGTCATCTGCACCAATCAACAGTCGCCACAACGTGGTGGTGCGGTCCCCGACCCCGTTTGAGTTAGGTCGAAATGACTGTTGGCTTTCCCGAGGGTCCCAGTTACCCCGGACACTCCCCTTCATTTTTTCGCTATGCTTTCCCTTGAACAACAGCAGAAGAGCTGCACACAGCTTCCTTAAAATCGGTCATTCTTCTCCTTCTCTTAATGAGAGGTAACGTTCATCCAAACCCTGACCCATTTTTCCTTGCTCTGTGTGCGCTGGAAATGTGACCTGGCGGGGCAAGTCAGTGCAATGCTGCACCTGCTCCAAATGGGTCCATCTACGGGGCTCACAATTCTCCCTCTCCAAATTCAGAGCTCTTGGCAGCTCTCAGTCTTAAAGCTGCCCCCTGCTGTGTCCCCACTCGTAACACTGTGACTCTCTCCTCGGACTCCTCCGACATGTATACCTCCACTGTACAATCTAGCCCCCCTTTTCCAATGTTGCATTCTGCCACACCCTCGCCTTCAAATCTCTTATGCCCCTTCTGTCCATTTTGTATCTTCTCCCTCTGCCCCTCACCACCGTCCCTTGCTCCTGGCAATCTGATCGCACCCACTCCCAGTCTGGCATTCTCTCTTCTGATACCACGCATGCTAGTGGTGATATCATCATTTTCGTCAGCCAGAGCTTATCTTATCCTGAACTTTCTACCTCCTCTCTTCTTTTGCTTGACCCCAACTCTGATTATGTAGGGGTCAACATCTCTCTAAACAACTCCTCCTCGCTTTGATTTCTTAATGTGTATATTCCCCCTATTTGCTCTTCTCCGACCGATGGAAAGCAGAACCAAGTCCTTTTCTCCCTCCATTCTTCCCCCCTCCAGAAATCTTTTCATTCTTGGGGAATTCAATTGCCGTCACCCCCTCTGAGACTCAAGAGGTACTCCCGACCCCCGCAGGGAGTAAGTATTTGACTGGGTAATCTCCTCTGACCTCCTCCTCCTCAATGACCATGACACACCCACACTTCTCAATCGCTCCTCTGGCAGTCACTCCTCTCCTGACATCTTCTTTGCTCCTTCTTCTCTTGCCCCTGGGAGGTGCTTCAGGACCTGGGTTCTGACCATCTACCAATTCTTCTATCTGCCCCTCCCTCTCTGGTCTTTTGCCCCAACAAGCGTCCTCCTTCCTTCAACTTTCAGAAAGCTCGCTGGGATGACTTTGCCTCCTCCATTGACTCTCACTGTCCTTCTGCAGAGGAATACTCGTCTCTTTCTCTTTCCTCTGCTCCTGCTCTCTTTACTTTTCTGGCACCGAATGCAGCCAAATCTTCCATCCCTTTCGGCCGCATCAAACGCCATCCTAAAGCCTGGTGGTCTGCTGAGATGAAAGGTGTGGTTAGTGAAAGACGTAAGGCTTTCGCTGCCGCTCACAGAAGTGATGAAGATCGCCAGGCTTACATCTCCGCTTCTCGACGCGCCTCGTCTGTCATCGCCAAGGCCAAGATTGAGGCAAGGCAGACGACTTGCTCTTCTCTTTCACCCAAATCTAACCTGAAAACTCTATACTCTCTTCTTCGCTCTATCACTGGCTCTCCAAACTTCCCAAACTGTTCCTCTCCCAGGAATCGGCTTCGATCTACAACGCCTACTTGAGATCCCACTTTTCCATTTCTCAGCCAAAGGCTCTGCGTAGCAGAGCCAGAGGCTACCTCTCTGAGCTTCGTCGAGCCACGTGCTCTGTGAAGTCTCACTTGTCCTTTTGCTCTCCTTTCACTCTCGCTGAATTTCTTGCGGCTGCCTCCAACCTTTCCTCCTCCACCGCCACTGGCACAGACAAAGTTGCCTATACCATGCTAAAGCACCTTCCTCGCTCTGGCATGGATTTTCTTCTTCACATCTTCAATCTTTCCTGGTCTTTGCATTCTTTTCCTTCCATCTGGAAGACATCTTCCATTATTCACATCCACAAGATGGGAAAGCCTCTCGACTCTCCTGCTTCCTTCCAGCCTATCTCTCTCACCTCCTGCATCTCAAAGCTGTTTGAACGCATCATTCTATCCAGTCTACTCTTCTTTCTGGAATCTAATTCTATTCTCTCTCCCCACCAGGCCGGTTTCCACCCTGGATAGTCTACATTTAAATTCTGTTCCTTTCTCAGTCCATTTCAAATAACTTAACAAACCCTGGCCGGGCTCTTGCACGATCCTGTCTACTATTGATTTCTCAAAAACTTTTGACTCTGTCTGGCATCACGCCCCTTTCCACAAACTCATTTCAACTGGGCTCCCTCCTTGCTTTGCTCGTTGGACTCAATCTTTTATATCTGATAGGCATGCTTGTTTGGTTTATCAAAATGACAAAAGTCGTTCCTTTTGAGTCCGTCAAGGTATTTTGCAAGGATCCGTTCTTGGATCTGTTCTTTTCTCTCTCTTCATCAATGATCTTCCGGCTTATCTACCTTCTTCCGTCAGCTGCTCTCTTTACGCTGATGATCTATCGATTTGGTCCTCCTCCCTATCAGTCCCCACTATGGTGGAGACCACACAAGGAACTCTGTTTCAAATGGAGCGCTGGTCTGACTACTGGTGTCTTCCTCTCAATCCGAGCAAATGTGAGGCTTCCTTCTTCTCAGTGGATCCCCACCAAGCTAACCTCCGGCCCAACCTCCTCTTACTCGGCTCCCACCTCCGTTTCAATCCCACTCCAACCTTTCTTGGGGTCACCTTCAACTGCACTGTTTCCTTTTCTAAACATGTATCTTCGCTAAAGGCCAAGTTCTTCCCACGTCTTAAGGCCTTACACTGATCTCTGCTTCCTCATGGGGCCCCTCTAAGGAGTCCCTCTCTGTTCTGTATGAATCTTTCCTTCAGGCCCCTTCTCACTTATACTTCATCCACATGGTTTCTTTTCCTAAGCATCACCAAAGTCACCAAATTGGAACGGCTCCACCGAGCGGCCAGTCGCGCCATCGCCAGCTGCCTCTCGTCCTCCCCTATCCTTCTTCTTCTCTCCAAGGTTTCTTTACCTCCCCTACGAGTCACTCTGACTCACTTCACTCTTTTATCTTATGATCAGGCTCTTCGTCTCCCAACCTTCTTTCCTATTTCAGGTTTGGCCAGACTCGGAGTGAAACCAAGACTCTACAAATTGTCCTGTAGAGCATTTGCGTCCACTCACCCGCTCATGCTTCCTTCTACTTCTCTTAGGGAGGCTCTTCTTGCTTGACCTCCCTGTCCTCCTGCAAATCTGCCTTTGTTCACCGTGGAGTCAACCCTTACCTTTCCATGCTCTCGCTCTGATCCCCCTCTTTCTAGCCAAGGTGCAGCTCTCGCCCACCTTGAGTATCTCCTCCCTCATGATCTGGTACTCTGAACTGACGGCTCTGTTCCTTTTCCTTTTGGCAAGGGCGGCTCCGGCGTTCTTGCCAACTGCTCTCTCTGTGGCACTGATGCCACTCTTTCCTTTTCGGGAGGCACAGTTTGTTCAAGTTTTTTCCGCTGAAGCCTGCGCCATTCTGCACGCTCTTTGCTGGTCTCGGCAGCATCAACAAGTCTGCCATTTCTCTTCTCTTCTCCTCCTATCTGACTCTTGTTCTGTCCTCGCCTCCTTGTCATCTCATCCATCTTTCCTTTTGTCTCAAACTCTGTGGCAGATCTGGCAGGAACTGTCTTCTCTCTCCTCCTGTTCTATCAGAGTACAATGGGTCCCCGGACACTCATTTTTCCCAAGGAACAATGCGGTTGATGAGCTGGCTAGACGAGGAGCACTACTTGTGCCCTACGCAACCCCTTGTAGTCTCTCTCGTATCTACTCTTCTTTTTTCTCGGCCTGGAGGCGTACTGTCTCATCTCTAAATTCTTTGACACACAGGTTCCCTCAATTTCCACCGAGGAACTTGTGCTCCCTCGTCATGCTCGCTGTGTCCACTCTCATCTACGCTGCGTTGGACAAAGCTTTCTTTTAGGTTCTTATCTCTCTAGGATTGGCAGAATCGAGAATTCGTCTTGCAGCGCCTGCAGACACCCGTCCAAGGACAGCTCTCATCTCATTCTGCACTGTCCAGCTACAGACTCTTTACGCCGCTTGCTCTTTGGCGACTCTCTGTCTCTTTACGACCTCTGGTTTAGACCCTGGGGAGTTTTCCAGATTCTGGGGCCCCATGGTCTTCCGCCATGCCCCCATCCTTCGGAAAGGGTCGGGTAATCAACAACAACAACAACAGCTGGCCTCAAGATTCAGCTTGACTATATAACTCTTCGCAGCTTCCTGGTCGACACCACTCGCAATTTTTGTGTTTTCTCTGTTGTGTTTTGTTGTTGTGGATTAATAAATTAATCTGTCTCTGTCTGTCATATGTTACTTTACTACGGCAACAGCTGGGGACAAAACCAGATGTTAAAAAATGATTTCCGCCACCTCACAAAAACTTTGAACTGAAAATATCACCTTAAGCAATTTTCTGTTATGAAGCTTTGCTATGTTTCAATCGCTCTACAGAGCTTATTTTATTGTTTTAATCGCTCTTTTCTCGATTTATAGCAGTCAACATGCACTTAAGCCAATATCAAAAAGGAATTTATGAAGAAAAAAATAGCTTTCATTTCTAGTACTGTACCTTTGATAATGACGAAGGATAGAGACAGTGCTTAGGGACAACTGAGCTGCATAACATAATCCAGCCCACTGTTGAGGACCAGCAGTGGCTGGAAAATGGTCGTTTGATAGTTTGCTAACTGCTTGTAGTAAAGGAGCTAAACAAGAACAGATTGATACAGCAGTATGTATCAGAGTGGTAATGTTGAGTGCTTCCTCCATCAAATCAAATAAAAGATTGACAACCTGAAGTCGAGGAGGAGAAGCTCTGGAAAAATAAGACAGTGATGTTACCGCTATCATAATAAATATTGATCTATCACGTTACCGGGCGCTCGACAATTCTTCAGTAGCTTATATCATGATAATTTCAAAATATGGCATCATTATTGCTAAAGTGCAAATTTGTTGATGCTAATTTCACGCATGAGAAAAATTTCTAGGAATTTGTACCTGCCATTACAAGCAAACTGATTGGAAAACACCAAAAACCTCCGAGTTGGTGAAAAATCTGCTTAACGGGGACTGTGATGAAAAATTGCTCTATTGCAAAAAAAGAGTTTGTAGGTTAAAAGACTACTTCTTGTAATGCTGCATCTAACAGATAAATCATCAAGTTGTTATGAATCTTGCGAAAAAAAGTATAATTGTAGCGCGCGAATGAGGTACGTAGTCTTGGACAAGATAAGTTTGTTTTGTGTGTTTTCACTCGAGTCCAAACAGCAATTCAAACTTGCGAAGTAAGCCTGCCGGTCAAGTTTTAGATCTTTCAAGCTCAGTGAAAAGGGACAGCTGTACGAAAAACAGTCCGCGACCTGCTTTGTTTCCACATTTTGCTGGCTGTAATAGCATGTTATGGCATAAGATTACGCTACAAACCTTCCTGAAATGACGTTGTTAAAAGAAACTAGCAAAACTTTTGCAGCGTTCGAAGTGACAATGTGCTGATCGAAGTAGGAAAGTGATCGGTACCTAACAAGTAAATCATCCAGACAGGTTTTCGATGTATTAGATTCCTTGGATTCACGTTGATTTGCATGCCATGCATCTGTACAATAAAGAAAATCGAGGCACTCTTTGATGAAACACATCTACTGCAATATCATGATCAAATGCAACTACTTGTCAACTATTATGACAAAAAAAGAGATTATCAACATAACTAATGGTTTATAGATTTCGGATAGAGGAGAACTTTTCTTCTAAGTTTTAATATATCAAACAAAAATTCATAATAATACTTCATAGCGCGTGATTAAATTAACATCACAGAATAAACCAAAGCTTTTCGTCCCCTCTCGGAACTTCATCAAGGCTAAATAAATGCATCTGCAAGACCGAAATTAAATTTAATATATCATGACACTGAACACTACTGACTAAGTAAGTTACCGGTAGTAACATTTTAGCAATGCGCATCTCAAAGAAACGCGTGCAGAAGCGACTTCGCTCCTTGTGAATGACAGAGTTTTGTTTAAAGCTGGCTTAACGTTTAATTTGCAGCGCTTCCATTAGCTCGATTTTAGTGTTAAAACGGCACTTTTTTAATAATGTAGTTTAGCTCTGCTGGCGTAGTTTCTCTGCAGGTTTTGCGCTGATTGAGATGAGATTTGACAGCGCAGCAAAATGAACTTTGGTTATTTGAAAGATGATTTTTAATTTTGACGAATAGTTATCTAGTCGTCATACCGATGTATGACGTATTCTTGTCACAAGAACAGGTATATTTATAGACAACATTCGAGCAGAAAAGGGCAGGTAGAGGAAATTTAAGGTTGAAATACGAGATTATTTTTAAAGTTTGACAGGCTATTTTCATATCAGTGCCCAGTCTGTCGCGAAACAATGCAGCAATGCATTTGCCAAATTTGATGGATGGGTACCAATATACGGGAGGTTAAATAAGAATTTAGGTTGAGGCATTAAATAAATTTAAACTACATATTAAATTTAATTTCGGACTTATTAAGCCCTGATGAAGCCCCAGAGGGGAAAAAAGCTTCTGTGTATTCTGTTATGTTAATTTAATTAAGTTCAATAAAGTATTACCACGGATTTTTGTCTGTTATATCAAAACTTGACTAATTAGTTTGTAAAAGAAATCTGATATAAAGCACAACTCTGCCTTTCTGCTTCAACTCTTCTAAAACTGCTGGAGGCAGTTCAACTCTTCTAAAACTGCTGGAGGTAGGAAGATGAAACTCAACACAATATTGATTACCATGCAAAGGTCTGTATCAGATAGCAGTACTCAGCAATAAAGACCGAACATAAACGTAAGGTTCAAAATTAGGTTTCCACTACAATTGGTTTTGATTATAGGTTGGAACAAAGTAAAATCTAATGCAAGACGTCCACCTTCAATATCCAGCATCAAATAAAGGTTTTTGATATTGTGAAAGCAGAGCACTGGCTATAGCTTCTCAACGTTTTTTGAAAATCCAACACCAATACCAAAACTGAGAATACTTTGTTGATATGACCCGGATCAAGTATCGAAATTCCAACCTACAAGCATCTCGCACAACACTACAAGTTCTTAATGCGACTAAAACTCACCAGAATCATCCGCGATACTTCTTTTATTTTGAATAAGCTTCACCAAATGTTTTGTAATTTTTCGTACAGCTCGCTTCACCTGTGCTTTATGTCGTCCAGCGCCATACAAAACCATAAGCCGCTGGTTCCACTCGTAATTGATAGAATCGCCCTAAAAATTATTTTTAGGAATTACTATTTTCCAGATTTGCAATGAAACACAAAATTCAGGTTCACAATGTAAAACTAATCAAGATCAAGCAAGGGTAGAGTCGGCAGTTTATCTCGAACCAGCCGACACATGTAAATTGCAGATCGGTAGCCCTATCACCTACAAGGCAGACTACCATTAATAGGCACCCGAAAGACACCTTTTAGGGCATGCTACGTGAGCAGCTTCACCATTCTAGTACAACAAAGAATTGTTTTCCACAGCATTCAAACCAGAACTATAATATTGTCTTAACAAAAATTCATTTAAAAAATATTGGTTTGATACATGTTTCAGCTTCACGTAACCATCATCAGGCGTAACATTACTACAGCTCTATGGCAGGGGCGTATCCAGGGGGGCCGCTGGGACAGTTGCAAGTTCTGCAGTGTTGGTGCCGATTTACCGAAGTTAATATAAAAACTTAGCGTACAAGCCAGCAGGGTTAAGAAGGAATAATTTGGTGATAGTTCAAGCTAGTTGTTCAAAAAAGGACTTCAAACAAGTAGTTTATCACAGGAACTTTAGTGGAAGGTACAGAGGGCCTAAGCTGCTGTATAACCGGGCGTTAGCTTAGGCTAGAAGCTACAGCTTAGCTGCTAGCAATCAAATGTATAGCCAGCGAGCCGGTTTACTAAGCTACTAGACCAGTATTTCGCCTAGGATACCGGTATCACATTGGTAAGGTAGCAAACTGAAATAAGTTTCCTACAAAATTTAAAAATATTTTTCTTTGCAAGTTTTAAGCCCAAGAAACGGTTGTTCACATGGTTAAAGGAAATGCAGAATTTTTAGAAGAAGCGTTCAGGCATATTTAAAACCTAATCTGCCTCGAAGTGCATACGGAAAATATTTTTGTTCTTGAGTAAATAAAGATAATAATAAGGTTATAGCCAGTTGCCATTTGATGAGCCGCTTGGCGAAATAGCTGCAGTGGTTTTATTATTTTATCCTGACGTCTAGTGTTTTCACTTATATACTTATAGCTCTAACCTTGGTCGTTATCGAGCAATGTGGCGGCAATGACAGACTTACTCTACATAATAGTAAGGTTGTACAGGGTGTCAGAAAAGCTACTGTGCAGTATGGGTACATAAAAATGTAATGTATTTACAGTAAAGTTTATTAGAAAACTTTTAGTCAATACAATTTTTATTTATTCGTGGCTACATTTGTTTACAATACTAGAGTTTGTTTGTAATGTATGCAAATTGTTTGCAAGGCAAAATATAACTTTTTTCGTAGGGCCTGTTGAGATACAGTGCTTCCTCGATTATCCTGCCTAGTTGGGATAATACTTTCAGATATCTGAATGGATAAGCAAAAAAACCGGATAACTGAATTCTTAACGTTTAAGTCAAGGGAACAAAACAAACAAAAACACAACACATTCATGGTTTAAAAAATGATAGAAGTTCAACATTACAATATCCTAAGAAATTTCACGCTTAACCATCATTTGCAACACTAGATCTACTAAAATAGGAATCAATTTTAGATTGTTTGCGGGAAGATTCGTGTTTTTCAGCAGCAAACTCGCGAAGTCGTACCAATGTGGAAGTGTTTGAAACTGTTGCTTCCAGCTGAATATGCAGACACGTTAGGCAACGGTCAAACATTTACATTGCCTCTACACGAGAAAAAGAGCATTTGTGCTTTTTGCGTTGAATGTTGTGTATTCTCGTTTGCATCCTTTTCTTCATCACATTCGTTCCCTTCTGCTACTGAAACAAGACAAACTATTCCCTACTCATCCAAATATTCATAACCTGGCCCATCAGCATGAAACCAGCCATCAATATCAGAAGTCGTCAATTCAATGTTTAGCGCGGAAAATTGTTCTACAAAATCGTCATTCAGCCCTCTCTTTGAACTATTGCGCTTTCTTCCACAGAAAATTCGCCGACAATACAGCATTTTAGCTTTTTTTAGTGAGATTTAGCGTAAAGTTTTCCGGAAACTATTCCTGCAACATCTAGTTAAAAGCAATCTAATTCTGAAATGTTGCAGCAAAATAGATCGACCGGATAATTGAATGCCGGTTAAACGAGGTACGTATAATCGAGGAAGCACTGTAATCGTCTTACAGACTTATTTGGATTCTTTAATATTATTTTTTGGATCTCTATAGCTTTCTCATTTGTGGTTGAAGGCCTACCAGTTCAAGAAGCGTCTTTTACATCGTCAGTTTCGGCAAAATTTCTTTCAAACGTCCCACAGCGTTACTGTGAGGCGCCTCTGCATCTGGAAGTTGCCTAAAAAATCTTTTTTGCACAGTATTTATGCATTTTCCACCATTACAGAACACATGCTCAACTAAGAATGCTCGCTGCTTAATTGCCAGTACCATTAATGTATAAGGGTATTGATTTGGATATATAATAAATGACTAGTGGTTGTTATAATGACTAACTTGTTTGTATATTAGCACCTAAATATTGCGTCACAAAACCAGCCATTGTTAAAAATATTTTCTACTGTACAGTAACTTTTCGGGCACCCTAAGGGTGGAGTTGGAGTCATGCGATTTTGGTTGTGCCTCCACAACCCTGTTTCGTACACAAGTTACATACAACATCATAATTCATGAACAAACTTCAATCTGAAGATATTGTTGCTTTAGCAGCCTATAGTTGACTAAACTAAAAGCACAAGCGTATGGAAAGGTCACCAAAACGTAAAATTATAGGTGCTGCTTAGCAGTTTTAGTTCATATTTTTGTTCATAATTGAATAAGTGTGAATAAAACAGTATTTGAATAAGCTTTATGTACCGTATTCGTGTAATGTAAGACCTATAATTCTTTCGCACAAGAATAATGTGCTTTTAAGTTAAATAGTGATGTTAGTGATCACTCTACTGTAGAAATAAAAGGGTATGGGCCTAAATGAGTTTTGTGTGATTGCTCTCGCTGCCGTGCAATGGCAAAACAACAGTCTACTATGTCAATACTTTTTAATAAAACTGACGCAGCAAGTGCCTGATTTTTTGCATCCTAATTCGTTGCATTCTTTTCAGAATGCTCGTCAAGTAGGCCTGTACCTGCTGCCTATAGTCCCATCTCCAATACCATACCTCGAAAGTACTAGACATATAGCACATCTTTGAATTCCTATTTCATATATTTGTCGGATGTTAACATAAAATGCCACTATACAGATTTATTAAGCTAGTGCTGGTTGCCCCAGTTGATTTTTTCAGCGGGAGGGAACAATATGGGTGTAATTGATTGCTTGTGTGTATGTGTTTTGTTTTGACGCTTTTTTGTGGACTATTGGAGTCCGAGATAAATAACTGTTAATAAATTAAACTGTTAACTGAAGGCTACTGAAGGCCTAGATACACCTGGTGTATCTAGGCCTTCAGTAGTTTTCTGCGTTTGCTCAGTGCTGCAGTTTTACGGTATTTAGTAGTTATTCAGTTTTTATCCGGTGTTTTCCCTTTAGCAGAGATGGCCGGATTTACCCCATTCCTTCTGCAATTGCTCGCACTCCGTCCCTCCACTTGTCTCGTCTCAGAGCATCCTCCTTCTTCAAACCAATCTTCTCTGTCTCCTCTTCCACTTGCTTCTTCCAGGTCTTCTTCGGTCGTCCTCGCTTTCTCTTGCCAGTCACTTCAAGATTCAGAGCAACCCTCAAAACACTATCGTCATCCCTCCTCAGTACATGTCCATACCATCTAACTCCATTTGCTGTTGCTAACCGGTCTATCGTTTCCTTCAACCCTAACATATCCATCTGTTCTTCAGTCGTCTTTCTGTCCACAATTTTCTGACCGCACATGGCTCTCACCATAGCTCTCTCCGTTCTCCTTAAAATTGCTTTTTCATTTTCTTTTAGACACCATGTCTCACTTCCATACAGTATTGCTGATCTTACGCAACAACAATAAACTTTACCTTTCATCTTCAGAGGAAACCTATTTCCAAGCAACAACTCTCCACATTTCCTGAATCTTACCCAACCGATTCTTACTCTTGCTGTGACTGCCGCTTCACAACCACCACTAGCATTTAGTCTGTCTCCCAAATAACAAAATCCATTCACTGTCTCCACTTCATCGCACAACTTCTCGATTGAGTCCATCGTCCCTTCCATTATTCCTTTACATTTCAAGCAAACAAAATGCATTGCCAACCTAGCGGTAACTCTCTTTATTTTTGCACATTTGCCATGAACCCAGTTTTCACATTTTGTGCACAACACTGAGTTGGCCATGACTCTCCTCCCACAAACTCCACATGGATCTATCTTGCTTTTGTATAGGTCGCCTTCTGACCCGCTTACCATCATTTTTGTTTTTCTGGTGTTGACCTTTAAACCTTTACTTTCCAGTGCATTCTTCCAATTCCAAAACCTTTCCTTTAAGTCTTCCATGTCTTCACTCATGATAACAAGGTCATCTGCATATAGTAATTCGTTAACCACACCCCTTCTTGCATTTTCGGTAACAACGTCCACCACTATTGCAAACAATAGTGGCGACAGCACAGATCCTTGATGTACACCAACATTTACTTCGAATTCCTCTGAATATGCAGATCCCACCCTCACTCTTGTCTTTGCACCATCATACAGGCTCATAACTGCCCGAACTATTACTTCTAATAGACCCTTCTTTCTCATGGCCCATTCCATCACTTTTCTTGGCACTCTATCAAAAGCTTTTTCCAAGTCAACAAAACACATATACAACTTCTTGTCCTTCTTTTGATATTCCTCTTGCATTCTTCTCACAATAAATATCGCATCCACTGATCCTTTTCCTGGCATAAATCCAAACTGCATTTCATTCAAATCGACTAGTGTTCATATTCGCCTCTCTAGCACTCTTTCAACGATTTTCATGGCATGTTCTAGCAGTTTCACTCCTCTGTATGATCCGCAGCTCATCACATCACCCTTTCCTTTAAAGATAGGTACAATCACACTTGTTTTCCACTCATCAGGCATTCCTCTACCATCCAATATACGCTGGCACAGTTCCATCATCACTTTAACCCTGATTTTGCCACTTGCAACTATCATTTCCACACTTACTTCAGATGGTCCGGTTGCCTTTCCTGATTTCATCCTTTGCATTACCTCCACAATTTCATTACGAGCCACTTTTTCCACTGGTCCTTCTACTACATCAGTTTCCATCATGTGGTCCCATTCGTTCTCTTCATTCATGATCTTTTCCATATGTTCCTTCCAAATTTTTGCCCGGTCTTCTTCAATAAAACCCAATCGTCCGTCTCCTCCTCTCAAGCACCTTCCTCCTTCCACATCCTTCCCTTCCTTTTTCATTCTTCTAAGGAAGTAGAAAACACTATTAGAATTCTAATATAAATTATTCAACTCCTGATTAGCTTCCTTTCTCACAGCTCTAGCCACAATTTTTCTCGTTTGATTTCTTATACGTTTGTATTGATTCTTATTTTCTTCTGATGGAAACCTGCACAGCTCTTTAAATGCCGCCTTCTTTCTTGCAATGGTATCCTTGACCTCTTCATTCCACCACCACATGTCTCCTTAATCTCTCCTAGACTTCTTCTTTCCACACACTTCGTCACAAGCCTTTAGAACACCATCCTTAAAAGTTTTCCACAAATCAGGCGCATCTGCGTTCACTAGTTCTTTTACTCTTTTTTCAAATCTCACTCTTGTTCGGTTTTCATTCAACTTCTAAATCTTTCTTCTTATAATTCGTTCCTTTCTCAACCCTTTTTTAGAACCTTTTTATCTAGATCTACGACCACCAGCCTGTGCTGAAGTTCCCATGGAATCACTTTTACATCCCTTATATACTTTCTATATTTTTCCCCCACAAGCACAAAATCAATTTCTGTTTCACACCCACCGCCACTATAGGTAATTTTCCTTTTGTCTGTCTTTTTAAACCAAGTATTTGCCACGCACAGCTCTTTTTCATCACAAAACTCCAGCAATCTTCTTCCTTCTGCATTTCTTTTCCCAACACCATTCCCCCCGTGAACACCTTCAAAACCCTCAGCACATTTCCCCACATGTCCATTGAAATCCCCCAAAGAAACAATGATTTCACTACAACTTCCCAAGTCCCACTCACTCCCCATTTCATCATAAAAACGAACTTTCTCTGCATCTGGTCTTCCACTTTGTGGCCCATACGCACATATTACGCGCATCACCTCCCTACCTAGAGTTGGCACAATCACGATTACTCTGTCACCTTTTCTTCTAACTTCCACAACGTTTCCAGATATTTCCTCTTTCACCAAAATTCCAACCCCTCCAAATCCTGCATCATTTCCTGACCACCACATTTTATACCTTCGTCCCGAAGTACCCACAAAACGAGCTCCTTGGCCTTTCCATCTTACTTCCTGGATGCAACACACATCAACTTTTCTCTTCCTCAGTTCTTCACACACTTCCGTTTTCCTTCCACAAAGACTTCCCACATTTAATGTACCAAATCTTATCCCATGACATTCAGACCTAAACCCGGAGATTCTTCGCACCCCCTGCCCATTTAAGAGCTGCCGGGGACTGGGGGCCACTTGTATATTTTTTCTGGTCATGGGGATTTACTGGAGCAAAATTCTTCTTCACCAGTATAAAGAAAATTAAAGTATTAAATGGTGAAATGTGGCAAAACTCACAGGTAGGAAGGCGAAGCCCTGCATAGGCTGATACAAGCGAAAAAGCTTGTCCCACCAAAAAAAGTTTCAACTGTCTAGGTTTGAAATTGCGGCCCCCATTTTGAAATTTCTGGATATGCCCCTGTATGGTATGAACTCTTCACGCTCTTCAAGCTGCAATGGATTCGCGGAAGCTACAAGGCAGACAAGCTCGCTAAACCAGGTACGTGGCTTCAGTCATCTCCAGCATCTTACCTTTTTTTAAAGTGAAGGAGTACTGTCTCCCCTAAATTCTCCGACACACAAGTCCCTTAGTCTCCACTGACGAACTTGTGCTTCCATATCACGCTCGCTCGGTCTTATCTCACATTAGCTGCAACAAACACAGCCTCCTTTTGAGTTTTGATGTCTCGAAAATCGATAGTCTTTTGAGCAGGGCCTATTATCATTCAAACTCAAGACACCACTCACGTCATTATGTCCTGTTCTGCTACGTACTTTTTTCGCTCGAGCTTCTCTTCGTGATTCTTTGTCTTTATATCTCTGTCTACGCCATGGGGGACTACCTGGCTTCTGAGGCTGCATCGTCTCCTGTCATAACCTTACCGAGAAAAGGACGAGCAACACCATGAACAGCAAAATCTTTTAAACCTCAAATCTGTTACAACATTGTGACTGCTTTCAGCTTTAGATTCTGCAAACCACCTCTTACTACAAAGCCAACTCATTCAGTATGTCGTGATTACTATAAAACGCAAGTCCACATTTAAATTATCTTACTTGGAAACATATCGGAAAGTGCATGATGTATTGAACGTGTCGGGGTTGTCCATATCCCCATACAAAACTATTATTGTTTTGTGATAAGTTGGAAGAAGTTTGAGTGTTTGATTGCTCAATCGTTCGAACGGCGTCAAGGAAATGTCTGCAAACCATTAATGCTCATTAAAACTTTGCGACGTTGAAACAAAGATGTTCAAAAGAAGTTCACCATTAATAACGATAGTAGGCTGGAAGTCAATTGATAGGCTGAAAGGTTGTGGGCTGGATTTAAACATTTCGGCCATGTACCCATTTTTAGCGCATTTCAATGAGCAGCGATTCTTTTCCTGCACTTATCACGTTTTATCTTGACTGCATTTTTGGTGGCGTCGAAACAAATAAGATTGACTTGAAAGTAAGAAGTGTGCGCGTATGGCAAACTTCAGAGCATAAATCATTACAACATGGGGACAACATAATATCTTTTAAAATCACGCCTATGCTTTAGGCCAGGGGTGGGCAAACTACGGCCCG
The DNA here is from genome assembly GCA_963675345.1 of Trididemnum clinides. NCBI lineage: Eukaryota > Metazoa > Chordata > Ascidiacea > Aplousobranchia > Didemnidae > Trididemnum > Trididemnum clinides. The sequence goes on along the minus strand of OY776287.1, from coordinate 5,108,074 downwards.
CCAGAGCATTTTGTGCAGCCCGCCACACTTCTAGAAACTTCAATATATCTAATTTAATGTGATAGGGGTGGCCACATTTGTTGTACTAAACAGCCAAAAACGATAGAAGCCATTATTGAAAGAACCGCTACGCAATTCTTAGTTTGAATTGACGCCTTCTCCGCTCAAATAGAATGTAAAGGGTGAAGACCTTTCATCATTTTCAAAACCCAAAATTTGGCATTTGCACCCTTCCACCTGTAATATGGCATTGCAAGAAGCTATTGTAAGATTTTAAACACTGGCCCTCGGCCAACTCTTAAATGGTCAATGCGGCCCTACGGCTAGTTTTCCCACCCCTACTTTAGATTACTGCAACCACATGCATGAGACTTGGTTGGCTGCAGACTTGAAGACTGCAAAGTACAAGCACCTTTATTTTCACTAGCAGAGCACATGCAAAATGACAAGAACCGGGAAATAACACCGATAAAAATTAATGGCAAGCTTTTTAAAGGTTAGATCGTTAAATGGAAAATCTACACATAAATTCGTAGAAAATAGAAACAAGCTTAATAATTCTAAACTACAGAAAACCCGCAACAGTACAACCTATATGGCACAAAAACCTCCCGGCAATTTACGATGAGTTTTATCACAGCTGCTGGCCACGCACCGCAAAATAAGAAATTCTCACATCGCAAAGAACTTCTACAAAGTTTAAGCGCAGAAATCACAAATGGTGCTATATTCTAGACAAGTCTTTGTGTGATCAAGTCTATGACAATTCTGTCGTCCCTGTTGCAAAGCCATGATCTAGTGTCAACAAAGCAAAGGTGTGTTGTATGTAAATGAGAACAATTATTCAATTTGAACACAAGTATTTGAAACAAAAAATTAAAATCATGATAAAAAAGCCATGTAGAATGAGGGGTTGCACATTTATCTGTTACGTCACAGCACCTCCAATTCAGCCTTCATCTGCCTACGTTATATTAAAATCAACGCAGGTGTAATAATTCTATCAAAAAATAACGTAGCATGATCGAAATCATTAAGCACTTCAAGTATTTCTATAAAAGTTGTCAGGTTCAATCGACTGAAAATTAAGTACTGAAAACAAAATTTCACAGAACACAATTTTCCCTAACTGCAAAGCAATGTCAACCACCAACCGCATATCCCACTAGCGTCAGTAATGCAACGAACTCATAAAAATATATATCTTTGCAACTAGTGGGAGCAATGCAGAAGACCTTAAAAACAATTACGGTAAGAATCGAATCATAACACTTAGTTCATAAACAGCAGATAGCTGGAAGCAAGGTCATAAAGGTAAATTAGCGGTGCGAATGCTTGATATGCCGCAGCTCAAATGATAGAACATTTGAGCAGTAATCTCTACGTTATAGGTGCCTACTGTATCTCACTGTATTCGTTTTCAGTCTTTTACACTACTCTATGTTAAGTATTATTGACCCCAATCAACGGTACAGCATACAGTTGCCTAAGGTACATTGAACCAGCCTGCCTAGCGATATGCCTTGCACATTTAAAAGTGATCACAATTAATCTGTATCTCATACTAATGTATCAAGAGAATAAATAATTGCATCTAACTGTATATCTTCTAACTCCCAAGATTTTAACAACAACGCCTGAAGTGGTATTAGAACCACAGCAACACCAACCTTTGAACAATGGCCACGTTTTAGGTCTAGAACATGATTTAACCGGAGTCAGTGCCTTAACTGATTCGACCATTCCAGCTCGGAAGATGACGTAACTAATCTTAAAATTTAATCACAGGAGGATTTTCACGTTGATAGGCAAGTGGCCTTTATGATACATCGAAGCTATTATGACAGGGATAACATATCAATTAACTCCGGTTAAGTCATGTTCTACACCTGCAAGCCATGAACACTGTTCAAAAGTTGGTGTAGACGTGAGGTCGAATCCCACTCCAAGCGTTGTTTTTAATATGTTGGGAGTTATAAGACCAAGAGATAGATCCCATTATTTATTCTCTTGATACATTAACATCACCCAAATCACCAACTTGCTTTAAAGACAGCTTTGCTCAAACACAGATGAGGTCCTTCAAATTTTAGTTTCTTCTCCTACAGAACACCGACAACAAACATAAATCAACGAGCTTTGTAACCTCACAACATTTTGAAATATCCTCAAAAACATCACAACAAACCAACCCATACCTGTCACTTCGGTTTTCTGGACTGAAGACACTTTCCGAACTAGTATCTAAGTGATTTTTGTTGTCAAACTCTTCGGATTTCTACCAACAATCAAAACATGGTCAATTACACAAAAAACAAAGTTATCAATCTGACCAACAAACCATTGCTTGGTTGTCGCCGCCCTGCAATGAGTTAGGATTGATTGAAGAGTGAATAGTGCCAATACTGGTAATCGGGGTGGATGCTGAATAAACAGGCAACGACCCAATCTGACCTGAAAATAAAACAAATATATTAGGCAAATGTAAACAAGCGAGGATGCCATTAGTCAGGTAAATGGGAAAAAAGGGTACATTATAGAATGTCAATGAGGTGATTCCGGCCATCTTCGTCTACTGGGAAATCTAGATATTAAAAACAAATGAACTGTGTTAAATTCGCAAGAGTTTATTAGCTTTACACAAATATATTCAAAAGTATTCTAATATTGATTAAAAAGTATACCCACTCTCTTGCAGCATTATACACAGCAAGCATATAAAAGCAATTTATTTTGAAAAATAAGTCTTTCAAAAACCAGTAAGAGGCCAAAAACCATATTAATTTGTAATTTCGGAAAATGATTGCCGAAAAAAGCAACAAAAATTTAAAATAAAATTGTTGACTTCTACCGGTACTGTAAGAGCAGAACAGAATATCTAGTGCTAACACAATAGGCCTGGGTGAAGAACTTTTTTTAAGGAAATTTTAAAAGTGGTCCTCTCAAAAGTTGGCAAATTACCCAAAACTATCATTTCCATTAAAATTTTTCAAATGCTCTTACTAGTGGTTGAGCAACACGAGGTTCAAGGTCACATGGAGGTCGAACTTCATGAAATTGATGTAACCTTTTAATGGATAGCGCTAGAGAGCACAAATGGGTGACAAAAAAAGCAAAATCACCATGTTACTATTTGTTTTAAAAAACTTTGTCACATCTTTCTCAGAATTGAAGATATTTCCAAAAAACGGAGCATTAGGGGGTTCCAAGTGAGTAAAATCTTAAAAAATGTGTTCAAATTGTGAGGTATTCTTTGCATTTTTTACAAGATTTCACTAAAAAACTTCCTACAGAAAGGAAGTACATTACACATACTAATACTTCACTAATTTGTCAAGCAGAGCACTAAGCCTTTGCAAAGTTTTGTCAGTCGTCACAGACAAATTACATTAAAACACACTTTGAACTGCCGTAATGAACAGTAATGATAATTGCTGTTGAAGATTTTCGCAATAGCAACACAAGTTTCAGATAGGGAAAACTTCTTTTCCATGACTTAATAAGTCAAACGAATATAAAGCTGTACTTCATTAAACAAATTAAAGTTAACTATGCAAAACTAATATAAAACAAAACAAAAAAACGCCGAAGCTTTCCGTTCCCTCTCGAGAACTTCATCAGGGCTAAATAAATCCGTAAATTCAACGAAATGTTGAAAAAGGGTCTGCTATTAACAAAACAGTAATAAAGTCAGCTTAGACATTTATTTGCCATAAGAAAAATTAATTTCGCTAACGCATCCTCAGTTTCTTATTCAAATAGATTGTAAATTCAACGATAAATTTAATGTTAAAGAGCACTAGACACTAATGACAAGAGTAGTATCGTTTTAACACTGCACCTCTCAATGAAACACGTGCAAAAGCGACTTTGCTCCTTGTGAATGACCAAGTTATAAATACAGGGTGGCCCAAAAGTAGGTATACACTTATTAAAAGTAGGGTTTAGGTCCAAAAGTAGATTTGTAGTTCTCATGTAGGCACTTTAAACCTCTAGAATGATAGTTATATCTTAGACGGAAACTGTTTAATCTCTTAAGTGCTCAAAATGTCCTCCGCCAACATTGCCACATTTACACCTGTTCAAAACACTCTGACACACAGTGCGGCACTAATTTCGATCTTCATCAACTTCTCTGAATGCGTCATAAATGTAATCTTTTAATTCATTTACTGTTTTGGGATTCTTTTTATACACCTTGTTTCTTACAACACCCCAAAAAAAGAAATCCATTGGTGTCAGGTAAGTGAGCGTGGTAGCCATTCACTGCTACCCCTTCTTCCGAACCAAGGACTTCGTTAAGATAATCTCTTACTCTTAACGCATAATGTGGAGGTGCTCCATCTTGCTGAAAGAAGAGTTCATCGAAATCAGGTTTGGTTTGGAGTTGTGGCACTACCACTTCACGAAGAATTTCCAAATAATTCTCTCCATTAACTGTATACCTACTTTTGGGCCACATAAAGTGCACTGCTGGTAATTTCAAAGCGCATAAAAAATAGTTTAATAACTGTATACCTACTTTTGGGCCACCCTGTATATTTAAAGATGGCTTCAGTTGTTTGACTAGCAGCGCTTTCCTTAGCTCGGCTTCAGTGTTAAAACGGCACTTTTTTAATAATGTAAAGTTTTGCTCTGCTGGCATTGTTTCTCTGCAGGACCACGATAGGATTGATGGCGAAGTTAGATAAACTTTGGTTATTTGAAAGATGGTTTTTAGTTGTCTGGTCGTCATAACGATGTATGACATGCTCTAATTGTTCTTGTCACAAGAACAAATGTGATGAGTGGGCATTCATATAAAGTTCCCAGTCATCACAAATAAAGTGTATAAAAATACCCTAGGCTAGCATAGACTATTTTTATATAAGTGCCCAGACTGTCATTAAACAATGCAGCAATGCGTTTACCGAATTTGATAGATGGGGTACTAACCTATCTTAAATCCTTGATTAATCCTTTGGTACATTGGTACCCTATCTATTAAATTTGGTACACGCATTGCTGGATTGTTTCATGACAGACTGGACACTGATATGTGTGATAAGAACACGTCTTACATCGGTATGACAACTAGACAACTATTCGTAAGAATTAAAAACCATTTTCAAATAACCAAAGTTCATCTAACTGCACCATCAAATCCCATAGATACCATAACCAATGGATACACCCGGTCAAACCTCTGGAAAAAAATGGCTAAGGTGGTACGTGCCAGGCTCTCCTACAATCACAATGTGGTCTTCCAGACAGGTTGTTACGTACGTTGTGCCTTTTTCTAAGTAAGTTGTTGTGAAGGCTGCATCCTTACGAGCAACGACATACACGCCAATCAATTGCTTATAAAAAAAACAGCTCGTTCTCGATTGATTAGTTCACGATATTTTCGCCTTTCACGTCGAAGCTTACTTCTGTCAATTACATAAGTTTTTCACTCTCATCAATTACTCCAACATCTGCCAAAACTGCATTTGCAAGTGCAGCTGCTACTCTTTTTGAAATTTGGTACCTTTCTGTCATTCGTGCCAAGTCGGTAAGTCCATGCGGTTTTGCAACTTTGATTGTAGTGCATCACAAAAACCAAAAGAAGTAGTTTATGAAGAGTGAGAAGTAGTGTCAGAAAAGATTGATTGTTGTTCCTAAATGCTTGTACTTACAGCGCTGCTTGCATCTCCGCTATGAATATTACTTGGACCTGACTGACTATTTTGTGCATTTTGCTGTTCATTAATTTTTCCTCTAAATCGAATATCAGATGAAGTTAACGATTCTATTGAGGCAAACATTTGGCTTCTCTCGAGTCCTTTTGTCCTTCATAAAACAAAAAGTCATCTTGAGTCATTCTTACCGTATACCTCTCTAGTTCTATTCTTTGTTGATTGTCATGACAAAATATATCAAACAATTTCTCAGCATCACTCATAAACTTGCTTTTCTTTGTAACTTATGAGAGTTTTGAGCGATTTTTCTTTGGGTAATAATCCACTGTTTTAAACTCTGCCATTATGTCAAATTTTTTTTTCCACAGTCAGCAGTACTCAAGGAGAAAAAAGAATCTTTCATTTAGAAGTTGTTCAATAACTTCTCGCTTTGTAGGAAATGTTCTTTCTGAAAATTAGTCTTTGCTGCAAAATGTATGGCCGGCATGGAAAGTTTTGGTCAGCACTACCGACTTTTTCTGGTTTCCATTTCATATGATGAAATTTACAATGGTAATAACAGCAATCTAATTAGTAGATGATCGAAAGTAATTAACTAACAACTTGTATCTGAAAATCGAATCAATATCAAAAATGTTGTACCAAAAGCAAAGTGTGAAAGTCAGCGTGTGTATGTATTTCATAATCTACAGCAGCTACTTTGATAACTAAATACACATAAGCACATTAAAAGCTATTTGATACATTCATTCAAGAACTAAAAAGATTTACATGAATTTTGTGTGCTATTACGCAAGTTTTTTTGATGAGTAGCAAGAAATGCAAAGTATACTTGCTATGGAGATTTTTCGGGATTTTACTCACTTGGAACCCCTAATGTTCCATTTTTTGAAAATATCTTCAATTCTGAGAAATATCAGCAATTTCATGAAGTTCGATCTACATGTGACCTTGAACCTCGTGTTGCTCAACCACTAGTAAGAGCATTTGAAAAATTTTAATGGAAATGATAGTTTTGGGTAATTTGCCAACTTTTGAGAGGACCACTTTTAAAATTTCCTTAAAAAAATTTTTTTCACCAAGGCCTATTTGCACAGACTACAACGAGATTGGAATAATAACCTGGTGATATATCCCCACGTGATATCAACATGTTGAGATAGAGATCATGTGAAAATACATCATGTTCAATCAATTCGAAAAACAATAAAACGAGATTTCTGAACTCTTGCAACTCCTCTCCATCACTTCGATTTTCTAAACGAAAATACTGAATGGTAAAGCTTCTTACCAGGTATGACAACTCATCAACGCAGCCCACCATTACAATGAGTGCACTAGCTCGCAACAGTCTATCTGTGAGTTCTATATACACTATGTTGCTGGAGCGATTTTGCCTGCTTGGGTATAACGCTTGTTGTGAAAGCGCATGATGTCAGCAATAATTTTGAAGTGGACCTGAACACGAGTCATCAGATACATTGACTAAACCTGGAATGTAACACAGTAGGTTTTCCAGTTACCAAGAGAAAAATAAAAAATTTTGTCTTCCTACTTTCCATCAACCTAGCAATCAGTCATATCGGGTTGAAATGCACGACAGCTGCTTAACGCAAGTGGAATGGAACGCAATTGATGTCGGTTGCAACAAAAACCTTCGCGTCCAATTGGGATACAATCTCTATGCTAAGATAAATTATCATGATCGAGTCACGCCATTAATGAAAATGATTACCAATTACAATAGGAAACCTAACAGAAATTAGTAACTTGTGCAAGCTGGCAATGATGCGAAAACATCCAGTTTTCTGGCAAATTTAGCTGAGAATATACAAACTATTAAGTTTGGTAATCATAGCAAACATTATCAGAGGCAATTACCTACAAATGCAACGTAATAAACAAGAATGATTGTTTCATACTTAGTTCAGGAGCTTGATTATCTAAAAAATTGAAAAGAAGATTTTGAAAATGCGGAGCTCCTTGTGAAGTAACAAGCTCATCCTCCATATGAACGGCATCACTTGGATTTTCATTTTGAGATAAACCCGACTGACTGCCACCGACTCCTTGCTCATAATGAACCTGTATTATTTTACACGGTGACAATCTATTAATAAAAATAGTCAAAACGGAACAACAAATTTTTTTTCAGGACTGAAGTACATACTAGCAAATTTATACAGGTGGTGATAAAGTTTAAAGACGAGAAAGAGTGCGTGCCTAATCCATAAAACAATTGGCAGCGGCCGATAAAATAAACTAATTGACAATATGCGTATCATTTCTAAACGCAGCAACAACGTTATAACCTAAATGACTGTACAATATGATAAGCTGTGTTCAAATACATTGCACAACGAGAATGCATATAAATAACGATGAAAATATTCCATTTATACAATTAAGCTCTACAAATTGCATATGACTAATTTAACTTAGCCCTAGCCTATTGTATCTGTGGTTAAAAAAGATCTACTGAGTTATTAAAAGTAATGGATTCTGTCAGCATTTTTCTTAATTTTTCTGGAGACGTTATTTTATACTTCAATCTGACAATCACGGCAGGTTTTTTCAGTTCTAACACAATTGATTCTTGACAAATAAAAAAGCAAGAAAATCGCAACTAACAGGTGCAAAAAAGTCATATTTGTTGATTTTTTAATATTTCTGTACCATACAAAAGTATACCTCCAACTAGAACAAGCTGCAGCTTGATCCAGGCATTGTGATAAAAACATTTTGGAACGGCAAAGTAATAAGTGCTCTAAAAGGGAAGGGCTGAACGAGGGGCTAGACAACAAACATTGTTGATGAAAGTATATCTATCACTAACATACAATGTCATATCGCAGTTTTACTAGTAAATAAGCCTTTACATTTTAGTAGTCTATCCTGAAGAATATTCAATATCCGTTTCGTTAGAAAGAAGACCAAGGATATATGTTGCTATTACGGCTATTGACCGATTGCTCAAAAATATTCCATTAAGTATATTATGGAACAAAGAACCTATTTTTCATTTTGTTAATAGCATCATTAACAACATGAATATTGCATTATTGACAAAATTTCCATCAAAAACTAATTATATAAAACTCGAATATTATAGCTATATATGGAATTTGGCAGAGGTAATTGACAGTCCAGTCTCAAAACCTGAAGTTTGAAAATTGAAGTAAGAAAAGAGACGTGAATACACACTCCCAAAATTTTACAAAAATTTACTTGTCGTTTATCCAGCAACTTTGCCACAACTGCAGCACGGTGCTCCCCCAATCGCTTTGAAGTAATCGCCCATTCACATAAGAGAATAACAATTGCATCTTCATTAGATTTTGATGTCTACATGAAAGTGACAATCACACAGTTAAACAAGATAGCAAGATGCAAACTAATAACTGAAACTCGTGCACCTAGTCAGTGTGCTTCAGCTCCTGAACAGCAAAGGTAATCCTCTATGGACAAATGTTACATTACCAAAAATGTGCACATCCCACGGTAGCTGATGCAAAGCGTGGATTCAAATTCCACCCGAAGTTAGTATTTACTGATGTTGCCTCGTGGAGGCAAAGTATGACTGCACTGGTTCGTCACGACCATGGCCACATAACGATTAATCTTGGTTCCCCATGCACATTTGTGACCTCTAGAACCAAAAGAAAGATTCTGCTCAAAGCTTGGTATTAGGACTAGAAGATCATGTAATATTTCACCAACACTTTACCACCAACCACCGTTCAAAGTTCACATCACCTGCATTTCATCCATCTTCCCAGCATGAGGTTGATCAAATATTTTATGATATAGTGCATCAAGTGGAACAGACTTGTCAAAATTTTGCTTATCCAATATTTCCAGGGAGCTCAAAACTTTGTTGATTGTATTACCTAAAACAATATGTTCAAGCTTGTGAACCTCTTCTGTAAGTATTAGTCATGACAAAAAAACATGAGCATTTTTTTCAACACTTCCCACTATAAGTTTGTTGAACGTAAAAAATTTTAAATGCAAAAGTTGCCAAGCAGTTGTTTAAAAGAGTCCTGGAAAGAAAGTAAATCTGGATGGAGACACACTTGAAGTTAAGAAAAAGTTCTACTACTTGGGGGATGTACTGAGCATAAATTGAAGAGTGTGTGATTCAGTAGTGTTTAGAATAAGACCTGGATGAAACAAATTCAAGGAGCTGCTGGTATTCTGCGTGGAAGGGGGCTATTGTGTACAAAGTGCAATGTGTTATTGAGCAAAAGGTCAGGGCTAGAGAGTCGAAGACATCAACAGATCAGAAGTGAGTGTATCTGAGAGACAACTGGAGTAGGAAGTATAACGGAAATTATGAGGAGCCAACGACGGAGATGTTATAAGAATGGCTGAAGGTAAACCACCGATTAAGGCAAGAGCAATTCTTATTCATGCAAAAAAAACTGGCAAACCAAAGAAGAGACGGTTAGAGCTGGTAACAGAAGGCATCAAGGGAAGGAAAGTGGAAAAAACTGATACCCTCAACAGTTGCGCTTGGCAAAAGGCTGCAAAAACCGATGGAACCCTGCTAGCAGGGACAAACACAGAGTCTCTACTAAAAAAACAAATGGAAGATGCATTTGTACCATAAATATCAATCATCTACTACTAGCGTTTACACTTCAAATTCAAAAGCCCTATGGAAGTAACTACAAATGTAAATAAAACCATAAGCTCCATCACGCACAAATACTATTATCTCAAAGAACGCATAAAAGTGAAAGAATATTGCAATAAAATATTTTCAACAGCAAAACAAAAGCAAGTTTCCAGGTGGTAGCTATATATAACAAAAAACAGGTTTGGTGGTAACTTGCTAGCAACTAAGCACGTTTGCTCTCGTTAAACATGGCTGGTGTTCTTCCATTCAAAAATTGTTGGGCAATGTTGGGCAATTGTTGGGCAATGTTCTTCCATTCAAAAATTGTTGGGCAAGAAGGAGGATGCTCTGAGACGAGACAAGTGGAGGGACGGAGTGCGAGCAATTGCAGAAGGAATGGGGTAAATCCGGCCATCTCTGCTAAAGGGAAAACACCGGATAAAAACTGAATAACTACTGAATAACTACAATGAAGGCATTTATTGTGTAAATTTCAAGAAACTAAAATCTAAATGTCTAGAAAATGCACAAAACTACATAATATTTAATCAGAATTCCCACCAAGTAAACTTCATCTAGTCTGGGTGGTTTAACTACACCATCAAAGATGTGGGCAACATATAAACGAGTCTGACCTGTGATAGATTCTTGGCCCCTGGATGACCATCGCATTTCTGCAGCATGTGAGCGTTGGATAATTTCCATCTCCTTCTCTTGAAGATGCGCTCTAAACAAGTTGAATAACATGTTACCAAACAAGCTAATTGTTAGAGATCAGTAAAGCAACATCATGAATAAATAATAGTAGTTGTTAGGTGTCAGTTATTATAACTGACAAATTCAGAACAAAAATTGGAAATGAAGAAACACAGACATGAAAACAGACTCCATATTTTGCGTGACAGCGTGAAAAAGGACAGTTAGAGAATGATAACAAACATGATATCCTTGTTTACATAAGTCTCTTCGTCTGGTAGTTTCACAGTAATAGAAATAACAGGTTGCATATAAAAAGTAATAACAGGTTGCAGTCATTTAATGGCAAAACAGAGGAAACCTATGTCAGATTACAACTTTGCACTAGAATAATTTTTTCTGGGCAAACTTAATACCTGCTGTGAGTCAAATCAAGCTTACAATCTCAGATTTAGCCAGTGCTTACTTAGATTTGAATAACAGAAATATTAACATGTGGTTATGTTTTCTTTTACTTGAAGACAGAAATTTGATTTCAACAAGATTCTCTCATTTGTTCTACATCTTTTTTTAACCAACATCTCTGCATTTATATTTTTAAATACAAGAGATGTTCAATAAATTTGTAGCCTAATAATGAAGGAGTTAAATTAAAATATCCTTTACTGCATATTACACTATATTTCTTTACATAATTCCCATCCAAGGTGACACATTTCTCAGATCATTTATTCAGAGCTTCCAGGCACTCTTTGAAAAAGTCTCCTGGAAACTCCTCCAGAACCTTTCTAATGGTATGTTTTGCATCATTGTCATCCTTAAGCTTGCGACTTCAGAGTTGCTTTTACATAAGAGAAAAAATGATAATCTGATGGTGCCAGATCAGGGGAGTAGATTGGGTGAAGTAACAACTCGAATCTGCACTCAATCGCTTTCTTCAAGGCTATCCAGCTATTGGGTGCTGTAGCATTGTCCTGGAGAAGACGAACACCTTTCTTCAATTTTCCTCACCTTTTTTGAATGATCACCTTTTGGAGTTTCCCCTAAAAAGGATGCACAATAAACTCCATTGATAGTTTTACCATGCTCTAGGATTCCCGAGGCATTCCAAAAGATGGTGACCATGATTTTCCTGACTAATTGTTGAACTTGGAACTTTTTGGAGCTGGTGAGTCTGGATGCCTCCATTGACATAACTCAGCCTTGCTTTCACGTATAAAGTGACGGCCCCAAGTTTCATCTTGAGTGACGAGTCTGTCAAGAAAATCCTTAGGGCCTAATTCATAGAGCCTTAAGATCTCTAGCAAAACCTGCTTGCACATGATTTTCTGCTCAAGAGTGAGCAAACATGGAAACCGTCTTGCAAAAGCCTTGAACAAGTTGAGCCCATAGTGAAGGATGGTTTCAACAGTGCCAACAGGTGAAACTAGCTGCAAGAGATAGCCAATCAGAAAACTAACTGTAATCTAGTTAGTTTTTGCTGATAGTGCACAATCTTGTGGTTCTCAGCATAATGTTACTCAATTGATCACGCCAGGCTCTATGTGTGTTTTTCTATGTCGTTTCATAGTCATTAAGCTTACAATGGCATCAAGCTTACAGCCTGCATCTGAACATTGGTTGCTTGGAAAACCACAGTCAGAACTATCAACTGCTAGGTTGGCTTGTGAGGTAGATGTACTTTGTGTTGTTCAATTTCACCATCCTCAACAAAAATATACCTGCCAAGAGTTGCAAAGTGGCCTGTAAATGCCATGCGGAGTCATACTTGTATACCTGCACAGCAGATGGACTCATGTGCATGCCAGCTATTGAAGCTCTATGAACAATACCTGAGACTACAGAAACATCGAACAAGAAATATTGACAATGATAAAATAAATACAGAGATTTGTTCTGCAGATATTGAAGTTTTGTTCAATCTAGTACCACAAATACATTACAACAAAAAATGTTGGAATATCTGCCCAAAGCTCTGAAAGTTCAGCATTCCAGAGATCACTATGAGGAATTTTTAAGATTGTTTTTGATATTCCTTAGTGGCAAACGAGAAAATAAATCTTTCCAAGCTCCTGGACCAACTCATCATACACAATTAGAAAAGTCATTTATACATTCGAAATTTTCATTTTCCCTGACCAGTGTAAGCTAACTACAAGGAAAACACAAGAATGTACTGGAATTTGCTCTGTACACAAGTTTGATTTATGTAAAATATTGGAATGAAGCTCCACTTGGTATACCAGCACCTCTGAATGATCTAAAAGTCTTATCTGTGCTGTACAGCTATCCCAACTGGAAGATTGCTGATACAGCAAGCTTAGTCCTATCTCATCACATGTGGCACTTATCACACCACTAGGTTGGACTTGCATTCTATGATGAGACACTCAGTGCAGAGACAAAGCAGTTGATGGCAAGGAATTTGTATAAACCCGCAGAACTGGAAAATCATCACAGAAGCTGATTACAAACAGATTCATCAGTAGCTGTAAACACTAAAGATATTGTGACAGAAAGAACACATTTTTTGAGCTTCTAACGGTGATTGAGAGTGAAAATTTTTTGGAAAAGGATCCAAGCGACTGGCTAGATGTGCTAAATTACAATGATATGTGTTGTGCTGCCAACAGCCTAACAATCATCAATGATACAGCAAAAAAGGAATCCACATGATTAAAGAATACAATTTTAAGGCTCGTTTCAAATCATCGTAACGACATCAAGTTCCATTGAAGCAAGCCTTAATGCTACAGGGAAAACACTAAGAGTACTAATCAAAATTTCTTTGTTCAAGCAAAATAGGGAAAAAAGTCATCTAGCGCAACTTCTACACAGTGTTCAAAACCAATAAAAATTGGTGTGTAATATCATGTGAGGTAATGCAAAAAATAAACCTTGTGGAGAGAAATCTTCTCAAAAGTTCAATTTTGTGGACCATCCTATTGCTTATATATGGACCTCATTGCTGTGCAGATTGAGCACTCTACTTGGCAGTATTGTGTTGCATTGCAATTATGTGTAACTCCCTGCTTCTGCAGTTTGAGCATGCTGAGACGCAGTGTGGAGAAGTCATTACATACCACAAGCAAAACGACTTTTCCTACACTATATAATCTGTAGGTAAGTAGTGCGTGTGCCACAACACTCTGAGCTCTGTTGAAGACGTCACCAAGGTAGAAATAGCAGCCGTTCAAAGAGCAAGAATATACATAACCGAAATTTTATGATAGATATACTTGTGTGTGTAAAATGATAGCTGAGTTTAAGGGCAGACACAACTGCTGTTATTGGGCAGTGCAAAAAACATTGTGACAAAACAAACATAATATTAAAGGGAGTCCAGAAAAATAAATTAATATGTATTGCCCATACATGTCCAGAAATAATAGAGTACCAGTTAAATCTCTCTCAAACAAAGAACATTATTAAAATGACTCAGTCTAGCACTGTTTTCTTAATTCTAATACAGTCACATTTACAGTGCCATGTATGTCACTTCAGTATGTGGTACTAGGTCTTTCATTTTCCTTGATCCTTTTTCGATTCTCTGTAATAATAAGCATAGCACTAGCATGGCAATGGCAGTAGCCCCAACCCTGCTTCTGGCACTCTTGCCCACGTCCTTGTCCTAAGAGGTGGTAACAACAATCTTCATGCTATCTAACAAAGAAATGGTGAAGACTGTAGGGTTCATTACTTGCAATTGAATTACCACAATTGCAAAAACAACAAAGTTAAAAACTTTAAGAAATCTCAATGATGATCACACAAGAACAGACATTACGTTAGATGTGGCGTCTCAATGAATTGTGACCATCAAAGCCCTCTGGAAAAAACCTGTGATGATATTGCTGGGAAAGGACCACTTAATTAAAATTTGAACATATAACATGCAAATTTTGCCCTAGTGAGGTAAATTGAATTAATTGCTTTATGGATCACACAAACAATCTTTTAACCCTTTGAACCCTGACCTCCTGGGCCTAAAAATACCCTGCACCTGAGCTCCTGAGCAAAATTTTAGAATTTTCAACCCCCCACATATAAAGGCCATTCATAACAAAAATATACAATGTACATCACACCAATGAGTACAAAAACATTAGAGGTCCAAATGCTCTTGTCCATCCTGTTGACAAATTATCTGCATCACCACCAGCTGTAGGCCTAGATCTATTCCTACCAGTGCCATGCCCAACTTGGGCCGTGCTAGGTTTAGGTGCAGGACTACTTAGATCTAGATCAAGATCTACATCAAGCCCTTCATCTTCATTGCTTGATTCAGAGTTGACATCAGAATCTACTGACTCTAGATCACTTTCAGGGTAAATATCAGCTAAATCCTGCTCATCTTTGTCCGAATCATACACAAGATCTAAAGCCTGTTGTAAAGAAAATAGGCGTGACCTCTTACCAGATTCACCAAAAGTTGAGGGTTGAGAGAATGATCGTTTCATTGTCAATTTTACACAGAAAAAATACACTCAAGAATTGAACATGGGTGCAGACATCTTTGAATGACGTCGGTATCCCATAATATATATAAGTCAACCTCATTGGTCGGATAAAAAAGTGATTGCAACATGTTTTTATGACGCACTCTCAGCGCGACATGGAGTGTGCACTCGGTATATAAGCAAAGAAGGCTTGCGACGTACAGGTTGCACTCGGGGCTGTCAAGTTAATGCTATCAGCGTTTAAGAACACAAATGGAGAGGTGGGCAAAAAGGCACCAGCCATCACACAAAAGAAGACTACAGGAGATTTTCCAACATAAGTGCACACTGCATAGACTAATGGGGTTGGTGAAGGTAGTATCTTGCTTGACAAAAGACTACGCACACGTCAGCAAAAAAAATATACACTTTAAAATCAATTTTTCTAAGTTGTCATGTTGTCATGAGAAAATTATTTGCAGCAGAATTTCTTTCATAAGAAACAGCATTTTAATATCGTCCACATAAGCTTTCAACTGCACCTCTAGTTACTACACGTCTCCCGAGCACTTTTTGAGAAAAGAAAAGAAATTCCACAAATAAACACTTATCCATCCACCGCCAAAAGAGGTAAGCTGATTGATGAGTCGGTGGCTGGCTTTTGTTTGAGCTATAAATTACTTTCCACCGTTTAGAGATATAGATTCTAAAAACTTCATTTTTAACAATGAAGTCATGGTGACCTAACGGACTCCTCATGAAACTTACATGAGCTGGGTGGTGACCAATCATACTAAGCTTTATATCTAGCTTTGGAGGAGTCAAAACGCACACATGCATGCATGCACACACACACACGGCTCTTTGCTTTACACCCTTTAGATGAACATACATGCAGCCTTCAAAACTGCCATTACCCAGAAAAGGCAGAATATGTTTGCAAAGATACAGTGAAAACTAATTTTTCATGGTGGCAAAAATAAGGCCCGAGTTGCTTGCTCTGATTAATGGGAAAATGCAACAAAAACGCTTTAACTTGTAGGGTGTAATGGCTCCAGCAGCTGAGTGGAATCAAGGCAGAACTGGTGAACACAGAGGAGTATGCTAGCTACACCAACACTTTACCAACAAACAAATACTTTTAGATAATCTCATAGAATTGCAGGTTATATCAGGCAGCAAATCGAAATCATAAAAACTACTGCAAAATAAATGAGTGACCGTGTTATTTATATGTATCTAAGCGTAAGCGTGTGCATCACCAGGGAGACAATACTGGCTGCTAACATGACTAGGTGTGCCAGAGTGGCACCAAAATAATTCTACCAAAAGCACACCTTATTGATGGCAGCTACTGGATTAAAACACCCATTATGGCAGCACTAACTGCCCACTCAATCACTACCTTGAATATGTTGTACCCTAATTAAAAGCATGTTAGAGAAATTAGCTCTATTTGATTGCACTGCTTGCGATTAATATAAATGCATGCTACCAACAGTACTGGTAATGCCAAAGCAAATAGAACTCAGGGATGTTCTAGCATAAGTAGCAAAAGGTTTATATATGTGACTGGATACAGAATAAAACTAAAGTTGATAGAAAGCACTTTCTAACAACATTTATAGTTATCCAATACCAATAATACCTTGCTTCTAAATCTTCCTGCCTCCCTTCCAGATCATCAGAAGGTAATTCTGGTAATGGCAAAGAGGACGGGGCACATGGTAGTAAATCAAGTGGTGAACCGCAAGATTTTGAATCACTTGGTGGATACCAAACCAATGCACCCGGACACAATACTACCGTAGTCTGTATAATACTTGATAAAGTGTGAACAATCGATAACAAATGAGTTGAACATTGATTTTGATTAGAATTAGCTTTGACTTGATTGTTTGAAATGTCTTTCCTAAAAAAATGCAAAATCACCACCAAGCAATTTGTATAAATAAAAGCTTAAAATAATCACCACAATTTTCAAATCACAATAAAATCAAATTACTTGGATAGCAAGTTTGGCACCAGATTTCATACACTGTACATCAATTATAAGTTTTAAAAAAAAAATTTTCCACTCTACTTAAGAGACGTAAACAATTAAAAGAGTCTAAATGAATACAACTTTTAGCAATTTTTTTCATGGAAGTTTCTGAGACAGCAGTAATAACCCATATTACGTATAATAGGCTGCACAACCGACTCATGATAGTGCAACAGAAACAATATAGTACTTACTCATGTGAAGGAAGTGAAAGATCATTTGTAGGTTGAAGAATCCAGTTTAAATGGCGAGCAGCTGCAAAGCACATTCTTCGAGCCAGGAGATGATTCAGAGCAGCTTCCTATGATAATTTTATTTGACAATTATTTTGGATCTCAAGCTTCTTGCAAAAACATCAATCATTTCTCCAAACATATGAAGCCAGACGTTGTGAGGCAGTAAACATACCATTTGTTTATGCATCCGACTTCAATTGGCAGGAAAGCTTTACACAGGCATTTTGAATACCTTACTGAGAAATAAGTTCGGAAATGAAATGACTTTTATGTGCCATAATAAGCATATCATTGCTGTCAAATATAATTAGTGTAAGAGATTTGGCTGGGGTGGTGATGGAACAATTTAACTGCAAACCAAGTATTTCAAGACTGTAGCCTTTTTAGCAACATCCCCACATGACGATCAATCCAAAAGTTCTTCATCAGCTCACTGGAGTAACCAACACTGATCAAAAAGTGTAGTCAGTGGGACCACAGATGCATTGAAGAAGAATTTTTGCAATGTAACAAAAACCACTAATAAAAGACCAAACCAGTAATTAAATATTGAACAATAAAATAAATGGTTTCTAAAATATTGGGGCTTTGATTTGTTTTCTGGACATATTAACTACTTGAAAAGATGAGAAGTGGTACAAAATTTCAATAAAGCTTTAGTTGTCGACCATTTCATTGTACTCTTTTGCAAAGAATAAGTGAAAACTCTAACGTTTTCGTCTAGCTCTCATCAGGAGTTATCGCTAGAATGAAGCCTGGTGTTGACAAGGTATTTATAGCAAACAAAGCTGGTGAGAATGTCGGAACGTTCTGATTGGTAGACAACCAGACGTTTCATTGAGTTCGAATCAATGATGTAATTTTAGTGTGTAGATGAATTCTTTTTGAAAACAAAGCTCCGGTTTAAGCATTTTGATGAAAGTCACTTCCAAGGTATCACGAAGAAAAATTATTTATTGACAGCAATCAACCCTTAATCTATTTCAGATATGTGGATGACACCTTTGCCATGTTTGAGGATGAGCTCAATTGCAATCGGTTCTTAAAGCAACTCAATTCACTGCATCAGTCCCTCAATTTCACTCATGAGAAAGAAGTCAATGGCAAATGACCTTTTTTGGATGTGCTTGTGGAAAAAAAGTAACACAAAATTTTTAACTTCCGTTTACCGAAAACCTTCATTTTCCGGCCAGTACAATCGCTGGGATTCGTTTGGACCCAAAAGCAGAAAAAACAATCTTATTGGAACTCTTGTACACCGAGCTTTGGAAATTTGTTTGCCTTCAAAATTACCCCAGGAAATAGATTTCATTTGATCAATTCTCTACTCCAATGGTTATCCAGAAAATGTAATTAATTCAAGAATAAAAAGGAAGATTGAACAGTTTAAATTACCGCCAAAAGAAGGATCGGAAAAATGTCCAGTTTACCTTAAGCTACCATGGATTGGCAATATCTCCACAAAATTTGAAAATCAATGCAAAACTGCTGTCAGCTCATGTTTTGGTGCAGTAAAGCTTCGTGTAGTGTTTTCCACAAGAAAGATGCTTCCAACGGTCCGCAAAGATGTCGTGCCTACCAAGCAACAAAGTATGGTCGTTTACCAATATGTGTGCCGCTGTGATTGTCGGTACGTAGGCTGCACATCTCAAAGACTGCAGGATAGAATAAAACAGCATATACCTAAAGCAATAAGAAATCAAGCTCAAACAAATTGTGACTTATTTCAATCCAACCATACCGGTACTTCGGCAATTGGACAACACCTCCTCAACAATAAAAAATGCGCCTCTTACTATGATGACAACCAATTTTCTAATTTGGCTAAAGGAAGAACACTTTTTCATTTATCTACCTTGGAAGTGACTTTCATCAAAATGCTTAAACTGGAGCTTTGTTTTCAAAAAGAATTCGTCTACACACTAAAATTACCTCATTGATTCGGACTCAACGAAACGTCTGGTTGTCTACCAATCAGAATGTTCCGACATTCTCACCAGCTTTGTTCACTATAAATACCTCGCCATCAACACCAGGCTTCATTCTAGCGATAACTCCTGATGAGAGCTAGACGAAAACGTTAGAGTTTTCACTTATTCTTTGCAAAAGAGTACAATGAAATGGTCGACAACTAAAGCTTTATATTAACTGCTGTGTGAGGCACAATCACTAGGTTATAGCTTTATAAAAAACTCAAATGAACATCACAACAAATAACTCTTCATAGGAGAAAAACATCTTAATGCAACTTAAACTACTAACACACTAAATCTGAAGTGAATTGCAAGTTACTGAAAAAAACCTTGGTGTGAAAACACTCATAATGCTGTAATGACAAATCCTTGATAGCAAAAGCTGTACAATCTAAAAATACACTTAAACAGTCATCAACAAAGTCAAACCAGCTTTGGGTCATGTAGTGCATTGTGCAATGCAATATTATTCAGCGCAAAAAAATATAATCTACTTGATTAATCATTGAAAGCCCAGGTTCGATTCTAAGGCAAGCAAACTAAAAAGTGTACACAAACAAATAACAATATTTTACACCAGCTACAAGTGGCATCTCTACATTGATAATTGCTGCAATGTTTCTTTAATTTAAATACACCTACATTACTACACCAAATGTTTGTAACAAGGTCTCAACAGAATTCTCCATTAAAGAAATATAAAAACCTACATAAAAAATGCTCATTTTACCCTTTGATCTTAATTTTTCTTGGACTTATCTCACTTTTACCGCCAGCTTTCAGTCTACTAAACCAATAGAATATCCAAGAAAGCCAAAGATATTACACTTTTTTGAATGAACAGATGTTAAATTAATACATATGAAGCTGATGATATCAACTCATAAAAATTACATAAAAAACCGGAACAAATAAATGCATAAATATAAAAACATGATTTAATGAGCCAAACAAATATAAAAAGCTGTACTTCATCAAACATATTGAAGTTGACTATGCAAAACTAGCATAAAACAAGACAAAAAACACCGAAGCTTCTCTTGCGGACTTCATCAAGCTAAATAAATCCATAAATTCAACAATAAATTTAATGTTAAAGAGCACTAGACACTAATGACCAGAGTAGTATCGTTTTAACAACGTACCTCTCAATGAAACAAGTGCAGAAGCAACTGTACTCCTTGTGAATGACCAAGTTTTGTATTTAACAATGGCTTTGGGAATTTAATTAGCAGTGCTTCCCTTACTTTGGTTTCAGTATTAAAACGGCACTTTTTTAATAATGTAAAGTTTTGCTCTGCTGACATTGTTTCTCTGCAGGCTTTGCACTGACCATGGTAGGATTTCATGGCAAAGTTAGATTAACTTTGGTTATTTGAAAAATGATTTTCAATTCTTACGAATGGTTGCCAAGTTGCTTTACTAATGGCATGTCCTTGTTACAAGAACATGTATATTGATAGACAACATTCGAGCAGAAAAGAGTAAATAGAGGAAATTTAAGGTTGAAATATGAAATTATTTTAGAAGTTTGGTAAGCTATTTTCATTTAAGTGTCCAGTCTGTCATAAAACAATGCAGCAATGCATTTACCAAATTTAATAGATGGGGTACCAATGCATGGAATGGTTAAGTAAGGATTTAAGTTAAGTGTATTGTCAGGGAGTCAGCAAGAGATTGTTGGTTATGGTTGTTAAATTTATTCTTAAAACTGTCTATTACTTTAAAGATAAAAGATGTTGGTTATCCGTTCCATTTTGAATAAAGAAATAATACAGTTAATTATGGTTTTCAGTAATGACTCATTTGCTAAATATAAATATGCACAGTGCAATAAAAAAGTTATTTAGCTTCGTTTCCAGGACAAAGGCACCATGCTGTTTAAATGTAAGAGTACACTGGTAAAAGTTTGTTTGTAGTACACGCCGATATCAAACCTCCATCACATATCATTACTTCAACATTAACAAACAGTAACGTGGGGCCTGAATCCACCTCATATGTGAAACAAAACTTGAAGGTGCTGATTATCAAGCACATTTAGGAACAACTGAGCATCTGATGATGAATTGAAGATGGCAAAAACCTTGTCCACATAACACACATAAAATGAAAGGTTTTCATGAAAAATTTTCTTTTCAATCACTACAAGAAACCAATTGTCTAATCTAGGGCCTAAAGGATTACCAATACTTACACAGCCAATTTCCAGTACTAAGTATTAATATTTTTTTAAGGATGATTTGCATAATTGGTTTTTTGAAATGTAGAAAAGGTAACTCAGTGGCAACATCACTTGAGAATAATTTATCTGCAATATCATCTATTACAAGGTCGACTGGAATGTTGGTAATAAGGCTAGTCATATTAAAACTAACCATTTAAAAATCATTTATAAGCTTGAGTTTATAAATCTTGTCAGTAAAACTCGAGGTTGAAGATAAAGAATAATTGAAAGAGATATAGGGTTGAACTAAAAAGTCAAGATTTGGCAAGATTATGTTTAGGTGTATTAATCATGGAGGTGACTGGGAGAAATCCAAATTTATGAATTTTGGCTTTACCAAAAAGATGGCTAGGCACACTGCCTAAAGGTAACAAGTTTAAATAGGTGACTGGATCAGCTACTGGTTAAATATACATGGTAAGGCAATATTTAATACTATTAGCTTTGTGATCCAAGGGGCAGACTTGCAATCCTGGAGTGCATTATAATCAAAATGAAAGTTAATTTTGTTAAGTTAGTTCAAGTTAAGTAATTCAATTTTATTCAAATGGAACGGATAACCAGCATCTTTTATCTTTAAAGTAATAGACAGTTTTAAGAATAAATTTAACAACCATAACCAACAATCTCTTGCTGACTTCCTGGCGATACCCTCAACCTAAATCCTTACTTAACCATTCCATGCATTGGTACCCCATCTATTAAATTTGGTAAATGCATTGCTGCATTGTTTTATGACAGACCGGCGTGAATTGATCTGAGGAAAACAAGGCTAGATATAAGAATGGGAAAAATCGAACAAAGTGGTTGCTAATTCTATGAGGAAAGAAGCTGAAAAAGAATTAACAAATATGACACAAAAACAAAATAAAATTTTTAAACTAACAAAGTTCATGAAAAAGAAGGGAAGAATACTGAAGAGAGTAAAAACGGAAAGCTATGTTTTAGTGAAAAAGAAACATAACATGGAAAAGTCACATGGAGGAGATCATGAATAAAAGAGAATGATTGGGGTCATAAAAAAGAAGCTAATATGGTAAAGGGATGCATTAAAAAGGTTACCTGGAAAGAAATGGTAGCAGCAACAAAAGCAATGAAACCAGGAAAGGCAACTGGACCTTATAAAATATGAGCAGAAATGATATTTGCTAGTGGGGAAGTGAAGATTAGTGTGGTGATGGAACTCTGCTGACGTGTGTTGAAAAAGGAATGTCAGATGAATGGTAAATGAATGTTTTGGTTTTGATTTTCAAAGGAAAAGAAAATGTAAGAAATCGTAATGCATCTAGAGGAATAAAGTTGTTAGAACATGCAATGAAGATTGTTGAGAAAGTTCTGGAAAGAAGGATTTGAGAATTAGTACATACTGATGAAATGGATTTTGGTTTTATGCCAAGTGGAGGAAAGATTGTTTGTTGTGAGGAGAATGCAAGAATATAGAGATAATAGTTCTATATGTGTTTTGTGGATATTGAGAAGGTATTTGATAGAGTTTCAAGAAAGATGATGGAGTGGGTGATGACAAAGAAAGGTTTACCAGAAGTAATTGTAAGAGCAGTGATGAGCCTCTATTGCAGAGCCAAGAAAAAATTAGTGTGGGATCACAGTTATTTGAAGAATTTTTGGTGAAAGTTGGTGTACATTAAGAAAAGAGTAGTAATAGCAATTAGCTCTCAAACTTCACTTTAACATACGATATCAGTTTTTGAGGGTAGTTTGAAACTGGAATCGGTTAAAATCTTTCTTTTCTTTATGTTTCAACAATAATGTCAAGTGTGCATGTTAAGATGAAAAAAAGCACATAGCTCTCCATTTCAGTTTAGCACAAAAAACGCCATTTTTTGGAGGAAACGGCTCAGTTTTTGTCAATTACAAATAAATAGCCTTCTCTCACTTGCCATTTGTGAAAACTATAAGTAAAAAAGATAAGACTTCTAACCAATTTTAGTTTTCAATCCCCTCCAGAATTTTTTTAAAAATAAGATGTAGCTGACAGTTATGTGTTGTGATAGCTTATCAGTCATGATTGAAATAAGCTTCAAAACGAGAAGCAAAAATGTAAATTTTAGTTTCAATATTGCTTGAAAGTTAATTTGTAATACAGCAAAATTTGCCTATCACTTTATAGAATTTTTTTAAAAATTCCCATTTACTATGTACCATTCCAAAATTGTCTTTTGATTCAACCCTAAGGTGTATTATTTAATCTGGTTTACCAGTGTAAAGAAAAATGCAAAATAGTAAAAAAATAGAAGATTGTGCATTGCATCTAGAAAGCTTTTCTGAAGAGTAATTGTGCACGTGCAGATATTGCAGTTCTTTACACGCACACAGTGGCACTGAGTGAAGTAGATTGGGTCACTGAAAATTTTATACAGGGAAGGTAGCCCCCTTGCAAACGCAGTAAAACTATGTGGTTTTACATGAAGAATATACCTTAATATCTTTTGCAGCCCCTGCCCCTCAGTGAAATTTTGTAGTTTTATGTATAGTTACAAATATTAGCATTTCAATCTTTTCACTAGTCTTAAAAGCTCTGTTTACCAAACTTGCAAATATTCACTGCGTTTAGCAAACTCACAAATATTCACGTCGACAAATTTTTCTTTTTTTGATCAATTTTCGAATGCTTTTAGCAAAGATAAAATTTCATGCATCAAATATTTGCGATCTCTTTTCACACAATTGGTAAATGGTTAAGGAAAACTTAATAAAAGTGAAAAAATATTTAGCTAGCTCTGGTATAGCAACCATCATCGAGAGTTCCATAAACAGGCTTTAGCAGTGTCTCAAATCTACCATCACTTTGCCACAATACCTAATCAGATAATAAGGTTATGCTGTTTTTTCGCATCTGGAACCAAACTTCATAAAAATTAATGCATTTGTTTTCCTGCGTAGTTCGTAAAATTAGTTGACAAGGAAGTAAAATTTGTTATTGCTTATCAATAACATTGCTTTCTGAGATATGTTTTACAAAAAACCAAACATATGATGACTATTGCATCATTCAAAAATCTTAATTTTCTTCTAAACAAGTTGCACAGCTTTGGCCATCAAATACTTTTCAATTTTAAATCAAAAGTTTATTTGCAACTGAAAAAACCTGTTGTTTAATTGATCACAATTGAGAAAACCAATTAATTCAATTATTCACCATAATCAAGCAACATTTGAAGTTTGCAAGTAATTTTTGTTCTGGTGTCATAGTCATGGTAATGTTAGGTAACCTACCAAACATCAAAGGATTAATTTTATTTGAATGCAATGTGAAGCAGACATTCTGAAACGTTACAAATTACTGTTGCAAGGGTAGCAGAGTTTGAGTGACCAAATTTAACTTAAATTATATTATTTAACATAAACAGCAAGTATCTTTTTCACACCTTCAAAAACATGTTACTATGGTTAGTGCAACAGTTTGTTCAGCAATGTCTACCAAAATTTGTTCAGTAGTTTTCATACATTTGCTAGCAATTACACACTTACTAAAATTTCAAAGGGAACAGTGCTCATAATATTTCTTGATGTGCTATAGGAAATTTTAGCAAGGTAGCTAAGTTCACAGGTATTTTGTTATTCATTTGCATTTCATATCCAGGCAATTGGTCACAGAACATCCATTAAAATGAAAGATGCAACTTTGTGTGAAACTACAGATACTGACAAATCCCTACAATGGCTTTCTCAAAAAAATAATGTAAAATTTATGTGGACAGATAACTCAAAACCGATTGTAAGCTAACAATTTATCTTTCCGAGATATAACATAGCAAAAACATGACCTCATACAAAGTGTGTTTCCTTTAATGTTCTTGATAACTGGGCATGTGCCTGAAAATCTTGACTATGAACTTATGAGTTCAAAAATTGGTGCACCCAACTTTTAAAATTAGCTAGTTTCTCCCTGAAAAGGCCATTACTTGCAACTTTTAGCTCTATGAAAACAAGTAGCACCCATAAACAATTACATCTATGTGTGTTTAAGCATTATCAGTTCAAAACTTATTGCAGAGTTTTACACTACTCAAGAGTTTATCAGGAAGTGATACCTGTTCAGGTGGCATAAATATATAATATTTAAAATATTATATAACATGACAGTCAATTTAGAAATAACTCACTTCAACATACTGCAATACAAAAGGCATGAAATAACTCAAAGCAATCTCATCAAACAACTGAATTGATTCAAATTCATCAATAAACCATGAGAGGAATTCCTGACGGTCGAGTAAGCCCTGGAAATAAAAACTAATTAAATTTTCTGAAGGACAACACCTTTGGTTGTTTACCTCACTTACAGCGTGATTGCACAATGTGATGCTCACTACTTATTACTTTGAATTATGTCTATTAGTTTTTGCATTTAACTTGAATCGGCAAGTGACTTTTATTATCTGAATGCCTTTACTGCGAAACACTGAACACTAATGTGTAATAACTAGGGTCAGTAAAAGTCAATAAAAGTCGTATTTAGATTGGTGGTACAAAAGGTTGCCAAACCAATAAATAACAGTAAATAAAAATGCATTGCTACGAAGTATATTTAAGAACTAACCAAGCTATAAAGTCATATTTTATGTCTTAGGTCACAAACTATAACTTTTTTCTGGTACTTTAAAATGCAACAATTGAGCTCAACAGCCATCGTACATGTAGTTCAAATAGCTCCTCCAGATATTAAAGTTTGATAATTTGCTGATGAGGAAGGCAGTGAGAGTTTTTATGCAATGTTTTATGAAGCATTAGAAACAACACTTCTATTATTTTCTAAGTTATAGCCTAACAAATTTCGTTCTAGGTTATAGCCCAATCAAAATCTACTGTTTGATGTAAATTTGCATTTTGACATGGTCTTAACACATTAATTTTCAACACACAATCTGATCTCTGAATTTTATAAACAATTGCAGTACGTCAGCCTGTGCTCAGTTCTCAGAAGCCAAGGGTACTTTACAAGCTCAGCTTTGAGCTTTGATTCTTACTACTTAGTAGTTAGTAGTAGTAGCAATCAAAGCTTTGTCCAAACAGAAATTTAGCAGAAGCAAACAAGGTAAACTAGCCATATGAAATTGTTATTGAATACTTGTTGACTACATGCATTAGACATTTACTTTTTGGTAGCGATTTTAAAGTAAAACAAAATTGTTTCAGTGGTTGTTTAAGTGTGCTATTGTTCAAAAAACACCTAAAAACTTACAAACAAGTGGTTAATTACAGAGATAATCATAAATTTAAAACCAGTACCCCAAAAATAAAGTGATATACTGTCATATATTTTAAAAATAAAATCACATATTTCGATTTTTTAGGTCATAAAAAATGGATTTGGTAATAACACTTACGGAAAAAAGAAATCAGAAACTAAGCATTTTGGCAGACATTGCTGCACAGTGACTGCCAAGAATGCTTTCAGGACAGTTGGTATTTATCAAAAAGCTGTCCACTGATGACACCAATGAACACACCAGTTTAGTTCGGAAACCAACATGCTGGTTGTTACTAACCTCTGTGTACATATGATGTGCCAAGGTTGAAATGTATCTCAGTTGTTTTTCTAATTCATCTCTTGATACTGATGTTGCATTTGAACCGATATGATAAACAGCCCCCAATCCCACTGAACCAACATTAGTGCTGATATAAGGAGGTAGCAAGCCTCGATTCATCCCATCCTGTGTGTTTAATTTGCTCAGCTGCTCCCTCATAAACTTCCATATTGCTTGAGTCCAATCTTAAACAATAAAACATAAATTGAACACATGCAAGATCTTCAAATTCCGTTCAATAAGTAACAATAGAGGTTTCACTGTGAATCATTACCCACAAATAAACACAAAATACTTGCATACCCGCATATTAAACCCAAATTCGTCCAGCCCAAAATTCTTCCATTTGACTGTGTATTAACAAAACTCACTTTATATGCCCAAAAACCCATTTAATAAGCCCAAATTTTCTACGCAATTCTTTTAAATTTGTTTAAAAAGCTTTATAACTAACAAATTTCATAACGTAATTCTTGATTTTTTTCTCTGTATGGATAAACATCAAGCATTTTGGTTATTGTCTAAAATTCTTCTGTTTTGTCACAAACCCTCCATGTCTGAAAACTGATTAAGTTTTAGAGTTCAGATAGGAAAACTTTTCTTCCAAGTTTTGGATTTTTGTTTGGTTCCTCAAAACTTGATTATGTTTTACATGGAGAAGGCTGCACATGCTCGATAATGCAAGAAAAAGAGAACTCAATAAAATAATGGAATGTCAGAATACACAAATCATGGTCAATTAGTAAAGCAGCAGTGATCAAAGGGAAGACCCACTGCCAAAAAGCCAGTTGATCTGGCACCAGGTTCCAAAGAATTTGACAGCTTGAAGCAATCTAAGATTCTACTGCACAGAAAAGTTACATTTCTAAATTGGGTAGCACCCAATAGGAGATTACAATGCGTTAATTGCATGCAAGAGTACATACGCAGTCGTTTTGATTTTAAATAACAAAATTTTTATAATCCAAATATATCTTTTCTTTACAGATTTCTGTGTACAATGTAATTAGCTTTAAACATTTTATCTTTATTACAGTTGGCCACAAATATTTTAGCTCAAAATATTTAGAAAAAGTTGTGAGTCGGTTAACAAGCCCAAAAATCATCCGGTCCTGAGGCAAGCTTAATAAGCAGTGTCTACTGTATTTAATTTATCGACCAATAAATACTCACAAGTTAATGCAAAGGCTGTGCTTGCTTTTCTTTGATCAGTTTTGCAAACCGCAGAGATATTTTGCTCACAGAACATCAGATATTGTGTTCTGGGTTTATGAGACAATTTCTTGTCTTCAACTTGATTGAAAGAAAAGTAGAAAATCCTTGTTTGCATTCTGATATTGTTAAAAATATGAGAAGGAATTGCATTTTTCGCTAGTGCTGGATAGGAGGGACTTACATTTAACCAGAAGTTGGCCAATTTACAAGGTGTATCATAAAAGTTCTAGCACTCTGCTCCCTGTGTAAGCTTTAGTTAAGCTATAAGACTAAGTTAAGTGGCCAATGATTTAATAACTTCTTTAGGGTATTTAACTACAATTTCAACTCACTGTAACATTTACTATGGATTTCAGATGTGGAAGTAAATAGTTTATATATTTACTGTTGTTTACAGGTTTTATTTATTTTTGCTTCGACATTTAGTAATGACAACAGAGCAATAAACTAACCTCAAATTTCTAGTACATTTGGGAAAATCTCCTTTAGAAGCTCTCTGTATGCTTCAACAAGTTTACCAAGAGTAGACTTTGTCTTGTTCAACAGTTTTTCTCTGGCACAAAAGATTCAAAGAAGGAAGCAGAATGTTGAGAATGAACCCAGGTGTGAAAGGCCTTCCACCAGTAGAAATGAAACCAGTAACGAGCTTGTAGAGAAAATGGAGCATGGAAATTGTTGGTTAACTGTTCAAATGATCGCACATGAACTTGCATTAAATCAAAATACTGTTTGGCAAAAAATAACAGAAGATCCGGGAATGTACAAAGTTTGTGCAAAGATGGTGCCAAAACTCTTGAATGATGACCAAAAGATGCAGTGCATGCAAGTATGCCATACATCCTTGAGAATTTCGATTCCAATTCTGACTTGCAGAAGAAAGCTATATGAAACGTGGGTTTTTGAGTATGATTCAGTGACCAAACATCAGAGTTTCCATTGGAAGAGTCCTCAATCACCACGGATCAAAGTAGTAAGGTGGTCAAAGTCCAAAATTAAGCTCATGTTGATAGCATTTTTTGATGTTGGGGCATGATCGATTATGAATTTTTGCTGCAGGGTCAGACTGTCAATAAGCATGTCTACAAAGAGGTCCTGCAACGTTGGCTTTGCTCAGTAAGGAAAAAAAGGGAAGACTTGTAAGGAAGCAACACATAATTGCTTCACCACAATAATGCACCTGCCCACACTGCCTTGAGCATCTGGAAGTTTTTGGAGGATTAAAACATTACAGTGTTGAAGCAGCCCCCTAATTGCCAGATCTTGCTCTGAGTGACTTTTTCCTTTTCCCAAAAATTAAAAACATTATTAAAAGAACAAATTTTTTTAACACAGATGCCATTAAAAATGCTGTAACATAGCTTTGCAAATCCCCCTAGAATCATTTCAGGAGTGCATTGATGTATGGAAAAAAAAATAGAACACTGCATTAAACTTAAAGGTGATTACTTTGAAGGAGCAATGTGTAATTCTTTGATAAAATTTAAAACAAAATTATTTTGACTTCAGTCCTAGAACTTTTATGACAGACCTCGTATGATTTTTAAACTTCTCCTTTGCACCTTCATCGCAATGCAAATCGACAACTTCTTCTTGTTTACTAGTGCCCACCAGGAAATCATCAGGCTTAACAGTAAATCAATTCTGAATGTAAGTGCATGCTGGTGCATCACCATCATTGAAAAAGTACTGCTTGGTTTCATCTTTCAACAGTAGGAGGTGTTTGGTGATCTCTTGACCAAATGCAATATTAGGCTCCCCTGCAAGTGACACCGCATTTTCAAACATTCCAAACCATCTGTTTTCAATATTTTTTATCCACAAATCAAGCTTTCAGGTAAATGCTGTCAATTTGATTGAGAAATCACTAATGTTGCTCTTATGTTCTCTGAATGATTAGTTTGGAGATGGCATTGAAGACTCTTGATTGATGCAGCCAAGACTCAGGGTTCAAATCTTCTGTACTCAACTGACATACAAAAATTAGCACCTATTGCAGCTTCACGGGCATATACAACAGCCAGATTCCAACAACAAAGAAAAACATAGTCATGTAGAACAGCAGAACTTTATTTCAAAATTCACAAAGCCTCTATCAGTTTATCAGTGAATGAACTCCCAAATGCTAATAAACAAAAATATGAGGCAAAAGCCATCGTATTTATACTGACAAAAAAACTTTCGAGAAGGCTCTTCACTTATAAGCCAATCACATTTCTTTGTAAAAAACCTGTATGAACCAGTTCTTTCCACGTCTGTTACATCATAATAAGCTTTAACCAGCTGGGAGCTAGTTACTATGGATATTGTGTAACACGCTAGCTAGAATATTTGACTGTGCTGCAGCTTGCTGCAGATATGCTACAGAAAGAAAAAAAAAACACCAAGCCAGCTAGCTAGCTCACTTAACAATATACTACATTATACATATATGTACATATTTACATGTATTACAGTTGAGAAGCAAAAGAAAACAAACTGGAGCCAAATTCACATTTCTACATTTTTCTGTGCAAACATTTCTGTGAAAACAAATACTTTTTTTGCATTTTTGGAAAAACATCTCATGTACCACTAGGAAAGCTTCTGTGTACCACCAGTGGTACGTGTACCACAAGTTGGGAACCCCTGGTTTAGACCATAAATGCAGAACCTTTTAAAAACTTTTTCTTCAAAATTGCCAGACCAATGTCATTATAAGCTTTCAAAAAACATTGATTTCAACAAGTATTTGCCAAAACTTTGTTTATAAAAAAAAGAGTGCACCACAAAAATGGATTGATGCATAGCAGAATGGTGAGCAAAAACCCCAATGTGTTGCATTGTCTGGTGCATTGCAAGTACAGCATGATTTTCCAAATGCATCACATCAAAAAACTGTGGGAATTAGTGGTGAACATTAACTACACGTTTTTTGTTCAACTAAAAAATTCTACTCAAATGTTGTGGTAAAAAAATGGTTTTATTTGTAATACTTAGTTTTATACACACCACTGTTGGGATCATTAGTTATCCTTTTCTTCATCTTAGCATCAGCTTGTGTTAAATGATATGCTGCAGTCATCTTTATGAACCATGTTGCTCGAATAACAGGAACTTCAAAATCTGCCAGGCTCTACAACAGCATAAATGCAAATTCTCTGTAATTCATTATTCTTGCTAATAACTAGAGATACTAATAAAATAATAGTTGCACTATAAAAAATTGTGCATTTAAAGAATAATTCTTAACACTGCATTTGCGAGGTGTGTTATAAAAGTTCTAGATCAAAATATATTTATTTCAACGCTCAGCAAATAATATTCATTGTTTTCCTCAAACTAACACCCATAAGTCTAATGCATTTTTCATTCTTTTTTGCAATGCTATAATTTACTCCCGAAGGATCCCTCAAAACTACCACGTTTTGGCACTTTTGATGGTTTCTACATTAGCAAAACATGTTACTTTGATGATACTTTTAACTCCCTAAAAAAAATCACATGGAGCCAGGTCTAGAGAATAGGGAAGTTACCATAGCACTGCAGCATTTTTTTAGCCAAAAACTTGTGCATGCTCCAAACAGTGTGTGCTGGCACATTATTACAGCGAAATAGTCATGTGTTGCTTTTCCACAAATATCACCTTCTTTTCCATTACTGTGCAAAGCTAATAGTGCAAGATCTTTTTGGAGACATGCTGGGTGACAGCCTGACCTCTCAGCAAAAATTCAAAATGGACTTTGGCATTGAAAACACTAGTAGCATGAGCTTAGTCTTGAACTTAAGACTGTAATTGAGCACTCTTTCAATAAAAACTCTGATAGTTGATATCTGGGTCATACACAAAGTTACATCTCATCTACAGTAATGACTCTCTTCTACAAACAGACTTTTCCCCCAAGCAAATCAGAAACTTTAAGCTGGTTTGTTGTGGCAGTGGCCATGGCTAAATGTCTGATTTAGAAAAGCTATACTTGTGGTTGCAAAACGATAATAACATAACAAGCTATTTTCACAAGCACTTAAAAAACATAACAAACATTATAGAGACCTAAAATTATAGTTATGCACACTCAAAAAATTTACAAAATCTGCTGCTACTTTAAAGTAGAGCTCTAGCTCAATCATAGCTTACACAAGCACACTTACTGAACTTTACCACACATTCAGTAATGTCGAAAAACAATTTGTTACTTAAACTATACTTCCATAGTATAAATCAAATTAATACCGTACTATAATCTTAATTTAGCTACACATCGCTTCTGTGATTGCCACAGTTTGATTATTAGCTAAACCAGTGGCTCTCAAACTGTGCGTCACAGTTTGTCACGTCACACTGGTTTAACCATACCAACACCAAGGAGTATTGTTTTAATATTCCAAAGGCATCAAAAGATAATATTGTTTTGCACCAACAATTCTCAATTTTATTTCTTGAAAAGAGTTCTGATTGTATATTGGGTATTTATTTTGTTCTAACACATACATTCAATTGCATTTTTATCAAGTGTTGTTAATATACCGTTGTCACATTGACTTGTTACTTAATTGGAATCAATTGGCACAAAATAAATTTGGACCAAGGCAGTCAATTACAAAATGGACAAAAACAGAAAGGTCAATTAAAATCTCAAAAGAGTGTAATTTTACAATTGAAAATGACAGACCTAAAACCAAATTTTGCAAATAGAATGACAGTTACCTAGATTTTCAGTCATATTTACTTTGCAAAGGAAAAGCAAAATCTCAGAATGCTGTCTGGTGCATCGCAAATCTAGCAAGGTTTTTCAAATGCATTGCATCAAAAAAAGTTTGAGAGCCGCTGAGCAAAATAATATTCCTTTTGGACATAAAAATCCATTAACCCTACAACGTTTTAAATAAAGTCATACATATCTTTTAAATCAAATAAAAAATCTAACACATAAAAGCGACTGTACAATTGACTCAAGTTATTGAATGTGAAAAATGTTCAAATTCTTTCCAATGTATACCTGAAAGATGTCTTCTTTTTTGATAAAAACTGGCACTTTCGCTTTACACAGCTGCGATAATCCTTTGTGTGAAGCAAGATCCTTGAACCATGTATAAAAATTTCGAATTTTTACATTGATCACAGGAACCTTTAAAAAACAGAAGACAGTCGTCATGCAAATATCATACTGTACTGTAAGCTTTGATCATTTTTTCCCAAAATAAAAATAAGAGACAATTTAATTGAAATCATTCTAGGAAATGCTGTTGTACAATGTGAATAAAACAGTTTTATGTCATTTAATGCCATTTGTTTTTAAATCATTACTTTTTCAGTTTGGCAACATTTACCAAATAAGAAATGATTATTCCAGTGTCACTTGAGGTAATTAACAGTGGCATTTTCATTCAAGAACTATCCCTATGTTTGTATAATATACTGGATTACTGATCATCAGCATTGCTTTGCCAAAAAAGTTGAACAAGTCCTTTCTCTAAAGAAAGCAACAGTTTCCGAAGATGTCTGGATGCAAACTTACAAAATATACTATTACAAACCTAACAACATCAAGTTACAAATTAGTTACCAATAAAAAGTTATCTTTGCTTAGCTGAGGTCGCTTCTTTCCAGAATCATTGTAAGTGTTTGCAATCTGCTTTTGAGTAAGAAGAGAAGAGAAACTTTGATTGATCTAAAGAAATAATGTCGTCAAGAATGCCTAAAATCATGGGAAATATTTGATACAGGTGTTTACCACACTTTTTTGAAAACAAAAGTCCTATCTCATCTTGTTCAACCCATCAGTTGTAATCACACAAATTTACTTTCCATTGGCCAGAATGCCCAATACTTTTACAGAAAATGAACAACCACAGCAATTTGTGCTCAAAATTAAGAGTCACAACAAATGCTTTTTATGATTCTTCAGCTTTACATATATCATGCATCAGTGCCACTCCATATTGATTCACTTAATGAGTTAAATGCTGCTCTCTTCCATTTGGCTAAAACGTAACATGACTGATGCTTATGAGTAAAAACCAAAATATACAAAAGTTTTACCAAATCAAACCAATGGTCTATGAGATATTACCTTTTAATCTTTTTTACAAATTTTGTACAGCCATTATGCTTAGAAATAGAATATCTTAGCAACTGCTTGGCCAATATGAACGTGTGAGGTATCATAATTATGGGATCGGCCAAGAAATCTACTTCTAAAAATAGTATTAGACCTTTCTAATGTTTTAAAATAATGACCTTTTTATCTACACAGTGATTTTAAAATTGACCTAGTGGGACACACGACTTTGACATTTTGACAGATGCAAATCATCAGTGTTCCTTCTAAGAATAGTTAGTGTGTAACTGCTGGTGCAAGTGTAAAATTGCTATGAAATGCACAAAAACTACCAGACAAATTTTGGCAGACATTGTTGAACAAAGCGTTAAACCAGGCTTTGTGGCATGTTTTGATGGGATAAAAAAGAATAGTTTTTTCAACTAACTGCTATTTATTTAGTGTACATTAGGGTGTTTCATGATTTCACACTATTGACTTTTCAAATAGCTACCAATTTTTCTCATTGGATTTTCGATGCTGATTACAAATTTGTCATTGTTTTTGTATTATGACGTGATCTTCATGGTGCCTTGTGCGATTATTACATCATTTTTTGCTGTTTTTTTAGTATCTCAAGAATCACTTGTGATAGAAGCATGGGGTTTGTTTCAATTGATACAGAGTGGTCAATTTCCTATCAGTCTTTAATACATTATTTAGTCATATCTACACAAGAAAAATAGTTATTAATAAAAACAAGTTTTTTATGTATTTTTGTGTGTTGGCACAAAAGATCAAATATTTTGCAATCAAATCTCTTCAAAACTAATTTTTACTATGAAGTAGCTATTTTGTCACAAAGACAATTGTTTGCTCGGCAAGTAAATGATAATTACATGCATTTAAAAACATCATTTAGCCAGTTAACATAAAAAATTATTTGCAGCATCAGTTACACTTTCAACAAAAATAAAGCCTTTGCATGGCATCTCTAAGATCTAGTAAGATAGAATCTTTGCTATTCAGGAAAAAGTTGGAGGGTAATACATTACCCTCAAAGCGGGAGGTTATTGAGCACTTCTGTCATGTTTGGCAGGTTTTGAAGGATACAGAATCTAAATTCTCAGCTAAAGGACCAGGGTTCAGTGACATAAAACAGATAGTGATTAGCAATGTTTAAGATTTACGGAGAAAAGCTAATTTAGCAGTAATCGAGGCAAAGAGTGCCCAGAATAAGCTAAAAAATGTAATTGAAAAGTTTCTAACAGCAAGAAAATGAGCTAAAAAATTTAAGTGTTCCATCAATGAAGATTGGTTTGATAAACTTTTCAACTAGTTCAGATGCCAGTGCGAGATTCTGAAAACTGTTGGTACATATAAACATAAAAACCAGGCAGATACTGACGGAGCCACAGCAGCTTCCACAGCAGTTTTGACTTCGACATGCGTATTTGTGTGTTTTTATGTAATATGGAGTAAGTGCCGGTATTCAATTTCTGTATATTTATAGCCTATAGGATAAGATTAAACTTACAGTATATTGCAATTTTTTTACAAACGATCACTTTTATGCTAAGCCATCCACAAGCTTGTCTTTTTATGTAAGTCTGCATTTTGTTAACTGAACAGCTAGTCCAGCTTTTTAACAACTTTGCCCATTTCTATTTAGTAAAAATGATAGTCTCGCCTTTGTTGTTATGAATTGCATTAACTGTTGGTTGCTAGTTGCCACTTCTGCTAGTGCTATTATTTCGTATCCTTATTGAGTTATGGTCATGAGTGTACCATTTTTGTGTTATCATTGTTGTTTGTAAACACTGTGGTGTTGTTGATGTTGTATTTTTAAATAAATTTCTATTGCTTGCAACGATTCATCCACTCCAATAAATAAGTAAAGTCTAAATACTATATCGCAAGACACTGATTTTTTTCAAAATTTAGCATCTATAATTGGTTTAGCAACCAGTCTAAACATTTTAGCTGAAGTTTTTTTTTGTCTAAGCCCCCCCCCCCCTCAAACAAGGTATTGCTATAATATTTGCAAGTTTGTTCAATGCTGCATGCGTAATTGATAAAAGTTGTAACAGTTTATGCCAATTTGCTAAGTATTTTATGTAGTATGATTTAAACTCGTATTGTCTGGCATATAAATTGTCCCAAATCATAAAAAACACGTTTCTGTTAATAACTATTTTTCTCATGCAGATACAACTAAATAATGTATTAAAGACAGATAGGAAATCGATCATTCTGCGTCAATTGAAACAAACCCCATGCTTCTATCACAAATGATTCTCAAGCTACTAAAAAACAGCAAAAAATGGCATAATAATCGCACAAGGCACCATGAAGATGACATCATAATACAAAAATAAAGCCAAATTCGTAATCAGCACCAAAAATCCAATGAGAAAAATTGGTAGCTGTTTGAAAAGTCAAAAGTGGTGAAATCATGAAACACCCTAGTGTACATGCTAAGCTAAGATGTCATTCACCCTGATATTGATGAATATGACTGATAGCATTACAACCACCTTAAAACGCAAATGTTTATTAAGCATTTAAGCCCATGTTATGTATAAATGAGTGGCAAATAACCCACTATTCACTTTGTTCACAATTTCAGAATTTTCTCCTCACTATTTTGTATTTGTCAGTTCACATAACAATTGCCTTCAAATAATGAAAAATAACAAAACACTTGGCACTAAAAGTTACTAGATAATTTTTACGGTGCATTTTCTCCCAACATTCACACAGCAAAACTATAGTCACATGCTGTATACAAAAATGTGTTGTGCGCTACCACATCCACACACATACACAGCACCACTTCAAAAGTACTACGTGAGCGTAAAAGTGTTTGTGCAGTCATTACAAGCACTTTGAACGACTTGCATTTGTTTTAGATGTATGTGTGACTGGACTTGAGTGTGCTTTTTCTGGCCAATGTTTATCAGCAAAAAAGAGCTGACACAATATATCAGGTAGCCATGTATTAATTGATATACGAGGGTCAGTCAAAAATTATCCACACTTCTAATATTTTTATTTGTTTGAACATACACCAGAGTAAAACTAATACATCACTTTTCCACACAGTTTCAACCCTTCTCGATGCACTTCTTCCAGAAATCTTCAAGCTAGTAAATTCAATGCGAAAAGAACATTTTTGGTTGGTCATGCAACTATTTGTGCACTGCTTCATTAAAAATAAATCCACAACCTAACAAAGCATCTTTGAGTGAACCAAAGAGATGGTAATCGGAAGGCGCAAGATCTGAGCTATAAGCACAGTGTTGCAGCACTTTAAAGTCCAATTGTCCACTTCAAAGTCCAATTGTGGTCTACTGTAAGCTCTCTTTGCAGCCACCTTGCAGACATTTTAGGGAACCCAAGGTAATCATGAATGATTTGATGGGCAGAGCCATGACTAATCTGAAAAGTGCATGGTAACTCATCCACAGTAATGCACCATTTGGCCAATATCATTTGTTGAGCATGCTTGCTATTGTCGTCAGTGGTGGAGGTTGATGGACCTTCTGCCCCTAGGGAGTGCTTAATGCTGGTTAGGCCACCTTTAAATTTCTCAATCCACTCATATACACTTCTTTTTGATAACACCCTGTCTCTCTATTGTGCAAAGAACTTCCTGTGAATCTCAGCTCCTGAAACGCTTTTACTACTTCTTTGTGCAATGATCTATGGTAATGTATCCCAGATTGGTGCTGATCTCCAAGAAAAAAAAAGATTATTACCTCTCTCACCATGACTGCTTGCACAAAGTCAGTTTTTCCCTGTAATGTCACGTTTGTTTACAAAAACAAACATCCGTTTGCAGTTGGTAGTTGCTGAGACATTTAACATTAAATACTATTATACAAAATTTGCTGAAAATGTCAAAACTTAAAAAGATAATATCTCATAGACCATTAATACAATTTGTATAAAGTCTTATATTCGGTGGTTTTTACCCATATGCTAGATTTGCAGAGTTTTCAGTTAAATTGAAGAGGTTGATGATAATACTGTTCTTTTTGTGGGGTCAACTGGCAAGGAATGATCCATTATTTTACATTAGGAGTGAGCAAACTATGACATACCAAGAGCCTACAAATTTTTAGAATGGGCAAATCACTTTTAAAAAGTTGATCTCCAAAAAAAATTGTCTTCATCTTTGCGTGACTCCTACTATGAGGTGGTTATAGCCTTTCATATTTTTAAATTGTAAATACAGTCCTCGAAATGAAAAGCTTGCCCACCCCTGATCTACATACCTTGTAATACAGGTAACTGTAAAATGCAGGTATGCTAACCAAATACCTAATATATTCCTCAAAAAATTACCATTTCCATTTAGATTTGCAAAGTTTTCAGCTAAATCAATTTTTTCTCCCACAGAAGGCAAGATCTTAGTTGGTTTCCAAGCCAAAAACATCAAACTGCACTGATCATTATAATCAATACATCAGGCTAAGTTACAAGTTTAGTAAAATAATAAAAGGAAAACTATTTACTATTGGCTATTTCGTTAACAATCATTTTAAAAAATTGTTTTATGCACCAATAAAAAGCATTGAAAAATTTATAATAATTTTTAATCAATTGTACCAAAACTACTTTAGCACTGGTACTTACATCCCACAAAATTATACCCATGTAGCCTGAGCCATTTTAGTTAAGGGTACTGACACACTAAATCAAGTTATGAAAAAACAAAAAATATTGATAAAACAGTTTATTTTCTTTCATGTTTTTTTACTTGCTGTGTTCATAAAACTAACAAAAGATTACCATATACACTAGTGCATAGGTCTCACTTTTTACCCAAAAAAATTGAGCCAAAATTTTA
Source organism: Trididemnum clinides (assembly GCA_963675345.1). NCBI lineage: Eukaryota > Metazoa > Chordata > Ascidiacea > Aplousobranchia > Didemnidae > Trididemnum > Trididemnum clinides. The sequence goes on along the minus strand of OY776287.1, from coordinate 5,068,539 downwards.
GGTGCAACCTATACACAGGACAAAATACAAACACCAGTACTCTTGTCAAAGGATATCCATAGAATTGGTCCAAATCAAATCCGGTTCACAAAAAGATCCAATATAGTATGTTTACATTATGCAATCTGACAGCATGATATTTGTAAATAAATTTTTGAAAAAAAGAAATATTTGATAGTTTTTGTGTTAGAATGAGAAATGCGACTTACCATATTACACTGTGATTTGTAGACTATCAACTGCAAATACTCACTTTGACAAGCACAAACTAGGGGTGCAACCTATACATGGGTCAATCACAATTACCCACTTTGACAGTCACAAACTAGGGGTGCGACCTATTCCAAGGTGTGACCTATATGCGAGTATACACAGTAAGCATTTTCATTTGGGTGTAAAACTGGAATAGATTATGTCATTTCATTTCTGAATCAATTATAAAAGCTGGCAATAACCTTATTTATGCAAATTTCTAAAATTAAATTCACATGTTTTCAGGTCAAATTGAGTTTAGCTGGTAGACTGCATTAGTTATGTTTGATTAAAGCATGAAAAAAAGCCACATTGGACCTGTATTAATTTTTGACATTATTCAGTTAAATTTGACTAAAGGATTACTTTTCATCTACTGGTAAATGAGAATGAAAAAAATTGGCACCCTTCTAGTTCCACTTCCATTTCCACATACCTGGATTTCCGAGTTTTGGGGTTGCCGCATTATTATTTTACTTTACTTCTCATTCAAAATTTTTATGCCATTTGTGGTTTCCATTGAAGTTTCTCAAAAACATTTAACTTTAACTCAAGTGTTTTTGATTTTTTTTCATGTCCATTTGCTTTTGTGGTTCAGCACCCCATTACATGCTGACACAACAAAAGCTTTAGCGGTTTTACAAATTATTACTAGAAATAATTAAAAACGTACTCTGTTAGTATCGACAGTACACAAATGAGCACTTGAATGTTCATCTTTACATGGACTTCCACACTTCAAACCATGCTTGACATTATTGTGGCTTAAATCATCTTCTTTTTGTCTTGCATTCTAAAATACAAAGCTTAACAATATCTTCAAATATTTTATACAGTGTAATTCTAGCTTAACTAAGGAAGTGATGATTGCCTTCAAACAGTGCTGTACAGTAACACTTGAAATGTTGCTAATAAACAGATGCAAGTATAGTTAGCCATCTTGCACAAACAGCAAAAGAAATACATGTTTATTACTTTTTGATATTCAGTGGTTGGGATGTGAACTTATCAACCCAACAAATACAAAAAAATCAAGATTTAGGGAGACTGTAAAATAACCTTGCCATTAATGCTGATGGCAAACATTGTTGCATCAAAGTATCTTCAAAATACATCAATAAGCTGCCCCTGCAGAACTCTAAAAACCAAATTTGTGAAAAATCAAAAGTAATGTATTGAAGTAGTTATTAAAGATGTGCCAATTTCAATTTTTGCTGATGTTGCCAATGCTAATGTATTAACCCTTCTCTGGACAACGTTTATGACATTGTTTGACTTTTCACAAGAGTAATATTTAATTTGATTTGTTTTTTGCAAACCCTGCAACCCAACATGCAACTGTAAACTCATATTTATACAAACATGAACAAAGCATGTGCTTATATGTATCTTAAGACAGATTTAGTAAGTTGTTGTTGGTAGCATGGGAGAAAACTATTTAGCCCCAGAAGCTACCACCTATCAAAGATCTGCATGCACCAAAGGTCAAAAATAAAAGACAATTTGCTTCAATGTGCATCATATAGTCTGTAGCAGGACAGTGCAGAATGAGACAAGTATTCAGAGTTACATGTAGATTACCACAGGTGTTGCATAAAGATTCTCAACTCTGTACCAAATAGAAAATAAAGCTGTTAACAAATGCGGTGTCTTATGTAGCAAAAACAAAAAACACAGCAAGTGCAACCAGAAAGCACAAGTACCTTGCAAGAAAGCAAAAGAGGGGGATTGGTTGTCAAAAGATTTGACCACATGCCATCATTTTGAAAGATAAAATGAGTGGATATGTAAGGCAAGAGGCTACAGGGAAATGTAGATAATAGTGATGGGACGATGACTTCAGTGTTACAAAATGTACAATTGATAATGAAGCTGCAGTCACCTTTGTTGAATTGAAAAGGAACAAAGCAATTAATCTAAATGACAATAACATGATTTGAAAAAGAATACAGGTCAGAGGTCGATTTAGCAACCAAAAAATCTTTTGTAGTAAGTGTTCTTTCTAATTCAACAAAATACTCGAGTAAAAGCAGAAAGTAATGATATGCATTTTTACTTGAGGAAAAATAAAAAAGTAGTTGAGAATTAAATTACACAAGCAACAAAAGTGGAAAGCAGTTTCATTTTTTTAGCAGCTTTGTCCTATATCCCTCTAAATCAATGGTTCTTGATAAAGGGTGCTTGAAACAGATGAAGCTAGAGAAGAAATTTTTAAATATGCAATTATCATGGCTAATTTGTAGCTGTATTTACATAATTAACCAAGGGAAAAGTTACCATTAATGTTCCATGCAGTGGCGTCACTGCAAAACAGGGGTCTATCCAGGAAATACTATTCTTAAAAAGCTCCTAAAAAGGGTTTTCCCAATTTAGAAAAATGACTTTTTTTTTGAATAACACTATTTAAATCCTTCCTGTGTATTACAAATTATGATGAAAAGGAGTTTGAAATGAATTTTTTTCTCACAGAAAGTCCAAGCTGCCAAATAAATTAATATCCACTGATATAGACCTACCATATGCATTCAAGTATAAGACGCCTTTTTTGTACCAAATCTTCACCCAAAAAGTCAGGTGCAACTTATGCACAAAAAAATTTTAACATTGAAAAAGGTGGAAACATTAAAAAGCTGGGTCATTGCTAGGTGTTATCTGGGGTAAAAATCATTTTATCAAAAATCAAAATGGCAAAACACACTTTTATTAAGGTTTCGCTAGGCAGATACATCAAGCTTCATCTGAAAAACACCAAGGTTCACTTATCTGCTTAGCACAGTAGTTCCTAACGTGTGGGATGTGACCCAAAGTTGAGTTGCCTGAAAAATTTGTTGGGTCAATTGATTTTGTATGAAAAATCATTGTTTTTATAATATCCAACTGTTGCACACACATGAAGCTGGGGGTGAAATGGGGTCACAAATGACCTTTGTCTTTCCCACTATCTTGAATCTGATTCCAGCATTCAGATAACAAAATACCAAAAATGTTTTAATAGAGAAACATTGTGATTTTTAACTTGTCTTTCACTTTGAATATTATGGTTTTTCTCTTAATTTGCTATTATCATGAAATGAACTTAGACTATCAAATTTATCTCCAATGAAAGAAATTTGGGCTATCAAATAAATGAGACTATAAATTGTTAATTAGAACACAAATTAAATTGTTATTATAATGAAATGAAATTATACTATCAAATAAACTTTAAAAAAGTCTATTTGATTTTTTATGCCAGAAGCATATACAGCAGAGGCCTGGAATCCCAAGCAAGCAAGCCGATTATTTATTTATGGCCTGCCTAAATCTGAGAATGGTATTCTTTGTCTTTTTTTGCCTTCTTGCTACTTGTGTTTATTTTGTTTTTGGAAAAAAATGCCAGCTTTGTATTTCTCTGTACCTATATATATACATCATTGTCATTCACAAGGCAAGAGGAGATTTAGGGGACATCTCTTTCATCATTAGCCTGATATGATATATACTAGTAGTAATTATTCAGTTTTTATCTGGTGTTGTCCCCTTAGCAGAGATGGCCGGATTCACCCCATTCCTTCTGCAATTGCTTGCACTCCGTCTCTCCACTTTGCTCGATTCAGGGTATCCCCTTCTTCAAACCAATCATTTCTGTCTCTTCCTCCACTTGCTTCTTCCAGGTCTTTTTCAGTCATCCTCACTTTCTCTTGTCACTCACTTCAAGATCCAGAGCAACCCTCACAACATTATCATCATCCCTCCTCAGCACATGTCCATACCATCTAACTTCATTTGCTGTTGCTAACCAGTTTATAGTTTTCCTCAACCCCAACATGTTCATCTGTTCTTCAGTCGTCTTTCTGACTGTACATGGCTCTCATCATAGCTCTCTTTGTTTTCCTTAAAACTGCTTTTTCATTCTTTTCTAAACGCCATGCCTCACTTCCATACACTATTGCTGATCTTACACAACAATGATAAACTTTACCTTTCATCCTCAGAGGAAACCTACTTCCAAGCAATAACTTTCCACATTCCCTGAATCTTACCCAACTAATTCTTACTCTTGCTGCAACTGCTGCTTCACAACCACCACTAGAATTTAGTCTGTCTCCCAAATAACAAAATCCATTTACTGTCTTCTCTTCATCACAAAACTTCTCAATCGAATCCACTGTTTCTTCCATTATTCCTTTACATCTTGAACAAACAAAATGCATTGCCAACCTAGCGGTAGCTCTCTTTATTTTTGTATATCTGCCATCAACCCAGTTTCCACCCTTTGTGCACAGCACTGAATTAGCCTGATGTGCCACTTTGTGCACATCAGGCATTCCTCTTCCATGAATCTATCTTGCTTTTGAATAGTTCTCCTTCCGACCTGCTTATCATCACTTTACTTTTTCTGGTGTTAGACCTTTAAACCTTTACTTTCCAGTGCATTCTTCCAATTCCAAAATCTTTTCTTTAAGTCTTTCATGGTTTCAATCACGATAAAAAAGTCATCTGCATACAGTACTTCATAAACCACATCCCTTCTTTGCATTTTCTGTAATAACATCTGCAACTACTGCAAACAATAGTGGCGACAGCACAGATCCTTGATGTACACCAACTTTTATTTCGAATTCTTTGGAATATGTAGATCCCACCCTCACTCTTGTGTTTGCACCATCATACAAGCTCATAACTGCCCAAACCATTACTTCTGATAGACCCCTCTTTTTCATGGCCCACTCCATTGCTTTTCTTGGCACTCTATCAAAAGCTTTTTCCATGTCCACAAAACACATCTACAACTTCTTGTCCTTCTTTTGATATTTCTCTTGCATTCTCCTCACAATATCGCATCCACTAATCCTTTTCCTGGCATAAATCCAATCTGCATTATATTCAAAATGACTAATGTTTGTATTCACCTCTCCCATACCCTTTCAACAATTTCCATGGCATGTTCTAGCAGTTTCACTCCTCTGTATGATCCACAGCTTATCAAATCATCCTTTCTTTTTAAGATAGGCACAATCACACCAATTTTTCACTCATCAGGCATTCCTCTACCATCTGATACATGCTGACACAGTTCCATCATCACTCCAACACCAATTTCGTCATGCAACTATCATCTCCACACTTACTTTAGATGGTCTCATTGCCTTTCCTGATTTCATCTTTTGCATTTGCTTACACAATGTCATTGCAAGCCATTTTTTTCCATTAGTTGTTCTACCACATCAGTTTCCACCATGAGATCCCATTCATTCTCTTCATTCATAATCTTTTCCATGTGCTCTTTCCAACTTTTTGCCCTATCTTCTTCAACAAAACCCAATCATTCATCTTTTCCTCTTAAGCACCTTCCTCCTTTTACATCTTCCCTTCCTTTTTCATAAAAACGAACTTTCTCTTTGTCTGGTGTTCTGCTTTGTGGCCTGTATGCACATTTTATCCGCATCACTTTTCTACATAAAGTTAGCACAATTGCCATTACCCTGTCACTTTTTCTTCTAACTTCCACAACGTTTCCAGATATCTCCTCCTTCACCAAAATTCCAACCCCCCAAATCCTACATCATTTCCTGACCAAAACAGTTCATACCTTCATTCCAAAGTACCCATAAAACAAGCTCCCATCTTACTTCCTGCATGCAACACATATCAACTTTTCTCTTCCTCAGTTATTAACACACTTCTGCTCACCTTCCACAAAGACTTCCCACATTTAGCACACCACATCTTATCTCATGGCATTCAAGTTTAAAAACCCAGAGATTCTTTGCCCCCTCTACCCATTTAAGAGCTGCCAGAGACAGGGGGCTATTTGCTTATTTTTTCTGGTCATGGGGAGTTGCTTGAGCAAAATTCTTCCACAAGGAGCATGCCCTTGCTTATCCCCAACCTCAGTTTTCTGACATGTGTGGTCCAACCAAGCAATCAAGCTGGCAACCCCACCATTAACAGTCTGACTGCAATTGGTTATTAACAGTCCCAGATACCCAATAGTTGCCTCTTACAACATGCTGGGTAAACAGCTTCACTATTCTTTAAAACCAGTGAAGTACAGTAAAAATTTGTATGTCCAGATTTACAGAAAATTCATGTTAAAATGCGGAATTACTTCAAATTACAGAAAAACCACCTGTTGGTTAGTATGGAAATAATTAAAATCTAAACATGTCAATAAAACTTAGCTTAAAAACATAACCACCCACTTTGGTAAAATTAGCTAATTGAATTGAATTAAATTAAGCCTTTCCTTAAATTTTTGATTTCTGCAAATCACTGTCCTCATTGGCGTTTTGTCTATATCTCAACAGGACTTTTGCAATTCTATAGTTTAGTGTTCCCAAATGCATTGGTGAACAAAATCAAATGCATTGGCAAAGTGGCTGATACATTAGTTTTTAATGTTCGCATTAGCATTGATACTGGTACAGTCTACATTTTTAGTAACTATTAACTTTCTTGAAGTACTCTTTAAAAAATTCTAGCAATTACCAGTACTTGATACCAAAATTACATCAAGCCTATTAAAAATCCTTGTTCTGCTGTTCAGAACACAACACCATTCAATAAATAAGTTGGATTATTAATCTACAACTTACTGTAAGAAAGCTATTGATTATCAAAAAATATTGCAACTGATTATAAAATAGCAATGGCTATTTTACCCCATGGCATTCTACCCTTGAAAGCTATTTTGCCATAAGACACCTGCAATAGGTCAATTTTAATGACATATTATACCTGTAACTTTTGGTCGTTTCTAATTGGTAAATTTTTACTCCCCCATACATTGAAATACCAGGCTCCCTTTCAGTACACACCGACTTTGTCTAAGTACCCCGCCAGCAAAGATTCAAATCAGCAACCATCACATTTGAAGGCAGCTGCACTATTCATTACACCAAAGCATCACTACTAAAATTGTAACAAACAGGCCATGCCTATTTAAATACATACCAGTATAAAAGGTGACAGCAAAATAGCCACAAAGGGTAAAAACCTGTTGGTGGCAAAATATCCAATTTAAGCTTAGCCTTACATGCAGCATACCTGTGGATAAACATCTGGTGGTCCTAGCCTTGATCTCTTGAGACATCTCTTCTCAAGAAAATTTGGAGTTGCCATTTTTTCTAGAATGTACAGTATTCAAGACGAGCAGCAAAGCAAGACTTTGGGGTCACACAGCTAACAAAATGGAAAAGCTACATAACTGGTAGCTAGCGGAATTTTAATCTATTATTTTTTTTATTCTTTAACTCTGAAAATGAAAATTTGATCACAAACTTGTGAAGATACCACACTTCATAACCTGATGATGAATTTATGGCCAGTACTTAAACAAGAAAAATGAAACTGGTTTTTAGCTGGGAATGGAGCTCCTTCGATATCGTACCTTCATATCTCTTCTTTGCATTTTTTTTAGTCACTTAACCAGGATACATCAAACTTCATGCACTGTACTAAAGGATCAGCCCCATTACGAGTTATCTCGAATCGGACAAAGTCACTCAATCGTAGCATATTGGGTGCTACAGGAATGCGGATGTGCGGATCAGCATCAAAGAGTTGAAAATAGTGTTAGTGGAAGTTATGGTTTGGATTAGGGTTGGGGTTAGGACAAGAATTAAGGTTAGAGTTTCAATTAAGATTAGAGTAAGTTCAAGCGCTACGGCCGATTTTTAACAGACACGAAGCAAGAATGCTAGAAACACCAGGATAGACAACTCCGCCACAGGTCATTTATTCCGCTAATAATAACAATTAAAATTGGGAAACAATAATCAAACCCTAGCAGGATAGTCTATCCAAGTGACTTTACTCCACATCAGTAAATGTTAAAAAAGGGTCTGCTATTAACAAACAGTAATAAAGTCAGCTTTGACATTTATTTGCCATAAGAAAAATTAATTTCGCTAACGCATCCTCAGTTTCTTATTTTATTACTGTTTGTTAATAGCAGACCCTTTTTCAACATTCTGCTGATCACAAAAGGATTGTTTTTAAAAAAGGGTGTTTGCTGGCAGGCTGAATTTTTTGTCCACTAGGCATCGCATTCATAGCTTCTAGTGTACATGTTCATAGTTTTCTAGTGTAGGTGTTGTACATGTTATGAAACGAAAAAATGTGGAGTTACCAATTAGTGTGTTTGCATCAAACTGTCTCTAAACATGTGACAAAAATTATTGCTTTGATGTGAGAGTTGTAGGCTAATCACTGTAGTTAAAAGAAATTGACTAAAAACTAATGTCTGATGTAAGTTGAACTCATGCCAAAATCAATTACATGCCAAAAAATTTCCTACATAATACTTTTTTTTTGCTTTTGGGAGAGGCAAATGCTGGTATTGGAAGGTTGGATATGACGTCACACATTTCGCGAGAAAAAAAGTGGCTGACCAAAAATTGTAATTTAAGCTGGAAAGGTATGGAGCGAACACTGACTTTTAGGGTTATTTTGAAAACTAATGAGAAATCGTTTAAAAAATGGAATGAATTATTACTAGTTTGCTATTTGGAAACAAATAAATTCAATTAAGAGCAATTTGATTGAGATTAAGTCTTTCAGTTGGCTAGTCTAAGTTTAGTGCTGTGTGCTAATTCGCCAAAAAATTGGCCATAAGAGAAGAGCCACCTAAATACTACTTGCTCCTCAGTTAAAAATAACTCTATGCCAATTAGATAGCCTACTTGGGGGTAATTTAGCAAAAACAATCATTATCTGGTCATTATTCCCGGAACCGTAAGTTTTTAAAATACCCTTGGTCCAACAGTCTAGGCAACAGCTCAAAAATTGTTTGTGAAAAAGCGAAGTTCACAAAATTACATCTGATATATCATACAACTGCTGTGCAAGCATTATTGACAAAAAATTTTAAAGAATTATTGATTTTATCCATCAATATCTAATCCAACATATGACAAATGGTACAGAAATCTGCCCTGTCATCTAAGCTACAGCATATATGATTCAGGTTTACAACTTTTCAGTATGCTTATGCTACTAAATATGCTGTATAAGTTGAACATTACTATTAACTTATACTCACCATTCCCAAATACGCTGATTAATCAAAGATGAAACCCTACCAGAAACTGGCTTCAAATAAGCCTGCATGTTTAGCCCATAAAACTAGCCTAACTAGTAGCAATAATGAATATACCATAACACCTCTCACCATACTTTGAATTCCAATTTATTCTATAACAACAGTAAAACAACATATTTAACGTCCATTTTACAACTGTGTACCGGTACGTTTTCCATTTAATTTGCAAAAAACAATATCACTCCTAAGCAAAAACATTGAAAATGGTCAGCCACTTTTTTTCAAAAGCGCATTTTGATGACGTTTGATCACGTGCGTGCTACCTTCCTATTAGAATCAATACTGTACACAAAAAAGTTTTGTAAACTTGACTTACAGATTTATCAATATACTAAGTAGAAACTAATCATTTGCAAAATACTAAGCTGGTAAATCTTTAAAGTAATACCGTAATAACCAGGGATTTACATATCTGATAATAGTGTGTATGTAGATGTCAAGTATCCCTCATTGACTAACTGATAATTAATTTTGCTGCTTTGTAACAATTTTACATGGGCGCTTACCACCATAAAAATGAACAAAATTCTAAAAACTGATAAAAATGTATAAGTAACGTAATGATCAATCCTGTGCACTAGGTTGAAATAGTGCAACGAGAGTTGAAATAGTGCAATACTGCTGAAAATAGCAGTATCCAAATTCCCTTCAAATGTGGCCATGTAGCCTAAGGCAAATAGTTAAAAGTCATCCCTAAAAAAATTGATTTGAATAATACAAAGAGTACATGCAATGCATCTAAATGCTGTGAGTTAGTAACAACTTCCATAGAAAGTTAAGTCCAATGCGAAGACTCTCTTTCATGGTTGCATCCCAAATTCTAGAGAGTGACGCTGGTGTAGCGATCGTGTAGCGTTAACCAACGCGCATCTATTTCGAATTTTGTTACTTCGTTTTTCGTTTCCTTTTCGTAGAAACGTGAGTTATGCATTTCTTGGTCTTTCTGAAGTGATCATTCTAAGTTTTTCCTTGCCTACTCGCATCTATTTTTGAATATTGTTACCTTGTGTATCGTTCCATTTTCGTAGAAACGTGACTCATGCATTGTTTTGTCTTTACCCAATAAAATATTGTTTCCAGTGTCTTTTTTCGCTTTTGAGATACATATATTTATATATATCTATACCTTAGTTTTTTGGATGGAAGAATAAATAAATTTTGGACTCAAGAAATTTTGACCGTTAAGTTTAAAGTTGTAAACCCATGATACACTAATGGGGTTTAACCAATTTCTATATTGGTGTGGCAAACGCTTACTAACGAAAAAAGCAATCTTTGTACAGAATTTAACCTTTATTTGCTAAATTTTCTAAATGTGATCTGCCACCAATAAAAAAATTGTCGCAAACAGCTACTGAACATCTTTTTAATTTTTCAAAATTCTTATTTTGCTTTGTATAATTTAACTCTGTCGAAAATAAATAAGATTTTCACCACAATTAGTGTTGGCAATTTATGATGTCAATGCAACTAATCTGATTTTTGCACTTTTGTTCAATATGAAAACTGTGATTTGCATGAATAAAGCTTATGTTTGTTCTTTATTGACACAAAAATTCCTTAAGTAATCAATGGTTCGTTAGTAAGACTTCTTTGCTGTCAAGATAATTTATAATTAGAGCATGACTATTAATAGGAAGGTTGCCTATGTTGTCACACATTTCGCGCCAAAAAAAGTGGCTGACCAAAAGCTGTAATTTATGCTCGAAAGGTATTGGGCGACCACCAACTTTTGGGATTCTTTCAAAAACTAATGAGAAATGAATTAAATATTAGAATGAATTATTGCTAGTTGGATCGTGGGAAACAAATAAATTTAATCAAAAGCAATTTGGTCGAGATTCGGTCTCTCAATTGGCTAGTCTAAACTTAGTACTGTGTGCCAATTAAAAAAAAATTGCCCCTAAGAGAAGTGCCATCTATATACCATTTGCTCCTTAGTTAAAAATAACTCTATACCAATTAGATACTCGTCGGTACATTAGCAAAAACAACCATTATCTTATCATTACTACCGATACCGTAAGCTTGGTTGTTGTGTTCTTGCACAAGGCACTCAACGGCATGCCTTCATCTTTATGTGGCAAACAGCTGGTGGGGCCAAGCAGTTTATCCTTCGTCGTGGCCCAATCTGACGAAAGACTTGCAAATAGAGTATGAGCTCATACGCATGAATAAATGAATCTGCCCGGTAAGCTTTTTAATTAACCTTGGTCCAGCAACCCAAACAATAGCCCAAAAACTGTTTAAGGAGTAATCAAGGTCACAAAATTACATCTAATATATCAATATGACTGATCTGCAAGCACTATTGACAAAAAATTACTGAATTTATCCATCAATATCTAATCCAACATATGACAAATGGTACAGAAGTCTGCCTTGTCATTTAGGCTACAGTATAATTTAAGTTTACAACTTTTCAGTATGCTTATGCAACTAAATACTGTATATTGAATAAGTTGCACATTACAATTAACTGAAACTTAGCATTCCCAAACACGCTGGTTAATCGAATATGAAACCCTCACAGAAGCTGGCTACAAACAAGCCTATATGTTTAGCCCATAAAATTAGCTCAACTATTAGCAATAATAAGTAAATCTTAGCACCTTTTATCTTACTTTGACTTCAAATTCATTCCTTAACATCAGTAAAACAACATATTTAACGTCCATTTAACAACTGTCACTTTTATCCATTTGCTTTGCATAAAACGATATCATTCTTAATCCATTCAATGCAAAAACACTGAAAGTGATCAGCCACTTTTTTCAAAAGCGCATTTTGATGACGTTTGATCACGTGCGTGCAACCTTCCTATTGTAAACTGGACAACTTTAATCAATTTACTGATTATGGTATTGACTTTTATGAGATTTCGTGGTGTCCAGTAAATCTGTTATTGTTGGCGCCCCTGGCCACTTTTACCCCTTTTTTTATGTGTTGTGTTTCGAATCATACTCGCTACCGTGATGGACACGTCATCACCCTTTGGCTCAGCGATTTAGTAATTCTCAATTTAGGTTAACGCTGGTCATTGTTTGTTAGTTTTTATATTTTTTGTTGAGGCAAGGCGGAAGCTAGTTTAACCGGGAATTTACTTTCACGGTTAGCTCATTTATATTATTTTTTTGGCCATACTCTTGTGCTTGTGTATTGTCCTATTCTAATTAGCTTTCTTACCGGTACCAATGCTAGCCAGGCTGGTAAACTAAATTATCGGTTTTACTGATCAGGCCCACCTGGCTCTGCTTAGTGCAGTAAACCGTAGTTTTAGTTTTTTGCATTTATTTTCTGACTCAGGCGTAGTTGTGTGTCGCTTGCCTTTTGCTTTATTTTTAGATGCTGAATTAGCGGATTTTAACGCCGATTCGGACAAGTTGCAAATTGTTTTCTGTAAAGCTAACTTTGCATAATATAGATTTCTTGCTTCTTCGCTCGAATTGGTTTCGTTTTGCCCTTACGTAGGACGGGCCAAGTTAGTTATTGCTGTCCAGCAATTTTAAATAAATTCATTCGATTCTTCCTGCGACCGCCAGAATCGACTACAACTTCTTTAATAGAGGTGTCATTCATTTATTCGTATGACAATTTCATCAGACGTTGCAGTTCATCAGATATCGTTTGAGCATAGGGTAGTCCACATCTATTAGGTTGCAAGGAGGTCCTGTTGATTTGCAATCATTGACAATGTGGTATGCAGTTTGGGGTTCTCCACATTGGCATAGATTGTCATCACCAAATCCCCATTTCACCATTGAGTCACCAAATTTTCCTGTTCCAGTTCGCAATCTATTTAGTTGGACCCAGACTTTCCGAAGAAGACCATGTCCTAGGGGTTTGTTTGACCAGTCTTGGATGTGTGGTTGCAGTTTATGTGGTAATGGTTCTTGCTGGGGGTCATAGCCTTGTAGCGATTCCAGAAATGGGCGAAGAAGTTTGCGATATTTAAGTCTTTTGGAAGGGGTTTTGCTGTACAAGATGTTGTGTAGAAGATGGTCAGTGTTATCTGCTTTGTAGTATAAGCGTTTACAGAGTTTTTTCCGGCGACAGCTTGGTGACTGTATTCCGGAGAGTGGTGGTAAGAAAATCAAAAAGGGTGGGGCGGATGCAGCCTGAGATGATCTGCATTGCTTCATTCAGAGGTACGTCTAGTGCTTTTGTGTGGGTACTTTGGCACCAGACAGGGGCACAATACTCAGCTAGTGCAAATACAAGTGCTGTAGTGGAGGTTCGTAAAGTGTCAAATGAGATACCCCAGTTAGTTCCCGTCAGTTTCTTCACCAGTGCCACTTGGGAAGACACTTTTTATTTCAGTTTGTGCGAGTGGTTTTTGTATGTTAGATTCCTATTCAGGGTGATTCCAAGGTATGTAGGATATCGCTCACAGTTCAGAATTGTGTTGGGGTCCAAGGTTACTTGAATGGATTTCGAAGCCATATGGTTCTTAAGGTGGAACAGTGATGACACCGTTTTTGATCGGGAAAGCTTTAAGTGCCAGTCGTGTAGGTACTGGCAAATGGTCTTCATGTCAGTAGATAGGTTTTCTTCGACCTTGGCAATACTTGATGCGGAATAGGGATTGCTACATCGTCTGCATACATGAAGCAGTTGCCAGATGTTTTTGGGAAATCAGCTGTGTAGATGTTATATAGAGTAGGGGTCAGAAAGGATTCTTGGATTCCGCTATTTTTCAGTGTAAAGGACCTAGTGTTCAGTAATTCCATTATGAAATTGATTAGGTTGAAAGAGATGAAGATAACTGTTTGAAGGAATTGGTAAGATCTACGGTGAAATTATCTGCATTTAAATTTTCATAGATCAATTGCACGTGGCGTCATCACCACTTGCGGAGCCCTTCAAAGTGGTGTTGGAGGACCAACAACGCATTGTTTGCATGAAATGTCAATGTAGGCTTTTGTTGTCAGTTCATTCTATAGATACTTTATCGCTTAAAGTTGTAATTTTTTTCGGAAATCGCAAAGATTGATAATGCAGCTAACTATCAGGACACTAGATGTTAGCCAATGTGCTAAAAATAGAAGATATTTAAGCTATATTTGGTTGGCCAATCTAAGACAGTCGGACAAACAATTATCTAATTTGAATTTTTCAACAATCGTAAGTAGGCAGTTACGTTGAGAAGGGTCCAGGCGATACCGACAAACTGGGAATTGTGTAGAACACTCAGAGTAGTTGAAGTAGCTGCTACTAAATTCCTTTCTAAAAAATGATTTCGGCAACTTTGAGAAAAAGACTTACCTTAATGTCCTTCCAAAAGTCCTGTTTTCAGCTAAACTTTCAAGTGTTTTTTACTAAAAAGGCGTTTATTTGCGTAATGGAACAAATTGATTCAATTTTCTCAAAAATTAAAATGCAAATCAAGATCAATCTCGCAACATCGCTAAAAACTGGCTTATTTCATGGGCATAATACTTATTGTGTATGGTGGGGGGAGAGGAAAAACACTTTTGTCTCAAAACAAAGTTGAGGACTTTTTTAAAGATTAAGTTTTTCTGCGTGGCTTTTTGGCTATATTTAGCTCCAAATAGGCGTGAAGACCCGTTTTCACGCATTATGTATATTTTCGAAAATTCTGTGGAGTAGGAGGTTGAAGACATTTTTGTGTTACAACAAAGTTGAAAACCTTTTTTTATGTGTGATATCGTACTATTTGTGACTGACTCTTTTGCGATTTTCAACACCAAACAAAAGTGAAGATCTTTTTTTCTACGTATATTGCCCATTTTTTATATTTCTGAGGGCTGAAGGTATTTATATCTCACAACAAAGTTGATGGCTTTTTTCAAAGATCATCTTTTTTTGAGCAACTCTTTTGCACACAGTCAAAGATGAAGACCTTTTTTTGGAGATTAACTTTTCGCAAGTGAGTTCTTTGCTTATTTTGGAAATTTATGGAAATGAGAGGGCTGACAATATTTTGGGATGGGCGTGTACTTATTTCTTTTATACTGATGGTACGTTCAGATGAGAGGTGTAGGAAAAGTGCATAACCTCTACAACCAAATTTTTCTGTAACGAGTCTGAGAGCCTAGCGTTTTAGGAAATTATATCTAAATTCATGCCGGTAATTAAATGCGGAGCTTCTACCCGTGCATTTTGCTATGCATTCGGTATTAGAACAGTTAACGATCAAATTCTGCAGTTTCTCTGTTCTAAATCTTACAAAAAACATTGTATAAATAATTATGAAGTTATCATCAACTACATAAATACAAACCACAATCGAAGAAAAGAAAAAGGATAAAGGATAAATCGTTAAACATAATTGAACAAAAATTTTAATATCAGGCCATTAGAACAGCAAGGTTACCAGTCTTTCAAATTAAATTCAGATATGACACTGCGACAAAGATTGTTGACAGAAGAGGGCTTATGTTCAAACCAGCATAAATCCTGTCATTGTGAGCTTCACATCTTTGCTTTTTGCACTGAAATTGGTCTGGGCTCAATTCGTAGGTCCACCTCAGCGACTTTCCACGCAAAAATTAAAATAGTATGATAAAAACATTTTCAGAGGGGGGGGGGGAGGTAGAAGAAACCGAGTTTTTCGTATAACATTGACGTAGACAAAATGAAACAAAAAATGTTGATTATACATAAGCTCTTTCAAGGTTGAGTTATCGGTCACTGCAAAGCGACAATTTACGCTCAACATAACTGAATGTCAATTAGCAAAAGTGCTGATTGAGTACAATCGAGCCAAAACCATAATATATTCATATAAAAAATAAACCCATACGCCATTAAAGAACTCAAGTTTTCAACAAACAATATGAATATAAAAGTACTAGCCGGCGTCGACCGGCAGGGGCTCTCCATCGGTAATGTCGGGGTTTAGAATTTCGGTTTAACCGGCTGCGACAGCTTCACTCATCAGGCTCTTGTGTGATCAGTAACGAAAAGTTAATGAATTTTATGCACTTTCACAATTCCTGTACTCGTTATTGTGATCATCACATTCTCCTAATCATGGCTGGCAATGCTTACAAAGAATCTTGCCACAAATTATCGTTAATACTTGTGAGGGAGAAGAGATTGAAACACAGTCAAAACTGAAGGTAGCAGCGAAACGGTGGTTGCTTTCACAATTACAGAAATAAACTATTTGATGGTAAGCCTATTTTGCGATGTGATGCTGCCCCTTTCCTATTTATATTTGTGATACTAAGTTATTTTGGCTGCGCAATTGGTTTTGTTTCGAGCAAAGCGATAAACGCGGCAATGGCTTCCCCAAAATCATTCACCATATTTCAGTAGGGGCACATCAGGCCGAGTTATTTTCAAACAAATGTTCTCCCTAAATCAATTTTACAAATTGTTATGGCTGAGGGTTTATGTTGATTTTTCTTAAACTTGGGATTTTATTACAATGCTGTAGATTAAAGACATAAATTGTTATGGCTGAGGGTTTATGTTGATTTTTCTTAAACTTGGGATTTTATTACAATGCTGTAGATTAAAGACATAAATATCTTAACAGACAGTATATCAGCATAAAAAAATCCTTGTTTTATACTGTGTACGACGGCGTCACCCAAAGAATCCCCATCAGTAATGTCGGGATTCAGACTGTGGGTTCAGCCAGTCAAGCCAGCTTCACCTATCAGACTCTAGTGTAAAGAGTTACCAAAAGTTTATGTTTTTTCTGCAAATAAGATTTTTGCGACTTGCTGTGCTCCTTTTCTTAATAGAATATCTCATCTCAAGATCCTGGCTATGTCTTAGGTATATGTGCTCTGTTCATTGCTGACACGAATTTAAGGAAGCCTTGCGTTTCCCGTAGTTTGGAAGTAGAGATTACATTTCTGATACATTAGATTCCGCTTAATTGGGCCGCCGGTTAATCAGGTCAGCCGTTTAATTGGGCCAAATTGTTAAGAACAAAATCCAATCAAAGATAATGCACTACGTTAAATCCGCATAATCGGGCCACTATTCCGCTTAATCGGGCCACAACTGTAGTCAGACATACACTGGTTTAATTGCAAAACCGCCTTTGTAATGTAATAGAACTCATATCACAAAGCCAACTATATTATGTAACAATTGAAAAATACAGGCGCAAATTATTTTGTCATTTCATGCTCTTGGACATGGTAATTGTTGTGTTTTGTTGCAAATTTTGTGAAGTCCCAAGCAGAGATGCCACAAAAAGAATTAACAATTGCTGAAAGGGTTGTTGTCCTAAGAAAAATTAGAGAGCAACCTCCAAACATTAGTCATCGCCAGCTAGCTGAGATAACTGGTGTATCAGGGACAACCCTGGCACAGATACTGCAAGACTTCGGATAATCGGGTCAGCCGCTTAATCGGGCCAAATGGTGCTTATCCCGATGTGACCCGATTAAGCGGAATCTACTGTATTAAGCTAAATGCAATTAAAATAGCAAAAATGTCTTTCGTGTGGTGCGATTTCACACAGTAAGGCAGTTTTCTTTTGATTTCTCCTTAAATTTTCTCAAGTCCTCGCTTGCCATGCATTATGTACCGTGTTCTTTTCTCTCTGCTTGACGTGCCCTGGAAAGTTAAAAGAGTTCTTGCTTTTCCTGGAGTTTTTTGCTAGATCCCAATAGCTCTATAAAGCTATTGTATAGCAAAATACCAATAATATCTTCCATGGGGTGCGATTTGATATGGAGGCATTGTTAATTTTGATTTCGCCTTAAACTTTCTTAAATCCCTGCTGGCTACGCATTATAATTCATATTTGTTTTACCTTGCTTAGGTATGCTCATAGAAGTTGAATGAGTCCGTACTTCTCCTAAATTTTCAGGTTTGATCGGGGTAACTCTATAAAGCTATTATCAAGCAAAATAGAAAACCGCTTCTCCTAAATATGGTGCGAGTTTATCCCGGCAGGGCATACTATCACCCGTGCCAATTTGAAACGTATCAATTAATGCAGCTGCACCAGCTTCACCGTAAAAACATTCGTGAAAGCAACAATGAAATGTTTTACTAAATATAAGCCATAGCTTCTGTACGTGTAATGGTGATCATCTTGGTCTATCAATCAAGACTGGAAGTATTCAAAAAGAAAGAATGATGTCACAAACTACCATTTGTAATTCTTAAAAGTGTTGGGGGGAAGTGAAACATAGTCAAAATTGATGGCGTCGCACAAATGGTGGTCGTTTTGACTGGAAAAGTATATGAAATGAGATAAAGTAAAGAACTGAGCTATTTAGTGGTAGGCCTATTTGACAATTTGGTGGCTCCACTTTTGTATTAATATTGGTGACATTAAGATTTTTGCCTGCGCTGTTTGCTTTAATTCAGCCATAGCATGAATTGGGGTCATGCCTTTCCCCTAAATCATATAACCTATTGCAATAGGCGCCTATTAAGCTCTTTTCAAACAAAAACATTTCCTCTTAATCCAGTGTTACAAGTTGATGCTATTATTGTTTAATTTTGATCTTTTTGTAAATTTGGGATTTTATTGCATTAGCTTTGCCCCTAGTCCAGACCTCCCTACTTTTAAATGATGATTAGTGTTTTGTACCGGTATCCTTGCAATTACAAATATCAATAATGGGCTTTACCATTTATGTTTGCTATTAAAATAATAATGGATAATTTTGCTGCCTGCTGTTGTTCTCACTAAGTAGTGGCAAGTATTGGGATGTCGTTTAACATTATGACCTAGCAATCCACTTTAAGCCATTAAATACTAGGATCACTTCTTACTACTTTTCGTTACTGTAGGCCGGGGGTTCTCAACCTTTATTCTCTTATTTACCCCTTGGCAAATTTCAAAAGTAAAATTTACCCCCAAAAACTTTTTTATATTTTCACTTCTACAAATTCCTATTCTTTTCTTTTTCATCCCGTGGAGATTGCCGTTGGGGCGCTGCAGATGACCAATTTGATTTTGGTTGTGTTCATTATGCAGCGAATCTTAGGCTGAGACGCCTGGTGGAGTCCATCCCTCTCCAGGCCTGGCCACCTGTCTTCCACATAAAGGCGGAGGCTTCCGTTAAGTGCCTTGCCCAAGGACACAACAAGTGAACTTGCCGGCTTGTTCTCCACAACCTCCCTTAAATGCCGAGCGCCAAGAAGAGAAGCTGTGGATACCATTTTTTAAAGGCTTTAGGTATGACTCGACAAGGGGATTGAACCCCAGGTTTACCGACTGCGATGCGGACGCTCTAACTACTACGCCATCGCGTCGGTAAATTCCTATTGTAGTAGGTAAAAATGTGAATTTTTTTCTAACAAAATTTACCCTCAAGGCTGGTTAAATATACCCTGGATTAAGAACCCATGCTGTAGGCGAATTTATATAAACCAACGTCTCTGACTGCGTGCATGTTCCTTGGCCCTGGCATAAACGCTGCCATGCAAAGAGCAAATTAACCCGAAACGAAGCACTCGCAGTTAAGTTATAGCAATAGCAAGAGCCCCATTAATAACGTCGAGGTAAAAAATATCAAATCAGTTGGCTGTGCCAGCCTCGCCCAATTGCAAGAAAATTGCTTCAACATTTAAAACATCTGTAGCTCGACACTTACATTATATTGCAAACGATAAGAAAGGACCATCTTTACTCCATCATCTTTTTCTTGGGTGATCGCCAAGTGTTTTGCTTTTTTTCTTTTTTTATTTGCCATATTTGTCCTCCATTCGCGAGAAAGCAAATTGTATCGCTATGGTTTGGACTGGATGTCCGTACACGCTTGA
Organism: Trididemnum clinides; assembly: GCA_963675345.1. Classification (NCBI taxonomy): domain Eukaryota; kingdom Metazoa; phylum Chordata; class Ascidiacea; order Aplousobranchia; family Didemnidae; genus Trididemnum; species Trididemnum clinides. The sequence goes on along the minus strand of OY776287.1, from coordinate 5,048,492 downwards.
AATTTTCTATTTCCAAGGTGTCTTGGCCATCTGTCTTTCACATAAAGGTGGGGGCGTCCCATGAAGTGCCTTGCCCAAGGACACAACAAGCGAACTTGCCGGCTTGATCTACACAACCTCCCATAAATGCCGAGCGCCAAGCAGGAAAGTGATAAATACCATTTTTTAAAGTCTTTTTGGTATGGCTTGACAAGGAGAATAAACTCCAAGGCTACCAACTACGAAGCGGACGCTCCAACCACTACACCATCGCGTCGAATTTGCTTGGAGTAGGCTACATATTAAAATTTGTAGACTTCATTTTTTGATAAACATTTTTGAATATTTTGATGGATAATTCTAAACATCCATGCTATCGAGAAAAAATAGACAAAATGTATCAAAGGACTTAGTTTTTCTAGAAATTGCAATTTTGTGAGGAGCAGGCACCAAAATGTTGTGTGTTTCTAACCAATAGACTACATTTCATAAACATTTAGAGACTTCAGTTTTTAATGAATCTTTTTGAAAACGTCGACAGATAATGCAAAAGAGCCATGCTTGTGAGGAAAAGTAGTCAAAATGTGTCAAAGAACCAAATTTGTCTGACAATTGCAAGTTTGTTTGGTCAAATAGGATAATTGTTCAACTAAAAATGAAACATGATGTATGGCAACCAATTTTTGATCAGCGATTATAAACTAACTCTTAGCCTTAAATACTTGGAGTCACATATTGCTGGAAAGCAAGTTTCCTAAGTTTTCAAAGGTAATGGTTAGTATCTTATTATAACGTCTTTGTATTAAAGTTATCTTTTTTTACTCAGGTAACCACCTTTTGAGAGGAGTAGAAAGTTAAGTTCTAGTTCAGTTCTTTTCAGTATAAAAATTAATATTAATTGTACATATTATATACTGTCAGAATCGCCTTAAAATAACCTTTAATTTGTTGAAAAAAGTGTGAAAATTAGTCAAGAAATGAGGTCACAAATCAATTTTATAATAAACTGATTTTGCGTAAAGATTGCAATTTTTGAAAACATGTTCATATTGTAATCCGTGGTAGCGGAAGATTTGTGTTAATCGTACGAGACATATTATGACATCATAGAGCCAGTTTTAAGCATGCAAGCGCAAAAAAGAAAAAAAATGCTCAGCGGTCTTAAAGTGCTTAAATAAAGAAGTGCTTAATTGTTGTAAAGTAGTTTTTATCGAAACCGTTTAATCGTGTTTCTGCGATCAGTACTACTTTTTGAAAAAAACAAAAACAGATTGTGCAATCAAGCCTTGATTGTGATGTCATTTTAGACCCCATGATTTGGTTTACTCGTGCTTTTTGTTTAATCTTTTTTTTTATGATTTTGCGTGCTTGCCTGCTATTCAAAAATGAGTAATCTATCCGATTTGCGTAGTCTGCCTAGCGCATCTCGCACTGCAATCTATTTGAATCTCTTTTGTTACATTAGCTTAGTAGTAGTAGTTTTTCTTTGTTAAGGAAGCTGGGCACCTGTTTAGAATTATTTTAGTTTTCAGACAGCACTTATATTTTTATTAGTTAGAGTTTGCTTTAATTAACGACATTTTTTATTTGATCTAGACTTGCGTAGCCAATGCTTGTATTTGTAATCTATTGCGTTTCTGAATCTATTTCGGCTTGCCACTTTAGTAAGTAATTAGTTAATTAATTAGTTTATGAGCGCATTGTTTGCAATTTTATGTTTTAGGGTTACGACAATATATCTGAACGTCAACCAAGCGAGTGTTGAAACCGAAGGACGCGGTGTTCCCCCGAATCACCCCAAATGAACGAAAGTTTTTGTAATGTGGTAAGTCGGAAACTGGTTTTCGTTTAAGCAAAAAGCGGCTGACCTCTATCAAGTAATCCAAATTTAAAAAAATTGATTATGACGTTGCGAATCTTTATGACACTCTCCACGGGGTGGTGATCAATTGTGCTAAGTTTGCTGCTTATACCTCTAACAGTTTCAGAGGAGTTAAAACACACAGGCACACTGACCGAATTGCGCTTTATAGTGTAGATCTATTTAATTTGACAATTTTTGTATCTTGATGTACATATAGCAGCAGAAAAAATCGTAAAATATATGCTAATGTTATGATCGAGATTTAGATTTTTTATACACAAAAACTACCACACAAAAATTTGTCTTCTTTTTGATAATGAATAAAGAAAATTAGTCCACAAAAACGAAAAAACAAAGCACGCTTTTTTCTGTGGTATTGGGCAAACCAATCTACTCCGCCACAACTGTATTATTAAACATCTGGGATCAGATAAAGTCAGTGATTGAATGCATTCATTTTGGAAAGTGATGAAATCATGACAGCGCCAGTTCTGGTAGACCCTGCAAAGTTAAACCTATCAGCTTGCTTTTCACCAACATTTACACCACAAAAACGACATTGTTTTTTTTTAAATCTATAGTTTTCTACAGCTAACGAGTCAATGACTCAATATGTCATATAAAAAGTTCACGATTAATTAGTTGTATGGGTACAATAATGGCCGCTGATCAGCATAACTGCTGAATAAGCATCACAAACGGGCAAAAAGCAAAAACAACTCGTACAAAGCAAGTTATTGTTTCAACATGAATAGCCTTTTCAAGACCATTTTAAATAACATAGCAATCGCGCCTTTGTGACATCATAATTTTGGTATTGCATTTCAACGTAGCAAAGGTCTAGTTGGATTTTACATTGAATCAAAAAGACAACATGCTACAAGGTAGCAACAATGATTTTACAGTATCAAATTTACCCAGTGCAGTAGCCCTAGTAGGATACATATGTGTCACTAAATTCTTTTACAATAATTACCAGTGCTTAGAATCTCTTACAACTGGTTTTAATTCCTACTAATGTTGCATTCCATAATTTCTTTACAGAAACTACATAAAACAAACAGCAGGAAAGATTAATGAATCTCATTGTATACAACAATCGCAAAAAAATCTTTCGTTTCAACTTTACTCTGTTGTTTGGAATTTGTGAAACAGCAATTTTAGCTCTTATGCAGCGGTTTTGGAACGACCTAGACCACTGGTTTCACAAAAGATTTTTTTAAAAATATACTGCATACAGAAAAGGCTAGTGGTAGGAGTAAGAAAATTTTAATTGCAAGTAAACAGTAGATCTTTCTTAAAAAATCTAAAGTGAACGGTTTGCGCAAAATCATCAAAACATCTACTGCATGAATTATGTTGGAAACAGCTGCTCATGTGTGTTACAAAAAACAAACCACTACCTATCTGTTACAGGGGTTCTTAACCAGTAGAAAATTAGAAACATTGCAATAGGGATTACGAATCATTTTTAAGCAGATTTCTAATTATGGTATCGTGACACTCTGGTGAGTTGTTTTGAAATTACATATGCTCACAAGCCCATATGCTTGATGAATCAATCATTAAAATCAACCTGTTGTGACTGAATGACCTTTTTTTGGAAGTCAATTTGAGCTGAGAGGTTTTTGTCACCTTTTTTGAATGGATAGCATTTTGTTAGGGGAAAGGAGATCAACTTAAGCAGCGCATCATTTATTTTGTGCACATGCTGGATATATAGCTGAGCTAAAAAATGCTTTAAATTCAAATGTGGTCACCAGAAATGAAGATTTAGTCGCAATTAAAAGTGAGTAATGACAAATGAATGCTCTAATCAACAGCCACCTTAACGTGATGGTGCGGCCCTGATCCTGTTTGGGTTGGGTTGAAAGGCTATTGGCCTTCCCAAAGGTTCCAGTTTCCCTGGGCACTCCCCTCAAGCAAACCATTTTTTGCCATGCTGCCCCCTGAATAACCGCAAAAGAGCAACATGCAGCCTCTTTGAAATCGGTCGCCTGTTATCTCTCTTTTCTTGCCTCTCTCCTGTCCGCCTTCTCATTCTTCTTCTTATTCTGATGAGCGGCAACGTTCATCCTAACTCTGGCTTCATCTTACCTTGTTAAATGTGCACTTGAGATGTGACCTGGAGGGGTAAGTCGGTTCAATGCTGCTCCTGCTCCAAATGGGTCCATTTAAGGTGCTCACTTGTCTCTTTTTCTAGGTTCAAAACTCTAGGCAGCTCTCACTCCTGGAGCTGCCCTCCCTGCTTCTTCTGGAGATTCCGCACTTACCAACACTGTGCCTTCCTCTTCGAACTTCTTCAGGTTGTATACCTCCACGGTGCTGCTTAGCCCACCTGGCCCTTCTTTGCTAATGCAACACTCCCGCCACACCCTCGCTTTTAAACTTCTTATCCTCCTTCCACTCATTTTGCCTTTTTTTCCTATGCACCCTCACCACCGCCTCATGTTCCTGGCTGTTTTTATATACCTCTTGTTTCCTCTTCGCCACCGACTCCTTCAGGGTTCTTCTATGAAATGCTGGAGATCTCCAAGATAGGAGCACTAAAGTATTACACTTTATTTCATCTCATTCCGTTGATCTTATTTGTATCCAGGAATCTAACCTTGATTCATCTTCCTCTTTCCAGATCCCTGGATTCTCTGCTCTGCGATCCGATTGCACCCACTCCCGGTATAGCATTCTCTCTCCCGATGCCACCTACGCTAGCGGCGGCGTCATTGTTTTCGTCAGGCAGGGCTTATCCTTTCCTGAACTTTCTACCTTCTCTCTTTCTTCGCTTAATCCCTATTCTGATTATGTAGGGGTCAACATCTAACTAAACAACTCCTCCTTGCTCTCATTCCTTAATGCTTATGCTTCCCTTATTCGCATTTGGATGGATAGCAGAACCAACTCCTTTTCTCCTTCCATTCTTCCCTCTTCCTGAAACCTCTTCATTCTGGGGGACGTCAATTGCCATCAACTCTTGTGGGACTCCAAAGGTGCTTCCGACCCCATGGGGAGGCAGTATTTGATTGGGTCATTTCTTCTGACCTCCTCCCCCTGAATGACCCTGACACACTTACTCTCTCTTCTTCATCGCTCCTCTGGCAGTCGCTCCTCCCCTGACATCTCCTTTGCTTCCTCCTTTCTCGCCTTCTCTTGTTTCTGGGAGGTGCTTCAGCACCTGGGTTCTGATCACCTAACAATTCTACTAACCATCCCTCTCTCTTGGGTCTTTCGCCCCAACGAACGTCCTCCTTCCTTCAATTTTCAGAAAGCTTGTAGTTTATACAAATTTTCTTTTTTTTTAAAGCTTTTATTATAAATTTAGCGACTTCTTCAGTCCAAAATTTAATTATTCCCCTATCCAAAAAACTAAAAGGTATTTGCAGTATATCTCAAAAGCAAAAAAGGCTTAAGAAATAATATTTCATGGGGTAAAGACAAAACAATACATGAGTCACGTTTCTACAAAAATAAACGAAATACGAGGTAACAATATTCGAAATAGAGGAGCGTAGGTAAGGGTAAACGTTACATGATTACTACAGTATCATAATTGACCCATTTTTCCTAAAAGGCAGTTGCTTCGACTACTTAAGTTCCAACTATGTAAAAGTTTTGAGCTACAGCACTCATTTTGTTGAAGGATTAAAATGTGAATGTACAAGCCCATCTATGTTTTGGAGTTAGATTCATTAACCAAAACCTATGAATCACGATATTTGAATTTTACCTTTCAACGTAAACATTTCGCTGTGTAGGCCTATGGTGGCCATTGTTGCTTTATAACTGAAATTGATCAAAATATTTGGATTTTCTACACAGAATAAACTGCAATCAGTTGAGAACTATTTTGAACTATGTATAGTAACCTAGTCACTATTACATGTATTATATTATAAACCCCAATATTATGTTATATTTACGTTGCAACTCTGTTAAAATTACTGAACCGAAAGCAACGAGAACGCTCTCGTTGGAAATAATCTTGCTAAAAGAATGTCGGTTTGTTTTGTTTCAGAGTTTGGATTATTTACAAACCTTATCTGTTTTGCGAAATAGGCATAATATAGAAGATAAATTTGAATACACATTGTAACAGTGCATTAAGAAGAGGCGGTTTTAAATTCATTCGTCGTACAAAATCGAGATCACAATAAGGACCATCCATCACCATTGGTAAGAGAATGTTACAAATGTAGGAGATCCCTACACATGTCAAGTCGCAGCACGTCTGTTATTCCCCGTCAATTTGAGGAAAAAGAATGGGACATCACTGTACCTACAGACTTGAACATTCAAAAGAATAGTTATGATCGTGGAGCATATGTTTGCATGTACAGTTTTATGGTATGCAACGGCTGCTTCTTTGATTGCAACGATTTGAATTCAAAATTAGAAAGAAACTGGATTGCAATCAATATAATATCCGAACCGGACGAAAAATCAAAACATAAAAAATTTGATTTCAAACAACGGGATTCTAGTTTTCCGACAAAGAAATGGAGCGAGAATTTCGCAGTATATCGCAAAAGTCCGAGAGAGTTTACATCAGGGGTGGGCAACCTTTTTAGTCGGAGGGCCGCATTGATCACTAAAGAGTTGGCCAAGGGCCAGTGCTCATGTAAGTGTCCAAAAAAAAGGTCCACCTTCTTGCATTGTCGTATTACAGAACGTGGACATGATGGTCTCCAAAAAAAAAAGGTTATCACCCTCTGAATGGACGGAAAATGCGTCTGTGCAAACTGACAAATGCCATTTTCATCGTGGCGTGTAAAGTTTTTTGTTCTTTAATACGGTAATTGTTTCCCTTCCTATCATTGTCACTCAGGTTTACTGAAGTTTCAAAAGTGCTCGCGGGCCGCACAAAATGCTCTCGGGGGCCGCATGCGGCCCGCGGGCCGTAGGTTGCCCACCCCTGGTTTACATCATCTGAGAACTCTTTAAAAACTGCCTCTTCCTTTTTATTTACATGAAAATATTCCTTATGTACAATTCAAAGCAGCTGCAAAAAATCAAGTAACGAAGAAATAACTTTTGCAATGGAGACTGCAAAGACTGGTACCACAAAAAATGTTTGTCCATATCATTATCAGATGAAACATCCGATTCGTGTACTATATTTACTCATCCACGTTGCAGTTAACCTAATAAATCTATGTTTCCTGGTTTTGTGATTACTGTACTTCTGAAAACTCGGAACGTCCCGGAGACTTGGAAAAGTTATTTAAAATGCGCCTTTTAGTTTTTGATACAAGCTACCGAAATTGTAATCCTATAACTTCAAACATAGGCTACTAAAACATTAATATGAAAAAAAATGATAAAGTGTTTAAAGTTTAAACGATGGTTATTAACTGCCAAAGAAAACTAGTTCAAAGCAACTATTGTGTGCGTTATTTCTGTCCCCCTGCCCATCACCCTTGTAAAAAAAAAGTTCTGCTGCCTCTCCCCGTCGTGGTGTCCCTGCCACACATTGATTTAGGCCAACTTTATTATTCAAGCAGATCTGCTGAAATTTTTAGGAATTAATGAAAATGGGATGATCCTAACATTTGCCACAAAATGCACCAAAAGTGGTCAAATATTGACTGAGACGTGAACTTTTTAGGGCTCCAACTGCATCAGTGCTTTTGCTGACACTTCTCAAGATCATGACGCAGCCATTAATTTCAAGAGTGCTAGTCGCTCAAGATTATTTTTTTCCCAAAGCACCACAGTGTCATGTAATTGACCTACAGTATCACGTAAGTATCGCGAGCTCTTTTATTGCAGCATAAAACTTCATGATAAAGTGTTTGCTTTTTGTACGGGTTTTTCACTTTTGTTTCTTGATGGTTTTACGTTTTTAAAAAAATTTTGAAATGTGTTGTTGGTGTGCTCATAATGTTGCACATGCAGTCAGAAGGATCCAATTCAAGAAGAGTTTTCCATCCAGACTGTGGGGAGTCGCCAGGCACAGCTACTAATCTGTCCTATTAGGTCAGAAAAAGGGTTCGCAACCTTTTTAGAAAGAAGAGACATTTGAGCCTGATTTTTACAAAAGAGAACAATGAGAGCTGCAAAAGATTGTGTTTGGGGGAATATGTATGACATAGCTCCTCAAATCAAGGGTGTTCTCTAAAAAAGAAAGGTCTTTACCTTTATACAGGGTGGCCCAAAAGTAGGTATACAGTTATTAAAAGTAGGGTTTGGGTCCAAAAGTAGATTTGTAGTTCTTATGTAGGCACTTTTAAACCTCTAGAATGATAGTTATATCTTAAATGGAAACTGTTTAATCTTTTTAGTGCTCAAAATGTCCTTCTTTACATCTGTTCAAAACACTCTGACATACCGTGCAGCACAAATTTCAATTTGCATCAATTTCTCTGAATGCGTCATAAATGCAATCTTTTAACTCATTTACTGTTTTGGGATTCTTCTCCTTGTTCTTTACATACTCTTTGTTCTTTACAACACCCCAAAAAAAGAATTCCATTGGTGTCAGGTCAGGTGAGCATGGTGGCCATTCAATGCTACCTGTTCTTCCGAACCAACGCTGTGTAAAGACTTGTTGTTGTTGTTGTTGTTTACCCGACCCCTTCCGAGGGATGGGGGCATGGCGGAAGACCATGGAGCCCCAGAAGCCGGGCAACTCCCCAGGGTCTGGACCAGAGGTCATAAAGAGACAGAGAGTCGCCAAAGAGTGAGCGGCGCAAAGAGTCCGTAGCTGGACAGTGCAGAATGAGATGAGAAGTGTCCTGGGACGAGTGTCCACAGGCGCTGCAAGAAGGATTCTCGATTCTGCCAATCCTGGAGAGATAGGAACCTAAAAGAAGGCTGTGTCCATTGCAGCGAAGACGAGAGAGGACACAGCGAGCATGACGAGGGAGCACAAGTTCCTCAGTGGAAATTGAGGGAACCTGTGTGTCAAAATACTTTGAGGAGACAGTACGCCTCCAGTCCGAGATAAGACGAGAGTGGATACGAGAGATAAGAGGAGAGAGACTACAAGGGATTGCGGAGGGCGCAAGCAGCGCTCCCCGTCTGGCAAGCTCATCAGCTGTGTCGTTCCCCGGGAGAAACGAGTGTCCGGGGACCCATTGTAGCCTGATAGAACAGGAGGAGAGAGAAGACAGTTCCTGCCAGATCTGCCAGAGAGTTTGAGATAACAGGAAGGGTGGAGGAGAGGACAGGGTGGCGAGGACAGAACGAGAGTCAGACAGGAGAAGAAGAGAAGAAAAATGGCAGACTTTATGGTGTTGCCGAGACCAGCAAAGAGCGTGCAGAATGGCGCAGGCTTCAGCGGAAAAACTGGAACAAACTGGGCCTGCCGAAAAGGAAAGAGTGGCCTCAGTGCCACAGAGAGAGCAGTTGGCAAGAACGCCGGAGCCGCCCTTACCAAAAGGAAAAGGAACAGAGCCGTCTGTCCAGAGTACCAGATCATGATGGGGGAGAGAGTCAAGGTGGGCGAGAGCCGCACCTTGGCGAGAGTGAGAGGGATCAGAGCGAGAGCATGGAGTGGAAAGGGTGGACTCCACCGTGAACGAGGGAAGATTCCAAGGAGGACAGGGAGGGCAAGCAACAAGAGCCTCCCTAGAACAAGTAGAAGGAAGCATGAGCGGGTGAGTGGACGCAAAAGCTCTCCAGGACGATCTGCAGAGTCTTGGTTTCACTCCTAGTCTGGCCAGACCTGAGATGGGAAAGGAGGTTGGGAGACGAAGAGCCCGCTCATGAGAAAAAAGAGTGAAGTGAGTCAGAGTGACTCGTAGGGGAGGTAGAGAAGCCTCGGTGAGTAGTAGAGGGATAGGGGACGACGAGAGGCAGCCGGTGATGGCGCGACTGGCCGCTCGGTGAAGGCGTTCCAATTTGGTGATATTGGTAGCGCTTAGGAAAGGAAACCATCCGGGTGAAGCGTAAGTGAGAAGGGACCGAAGAAAAGATTTATACAGAACAGAGAGGGACTCCTTAGAGGGGCCCCAAGAGGAAGCAGAGATACAGCGTAAGGCCTTGAGACGTGGGAAGAATTTGGCCTTCAGCGAAGATACATGCCTAGAAAAGGAAAGAGTGCGGTCGAAGGTGACCCCAAGAAAAGTTGGAGTGGGATTAAAACGGAGGCGGGAGCCGAGTAGGAGGAGGTTGGGCTGGAGGTTAGCCTGGTGGGGATCCACTGAAAAGAAGGAGGCCTCACATTTGCTCGGATTGAGAGGAAGACACCAGTACTCAGACCAGCGCTCCAATCGAAACAGAGCTCCTTGTGTGGCCTCCACCGCAGTGGGGACCGAGGGGGAGGAGGACCAAATGGCCAGATCGTCAGCGTAAAGAGAGCAGCTGACGGAAGAAGGCAGAGAAGCCGGAAGATCATTGATGAAGAGGGAGAAAAGTACAGGGCCAAGAACGGATCCTTGCGGAACACCTCGACGGACTCGAAAGGAGCGGCTTTTGTGATTTTGAAAAACCACAGAAGCGCGCCTGTCAGAAAGGAAAGATTGAGTCCAACGAGCAAAGCAAGGAGGGAGGCCAGCCGAAATAAGTTTGTGGAAAAGGGCGGGGTGCCAGACAGAGTCAAAAGCTTTAGAGAAATCGATAGTAGACAGGATCGTCCGAGAGCCCGGCCTGGGTTTGTTAAATCCATCCGAAATGGACTGAGAAAGGTACAGAATTTGATCAAGTGTAGACCGTCCAGGGCGGAAACTGGCCTGGCGGGGAGAAAGAATGGAATTAGATTCCAGAAAAAAGAGAAGACGGGATAGTATGATGCGTTCAAAAAGCTTTGATACGCAGGAGGTGAGAGAGATAGGCCGGAAGGAAGCAGGAGAGTCGAGAGGTTTTCCCATCTTATGTATGGGAATAATAGAAGATGTCTTCCAGATGGAAGGAAAGGAATGTGAAGACCAAGAAAGATTGAAGATGTGAAGAAGAAAATCCATGCCAGAGCGAGGAAGATGCTTTAGCATGGGATAGGCAACTTTGTCTGGGCCAGTGGCAGTGGATGAGGAGAGGTTGGAGGCAGCCGCAAGAAATTCAGCGGGAGAGAAGGGAGAGCAAAAGGACGAGTGAGACTCCACAGAGCACGTAGCTCGGCGGAGCTCAGTGAGGTAGCCTCTGGCTCTGCTGCGCAGGGCCTTTGGCTGAGACACGGAAAAGTGAGACCTCAGGTAAGCGGCATAGACCGAAGCCGACTCCCTGGGAGAGGAACAGTTAGGAAAGTTAGGAGAGGAAGAAAACGAAGAAGGAGAGCCAGCAATAGAGCGAAGAAGAGAGTGCACAGATTTAGGATTAGATTTAGGTGAAAGAGAAGTGCAGGTCGTCTGCCATGCCTCAGCCTTGGCCTTGGCAATGACCGACGAGGCACGTCGAGAGGCGGAGATGTAAGCCTGGCGATCTTCATCACTTCTGTGAGCAGTAGCGAAAGTCTTGCGTCTTTCACCAACCGCTTCTTCCACCTCAGCAGACCACCAGGCTTTAGGAGGGCGTTTGATGCGGCCGAAAGGAATGGAAGATTTGGCCGCATTCATTGCCAGAGAGGTAAAGAGAGCAGCTGCAGAGGAAAGAGAAAGAGACGAGTATTCCTCTGCAGTAGGACAGTGAGAGTCAAAGTAGGAAACAAAGTCATCCCAGCGAGCTTTCTGAAAATTGAAGGAAGGGGGGCGCTCGTTGGGGTGAAAGACCGGAGAGAGAGGGATAGATAGAAGAATTGGTAGGTGGTCAGAACCCAGGTCCTGAAGCACCTCCCAGGAGCAAGAAAAAGCAAGAGTAGAAGGAGCAAAGGAGATGTCAGGAGAGGAGCGACTGCCGGAGGAGCGATGGAGAAGGGTGGGTGTGTCAGGGTCATTGAGGGGGAGGAGGTCTGAGGAGATGACCCAGTCGAATACTTCCTCCCCACGGGGGTCGGAAGTACCTCTTGAGTCCCAAAGCGGGTGATGGCAATTGAAGTCCCCCAGAATGAAGAGATTTCTGGAGGAGGGAAGAATTGAGGGAGAGAAGGAATCGGTTCTGCCATCCGTTGGGGAGGAGCGAATAGGGGGGGCATACACATTAAGAAATGACACCGAGGAGGATTTGTTTAGAGAGATGTTGACCCCTACATAATCAGAGTAGGGATCGAGCGAAGAAAGAGAGGTGGTAGAAAGTTCAGAAAAGGATAGGCCCTGTCTGACGAAAATGACAACGCCGCCACTGGCATGCGAGGCATCAGAAGAGAGAATGCCAGACCGGGAGTGAGTACGATCAGAACGCAGAACAGAGAATCCAGGAATCCGGAAAGAGGAAGAGGAGTTAAGATTGGATTCCTGAATGCAGATAAGATCGACAGGATGGGATGAAAGAAAGTGAAGTAGTTCAGTGCTCCTGGCTCGAAGACCTCCAGCATTCCATTGAAGAACCCTGAGAGAGTCAGGGGGAGGAGAGGAGGCAGGAGGTGCAGAAGTATAGCCAGGAGCAAGGGACGGTGGTGGAAGGGTAGGGGAAGGAGATATAAGATGGGCAGATGGGGATAAGAAGTTTGGAGACGAGGGTGGGGCAAGAGTGCAGCATTAGCAGAGGGGGGGCCAGATTCCACAGTGGAGGTATACGTGCCGGAGGAGTCCGAGGAGGGGGGAGTCACAGTGTTACGGCAGGGGGGGCAGCTCCAAGAGTGAGAGCTGCCAAGAGCTCTGAAGTTAGATAAAGAAAGTTGTGAGCACCTTAGATGGACCCATTTGGAGCAAGCGCAGCATTGCACCGACTTGCCCCGCCAGGTCACATTTCCAGCGCACACAGAGCAAGGAAAGATGGGGCCAGGGTTGGGATGAACGTTACCGCTCATCAGGAGAAGAAGAAGAATGAGGAGACGAAGGAGGGCAAGAGTAGGGCAGGAGAGAAGAAAAAGTAAGAACAGGCGACCGATTTTAAAGATGCTGTGTGCTGCCCTTCTGCGGTCGTTCAGGGGGCAGCATAGCGAAAAAATGAATGGGGAGTGCCCGGGGTAACTGGGACCCTCGGGAAGGCCAACAGCCATTTCGACCCAACCCAAACGGGGCCGGGGACCGCACCACCACGTTGAGGCGGCTGTTGATTGGTGCAGGTAAAGACTTTGTTAAGGTAATCTCTTACTCTTAACGCATAATGTGGAGAAGTTCCATCTTGCTGAAAGAAGAGTTCATCAAAGTTAGGTTTAGTTTGAAGTTGTGGCACTACCACTTCACAAAGAATTTCCAAATAGTTCTCTCCATTAACTGTATGCCTACTTTTGGGCCACATAAAGTGCACTGCTGGTAACTTCAAAGCACATAAAAAATAGTTTAATAACTGTATACCTACTTTTGGGCCACCCTGTATAGTGGCAAAGAACCGAATTTCAAGACTCCCTTACCCAGTTCACACCTTCTCAACAAATGTGTTCTCCAAACAAGAAAAAGGCAAAAAAGCCGCAGGTTGCCGGCCCCTGGGTTAGAACTATTGGTTAAGACGGCTGCGCCAGCTTTATCTAAAGAACATTGCTGAGAGCATTGACAAAAAATGATTATAAATAGGAGCATCGTCCCTGCGGTAGCAATCCCGATTATGGCACATCTTAATGAAGACTGGTTTTACTCAAAAACACTCAAACAGTTCTTTTTGGAGATGAAAGAGGGATAAAAAAATGTAGAGAGACTTCAGCACCCCCATTTCTTACGCTTACGATTTGCATAACCAATCAAGATTGATTACCACAATATCACTTCACATGAAACTTTGTCTAAGAACAACAAAAATCACAACTAATCGTTTTTTCCAAAATGCCACTTACTAGGTTTTTTCAAAAGAGTTGGGCCAATTTGGAATGCTGAAAAGCCAACAGATTCGAATTCTTAATCTATTTTTTTTCGATCACGTCAGCATTTAAAGTAATTTCTAATTAAAACAGTCTAATTAAGTTACAAGTGCACATTTACCAATGCTCAATTACTATGTCTTTTCTTGCATCGATTATATATTGGTGACATCACGCAGTTGTTTATTAGTTCAACATTGCAACAAATAATAAATTTAGCTCAAAATTTAAACAAACGATCTGCACTTCATTTTCACCGTAATCTTTAGCTGTAAACATGAACTAACACGAGCATCTTCTTGTTTTGTAGTTGATAATTGGGGCCTTGGAGCAGGGTGAAAGGATAAAAACGATTCCGGTGGGAGTCAAAATACAGCTTCCAGAGCAAATCTTAACGCTTCTGTAAATCTGCAACTGATGAACACAAATCTTGTACAGTTGAAAGCATCCAACACAGGTTTCTTATGCATTCAAGCGCAGACGCAAAAGCGTAGCAGTTACACAAAATATTGAATGCCTACGGGATATTTCTTTTCTAATTTTACCAAAATTAAATTATAAAAGAATCCCACATATTTTTCCTACAAAAAACTTGCACAAATACAATGATATCCTACAGCTTTGGTATACATAGGCGAGAAAGTAGAAAGGCTGACGCCTCTCAAGCTGTTTCTGCTACCCTCTCCCTCCCCGCCCGAAATACTGTTCAAATCCCCACGATTTTTAAAAGCTGGCCAAGTACTCACTTTCGCTAAAACACTGCTGTTTTCCGGTAGTTTATTGATTATACTATGAGAGGTTAATTATGCGGGCACAAGCCGTCACATAAATCGAAATCCGGAGAAGTTGGCATCTTGACATAAGTTTTTTAAACATAAAAATGTAGATTTAGCGTGTTTTGTTGCCATAGCAACGGATATTGCACAATCTTGAATGCTGTTTTCCGTTATTGACTCTAGTATGAGATGTGATGTTAAATATGCGTGCGCAAGCCGTCACATGCATCGAAATCAGGAGAGCTTTGCATCCCCACAAGTGTTTTTGAACACAAAAATGTTGATTTAGCATGTTTTGTTGCTATGGCAACGGTTTGTGCACAAGCACCGCTATTGTTGAGCATTTTGAGCACTGCTATCCGGTAGTCCATTGATCATACTATGTGATGTGATGTTGATTATGCGTGCACAAGCGGTTACATGGATCCAATTCAGAAATGTTTGTCATCCAGATGAACATTATTTGGTGCATTGATTTTGCGTGTTTTGTTGTCATAGCGACAGTCTGCGCATGTTCTTATAGATATAGGTTATTTCGCTCGAACAAGTGATTGCTTTCTCAATGAATTTTGGTTGTGTTGAACTTTGTTTGATGGAATGAATTTTATTTTGTTTTTGCTATTAATTTAGATCTTTTTTCAGTAAAGCCTTCTTAGCAAAACTACTTTCTCCAGACTATTTCAGAAAGCGATTTCATTGGTTCCATCACATATGGCTGATTAAACACAAATAAATGGTGGTAACAAAATAGCCTCCCAGGTCAAAATGCCGTCGACGGCAGAATAGCCACTTCCTAATTTTTATGGACTTCTGTGTAGTTAGTAATTGGCTGTATTGCTCGAAATATCCCTATTTCTACAGTATGCTAACTCTTCACCCAAAATGCTGATCGGCAATTTTGCTGAACTTCTGCATTTTTGTATGGATAGTTTGCCTTATATACAATTTCACATATCAAGCAATGCGACAGCCAGAGACGTAGCAGCCGCCCCCCAAACCCCCCAATTGGGGGGGGCCCAGGCCAACTTTGGGGGCCCAAGTTAGTCTGAAATTGCTTTTTGGCTACGTGACTATTTTCAGCTCAGCAGACTTGTTTACAACCGATTTAAACTGTAGGAAGAAATTGGCTTGTGACATCATAAGTGAATGCAACGTCATTTTATCTCGCAGAATCTAGAATATTTCGATTGATTTTCTGGTAGAATCTTGAATATTCGATTGACGTAACAATGCCGTTGTTACGCAACAATCATAGAATGGTCTGGAATTCTGTTTGGCTATAAATACCGGGACAATATATATACACTGCAGAGTGCAGATAAAGTATTTTATTGACATTGTATAAAATGAAACGTTCAAAAAGTGGTGCTCAAAAGAGAAAAGAAGCAGCCACTGCTCGAGATGCTGTAGCGAAATTGCCCAAGATGACAGATTTTTTCAAGATTACTGAGCAGAGTAGACCTGGCACTAGTACCGAGAGGGATGAAGAAAACTATAGTGTACAAGAAAAAGAAGACTATGACGATCAGCATCAAAGTGATTGTGAATTTCCAGAAAATGTAAGTTGTGATTTACCTGCCAATACGCAACCTTCAATATCAAAAATAACTGAATCTCAATTTACCCCTATCCCTGATGACCCATGTAAATGGCCTGAAAGTATTTCTGATGCTCAACGATGTGATATAGTAAAGCGTGGACCACATCAACTAATAATGAATTTTCCATATAACAACACAACTCCAAGGCGACGTTTTTCCTCCAACCATTATAAACGTGTGTTACCTAATGGTGAAAGTGTTTCACGGTCGTGGCTAGTTTATTCTGGGGAATCAGATCAAGTTTTTTGCTTTTGTTGTAAGCTATTTGGAAAAACACTAAGCCCCTTTTGTAGTGGTATAAATACATGGGAGGGTTTTTCGAAAAAACTGAAAGACCATGAAAACGGCATTTCCCACCAAGAATGCTGCAGTCAATGGATGTTGCTAGCTGAAGGGATAAGAAATTCATCCACTATCGACAAACGCGAGATGAATATTTTTTTCAATGAAAGACGTTTTTGGAGAAATGTTTTAGAGAGACTTATCGACATTGCCTTGTTTCTATCGGAAAGGAATCTTGCTTTTAGAGGATCTGAAGAAGTCTTAGGATCTCCTCACAATGGAAATTTTCTGGGTATATTTGAGCTTTTGGCAAGAAGAGATCCGATCCTAAAAGAGCTTCAAGACAGAATCAAGAATAAAAACACTAAAGATCACTATTTGAGTCCTACCATACAAAATGAACTAATTGAATTGCTAGCGACAGAAGTTGAAAAAGAAAATTTACAGCAATTGAAATTGGCAAAATATTTTTCTATAATTTTGGACTGCACTCCAGATATGTCACATCATGAACAAATGTCTGCCATTCTCCGTTATGTACTGTGTAATGAAGAAGCTGCTGTTGTTAAAGAAACATTTTTTGGCTACTTGAGAATAAGTGACAGTACTGGGAAAGGCTTGTTGGACGCTTTCTTAGAAAAAGCGACCGAACTGCAACTCGAATTGTCTGATTGTCGAGGTCAGTCATATGATAATGGTGCTAACATGAAAGGAAAACATTCTGGGGTCCAAGCAAGAATGCTAGACATCAATCCCAAAGCTGTTTACGTGCCCTGTGCAAACCATACCCTTAACTTAGTTGTTGTTGACAGTGCTAATTCATCGACGGAAGCATTGACATTTTTTGGAGTACTTACAAGGTTGTATGTGCTGTTTTCTTCCTCTGCTCAGCGTTGGGAAATTTTGAAGAAACATGTGGAGCTGTCCATAAAGTCACAATCTGATACTCGTTGGGAAAGCAGAATTAAATGCATCAAACCTCTTCGATACAATTTAAAAGAGGTGTTGCTGGCACTGAAAGACTTGAAAGCCATTTCCATAGAAAGAAAAGATGGAAGAGCTGCCTCAGAAACAAAATCGTTGATAGCTCATTTATCAAAATGGAGTTTTCTTTTGTCGGTGTTTATTTGGTATGATATCCTATTCCAAGTCAATAAAGCAAGCAAGATTCTTCAATCGTATGGAGTCTCCCTTCATACAATGGAAACGGAAATCCAGGCAACTGAAAAGTTTTTGCAAAACTATCGCACAACGGGTTATGACAGTGCCACAACATCTGCTGTTGAAATAGCACAGGAATTGGATATTGATCCTTCTTTTCCTCCGTCAAGAAGTGGAAAGAAAAGAAGATTGTTTGATTACCAAGGTGAAGAGGAACAACGAGCTACTCCTGAACTGAAATTTAAAAGCAACTTTTTCTATCCATTAGTAGACCAGGCTATTATGTCAATAAAGGAGCGCTTTAATTTGTTACGTCAGGTTTCTTCCGCCTTTTCGTTTTTGTACACACGAGACAAACTTTTGCTTGTGCAACAAGAAAATGCTCTTCTTACTTGCTGTAAAGAGTTCCAAAAAAAGTTCGGTGACATTGGTTCTGATGAAATGAGCGCTGAGCTACAGCGGTTTGTTTTAATTTTACAAAAAAAACGCAATCTCAATACGGCTCAAGACTTTCTGAACTATCTTCTAAAGACTCATTTATTTGAATTGTATCCGAATGTGTACATCGCACTTCGAATCTTACTAACTTGCCCCGTGACTGTTGCCAGCGCTGAAAGAAGCTTCAGCAAATTGAAACTGATCAAAACTTTTAATAGAACGTCTATGACAGACAGTAGATTATCTTCATTAGCCATGTTGTCAATCGAAAATGACTGCGCCCGATCTCTTGATTATGACAATGTCATAACAGCATTTGCGAACAAAAAGGTTCGCTCCAGACTATTTAAATGATACTGTGTTTTTATAACTTTTTCATGTTTTTCAGTGTCATTGCTTTCGTTTCGCAGTGTCTGCATAAATGTCCTACTGAACTCTGGCATCGGTGCCGAATTTTTTATGACTTGCACCTTCGGTATCGGCATGCTTTATTCTGACATTAGCCTGTTTACTTATGTACAAATTGTGGTGTATTTTCTTAATGCAGCTTTTCAATTTTACACCTCTAAAGTGATATGACCTGTGCGCAGGGGCTCTTGCGCTTACTTTGGGGGGGGGGGGGGGCCGAAGTTGGAGTGCTACGGGACTGTAACTGTAAATTGATTTTTTCTCAAAACTCTTAAAAGCTTATGTATCAAGCCTCATATTTGTAACTTTCGACACTACATATCACCAAAACAAAACAATTTTTTGATTACCTCACAAGTTATTTTATGTAACTAAAAGTCAAACTTATGACGATTGCAACCTTTTCCCAATTATCAAACGAACAAATATGGTGGTTAGAGCGTATTAGATCTGGGTTCAATTTCCCTGTCAAAGATTTTTAAATGATTGCAGCTTAGTGCTCAGTATGAATGATTTGTTTAGAGAAAGACTAGTTTCCTTCAAAAAGTGTGTTCTCCACTACAAATAGGTGATGGGTTCGGTGTACCAACTGCAAACTTGTAGAAGTAAATGAAACTAACATTGCCACTACACAATTTCAAAAACCACCTGTTTCCAATCCACACCTAAATCATTTTATTGCTTCTCATCTCCTTTTCGTTTGCCGATTTTCATTTGTTTGCAGTAGAGATTGGTATCTTTCCAGTCATTTTCTCTAGCATATTGTTGCATAACATCCTGGTTACATCAATTTTGTGTATTTAACAACTTCCTGGTTTACAATTCGTGGCCGTTTAATCTAAGGCAACTCCCAAGCGAGTGCGGACTTACCGTCCAAAGTATAGCGATACAATTCGCTTTCTCGTGAATGGAGGATAAATATGGCAAATAAAACAAAAAAACAAAAAGAGTAATAACTTTACCTTGACAGATATTGTTCTTACAGTTGAGAAAGTAACTTTTCACTAAAATTTTTGAGAACATACTACAAATTTGAGATGTGGAATAAGTTGGGGTTATCACATGATGTATGTTTGCTAAAAAGAGCTTAAAACTGTTGTTATTGCAAGTGACTTAATAAATAATAAACATCCACAATTTCAAACGTTTACTTTTGCAAAGACCTTTTCAAGAATTGAAATCTGTAAATGCGATGTAATAATTTTAAATAATCCACATAAGATATACAATGTGTCCAAAAAGTTGGTACCATTTTGAAAATTTTATGTATTTTTTGTTATTTTTCACAAAAAGTCACTACGTTTCAAAAAAATTTATATATTTTCCATTATTTTTCATAAAACGTCACTACGTTTCAAAAAAGTTTCTATATTTCCCATTATTTTTTCACAAAAAGTCACTACCGTTCAAGTTTTTTTCAATTTTAAACTCTTAATGTAGAAATAAATTTCAATGTTATTTGCATTACTATCTATTGAGACCGTGTGATGAGTGTTTTTTCTAAATTCATTGTCTAGATATTTAACATTTTTAATTTACAACAATTTCTCGTGTATATAATTGATATCTTGCAAAAATTAATGTATTATTTTGGAATAACATTGCATAATGAAGGCTTTGAGTAATAAGTCACTGGAGATTGGTAGCCTGTGTGACAAACTGAGGAGTGGAAGACCAACTAAATGGGAGATGTGATCAATGATGTGCAGAAAGATGTCAGCGATAATCCAAACAATTCAGTGAGGCGATGATGTGCAGAAAGATGTCAGCGATGATCCAAACAATTCAGTGAGGCGATGATATCCAAACAATTCAGTGAGGCGATTATCCATGAGTTTGTTATTCGAAAATAATACATTAATTTTTGCAAGATATCAATTATATACACGAGAAATTGTTGTAAATTAAAAATGTTAAATATCTAGACAATGAATTTAGAAAAAACACTCATCACACGGTCTCAATAGATAGTAATGCAAATAACATTGAAATTTATTTCTACATTAAGAGTTTAAAATTGAAAAAAACTTGAACGGAAGTGACTTTTTGTGAAAAAATAATGGGAAATATAGAAACTTTTTTGAAACGTAGTGACGTTTTATGAAAAATAATGGAAAATATATAAATTTTTTTGAAACGTAGTGACTTTTTGTGAAAAATAACAAAAAATACATAAAATTTTCAAAATGGTACCAGCTTTTTGGACACATTGTATATCTTATGTGGATTATTTAAAATTATTACATCGCATTTACAGATTTCAATTCTTGAAAAGGTCTTTGCAAAAGTAAACGTTTGAAATTGTAGATGTTTATTATTTATTAAGTCACTTGCAATAACAACAGTTTTAAGCTCTTTTTAGCAAACATACATCATGTGATAACCCCAACTTATTCCACATCTCAAATTTGTAGTATGTTCTCAAAAATTTTAGTGAAAAGTTACTTTCTCAGCTGTAAGAACAATATCTGTCAAGGTAAAGTTATTACTCTTAGATTAATGGCCACGAATTGTAAACCAGGAAGTTGTTAAATACACAAAATTGATGTAACCAGGATGTTATGCAACAATATGCTAGAGAAAATGACTGGAAAGATACCAATCTCTACTGCAAACAAATGAAAATCGGCAAACGAAAAGGAGATGAGAAGCAATAAAATGATTTAGGTGTGGATTGGAAACAGGTGGTTTTTGAAATTGTGTAGTGGCAATGTTAGTTTCATTTACTTCTACAAGTTTGCAGTTGGTACACCGAACCCATCACCTATTTGTAGTGGAGAACACACTTTTTGAAGGAAACTAGTCTTTCTCTAAACAAATCATTCATACTGAGCACTAAGCTGCAATCATTTAAAAATCTTTGACAGGGAAATTGAACCCAGATCTAATACGCTCTAACCACCATATTTGTTCGTTTGATAATTGGGAAAAGGTTGCAATCGTCATAAGTTTGACTTTTAGTTACATAAAATAACTTGTGAGGTAATCAAAAAATTGTTTTGTTTTGGTGATATGTAGTGTCGAAAGTTACAAATATGAGGCTTGATACATAAGCTTTTAAGAGTTTTGAGAAAAAATCAATTTACAGTTATGTACAGAGGTGAAAAATGTGATGAGGTGCGTGCTCAGTAAGAAAATTTGACATAAGTTTGAAAATGTTTTACACTGTAAGATAGGGTTTTTTTGATTTAAATTGATAT
Organism: Trididemnum clinides; assembly: GCA_963675345.1. Lineage (NCBI taxonomy): Eukaryota > Metazoa > Chordata > Ascidiacea > Aplousobranchia > Didemnidae > Trididemnum > Trididemnum clinides. Next base: position 5,027,019 of record OY776287.1, on the reverse strand, counting down.
GCAACACAAAATATTAGATTTATTACATGGTGCAAAAAATACGTGATGGTTGAAAAACATCAGACTACTCGTTTACCATTGAACTGAGTTGTGATAAATTAAAAAAACATTACATTGATCGCACAAAATGTACCTTAGTGGTCTTCATCTCAAATATTTCATGAAAAACTTCAGATAAAACTTTTTATTATTTAATTGTCTCAAGGTGTTCAAAATTTGGTGAAGATTTTAACAAGTGAATAAATTTGTATCTAAAAAAGTTATAAGAAATGATAAAGTGCCCAACTACCTGAACATTTTCAACCAAAGAATATAGGTAGATTTATAAAATTTTGATATGAATTTAAGTGTGTTGGTGTGAGAAGTTGATGTAAATTAGGCAAAATTAAATTGCTTGTTGATCTTTGTTATACAATGAGGCATAGGAGGAGTAAATTCGATGAGAAGTTAAACAATGATTGAATATAACATAGATATTTTGCATATCAATTACGTATAACAGTGTTAGAAATTTAAACTAAAAGTTTGGTGGATGTAATGAAAATAGCTTTAAAGTTGTATGTTGGTAAAGAAATTTAAATGGTTTGCACTTTTATCGTAATCACAACAAAATAGTGTTTCAAAGAGTTATTTTGATTGGAAAGAATAAACCGTACTGTGCAGATTTTTACCTAACCGGGTAATTTTTGAAGTGATTTGATGCAAATTTGTTAGTATGTGCAGAATGTATGTCTGTTGGCAGTAATTACTCTGAGTTTTTCTTGTCGGTAAATCATGAAAGCTTTATTTTGGAATGGAGTAAGTTCAATCTTGGATGGAAGTGAAGAGATTTTACAGCGATTAATGGCGAATATTTTGTTGAATAAATCAATATCAACATGATGAAATAAGTAAGAGCAAAACAATAAACCAAAAACGAATCAATCAGAACGAGGTTATACAATTTTGATAGGTTGAGAAATAAGAATTATTTACGCTTCAATGTATAGCAATATCAGAAATTGTGCTTCTTGAAAATAAATGGTAAGTTTGAAAGGTTTGTTGTGTAAATGAATGAGTTTAGAAGTTATCAAATTGCGAGTTTGGTAAAAAAACTTGAATGAAATTTGAAAATAGTGGGTCATGATGTTTTATGTGAGTCAATACTTGGTAAAGTTCAGAAAATATTTTATACGTTTTGAGTTGTTAAAAGCATTGAAACAGTTGTGAGGAAAAATTATTTTAAGGATGAAAAGTGGCTTGTCAGAAAGTCAGTCAAGACTATCACGAGACCACATTCAAAACTTTTGTGTGTTGGTCACAGCGATCACTAATGAGAAAGACAACTGTAAGTTAATGTTGGATGCTACTATCAGAGTTTGTTCACTTTTAGCAGAGTTGATAAAGCTATTAGGAAAACGTTTAGCAGTTGTTTTTGTGAGCTCAGATTTTACATTTTGTAACTAATGGGTTATACCTAATACTGTAGCATTGAAGTTGTTTGATAATAGATAGTAAGAGATTTTGTAATGAATCAACTTGGTCTAATCTGCAATTGCAAACGTGTGTAGCAGTGATTATGTATAACAAGTGTATAATGGATATGATGTAATGTAGTTTTGCGAGGATTTAGGTAAAATTTTTAATTTATCTATGCAGGAGAGAATATGTTGCGAGTTGAAAGTTGTGAATTATCAATAATGGTTTCAAATAGATCAAAACTTAGTGCAAGAGTTTAATTGTACGAAACAAAAGTCTTTAATCAGCTAAGACGACTTGTAACAATGTATTAGTATGTTTGATCAAGTGCTTACGAATTAACGGTTAAGTTGAAAATTTTGGTTAAAAGCAATGAGTTTTAGATTGGTGATAACACAGAGTTGGTTTTAAAGCTTTCTATTTGTGGTTTTTAGCAAACAATGAAACGTTAAAGAATTGGATCAATAATTTCTATTTGCAGTAGATGGAAAACATTGAGTTTGATAAGAATAAAGAGTAATTTTTGTGTTTTGCTTTACTGATGTCCTACAAATAATGTTGAAAATTGTGCTTATTTCTATGTAAGTGAGCTAAGTAGACTATGAAAACCCTGAATTTTGTGTTATTGTCCTAACAAAAATGTCAAAAAATTGTGCTTATTTCTATGTAAGTGAGTTAAAGAGGCTGTAAAATCATGAGTTTTATGGTAACGTCCTACAAAAAATGTCAAAGTTGTGCTTATTTCTATGTAAGTGAGCTAAGGAGGCTGTAAAACCATGAGTTTTATGGTAACGTCCTACAAAAAATGTCAAAAATTGTGTTTATTTCTATGTAAGTGAGCTAAGTAGACTATGAAAACCCTGAATTTTGTGTTATTGTCCTTACAAAAATGTCAAAAAATTGTGCTTATTTCTATGTAAGTGAGCTAAGGAGGCTGTAAAACCATGAGTTTTATGGTAACGTCTTACAAAAAATGTCAAAAATTGTGTTTATTTCTATGTAAGTGAGCTAGGTAAACTGTGAAAACTACAAATTTTATGGTAACGTCCTACAAAAAATGCCAAAAATTGTGCTTATTTCTATGTAAGTGAGCTAAGTAAACTATGAAAACCCTGAATTTTGTGTTAATGTCCTACAAAAATGTCAAAAAATTGTGTTTATTTCTATGTAAGTGAGCTAAGGAGGCTGCAAAAACCATGAGTTTTGTGGTAACGTCCTACAAAAAATGTCAAAGTTGTGCTTATTTCTATGTAAGTGAGCTAAGGAGTCTGTAAAACCATGAGTTTTGTGGTAACGTCCTACAAAAAATGTCAAAGTTGTGCTTATTTCTATGTAGATGAGTTAAGTAGGCTATGAAAGGTAGTAAAATTTCGTGTAATAAGTTTAAAAGTTGCTAAATTTCGGAAAAATCTTAAAACAGTGTGATGATAGGATACAATTTAGGATCGTTTTATGAAAATGAATGTAAATTTGAGATGAATGTTTTATGATTTGCACACAATTAAAGACAAATCTTTTCGGTTTTACGATGTAAACAGTAGTGATTTAAGTGAGGTATGGTGTTTAAAAGAAAATGAAAACGCAATTTTATGGAGAGAGTTATGGTGAGAGCCATGTGGTCAGAAAATTATTGACAAAAAGATTGAAGAACGGAGGGTTGATAGTAAACCATTTTTGAATTTCTGCTTCGACTTGTGATTGGTTAAAGGTTTGCTGACGTGATGCTGATGTTTCCGCTTGCATCAGATTTTGTTGATAGTAAGCTTAGCTGTTTTTTGAGAAATTTTATGTTGATGGAGAAATTTGATGGTTAAAAAAGTGTTATAATTGTTTTCTAGCTGCATGAAAAGATATTGTAAATTAGATGCATGGTGAATGTTTACAAGTAAAAGTTTGAAGTAGTCTCCAAACACGATAAAGATTTGGTCTTCTTGGTTCAATAATATTTAGTAGTGACGCTGAATTGAAACAAGCTTCTTTGTTGTGATCTTTTCAAAATGTTTCAACCGCTGTACTAAAAATTTCACTAACTCGCTGACATACGAGGTATGAGAAGCAATTCTACATTTCACTCAAAGGTCTGGTCAATCTGAAATCTTCTTCCAAGAAAGTGTGAAACTAACATAAAATATAACTACCTCACTGTCATATGTGAAGCAAATCTACATTTCACTCAAAGGTCTGGTCAAGCTACTGAAATCTAACCTAAAAGTGTGAAACTAACATAAACATTTAACCACCTAACTGTCATATGTGAAGCAAATCTACATTTCACTCAAAGGTCTGGTCAATGTACTGAAGTTTTCTTCCAAGAAAGCGTGAAGCTAACATAAAAATGTAACTACCTCACTGTCATATGTGAAGCAAATCTATATTTCACTCAAAGGTCTGGTCAAGCTACTGAAATTTTAATCTAAAAGTGTAAAAGTAACGATAAAGATTTATTTGAAATTGTTTTTCCACCGCACTCTTCTGGAAGCAACGTCGCTGCCTGTGATTTTCCCCAGCAAATCTGATAATCTAGAAAACTGTTGGTTATTTTCCTCTAAACTAACGACTAGCTGTAATAAACGTAAATGTTTAAAACCATGAATTTCATGTTAATGTCCCACGAATAATGTCAAAAGTTGTGTTTATTGCTATGTAGGGGAGCTAGGAAAACTGTAAAACCCTGAATTTTATGGTAATGTCCTACAAAAATGCAAAACGTTGTGCTCATTGCTATGTAGATGAGCTAAGGACGCTGTAAAACCATGAATTTCATGTTAATATCCCACGAATAATGCTAAAGTTGTGTTTATTGCTACGTAGGGGAGCTAGGTAAACTGTAAAATCCTGAATTTTATGGTAATGTCCTACAAAAACGCTAAAAGTTGTGCTTATTGCTATGTAGATGAGCTAAGGACACTGTAAAACTCTGAATTTAAGGTAATGTCCTACAAAAATGTTATAAGTTGTGCTTATTGCTATGTAGTGGAGCTAAGGACACTGTAAAACTCTGAATTTAATGTTAATGTCCTACAAAAATGCTAAAAGTTGTGCTTATTGCTATGTAGCGGAGTTGAGGAGACTTTGAAAACTAAGAAATTTCGTATTAATAAGTTCAAAAGTTGCAAAATTTTGGAAAAATCTTTAAGTCTTTCCCTCCTTTTGGGTGTGATTCCACCCAAGCTACCTTTTCCTAAAAATTGAGGATACATTGTAGCAGCTCCCTCCGCATGGGTGGTTTCCCACCCAAAACTACTTTTATCGTATTTGGCTAAGATGTAAAGTCAAAAAAATTAAAAATGACTTTAAACAAAGTTTTACACCCAAGCCAACGGGTCGAATCAAAAAATTATGAAAATAGAGAAAAAAATTTTTCAGGAGGGAAGGACTTAAACAGTGTGATGATAGGATACAATTTAGATTCGTTTTATGAAAATGAATGTAAATTTGAGATGAATGTTATATGATTTGCACGCAATTAATGATAAATCTTTTCAGTTTTACGATGTAAACAGTAGTGATTTAAGTGAGGTATGGTGTTTAAAAGAAAATGAAAAACGCAAGAGAGTGGAGAGAGCTATGATGAGAGCCATGTGTGGTCAGAAAATTATTGACAAAAGACTGAAGAAAGACTGAATCCATTGCCTACATACTGAAATATATGTAAATTAATTCCAACCAACTGCAGAAATATCACGAGTAAAGGAAAAGGCTTCCAATAAACACATCTAGAAGGGTAAAGAAACAACATTCTAGGGAATCAAAAGGAGAAATCGCTTAGAGGTTTTAAAAGCAATTTCAAGATATGTATGCTTATACGCGATTAATGCTTACGCTTCGAAAGGAAGTAATTATCAAAGGCTGCAGTCACGATCTAAAGTTAGTATTTCCGCTTTACAATAGCTGTGTTTACAATAAGGCAAAAGATCGTAAACGAGTTGAAAAGTGAAATTAATTGGAGAATTTTTGAAGTGGGGGTATTCTCAAGAGGGGTGCCTATAAACCAATTTCAAGTTTTATTTACAAGTTGTATTGACATTTGTTTAAGTTGTTACAAACTGTCTTTGTGTGGTCATTTGTTTACAAGTACACGTTGTCTTTGTGTGGTCATTTGTTTACAAGTACACGTTGTCTTTGTGTGGTCATTTGTTTACACGTGTTTACAATGTCCTTCAAGTTCATGTATCACCACGTTCGGACGTCACGTTCGGAAATGACGTAGCCCTCCGCAAAACCCTCCGCAAAACCCTCCGCAAAAACCGGCTCGAAAGTGTCGTTATATACTATTCATGACTTATAACTTCTACACCTCTAGTTTTTAAATACATTTAATTACAAACTGATTTTTTGTATTTTATGTTTATGTGTTTTCTATTTGAATAAGTTTGTGAATTGAATTATCAATTAAGTAGGTTTTAATTTAGTGTGATTAGTGATTACTTGATTTTTCGACACGTCTAAACATGCAATTGGTGACCCCGACGTGATAGTATTGTATAGCTTACCTTCAATAAACGAGAGTAAATCCTGGTCAGCAAGTTGAGCTCTTGCCAAAGCAGCCCAGTCAATGTTGAAACTTTGCTGAAAAATTGAGTCGATTTTGCTTCTAGATAAAGCATCAGTTACAATATTAGACGTCCCAGACAAATGTTGGATGTCTCTTGTGTATTCGCTGACGTATGCGAGTTGACGTGCTTGGCGTGCATTGTCACGGTCAGCCTTGGAAAGTAAAGCATCAATTATAGGCTTGTGGTCAGTGTGATTCTCGACCTTCTAAAAAGTACCTGAAGTGTTTCAATGCCTTGACAATGGCGGTTAATTCTTTGTCAAATGCCTAAGATTTTTACTTGATGTGTGAGAACACTTCGAAAAAAAACCCAAATGTTGAATGTTATTGTCAACTTCCTGTTGTAGCACCGCACCAGCTGCGTCATCACTCGCGTCAGTTACTGGTGATATTTTTGCATATGGTGCTAAAAATGTTTAAGCGGTAAAATTTGCTAAGCAATTTTAAAGCTTCAAAAGCTTTTTTAATTCAGAAGTCCATTTTAACGCTGACCGTGAATAGCGCTTATCTTTTATCATGTCATACATTTGTGAGAACTTGTAGGACAAGCGTGGAATAGAGGGGACTCAGAGACGTAGCAGCCGCCCCCCAACCCCCCCAATTGGGGGGGGCCCAGGCCAACTTTGGGGGCCCAAGTTAGTCTGAAATTGCTTTTTGGCTACGTGACTATTTTCAGTTCAGCAGACTTGTTTACAACCGATTTAAACTGTAGGAAGAAATTGGCTTGTGACATCATAAGTGAATGCAACGTCATTTTATCTCGCAGAATCTAGAATATTTCGATTGATTTTCTGGTAGAATCTTGAATATTCGATTGACGTAACAATGCCGTTGTTACGCAACAATCATAGAATGGTCTGGAATTCTGTTTGGCTATAAATACCGGGACAATATATATACACTGCAGAGTGCAGATAAAGTATTTTATTGACATTGTATAAAATGAAACGTTCAAAAAGTGGTGCTCAAAAGAGAAAAGAAGCAGCCACTGCTCGAGATGCTGTAGCGAAATTGCCCAAGATGACAGATTTTTTCAAGATTACTGAGCAGAGTAGACCTGGCACTAGTACCGAGAGGGATGAAGAAAACTATAGTGTACAAGAAAAAGAAGACTATGACGATCAGCATCAAAGTGATTGTGAATTTCCAGAAAATGTAAGTTGTGATTTACCTGCCAATACGCAACCTTCAATATCAAAAATAACTGAATCTCAATTTACCCCTATCCCTGATGACCCATGTAAATGGCCTGAAAGTATTTCTGATGCTCAACGATGTGATATAGTAAAGCGTGGACCACATCAACTAATAATGAATTTTCCATATAACAACACAACTCCAAGGCGACGTTTTTCCTCCAACCATTATAAACGTGTGTTACCTAATGGTGAAAGTGTTTCACGGTCGTGGCTAGTTTATTCTGGGGAATCAGATCAAGTTTTTTGCTTTTGTTGTAAGCTATTTGGAAAAACACTAAGCCCCTTTTGTAGTGGTATAAATACATGGGAGGGTTTTTCGAAAAAACTGAAAGACCATGAAAACGGCATTTCCCACCAAGAATGCTGCAGTCAATGGATGTTGCTAGCTGAAGGGATAAGAAATTCATCCACTATCGACAAACGCGAGATGAATATTTTTTTCAATGAAAGACGTTTTTGGAGAAATGTTTTAGAGAGACTTATCGACATTGCCTTGTTTCTATCGGAAAGGAATCTTGCTTTTAGAGGATCTGAAGAAGTCTTAGGATCTCCTCACAATGGAAATTTTCTGGGTATATTTGAGCTTTTGGCAAGAAGAGATCCGATCCTAAAAGAGCTTCAAGACAGAATCAAGAATAAAAACACTAAAGATCACTATTTGAGTCCTACCATACAAAATGAACTAATTGAATTGCTAGCGACAGAAGTTGAAAAAGAAAATTTACAGCAATTGAAATTGGCAAAATATTTTTCTATAATTTTGGACTGCACTCCAGATATGTCACATCATGAACAAATGTCTGCCATTCTCCGTTATGTACTGTGTAATGAAGAAGCTGCTGTTGTTAAAGAAACATTTTTTGGCTACTTGAGAATAAGTGACAGTACTGGGAAAGGCTTGTTGGACGCTTTCTTAGAAAAAGCGACCGAACTGCAACTCGAATTGTCTGATTGTCGAGGTCAGTCATATGATAATGGTGCTAACATGAAAGGAAAACATTCTGGGGTCCAAGCAAGAATGCTAGACATCAATCCCAAAGCTGTTTACGTGCCCTGTGCAAACCATACCCTTAACTTAGTTGTTGTTGACAGTGCTAATTCATCGACGGAAGCATTGACATTTTTTGGAGTACTTACAAGGTTGTATGTGCTGTTTTCTTCCTCTGCTCAGCGTTGGGAAATTTTGAAGAAACATGTGGAGCTGTCCATAAAGTCACAATCTGATACTCGTTGGGAAAGCAGAATTAAATGCATCAAACCTCTTCGATACAATTTAAAAGAGGTGTTGCTGGCACTGAAAGACTTGAAAGCCATTTCCATAGAAAGAAAAGATGGAAGAGCTGCCTCAGAAACAAAATCGTTGATAGCTCATTTATCAAAATGGAGTTTTCTTTTGTCGGTGTTTATTTGGTATGATATCCTATTCCAAGTCAATAAAGCAAGCAAGATTCTTCAATCGTATGGAGTCTCCCTTCATACAATGGAAACGGAAATCCAGGCAACTGAAAAGTTTTTGCAAAACTATCGCACAACGGGTTATGACAGTGCCACAACATCTGCTGTTGAAATAGCACAGGAATTGGATATTGATCCTTCTTTTCCTCCGTCAAGAAGTGGAAAGAAAAGAAGATTGTTTGATTACCAAGGTGAAGAGGAACAACGAGCTACTCCTGAACTGAAATTTAAAAGCAACTTTTTCTATCCATTAGTAGACCAGGCTATTATGTCAATAAAGAAGCGCTTTAATTTGTTACGTGAGGTTTCTTCCGCCTTTTCGTTTTTGTACACACGAGACAAACTTTTGCTTGTGCAACAAGAAAATGCTCTTCTTACTTGCTGTAAAGAGTTCCAAAAAAAGTTCGGTGACATTGGTTCTGATGAAATGAGCGCTGAGCTACAGCGGTTTGTTTTAATTTTACAAAAAAAACGCAATCTCAATACGGCTCAAGACTTTCTGAACTATCTTCTAAAGACTCATTTATTTGAATTGTATCCGAATGTGTACATCGCACTTCGAATCTTACTAACTTGCCCCGTGACTGTTGCCAGCGCTGAAAGAAGCTTCAGCAAATTGAAACTGATCAAAACTTTTAATAGAACGTCTATGACAGACAGTAGATTATCTTCATTAGCCATGTTGTCAATCGAAAATGACTGCGCCCGATCTCTTGATTATGACAATGTCATAACAGCATTTGCGAACAAAAAGGTTCGCTCCAGACTATTTAAATGATACTGTGTTTTTATAACTTTTTCATGTTTTTCAGTGTCATTGCTTTCGTTTCGCAGTGTCTGCATAAATGTCCTACTGAACTCTGGCATCGGTGCCGAATTTTTTATGACTTGCACCTTCGGTATCGGCATGCTTTATTCTGACATTAGCCTGTTTACTTATGTACAAATTGTGGTGTATTTTCTTAATGCAGCTTTTCAATTTTACACCTCTAAAGTGATATGACCTGTGCGCAGGGGCTCTTACGCTTACTTTGGGGGGGGCCCGAAGTTGGAGTGCTACGGGACTGAGGGGACTAAAAAATTGTAACATTTTTGCAAAGCGACGCAAAGCCTTTTAACGGTTTTTGGAAGCGAACTGCTTCAACCCTGTCAGTTGCAGGAGAAATTCCTTTTGGTGTTATGACATTTCCTAAGAACCAAATTTCCTTTCCAAACCTGCATTTTTGTAAGCTTATTATCTGACAAAAATTGTTTAAACGTTGAAAAAGAATAGAGAGCTGCTCCAAGTGCTCGTTTTCATCTTTATTAAAAATTAAAAGGTCATCTACATAAGCATAAACAAATGGAAGTCTGCGTATAACAGTATCTATCAATCTTTGAAATATTTGGACACTGGTAGACAATCCAAAAAGGGTTTTCGTAAAAGCATAGACTTCGACTGGAGTGTTAATAGTGGTTTTGTAGACACCTTCAGGTGCATTTGGCACGTGGTAAAAAGCTGATTTAAGATCAACAGTGGAAAATATATTGCTACCATGTAACAGTTCATAAGCTGTGCGGAGATTTGGCAATGAGTAATGATTTGGCCATGAATTAACATTTTGTTTAAAACTTTATAATCACTCACTAAGTGTATTTCTGAAGTGTTAACTTTCGGTACCACAAGTAAAGGACTACCAAACTTGGAATAACTGGGAATTAAAAGACTCGATGTGATCATTTCGTCAATTTGCTGCTTAATTTTGATATACTTTTCAGGAGAAACACGGCGTGTTTTAATATTTGGCTGTCGGCCTTTTGTAGGTAAATGATGCACAATGCCATGCTTTACGGGCTTTCTGTGATTAGGTGGCGCCGTTAAGTTTGGGTAAAGATTGAGCTGGTCCGTGTATTTGCTTTCGTGGACAGCCAAAGCCTCGCACACTTTAACAGGTCTGGTAATGGTGTATATTTTCATTTCAATATCTGAGCTGCGTAAGCAACTTGATTGAGCATCAAGAGTAAGCTGATTTTGTTTCATAAAGTGAAAACCTAAAACGGGTTGTTCTATCGCTCATTTATAAAAGGTCGTTTTTCCAAGTCCTATGCCAATTTCGAGATCAGCTTTTTCACAACGTTTTATCGGAGTACCATTCGCAGTAAGAAATTGAGAGTGAGAGTCTTCCTTGTTGGTATCAGAGTCACGCAAAGGCAAAAAGTTAGCACAAGCACCAGTGTTAAGTACGAACAGCATACGAGAAATTTTATCGCGAATTTTTGGTCTACTTATCGCTTCAGACAAAAGGATACCACTTACAGATGGATCAATTGTATTTATTGATTTGGTTTGATTTTCTCCAAACATACATGGCTTTGAGCATTTATTAGCTCTATTGCCAAATTTTGAATGATAAAAACAGAGTCCGGTTTTTGGATCAGGAAATCTGGTTGGAAATCGGGTTTTTATATAATCGTGAGGAAAGCGGTAATTATGTGAGTAGGATTGTTTATATCTATTGGTAGTTGAATATTTAAAAAATGGCGCGTTTCTTGTTAGCCTTTCGGGAACAAAATCTAATTGGTGTAGCCTTTGGCCTTTTACATGTTTTGATTCCATGGCAACTTCATCAATTTTATTACTCAGCTGTGAGATTTCATTTTTGGTGGAAGTAGTATTACAGACACTATCAAAGTTTATTTGATTATGATATCAATTAGCAACACTTCCTAAGTCATGCAAGGTCTCAAAATTTTGGGCTTTCAAGATATTTTGTATGTTTTCAGAATGCAATTGGATGAGAGTGCGTCCGACTAAATCGCGGGTGCCTTGATCTTGTTCGGATTCATACGACATGTAGAGATCAATCGCCCCATCAGACTAGATGGTTTTTCGGTGCTAATGTTATATCGAATTTTACTTAAAGCGTCTATCCAGTTTGTTTCAGAATCGTCTGAAACAAGCAATTGAAGTTGAATTTTTGAGGGCTGTACAGGGTTGGTCCAATTGCGTAGCGATAAGCTGTGCTCACTCAATTGTTTGGTGGTCATGTTATTAGTAGTAGCAACAAATCGTAAATTTTCGTCCACAACATTTCGTAATTCAAAATATTTCTCAACAATTTGAAAGTACATGGACAAGATTTGTTTTTCAGGCCACATTTTTGGAACATTTATGTCATCACTCATTAAAAAATTATTTTCTTGATTTAGAGCAGAAAATTTTGTGTTACTGACACTTATGGATTGTTTGCGCTCTTCTGTAACTTTTATTGCCGCTGGCCCTTCGGTCATCTCTTTAGTTTTTGCTGTTCGTGCTCGGGTTCTACTTGCTATGGGCGATAGCGTAGCTTTACGAATTATCTACAGATTTTTTGTATCGTATAGAGATGTCGGATTTACCGAGCAGTCTGTCGTCGAGTGGATTGTTTGTGCGTTGAACAGCGTCTATTGTAGATTGCAATTGTTCTCCACGTCGTTGTCACCAATTTTAAGGTGGGCGTCGGTCTTTGGTTGTCGTTGTTGGTTACCCGACCCCTTCCCTGGGATGGGGGCATGGCGGAAGACCATGGAGCCCCAGAAGCCGGGCAACTCCCCAGGGTCTGGACCAGAAGTCGTAGAGACAGAGAGTCGCCAAGAAGTGAGCGGCGCAAAGAGTCCGTAGCTGGACAGTGCAGAATGAGATGAGAGATGTCCTGGGATGAGTGTCCGCAGGCGCTGCAGGAAGGATTCTCGATTCTGCCAATCCTAGAGAGATAAGAACCTAAAAGAAGGCTGTGTCCATTGCAGCGAAGACGAGAGAGGACACAGCGAGCATTACGAGGGAGCACAAGTTCCTCAGTGGAAATAGAGGGAACCTGTGTGTCAAAATACTTCGAAGAGACAGTACGCCTCCAGTCCGAGAAAAGACGAGAGTGGATATGAGAGATAAGAGGAGAGAGACTACAAGGGATTGCGGAAGGCGCAAGTAGCGCTCTCCGTCTGGTTAGCCCATCAGCCGCATCGTTCCCCGGGAGAAACGAGTGTCCGGGGACCCATTGTAGCCTGATAGAACAGGAGGAGAGAGAAGACAGTTCCTGCCAGATGTTCCACAGAGTTTGAGATAAAAGGAACGATGGAGGAGAGGACAGGGCGGCGAGGACAGAACGAGAGTCAGATAGGAGGAGTAGAGAAGAAAAATGGCAGACTTTATGGTGTTGCCGAGACCAGCAAAGAGCGTGCAGAATGGCGCAGGCTTCAGCGGAAAAACTTGAGCATACTGGGCCTGCTGAAAAGGAAAAAGTGGCCTCAGTGCCACAGAGAGAGCAGTTGGCAAGAACGCCGGAGCCGCCCTTGCCAAAAGGAAAAGGAACAGAGCCGTCTGTCCAGAGTATCAGATCATGATGGGGGAGAGAGTCAAGGTGGGCGAGAGCCGCACCTTGGCGAGAGAGAGGGGAATCAGAGCAAGAACATGGAGTGAAAAGGTTGGACTCCACCGTGAACGAGGGAAAATTCCAATGAGGAAAGGGAGGGCAAGCAACAAGAGCCTCCCTAGAACAAGTAGAAGGAAGCATGAGCGGGTGAGTGGACGCAAAAGCTCTCCAGGATGATCTGCAGAGTCTTGGTTTCACTCCAAGTATGTCCAAACCTGAAATAGGAAAAGAGGTTGGGAGACGAAGAGCCCGCTCAGAAGAAAAAAGAGTGAAGTGAGTCAGAGTGACTCGTAGGGGAGGTAGAGAAGCCTCGGTGAGTAGTAGAGGGATAGGGGAAGACGAGAGGCAGCCGGTGATGGCGCGACTGGCCGCTCGGTGGAGGCGTTCCAATTTGGTGAAATTGGTAGCGCTTAGGAAAGGAAACCATCCGGATGAAGCGTAAGTGAGAAGGGGCCGAAGAAAAGATTTGTACATAAGTGAGAGGGACTCCTTAGAGGGGCTCCATGAGGAAGCAGAGATACAGCATAAGGCCTTGAGACGTGGAAAGAACTTGGCCTTCAGCGAAGATACATGTTTAGAAAAGGAAGTGTGCGGTCGAAGGTGACCCCAAGAAAAGTTGGAGTGGGATTGAAACGGAGGCGGGAGCCGAGTAGGAGAAGGTTGGGCTGGAGGTTAGCTTGGTGGGGGTCCACTGAGAAGAAGGAGGCCTCACATTTGCTCGGATTGAGAGGAAAACACCAGTACTCAGACCAGCGCTCCAATCGAAACAGAGCTCCTTGTGTGGTCTCCACCGCAGTGGGGACCGAGGGGGAAGAGGACCAAATGGCCAGATCGTCAGCGTAAAGAGAGCAGCTGACGGAAGAAGGCAGAGAGGCTTGGTCTTTGGTCGTGGTTACCAATTGTAGGTTTTGGCGTGTTGAAAAATTAAGTAATCACTAGGGCCCGCTTTATGTTAACAAATATAGTCAATAATTTGTATACTGTACGTTTTGCTCTAGTTTTGTTCAATGTAACTGGCATGGTACAAACTTGCTAAACATTATTTTTAATATTTTGGCACGTTTGCAAAAAAAGATTCGCCACCCCTAGCATAGATAATCTTATACATGTTTTTATCAATTTCAACTTTGAAAATGACTTCTCGCAGCTTGCAATTGAAAATCCGATAGTGAGCAGTAGCCTATATGCAATGCATAAAGTTGGGAAGACATTTCTTCCAAACTGCATTAAACATTCAAGAGCATGCTAAGGATTAGAGGAAACTGCATTTCCTCTAGCTCGGAGGAGCATAAAAAAAGTCAAAGGTAATTATATGTTTGGTTTTTGTACAGTACAACGCAAACTAATTGAAATTTTGTAAATAACAATTTCAGTACAAAAGCTGACGGTTCAGAAGATTTTCTACGAAACATAGTCACACCATGTCCCGAAAGCAAGATCCCATCAGATCCATGCAGCAGGTGTTAGTACACTTGCGATACGCAAAAGCATATATTTTTTAACAGTTCAATAAAATGTAATTTTTGTAATCTCACTCTTTTGATGCCCCCTTACCTTGGATTCCCGGGGCCGTCGCCCCTTTCGCCCCCCTCTCTGCAAGCCACTGATTGCACGTTTGCACTTTATAAAGTCCATTTTCAAGCAAAAATACCATTTTTTTTCGGTTGCGAGAGCAGTTTTTTCTGAGTTTGCTTTGCATATTTTCGCCCATATTTCCGATTCATCGGCAGGGTAGGAATTTTGAAGAACATCATTAACTTGTACGCTTCGGCGCGCTATTATTTTTGCGATACTTTTTACCACGACCTCATTCATGGTGGAAAAATGCAAAGAACTAAAAACGTGATTTACATGCTGCAACTAAAATCACTAAAAAACAGAATATAGCAGAACATTTGTTTCGCAGTTTTAAGCGACCCTCGAATAACAGCTCCTGCCACATTCCTGTCACAAGTCCATTATGTCAGCAAATAAAACAAAATGACAGCATAGCGCGTCCAATTGCAATTTAATTTTGAACAAACGACAATATTGCAATGCTTAACGCTACTTTGGGACGTAGCCAGGATTCTAATAAGAGAGGGAGCTGACCAAAACTAAAATCGTCTTTTTTGTGCAAAGTTGTTCCGTTTCTCGAATGTGAAAAATTCTTTTACTTTTTTAGGCAAAGTAGTTTGGCCCAGAAAACTGGAAGCGCTTCAGCCTTCCTGGTTATATCCTTGCGGCTAACTAGATATCATCTAATAGCTCAAAACTGACTTTGGCTAAAACCTACCGCCTAACAATTTACTCTCTTTGACTTACACTTTTTTTCTCTAAATAATATTCTCTTTCCAAAACTATTTTTTTCGAAATTGATCCAACCATACCGATAGATTTCTCAATAAAGATTGATGATTGTAATTGGTAAACTTAGAAATTTTCTCAACTGGTGGGAGCATAAAATATTTACGATTTATTTTCTATATAAAGCGATATTTGCGCAATCTTGAGTCCAAGAGGACGAAACGCGTCCAGGGATGGTCTCGTCAAATTGGGTTGGGTACATTGTTTGCAATACACACTAAATTGTTTTCAATATAATGTTTGTGGTTTATGTCGGTGTGAACCTTCCAACCATTAACCAACCTTGCATAACGGTATCTAATTTCTGTTCCAAAATCAGGTGTACTTTAAAGTGGGTTAGAGTCAATAACATTTTGATGGGAAAATATATTTCCTGTTTTCCTCATTCATATTCTTTTGCTGATTGTTCCATCATCAAACAATTCCATTCTTAATTTATTTGTGTAAAATAATCATTTTGGTCCATCGATTTATTCATTAGCAACGAAATAAACGAAAACTTTATATGTAAATCCAATGATTAGCGTAGAAAATAAATCATATGACACTTCAGTTTAATTTAGACTTAACAGCAATATTCGAGGGAACATTTATTTTAATATAGCTTTGAAAAAAGCTGTTTGAGTCACCAGCTTTTCGTGACGCTCTCATCAGTGGCGGTATCGCGTCAAAAGGGAAGATCTAGAGTGAATAAGTGTTTTATGTGAATAATTTGGACGTTAGGCAATCAGGACCAGCCAATGATAGCGCTAGTATTGTAAAGCACGCCGAAGAAAGATTTCGCGATAGCGAAATGTCAAAGAAAGCGCAGCAGGAGGCCAAATAAGAACGCCGCGATCATCGAAAGAGTTTGAGAGTGTAAACAAACTCTTCCTGTCTGCATAACACCGGGCGCCGGGTCTTGATATAAGCAGCCTCTAAATGATTAAGATGGAAAGAGCTGCGTGCTGCGGCAAGGATTGAAAACCGCTTATTATCATAGTTTAATGCACATTGATCATTATCTAAAAAGATGCTGACCAATGGCAGAGTCACAATCCGGTTTGGTGTCGGTTCGTTTGCACAATCTGTGTGGTTGAGATCGGCGTGGACAGGTCAATTGCTGTCTTAAGCATTGCGGAAAATGTTGCTTGATGCGATCCTGTAGCCGTTGAGATGTTCGCCCTACGTACCGACTATCACAGTGGCACCTATATCCATATATGACTGAACTTTTCTGAGTGGGAGGTAGAACATCCTTGCAGGCCACAGGCAGCATGCGCTTTGACGTGGAGACCAAGCGGGTGCTGATGGAACCATAGCAGATTTCCACGGCGGTTTTGACTTCTTTTTCCAAGTTTGTGGAGGGCTTACCATTCCAAGGGACCCTCAAGTACACCGGTCTAACAGATGATGTTGAAAAGCTAACAAAGCAATCAAGAAAACTTCGAACAATTAACAAATCACATTGGCGGGCGGCCCGCGAATTTCTAGCATTCTTCGACACAATCAGATTCTGCAGATACCTGGCACTACTTGATGAAAGAACGAAATCAAAATGGAAGAACAAAAACGAGCGATTGCTTGCTTCACTCAGACGTGACCGATTCGGCAATGCTTTCAGTGATACTACAAGGAATGTTCTGAATCTTTCAGATTATGTCTTGTCTGACACTGAAAGTTTCGTGCTGTCACATGGTCTCAACTTTGGGTTGCCTCCCAGGCATTTGTGCCAAGAAGAAATCTTCGCCGAATTTGAGTCATGTGGGCACAGCTTTTACATCACAGTGCCAGTTCTGTTGAACAACGCACTGCTTTGAAAGCCCAACTCGCCGACCTTGCTCTTTTATACTGTGACAGCACGATAGATTCACGTGACTTCACAATGCACAAAGAGTGCTTTCGTACAATCAACAGCTTACGGAAGAATGATGATATCGTTATCACTAAACCTGACAAGGGCTCCGGCGTTGTCCTTTCAAACAAAAGCGACTATGTTGATAAAATGAACAAGATACTTGATGATCAATCAAAATTTAAAAGACTTGGTCCCGTCTCCAGCAATGACAACACAGCCGGCATTGAATAGCGCCTTCAGAAGCGGTTGCTTGACTTATTCAAAGCTGATCTTATGCTGAAGTGGATATATGACTCAATACGACCAACTGGATCGCAAAGACCTCGAATGTATAGTTTGCCGAAAATACACAAAGAAGGCACTCCACTTCGCCCTATACTGTCTATGACAGGTTCGTCTCATCATAAACTTGGCAAATGGTTGGCTGGCCTATTACAACCTGTGCTGTAGCGGTTTTCGTCACATTGCATATCAGATTCGTTTACGTTTGCTAAAACCGTGCAAAATCTTGACATCAACCCTAATGTCTTTATGTGTTTTTTTGATGTGTCCAGCTTGTTCACCAACGTTCCCCTTGATGAAACCATCAAAATCTGTTCAGATGTTCTTTATGGCGATTCTGATTTACAACCACTCATTCCAAGGGACGTGTTTGTTGAATTGATGAAGAGCGCTATATCCTCAGTTGAGTTCAACTTCAATAACACCATGTACAAGCAAACAGACCGAGTAGCTATGGGATCACCTCTTGGTCCGGCTTTAGCTATCATCTTCGTTGGATATTATCAAGAAAAGTTATTTTCTCAAACGCAGAAGCCTCGAACATACTTCAGATATGTTGACGACACGTTTGCCATCTTTGATCACGAAGCTGAAGCATCTGGATTCCTGACCAAACTTAACTGCCTTCATCCATCCTTCAAATTTACTTTCGAAAAAGAGAAAGGAAAATGTCTACCGTTTCTTGATGTTTACGTCGAAAGAACAGATATTGGCTTTGAAACCAGTATATACCGGAAACCCACTTTCACCGGCCAGTATTTGCGTTGGGAGTCCTTTAGTCCTCTCAAGCGTAAAATAAGTCTAATATCTACATTGGTGCATCGAGCTCTAATGATTTGCACCAAGCGTAGACTCAATAAAAAAATAGAACGGATCAAGAAAATCTCACTGGACAATGGCTATCCTAAAAACGTCATCAACGCTCAGATCATCAAAAAAACCGCTCAGTTCTCCACCCTTAAGCGATTCGGCCCAGAAAAGAGCCCGGTGTACTGAAGGGTCCCTTGGAATGGTAAGCCCTCCACAAACTTGGAAAAAGAAGTCAAAACCGCCGTGGAAATCTGCTATGGTACCGTCAACACCCGCTTGGTCTCCACGTCAAAGCGCATGCTGCCTGTGCCCTTCAAGGATGTTCTACCTCCCACTCAGAAAAGTTCAGTCATATATGAGTATAAGTGCCACTGTGATAGTCGGTACGTAGGGCGAACATCTCAACGACTACAGGATCGCATCAAGCAACATTTTCCGCAATGCTTAAGACAGCAATTGACCTGTCCACGCCGATCTCAACCACACAGATTGTGCAAACGAACCGACACCAAACCGGATTGTGACTCTGCCATTGGTCAGCATCTTTTTAGATAATGATCAATGTGCATTAAACTATGATAATAAGCGGTTTTCAATCCTTGCCGCAGCACGCAGCTCTTTCCATCTTAATCATTTAGAGGCTGCTTATATCAAGACCCGGCGCCCGGTGTTATGCAGACAGGAAGAGTTTGTTTACACTCTCAAACTCTTTCGATGATCGCGGCGTTCTTATTTGGCCTCCTGCTGCGCTTTCTTTGACATTTCGCTATCGCGAAATCTTTCTTCGGCGTGCTTTACAATACTAGCGCTATCATTGGCTGGTCCTGATTGCCTAACGTCCAAATTATTCACATAAAACACTTATTCACTCTAGATCTTCCCTTTTGACGCGATACCGCCACTGATGAGAGCGTCACGAAAAGCTGGTGACTCAAACAGCTTTTTTCAAAGCTATATTAAAATTCTGTACCACCAACAAGATTTTTGAATTTTTATTTCGATTTTCTCTAAAACTTTGTATTCTATAATTTTTCAACGTCAAAGCAACTGAATTCTTAATTTAATCAAGTAAAGTCAGTTAGTCTGTAAGTTATCACATTTTGATCTATCAAACCATTCATTAGTTGCGGGGTAAATGAGAACTTTGTACACGAATCCAATGATTAATGGAGAAAAAAAATCAAATGACACTTCAGTTAAATTTAGACTTAACTGCAGGATTCAACTGAGGTGAAGTTTGTTGAACAAAATAATATCATAAAACAACGACTTCAAATTAGAATAACGCAGTATGGTGCATTGCATAAATAAGTAAGTTGGGAGAATTAGTGCATTTCCCAAATAGTACCGGCAAAAAGTACAAAACGACAGAAAGTTCAAAATTGATACGCATTTCACTGACAGAAAATATGGTTTGCAGCTTGTAGATGCTCTCATTGCTTTGCTCGTAAGTTGATCCAAAGTACCAGACTCTCGAAGTCTAAAAGTTTATATAAACTGTATTCAAATATAGGCAGTATCAATTAGTATGTATGAGCAATCGTGATTGCGCGAGACTTTGATATCCGGATTGGTATGGCTTCAGCATTCCACAGAAAGGTCTCCGATTAGGATCACCTTTTTGTAATCTAGAGTAAAACCAATAGATAAAAAATCCCCAAATCAAAGCTCAAATTTAAATCATGCAACCCAAACACATCATTTTAGTAACAAACCCGAAAACTTGAAGTATGGCGTAAAAATTTTGTGCTTGATTGTTGGGCACTTTCACTAGTCTGTGTCAACAATCAGCGAGCGCTTCCTTACATTCATGAAAGCAACTAGAAAGCAAGATATTTACATTCTCCGGTACTCCATCGATTGTGCTATGATAGGTGATGTTGATTATGCGTGCACAAGCCGTCACACGGATCGAAATCAGAGGTGTTTCTATCCAAATAGAAATTTTTTTGACAAACTAATTATGATTTGGCATGCTTCATTGCCATAGCGACGGCTTGTGCACAATCTTGAACGCCGTTTTCCGGTACTCCATTGAATGTACTATGACATGTGATATTGATTGTGCGTGCACAAGTCGTCACATGGATCGAAATCAGGAGAAGTTTGCATCAGAACAAGTGTGTTTTAAACATAAAAATGTTAATTGAGAATGTTTTGTTGTCATAGCAACGGCTTGTGCACAATCTTGAACGCTGTTTTCCGGTCCTCCATTGATTGTGCTATGACATGTGATGTTGATTGCGCGTGGATAAGCCGTCACACGAATCGAAATCAGGAGGAGTTTGCATCGGAACAAGTGTGTTTTGAACATTAAAGGTTAATTGAGCATGTTTTGTTTTCGCTGTTTTCCGTTACCTCATCGACTGTGCTATGTCATGTGATGTCGATTGTCGTGCACAAGCCGTTACATGAATGGAAATCAGGAGGAGTTTCCATCCAATTAGAGATTTCTTTAACAAACAAATCATGATTTGACATGTTTTGTTGGATTAGCAACAGCTTGTTCACAAACCTGAACGCTGATTTCCGGTACTCCATCAACTGTGCTGTGATAGGTGATGTTGATTTTGCGTACACAAGCCGTCACACGGATCGCAATCAGAGGAGTTTCCATCCAAATAGAGGTTTCTTCCACAAACAAATTATGATTTAGGATGCTTTTTTGCCATAGCAACGGCTTGTGCACGATCTTGAACGCCGTTTTCCGGTACTCCATTGACTGTACTGTGAGATGTGATGTTGATTATGCGTGCACAAGCCGTCACACGGATCGAAAACAGGAGGAGTTTCCACTCAAGTAGAGATTTTTTCGACAAAGGATTTATAATTTAGGATGCTTTGCTGCCATAGCAACGGCTTGTGCACGATCTTGAACGCTGTTTCCGATGCTCAATCAACTGTGATATGACATGTGTAGGAATTCCTCAGCAAAAGCACAAATCAAAAGCTAATTTAATATATATTTACACAATTCTTAATTAATTACAACAAAACCTTATTCAAATAGAATCGTTAGAGAGAAAAACACTCAATCTATCTACAGTTTTGTAGGCCTAGACCTTACTTGTCTTTACAACTAATCAAACTCAAATGCACATGTGAAATTGTGGACGGCGGAGCATGACGCTCCTAAAGGATTTAGTATAATGGGTAGTGTTTGGGTACCAAATCACTACAGATTACCCCCACCAAAAGAAAAAGAAAAGCGCGTAAGCAGATGGAAAAAAAAACAAACACTGACTTGCGACTAGCTTCGCAATAAGCACACACACATTATACAGAAGAACTGTATAGGCTACTGTGAAAACTAATGATTGCAAGGCATTTAATCATTATATCGCGAAGGGTGATGACATGTCGGTCTGAGGTTGAATCGGCGATTTTGCCGCAGGTTCACGCTAAGGTCACTCGCATTCGGATTGACACAATCAGGTAGCGGAGATAAAATACAAGCCGGCTTAACATTATTAATAGAAACTGATTGAAGTTTATCTCGGCGAATCACAGAAAAAGTTTTATCAGTTCTCGAACGTACTTCAAAGGGGCCATCATAAGTTGGTGTGAGATTAGACTTGATGGGATCATTTTTAATGAAAACATGTGTGCAAGTTTGAAGTGAACGTGGCAAATGAACTTCAGGGTTTTGAGCAACTCTGGTTTCAGAAGTTCGGCATTCACGTGCAAACTGTCGCATTTTTGCAACCATGTCATCACGAAAAACATGTTCCGAAGGCGTTATGTCGACGCATAAATCGCCTGGTAAACGCAAGCTTTGTCCATACACCAGTTCAGCACTGCAACAGTTCAAATCTTCTTTATACATGGAATTTAAGGAAAGGATAATAAATGGGAGATGTTATGTCCAATGATTTTTATCTAGTTTAGCAGTAAGAGCAGTTTTAATACTGCGAATCATACGTTCAGCTAGGCCATTAGACTGCGGGTAACGAACACTGCTAATGCGATGGTTAGCGCCTATAAACTGACAATAATCACGAAACATAGCAGATGTAAATTGACAACCAGAGTCAGTGTGAATTACTGAGCATGCACCGAAGGTTTGAAGATGCTTATTGAATGCACAGATAACAGAATTAGTAGTTTGGTCAGGCATAGGGTATGCTTCTACCCAACGACTAAAACGATCAACACATACAAGCAAATGGGTATAAGTTTGTGAAGGAGGAAAAGGTCCACATATATCCACATGTATGGTGTGGAAACGTTCATTAGGCACAGGAATCGGTGTTAAAGGAGAAACAATATGACGAGTTACTTTTGACCGTTGGCATCCGATACAAGTTTTTACATAATCACGAATTTTCTTTTTCATAGACGGAAAAACATAGCGACTTTGAATAAGCCGACGCGTAGCTCTTATGCCAACATGGGTCATGCTATGATAATGCTTGATTAACCGTGATTGCAGGGATGGAGGAACAAGCGGTCTATTTGTTCCTGTGCTACAATCAATCAATATTGTTTTGCTTGAATTGGGAAGAGAAAGATATTTCAGTTGAATATTTGAATTTGAAGGAATATCTTGGTGAACTTGATACCGCTGCTGTGCTTTGACAAGTTCTTCAAGCGTAAAGGGAGGTTTCTCTGCCCAAAAAAGATTTTGAATAATAACTCGTGATAAGCAATCGGCTACAACATTGAGATGGCCTGGCAAGTGTCGAATATCACAATCAAATTGAGAAAAATAGCTAAGTTGCCGCACTTGACGCGGAGTGTGGTTTTCAGATGGTTTGCAAAAGCTGTTTACCAAGCTTTTATTATCTGTGAAAATAATAAAATGTTTTCAATAATAAAATGTTTAAAATGTTTAAAATAATAAAATAATAAAATAATAAAATGTTTATGTTTCAAATAATAAAATGTTTAACCCAGCCTCTAAGGTTGTTCAAATCAGAGCAGCCTTGGTGCCGGTCCCAAGCCCGGATAAATGGGGAGGGTTGCGACAGGAAGGGCATCCGGCATAAAACCTAGCCAAATGTTTTCAATGCGCGTCGTATCTGACTTCATACCGGATCGGTCGAGGCCCGGGATAACAACGACCGTTACCAGTGACTGGGCACCAAGGGCCACTGGCGGACAGGCTACTTGGATGCAAAGAAGAGGTGGAAAGCAATGGAGAAGAAAGAAGGAGAGAAATGAAGAGAGGAAGAAAGCTAAGAAGATCAAGCTGAAGGTTGCAACATTAAACGTTGGAACCATGACCGGTAAAGGAAGAGAAGTGGCGGACCTTATGGAGCGAAGAGGGGTGGACATACTGTGTGTGCAGGAAACTCGCTGGAAGGGGAAGAAAGCAAAATGCATAGGTGGAGGATATAAAATGTGGTACTGTGGAAGTGAAAATAAAAAGAATGGCGTGGGAATCATATTGAAAAAGGAGCATCTGGACAGGGTAGTGGAGTTGTGGAGAGTAACAGACAGGATAATATGCTTGAAGATGGAAGTTGATGGTGTTATGTTGAATGTTATCAGTGCGTATGCGCCACAGGTGGGGTGCATACGTGAAGAAAAGGAAGCATTTTGGCTGGATCTAGATGAGACAGTGGAAAAGATACCAAAGAATGAAAGAATTGTGGTGGGAGCAGACTTGAATGGGCACGTAGGAGAAGGGAATAACGGTGATGAAGAATGCATGGGCAGACATGGATTGGGGAAGAGAAATAACGAAGGACAAGCAGTGGTGGATTTTGCTAAGAGAATGGAACTAGCGATCACTAACACCTACTTTGTAAAGAAACCAGCACACAGAGTCACCTACAACAGTGGCGGACGCAGTTCGCAGGTGGATTACATTATGGTAAGAAGAAGAAGAATCAAGGAGGTGGTGGATACAAAGGTTATTGTCAATGAAAGTGTAGCAAAAGAGCACAGATTAGTAGTAAGTGCAATAATCATCTGGACGAAGTGGAGGAAAGCACCAAAACCAGTGAAGAGAATAAAATGGTGGAAGCTGAAAGACTTCAAAGTGAAGAATAAATTTAAAATGGAAGTGATTAAAAGCGGAATACTTGGTGGAAAGGAAGACTGGCAAAGAGTAGCTGAGGTGATACGGAGCGTTGCCAGAATGGAATTGGGTGAAACATCAGGAAAAATTAGCACGGCAGGTAGACCGGAGACGTGGTGGTGGAACCAGGAAGTCCAGGAGAAACTGAAGGATAAGAGAAATGCTAAAAAGGTATGGGATACCATCAGAGATGATGCAAGCAAGTTGGCCTATAAAACTGCAAGAAAACAAGCTAAGAGAGAAGTGGCAAAGGCAAGAAACAAGGCATACGAAGAACTGTACGAAAAACTGGAAACAAAGGAGGGGGAAAATGAGTTGTTTAAGATAGCAAAGCAGAGAAACAGACAAAGCAAGGATGTACAACAAGTAAGAGTAATCAAGAGTAACACTGGAGAGATACTGATGGAAGAAGAGAAAGTGAAACAGAGATGGAAGGAATATTTTGACGACCTACTCAACCAGGAAAACCCTAGAGAGAGAAGAGAAATGAAAACAGAAGAGACAAAAAGGGACGTGGAAGATATATCTGTAGAAGAAATCAGGACTGGGTTGAGGAAGATGAAGAAGGGAAAGGCGCAAGGACCTGATGACATACCAGTGGAAGTATGGATCGCTTTAGGGAATAAAGGTGTGGAGTTTCTAGTGAACTTTTTTAATAGACTCCTACGAGGGGAGAAGATGCCAGATGAATGGAGGAAGAGCGTCCTTGTACCTTTGTACAAAGGCAAAGGAGACATCAAAGAATGTGGAAACTACCGAGGAATCAAGTTGATGAGTCACTCTATGAAACTGTGGGAGAGGGTAATAGAAGCAAGGATAAGAAAGGAGGTGATGATTGGTGAGCAACAATTTGGGTTCATGCCAGGAAGAAGTACCACCGATGCAATCTTCTGTTTGAGGATGCTGTTGGAAAAGTGGAATGAAGGGCAGAAGGCGGTGCACTGTGCCTTTATTGACTTGGAGAAGGCATACGACAGGGTACCCAGAGAGGAACTGTGGGAATGCTTGAGGTTAGCTGAAACATCAGAGTGCTATGTAACGATTATTAAGGACATGTATGACGGAGCGACAACAACTGTGAGAAGTGCAGCAGGGTTGACTGAGGAATTCAAGGTAGGTGTTGGACTTCACCAAGGCTCAGCACTCAGCCCATTCCTTTTTGCCATCATCATGGACAAGCTGACGGAGGACATCAGGAAGGACGCACCATGGGATATGCTGTTTGCAGACGACATAGTGCTGTCTAGGCAAAATTGCAGGGAGCTAGAGGATGATCTGGAGATGTGGAGAAATGCGCTGGAGAGAAGAGGCCTAAAAGTGAGCCGAAGCAAGACCGAGTATTTGAAGGTTGGGGATGTGGATGATGGAGAAGAGTTGAAGCTGCAAGGAGAAAAGCTAAAGAGAGCAAAAAATTTCAAATATCTGGGTTCAACAATTAGTAGCGATGGACGATGTGAGGAAGAAGTGAGGAGAAGGATCCAAGCAGGCTGGATAAATTGGAAGAAGGTGTCTGGAGTTCTGTGCGACAGGAAATTATCAGCAAGAGTTAAGGGTAAAATGTACAAGAGTGTTGTCAGACCAGCCATGCTTTATGGAATGGAAACGGTGGCAATGACGGAAAGACAGGTAGGAAAAATGGAAGTTGCAGAGTTGAAAATGGTGAGATGGGCACTGGGAGTGACAAGAAAGGACAAAATAAGAAACGAATACGTGAGAGGGACTGCCAAGATCGCAAAGCTAGGAGACAAACTTCGTAATGCAAGGCTACGCTGGTATGGCCACGTGAAAAGGAGAGAAGAAGGCTACGTGGGAAAAACGATGATGGAGATGGCGGTGCCAGGTAGAAGGAAAAGAGGAAGGCCAAGGAGAAGGTGGATGGATTTGGCAAGAGAAGACATGGAAAGGGTTGGAGCTAAGGAAGGAGACGAAGTCGACCGGGAGAAGTGGAAAATACTTTCGCGCTGTGGCGACCCCGAATAGGGAGAAGCCGAAAGAAGAAGAAGAAGAAGAAGAAGAAAATAATAAAATGTTTGTCTAATAACATATGCTCAAAATATTTGACGCTGTTATAGACACTAAGCAGTTCGAGATCATAGGTAGAATATCTTCGTTGAGCATCTTGCAGACTTCTGGAAAAATATCCCAGGACTTCAGTTTTCTTATCATAAACCTGCTCCAAACAAGCACCAAGTGAAACATTACTCGCATCACATTTAAGTTGCAATACTGCACCCTCTTTTGGGTGAGCCAGATATGTTATATCAACAACTTTACGTTTGATTGCAATAAAGGCTTCATTCGCCTTGTCAGTCCATTGGAGCCGATCATTATTTTTTACACGACCCTTTAAAAAGAAGTTTAGTGGATCCAAAATAAATGCTGCATTTTTAATAAATCTGCGTTGATAAGCAATCAACCCTAAAAAACGTCTGAGTTCTTTGATAGTAGTAGATTGCGGAAAGTTTTTGATAGCAGAGATTTTGTCCGGTAAGGGCAGTATGCCATCAGCCGAAAGTCTGTAACCAAGTACATCAATTTTATTTACACCTAAAATACACTTTTTAATATTCAGGGTCAATCCATAAGCATTAAGTCTGTTAGCAATGTCATGCAAATGACGTTTGTGTGCATTCAAAGTTTTGGAAAAAATAAAAATGTCATCTACGAATGCAAAACAATAGCTATCAGTACCAATTAAAACATTGTTAATAAAGTGCTGAAAGGAGCTTGAAGCGTAAGTCAGGCCAAAAGGCATTTTGTTGAATTCAAAATTACCTCTGTGCGTACAGAAGGCTGTATATTTGCGGTCAGTAGCTCTGACATCAAGCTGACAAAAGGCTGATTTTAAATCAAGGCACGAAAATACAGTGCAACCATTTATATAAGCAGTAAAGTCTTGTAAACGAGGCAATGGATAATTTATTTTTGTAGTTTTTTGGTTAATTGCCCGATAATCAATAACTAATCTATAAGAGTCATCTTTCTTTTTAACAAGATGTACAGGACTAGCCCAAGGGCTAGTGGATGATCGGATAATATTTAGTCGAAGCAGTTCATCTATCTGCGAATTGAGTTCTTTTGTTTTTTCCGGATTGAGCCTCCTGGGTCTAAATGCAATAGGCGAACCAGATACGTCAAGTTGATGTTCAAATGGATGTATTTTGACACTGCTACGTATTTCACCAGAAATTAGATCCGGAAACAAAGCAAGAATATTATCAAGTGAATGGCTGTCATAATCAATCTCTTGTAAGTCAGGTATGTGCTTTCCAGTTAAAACAGTATCAGCAATGCTCACTTTCAACTGATTAGTATCTATAGTAATTTGATACTTCTTTAAAAAGTCAAGTCCAAGAATAGGGTGGTAAATGTTAGCTAGAATGAATGTATGCACAAATTGTTTACTTGGAAAATCATCAAAACGCAAGGTTAAATCAATACTGCCTGCTTGCTGTAAAGGATGGCCGTCTGCTGAAAGGAGTTCACACGAAATGTTGTTGTTTTGAAGGGATGGAAACATATCGATAGGAACAATCGATTTTGGACTTGCCGTGTCAATAATAAAATCAATGCCATTGTGACTGTCATACAGGCGAATAAATTGTGAATTGGTCACCGACACGTCCACTGTACCTATGTGAAAAGAAGGCACAGTATTCACATTGACGTGCCGGGCTGCGTGTTTAAAGAACCAGAAAAATACTTACAACCAGGAGCACAAGAGTGAGGGGAATTAGGGTAATAGGTGTGATAGAAGCATTTACCATTGATAATAGAATTACGAGAAGTTTTTGAAGATGTTGAAGGATGTTTAGCGGATTGGGAATAATCAGGAAAGGTATGACGGTTAGGAGACGGAGAGAAAAATGTAGAAGGAGTAGGTTTGTAGTGATTAGGCTTTAGTGTTAAAGATTCTACCTGCAGAGACAGTTTCTCAACCTGAGCAGCCAATTTGCAGACCACTGGAAAAAGAGTATCAGGAGAATCATTATGTCGTTGTAAGGCTGAATATTGTCGATCATTCAAAACAAGAGCATCCGCTTTGCTGGCAATATCATCTAAGGATTCACTCACAAATGGAGATAAAATTTGTCGAATAGTGGAAGGCATGCGTTCCATGAATGCTTGGAGCAAAAGTGCTTTTGCAGTTTCATTGACAAGATCATCTTGCTTTAGCAAAAGCCTTAAGTGTGAAAGCAATTCTGAAGGTTTTCTGTCTCCCAACGGTGGTGCAGAGTGCAAATTTTGAATTCTTTGCAATGGAGATAAATCGAATGCTTGCAATAATGCGGATTTTAAAGATTGGTGAGAAGGAGGGTGGCGAGATAAAGCAGAAACCTTCTGCAGTTGATAATCGTTTAAGCAGTTAATTAGTTCAAAATATAATTGCTGGTCATCTAGGTTGCTGTTGTGATATTTTGCTTCAAATCGGGTAAACCATAGGGAAACATCATCAGTAGAAAATTTTAAGCATGGTTGAGAATGATAAAAAACATGGAAAACACTTGTACCTACTGCAACAGTAGTGGAAGGTCTTTGAAAAGTAGTCGGAGTGGCCACAGATGTTTGATGACAAGGTGATGAAGAGCTTGGTTGAAGAAAGTTGTCTCTCACTGATGGCAGCTTAGAATTCACTGTTCTATTGCGAAGACCATAAATTGGAGATTGCATGTTGTAGGCTAGTCGGGGTCACCACTTGTAGGAATTCCTCAGCAAAAGCACAAATCAAAAGCTAATTTAATATATATTTACACAATTCTTAATTAATTACAACAAAACCTTATTCAAATAGAATCGTTAGAGAGAAAAACACTCAATCTATCTACAGTTTTGTAGGCCTAGACCTTACTTGTCTTTACAACTAATCAAACTCAAATGCACATGTGAAATTGTGGACGGCGGAGCATGACGCTCCTAAAGGATTTAGTATAATGGGTAGTGTTTGGGTACCAAATCACTACACATGTGATGTTGATTGTGCATGCACAAGCAGTTACACGGATCAAAATCAGGAGAAGTTTGCATCTGGACAAGAGTGTTTTGAACATTAAAATGTTAATTTAACCTGTTTTGTTGCCATAGCGACGTTTTGTGCACAATATTGAACGCCGTTTTTCGGTACCCCATCGACTGTACTATGGGATGTGATGCTGATTGTGAATGCACAAGCTGTCACGTGAGTTCATTTCAGAAATGTTTTTTATTTGGAAGAACAATATTTGACCTAGTATTGATTTAGCATGTTTTGTTGTCATAACAACAGTTTGCGCGTTTGTCATCAATATAGGTGATTTAACTCAAACAATTGTTTGCTCTCTCAATGAATTTTGAATTTGTAGAGCTTTGTTTAATTGGGTAAACGTTAATTTGTTTATGGTCTTGATTTAGGCCATTTTTCTGCAAAGCATTTTGTCAGAGCTTCTTTCTGCGGTCTCGAATAGTCCGCGAACTGTCCGCAGACTATTTCAGTCCGCGATTTTGTCGGTAGTTATAAATAGGCATAGTAGGCATAGTACTGGCATGGGTGATTATAAATAGGATAGTACAGGCATAGTAGGCACAGTACAGGCATAGTAAACATAGTGATGATAACTAGAGCTTTTAATGTGAAATCTCATTGCACCCCCACAATGCTTAAATCTAAACTCATAAAAGTAATTTTTTGAAAGGAAAGAGGTAAGGCTTCTTTATACTAGTGAGACTGGTTTTAGGTCGCACACCTCCCCTACTATCTTTGTACCGGTACTATGTCTACTATGCCTGTACTATGCCTACTATGGCTATTTATAACCACCTCGATTTTGTTAGCTCTGATTGAAGCTGGGAATGTTAAAGTTGTTTGGCGAGACGTCAACTACTGCCGGAACCACGTATCAAAATATAGGAAATATGAGAAAAATATCATTTAGGTTAAATTACATTGAAGTTCATATGAATACTAGCATCAATCCACAGAAATATTGAACAATAATGAGAATAAAACGCTACATACGTCTTGCACTAGTACCACAGGGAACTAACGAAATCGCGGACTGAAATAGTCTGCGGACTGTCCGCGGACTATTTCGAGTCCGTGGAAAAAAGGCCTAAATCAATAGCATCAACGTAATGAAGTTAACCCAATCAAACAAAGTTAAACAAAATCAAAATTCATTGAAAAACCAAACAACTGCTCAAATGAAGCGACCTATATGTACGACAACTTGCGCAAACTGTTGCTATGACAACAAAGAATGCTAAATCAATACTGCATAAAATATTGCTCATTTAGATGAAAAAATTTGAATTAAATTCATGTGACGACTTGTGCACACACAATCAATGTCACATGTCATAGCACAGTCAATGGAGTACCGGAAAACAGCGTTCAAGATCGTGCACAAGCCGTTGCTATGGTAGCAAAACACCCTAAATTATAATTTGGTTTGTCAATGAAATCCCTATTTGGATGCACACTCCTCCTGATTTCGATCCACGTGACGGCAGTATTTTCAGTTTTCTACTGCCACATTGATTGCGGTCCGTGAAACTTCAATTGAAAATGCTATTGCACAAATTTGTCCCATTTGGAAACTTTTTAACTGTTGGAATCATTTTTTAAATGACCTAAAATTTTGGCTGCACCGCCACAATGCTAAAAGTGGCGATCTTTTAGTTTATCGAAATCACATCTGGTTGCTTCTTAACTGCGCTTCATGTGAAAAATTCAATGATTTAAAAAGACAACTTAAAGATATATGGACAAGAGCATTTTACGATTACTATAAAACTCACTTAAAAAACTCAATAATTAAACGATCCGGTCGATCGCTGCTTAAAAAGGCAAATATTTACAGTAGAAGTAGTGGAGCAACCACAAACCCAGCAGAAAGTTTTAATGCTCAATTAAAAAGAGCGATTGGGCATTCAGAAACGAAGTTACATGATTTTATGCTGACTGTTTATTTTTTGCAAAACTTTGAACTCCGTGAAATGTTACGTGGATACTGTGGCATGGGCGACTGGCATGTGGTGGATCCCTAACTTGCACGTAATATCGTAGATGTTGAATTTCCATCGGATGCTGTTGATCCGGATGAAATTGCTGAATATGTTAAAAATGAGAAGAAAAAGTTGCCTTCTGAAGTAAAAGAAGAATCGTACTCTGTGGAGGGAATGGCAAAATATTTTTGCTCGCAACAGCGAGTCAGTCTGGATACAGCTATGCATTGCTTCTTTGTAAGAGGACTAAACAATCGACTGTATACAGTCCAACTGTATCCAGAAAAATGCTCCTGCGGCTCTTCAAAGTCATGTAAGCACATTGAAGCCTGTACTATCGCTGTTGGAAAGCCCACTAACAAGCGAAAAGATATGTTTAATTTGAGCGTTTTGAAACGAAATGCTCGAGGAAAAAACAAAGCAGGCAGAAAATTTCCTTGAAGTCACTTCGAATTTCAATACACCCCTGCTGCTGATTCTCACGATGTGTCAGAAAGTAAACATCCATTTCCTTTATTTATGTCAACGCTGAAGAAAAATCAATCACCAGTAATCACTTCAGAAAACAAGCCATCATCAAGCACTGTTGAAAATACCGATGAATTAACTTCTGTAGACCCTCCCCCCCCCCGGACAGGATTTCAAATTCCAATTGATATAACCGATAGCAGTAAACCAATATGCATTGTTGGTGGATATGCTGTGAAAAACAACGATCTGTTTACTTTGCTGCCCCAGAAATGGGTAAATGATATAATAATTGACTCATTTTTGCTAAAATGCAGTTACTTCGAGTCCTTAAGTTCAAACTACGTAAAAGTTTTGAGCTACAGCACTCATTTTGTGGAATGGTTGAAATGCGGATGTATCAATCCATCTATGTTTTGGAGTTGGATTTATCAACAAAAACCTATAAATCACGATGTTTGGATTATACCTTTAAACATAAACAATTCGCACTGGGTAGTGACCATTGTTGTTTTAAAACTAAAATTGATTGTATATTTGGATTCTCTTCACGGAATAAACCGCAATCTGTTGAGAACTATTCTAAATCATGACAAGTTGCAGCACGTTTCTTATTACACGTCAATGTTTGAGGAAAAAGATTGGGACATCAGTGCACCTACAGACCTGAACCTTCAAAAGAACAGTTATGATTGTGGAATGTATGTTTGCATGTACAGTTTTATGCAACGGTTGCTTCTTTGATTGCAACAATTTGAATTCAAAACCAGTAACAAATTGGATCGCAATTAATATAATATCCGAGCCGGAGGAAAAATTAAAACATGAAAAACTTGATTCCAAGCAACGGGATTCAAGTTTTCCAACAAGGAAATGGAGCGAGAATTTTGTGGTAAATCGCAAAAGTGCGAGAGGGTTTATATCACCTAAAAACTTTTTAAAAGCTGTCTTTTCCTCTTTATTTATTGGAAGATATTCCTTATGTGCAATTCAAAGCAGCTGCAAGAAACCAAGTAATAAACAAATGATTTTTTGCAATGGAGACTGCAGAGACTGGTACCATAAAAAATGTTTGTCGATATCATCATCAGATAAAACATCGGATTCATGTACTTCATGTACTTGTCCACGTTGCAGTTAATGCTATAAATCTACTTGTATATTTTCTGCTTTTGTGATAACTAAGCAACCTCTTCCTATTACTCAGAACGTCCGGAGGCTGGGACAAATTATTTAAAAAGTGCCTTCTAGTTTTTGCAACAAGCTACCAATTTCCGGTACTCCATCGACTGTGCTATAACATGTGATGTTAACTGTGCGCGCACAAGCCGTCACATGGATCGAAATCAGGAGGAGTGTGCATCCAAATAGGGATTTCTTTGGCAAACGAACGATAGTTTAGAATGTTTTGTTGCCATAGCAACGGCTTGTGCACGATCTTGAACGCTGTTTTCCGGTACTCCATAGACTGTACTACGACATGTGACATTGATGGTGCGTGCACAAGCCGTCACATGGATCGAAATCAACTCAATTCCGCAATCGCAAATTCCGCAAAACTGCAAGAGGTGTTCCGCAACCGCAAATCCGCAAGTTTGCGATAGGTTTGCGGTGACTTTTCGCACTTCCGCAACCGCAAATGCACATTGCACTTCCGCAAACTTAGACCACATTATTTATTGTTATTTTGTCTTCGTGATGACCTTTTTTATTTTTGAAGATCAAATTTTGCCATCGACCAGACGTTGACCTCCAAATAAAAAAAAAAAAAAGGTCATCAACTCCCGTACGTTAACTTCCAACCCAGAAAAGAAGAGTGTCCACTTTTTCCAAGCGGTGTTGCCGCGGATCAGGCAACACTGCCTATTGCTTTGCGGTAGGAAATTAGGTTCGCAAATCCGCAACTAGAAACTTGAGTCCGCAATTTGCGGATTTGCGGACCGATTTGCGGAAGTGCCCACCTCTGGAAATCAGGAGGAGCTTACATCTCGACAAGTGTGTTTTAAACATAAAAATGTCAATCGAGTATGTTTTGTTGCCATAGCAACGGCTTGTGCACGATCTTGAACGCTGTTTTCCGGTACTCCATTGACAGTGCTATGACATGTGACATTGATTGTGTGTGCACAAGTCGTCACATGAATTTAATTCAAATTTTTTCATCTAAATGAGCAATATTTTATGCAGTTAAATACAGCAGGCATTCCTCGTATTTCGACTGTTTATAGTGCGCTTGTCTCCAATAAATAATGTCTTATGTATCTCACGACACTTTTTACTTGCCCACTCCCGTATCTGTGATGCAACAATGTTTTCGTTATTACGTGATTGCCTGCCCTGTTGATGAATAATTTTTAGTGGTTAGTAATACAGATTGTCTTTATATTTTTATGTTGTACAGTTAATATGTTACACTACTAACATCTACCGTTTTCTGAAGAAGCTCCCCGGTAACTAAGGGGAGCGAAACGTTAAATTTGAAGAATAAATTGTCGAAAGAACGAATTGATCTGGTTGAAATATTTTATGCAGTATTGATTTAGCATTCTTTGTTGTCATAGCAACAGTTTGCGCAAGTTGTCATACATATAGGTCGTTTCATTTGAGCAGTTGTTTGGTTTTTCAATGAATTTTGATTTTGTTTAACTTTGTTTGATTGGGTTAACTTCATTATGTTGATGCTATTGATTTAGGCCAGGGGTCACCAAACTTTTTTTTCAACGGGCCGGATGACAATGTGGACCTATGGTCGCGGGCCAGATTTGAACGAAATATTATAGAACGGTTGTGCAATTTTACTGACTTAAATATTGAACGAATCTAAGAAATCGATAAAACGAAACGAAAACAACAAAGCAAAATTTAATAAACGATTAGTGCGATTTATGAAATTGTTCTTTGTTCTTTATGATATCTTCTATGTTCGGTTTGGTGTGGCTGCACTGAACCAATAGAATTGCCTTTAAATGTTCATCAGTTAATCGCGTTCGATATTCCGATTTGACGTTTTTCATTTTTGAAAATGTTTGTTCAGAAACGTAAGTTGTTCCGAACATAGATGCCATACTAGAAGCAAATTTCTTCAGCTTTAGAAATCCATCATTAGGTAAGCAACGGTAAAACACAAGAAGCTTCCCTTCTCTATGCTTCTCTTTCAACAATCCATTTGCTTGCAAATCAATGAGCTCCAATTGCAACTCCGATGGCATATCACTAGGATTGCAGCTGAAAGGATTCTGAAACAGAAGAACGTCGTCCTCAAGATCAGAAAATTCAAGGTTAACTTCTTCTGCGCTAGCAGGGCAGAATTGTTTGAGGCAGGAAAAAAGCGATAAGTTTCTGACTTCCAATTGAGACTCAAACAATACTATATTTCTTCGAAATCCGTTGACGATTCTATAGAGGTCACAAATAAGGTTTTCTTTTCCTTGAAGCTTTAAATTCAAATGATTTATGTGGGATGTTATGTCCACCCAAAATGACAATTTTGACACGCACACAGGATTTGATAAGATTGGGTCTGCTTTATTCTTATCCGTAAGAAAATGGTTTATTTCTTTTCGAAGATTACAAAAGCAAAGTAAGACTTTACCACAACTGAGCCATCTAACTGCTGTGTGATAAGGTAAGTCAGAATACTCAGCATCGATTTCTTTAAGAAAACTCTGGAATTGGTGGTGAATTAATGCGTGACTCCGAATGAAGTTCACCGCCCAAACGACTGGTTTCATTACGCAAGAAATATCCAAATGTTTCGAACAGAGTGCTTGCTGATGTATAATGCACTGCAAAAAAAGAGCTTTTCTGAGATGAAGATCTTCCAACTTAGACATGATCCGCCCGACCAAATCCTTTTTCTATCCAGCCATGTTTTTTCCTCCATCAACTGTAATACACTGAAGGTTGTTCCAATGAAGGCAATAACATTGCAAAGTTTTCTCTACTTCAAGAAAAAGGTCTTCACCAGTTGTTGTTCCATGCATGCTACAAACCGATGCCAACTGTTTAGTGATTTCAAAATTCAAATTGACACCACGAATAAATATTAGAAGTTGTGAGGCACTTGTGAG
Source organism: Trididemnum clinides (assembly GCA_963675345.1). NCBI lineage: Eukaryota > Metazoa > Chordata > Ascidiacea > Aplousobranchia > Didemnidae > Trididemnum > Trididemnum clinides. The sequence continues at coordinate 4,991,145 of OY776287.1, read as the reverse complement.
ATCAGTAGACTCATCCATAGCTAAAGAATACAAAAAAAAATTCTCAGCTTTCTGTTGTAGCTGTGCTACAATGTTTTCTCCAAGTTCCTCCGTTCTTCGCGCAACTGAACTGGCTGAAAGACTTATACTTGCAAACAAATTGGAATTCTGAGGACACAATTCGTTCACAGTTTCCATTAAGCACTCTTTAATGTAATTGCCATCAGTGAACGGTTTTCCCCGTTCTACTATTTTCTGAACGATTTTATAATTCGTTCGAGTTATCGATTCATTTTCAGTAAATTTTTTTACGAACAAACTTCTTTGACCCTGCAAATTCAGTTTCATAGACTGAAATTTTTCAGTGCGTAGCTTATCCGAAAGCTTTGAATATTTAGATTGGTGCTTTGTTTCATAGTGACGCCGAAGATTATACTCTTTTAAAACAGCAATTCTTTCGCTACATATCAAACAATTTGCAGTGTTGTTGTCTGCTTTCACAAAGAAATATTTTTCCCCACTTTTCATTAAACACGCGACACTCACTATCTACTTTTCTTTTCTTGGCAGCCATTGAAACACTCAGCAAACTAAAAATGTTTTGTTACAGCTTTAACCAACAAAAAATAATTGAATGAATGAGTTTGTGATGTTATAAGAATCAGTTGCATGCTCACTCACTCACTTAAATTCTATCAGTCTCTACTATGACGTCACAAAGCTATTCTCAAGCTCACTGTTAATTTGCAGCCAGCAAAATTATCTACAATAATCTGTGTTTGGCAATAGTTTTAAGCGATAATTCTGCGACGAAAAACAATGCAAAGTAAAAATAAAAGTTATTGTTTTTTTTATAATTCTTTTAGTGTTTTGGACAACATGAAGCGGGCCGGATAAAATCACCTCGCGGGCCGGATCCGGCCCGCGGGCCGTAGTTTGGTGACCACTGATTTACGCGGACCAGGGTTGCCAGGTGGGATCCTAGGATACCAAATAGACACCAATTTGGTATCCAAGCTGCTTGTTTGGTATCCACTTTTTTTATTTGGTATCCAGCAAAAATTTGGTATCCGCTGCGAATAGATTTGGTATCCAACTACAAGTTTGGTATCCTCGGTAAACAGCAACTTTTTATCGAAAAAATTAATGTTTTGAAATTTTTAATGTTCTAAAATTGTTGTTAAACAAGAATCCTCATTAGTGTCCGTTTTTGTGATTTTTTGCTTGATTGGGCACTGACTACTTTGCTTTTCTAATTGCATAATAAATGTACCTACAGTGCATATCACGTGACTAGTCCAGATCTCTACGATTCATGGTAGGAAAAGCAGGAATATCAGCATAGGCCTAATCATAAGCACTAGTGGCTTGTTGCCAGCAGCACAGAGCTACAAAAGCGGTAGTATACTGATGCAGGCTAATGTCTAATCTGTATTGCAGATGTGTACCTGTATCTGTCTTTTGAAATATATAATTTGTGTAACCTAGGTCGGTAGGCGTATGCTTGTAGAGTTGTACCAGTGTACATTCATTCTGTAACCTCATAAGATATAGGTCATGCCGAAGTGGAAAGAGTCATTCACAGCAGGGAGGAAGTACCGCCCTGAATGGGAAAAGATGTATCCATGGATTAAAAAATGCAAATCAGACAATGACAAGACTTTTTGCAATATCTGTAAAAAGGAACTACAGCCAAGAAAAGCCACCATTCAAAAGCATAGTACTAGTAAGGATTATCCATATAAATCAAAGCCTTTCGGATCAAACAATAAAATTGTTTTTGTTCCACAGACTGCAGAATTGTCAAATCAAACTAAACAGGCTATGCAGTTGGCTGTGGCAACATGTTATCATAATTCAATAGCATCCATAGACCACTTCGGAGAAATAACAAAAAAACTTGAAAAGGGAAGCAGTTGGAAAATATCAGGTTGCGTCGCACAAAGTGCTCACTGCTAATAAAATCTTTTGTGGCATCTTCTTTGAAAAATGGCACTGTAAGTCGGATTAAAGGAAAGAAGTTTTGCATTTAGCAAATGAATCCACTGATATCAGCTGTGAAAAGCACATCTGTATTTGTGTTAGATTTTTTGATGATACAACTGATCAAATAGGATCTTGCTCCTTGGGATTGATTCCCATTATGGATGCCACTGGTAAATCATTGTTTAATGCTATTAGTATGCTAGCTGGTGATTTTGGTATGATTTTAAGTGATTGCATTGGCTTTCCCAGTGCCAGTAATATGATTGGTGAACACAATTCAGTTTGGTGTCATATTCGTAATCTTTCACCTAAATGTGTCAAACTAAAATGCATTTGTCACAGGCTTGCATTGTGTGTTCAAAAGGGTATTGAAAAACTTTCATCAAAACTTGGGTTTTTGTTGACTGAAATTCCTTCTTGGTTTAAAAAAAGCACAGTGCAAAGGATGCAATTCAAAAGTTTGTTTCAACTTACAAATGATGAGGATGAATCTGCAGGAAATGTTTTGTTTCCAAAGCTGTCCCAAACTAGTAAGTAGCAAATTAATGCTGAACTGGAAATAGTGGAAGGCATATTTTGCTTGGGCCAGTCAAAGTGGAAGTCAAGATGTTCGATACAAAGCTTGTATAATATCTGACATGCTACATGATAACATTGCATACTTATATTTTCAGTTTGCCATTTGTGTAGTCAGTGAGTTTAAAAGAATTAATGCATCATTTCAAGCTACTAATGCTGATTCAAAAGGCGAAGAACAGTATTGCAAAATTTTGTTTCATCCTTGGGCTGAGGAAATAAGTATCTTTGCAGGTTGCATTATTACCCAAGACGTAGTACAATTTTGGTTTCAAGTATGAAAATTTAAAGAGGCTGTTGGAAATTATGTATGTAGAGAACTTGCACAACATGCATTGACATGTCTGACCACACCAGCAAGCAATGCCGTTGTGGAGAGAATGTTTTCTCGTGTTTCGAATAACAAAAAAAAACTAGAAATCAATTGAAAGTAGGCATGCTTGATGCAATCATTAGAATAAAAACTGTATTACTCATGGATGACAAATGTTGTACAAACTTTAGGACGACACCACAAATGCTGCAAAAATTTAATGTTGGTATGTATAGCATTACTGAAACAGGCTTAGCAGGAGAAGCAGGCTCATCATTAGCATAAATATGTTCTGCAATATTGCCTATTTACTTGTGTTTATTATGTATAATGTACATGAGACTTATTTTGCATCATCAAAATGACTCTAAGTAGGCTGTGATTTGTTTGTACTAAGTCGCGCTTGATTTGTTTTATTTCTGGCAGTGTGACTTTGCTTTTGACTGTGCTTTGTTTTTTTCTCTCTTGTAAGTTGCCGTATGCTTTATTGATTTCTCGTTTTAAGCAATTGCTAGTGTGAGGTGTGTTGTTATCGTTGTTGTTTATGTTTTTATGACCAATAATAGGTGACCCTGTGCTTTCTTTTTTAGGTTTTTAAGGGTATAATAAATTAACGCTAATGCTCAATTTGTTTCGTATGGCTAAAAGAAACCACAAAAAATTTGGTATCTCACACTTTATTTTGGCATCCAACTGCTGAAAATTTGGTATCTGGCTACAAAAAAAACCTGGCAACCCTGACGCGGACTCGAAATAGTCCGCGGACAGTCTGCGATTTCGTTAGTTTCGTACCACAGCATCATTAACGTTTTGAATTTTACCTTTGCTGCTTGTGCTGTTAATTTTTCTGTTTGATGAACTGGATAATCACTGCTGTTAGTGCTTAGACCTACTAGTATACAGGTGTGTATAATTCTAATCTTGATATCTTTTTTAACTACAGGCTGAACAATTGCGTGATGTTACTACTGGCTCATTATATTGGTTTTAGTTTTGTGTTTTTTTTAATTTTTGACAAAAAGGTTAGTAATATATTTTCAAGGAAATTGTCTTGCTACAGAATTTTAATTGATGAAGTAAAAGCAGAATGGAATACAAGGTTTGTTTGGTGATACTTAAAAATGCAGTCTACTTAATTTTAGTTAGGGCCATTTGGGTAGATTTATAGTTTTTGACTGAATGTTAGATTGTTAAAGTGGTCGATCTCTTGGCAACCCATTGCATTACAATCAAGTGAAGCAGAGCAATGAAGTAATGCATTGCTATAAAAGAAAAATATTGTGACAACATTTAAAGCAATGATTCTCTACCTTTTTATTTTGGCTGACCTGCCCTTTGGTGCTGACGAAGCAGGTGCAAACCACTGTGAAGTTCTTAGTTATTTAGTATAACTTAAACTGCAGCCTAATGCTACATGCATGTATATTTGTATATAATGTATATCTCGAACTACAGCAATTGCAATGCACAGATGCATTACAAACGTAAACCTTTAACTGCAGTTAGGTGTCTGGCTCTTGCAAAATTGTAGTGTAAGTAAGATAACTTTGCTCTATAGCACTTCTCCTATGTTGAAAATATCCCCCAAGCCATGTGGCCATTGAATTTATTTAAGCAAACACATTTAATGCCATTTCTGCTGTTGCATATCAGAAGCAGATCTTGAAATACACTGTCATGTTTTGGAAATCACTATTTGCATGTCATCTTTGACATTAATGGTTATAAGCAGTGATGGGATTCAAAATTTTAAGAATAGGTTCTCTTTTGTATCAAACTCACTATCAACAGGTTCCCTCATTTTAGAAAGCTCATTTGCTGCTGTCGTCTAAGGTCTACAACAAAAAACAAGAACGGATTCACTGATTATCATGACACTCCAAGAACAGGTTTGCACGAACTTGTGTGAACCCCCTCATTCCCATCACTGGTTATAAGCCTTTGATTTAACATCAGCAAGAGCAAAAAATCCACTTTCATTCAGGTAAGGGGAGGAAAATGGAATAATAACACTTAATGCTTTTGTCAATGCATTTGTGTGCAACTTAACCACTGTCCACCAAAACTAAGAAAGTATAGCAGAGTTTTGAATGCGGCATGTTGTCATAATTTTTGTCTGAAACAGTAACTATGTTTATTTTCTGAAGAAAATGGATTTCAAGGGAAAACTAAACCCTTTGTTTCCAGACAAGAAAATACTGCTGGAATTCTTTTTTAAATCAGAGTAAATGTTCATTGATGTCCTGGTTTGTCAATGCTCTGAGACTGGCATCTTTGAATTTAGAAATATTTTTGAACACTGCAGCTTCTCCCTTGTCATACTAGCAGTGACCAGCACAGTGAGCCCACCTGCACACTTTTCTGCTTCGAAAACATGTTTTTTTCCAGGAAGGCATTTAAAAAACAGCCTGATCTCATCAGTGTTAAAAATATTTTCTGCTTTGTATTCTTTCAGAGGCAAAGATAATTTGCTTTTTTGCCAGTCTCAGTTTCTTGCTGATCCCCTGAATCTGCTTCCCCATGAAGCTTCTTGCACACGACCTCTTCTCTCACCTTCCATCTGTTAATCCAGTTCATGTCTAAGTTCTTGTAGTTTTCATACCCGATTTCTTTTGCAAATTTTTGGCCTTTCAGCAACAGCATCTTTCCACTGATTGGAATTTTCTGATTCCTTGCACATTTGAACCACTTTAGCAAATACTTATCTACGTCTTCAAAACTATATTTCTTGTTTTTTTGAGTTTTTCTTATCTGAACTGGCTCAAATGGAGTTTAAAGTTTTTCTTTTAATACCCATATCTTCAGCAAACCTTGTTTATTTTTGATCTCACAATTGCTGAGTTTTTAATAATTTCATACTTTTTTTTTAACAAGAGAGTCTTCATTCTTAAACAAAATCAATCCTGAGAAAAGTATTGTAGGCTACACCTAGTTCCACTGCAGCAAATGCTGTAAACGCTGTACTCCTGAGCCTGAGTACTGTACTGTATATTGTTGCATTCTAGTCAGGGGTTGTTGCGCTTGCATCATAAATAGCTTTGAAATTGCATGTGGAGGCTAGTTATGCACTTGAACTCACTGACAGCTGCAGGACTGAGTAAAACATCTGTTTAAATTGGCTGATGATTGACAAAGTAAATGAAACTTTCTTTCAAGGAGAAGCAAAATCAGTGACGAGTTATGCAAAATGACAAGTTAGCCGATGATGACTTAGGCAACTTGATTTGTACACAGACCATAGCAGTTTTGTTCAGGACTTTGAAAAATTAATGAGTTATGCAAAATGAGGAGTTGGCTGAAGTTGACTTAGACAAATTCTACCATATTTAAGACTTGAGAATACAGTACAGTGTAGAAGTGAGTTTAATATGTTGGTAGTTTTGTTGAAAGCAAACTTTAAAGCTAGGAATTTTAAATCATCTTGTAAAAGTTTCTTAACCCTTTGCAGTTGAGCAGCGAGTATAGCTCACCTTGACAAATTTAGTTGTTGCAGTTGTAAGGCAAGTACAGCTTGCCTTTTTCTGATAAAACTCTTAGTATAGTCATAAGTCGAACGTTTGCTGCCGATCACATAATCAGAGCAAGAGAAAAAGTTGAAATGGAATTCACTGTTATTTGTTTGAGTGCAAAGTTTACATATGCACATGGCAGTCTAATCCATAATACTTAAAATGAATAGAATGCAAAAAATGCAAAAAAACATGGAAGAAGTTTAGACATTGAAGGCATAGAACGACTTTCTGGGAGACATTTTATTGCTAAAATACCTAATGGCAAAGCCAAGGACTGTGCCGTTTGCAGTGACAGAAAAGTAAAACAAATTCAAACAACCTACCTTTGTAAAAACATGTTCCAGACAACCAGGGCTACACCCTGAAAAATGCTTCAATAAGTATCATACTGAAAAAAAATAAAGTGACTACAGTGGTCACCGCTTAATGGAGCACCCTCGGGGATTGCAAAACCTGCTCTAAAAAGCAGTAGCTCTATAATCAGATGAGAACTTTTTGGCCGTGAAAATAGGGTGTCATTTACACTAGGGAGTTCACCAACACACATGCCAATATCAGGGCATTGTATTTTATTGCGTTTTAAGATCTTGCACAGTGTGTAAAGCAACATAAAAAGTTTACAGTACAGTACATGTTAAACACGTTTACTATTGCTGCTCTTCAGCTTCAGCAGCACAGAAGAACTGCTCAATTTTTGATTGTTTTACTTCATGTTTTGTAGCTTGCTCTACAGCAATGACCACTGGTCAGCATTGTGAAAAAGCAGTCCCTTCCTTAAAGTTTGCATTGCAAGCAGCATATCACGACGAGATGGAGGGGTCATCTCCTCGTTTTCTTCCTGAAACTGTTGGCTTTTTTTTCAATTTGTCATGAACGATCATGCACAAACGATAGTAACTTTATGCAACAAAGCTGCTCTTAAAAGCGGTGGCTTGCTCTACTAAGCAGAGAGTTTTATGACAGGAAAAGATAAGAACCATTTCTTGTCATCAGAAACTGCTCCAAAAAGCGGGTTTCTCTATAAACCGATGCTCTATTAAATGGTGACCACTGTATTTCTATATTGTAGATGAAGCAGTTTTCTTTACAATTTTATTCATTTTATATAATCTATGTGCGTGATTTTGATACTTGTATTGTAAATTTTCAAGCTCATTTTCTACTAATCTTTTTTTGTTGTTATTGATTCTATTTCTAGTAGCTTACTAAAATAAACATTTTTGTAAAGAAAGGTTTGCATTGTGAAATAATTTTGTTTTATCCTGTTTCCTACAATTTTTTCCTGCAAAACACAAACGAAATAAAGGAAATTAATAAACAATTTATGGAAATAATGGCTCTAGAAAACTTATCTACAAACTTTATTTCATAAACTATTCAACTAATGTAAATTTCTTCCTGATACAGCAAAAAATTATTCTGTCTAGGCAGAAGTAGACAATGTGACTATTTCTGACGCAGCATAAAATGAATCCATCATGGTGCAAATGCAACTAACCAGAGCATGTAGGGAAAAATAACTTCTACTGCAAAGAGTTTTAATAGTACATCAACTGTACTAACTAAAAACAACAAAGCTAGTGATTAGTAAAACAATAACTAATTTTGTAGTATTCTAACAGCTAGTAGAAAGTATTTGATCAGTCAGCTTGTAGAATACACTCTTATTAGCAAAACATGTTGCAGGCATTGTACTTTTTTTTTTTTTTTAATTTAAATTACCCTACTATTGTTTCAACTAGTTAATATAAATCTTTACAAATGGCAAAGCAAGGTCCTATGAACATGTATATAAAAAGACAACATTTTCCGACCTAAATGGTTTTGATTTGGACAAATGTGATGTTGGAAGTAGCAAAAGTGTTGGCAGTAAAAAGAAGGCGATTGAGTTTTTTCAGTGATACAATGTAGCATATTTACATTTTGGCTTTAGAGCAACAGATGATGCTAGTGTGCCCAAACCGCAATGTGTTGTTTGTGGAGTTGTACTTAGCTATGACTCCATGAAACCATCACATCTAAAGAGACTCTTGCATTCAAAACATAAAGAAACTAGTAGTACTAAGCCAAAAGAGTTTTTTGAAAGGAAACAAAGTGAATTGAAATGTGCGCAGAAAAAGATTTATGGACTGACTCATATAAATACTAAAGCTTTATAAATAATTCAATATACCGTATTTTCGCGACTATAAGGCGCACCTAAAAGCCAAAAATTTTCTCAGAAATTGAACATGCGCCTTATCGTCCAGTGCGTCTTAAGTGTGGATAAAATTATGCTTTATAAGAAAACTGCAAACCATCTTTAATGTTACAAATAGCGGTATATTAATTTTTTATATACTTGCTTGTTTCGTTTGAACACTTTTTGTTTATTCTTTTGATTGTTCGTTTGCTCGTTCATTTATTTGTTCAAATAATCTTTTGTTTTCATGTTTGTTAATTGTTTGTTTGCTTATTTGTTTGTTTAATCGTTTCTTTTAAATTTGAAACATGCAAAAAACAAATTAGGATTTTGTCTGATTTATTGCGCCTTATAGTCTGGTGCGTCTTATGTAAGAAAAAAAATGCATTTGCAGCAGTTTTTTGATACTGCGCCTTATACTCCGGCGTGCCTTATGGTCGCAAAAATACAGTATATACTAAAGCTTTAGGTGCATCCTATAAAATTACCAACATAATGGCGTAGTGGTTAGAGCATCTGCTTCACAGTCAGTAGACCTGGGGTTCATTCCCCTTGTTGAGTCATACCAAAAGACTTTAAAAAATAGTATGTATAGCTTCCCTGCTTGGCACTCGGCATTTATGGGAGGTTGTGGAGAACAAGCCGGCAAATTTGCTTGCTGTGTCCTTGGGCAAGGCACTTAATGGGTCCCCCCACCTTTATATGGAAGACAGGTGGCCCAGAAATAGCAACTCCCAAGCAAGTGCAGACTTACCATCCAAAACATAGCAATACATCGCTTTCTCGTGAATGGGGGATAAATATGGCAAATAAGAAAATAAAAATAAAATAAATAAAGCAGTGCTAAGAATTGCAAAAGCTAAAAAGCCCTACAACGATGGTAAAATATTAACAAAAGTCTGCATTCAAGATGTTTGTTTGGAACTCCTTGGTAAAGTGGCAGCTACAAAGGTTGCAAAAATGCCTCTTAACCAACACTATTGCACGAAGAGTTGCTGATTTGGCTGAAAATATCAATAATCAAATTAACTCTTTTGCTCCCGCGTGAATAGCGAGAAAAAAATGTCCGTAAGGTGGCAGTGCGAAAAACTGTCATAATTTGTCATAATCAATCATAATTAATCATCATAAAATACCCTAAGTTTGTTTGTAAATCATTACTCATCTGTTTACTTCTACATTAAGTGTTATATATCGTATTTTTTTTTTTGAATATGCAAAAAAAATTTTTTTTTTGAATATGCAAATTTTATGCAAATTAACCCCCCAACTGGGGCTGAGTTGTCTTCAAAATTAAAGTAGTACCCTCACCTCAAAGATCACTACAGATTTTATTTTCTACCAATTTCTTTAGAAATGGTCGCAAAATGATGCTAAGGAAATAAGCTTTCAAGGTACATCAGTCAAAACTTACCTAAGAGCCTAGGTTTTCTACAATTTGCAATTTTCTGAGGCACATGACCTTTTGTTTGACCGGTACCGATCGGTACAAAATTTTGGTAGTTAAATTTAGCACCTAAAATATGATCAGTCATTATCTGCTACAGGTTAGCCTAAACCATGTAACATTATGTATTTTTGAAGAGGGAATTTCTTCAAGATTCAGAAAATATCAAGTTTAAATAGAATATGCTGTCACTGACAATGAAACAGCAGCTTGTTTACACCCTTCCCATTTCTTGAGAAACAAGGGGGATACAGCAAACTTTGATTTAGAGAAGCCAAACTTCTGCTAGCTTTTAAACTTGTATTTTGCTTCTTGTCTCCTTGGAAACTTGATGCGAAATGGCAACTTTGTTGGTGAAATATTTGCAATTTATTTTATCTTTTTAAAGGGTGTAGTTTTTCTAAAAATTATAATTTAGTGAAAGTAAGTCAAAAAATTTGGGGGGATTTGAACTGATATGATGTACAATACTCATTTTTGATCAGTAAGTATCATATACCACTTAGTCTAAACTATTTAAAGTTATATATTGCTGGAAAGCAAAATTTCTAAGCTTTCAAATGAGATCGATATTTAGCAACATATCATATTTTTTATGCACTAAATTTACTTTTATCTACTTACCATTCAAATTTGTTTGGGGGAGTTTTGAGACCCCTAAAAAATCTGGAAATTTAAAAGCATAAAATTAATTATTATCGCTTGAAATTTTGTCAAATGATGCCCCAAAGAGTAGTTTTCAGACTGTGTTAATGATAAAGGGTTTGGTGTTGTGGTAAAGATGTAATCTCAATTTGATTTTAGCATAGTTGGCAATTGCTGAGAATTTGGCAGATTTTGTTGTCTGCAACTGGGTTGTTGGTCTTTTTAACCGTTTTTGGGTATAAAAATCCAAGAATTAGAGTACAAATTATACATCATCTGATGCGTGAGGAAATAAGCATGATCTTTTGAAAATTTTATGAAAATCGGATGAAAAATAAAGTCACAAATCGATTTTTTAGTAAACTAATTTTGTAACTCAATTTGAAAAATTTGAGAGAAACACTGAAAACACGAGATCATCAATCGATGATCGCAGGAGCGAAAGAGTTAAGTTGGCTAAGTACTATTCTCTGCCACTGAATGAAAGCACAGACATTTCTAACATGGCAATTTTGATGGTGTATGTTGGTTAAGAATATGAAGGCAAATTAAAAAAAAGAGTTTCTTTTCTCTGCTGTACTTCTGCAAAGAACAACTGGTTTAGAAATATCAAAGGCCATTATTAATTACATTGAAAACAATGGATTAGATATTAAAAATTATGTGGGAGTTTGTTCTGATGGCGCTGCTGCAATGATAGAAAAATCAGGAGTAATTAAGTGAATAAAGGATTTTGCTCCAGAATGTGTTTCAACTCATTGCTTTCTTCACAGGGAAAGTCTTGCAACCAAAAAATTGTCAAGCATGTTAATAGCAAATAAATAGTGCCAATTATTACTTATTATGGCAGAACTGTATTGAGAAATTAGTTTCCAGTTGTAAATATTGAAATTATTGAGAACATATAAAGTTGGTAAGGGATATTAGGGTCAGGTTAAAATTAAATTTTAGTAAATTCATTATTTTTATAGTGAAACTTTGAAGGCGATTTTCTCAAAATGGTGATTTTTGGTACTAAAATTGCTATTACTAAAAAAGTACTTGTCAGGTATGGCTGAAATTTTCAGGAAATGTTGTACAGATGTCAAACTATAAATTAATGGAGCATTAAAAAAAAATTTTGTCTTTCAGTGCTATAAGAAAAAGAGTAGTCAAAATTTTAAATTTGAAGGTTACTCCCCAAATTTTTTGATAATTTTTTCATTAAAGATTATAAAAAGAAAAGGCTCTATTTTTTTGTGTACATAGTGTGTTTGTCTTGATCCACATTAACTTTGAGCAATGTATTATTTGTGGTTGCGTACTTTTAAGATTTTTGTAAAATTGTTGAATAATTTTGTGGTGTAATTGCTGGTACAAAAGTTCTTTTGTCAGCTTTTCATAAAGAAAAATGGTTTGCATAGTTGGATTCCTTCTTTCATTTCCTTTCTGGATATAGCTTTTAGGGGCTTGCTTTTTTACTTAAGCACTTAAGTTAACTTGTGCCAAATCTACTTGAAAATTGTGCATACCCGGGTGTGTGCCCTTAAGATGGTAAGCACTTTCAGAATTAAAATTTCCAAATCCAAAAATGATTTTCAAGAACAAATTTGATGATGCATTTGCTGTGGTCCTAAGAGCCAGCAATGCTGCATGGTATGATTAATACTCAGCTGATGTTTTGAATGTCTGGATGTGTTGGATATTTCCATGGCCTACTAGGATTATCAACTTACTCTGTTTTGAAATTCCAGATGGTCATTGATATACGCTCTGTTGTTATTGTGGGCAATACAAATGCCAACATACCACTGATCATGGTTGCTGGAATCCTATATAACAATGCATGGCTAATTGACTGTTACTTTAAGATTGAGTGCAGTCTCCACCACTGGCAAATAAGACAATGATTTGTTGATGGATTTTTCAGGATCACTACTGGTAGTGGGCTGCTTAAGTATTTCGATCATAGTTTCTTCAGTTGGCATATCTGTTATTCTTACTAAGTTTCTGAGTCAGTTGCTGAAATCAATACAAGGTTTAATTTGAGCTCTGATAAGGAGATTTGAATAAGTTTATATAAGTTTGGACCAGCCTGGTAGTCTCTTGGTGAAGTGTGTTGTTGGTAAGCATTTTCATTTTGCAGGATTGTGTTCATGTTGTTTTTTCAAAAGTGCTGGTGTAACTTTGCTTTACTTTGCTAACAGTGATTAACCTGTGAATATTCCTCAGCCTTAGATGCATAGCAACAACACCAGCTTTCTTCAATTGCTGTTCAGATAGTGTGTTTTGCTCTGTACTCACTCATCAGGGACGTAGGGTTTAATTGTAAACTTGTCAACATTGCAGAAAGGAGTTTAATGCATGGTCATTTCATCTCAAATGTCCTTTGCTGTGAACTTTTTTGTTAGAGCACACTGTAGATCTGGTTACTAGTTTGTCAAATTTTGGCAAGTCTCTCTTGCAGTCAAAGTTGTTGGTTGGAAGCCAATCGGAAAACCTTGGATTCTAGAGCAAGCACTTACGTAGGTGTAATTTAGCCAAAAGTGTGCTCTCTTCCTTGTTGGGTAATAAAATTGTAGGCTACTCACTTGCATAATTTGGGCAGGATATCTTTCTCAGCTTTTGGAAGACCGAGCCTAGCTTGGTGACTAATCTGGAACCTTGTTGAAGCTTCAGCACTTCCACATTAATTTTTTAACTGTCAATGATGTGTTATTGCTAGCACAAGCGTGCAACATTACTATTTGACATCATCAGTAGCCATTTGAAACATAGTTATGCCCTACTTCATGGCACCCAATTTGTTCTATTTTTTTGGCAAGTCAAAACCAAAACATGTTTTTTTTGCCAGCACTAACTCATTTCTTGACCGAATTCGACAAAAAAGCTATCAAAATTTGTCAAGAGATTAATCTACATCAAATAAGTTTTGAGAAATCTTTATTTTACAGCCTATCACTATTTTTAAGTTGGTATTTTAACTAAAACTGCACATTATTCTTGTCGCTTTTTAAACTTTGCACAATCCAAGCAATTTCCATCTCTTTTTACTGGCATGTTGTTCACCAAAGTTTTCCCTCTCTACATGCAGTTGACAAGCAGTAAAAAAATGCTAAGTTACAATTGAAGTTTTTGCAATTTATAAAGTGCGCTTCTCCATGAAATTGTTAAATGAAAAATCTCTTTTTTGGCATGCATTTGACATTCAGTAAATGCTTGCATGTCTGGAAGGTTAGTAGAATGCATTGCTCATAGCAAATACGTGTTAAGTTATTGATTCACTGTGCAAGAATACCTAATTATTCAATTTTACTCATCACAAAAATCATAATGCAGGCCACAAAATGAGGCATGGTGTACTGCATTTTGCCAACAAGCTGCCAGTTTGCCACCCCTGGATCAGCTGGTATGTTAATTGCTATGTTATATTAACAAGCTTGGATCTAAGGTTTTTACATACTAGACAAATATGATAGGTATTAAAAGTACTTGCAATCAGGCATTAATTAATTAATTAATTAATCCTTATGATTTAACATTTTGTTGGCCACGTTATTTTGAAAATTAACTAGCAGTGGAATGCATAAAGCTTTACCTTACAATAATAATTACATCAAAAGGAGAAGACTTACGTTTGATCCACACTGCGCCATAAAAAAGGTAATAGCTTTATTGTGTCAAACCCTTGTTGGTATATTCACGGATCTAGTTTTGATGTCTGCTCTGATTTGGACTTCTCAGTACTCAGTAACCATTCATTTCCTTTAGGCTGATTTTTTTGCCCACTTTAGGTAAGCGTCTACATGATATCAAGATGCATGTTTTAAAATAGCAGGAGCTACTCTTTTGAGTTTTGTGATATATCTGGAAACAAAGCTCCTTGAATTTGCGTATTGGCAAATATCACAGTGTTTTTGTTGAGGAAAGAGGCTATATTTTGAAGTTGGGCACACTCAATGTTAATAATCTTTAAACTTAATACCAAAGAAATTTGGGTACTTGCCAAGTTGTCTTAAACTTCTTTTTTTTTGTATTATTACTGTGAATATTGTGTTGGTGCGCAAAAACAATAATAAATAAACTCTCTCTCTTTCTCTCTCTCATACAGGGAACACTGAGATAATTGTAGATTATACAGTTGTGTTAACATAAGCATTTTGCAATTTTCATTTAGCTTTGTTGTCATTGACTGTGAGCTATAACCAATAACCATGTGTAATTTCAGAACTACATCAACCCTTCATGCACTTGTGGTGTCAGTAATATGTATTTATGTGCTGATATGTGATGAAGATACTCATCGTAATTTAGTTCTGTAAGTATTATATTAATAAATTGAATAAGGATATAATAAGTAACTAACCCACTCCATTTATGATGCTTGTAAGCTTTTATTTAAATTTTACAATAAGTTACCTTGATAAACAGAAGGGTTCTTTTAGCGATAATATTATGGTGTATAAAGTCACCCGTCTTCTGAAGTCATATAAATTTAAATTCTCAAAAGTACATCTACACACCAAGTGGAAAAAACATTTGGCTCCTCAAGAATTAGGTGGATGAGTTAGATAAGTAACTTGGTTTGGTCAAGGCTTCCATTTGGTTTGGTGAGTTAGCAGATGCAACCAAAGACCTTGAGGTTTGTAGGAAACTTTTAGGCTGCTGCCTCTATAACCCTCTTAGAGTAAAAGTGGGTTACGAGAGATCTATGTGAGCACTAATAACATTTATGCTACAGCCTAGACTAAAGTCTTGTATTTAAGAAAATGGAGAATAAGTGATAAATTTCGGATAGGGGGGAACTTTTCTTCCAGGTTTTAAGGAACCAAACAAAAATCCAAAATAATGCTTTATTAAACATAATCAAATTAACATAACAATAATTAACATAAACAAATCCACCGAAGCTTTTCGTCCCCTCACGGGGACTTCATCAGGGCTAAATAAAAGAAAAGAGAACAAACTTTTACTCTTAAATTTAATATGGTATTAAGATACTAGTCATTGATAATTCAGTTAGTAACGTTTTAGCACTGTACCGCTCAATGGAACACCTGTAAGAGCGACTTGGCTCCTTGTGAATAACCAAGTTTTATGTTAAGGGATGGCTTAAGGCGTTTGATTAGAAACGCTTCCATTAGTTCGGTTTCAGTGCTCAGTATCTTAATACCATATTAAATTTAAGAGTAAAAGTTTGTTCTCTTTTCTTTTATTTAGCCCTGATGAAGTCCCCGTGAGGGGACGAAAAGCTTCGGTGGATTTGTTTATGTTAATTATTGTTATGTTAATTTGATTATGTTTAATAAAGCATTATTTTGGATTTTTGTTTGGTTCCTTAAAACCTGGAGAATAAGTGGTGATAATCTTTTCAATGAAAAGATGAGAAGTGGTACAAAATTTCAATAAAGCTTTAGTCATCGACCATTTCATTGTACTCTTTTACAAAGAATAGGTGAAAACTCTAACGTTTTCGTATAGCTATCTTCAGGAGTTATCACTAGAATGAAGCTTGGTGTTGATGGCGAGGTATTTATAGCGAAAGCAGCTGGTGAAAATGTTGGAACGTTCTGATTGGTACACAACCAGACGTTTCGTCAAGTCCGAAAGAATTCGTCTCCACACTAAAATTACGTCATTGATTCGGACTCGACGAAACGTCTGGTTGTCTAGCAATCAGAATGTTCCGACATTTTCACCAGCTGCTTTCGTTATAAATACCTTGCCATCAACACCAGTTTTCATTCTAGCGATAACTCCTGAAGAGAGCTAGACGAAAACGTTAGAGTTTTCACCTATTCTTTGTAAAAGAGTACAATGGAATGGTCGATGACTAAAGCTTAATCTTTTCAATGCTTTGGAATGTGCTTTTTTGAGGAAAAAAGCAATGTTAATGTTTGTTTTTTTTTTTGATATGTACCCAAATCAGCCAAACCAGTTTTGGCAACACATTGATGAGCATCTCCTAAGTAAAAGCTGTATATTTTCTGTCATCACCATTTACTTTAGAGGTCGATCAAAAATTTCTCAAGGAAACATGGCAATTGCGTTGGGCTACCTTTCATCAGGTAAAGTAATTGTTATATATTTCAAGCATAAAAAAATACTGGCTTGTGTTTTGTGGAGAAGGTAAATGACGATTGTAGCAACATATGTTGTACTTTATAATTCAAGTTCAATAACAATACCGTTATTCTGTATTGTTTGGACCAAAGTTTATTTAGGGCAGTATAATGTCTCATGTAAATATCGCATGGCTGTGGCACAACAGTAAGTGATGGTGACTTAAGTATTGCCAGGGATAACTAAGCAGGGATTGTTGGCATGTGTTTAATTTATTCAGCATCACGCCTGACTAACTGTCAAAACATCAAACAGTTTTGTTTGAAGTCCTCGTCTGGTTGGACAGGTTAATTTATGTTTCTCAGTTAAGGATAGCCAGACTTCAGTTTAATTATTCCTTGGTTTAATTATTGCTGATTAAATCTTGTTCTAGTCAGCCAAGTAGACCATGTTTTGCCGATGGAAGAGAGGAGATATCCTGGTGTTGTATCAGTCTAGAAATGGTCTAGTGGATATCAATTCCAGCGTAGGTCTGTAGATGTCAAAGTCTGTGTTTTAGGGAGATTTTAGAGCATAGTAACTATAGTGGCCTACAAAAGTTAGTTTTGTGAAAATATAATTTTTTTTTTCTTGAAATTAAGTTTAGTTTTAAACTTTATTGATTCCATGTGTATATACGTGCATCATTAACTTCTCCGAAACTACTGGACATACAAACATCAAACTTGGCATGATTGATCACCACCTCAAGGTGAGCGTCATAAGGGTGTTTGTAATGTCGATGTCGTAATTAAAAATAATTTTTTAAAATTTACATTTCTTGACAAAGCAAAACTATTTTGTTGTCAAACAAAAGCTAGCACCCTACCTATCACCTCACAATAAATTTCATTTCTTTGCGGTCCAAGATTAAATCACAATCAATGCTTGATTGTACAATTTGTTATCTGTTTTTCTAAAAAACTACTTGCCATAGAAATCAGATTGAAAGCTTTTTCATGAGATACAAACAATGTGCTTTTGATAATAACAATTCTATTTAATCTCGTTTGACAATGCAACAAGCAATTCTTTATTTAAGCATTTTAAGCATGCTTCTCCTTTTTTCTTGCATGCTTACAACTCGCTCTATGATGTCATTATGCTGTCTGGTACGATTAACACAGTCTTTTGCTGCCAGAGATCATAATATGATCAATTTTTCAAAAATTGCTTCACTTTTACAACACAAGTTTATTTAAAAACTGATTTGTGACAAAAATATCAAGCAATTATTTTGCTGCAAGTGATTGTTCTGCTTTGAGAAAAACTTGAGTGCATCATGACAAAATTTTGAGTGAACAGACACTACTTTGATATCTGTTGGTTTAGAAAATTTTTTCCATAAAGTGAACAAACAACACCAGGTAAATTCTTTTGACAAAATTCAGTAAGTATGCAACTATGATTGTCACAATCATCAAGCTCGTCATCAAAAATAATATCTATCCTTATAATACAGTCATTTTGTAATTACACGTCATTTGATGATATGTTGAAATGACAAATCTCACTAATGCAATATAAAAATAATTTTAACAGAAAACAAAACTACTCCTGTTGCTAATGAAACCAAAATAGCTAATCATTTAATAGCAGATTTACATGCTGTGATGCTATTGCTAACTCAGGAAACAATCAAAGTGACTTGCATGGTCGCAGTAGACTCCACCCTTTTTGACACTTGAAATTAAGTAGGCCAAAAACTATTAAAAAGCCTAAGTAATGAGAACAAAAATATGGGGTATTATTGGTACCCAGTGGTGGGCACCCGCTAGTGAGAAACTTAATGGTGCTAATGCTATCACTAGTCAGCAAAAATTTTATCTGTGCTGCTCTTATCTGCTAAACACTCTCAACTTTAGCGTAATTTTACCTATAGCCCTACCAGCGTATTCTGACTTGACCAAAAGAGCAGCCAGTTCATTCTTTCTCACTGTTCCACAATAGTAAAATACCCATTTATCAGTATCTCGCGACTGTACAAATTGCCATAAATCAGTTTGTTTTTGACTATCACTCACACCTGACAAGGGCGCATCAGTGATTCCTGTTTAGCTGCAGTAACATTGAAAAAAGTAGCAAAAATATCCAACTCCATTTGTTTACATTTCATAGTCTTTTAGTGAATGTCTCAGAAATTTTTGCAGCTGTCATAGAAGGCTTTTGCTCTTGTAAGGTGGGGAAATGTGTGGTATCATTATTTTCAAGTTGTACTTTCCACAGCTGTAATTTTGTTTCAAATGATTTTACTTTTGCAAACATTTAAATTAAAAGCTGGTTAGCTCCATGCAGCTTCATATTGAGTTGTTGTTGTTGATTACCCAACCCCTTCTGGGGGATAGGGGCATGGCGGAAGACCATGGAACCCCAGAAGCTGGGCAACTCCCCAGGGTCTGGACCAGAGGTCCAAGAGAGACAGAGAGTCGCCAAAGAGTGAGCAGTGCAAAGAGTCTGTAGCTGGACAGCGCAGAATGAGATGAGAGGTGTCCTGAGACGTGTGTCTGCAGGTACTGCAGAAAGCATTCTCAATTTTGCCAATCCTGGATAGATAAGAACCTAAAAGAAGGCTGTATTCATTGCAGCATAGACAAGAGAGGACACAGCGAGCATGATGAGGGAGCACAAGTTCCTCAGTGGAAATCGAGGGAACCTGTGTGTCAAAGATTTTAGATGAGACGGTATGCCTCCAGCCTGAGATAAGAGAAGAGTGGATATGAGAGATAAGAGGAGAGAGACTGCAAGGGATTGCAGAGGACGCAAGCATCACTCCCCATCTGGCCAGCTCATCAGCCGCATTGTTTCCCAGGAGAAACAAGTGCCCGGGGTCTCATTGTAGCCTGATAGAACAGGAGAGAGAAGACAGTTACTGCCAGATCTGCCAGAGTTTGAGATAAGAGGAAAGATGGAGGAGAGGACAGGGCGGCGAGGACAGAACGAGAGTCAGACAGGAGGAGAAGAGAAGAGAAATGGCAGACTTGTTGGTGCTGCCGAGACCAGCAAAGAGCGTACAGAATGGTGCAGGCTTCAGCGGAAAAACTTGAGCATACTGGGCCTGCCAAAAAGGAAAAAGTGGCCTCAGTGCCACAGAGAGAGCAATTGGCAAGAACGCCAGAGCCGCCCTTGCCAAAAGGAAAAGGAACAGAGCCGTCAGTTCAGAGTATCAGATCATGATGGGGGAGAGAGTCAAGGTGGGTGAGAGCTGCACCATGGCGAGAGAGAGTGGGGTTAGAGCCAGAGCATGGAAAGGAAAGAGTGGACTCCACAGTGAAGGAAGGCAGATTTGAAGGAGGAAAGGGAGGGCACGCAAGAAGCATCCCTAGGAGAAGTAGAAGAAAGCATGAGCGGGTGAGTTGGTGCAAATGCTCTACAGGACAATCTGCAGAGTCTTGGTTTCACTCCAAGTCTGTCCAAACCTGAAATAGGAAAAGAGGTTGGGAGACGAAGAGCCTGATCATAAGACGAAAGAGTGAAATGAGTCAGGGTGACTCATAGGGGAGGTAAAGAAGCCTCAGAGAGAAGAAGAAGGATAGGGGAGGAGGAGAGGCAGCTGGTGATGGTGCAACCAGCCGCTTGGTGGAGGTGTTCCAATTTGGTGATATTGGTAGCGCTTAGGAAAGGAAACCATCTTGGTGAAGCATAAGTGAGAAGGGGCCAAAGAAAAGCTTTGTACATAAGAGAGAGGGACTCCTTAGAGGGGCCCCATGATAAGGCAGAGATACAGCATAAATCCTTAAGACTTGGGAGGAACTTGGCCTTCAGAGAAGGTACATGTTTAGAAAAGGAAAGAGTGTGATCGAAGGTGACCCCAAGAAAGGTTGGAGTTGGATTGAAATGGAGGTGGGAGTTAAATAAAGAAGAGGTGGGGTGGGGGTTAGCTTGGTGGGGATCCACTGAAAAGAAGGAGGCCTCACATTTGCTCGGATTGAGAGGAAGCCAGCAGTACTCAGACCTGCACTCCAATCGAAACATATAGCCTGCACTCCAATCGAAACATAGCTCCTTGTGTGGCCTCCACCGCATTGGGGATTGAGGTCAAAGAGGACCAAATGGCCAGATTGTCAGCATAAAGAGAGCAGCTGACGGAAGAAGGCAGAGAGGCAAGAAGATCATTAATGAATAGAGAGAAAAGTACAGGGCCAAGAATGGATCCTTGCGGAACACCTTGACGGACTCGAAAGGAACAACTTTTATGATTTTGATAGACCACAGAAGCGTGCCTATCAGAAAGAAAAGATTGAGTCCAATGAGCAAAACAAGGAGGGAGCCCAGTTGAAATGAGTTTGTGGAAAAGGGCGGGATGCTAGACAGAGTCAAAAGCTTTAGAGAAATCAATAGTAGACAGGATCGTCCAAGGGCCCGGCCTGGGTTTGTTAAACCCATTCAAAATGGACTGAGAAAGGAACAGAATTTGATCAAGTGTAGACCGTCCAGGGCTGAAACCGGCCTGGCGGGCAGATAGAATGGAATTAGATTCCACAAAGAAGAGTAGATGGGATAGTATGATGCATTCAAAAATCTTTGAGATGCAGGAGGTGAGAGAGATAGGCGATAAGGAAGCAGGAGAATCGAGAGGCTTTCCCATCTTATGGATGTGAATAATAGAAGATGTCTTCCAGATGGAAGGAAAGGAATGCGAAGACCAGGAAAGACTAAAGATGTAAAGAAGAAAATCCATGCCAGAGCGAGGAAGATGATTTAGCATGGTATAGGCAACTTTGTCTGGGCCAGTGACAGTGGAGGAGGAAAGGTTGGAGGCAGCTGCAAGAAGTTCAGTGGAGGAGAAAGGAGAGCAAAAGGACGAGTGAGACTCCTCAGGGCACATGACACGGTGGAGCTCAGAGAGGTAGCTTCTGGCTCTGATACGCAGGGTCTTTGGCTGAGAAACAGAAAAGTGAGATCTCAGGTAAGCAGCATAGACCGAAGCCAATTCCCTGGGAGAAGTACAGTGTGGGAAATGAGGAGAGGAGGAAGATGAGGAAGGAGAGCCAGCGATAGAGTGGAGAAGAGAATATACAGTTTTTGGGTTTGATTTGGGTGAAAGAAAAAAGCAAGTTGTTTGCCATGCCTCAGCCTTGGCCTTGGTGATGTTTGACGAGGTGTGTTGAGAAGTGGAGATGTAAGCCTGGTGATCTTCATCACTTCTGTGAGCACCAGAGAAAGCCTTGCATCTTTTGCTAACCGCACCTTCCACCTCAGCAAACCACCAGGCTTTAGGATGGCATTTGATGCGGCTGAAAGGAATGGAAGATTTGGCTGCATTCAGTGCCAGAGAGGTAAAGAGAGGAGCAGCAGAGGAAAGAGAAAGAGACAATTATTCCTCTGCAGAAGGACAGTGAGAGTCACAGTAGGAGGCAAAGTCATCCCAGAGAGCTTTCTGAAAGTTGAAGGAAGGAGGACGTTCGTTGGGGCAAAAGACCATAGAGAGAAGGACAGATAGAAGAATTGGTAGGTGGTCAGAACCCAGGTCCTGAAGCACCCCCCAGGAGCAAGAAAGGACAATAGAGGAGGGAGCAAAAGAGATGTCAGGAGAGGAGCGATGTAGAAGGGTGGGTGTGTCAGGGTCATTGAGGGGGAGAAGGTCAGAGGAGATGACCCAGTCAAATACTTCCTCCCCATGGGGGTCGGAAGTACCCCTTGAGTCCCAGAGGAAGTGATGGCAATTAAAGAGATTTCTGGAGAAGGGAAAAATGGAGGGAGAAAAAGAGTTGGTTCTGCCATCCGTTGGTGAGGAGTGAATAAAGGGGGGGCATACACATTAAGAAATGAGAGCAAGGAGGAGTTGTTAAGAGAGATGTTGACCCCTACATAATCAGAGTAGGGATCGAGCGAAGAAAGAAAGGAGGTATCAAGTTCAGAGAAAGATAGGCCCTGTCTGACAAAAAGGATGACACTGCCATTAGCGTGCATGGCATCTCGAGAAAGAATGCCAGACCGGGAGTGGGTGCGATCAGTCGATCAGATTGCATAGAATTCAGGAATCTGGAAAGAGGAAGATGAGTTAAGTATGGATTCCTGGATACAGATAAGGTCAACAGGATGGGATGAAAGAAAGTGAAGTAGTTTAGTGCTCCTGACTCGGAGACCTCCAGCATTCCATTGGAGAACTGTGAGAGAGTTAGGGGGAAAGAAGAGGCAGGAGGCATAAAAAACAGCCAGGAGCAAGGGACAGTGGTGAGGGGGCAGAGGGAGAAGATACAGAATGGGCCTATGGGGGATAAGTTTGAAGATGAGTGTGGAGTGGGAGTGCAGCATTAGCAGATAAAGGGCTAGATTGTACAGTGGAGGTATACATGTCAGAGGAGTCCGAGGAGAGAGTCACAGTGTTACGAGTGGGGATGCAGCAGGGGGGGCAGCTACAAGAGTGAGAGCTTCCAAGAGTTCTGAATTTGGAGAGGGAGAGTTGTGAGCACTTTAGATGGACCCATTTGGAGCAGGTGCAGCATTGCACTTACTTGCCTTGCCAGGTCACATTTCTAGTGCACACAGAGCAGGGAAAGATGGGGCCAGGGTTGGGATGAACGTTACCGCTCATCAAGAGAAGAAGAAGAAGAAAGGGACAAAGACGGGCAAGAGAAGGGCTGGAGAAAAGAGAAAACAGGTGACCAGTTTTAAGGAAGCTGTGTGCTGCTCTTCTGTAGTTGTTCTGGGGGCAGCATAGCAAAAAAATGAAGGGGTGTGTCTGGGTTAACTGGGACCTCAGAAAGTCCAACAGCCATTTCAACCCTAACGGGGTTGGGGACCACACCACCTCGTTGAGGCAGCTGTTGATTGGTGCAGTTCATATTGAGTTTGGAAAGATGCTTGCTGATGTCAACCATAAATGCAAGATCACACAACCATTGGCTATCACTGAGTTCAGCAGCAGGATTTCCCTGCATATTAATGTATTGACCAATTTTGTTTATAGCATTTAAAAACACGTTATCACTGTGGCTCATCCAGCCAATTTTGCTATAGTAAGTAAGGTTGTGGCAATCTGCATTCAAGTCTTCCACTAATTTTTTAAACAGGCAGCTATTCAGACCCCTGCTCTTTATTAAATAATGCTCTTTATCACTATTGACATAACATTATAAGGCTGAAGTGACGTTGCACTCAAGTTTTGTCAATGGATCATGCAATGACATACAACTAAGTGTGCTGCAGCAAGACTGCAACAATTCATTTCTTTTTTTACAAGTGGTGTTAATTCTTTTTGTGAATCAACCATGGCTAAAGCACCATCAAGTCTACTCAGCTTTTCAAATAGAAAATTAAATTTGCACATTGCTAAAAGAGGTTGCTCAAACAAATTTTCACGGCGCATAGTTCCATGCATGGATTCTAGTGACAACAAATCCTCTTGTATTCTAATTTTATTTCAACTAATCCTTTTGTATTTTCAAAAAACTTCATTTTTGGAGGAAAAGCTTTAGTTTTTGAAAATTGATAATATATATATATATATAACCTTCTCACACTTGCCTGCTGTGAAAACGAAGAATATAATTTTTAGCCAATTGTTGTTTGAGTGCCCTTGAAAAGAAATTATTTTTTAAATGAAATGTAGCTAACATCTATGTGCTGTGATAGTTTACCAATCATGACTAAAATAAGCCTTGAAACGTGAAAATAATATGGATTTTAGTTTTAATTTCTTTAAAAACGTTTTATGTTAAAATGTAGCATTTTTTTATATTAAATGCTTGAAAGTTATTATGTAATACAGTGGAATTTGCCCATAACCAGACCTCTAGGGGATGGCAAAATAATTGCCGTTCACTATGCACCATTTTAAAACTATATTTTGATTTAACATTTTGGTGTATAATCTAATCAGGTTTACCAGTGTACAGAAAAACCACTTCTTCTTCTTTCTTTTGGAAGGGATCCACATTTTAAACCACTAAATTGTTAAAATAAAAGAAGTTGCGCTCTACGCAAAGAAAGCTTTCTCTTGAAAGGAAATTGTACATGCTCAGCTATTGCAGTGTTTTACACCTGCTTGTACACAGTGGCACTGGGTAAAGTTTGCAGTGTCCCCTTGAATTTTCGACAATGCAATAAATCCATTTTTGCCCTCTCACAAATGCAATAAATCCATACTATATTTTTGCAGTAAGCACCTCTAAGTGAGATGCTGTAGTTTTACATGTATTTACAAATATAAGCATTTTTAATTTAACTAAACTTATAGGCTGCGTTTATCCCACTCATGAATATTCACGTCCACAAATTTCTCTCTTTTTTTTACGTTGGTCAATTTTCGTGAGGTTTTCACAAACATGAAAGTTCACTTACCAAAAATTTGCAATCTTTTTTCATGCATTCGATGAATAGTTAATTAAATCTTAAGCTCATGGTGGGCGTCAGCATAGAATTGATTTTATTTATCTGCACTGTTAACCTGATGTTCTGAAACGCTTACGAATTAGTGTTGCAAAAGTCGTTGAGTTCAAGTGGCCAAATTTAACTTATTAAACAGAAATAGCCAAGTATTTCGTCTCGCTACTGATCAATAATTGATAGGCTACTTGTTTGTGAACTTTTTAGGGCTGATGTAATCTCACCAGTTATTATGTCACTGAACCGCAGCATCATAGTTTTGCCTCTCCTGCCCTGCAAATTTTGAAGACTCTGCACTTACACCCATACAGTTGTTGTTCGTACTTGTTTTTAGGTTATCTTTAATTGTCTTTGAATTGTCTTTGACTTGCAGTTAACTTGAGTCCTCGCTGCGAAAAATGTAGCGAAGTAAACAAGATACAACTCACAAGTCAGCGTCTTAATCAGATTAAAAAATAAAGATCATTTGTGACAGAGATGATGACCTAGATCAGTGATTTTCAATTAGCAGGCTGTGCTCTTCACTGGGTCAATAGTTCATTTAGTCTTCACATTCAGTGAGATTGCAGAAATTTTTCTTGACAACTTGTTTTTTATTTGATTTGTACAACATTCCTGAAATTTCTTTTGATAACTTTTTTGAGGTCACTTATGAAATTGGGAAAAACATATGACTGGGCCACGTATCTCTGTGCATTTCAAAAATGTTCCACATGCCAAAACAGTTGAAAAGCACTGAACTAGATAGAGAGTGCCATAACAAATGAACAAAATACATCTGAGGGAAAACAAGAGGTGCCGTTATACAGGAACCATCATAATGCGCTAACTTTCAGGTATGCAAAAAATTGGAATTCTGCATGGACTGAGAAAAAAGTTACATTATAGTACAGTCAACTTCGGATATAAGAGATTCAGATATAAGGACTACGCAAAAGGTCCCAAATGATTTTCAATATAAACTAATAAGTCGGTTATAAGAGAATTCGGTTATAAGAGACTGATTAAGCTGGTCCTGGCGGATCTCTTATATCCGAAGTTGACTATACACAAATTGACGTCATAAATGATGTCATGATAAATAATTCTACTGTACAATAAATTCATGGAATAGTGCGTGCATAGCTGCCAATCACTGTTGTGTTACTGTCACGTGATGTTTACGCCAGACGTTTAGCTGCATTTGAAAAAATTTTGGATGAAGGACCCAAGATTTGAATCGGGATAAATGGCATCTTTTGTTAGCTTGAAATATGCATTGAATAAATAGCAGTCGGTTATCAAAATTATCTTTATTTGCATCTCAAAATATCTTACTAAGGCTGGTGTGACGCTTTGTCAGCAATATCTGCCATAATTTGTCCTGCGGTTTTGTATATTCCCTAGTAATTTTGCACTTATGTTGGCGATGATGCACTTCGCCAAAATTTTAGAAGAACACTGTTTTTAGACATGCTGTTGGTGCAAGCCATAGTTATAACCTGAAATGTGAGCTGTAATGCAAGTGCCGGTTTGGCTCGAGCATTCTGATAGCAAAGTAATGCATAACCCTGACTATCTGGATAACAAGTCTAACTCTGAGTACGTGACACTTGGATGCAAACAAAGTTGGATTATTTATTTAGATCTGCTTCTTATACTTGTTGATATGAAAAATTGGAATTCAAATATTGGCTACATCATCCACCACAGCGTATCGGTGTTCGCTTACTATTTGTCACTGGTAATAAGTACTTCAATTTGCTGTTATCTGATAAAATGTATTGTTGGTACTTACAGTCAAGATTAACATTAATGGCTATTATTGAAAAACTGGTATTACCGTACAATAATTATAATCTTTTGTATCTTGCTGTGTCTCTACGGTTATCCTTTAATATTCTGCATGTTTTCTGTCTGCAATAATATCAACAAAAATAATTGTTCTTTTTTCTATTTGATTGTCACTCTGTTTTGTCTTCACTTTTCTCTTGATTTTTTCTTGCCACCAAATTTTAAGCAAGAATTTATTTCTTTTTTTCTTGCCATGGTCCTAATTTATTGTTGAGTTTTAAACTGCGCCAAAAAAACATGCTGCACTTACTGCTCCTATTAGCAGCTGGCTCTGTGGTGCGATTCCTAACCCTGTTTGGGTTTGATCAAAATGGCTGTTTGCCTTCCTGATGGTTCCAGTTACCCCTGGTGCTCCCTTCATACAAACCGTTTTTTTGCCGTGCTGCCCTCTTAAACAACCACAGAAGTGCAGCACTCAGTCTCTCCAAAATCGATCAACTGTTTTTTGCTGCCTCTCTCTTGCCCGTATTCTTATTCTCCTTGTCTTGATGAACGCCAACTTTCATTCTAATGCTGACCCAGTCTTTTCCTGCACAGTGTGCGCTGGAAATGTAAGCTGAAAAGATAGGTCAATGCAATGCTGCACCAACTCCAAGTGGGTCCAGTTAAGTTGCTCTTTATTCCCCTTCTCCAGATTCAAAGCTCAAGGCAGCTATCATTTCTAGTGCTGTCCTCCTTGCTGCGTCCCTGCTTCTGCTGGGAGCCCCACACCCACCAGTACTGTGACTTCTTCTTTGGGCATCTCCAGTTTGTATACCTCCACTGTTTGACCTGGTCCATCTGGCCCTCCGTTGCTAGTGCAGTGCTTCTGCCCCATTTTCATCTACAAACATCTTATTCTTCTGCCGCTCACTTTATATTTCCTCCCTTTGCACTTTCTCCACCTCCTCATATTTCTGGCTGTTCTCCTATACCTCCTGCTTCCTTTTCCTCCCCTGACTCGCTTTAGGTTTTTCAATGGAATGCTGAAAGTCTTTGAGCCAGAAGTGCTGAACTACTCCACTTTGTCTCACTTCATCCCATTGATCTTATCTGTATTCAGGAATCCCACCTTAACTTGTCTTCCTCTTCAGATTTCTGGATTCTCTGCTCTGTGATGTGATTGCATTCACTCCTGGTCTGGCATTCTTTCTCTTGCTGACCCATATGCTAGTGGTGACATCATCATTTTTGTCAGGCAGGGCTTATCTTTCTGTAAACTCTGCACCTCCTTTCTTTTTTTGCTTGACCCGTACTCTGACTATGTAGGGGTCAACATTTCACTAAACAACTCCTTCTCACTCTCTTTCCTTAATGTTTATGCTCCCCCCATTCGCTCTTCAACAGGTAGCAGAACCGACTCCTCTCCCCCTCTATTCTTTTCTTCTCCAAAAATCTCTTTATTTTGGGAGACTTCAATTGCCATCACCCCCCTCTGGGACTCAAAAGATACTTTTGACCCCCGTAGGGAAGAACTTCTTCTCGATTGCTCCTCTTTCAGTTGCTCTTCTCCTTTTCTCCCTCCTCTTTTGCTCCTTAGAGATGCTTCAGGACTTGGGTTTTGATCACCTACCAATTCTAATAACTGTTTTTCTTTCTTTACTCTTCTGCCCCAACGTTTCAGTCCTTTCAATTTTCAGAAAGCTTGTTGGAATGACTTTGCCTTTTACTTCAACTCTCACTATTCTTCTGCAGAAAAATACTCCTCTCTTTCACTTACCTCTGCTGCTGCTCTTGTTACCTCTGGCACTGAATGTGGCCAAATTTTCTATTTCCTTTGGCAGCGTCAAATGCCAACCTCACGCTTGGTGGTCTCCTAAAGTGGAAGAAGCAGTAGGCAAAAGATGCAGGCTTCTGCTTCCACTCATAGAAGTAATGAAGATCGTCAGGCTTACATCTTTGCTTCCCAACATGCCTAACATATCATTTCCCAACATATTGCCAAGCCTGAGGCATGGCAGGCAACGTGCTCATCTTTCCTAAATCTGTGTATTCTCTTCTCCGTCCTGTTGGTGGTTCTGCTTCCTCCTCTTGCTCCTCTCCTCTAACTGTTGGCTTCAGTCTTTGCTGACTACCTAGGATTCTTTTTTTCTGTTTTCCAGCTAAAGGCCTTGCATAGCAGAGCCGGAGGCTATCTGTCTGAGCTCCAACAAGTCACATGCACTTGAAGAGTTTCACCCCTCATTTCATTCCTTCTTTTCCCCTGCTGAATTTTTCACAGTTGCCCAAAACTTCTTCTTGTCCACTGTCACCAGCTTGGACAAAGTTGCCTATCATGTGCTAAAGCACCTTCCTCGTTCTGGAATGTATTCTCTTTTGCACATTTTCAATCTTTCCTGGACTTTGCATTCCTTTCCTTCCATCTGGAAGCCATTTTCTATTATTCCCATCCATCTGATGGAAAGGCCTCTCGACTCTCCTGCTTCCTTTCCGCCTGTCTCTCTGCATCTCAAAGCTTTTTGAACACATTATTCTATTGCGTATCTGCTCTTCTTTTTGGAACCAAACTCCATTCTCTTTTCCTGCCTGGCCAGTTTCTGCACTGGACAGTGTATTCTCATCAGAGTCTGTTTCTTTCTCAGTCATTTCGCATGGGTTTAACAAACCTGAGCCTGGCTCTCAGACGAATCTTGCTATAATCGACTTCTCTAAAGCTTGTGACTCTGTCTGGCATCCTGCCCTTTCCCACATACTTATTTCGACTGGCTTCCTTTTTTGCTTTGCTCACCAGACTCAATCTTTCCTTTACGACCAGTGTGCTTGCATGTTTTTCAAAATCACAAAAGTCACTCTTTTTGAGTTTGTCGAGATGTTCCGCAAGGATCTGTTCTTGGCCCTGTATCTTTTTTTTGTTCTATGATCTTCCTGCTTCTCTGTTTTCTTCCGTCAGCAGTTTACTTTCTGCAACAATCTAGCTATTGGTCCTCCTCTTCCTCGGTCCTTGCTGCAGTGGAGACTACACAAGGATTTCTGATTTGATTGGAGCGCTGCTCTGATCACTGGTGTCTTCCTATCAATCCAAGCAAATATGAGGCCTCTTTCTTCTCAGAGGACGACCACCAACCTCACCTCCAACCCCACTTCTTTTATTCAACATTCCCCTCTACTTTAATCCCACTCCAACTTTCCTCTGGGCCACCTTCAATCGCACTCTTTCCTTTGCTAAACATGTATCTTTGCTGAAAGCCAAGTTCTTCCCTCATTTTAAGGCCTTTTGCTTTATATCTGCTTCCTCATAGGGCCCCTCAAAGGAGTCCCTCTTCTGTATAAAGCTTTTCTTTGGCCCCTTCTCATTTATGCTTCACCCAGATGGTTTTTTCTTAGTGTACCAACGCTACCAATTTGGGAATGTCTTCATCAAGTGGCTAGTCAAGCCATCTTTGGCTGCTTCTCACCCTCCCCTATCTCACTTTTCCTTTCTGAGGTGTCTCTACCTCCCCTACAAGTCACTCTGACTCATTTTGCCCTGTCATCTTATGAGTGGGCCCTTCGTCTTCCATCCTCCTTTCCCATTTCAGATTTGGCTTGACTGGGTAAAACCAAAACTCTACAGATCATCCTGGAGAGCTTTTGCATCCACTCACCCACTTATCCTTTCTCCTACTTTTCGTTGGGAGGTTCTCTGTAGTTGACCTCCTTCTCCTCTCTGGAACCTGCCTTCCTTCACTTTAGAGTCCATCCTTTTCTCCCGATGCTTCCTGCTCTGATCCCCCTCTTTTTTTTCACTAAGGTGTGGCTCTTGCTCACCTTGACACTCTCCCATCTCATGATCTGATGACCTGGGCAGGTGGCTCTGTTCCTTTACCTTTTGGCAAAGGTGGTTCTGGCGTCTGTGCCAACTGCTCTCTTTGTGGTACGGAGGCCACTCTTTCCTGTTTGACATGCCCAATTTGCTTCAGTTTTTCTGCTGAAGTCTATGCCATTCTGCAAGCTCTCTGCTTGTCTCGGTAGCACCAACAAGTCTGTGGTTTCTATTCTCCTCTCTGACTCTTGCTGTGTCCTCACCATTCTTTTATTTTCATCTTTCCTTTTACCTTCAACTGTCTGAAAGATCTGGCAGAAGCTGTCTTTCTCTTTTACTATCAGGCTACAATAGGTCCTCGGGCACTCATTTTTTCTGAGGAACAATGCTGCTGATGTGTTGGTCAGGCAGGGAGCACAACTTGTGCCCCCTGCAATCCCTTGTAGTCTCTTTCTTATCTCTCACTTTTTGTATCCACTCTTTTCTTTTGTCGGACTGGAGGCCAAACGTCTCATCTAAATTTTTTGACACACAAGAGTCCTCGGTTTCCACTGAAGAACTTGTGCTCCTTCGTCACCTGTGCTGTGTTTTCTCTTGTCTTCACTGCAGTGGACACAGCCTTCTGCCAAACTCTTTATCATATGCAACAGCAGCACGGCAAAGCAAATAAAGATGGACTTAAATGTCTATGTGGCTACACGGGTGTAGTGTTAGATTTACAACAAAACACGTGAATTGATTAGAATTGATAAAATAAATTAAATTATGGAATAAAAGGTCATTTTGAATACTGCTATTGCATCATATCACGAAAAGCAGCAGCTTGATAATCGGTAAATACACTAAAATTGCAACTAATTCAAGGCCGACCATGTTTCACTCATAAACCCTACAAACGTATGTCGCAAATATTTGTTTCTTTATCAGCCTACTTTGCGTAGTGCATTGGGCATATTGCAGCAAAATAAGGAGCGACTTGACGCCATAGTTCGCCTTCGGTCATCCGTCCCAGGACAACTCTCATCTCATTCAGTACTGTCCAGCTATGGACTATTTAGCCCGCTCTTTGGCAACTCTCTGTCTCTCTACGACCTCTGGTCCAGGCCCTGGAGAGTTTTCCTGTTTTTAGAGCTCCGTGGTCTTCTGCCATGCCCTTATCACTCTGAGGGGGTCGGGTTACAACAACAACAACACTTTACCAATAGTAAACTGCTACAGCCATCTACTTTGCATTCACTTTTAACCTAGTTTTTGTTGTCTTTCGAAGTTGAGATTTATTGTCTTCACAAAGTTTTGTGCTCTTCTGGTTCCTTCAGTTTACACTGAAGAGCTTTTGTTACCTTGTTTACCACAGCATGCGCTCATAGAACTGACATTTCGAGATCAGTCTGCTGTCATTCGACTCTGTACATTTTCTTCGTTGATTCATGCTCTTTTACTAGATGTATCTGTTTGATTGATCTTGATCTTTGACGTCCGATCCAGGCTGTGAGAAGTTTCTCAGCTTTCAAGTTTTCTGGTTTTCTCATTACGCCCCAATCCTTAGAAAGGGTCGGCTACAAACTACAAGCCGTACCTCATGTAATGTAGAAGATTTGAACGTTATTAATTCAGTGTATGACTGCCTGTCTACCAATAACAAATCCTCCTCTTTCAAATGGGCAGCTGAACAGTAATGTGAATACTTTTTGTTTGCAGAGTACAGGGCTTTTGGCGTACTTTGGGAATTTCAGATTGTTGGCTGAAGTATCTACTCCGTGTGTCAATCTTAGGTATTAGTGTGCATGTCATAGTGTGAAAGTGTGTTGGCTAATTTTCTCTTCATTTAGATGGGCTCTCGCAGTTACAAATAAGAAGAAAGAAAAGATATATCTTTACAATGGCTTCGTAATGACGTGTTTATTTTTTATTTGTCGCATTGTTGTTATGCCATATTACTACTATTTGGTGATGCAAGTCGCTGGTACCAACGATTATAGAAAACAGTAAGTATTTGTTCTATTTTATAGTAAACGGTGGTTGGTTGGTAGAATCAATCAATAATGTCGATTTAGGAAGTCGGAATACTATTGTTTCCACCCTTTTACGTGAAGTTGGTAGGAAAAAGATGTTTTAAAACGTTTTTGAAAAGACTTGAGGGAAAAGGAAAGATGCGATTAAACTTGTGAAATTATGCTTAATTTTTTCAATGCCGTGTTGTAGATGACTCGGTGGCGTATTGGTTAGAGCGTCCGCCTCAAATGCGGTTGACTGCTGATTCAAACCTTTACTGGATGACCTAAAAAGTGGTATCCACAGCTTTTCTTGGCGTTTAGCGCTAACAGGTTAGTGTGGAGACTTATTTTTTACCCTTCTTCTTGTAATAGAGGTTCGGTACAAAACGGTTTTTCAGGTTCATACCGCAAACTTAAGTGAGATTGAGGTTTGGAATGCTCTTTGCAGCTTTTCCATAGTGGGCAAGTTCGAGTGTTAGCTCTTTGTGGAAGAAATTTAACGAGATTCCTTCACCTTGATACGGCAGACAGGTCGTGGGATCGAGTCGTCCACTGACTGTGTTGGCACAGTCTAACTAAAAGACTTGCAAACTTCTTTGTGTGGAGGAGTAGACGTTTCTTTGTTTTCGTCCAAATCTAGGACCGAGGATCTATTCTTTACAACTTTGGGTCTGGGAATTCTTATGCGCTATATTTCAGGACATTCAGTAGCAGTTAAATTGTCATCTAAGTTCCAAGCCGTTTCTTTCATTAGCGCCAGATAGTTAGAGCTAGTCAGTAAGACATGGCCAGCCTCTTGTTCCTTTGCTCCGCAATGGCATACCCTGCTGGATGCCCGACTCCACTTGTGCACTTGAGAACTATGAGCTTATACACGTCAATATTTTGTAATATTGGGTAATTGGTGTGCCAATTTGCAGCACAAGGTTAGGTAAAAGTTAGTATTGATTAGCGCATATCATATTGCGACGAAAACCTTCTTTTTTTGCCAAAACATATCACACTTCAATGAAATCATTATTACTTTCTCGAGATATTCTTTCAGCAACTAAACCATTACTACTTTCCCAAGACATATCGTGCTGTAATATAATCATTATTACTTCTCCAAGGCATATATTACTGCAGCGAAACCGTTATTACTTTCCCTAGACAAATCCTATTGCTGCAAAAAACCACGGTGAAGTGGCGTTTGTGACGTAGCGCTACTCGAAATACATTTTTAGAAATATTCGTGGTTATTTCGAAGCGGCGGGCTTGGTTTACTGCAAAATACGCTGGTTGTCTGCAGGTAGGCTTATACTCTGCTTTGCACTTAGCCAAATCTTGCCGCTTTCAAATAACCACGAACCTTTTTGAACATGTTATATAAGTAGCGTACAGGTAGCATTATTTTACAAACGACATTTCACCTTGTTTTTGTTGCAGTATAATTTGTCTTGGCAAACCGATAATTGTATGGTTGAGGTGCAATATGTCATGAAAAATTGATAATGGTTTCACTGCAGTATGATGTGTCTTGGGAAAGTCGTAATCGTTTTGCGTAATGGGTTCATTGCAGTATAATAACTGTATGGTTTCGTTGCAGTATGATGTAGTATGTCGTGGCGAAGGAACAATCTTTTCTTGAAGTATATATAATTTGTGCTAATCACTACTAATTTTTCTTAGAACATGCACTTTACTATTGGCAGCCTCAAATTCTAGTGCGTGTGTGAATGTAACTGCAGGACTACTGCATTTACGGAACAGGCATAATTAAATTTTTGTCATCATCAGTTTGCAGGTAGATGGCATTACGTGGTTTCGAACCAAACTTTCATAAAATTCTTTTATATTGTATTGAAATATAAACGTAAGTACTTTTTGCCGAAAGCTTGAAATAGTAATAGGCAGTTATCAAATATATTATAATACTTTTCACATACATTCTGTCACTTTTACCAGCCATCACCTAAGATAAGTTGAAGTGTGCAGTCAAATAGGAGAAACCCATTTAAGTTGGCCGCTTCTAACAGGTGCATCTGTCAAAGGAGGCAAACTAAACTGCTGTTTCCCTGGTCGAATAAAAGTAGTTACTATACTACTCAATCATGCCATTATCGAGTTTGGCATGTAGACAAGCAGATTGTCACGTAACAAACAGAACAAATCGAAAAACGAAAAAAATTGTAACACACAAAATCGAAGTACAGCATTTTGTTTTTTACATCTTTCAAAATACAAAACAGTATTTAAATACAAAGTATACACTCAACTATTGTATTAAATGAAATACAAACTACTAAACGTTTGCCACGAGTGAAAGTCCTATAGCGTTTACCGATTGTTTTAAATAACTCAGTGGTTATGTTGACAATTATTTCAAAACATGGCTACTAATATCTTGCAGGATCAATAAATTTTTGATTAAACCAGGGATGTGGAAGCGGTTATTTTTCAACCGCTTCCACTAACAAAAAACGAGAAAACGATGGTTGACAATTTTTTTTAACTTTTGTGGGTCTGTAGCCTGCCTTCTACACTTTATCATTTTGAGGGGACAAAAACCTTCATTTATTGCTCTTACTTTACCTACTTTGCTTGAGCTTATTGTTCCGAACTACTCTGTGTTTCTTTTATTTAGATATTAGAACTCGTGTTGAATGTAGAACAGTGCTTTTCAACCTTTTTGTCATCGCGGAACCCCTAATGTAGTTTCGCGTTTGTCACGGAACCCCCACTAACAACAATTTAGAAATCACGAATTGCTTGAAAGAAAATCAAATATTTCGTTACTACAATTCGAGAAATAATTAAACACTTCAACAAACAGACAGTTATTACAAGTTTCTTCACTACTTACAACCACTTTTACAGCTTTCGACAATAGCCTGTCGTCACAACAACAAATTACAACGTATAGCGCTGATTTTCCCTCTCTATCCTCAACTAACTCTGACTTTGTGTTAACTTTAACTCTAATCATCATTACGGACTTTCTGTCCGTCCCCAAAACACGTACTGACTCTGATCTTTTTGGAGAGTGAAGCGCGAAATTTCTGTCGTATATATACTATATACATGTAAAGCGAGCAAAATTGAACTGCACCAATCAACAGCCGCCTCTACGTGGTGGTGCGGTCCCCAATCTCGTTTGGGTTGGGTTAAAATGGCTGTTGGTCTTCCCGAGGGTCCCAGATACCCCGGGCACTCCCCTCACACAAACCATTTTTTCGCTATGCAGCTCCCCTGAACGACCGCAGAAGGGTAGCACGCAGCCTCTTTGAAATTGGCCTGTTTTCTCTTTTCTCTTGCCCGTCTTCTTTTCCTTCTTCTGATGAGCGGCAACGTTCATGTTAACCCTTTTCAACCTTTTTGTCATGTGCACAGCCGGCATTGAATAGCGCCTTCAGAAGCGGTTGCTTGACGTAGTCAATGCCGATCTTATGCCGAAGTGGATATATGACTCAATAAGACCAACTGGATCGCAAAGACCTCGAATGTATGGTTTGCCGAAAATACCCTAAGAAGGCACTCCACTTCGCCCTATACTGTCTATGACAGGTTCGTCTCATTATAAACTTGGCAAATGGTTGGCTGGCCTATTACAACCTGTGCTGTAGCGGTTTTCGTCACATTGCATATCAGATTCGTTTACGTTTGCTAAAACCGTGCAAAATCTTGACATCAACCCTAATGTCTTTATGTGTTTTTTTGATGTGTCCAGCTTGTTCACCAACGTTCCCCTTGATGAAACCATCAAAATCTGTTCAGATGTTCTTTATGGCGATTCTGATTTACAACCACTCATTCCAAGGGACGTGTTTGTTGAATTGATGAAGAGCGCTATATCCTCAGTTGAGTTCAACTTCAATAACACCATGTACAAGCAAACAGACCGAGTAGCTATGGGATCACCTCTTGGTCCGGCTTTAGCTATCATCTTCGTTGGATATTATCAAGAAAAGTTATTTTCTCAAACGCAGAAGCCTCGAACATACTTCAGATATGTTGACGACACGTTTGCCATCTTTGATCACGAAGCTGAAGCATCTGGATTCCTGACCAAACTTAACTGCCTTCATCCATCCCTCAAATTTACCTTCGAAAAAGAGAAAGGAAAATGTCTACCGTTTCTTGATGTTTACGTCGAAAGAACAGATATTGGCTTTGAAACCAGTATATACCGGAAACCCACTTTCACCGGCCAGTATTTGCGTTGGGAGTCCTTTAGTCCTCTCAAGCGTAAAATAAGTCTAATATCTACATTGGTGCATCGAGCTCTAATGATTTGCACCAAGCGTAGACTCAATAAAAAAATAGAACGGATCAAGAAAATCTCACTGGACAATGGCTATCCTAAAAACGTCATCAACGCTCAGATTACCAAGATAACCGCTCAGTTCTCCACCCTTAAGCGATTCGGCCCAGAAAAGAGCCCGGTTTGTGGAGGGTCCCTTGGAATGGTAAGCCCTCCACAAACTTGGAAAAAGAAGTCAAAACTGCCGTGGAAATCTGCTATGGTACCGTCAACACCCGCTTGGTCTCCACGTCAAAGCGCATGCTGCCTGTGGCCCGCAAGGATGTTCTACCTCCCACTCAGAAAAGTTCAGTCATATATGAGTATAAGTGCCACTGTGATAGTCGGTACGTAGGGCGAACATCTCAACGGCTACAGGATCGCATCAAGCAACATTTTCCGCAATGGTTAAGACAACAATTGACCCGTCCACGCCGATCTCAGCCACACAGATCGTGCAAACGAACCGACACCAAACCGGATTGTGACTCTGCCATTGGCCAACATCTTTCAGAAAATGATCAATGTGCATTAAACTATGATAACAAGCGGTTTTCAATCCTCGCCACAGCACGCAGCTCTTTCCACCTCAATCTCTTAGAAGCTGCTTATATCAAGACCCAGCGTCCGGCTTTATGCAGACAGAAAGAGTTTGTTTACGCTCTCAAACTCTTTCGATAGTCGCGGCGTTTTTATTTGGCCTCCTGCTGCGCTTTCTCTAACTTGCGCTATTACGAAATCTTTCTTTGGCGCGCTTTACAATACTAGCGCTATGAGTTGGCTCGTCTTGATTGCTTAACGTCTAAATTAACCACATAAAACACTTACTCACTCTAGAATCTAGATCTTCCATTTTGACGCGATACCGCCACTGATAAGAATGTCACGAAAAGCTTACGGCTCAAACAGTTTTTTTTCAAAGCTATTATAAAATTATAGTTTTGTAGTTGCCCGTTGGTATGATTGAATTAGTTTAGTCTATGAAAATGATTTCAACTATCATGAGCTTACGAAGGAGATCGAGATGTCCTACCAAAAATACTTGCTTATCGATATTACCACTTTTCATTTAGCAGCGCACAAAAGTTACTGTTTTGCAATTTCACATGTTGCAGCGAAATGTTTTAGAAAATAATAAAAACCTATTTTTGAAAAAGAATTAAATAATGATTACACGTTCAATTTACTGATTGTGTTAACTTGTTCTTGGCATCCAAGTGTTTGTTATTGCTGGCTTTAGCAGCAGTAAACCCCCTCTTTGTTGAGCTGCGATATGGCGAGTATGTGTTGATATTCGACACTGCTGGTGCCGCATCTCAATTTAAGGACTCTGTATTTACATCGCGCTGTATTATGCTGGCTGGGATTGACAAGTTTTGTTTTGCTTGTATCCCCTGTTGTGGGTAGGACCAAAAACAACAAATTGTTATCTTTTCCGTGTTCTTGCCGGCCGAACTTTGGAGCCATTCCATCTGCTCTACCAAAGGATTGCCGTCCCCGTGCCGGCAAAACAGCTTGGCGATCAAAGTCGTGGCGATGAAGTACTCGCTCTTTTATTTCTAACGCTGGAACAAACGGTAGATCATGTTGTTTACAACTGCTCGGTAGCGTTTGGGCTTCTCATGAAACACTTGATCCATTAGATCTTGATGACGATTCTGTACAGTAGCTGCATTGCGGCAGCTACTTCACAGTGTTGTTGAAAATAAGTCTACTCAGTCGACGACTATGACGAGGGTAACTTGTTGTCCTTTTTCCTTAGCATGTAGAAGATATTCATGTTTACACAGTATACTTAATCGATATCAGGCTAGGGGAAAGTGGCAATGTATTTTGAATTAGTTATAGCTCATTGCAGAGCGAAAGATTCACCGCCAACAAGGCAAACTGTTGTTGGTGGGTGACCAAAAGTCGCTTTTTGCAATGTGCTGGCCGGTGAACATCTTCACTGATCTCAAATCACGAAGCACTGGTAACCTTGTAATTTCAACGATTTTAATTTTTTAACAAGTATTAGCTTTTGTACTGTTACATTATGGCCTTCTTCCCTGCCACACATCGGCCACTTTATATTTTACTAACCGGCGTCGCCCGGCAGGGCCCTCCATCAGTATTGTCAAGGTTAACAATATTGGTTCAACTGGCCTTGCCAGCTTCACCCAATGGATAGTTGTGAAAACAGTACCGTATTTTTCGAACTATAAGGAGCACTTGTAATCCTTTAATTTTCTCAAAAATGGAACGTGCGCCTTATAGTCCGGTGCGTCTAATGTGTGGATCAGGTTGCGCTTTGTCACCAAGCTCGGAACAAATTTTATTTTGCAATAAGCGCTACCAACGCAATTGTGCCTACCTCAACTCGTTCTTTCTAAAGAGCAAACTTCTTGTTTCTTTCCTGCGATCAAATGACCTACCCTCATTCTCTTTACGAATGTGTTTTATCTCTTCACCTACTCTCGTTCCCTTCACGAATGTATTTTTCTCTTCACTTTGCGAGCGTAAATTATACGTACGTCGCACATGTATTGCAACATGTACCTAGCAACTAGCCGTATACTTCTCACGGTACCGATAAAATACGTTCAGTTTTTGATTTATTAAATGCGCCTTATAATACGGAGCTCCTTATATATGAAAAGAAACGCGTTGGCCGTCATTTTTTTCCAAAAGTTTTTGGAGTTCCTGGCTACGTCTTGCCGTGTTTGGTACGTAGGAACTGGACTTGTTCGCAATTGAAACAACCAACGATTTCAAAATGTTGTATTTGTTCATTTTATAACGTGCTTGGAAGCATAATTTCAAAGTTGTGGGATAGGAGAGGTACCAAAGTCATTTATATGCCGGTATGTATTTTCAGGAGTAGCCTATTAAATACTAGGACCACTATTTACGACTGTTTTTGTAGCTGAATGCCTATTTGTAAACCTAAAGCCTCTGGCTGCTAGCGTGTTACTTGATACTGGCGTAGACATAGCCAGGGAAAGACCAAACTAACCCGAAGCGATGCACTTACAGTTAAGTTATTATGATAGCAACCATTAGTAATGTTGAGGTTCAGAATATCCAATCAGCCGGGTTCATCCAGTTGCAAACAAAATGGCTTCAACATTTAGATGAAATGTTGCTCCGCACTAATATTTTGTTGCAAAAATTAAAGCAGAACCATCTTTACCTCCATGTTTCTGTAGGTAGAGGAGTAGGCTACTTTTTAAAGAGACTTCATTTTTTGATGGATCTTTTAGAAAATTTTGATAGATAATGCTTTAGAGCAGCGCTTTTCAACCGATGGGCCGCGAAACGTTCTGCCATATATTAATATTAAAGATTTTTTTTGGAAAAAATTATGAATTACGAAAGCTAAAAATGTACTATAAACTTAACACTCTCGTTTTGTAGCAACTTCCTTCCTGGAATAAATGATTGTTCTAAAATAAATTTTTCATAAAGTGGGTCCCAAAACAAAGTCTCGGCGAAAAGTGGTCCATGACATCAAAAAGGTTGAGAAGCACTGCTTTAGAGTAATGCTTTTGTGAAAGAATAGTGAAAATGTACGAAAAAACATAAGTTTTTTTAGAAATTGCAAATTTTGTGAAGTCCAACCACCAAAATTTGGGTGTTTTTACCCAGTAGCTACCTTTCAAAATTTTGAAATCTTTATTTTTGGATAAATCTTTTTGCAAATTTAGATAGATAATGCCAAAGAACCATGTTTGCTAAGAAAAGCAGTCAAAATGTACCAAAGAACTAACTTTTTAAAAAATTTCAGGTTTCTTAATGTCTAGTACGAGAAATGTTCAATTATAATTGTAACATAATATATGGCAACTAATTTTTGTTCAGCCATTGTAAACCTTAGCCCTAACTAATTAAATTCATATATTGTTGAAAAGCAAATTATTTTAGGTTTGAAACGACACTGATTGTTAGGACCTTATCATAACCTTTTTACCTTAAACTAATCCGTTCTTACTCAGGTTACCACTTTTTGGGAAAATAAAAAGTGACACTATAGGTCTTAAAGTTCGATTTTTTAGTATAAAAACTGAGAGTAAATGTACATATCATGTATTATCGGAATTT
The DNA here is from genome assembly GCA_963675345.1 of Trididemnum clinides. NCBI lineage: Eukaryota > Metazoa > Chordata > Ascidiacea > Aplousobranchia > Didemnidae > Trididemnum > Trididemnum clinides. The sequence continues at coordinate 4,950,186 of OY776287.1, read as the reverse complement.
CTTTGAAATACTCTTTGGTTTGTTAAATGAACATCGGTTGAGAAATGAGTCACAAATCAGTTTTCAGGTAAACTGATTTTGTAAAAGTGTTGCCATTTTTGAAAAAATTCAATGATTATATCAGTGGTAGCGAAAGAGTTATCGTGTCAGACAGCATTATGACATCATAGAGCGAATTGAACCACGCAGAAAAAAATTCGGCGAAGAAGCATGCTTAGAAGGTTTGAATCCGTAAAGAATCTGTTGTTCCATCGTCATTTGAGCTTTAGTGGTCATAGAGTTTTGTTAACGAAAGCACTTTGGTAAGATCTCCGAAAAGAACTTGTAATCACGTTTCTACGATCAGTATTAGTATATCTTAGTTAATAACACTTCTCTTATGAAACTCATTCCGAGGAGGTGATCAATCGTGCCAAGTTTGATGTTTGTACGCCTAGCAGTTTTGGAGGAGTTAAGGCAAACAGGCTCATGGAATTGCGCTTTATATATTAGATTACTTTGTAATTGTGTTTGTTGGTAACAAAGTGAAAATAAGGCAAGAGTTGATGTTTGTTTATAATCAGATGGTTACATCAGAAGGCCGGTTTTTGCAGCAATACAGCGAGCTTACTCTGTACTAAAAGTATATTAACTAGAAGTAACTGTGCTTGGAAACATGTATGCAGCTTATCACTGTGTTGCTTCACTTATCCATAATTTTTAGTGAGGTGCTCTTTCATATTTCTTGGCAAAAAAGATTTAAATTGTTCGTTGGTGGAAAGAATCCGTGGGTTGAACTTGCAGTTATTAAATCGCGAGACCGACGCATTCCAGTAGAAACTTTTTACGCAGAGAGTTCGGATAAAACACGCTTCTGTCCTACAAAGAAGCGGTTCGAGCGGTACTGAGCCAATACTAATTAGGAAAAATTCCCTCGGCTCTCTTCCATCTCCCTTCCACTGCTCTTCGTTTGATCCAGATCTTTCTTTTTAGCTCATGCATACGAGTTCATTCTCCGTTTCCCATCATCTCTTTACCATATAAGGTGAAGGCATCTCGTAAGTATAGTAGCTTACCCAAGTGAACTTGCTAGCTTTTCAGCACACTATCCCTCGTGTGCTGAACGTCAAAAGAACCTGTGAATACTCTCTGCAAAGTCATCTACATGACTTGACCTGAAATTGCTGGCTTCTACCGACTAGAAGCGGACGCTCAAAATACTGCACCGTAACATCGGTTCTCTCGCACTAACTAGTTGGACTAGGATCTGGCCTAGCTGAGACCGGGCTATTGAAATTTTTAATCTGAAAAAAGGCGGCTAAAACTAAAAATTTATGTGTTACACTGACTTTGGCTTGTTTTAAAGCCTCTTCAGGAATATAATTAAATGCATATTTGTAGCTTGAGCACACCCCTCCATTTGTCTTGGCTCACAATATGCGTTGTATTGGATTGTTTAAATATTTATTGGTTTTTGAAAATGGTCAGTGGAGTTCGGAAACATTTGATCAAGTCAACGGCGAAGAAAGAGTGATCTACTAGCATATGCCACATTTAAACTTTTGTTGCTTTTTTTATGATATGCCATCAAATAAACCTACCCCTTTTTAAATGTAATTGGTATTAGGTCAGTATCGGATATTAGGTAGCTCTCCGAAATTTCAGACCTGGCAGATTTGCTAACCGATACAGTCCTAATACAACTGATTCGCATATGCTGTGCTATTCTGTTACACTCATAATTTCACCGCAATAATGCCAATGTTTTAACATATATTCATCCTGAAGGGGCCAGCCATATTATGCGGTGTGTAAGAGAAATTGCCAGACAAGGTGTAGACTCAAAAACAAGCATACAAAATTGGAAGAAGTGAGGTCACTATCGCCAATGAATATCCAATTATATACATCTTATATTAAGCATATTGACACTGTTTTCCTCTGATTCAATTGGGATAAGATGTCATAGTCTCGAATTTGAACTTCAAAGAATTAACCAGTGGGGGGGAAACTGGTCTCCTGTTCTTTAGTCAGCAACTTTTACGTAATTTAAAGTTTTTTGTGTTTCGCTTGCTAAATTATCTACGCATATGAGTGTGCTTCCGAGGTGGAGTTTTCACTTTACCTGTAAAGTTCAACACCGAATGCTGCTGGATAGCTTAGGCAGATTATGTACGAATAATACTCGTTTATGTTGTTGGTTCAAATCGTTTATGTCGTGAACGAATTATTAGGCAATTGCGTATGTAACATGTGTTTAAGGTATAAACTGTGATGTAAAGAACCAGGTGATTCAACTGTATTACTTGTTTAATGATTGCTGCTAATTCATTTGTTGCCATCTCATTGCTGGTATACGAAGAAATGTTGATGTGTTAAGTTTAACCTTTTACTGGAATTGCGAACTCAAACGTAATCTTAACTTAATTTGATTTGAGCATCCGAGGGTGCTCATTATTGTATATATGCAAGATATATTGTCACTTTTGCTTTTCGAATGTTTATGTAAAGAAATAAAGTTGGAAGCTTTACGGTGCTAGAATCGAGTAGCACCACGTACCAAGCTTTCAAAGCAACGCCAATAAATATATGATATTATTATTAGGTATATTGCAGCGATCACTCGCATAGTTTTGTGTTACGTACTAACTGCGAGATAGCAAGTCCTGCTTGCAATGCTTAGTGTGATTCAATGCAATTTATTAATGCACCTGTTATTGATCAGTGGAGTTTTCCGGTCAAGAGTCATTAGCTACGATTATGTGTTCTAGCGATGAAAAGTTTTGTCAGCTAAACTTGGAGGTGATCAGTAGCGGGCTACTTCCTTGAGTAGTTTCATTTTTACTACTTCTAGATGTAATTGAATTGATAATGTAATTGATAAGTAGGACGTCTTGAGTGAAAGATATAACTACTCAAGTCTACTTATATAAGTAGAGGCTAAAAATTTGTTGTTTGTTGAATTGAAATGCTAGCATTAAAAGCAGCTTTGAATTAAAAGTTTTGATATTCTCCAAAACCTTTATTGACCTTTTGGCTGTGGTTCGAATTTCGAAGACCAGCAGTAGGCTTACTACTGTTTAATGTTAACCAGGCAAGGTTCGTTACCGGTAAGGCATCATCTGTGGTCCGTGTTATATCTTTTAATTTGGGAAAGTTTAGCGCCATAAGTAAATTCACAAAAGACCTGCTAAAGTTTTGTTTTTGCCTAAATTCTTAAAGTACTCTGAACGCATTGATTGCCAAGCCTGAATCCATGACACACCCGCCTAAAGCCTTTTTTTTCTTTGAAATTTGTAGGGGTGAGTGTGTTGGCTCGGTATAAGTGATTGTGTGTACAAATTTCAAGTTTGGTGGATCTGAATGTAATGTTATTGTGCCATCTGCACCCATTCATGTGTTTGCCTTCGCTGCAATCCAAAAAAAGGAATAGAAATAGAAATATGAGGCAAAGCCGGATTTATCATTTTTTGTGCGTTTTTAAATTTTAGCGCCCTGTAACTTGCAGAAGTAGAAAATATTTTCCCGCCTGTACAGATCAACTGTTCGGAGAAAAGCATCTAACCTTGAAAAACGGTAGCGATTTCTTTAATTTCGGTCTCTGTTTTATGAAAATTTCTTAAACAGTAGGTTAAATTTAGAATAATGGTTGGAGATGATTGATTTCTTTGTGTATAGTCTTAAGTAGACAGCTATGATGTATTTCATTATACTAACAATTTTCGAACCGCATTAGGGTATTTAGATGTTTTATGCATTCATAATTAGTGTTCTGGGGGTAAAACTGGACACTGAATCTGGGGCAGCTGTCCGCCTTTGCCCCATTAGTTCTTGGAAATTTTAGTTTTTATCAAAACGTAAATTATACTGTCCATGTTGCCAAAGGGCAGGGGATCTGAACCCCTTACCTTGACAGCTAACTACCCTACATAAGGCCCATCTCATTGTATACAGTTTAGTGATTGCGAGGGAGAAATCTGCTGAAATCATCTCTGCCCTCTTTTTATTTTTTATGACATGATGTTGACCTTGCATAGCCTAGGCCAGGAGTGGCGAACCCATGGCACGCGTGCCAGATGTGGCACGCGAGCACATTTTTGCTGGCACGGCACTTTTATGATGATACAATCTAAAATTGTTCACCGCGCAATTAATCACTCTGTAGCAGAGTTACTAACTCAAGTGAGACGATAATGATATTACAGAATAGATCAAAGCTCTTTTACTTGTCTTTTATTCGCTTTGTGACGTCACCGTGCCCACGTGTGTGATTCGATATCATTATTCTCTTTTTCCCTAGTTATTTCCTTTCCGAACATAAATTTGCAACAGTTGCTAGATTTTGTTAGCAGAAAGTTTGAAGAAACCAATTAGTTTACTCTTCTACACATGACATATATGCTTTTCAGAAATAAAATTGATTGTTCAACTTTGCTAAATCATTAATTTTGAGTTTTCTTTGTTTTCATTAATCAATTTTGGATTAGCTGAGATATGTCGAGTGAAAATAAAAAGCAAAAATTATCATCTTCGTGCAGTCAAGGGCTCCAAAACTGGTGGACTAAACAGTATGGCGTGATTAGCAGTAACGATAAAGCAGTATGTTTGTTGTGTTTCAATACAGTTGTCTGTTGAACATTTTCGGTTAAACAACATTTCAAAACAAACCACAAAGATGATAAGGGCGTAGCCAGAAAAAAATTGTGAGGGGGCCAAATTTTGCAACTATTAATGTGACGTCATTTACTTATAACGGCATTTTGCCTTTCGTGAAGTACGCTCGTCGCTACTATAAAAATTGCTGTACAAAACTGAGAAAGTGCGAATGCGATTTCACTGATCTAATGCAGTTTTATCAAGAACGGCTTTAATAGTTCAACTTCAATCGCGACGTATAACGCACTATTTAAGGAATTTCAAGGAAACCACTCCCACTGGTAGGTTGAACGTTCTGATAAAAGAAGGGATGTCTTTGTGGTCTGCACCAATCAACAGCCGCCTCAACGTGGTGGTGCGGTCCCCGGCCCCGTTTGGGTTGGGTCGAAATGGCTGTTGGCCTTCCCGAGGGTCCCAGTTACCCCGGGCACTCCCCATTCATTTTTTCGCTATGCTGCCCCCAGAAGGGCAGCACACAGCTTCTTCAAAAGCGATCGCCTGTTCTCACTTTTTCTTCTCTCTTGCCCTCCTTCGTCTCCTCATTCTTCTTCTTCTCCTGATGAGCGGTAACGTTCATCCTAACCCTGGCCCCATCTTTCCTTGCTCTGTTTGCGCTAGAAATGTGACTTGGCGGGGCAAGTCAGTGCAATGCTGCGCTTGCTCCAAATGGGTCCATCTAAGGTGCTCACAACTTTCTTTATCTAACTTCAGAGCTCTTGGCAGCTCTCACTCTTGGAGCTGTCCCCCCTGCCGTAACACTGTGACTCCCCCCTCCTCCGGCACGTATACCTCCACTGTGGAATCCGGCCCCTTCTCTGCTAATGCTGCACTCTTGCCCCACCCTCGTCTCCAAACTTCTTATCCCCCATCTTATATCTCCTTCCACCACCGTCCCTTGCTCCTGGCTATACTTCTGCTCCCCCTGACTCTCTCAGGGTTCTTCAATGGAATGCTGGAGGTCTTCGAGCCAGGAGCACTGAACTACTTCACTTTCTTTCATCCCATCCTGTCGACCTTATCTGCATTCAGGAATCCAATCTTAACTCATCTTCCTCTTTCCGGATTCTCTGTTCTGCGTTCTGATCGTACTCACTCCCGGTCTGGCATTCTCTCTTGTGATGCCTCGCATGCCAGTGGCGGCGTTGTCATTTTCGTCAGACAGGGCCTATCCTTTTCTGAACTTTCTACCACCTCTCTTTCTTCGCTCGATCCCTACTCTGATTATGTAGGGGTCAACATCTCTCTAAACAAATCCTCCTCGGTGTCATTTCTTAATGTGTATGCCCCCCCTATTCGCTCCTCCCCAACGGATGGCAGAACCGATTCCTTCTCTCCCTCAATTCTTCCCTCCTCCAGAAATCTCTTCATTCTGGGGAACTTCAATTGCCATCACCCGCTTTGGGACTCAAGAGGTACTTCCGACCCCGTGGGGAGGAAGTATTCGACTGGGTCATCTCCTCAGACCTCCTCCCCCTCAATGACCCTGACACACCCACCCTTCTCCATCGCTCCTCCGGCAGTTGCTCCTCTCCTGACATCTCCTTTGCTCCTTCTACTCTTGCCTTTTCTTGCTCCTGGGAGGTGCTTCAGGACCTTGGTTCTGACCACCTACCAATTCTTCTATCTATCCCTCTCTCTCCGGTCTTTCACCCCAACGAGCGCCCCCCTTCCTTCAATTTTCAGAAAGCTCGCTGGGATGACTTTGCCTCCTACATTGACTCTCCCTGTCCTACTGCAGAGGAATACTCGTCTCTTTCTCTTTCCTCTGCAGCTGCTCTCTGGCAATGAATGCGGCCAAATCTTCCATTCCTTTCGGCCGCATCAAATGCCATCCTAAAGCCTGGTGGTCTGCTGAGGTGGAAGAAGCGGTTGGTGAAAGACGCAAGACTTTCGCTACTGCTCACAGAAGTGATGAAGATCGCCAGGCTTACATCTCCGCCTCTCAACGTGCCTCGTCGGTCATTGCCAAGGCTGAGGCATGGCAGACGACCTGCACTTCTCTTTCACCTACATCTGTGCACTCTCTTCTTCGCTCTATTGCTGGCTCTCCTTCCTCGTCTTCTTCCTCTCCTAACTGTTCTTCTCCCAGGGAATCGGCTTCGGTTTATGCCGCTTACCTGAGGTCTCACTTTTCCGTGTCTCAGCCAAAGGCCCTGCGCAGCAGAGCCAGAGGCTACCTCACTGAGCTCCGCCGAGCTACGTGCTCTGTGGAGTCTCATTTGTCCTTTTGCTCTCCCGCTGAATTTCTTGCGGCTGCCTCCAACCTCTCCTCATCCACTGCCACTGGCCCAGACAAAGTTGCCTATCCCATGCTAAAGCATCTTCCTCGCTCTGGCATGGATTTTCTTCTTCACATCTTCAATCTTTCTTGGTCTTCACATTCCTTTCCTTCCATCTGGAAGACATCTTCTATTATTCCCATACATAAGATGGGAAAACCTCTCGACCGTCCTGCTTCCTTTCGGCCTATCTCTCTCACCTCCTGCATCTCAAAGCTTTTTGAACGCATCATACTATCCCGTCTTCTCTTCTTTCTGGAATCTAATTTCATTCTTTCTCCCCGCCAGGCCGGTTTCCGCCCTGGACGGTCTACACTTAATCAAATTCTGTACCTTTCTCAGTCCATTTCGGATGGATTTAACAAACCCAGGCCCGACTCTCGGACGATCCTGTCTACTATTGATTTCTCTAAAGCTTTTGACTCTGTCTGGCATCCCGCCCTTTTCCACAAACTCATTTCGCCTGGCCTCCCTCCTTGCTTTGCTCGTTGGACTCAATCTTTCCTTTCTGACAGGCGCGCTTCTGTGGTTTTTCAAAATCACAAAAGCCGTTGCTTTCGAGTCCGTCGAGGTGTTCCGCAAGGATCCGTTCTTGGCCCTGTACTTTTCTCTCTCTTCATTAATGATCTTCTGGCTTCTCTGCCTTCTTCCGTCAGCTGCTCTCTTTACGCTGACGATCTGGCCATTTGGTCCTCCTCCCCCTCGGTCTCCACTGCGGTGGAGGCCACACAAGGAGCTCTGTTTCGATTGGAGCGCTGGTCTGAGTACTGGTGTCTTCCTCTCAATCCGAGCAAATGTGAGGCCTCCTTCTTTTCAGTGAATCCCCACCAGGCTAACCTCCAGCCCAACCTCCTCCTATTCGGCTCCCGCCTCCGTTTTAATCCCACTCCAACTTTTCTTGGGGTCACCTTCGATCGCACTCTTTCCTTTTCTAAGCATGTATCTTCGCTGAAGGCCAAATTCTTCCCACGTCTCAAGGCCTTACGCTGTATCTCTGCTTCCTCATGGGGCCCCTCTAAGGAGTCCCTCTCTGTCCTGTATAAATCTTTTCTTCGGTCCCTTCTCACTTACGCTTCACCCGGATAGTTTCCTTTCCTAAGCGTTACCAATATCACCAAATTGGAACGCTTTCACTGAGCGGCCAGTCGCGCCATCACCGGCTGCCTCTCGTCGTCCCCTATCCCTCTACTACTCACCGAGGCTTCTCTACCTCCCCTACGAGTCACTCTGACTCACTTCACTCTTTTTTCTTCTAAGCGGGCTCTTCGTCTCCCAACCTCCTTTCCCATCTCAGGTTTGGCCAGAGTAGGAGTGAAACCAAGACTCTGCAGATCGTCCTGGAGAGCTCTTGCGTCCACTCACCCGCTCATGCTTCCTTCTACTTGTTCTAGGGAGGCTCTTGTTGCTTGCCCTCCCTGTCCTCCTTGGAATCTTCCCTCGTTCACGGTGGAGTCCACCCTTTCCTCTTCATGCTCTCGCTCTGATCCCTCTCACTCTCGCCAAGGTGCGGCTCTCGCCCACCTTGACTCTCTCCCCCATCATGATCTGGTACTCTGGACTGACGGCTCTTTTCCTTTTGGCAAGGGCGGCTCCGGCGTTCTTGCCAACTGCTCTCTCTGTGGCACTGATGCCACTCTTTCCTTTTCGGCAGGCCCAGTTTGTTCCAGTTTTTCCGCTGAAGCCTGCGCCATTCTGCACGCTCTTTGCTGGTCTCGGCAGCACCATAAAGTCTGCCATTTCTCTTCTCTTCTTCTCCTGTCTGACTCTCGTTCTGTCCTCGCCGCCCTGTCCTCTCCTCCACCTTTCCTCTTATCTCAAACTCTGTGGCAGATCTGGCAGGAACTGTCCTTCTTTTCCTCCTGTTCTATCAGGCTACAATGGGTCCCCGGACACTCGTTTCTCCCGGGGAACGACACAGCTGATGAGCTTGCCAGACCGGGAGCGCTGCTTGCGCCCTCCGCAATCCCTTGTAGTCTCTCTCCTCTTATCTCTCGTATCCACTCTCATCTTATCTCGGACTGGAAGTGTACTGTCTCTTCAAAGTATTTTGACACACAGGTTCCCTCGATTTCCACTGAGGAACTTGTGCTTCCTCGTCATGCTCGCTGTGTCCTCTCTCGTCTTCGCTGCAATGGACACAGCCTTCTTTTAGGTTCCTATCTCTCCAGGATTGGCAGAACCGAGAATCCTTCCTGCAGCGCCTGCGGACACTCGTCCCAGGACATCTCTCATCTCATTCTGTACTGTCCAGCTACGGACTCTTTGCGCCGCTCACTCTTTGGCGACTCTGTATCTCTCTACGACCTCTGGTCCAGACCCTGGGGAGTTGCCCGGCTTCTGGGGCTCCATGGTCTTCCGCCATGCCCCCATCACTCGGAAGGGGTCGGGTAAACAACAACAACAACAACATGTCTTTATCTTGTTTGATAACATTTGAAAGTTTAAAAAGTCACGCCCTCCCCACCCACTTGCTAAAAATCATCAATAAACTCTAATGTACCTGCAGAGACGCAAAAAATTTATGTTTTCATTTTTTGATACTGTTTTGTAATTTGACTTAAAATTCAGGGGGGGCCATGGCCCCTTTCCCCCCCCCCCCCTGGCTACGCCTATGCAAAGATCTTTCTTTAAAAACGAAGGAAGAACAAAAAGAAGTCATTCCTAAAGCTCTTAAGGAGAGAAAAACAAAGTCATCAAATCTAATGAAATGTATAGGTGGGTCTTTAATTGTTACTGCAGCGAGCTGTATTGTGTCAAACGAAATTGCCAAACACGGAAAACCATTCGGTGATAGACAATTTATTGAACAAGCATGGCTTGAATGTGCACCAGTTAGTTATATTTGAAAATTTTAAAGAAAAAGAAAAAATTATTCAAAGAATAAAAGAAATACAGTAAAAGTTAGAATTTTGGATATGGTTGACAATGTTTCTCACCAGCAAAATACAGACATAACTTGTGATTTATTGTCTATCTGTCTGGATGAAAGTACTGACGTAACAGGTTCGGCTCGTTTAGCAATTTTTGGTCCTTATTTGGTTGGTAATACCATTAAGGAAGAGGTGATCGGCTTAGCGTCATTAGAAACCACAACAAGAGGAATAAACATACAATGCTATTGTGAAGCAACTGGCTGAAAGAAAACTTGATCTTTCTAAAATAGTATCTGTATCAACAGATGGTTCTTGCTGTATGGCCGGAAAAGAAAATGGCTTTGTCAAGTGTTATATGCAAAAACTGCTTTTAAATCACTGCAGGAGATAATAAATGTAGTAACAAAATTAATTAACTTAATATCTGCTCGTGCATTAAACAAACGAAAGTTTCAAAGACTGCTCAGCGATATGGATTTAATGCATGGTGGTTTGCTGATGTGCGATGGCTAAGTCGAGAAAAGGTTCTGCAATGATTTGTTGAATGCTTGGATGAAATAATACTTTTTTTACCAGCCGAAAAATTCTGGAAAAGCATAAAGAGTTGTCAGATGGCCAATGGATTTTAAAATTAATGTCTTTTACTGATTTGTGCTTATATGTAAAGGAATTGAACTTTAGCTTGCAAGGTCGTAACAAATTGCTTCGAAAACCGCAGTTTATTTTGCATCCAGACTCAACATCACTAGAAACACTTAACTTAGAAAGCTTGAAGTGGCTAGATTTGGAAGACATGGAAATGCAACTAATTGACTTTCAGTCTAGTTCTATATGGAAACAAAAGTTTATCGATTTGAGAAGTGACTTGGAATTAATAGTGAATGATCGAGCGCTAGGTGTAATCACATGCAATGCAGAAGAAAAAGTACTGAAAACATGGAACGCCATTCCTAATACTTTGATTTGTCTAAGAAGACTAGCAATTGCTATTTTATCAATTTTTTTCATTTACATATTGTTGTGAATCGTTGTTTTCTCAAACGAACTTTATCAAAAACAATTTGAGAAGTAGCATGATTGATGAGTCTTCATCTGCATGCGTATTGTTTAAAGTGACAGAGTATGAAACAGATATAAAACGCTTAGCATCCAAATTACAGCAACAAAAATCTCACTGATTTATTGTGCTTTATGTTAATAATTATGGTCAATAATTTGCATACTGTACGTTTTGCTCTAGTTTTGTTCAATGTAACTGGCATGGTATAAACTTCCTCAACATTATTTAAAATATTTTGGCACGTTTGCAAAAAAAAGGTTCGCCACCCTGGCCTAGCCCTACTGCTCGAGGACCATTTTAACATTGCTTTAATTAAATTGTGTTTCAGTTATACTAGGTCTAGGTTGAATTGTTATTTTAAAAGCCTCCTTGCCTATGTCTAATGATGATTCGAAATTATGTTAGAAAAACACAAACATTTTGTTGGCTGGACAGAGACGTAAAACAAGCTCTGACTGATGTTGAAATCACACAATGCTCACTGCGTCAAGCTGCAAAAACCTGCAACTAAGAATGTTCTCTTCAGAATACTTGCATATTCAAAAATAATTTTACATTTTTTTCAAAGAATTTCGAATCCTATTTAAAAATTGTTCAAATTTACAATTTGTTTTCATTTAAAATTATTGAAAAAAGTTAATATCAAATACGTTACGATATATTAATTCTGAAATAAACGTTAATAATTATCATCCTTTTTTATGAATCCATTCCAACAGACAAGAAATTTGTCTAGGCAAATGACTGTCTTTTTGGAGATCGACCGTCTACAGCAGGGGTGTCATACTCGCGGGCCGCATGCGTCCCGCGAGACGATTCTAAATGAATTTTGGGAGTATTGCAACGTACAGTCAACTTCGGATATAAGAGATTCAGATATAAGGGATTTTCGCTTATAAGGGACTACGCAAAAGGTCCCAAATGATTTTCAATATAAACTAATAAGTCGGTTATAAGAGAATTCGGTTATAAGAGACTGATTAAGCTGGTTCCGGCGGATCTCTTATAGCCGAAGTTGACTGTATCACCTTTAAACAAACGTTTGAACTCCTCATCACAGGCGACACTTGAGAGGTACAGAATTTTTTTCATCCAGAGATTACTCCACTTGGTGCAACAGCAGAACTCGATTTGTCCTCATAAGGGCGATGATGTGGAGATGCTGAAGAAGTAATGACCTTTTTTTTTGGAGATCGATCTCACTTCGAGCTACATTACAGAGATCTTTGCCCGAAGAAGTGGTGATATCATCCAAATCGAAAACTTCATGCGGTCCTCGGCACGGTTGCGCATATGTACAATGTGGCCCCCAGAAGCCCACGAGTTTGACACCCCTGGTCTACAGCGCCAAATTTTGCTGAATCGACGTTTCTATAGGAAGGTTGCAGGCACGTGATCAAATGTCACTAAAATGCGCTTTCGAAAAAAGTGGCTGATCACCTTAAGTATTTTTGCATTGATTGAATGGAAGTGATATTGTTTTTTGCAAATTAAATGAATAAACGTGATAGTTAAATGGACGTTAAATATGTTGTTTTACTGATGTTAAGGAATGAATCTAAAGTCAAAGTAAGATAAGAGGTGGTAAGGTTTGCTTGTTATTGCTAATAGTTGAGCTAATTTTATGGGCTAAACATGCAGGGGTATTTGAAGCCAGCTTCTGTGAGAGTTTCATATTCGATTAATCAGCGTGTTTGGGAATGTTGAGCTTAAGTTAATTGTAATGCGCAAGTTATACAGTATGTTTAGTTGCGTAAGCATTCTGAAAAGTTGTAAACCTAAGTTGAGCTGTTGCCTAAATGACAGGGCAGACTTCTGTACCGTTTGTCATATGTTGAATAAAATCAGTAAGTTTTTGTCAACAGTGATTGCAGACCAGCCATATTGATATATCAGATGCAATTTTGTGACCTTAACCACTCCTTAAACAATTTTTTGAGCTATTGCCTTGGCTGCTGGACCAAGGGTAATTAAAAAACTTACGGTGCCGATACCGATTTATTTATTCATGCGTATGAGCTCATGCTCTGTTTGCATACCTTTCCTCACACCGAGCCACTACGACGGGTACACTGCTTGGCCCCACCACCTGTTTGCCACATAAAAATTGAGGCATCCCGTCAAGTGTCTTGCCCATGGACACAACAACCAAGCTTACGGTACCGGTAGTAATGATAAGATAATGGTTGTTTTTGCTAATGTACCGACGAGTGTGGTATTAGTACCGATATTGAGTTATTTTTAACTGAGGAACAAATGGTATTTAGATGGCACTTTTCTTTGGGGCAATTTTTTTTTAATTGGCACACAGTACCGGTACTAAGCTTAGACTAGCCGACTGAAAGACTTGATCTCAACCAAATTGCTTTTGATCAAATTTTATTTGTTTCCAAGGATCTAACTAGCAAAATTTCATTCCAATTTTTATTTAATTTTTTATTAGTTTTCAAAATAATCCCAAAAGTTGGTGTTTGCCCTATACTTTTCAAGCATAAATTACAGCTTTTGGTCAGCCACTTTTTTGGCGCCAAATTTGTGACGTCATATGCAAACCTTCCTATTACAATCATGGCAGCCGACGATCGCTTTCCACAATTTTCTAAGGGATGCGCGTAGTGAGTTAAAATTGTTATGTGTACATTGCAAACATTGGGTAAATTCCTATTATTTTATAATTTGAAGCCGGTTCTAAAGGATTCGTTATTCTGACATGGACATCCCTACCTACAATATATCAAGAAGCACTGTTTATGTTTACTTGAAAGAGAAGTCTCTCGACCATGTCAAGTCACGTGGTCGTTTTCGGCAAGCACTGAATAATGATTTGGAGGTACAGTTAGATTATGTTCAAAAATGCAGACAAAATTTTTTTTATTTAACTGGTCCCAACCAGGGCTGCAAACTCGGTCAATTTTTATATCGAGTTTAAGTTCGAGTTCAGCTTGTTTTTCGAGTTCAACATATTCATTTTTGCGAGTTCAAGTTCGAGTCCTGTGAAGATTTATCAAGTTTTTCGAGTTCAGAAAATGAAGTGATTGATTTAACCCAAGCACATTTGCAGTAACATTGCGCGTTCAAACTGTGATACATCTTAGTCTGTTCATGTATTTATTTATGGCAACACTGCAATATATAGCATCAATAGTTATCTTATTCTTTGTGTTCATTAAAATTTGTACTTAATAAGAGCTTAGGTTCATTCTCAACCACTGTGCCGCGAAATTATTAAAGTATGCCGCCAAATTTTAGATATATTTTACATTAAAAGTATTATTATTATTAACTTGTAATTAATCCTTTAATAAACCTTCTGTTATTTTTGTAGTATATAATATTTTATTTCGCATATTTTAAATTATTATCAAAAACTATTTTACGCAGTGTGTTATAGGTAAGTAAATAATTTTTAAACTTCTCTTTTTCTATGTGTGCCGCCAAATTTTGAAATCGTTAAAAGTGTGCCGCAACAAAAAAAAGGTTGAGAATCACTGATGTATGGAATTCGCCCAAACGCACAACTAATCTTTTCAAAGACGTCCTCACTTTACCAAATCATTTGCGCTTTGCAATAAATTGCTTGGTCAAAACCTGTAGTTATTTTAGGAAAATGAAATCGATCGGCCATATCAACATTTTTTAGAGCACTTTATGAACCGTAGACAAGTCAGTAGCAGGCCGACGCGATGGCGTAGTGGTTAGAGCGTCCGCTTTGCAGTCGGTAGACCTGGAGTTCATTTCCCTTGTCGAGTCATACCAAAAGACTTTAAAAAATAGTACCTATAGCTTCCCCGCTAGGCGCTCGGCATTTATGGGAGGTTGTGGAGAACAAGCCGGCAAGTTCGCTTGTTGTGTCCTTGGGCAAGGCACTTTACGTGACGCCCATCTTTATGTGTAAGACAGGTGGCCCAGACACCTCGGAAATAGCAACTCCCAAGCGAGTGCGGACATGCCGTCCAAAAACATAGCGATACAATTCGCTTTCTCGTGAATAGAGAATAAATATGGTAAATTAAAAAAAAAAGATGCCGCTATAAAATGAAGCAATGGATTCCATACTTTGCTGAAAGCAAAAATTCAAAAAATTACCTCCATCATCTGGTTCTGCTTTGGAAAGGCAATTAATGACAGGTTTTAGTGGCTTATGATATATTTATTTTCCTTCTTACAGATAACACAAGTCACAGGCAGTACTGCATCGTTTCTACTTTCAATTTCGATAGTGCTGTACAACTCGATCTTAACTTTTTGGGTGATGTTGGACTTTTTATTACATCTCCTTTGCATTTTTAACTATGGAATATTCGTCTCTTGTTTGTGTAACAAGAATAATGACATCTTGGCAAAATTGATGATTTTAGTTTTTATGCAAAAAGTATTGCTCAATTTTGCTCAATATACGAGGGTTCACAACGTGATGCCTCCATTTTTGCAATTTCGCGACAAGAGTTTGAAGCTGATGGCGTATTGCATATACAGGGGTGGGCATAAGTTACTCGACAATCGGAGTCTTCGGTCCGATTTTCATCGACGGAACATTGACTGGGGCCAAGTACTTGACTCTCTTACCGAGAGATGTTCTCCCATACTTAAAGAGCGCGAAGATTTCAATGATTTGTGGTTTCAGCACAATGGGGCACCGCCCCATTTTGCGAAGTGCTTACGTGATTTTCTTGATCAGACATTTCCAAGACGATGGCTCGGGAGGCGTGGATGTGTAGATAGGCCACCACGTTCCCCTGATCTAATGCCGCTTGATATCTTCTTTTGGGGAGCGGCAAAAGAATATGTCTACAAAGAGCGATTGACTGATGTAGAAGATATGAAGAGAAGAATCACAGGTTGTTTTTTTCTTGTAAATAACAGTCCAAACCTTTGTCAAAAAGTTTGCAGAAGAGTGCGTAATCGATGTGACCGATGTGTTGATGCTGGAGGTCTACACTTGGAGCATTTGTAAAAGACTAATAGACCTTTATTTGATATTTGCTATGTTTGTCTCGTTACATGTATAGTTAATTGATAAAATAAATGATAAGTCATTTTAGAAAACATTTTATTTTTACTTAAAAGACGAAAGATGGGTAAAGACGAGTAACTTACGCCTAACCGTGCATATAATGACTAAACATTCATATAGTTAACCTGTACTTTTTTATCTTTTTTTTGCTTTTGGTTATACCGCACTGATAATTTCAAATTGTGTGCAAATAGTCTTACAAAGCAATTTCTGTGATAATGGATGTCTGTCAAAAGCAGAGATGTGTTATTGAGTTCCTCAATGCAGAAGAAGTGCCGCCAATCGACTTCCACAAACATTTGATGAATGTTTGTTGCGTTGAGACAGTCGATGGCAGCACAGTTGGCAGATGGGTTCGTCGCTTCCATAGTGGTGACAGAGATGTGATTGACAAACCTAGCTCTGGCCGCACAAGCATAGCCACCAGTGAAGAAAATGAAGCACGCCTTGATAAGCTCATCGAATCTAACCGGCGGACAACAGTGAATGGAATGAGCGCAGAGTTGGTAGTAAGCGTGGTGTCGGTGAAAAAGTTAATATTCTCTCTGGGATACAGCAAAAGTGTGCAAGATTTACTACACGAATGCTACACGAATGCTCACTCCGGAATAAAAAGATCACGCTCAGTCAGGAGCTGTTGGAACGATATGAAGTCGGAGGCAATGCTTTCCTGGCCGAGCTGTCACTGGTGATGAAACTTACTGTCACTACTACAAACCGTAATCTAAGCGACAGTCAATGGAATGGCACCACTTACCCTCTCCATCAACAAAAAAATTCAGGTTTCAGCGCTCAGCAGGTAAAGTGATGTGTACCGACTTCTGGGATGCTCAGGTCATTATCCTCTTGGATTTCTTGGAAGCAGGGGCAGCTGTCAGCTCTGAACCTTACATTAAAACATTGTTTAAACTGAATGCGAGAATTGCCGGCACAAGATCATAGAAAAAGAAGACATTCTTTTTGCAACACGACAACGCCAGGCCACAAGTGAGTCTCCAGACCACAGAATGTGTGACCAAGTTTGGCTGGACAGTGCTGCCTCACCCGCGACATAGCCCTGACCTTGCTTTGTCAGATCTTCACCTGTTTGTGCCTCTAAAAGAATGATTGCGGGAACATCGTTTTGTTGACAACAATGCTGTCATAGACGCAGTCAAAAAATAAACTACCACAGCTGGAAGAGAGTTTTATCAGCACGGTTTTCAGGCCCTCGTTCATCATTGGGAAAAATGCATTGAAAATGTTAGTGACTACGTAAAAAAATAAAATTATAGAACATGATGTGTGCTTGATTTTCTGATGTTGATTCCATTTTTTTATTTCTTGAACTTCTTGAGTCAGAAGATAGGAGGCATTACTTTATGAATTACACGTAACTTCTTCTTATAAACCAGTGGTTCCCAACCTTTTTGAGCCCGTGGACCACTCAAAAATAATCTACATCACCTTGGACCACTATCTCCGATCTTCCCACATAAGTTGTAATATTTAAAAGAGTTATTAACATTGGACTATATTATATATACAACACGATTTATTCTAAACATCACAAATCACGACTACCAAACAATGTTTAATGACTCTCCTGCATCTGGTGGTTTTCAGCTAACAATTCAAAGCAAGGAACGATGCCTGAGAGACACACTCTCATTTGATTATCGACTGATTTCAAGCGGTTACGCTCTTTGGTTTTCATGTGCATCAACGTGGAGAATCCTTGTTCGCATAAGTATGTAGTGGAAAAGAGCAGGAGAAGGTTCAAAGCAATCCTGCTGAGATTTCTAAAAGCTTCAGTCTGTGACAGCCAAAATTCAGTCAGATTGCTTGCGGTAAACATCATCTTCGCAGCTCCAGATGCCTTCAGATCAAGAATTTCTTCTTGGAGTTTCTCCTCCACCTCATTAACATTGACCAGGAATGGATTTTGAATCCATGACGGGGCAACCTTTTCAGCAGGAAAAATAGAATCAAATTTTGATTTTAACGATGTCAAATGATTTTCAATGTCGCTCAGCACATTTTTATCCACTTCCATGCTTTCTCTGAGCTCATTGAATTTAGGAAAGTGATCAAAACTACCCCTTGGAACTCCATTGATGAAATGACGTCCGTTCCCTATCCTTGAAGTGAGATGCACAAGTCATTCAGCGCTGAGAAAATATCTGCAAGATATGCCAAGCGAAGCAAAAATCGAGAAGATTCCAAATTGGTGGCATAAACTGGTTTCTTTTCACAATTTTTCAGAAACGTGAGCACTTCATATCGTAGTTCAAATAATCGGTTGAACACTTTCCCCCGACTCAGCCATCGTACATTAGTATGAAAAAGTAGAACAGTATGCTCAGTTCCCATCTCTTCGCATAAGCGCTTGAATAGTCTGTGATTTGTCGCTCTCCCTCGGATAAAATTTACGATATGAACTGCAGAGTCCATCACTTCTTTCAAGTTATCGGGCAATGTTTTGCTCATCAATGTATATCGGTGCAATATGCAGTGAATTATGACTAAGTTCGGATTCATCTCTTTTAACAGTGTCACAAACCCCGATTTACAGCCAAGCATAGCCGGTGCCCCATCAGTGCACACAAACCCGATTTTCTCAAGTGGAATATCATGTTTTTCAAAAAAGGCTTTTATTAAATTCATGACGTCTGACGCGGTAGCTGTAGTTTGGAGACTCTCACAAAACAGAAATTCTTCCTTCAGCTCAAGTTTTGTTCCTGCTTTTTGCACGTAGCGTACAAATACCAACAGTTGACTCACACATACAACGTCAGTAGACTCGTCCAACTGCAAGGCTATTGGGAAATCACTCTTCTTTATATCATGTACAATTTGAGACAAATGTCGTTACTCATGTCCTCAATACGCCTTTTTACAGTATTATCTGACATGGAGATCTTACTTAGTTTCCTCGCTGCTTCGTTTCCCAACAGAATATCTGCCATCTCCACCAGGCAAGGTTTGATAAAGTTCTCTCCAATGTTGTGTGCTTTTTTGCTCTTCGCAATCAAGTAAGCAGCTTTATACGACGCCATCAACATCGGCTTTTGCATGGTTGTTGTTGTTTTGTGCAATTGAGGGAGAGTACCTTTTTGATCGTAGCGGGCTCGCTTTGTTTTCAGCGCTTCAATACCATAAGCTGCTGATCCACCATGTGTTGCAAAATGTATTTTTAGTTCGGAGGGCTTCAAACTCGAGTTTGTAAGAACCTGATTGCAAAGGATGCATTGCGCCTTCTCTGTCCCATCTTTTCCAATGTTTTTGGTGAAGCCAAATGCAACGTAATTTTCACTCCACTTTTGTTTCGACATATCAGGGTTGTACGAAAATCATTGATTTAGCTTAGATTTGTTTTAAATAAAATCCGAAACAAATTATACACAAGGTATATAAAATACTACTAGAATTCTAATTTAATCGATCGTTAACAATCTTTCCGAATTCACAAGCTCTGAGCCTATCTGGCAACTAACCTTGACTGTACCAGCATGTCTATAAAACGAAACACAACAATGCTTATTATCACATCATCAATTATTGAGAATTAACAAAAATGCGAAACTGTTAATGGCGAATATATTGTTTTTGATGGAAGGACCTCTCGTGGACCACTTGAGAACCTTCATGGACCACCAGGTGGTCCATGGACCACAGGTTGGGAAACACTGTTATAAACCATTTAAAATGCCTTTCTTCCATTGTTTACTTGCACTGTTAGTAGTGTTTAATCTACTTGAGATGTCTTGCTTCAGAATTTATTTTCAGTATTTAAGTCATTGTAATGAACTGAATACTTGTTTATTTCTATAGTACTTATGGCTTGTATGCTAGCAACCTACTTTGTCAAAATTGATTGATAAAATTTACATCCCGTTGATGTTCCTTACGGCGTGCATTACATAATCGACCAGTTTAATTTAATGATCGCCAGTTAGCTGTTTATATTGGTGAAACTGGTCAATCATGTAATACACGCCGTAAAGAACATCAACGGGACATCAAACCTGACAAAATTGCCCAACTTACAAATGAATTAAAAAAGTACTGCATTGGTGAAACACGTTTATTTAAATAAACACTGGATTGATTGGGAAAAGCTTTACAATTTTTATTGTTGAAAGTGATTATATAAAAAGATGGTTTTTAAAATCATCTTATATATACTATGAATTTTCTTTTAATGATAAAATTAACTGAACTGTACAAATCTGTAATTTTTAACCGCCAATAATCGTTCCTACATTTTGTTCCTGTGTGAATCATGTAACTGTTGTTTGTGTTTAACCCTTAGCCACTCCTGACGAAGAAAAACTGGTTTTAGTTTTTCGAAACGTTGAGTTTTTTTATGATTTTTATATGATTTGAATTTAATGGAGATCATTTTAATCTTTGTTACACCAAGAGAGCATTATTGAGAACTAGAATGCCTGGTGACAAAAAAGCAAAATATTTATTAGCTTTTTCTATAGTTTTTGGTCTACTAATTTTAAGTGTAAAAAAGGGCGCCGTCTCCTGCGCCTATGCAAGTTATTTTGATTAAGTGCTTCCCGTGTTAGCGATAGCATCACGTCATGTAAATCTGGTAACTAATTTGCTCTTTTTTTTCCGTCAGCAACAAAAGAAGTTTCGTTTTTTAGTAAACTTATTTTTATACTTTGTTGGCTGGATTCATCATATAAACATGTTGTCAAACGATTTGCAATTGTATAATGACTGTATCTAGTCGATAGAAATTACTTTTGAAGACTACCTTGAAGATAATGGCAATCGTAGTTGCATGTATACTGCAGTTCAATTTTGTCAAAATAAGGACTTGTTCTCGATATAGAACAATCAACTGTAGCAAAATACTTGCTAGACCTCATCACTGGAGCATTAAACAAAAATATGGAAAATACTTCAAGACCAGATAATTATGAAATTGTTTCAGAAGAAAAACAAATTCTACAGTATTCTGGTGGATATTTAGTAATGCATGCGATAAAGAAATTTTCAATGCATTAGCACGTCATAAATTACTTAAAAGTAGGAATGCATTCCTGAAAAGTATAATTTAATAGAAATGATGGAAAAAAATTGTGAGTGCTTATCCATCCAGATGAAGCTTTTGTCATTTTTTACGACCTGTACTTTGAATTCAATTTAGAATTATCAAAGAACCTGAAAGAAACATCGTGTGGTGCATTAACAAATGGAATTGCAAGCAATCCTAGAGTCTTAAAATTTGTTAAAGGTTTAGCGGTAAAATCAGTTGAAACAATGAAACTTAAAATTGTATTTCCTAATTGATACATTAGCCTGTTAAAATGCTATTTAATCACTGAAAAACCCTAAGCAAGTCACATTAATTGCATATTTAATAATATACCAACGAATCAAACACATTCAACAGCCAACCAAATACATTTCTAATCAGTACTCTTCATAAGTTTTTTGACAAGTCTGCAAGGACCCAAAATATAGGCAATCAGTCGAAAATTTGGTGCGCTAAAGTTTAAAACTAAACTTACCGGTAGTTTCAACAAAAAATTCTTATTTCACATAAGTAACTGTTGTGGGCACTGTAGTTTGGTGCTCTCTAAAACCCTGGTGAAAAACAGAGTGTGACACCACAAAACCTAGGCTGGAATTGATATCCACTAGACCACTGGTTCTCAACCGGTGGGCAAGGGCCCACTAGTGGGACCAGCACCCATAAATTGGAGGTGCAATGACCTTATTTTCCTTTGCAAACCTACTCCGATTCCGCCCGCGAACTGGCCGTCCTCGGCACAGGAGAGGCAATGACCTTTTTTTAGGAGATCCCTCTGATGCCATGAGGTCTGATGCTAATTCCAGCGCCATTGCCATCACCACATCAAAATGTAATCAAGGTTGGCCACAAAAATCTGTGGTCCCTTAAAGTAGGCCACGACACACGAAAAAGATTGGCCAGGGCACGAAACTGGTCCACAAAGATTTGTGGCTCCTCGAAATGGACCACGGCACGAAAAAGATTTAGAACCACTGCACTATACCATTTAAAACACCACAAGTATTCCCTCTCTTATTTTCAAAACAAGTTGAACTTGGTTGACTACAACAAGATTTAACCAGGAATTATTGATCTGCAAACCGACTAACCTTAACTGAGAAATTTAAATTAACCTGTCAGAGCAGACTGGTATCACAACCAAAACTGTTGAGATATTCAATATTTTGACTGTTAATCAGGAGCTATGCTAAATGAAATAAACACGCGTCAGCAATTCCTGTGCAGTTATCCCTGATGCCACTAAGCACGCAAATGCGTCAAAATTTAAGTATCGGCATTTTTATTTGTTTTTTTACTATATATATTGATTTTAATTCCGCGATTTCGAAATTGTAGGAAACAAATATCGGTAAACAATGTTTATACTTTATAGCGTGCTTCAAGGTGATTGCTTTCATTTTGTGCCAATGTTTATAACCGCTTGAGCAAAGGAAATTTTATGTTGTTTTTAAAAATAGTCAAGTCAAGGTGGGAAAACTTGTGGAAAGAATCGCATTTTTATGTTTTTACTTTTGTTGAATAAAATTTATTAATGTCATGAAAGTTTCAATTAGTAAAAGAGTAATTCGTTTAGATAAATAAATGACTTTACGAGCAATTCTTCGCAATGCGTTGCAAATGTGTAGCAAAGTTGTGAGATTTTGCCCAATGCGCTGTATGTGAAACTGTAAGGAATGCTATCTATTGTTCTTTCAGCGTAAAATGATATATGGAACAAGCAACATAAAAATGTTTTTGTATTAACGTTTTGCTGGGCAGATATATCAAGCTTCATCAGTACTGCTCAGGGTGGTATTCTAACCACGTACGCGAGCAGCAAAAGCAAGCCAATAACACTGTGATTTTTCTTTGCTGAAAAAAATAATACGCTACTCAAAGCATTTTAAATGCTGTGCCCATGTCTGTAAATGACACAACAGCCATCAAGACTGTACTTGTTACCTCCAAGAGGGCCAGCTGCCTGCTATACCCATGTCTGTAATGGGCACTGCAGGCAGCAAGAATGTACTTGTTAGTTGTTATCTCCAGGATTTACTATGAATGGATGCAGGTACGATGATTTGTCGAAGAACACGACAGATCTCCAAATGGAGGTGCATAACTGCACACTTTTACGCACGATCAAGCTTCTTGTCACAAAAATAGAGCTGTAAAGTAATTTTTTGGAGAGCAAACATATCCAAAGGCTTGATTGGGTTGAGAGCAGCCTTGAACTTAGCCCTTTGGAAATTTGTTAATCTTGCTGAGGAATAATTAGTCTGAAAGACAATCTGCTTGACATGTTTAGCTGACCCTCTTTTTCTTGTTGATTCACATCAAAATCACTAAGATCCAGCAATAGAGAATCACCGTTTTAGAATTCCTGAAGCAGCTTGACTAGAAAATCGCTTAATTGGTTCTTCACTACTTCGCAGCTAATACCATGGACATTTGTGTTTAGCATTTATTTAGAAACATGTTCACTTTTCGGACAAGATCATACCTATTTGTCTGTTTTAGACTTACTTTCTGGTATTTCGATTTCCCTTTACAATGGGAGTAACCACTTTTAAAATTATTTTGGCATATTAGTGAGTTTAGCACGGGCCCAACTAATGACAAAGTATATGTTTTGAAAACAACAGCTGATGTACTTTTCAAACAACAACATTTTCAAAAGCAACTGTTATCAAGCTAAAATTCTCAGTTGGACAAAAGTAATAACCTTTTGTTGATAAATTCGCAAAATTTAAAAATTGGATACTGTTTCAGCTCATAGCAAAAATTGCCCTCTGAAAAGAACCATCGGGAAAAGTCGGACATCAGAAATGACGTTCTTTGCAACGATTTTTTTGTTGGCAAGTTAATCCCAATTTTCAATCTTTGTAAATGTTGAATAGTAAAGACTCTTGCGTACTTTGCGACCGGAGGTACGTCTTCAGTCTTCTAAGCGCACTAAAGCTTCGCTCAGCTTCGCACGTTGTGCAGGGGAGAGTCATATAGAGTCGAAGAACCGTTGTGAAGGTTGGCAAAAAAATTTGGAGATCTGTTTGACATTTAAATGCTTTAATCAATTCGTCAGCAGTAGAGATGCAAATGTTCTTCGCCTTTTTGTAGTTTAACCATTGAGCATGCTCAATGGTTAGCTTTCCTGCTTCGACGTCTGCTGAATAAAAAGATTCAATTTCGCTTGCGATTGCCGGCATACGTTCTTCATTGTTTTCAAGAAGATACCATTTCAAACTGGTGGCAATTTTCAGATCTTCAGCAGGATAACGGCATGTCAAAGCATCTTGTGTTTCCTGCAAAATTACATGGTACATATTGACGTAGTGGTCTTTAACATCTAACTCTGACGAATTTCCTGTTGTCAGACGATTGCTGCGCCTTCCTCGTGGCAATACAGGAAGACCAAGACCCAGAGCACCAGCAAAAGAACGACATTCTTCAAAAAACATTTCACCAGCTTCTGTTGTGTTATTTGCGGCAAGCACCGCTATCAACTTTTCTACCAGCAAACGACAACGTCCTACCGTGAGGTTGCGAGACTGAACTGCAGTGTAGACATTGTTCACTTGCTGCAAAACAAAATGAAGAACTCGCAGCATATAATAAGTTTCAAATTTTTCCATGCTACCAATGTAGCTCCGTGCAGACCATCTTTGTGTGCGTTCTGACTGTGTACTCGTTGCAATTTCTTCCAGCCAATTCAAGATAATTTCGTAATTACCAAGAAACTTGTCAATTGTGGGATATCGTAACACCCAACGTGTTGGGCAAAGAGGACGCAATGAACCGACGTATGAACAATTGTTTCCAAGGGCATAGCTTTGGAAACTGGCAAGGCGTTTAGAGGAAGATAAAATGAAGTTGACAACAGCAGTCAAAACGTTAAGGGAATTCATTCCACCATCTGTGCATCGAAATACATCCTGAACAGCCAAATTGATTTGATGACCAGAGCAATACACAAAAAGCATTGATGGGTGCTTGTCACGGAATCTTTTTTGCACCCCATTCAAATGGCCACTCATGTTAGCGGCACCATCTTACGACTGACCACGGCAGTGCGAAATATCTAAACCAACACTACAAATGAATGATCAAAGAATTTGCAAGACGGGTTTCAGCAAAACCCATAAACGCCTCTTCTATATTAAACTGTTCATCGACAAAGCGTACACAGATGCTTACATGCTCTTTTCGTGAAATATCGGACGTTTCGTCGGAGATAAGGCTGAAGAATTTAGCTCTCTGGATTTTGCTGACTAATCTTCGGAGGATATCATGACTATATAAACGAAGGATTTCGTTCTGGATATCGTGACTAAGCCATTTAAGTCGTGAGGAACGTCCGAGCCAACTGCCTATATCTGGGTTATATTTCTTAACAAATTGTAGAGCCTGATAAACGTTGGAATTTTCATCGTCGTGCCCTCTTAAAGCAAGACCTTGCCGCCACAACAATTTAATAGCGTCGAAAATGATTTCCAGAGCACGCCGATTAACTTTCCTTTCCTTCATTGTTTTATCACTTAGAAGTACTTCCGCGCGGTCGTTTTCTGTTGGGCGATTTTTCGCAGATATGCTTTCATTGTGACTGGTGCTCTTGTCATGTTTTCTAACTGCTTTTTTGCCGCTGTTCCAGGCATTGTAACCGGAAACCCATGGTGTTTTTTGTAAATTAGTGATAGATTTAGCTGGCAAGGCAATATTTTGGACGGCCCATTTACAAACGGAGCAGGTCGCTACGTCTTTACTCGCGTCGTATTCAATCCACGGAAATTCTTCCTTCCAAGTCTTTTGATACTTTCTGTTGTGATTTCCTGGATTACGTTCTGGTGTAGCACTAATAACTAATTCCTCTCTTGGCACCTGTTGAATTTCTACAGCACCAGACACCTGATCAGTAGTGCTGATAACATACGTGGTATCACTGGATGTACCTGCAGAAGAGCCTGATCTATCTGTCTGTTTTGGTCTTAGAAACGACGAAATATTTGACTGATGGTACGTTCGCTTAGACATGACTGAGTTTTCGGCAGTAAAAACTAGACTACTGATCTGTGATCGTCTTGACTGCCCTATTCATCGCCATCGCACAACTCCCGCTGCGTTAGTTTACGATTATTATGACGAAACAAAGGTTTCGGTTTGTGGCGCAATAATACTTAATCAGACGGCCTTTGTAGCGACCGGAATTTACAGCGTGGTAATGAAATGACTTGAGAGCGAAATAGGTGCGCTTTCTGCGGTAAACTTTGTATTTTACGAACTGATGATTTCAACTGTGTTACTGTACATGTCTTACTCAGCCAAGAACAAGCCATTTAGCTACAACTATTATGGAAAATGCCAGGGCCTGCCGGCAGGCCCTGCTGGCCCAAGTTCGGCGCCTATGGTAGACAGTGACACTGTTTCGACCTATTAGATCTCTTCAGTGCAATTGATGACCGAAAGAAGCTAGAGGCTTTTGATAAAGCATAGCTTAGACCAGTGTTTCTCAAACTTTTTTGAGCTGCGACACACTCTTTACATTAGAAAAATTCCGCGACACACCACCAAGCAAATATTTCAAAAAAACTATTAAATGAAGGTATAATAATTTACAATGACGTTACGACACTTTGAGATTAAAGTAACAACAGAAGGAAACTGGGCCGAAAATCAAGAACAACAATAATAAAAATTTATTCAGTGTGACACATGAGCTTGCTTCCGAGAACAAATTAAATTCCATCGAGGGTTCAAAGATGATAAGCAAACTCGCATTTCATCATCAATTCTGAGAAGTCTTTCTCGCTTTTTGGATTTGTTTTCAGTTAATGCCGAGAAGCCAGTTTCACAAAACCATGAAGAAGAAAATGGTAACAAAATTTTGACAGCTTTCATGCTAATTAATGGAAAAGATTTTTTCACCTTGAGCCAAAACTCATTTAAATTCATATGAGTAAATATTGATTGATAAAATATGTCATTTCTCAAATCAATCAGTTGTTCCTCCTCTGCGATTGTCAAATTAGGTTTTTTGCTAATCGTAAATGGATTTATCACCCATTCATAATCATCAATATTAAGTAATGGAAAGTAAAATTGAAGTGCCGACTGTAATTCAGTGAGTGAAATTAAAATCTCTGAAACAATTTTCTTCTTGTACTGAGATTCGTTAACAGTTGGAAAGCAATCAAATATTCCCTCTGATACCTTCATCTTCCACAAGGAAACTTTCTCTTTGAATGATTTCAATTTTGATTTTGATGTTATAATATTTTCAAACGGTCCTTGAAGACTCAGGTTTAGTGAGTTTAATTTATCAAATAAATCGGAAAGAAATTTAACTTTTAACCACCAGATCTCGTCATTCAAATCAAATCCAAAATCAGTATCTTTATTTTCAAGAAAGGAAGTTACTTCCACTTTAAGGCGCACAAGTTGATTCAACACTTTTCCTTTTGACAACCAGCGAACTTCAGTATGGTATAGCAAACTTTTATAATCTGAGTCCATAGCATCACAAAGTTGAGCAAAAAGACGTGATTGAAGAGGTCGCGACTTAATAAAATTCACTACTTGGATTACTTGTCTCATAACAGATCTTAAAACTTCCGGAATTGATTTGGATACCAGATTTTCTCTATGAATCATACAATGGACACTAATTATATTGGGATTTCTCTGACGCACAAGTGTTACAAATCCATTCTTTTTTCCTTGCATTGATGGACATCCATCAGTGCAAACACTCACACAGTTTTTCCACTCAAAGTTGAATAGTGATACGTTCTCATTTACTATCTCATAAATATCTTGTCCTGTTGAAGTAGTCTTCAAATCTTTGCAAAAGAAGAATTCGTTCACAAAACTTTCATCCTTGATGAATCGAATAAATGCCAGAACCTGAGCTTTTCCACTTATATCAACGGATTCATCAATTTGAAGTGCCCAAAGCTTATCCTCAGGTGTCCCAAAATGTTCGCAAACTTGATCTTGCAAATCGGATGATATTTCTTCAATTCTTCTTGAAATTGTACTATCTGACAGTGGTACTGTTCTTATTTTTTTGGCTGCTTCAGATCCGAGCATCGTTTCGACAATAATAGCAAATGCTGGCGCGATAAGTACTTCAGCTTCTGTGTGTGCTTTCTTGCGTTTCGCAATCAACTGAGCAACCTTGTAACTTGCAATTAGAGCTTTCTCAGGTACCTTCAAAAAGTTTGTCATCTTTTTCGATTGTTGATTAATTTCGGTTGCTAAGTTCTCAAAATATTCCCTTGGTTTGGCTTTAACATCTGGATGGTTATTCTGCAAATGTCGGTTCAGTTTATTTGGAACCAGAGACTCATTTGACAAACTTTTCTTACAAATCAAGCAATACGGAGGTGGGACATCTTCAGATCCAGATGCAATAAATCCATACTTTATATAATCTTCATTAAATTTTCGCTTACTTCCTTTTTTTTGACTTAGCTTATTTTCTTTCCCGCTTTTCTTCATTAAAAACTTATCCATGGTTAAATAAAAAGTCCAATTGTTAAACAAAAAAATTAAAAATCTGTAATAAATATTAAAAAACTTACTTCAATTAAGTATTTTTGATTTTCAATAATAAAACTTGAACTTGAAACAAATTTTAAATTAAATAAATTGTAAAGTAAAACAAATATAATTAACTAATAAATCAAATGTTATTTTAAAAACATTTTATTATTTCTCAAAAAACTCGCGACACACTTGCAAATTTTTCGCGACACACACTTTGAGAAACACTGGCTTAGACCATCAAACTTGTTTGTTTTATTTGCCATATTTTATCCTCCATTCACGAGAAAGCGAATTGTATCGCTATACTTTGGACAAGAAGTCCGCACTCGCTTGGGAGTTGCCTTTTTCGAGGTTTATGGGCCACCTGTCTTACACATAAAGGTGGGGCGTCCCGTTAAGTGCCTTGCCCAAGGACACAACAAGCGAACTTGCCGACTTGTTCTCCACAACCTCCCATAAATGCCGAGCGCCAAGCTGGGAAGCCGTGGATGCCATTTTTTAAAGTCAAACTTGTGGGACCTATACTAGGTCCACTGTAATGGTTGGTCTGTCAGTACTCTGAGCTATGTTTAAGAGAATTGGGCTACGCTAAGTCACCACCGGAAAACACATGTTAGCCTCTAAAATATAAGAGAGTGAAAACTTGGTTCTAACTAGAAAATTGATACACGTCATAGTTTGAGAGAAGTGGCTTAGTTACGGGTAGATGGTAATGCAGTGTTTTGCATTCTTGTTCTGGGGCAAACTGTATAGTCATGAAATGAAGTAAAGCCTATTATTATGCGTGAAGGTGGATGATTTGGGGAACACCGCGTGCCTCTGTTTCAAACACTCGCTTGGTTTACGTAGATGTATTTTCTCGTAACCCTAAAACATAAAATAACAAATAATGTGCTCATAAACGAATTAATAAACTAATTACTTACAAAAGTGGCGAACCGAAATAGATTTCAGAGACAGGATAGATTATGAACATAAGTACTAGCCACACAAGTCTAGATCAAATAAAAATGTTGTTAATTAAACAAATTCTAACTAAAGCTACATGCTATCCGAAAACTAAAATAATTCTAACAGTTGCCCAGCTTCCTTAACAAAGAACAAACTACTACTGCTACTGCAACAAAGGAGATCCAAATAGATTGTAGTGCGAGATGCGCTAGGCAAACTACGCCAACCGGATTAATTACTCATTTTAGATACCGGCAAGCACGCAAAATCATTAAAAAAAAAGATTAAACAAAAAGGGCTCGAGTAAACCAAATCAGTGGAGGTGGAAGCAGATACCGGATAAGTGAAATTGGGCTTAAGAATTAAACTGTTAAAGGTTTGCTTAAACTAACAGGTGTTTTTTAGGCAATGGATATTTAGCCACTGATGGCATTTTACCCTTGGAAGCTAGTTTGCTGATGAGCATTTCTAATTTGTCAATTTTAATGACATATAATATAATGAGATAACAATAACATGACTTTTGGTTGATTCTGATAAGTCAATTTCTATGACGATTAAACAAAAAGATTAAACAAAAAGGGCACGAGTAAACCAAATCACTCCCCGCCAAGCGCGGAAAGAAATTGAGCAGCGATAACAAAACTTATTTTTGGTAAAACCCGGAACCAGAGGGGACAAAGTGGAGTCAAAACACAATAAGCACATCAAATAAATTATACATCGTCACACGGAATAAATATACATTACACGCGATAACAAAACAGTAGGTCTAACTATCATAGTTCAGTTCTTCAGCGGTTGCTATTAAGCAAAGTTTGTGAATAGGTCGTATTAGCGTACGTTGACCAGAGAGACGCAATTCGCATTTTCGTACCAGTCCGTCAATTCCAGGGAAGGTCTTAGTGACAATGGCGTGTTCCCATAAACCGCGGGGCGCAGCTCGGCCTTTCATCCCGGGTTCCAGTATTATTACATAATCTCCTGTTTTCACATTTTTCCGTAGCCGGAACCATTTATTTCGAAAAAGTAAATGTGGTGGCATGTGGCGAATCCACGCTTCCCAAAATTGTTTAACGAAAGATTGAACGGATTTACAGGATATTCGGGGGTCCAATGGCTCGATCATTTGAGGTTGTGGAATTGAGGGTTGTCCGTGCGGATAAAGCAGTGTATTTCCAGTGAAGGGTTCTTCATCTAGATCATCAACAGATTTAGGAAACAAAGGTCTGGAATTCAAAAGATAATTAGCTTCTGCAACAATAGTTTCCCACTCATTTCGAGTGTATGCTCGAGTGCGGTAGTTAGAAGCTGCATTAAAGGCTTTGCGGCAGCTTCTTATCAACGATTCTGCCACTCCGTTCATATAACTAGCTTGTGAAATATTGTACTTCCACTCGAACATAAATGAAGTGTGATGAGCGGCCATAAAGTCAGCTATGATTGTTTTATTCCACCCACTAATCCATTGTCTGATGGGGTTTTCAGCACCAATGAACGCTTTTCCTTGATCACTAAAAACATGAACAGGGTGAGTACCTCGTTTAGATACGAAACGTCGCCAAGCAAACATAAAATCATTTGTAGATTGAGTTTCAGTTACTTCAAGGTGAACGACTCTTGTGGTGTTGCAAGTTATCAGTAATACACATCCATCAATTACAACATTTCTTGTTTTTCGAAGTTTAATGGGGCCAAAAGAATCCATAAAAACTGATGTAAAAGGGGGTTGGTTTACTTTAAATCTGAATGTGGGCAATTGTCCCATCTGCTGTTTCATCAGGTTGCGTCTGTTGATTCGACAAGTTATACATCGGGCAGCAATTTGCTTCAATAGTTGTTTGCCACGTAGAATGTAAATACCTTCTACACGCAAATTAAGAATAATTACACGATAACCTTGATGTCCGAGCTTTCGATGCATATAATCTGCGTATAATACCACAATTTTGTTGTTGCTAGGCAGGGCAATAGGTTTGGTTACTTCATCGTTATACGAAAAGTTTGATAAACGTCCACATATGCGAAGGAGGGCAGGTTGAGTGTTTAGAGCCTTCAGATTCATTCTCTTACGAAGTCGTTGTTGTTCAGGCTCTCTCAAATAATCCTGTGCGATCCAAAACAAACACAATTTTGCATTGGTTAGTTCACGTGATGTTAAAATAGAAATTCTATTCTCGCGATTTATTAAAGGTCTTTTTAACCATGCCACTACCCGAACTAATTTTTGCCATGACGAAATACGTGCTAATAAATGTGATGTAAAATCGATCAACTGTTCTGAGTGCAGTACAAAAGGAGGAGGACATTTTTCCTCACCTTGTGCCGTTGAGGAAAGTTTATCCAAAGGGGGTTTTCCTAGAGGCCATTCTTTTGGAGGCAATACAAGAAACTGAGGCTCTAAATGCCATTTTGCTAGCTTAGAAACATGAATAGGTTTCGTTGATGCATCAGCAGGGTTTAATTTGCTATCAATGTATTTAAAACATGCAGGGATATCGGACAAACTTTCTTGAATTTCTTGTACACGAGTTGAAACGAAGGCCTTAAATTTCGATGAGGGCTTAGATAACCAATGAAGAACAACAGCGCTATCAGTCCACATATACACATTAGAAGCAGCAATGATAGTTTTAATAGAAGTCAGCATACGAGAGAGAATGAGTGCACCCAGCAGCTCCAGTCTCGGTGTAGATTTCCGTTTGATGGGCGCTACAAAGGATTTAGCAGCAACAAATCGAAGAACAAATCCATCTGAGGTAGGCCACGTCAGCCAAATTGCGGCACCATATGCTTGCTCTCCTCCGTCACAAAATCCATGGAGTTCTGCATTGCCAGTTACATTGTCAGGTTTTACAGATCGTGGCAGTTCCACTCGATTGAGAGCTTGCATTTCTTTGACTATATACAATACGCTTGATTCAATTTCTTTGCTTACAGGGTCGTCCCAGGATATACGCAAAAGCCACAAAGATTGAAGCAATATTCGTAACCGTAAGGTGACAGGAGCGAAAATTCCAATAGGATCCCAAAACTTTGAGATAACCCCAAGGATGGTTCTTTTAGTAAGAGAGTCGGTTATTTTTAAATTGGGAATTTTGGGCTTGAACATATCATTTGATTTATCCCAATCATGACCTAACACGCACAATGTTGGTTGGTCAGGAAACTCATCAACTTTTAATGAATTCGAGTGCCAACCTTTGACAGAAAATTTTCCCTTAGCTAATATCACATTGATACCTTCTTTGGCTGTGATCGCTTCATCTTCAGAAGGGAGCGAAGTGACAATATCATCCATGTAACAGTGATGCTTGATAATTTGCGAGGCAATGGAATGCATTGATGACAGTTTATCAGCTAGATAATGGAGGGCACTAATGGAAAGATCAGGTGCGGGTTTGTCTCCAAAAGGAAGTCGTTTCCATTGATAGTCATTGGGTGGTTGACGGATATTTGCGTTTCTCCATAAAAATCTGTGATAGATTCTATCAGCGGGCTTCATTTCAATTTGATTGAACATCTTCCTTATGTCACCAGCAATAGCAATAGTGTTGTTGCGCCAAGCAATCAGAACATGAAATAGGTTGTTGAGCAAGTCTGGTCCTTTGTGAAGACCATCATTGAGTGAAAATCCATTGTACTTCGCGGCGGAATTCCATACAATTCTGCAGGATGTTGATTTTCCTGGACTGAGAACTGGAAAGTGATTCAAATACCAGCCATTTTGCCGAGAAATTTCTTCTTCTGGAACAGGTTCTGCGAATTCTTTGATAATCTGGCTCATCTCCTCGTTGTAGCTTTGCAATAGATTGGATTTCACGAGTCTGCGTTCAAGCAATTTTAGATTAGACAAAGCCTGATGCCTATTAAATTTCAGACAAACAGGAAAGCCTTCTTTCCAGGGCATAGACACTTCGACACGTCCATCTTTAGTCAGATGAATAGTCTTTTTCACGTGCTTTAGGAACTGGGATTCTTTTATATCGTTATTAGAACAAGTACATATTTCAGTTGGCTTGACCCCAGATAAATTCGCTTCATACCAAGACTTTACGCAAAGTAAATCATTCTCAACCAAACGGACATGTTGCGATTGTACAAATCCCTCAGGAAGGGATTCTGATTGATTAGGTCCAAAAACATACCACCCTAAAGACGTTTCTGCAGCTGTAGGATAATTGTTCGGTTCAGTAGGATGTTTTAGATAGGACATAGGGGCCATTAAATTCGCATAATCATATCCAATTAATATGTCAACTGCGCTGTTTTCTTTAGGCAAATACTTTTTGATTGCTTTTAGATAAGAAAGGTCTTCAAACAACTCGTTTTTTAAACAGTGAGACGGGTGAGCTGGCTTTTCTAATTCTAAAGCATTAATGTTGTATCGACAAGACCTTTTGTCGAAGCGACGAATCCGAACCGACACGATAGCAGACTTTTCATAGCGATAGCCGCCACCAGCTACACCAAACTTAAAAGTTTTTGGATGCGCTCTAACTGAAGTTTCTTTACAATGTCCTTTTTAATTAATGTAACATCACTTCCGGAGTCAAAAAGAGCTACGGCTTTATGCCAAGTACCGTTAGTGTCTAATAATTCTACCAAAGCCGTGGGTGAGTAACGAAAGTTAGGTGCACATTCATTTGTCGATCGTACAGAAGGCTGAGATGGTTGAAAGCTTAAAGCATTGGCATTTAGCGAAGAGTTTTGCTGAGAATTTTCAACGCGAATCTTGTTTTGCTCAGGTTTGGATACGCAAGCTAGTAAAGTGTGATGAGATCGACTACAACTCGTGCATCGGCGCCGATAATAGCAGTCTCTAGGATCTTTGTGCATTGGTGAAAGACAAGTAAAACACCAATGTAGGCGTCTCATTGCGTCAGTTCTTTGTTGGGGTAAATAACTCATAAATTTTTTGCATTCAACAAACTTATGGCGTGATTTGTTACATAAAGTGCAACGATCATCAGAATTTGAGCGCACTTGATTGATCGTGGAGCTTTTCGGTTTACTAGTTACATTCAAAGACAATTCATTTGCGAATCTTTCTTCCAACTCTGTTTCAGTTTGCAGGAATTTGATAAGCGTATCAACCGAGCTCTTGTTCATTTTCGGAATGCAAATAACGACGAAAATTGCGAACTAAAGTAGTTGTGAGTTTTTGTTCGATTAAATCAAGAGTAACATGACAATTCAAATCGCCATTGCAATTAGCATCTTTAGCGCGACAAGAATATTCCTTAATTTTTTCTAGCACTCTTCTCATTTCACTCGCGGAATTTGAGGCCATTGGTTTTGTTTCCTTTAGTTTAAACAAAATAGCTCTAGGTATGCTTTCCGGGGGAAATTTTTCGTGAAGTCTTTCCCAAACGCCATTAGCTTCATGTACAGACACGCAATCTTGCAGGGTAAGTTGCAACGTGGCAGGGAGAGCTTCTTCATACAACAAAATAGCTAATTGCTCTTGATCACTATCGAGCCCCGTTAACTTGAAATAATCAGTTATGCGCAATTTCCACGAATTGAAATTAACAACATCACCGTCCCATTTGGGAATACGAAGATCCCTTGGTTTAAATTTAGGCTTTGTTTTGGTACTAGATATTTCAGTAGGTTTAGATTTAGATTCTGCTTCTGCCATTCTTGCGTCAAAAACTTGTTGTAAATTAGCGAGGTCGTCTTCCCTAGTTTCATATTCAAGCTCATTTTTTTCCAAATCTTGTAATGCATTTTCATGCTCATCTCCGGGCACGTTTAATAAGGTCTCGGAGATGGCATCTAAATTAGATCGCAAACTACTGAGAGTTGACTGTAGGGAAGATCTTTTTTGTTCAAAAATTGATTTACTTAAGAGTGTCCACGTTTACATAGTTTCCCAAGCTATTCAATTGTCTCGTCACAGAACTTTTCAAACTTGTTCTCGGTGCTTTTAGTCGAGCATATCTCTCCATTCTAAGCGATTTTTATTCAAACAAAACAAGAACAATCTCACCAAGCTTTGTAGCCGCTTTTTGGTTACTGATTTGGGGAACACCGCGTGCCTCTGTTTCAAACACTCGCTTGGTTTACGTAGATGTATTTTCTCGTAACCCTAAAACATAAAATAACAAATAATGTGCTCATAAACGAATTAATAAACTAATTACTTACAAAAGTGGCGAACCGAAATAGATTTCAGAGACAGGATAGATTATGAACATAAGTACTAGCCACACAAGTCTAGATCAAATAAAAATGTTGTTAATTAAACAAATTCTAACTAAAGCTACATGCTATCCGAAAACTAAAATAATTCTAACAGTTGCCCAGCTTCCTTAACAAAGAACAAACTACTACTGCTACTGCAACAAAGGAGATCCAAATAGATTGTAGTGCGAGATGCGCTAGGCAAACTACGCCAACCGGATTAATTACTCATTTTAGATACCGGCAAGCAC
Organism: Trididemnum clinides; assembly: GCA_963675345.1. Lineage (NCBI taxonomy): Eukaryota > Metazoa > Chordata > Ascidiacea > Aplousobranchia > Didemnidae > Trididemnum > Trididemnum clinides. Next base: position 4,914,375 of record OY776287.1, on the reverse strand, counting down.
GCAAAATCATTAAAAAAAAAGATTAAACAAAAAGGGCTCGAGTAAACCAAATCAGTGGAGGTGGAAGCAGATACCGGATAAGTGAAATTGGGCTTAAGAATTAAACTGTTAAAGGTTTGCTTAAACTAACAGGTGTTTTTTAGGCAATGGATATTTAGCCACTGATGGCATTTTACCCTTGGAAGCTAGTTTGCTGATGAGCATTTCTAATTTGTCAATTTTAATGACATATAATATAATGAGATAACAATAACATGACTTTTGGTTGATTCTGATAAGTCAATTTCTATGACGAATTAAAAAAATTGTTTGAGAAATTTGTAAAACACCTGAACTATGTATATAAGCCAAGGGCTTAGTAGTGCTATCCATTGTAATTGCAAATGTATCTAGATGAACTAGCCTTGAACAACTTAGCCTGGACCTCACCTCAATCGCTTGCTGATGCTTTTGATGCTCATTTTTTTTAGTGAGAAAAGTTGAGTTGAGTGGTGCGACTTTGATATCTTGTGTGACGATGACAACATCAGTGAGCATTAATGACCTACCATAAGACAAACAAAAATGATGCTCTTTGCCATTCAGAATTTGTGTTTGTGCAAGCCTGCTTTAAGCATAGCCCTTATTCTCATCATACTAATCTCTCTATTTCTTTTTTGAGTAGTTTACAAAAGCACAATTTAAGTTAAACAGGAAGGGAGGGCAGTGCCAAAACAGGGATTGTTTTCACAGATACAAAAATAAGATATTATTAAGTAGTAGACTTATTTCATGGCTTGGTCCCCTCTTTTTTATTATTACATTTGTGATTTCCAAGTTTCTAGGTGCCCCTCAGGCTTATGTGCTGTATTCATTACTTATGCACAACCAGGGGCTTATTAATATGTTCCGTGCGATGTGACCCATATATATGTCGCACCTGGAATTACTGAGCTGCAATGTGGGATATATATGGGTCGCACTAAAATATTTATAAACTTTTATTTTCAAAATTATAAAAAGATAAAATTGTTTTAAATCACATATATCTATAGTATTTAATAGATAATGGGTAATAAAAAAATTTTGTAAAAGAATTTTATGAAAATATATCATGCAACTCATAAGATTCTTTGCTCAATAAATAAATGTATATTAAGACCTGTCACACGGAACGTGTTAAGCTATTTTCAATCAAAATAGTGAAAACGTTTCTAGTACAGTGCAATTTTACAATGTATGGCAATCAGTGTTCTATTTAAGTGCAAGAAAAATGTGAATTTGCCAAAACATGTCCAGCAGATTTGCACTTAGAAGTCAACAGGGCTTGACATATTGTGTGTGCAGGAAACTTGCTGGAAGGGGGAGAAAGCACGATGCATAGGTGGAGGATATGAGATGTGGTACTGTGGAAGTGGAAACAAAAAGAATGGTGTTGATATCATATTGAAAAAGGAGCATGTGGACAAGGTAGTGGAATTGTGGAGAGTAACAGACAGGATAATATGCTTGAAGATGAAACTTGATGATGTTATGTTGAATGTTATCAGTGTATATGCGCCGCAGGTTGGGTGCATATGTGAAGAAAAGGAAGCATTTTGGCTGGACCTAGATGAGACAGTGAAAAAGATACCAAAGAATGAAAGAATTGTGGTGGGAGTAGACCTAAATGGGCATGTAGGAGAAGGGAATAACGGTGATGAAGAATGTGTGGGCAGACATGGATTGGGGAAGAGAAGTAACGAAGGACAAGCTGTGGTGGATTATGCCAAGAGAATGGAACTAGCGATTATTAACACCTACTCTGTAAAGAAACCAGCACACAGAGTCACAACAGTGGTGGACACAGTTTGCAGGTGGATTATGTTATGGTGAGAAAGAAAACAAAGGATCAAGGAGGAGGTGGATACAAAGGTTATTGTCGGTGAAAGTGTAGCAAAACAGCACTGAATAGTAGTCAATGTGATACTCATCTGGACAAAATGGAGAAAAGCACCAAAACCAGTGAAGAGAATAAAATGGTGGAAGCTAAAAGACTCAAAAGTAAAAAACAAATTCAAAATTAAAGTGATTAAAAGCAGAATACTTGGTGGACAGGAAGACTGGCAAAGAGTAGCTGTGATAATATGGAGCATTGCCAGAATGGAATTGGGTGAAACATTGGGAAAAGTTGGCACAGCAGGTCGACGGGAGATGTGGTGTTGGAACCAGGAAGTTTAGGAAAAACTGAAGGATAAGAGAAAAGCTAAAAAGGTATAGGACACCATCAGAGATGATGCAAGCAAGTTGGCCTATAAAACTGCAAGAAAACAAGCTAAGAGAGAAGTGGCAAAGGCAAAAAACAAGGCACACGAGGAACTGTACAAAAACTGGAAACAAATGAGGGGGAAAATGAATTGTTCAAGATTGCAAAGCAGACAAAGCAAGGATGTACAAGTAGGAGTAATCAAGAGTAAAACTGGCGAGATACTGATGGAAGAAGAGAAAGTGAAACAAAGATGGAAGTAGTATTTTGACAACTTACTTAACTAGGAAAACCCAAGAGAAAGAAGAGAAATGAGAACAGAAGGGAGAAAAAGGGATGTGGAAGATATCTCTGGAGAAGAAGTTAGGACTGGGTTGAGGAAGATGAAAAAGGGAAAGCTCAAGGACCTGATGGCATACCAGTGGAAGCATGGATTGCTCTAGAGCAGGGGTTCCCAACCAGGGGTGCGAAGCAGCATCCTAGGGGGTGCGAGATGGTCATTCAGATTTTTCTGTTGCATTTTTGTCCTGTCATGCTCAGTTCATCATGTGTTAATAGTTCTGCACAATCAGTGTCTAATTACTACAGCATGCCTAATGCGCGGCCTTCACTTCAGCCCGAAACGATGCGAGGGTATTTTTTCTGGGAGCTGAAATTGCCACCAAACTTCACGCTAGACAAGTGATGACCTTTTTTTTTTTTTTTTTTTGGAGAACACCGCTGAATGTGGCCTTATTTAGGGGTGCGAGAACATATTAAGATATTTTAGGGGTGCGAGAACATATTATAACAATATAGGGGTGCAGGCCATTAAAAAGGTTGGGAACCACTGCTCTAGAGAATAAAGGTGTGGAGTTTCTAGTGAACTTCTTCAATAGACCCCTATGAGAGGAGAAGATGCCAGATGAATGGACCAGGAGCATGCTCATATTTTTGTACAAAGGTAAAGGAGACATCAAGTTGTGTGGAAATTACCGGGGGATCAAGTTGATGAGCCACACTATGAAACTGTGGGAGAAGGTAATAGAAGCAAGGATAAGGAAGGAGGTGACGATTGCTGATCGGGTTCATGCCAGGAAGGAGAACCACCAATGCAATCTTCTGTCTGAGGATGCTGTTGGAAAAGTGGATTGAAGGGCAGAAGGCAGTGCACTGTGCCTTTAATAACTAGGCAAAGGCATACGACAGGGTACCCAGATAGGAACTGTGGGAATGCTTGCAGTTAGGTGAAACAAAGCAGTGCTACATAAGAATTATCAAGGATATGTATGATGGAGTGACAACAACTGTGAGAAGTGCAGCAAGGTTGACTGAGGAATTCAGGGTAGGTGTTGGACTTCACTAAGGCTCAGCACTCGACCCATTCCTTATTGCCATTATCATGCACAAGCTGACGGAGGACATCAAGAAGGATGCACCATGGGATATGCTATTTGCAGATGACATTGTGCTGTCTAGGCAAAATCACAGGGAGCTAGAGGATGATCTGAAAATTTGGAGAAATGTGCTGGAGAGAAGAGGCCTGAAAGTGAGCTGGAGCAAGACCTAGTATTTGAAGGCTGGGGGTTTGGGTGATGGAAAAGAGTTGAAACTGCAAGGAGAAAAGGTAAAGAGAGCAAAAAATTTCAAATACCTGGGTTCGACACTTAGTAGCGATGGAAGCTGTGAAGAAGAAGTGAGAAGAAGGATCCAAGCAAGATAGATGAGTTGGAAGAAGGTGTCGGGAGTTCTGTGCAACAGGAAGTTATCAGCAAGGGTAAAGGGTAAAATGTACAAGAGTGTCGTTAGACCAGCCATGCTTTATGGAATGGAAACTGTTGCAGTGACGAAAAGACAGGTGGGGAAAAATGGAAGTTGCAGAGTTGAAAATGGTGAGATGGGTGCTGGGAGTGACAAGGAAGGACAAGATACGAAACGAATATGTGAGAGGGACTGTGAAAATTGCAAAGCAAGGAGACAAACTTTGGAATGCAAGGCTATGCTTATATGGACACGTGAAAAGGAGAAAAGAAGGCTACGTGGGAAAAAGGATGATGGGGATGGCAATGCCAGGTTGAAAGAAAAAAGGAAGGCCAAGGAGAAGGTGGATGGATTTGGCAAGAGAACACTTGAAAAGCATTGGAGCTAAGGAGGGAGACGAAATCGATCGGTTCAAATGGAGAATACTTTCGTGCTGTGGTGACTCCGAATAGGGAGAAGGTGAAAGAAGAAGTCAATTTCTATTGTAGCCATAGAGCAATAATAGCAAGTAGCTCTCAAACTTCAGTTTAACACTACGCATTTTTTTGAGGCAATGGTTTGGTTTTTAGAAGTTACAAATAAGCAATCGTCTTGCACTTGCCAGCTGTAAAAACTAAGAGTAAACACAGAATATGACTTGATCAATTCTAGTTTTGATTGCCCTAGAAAAAAAGTTTATTTTTTGTAAGTAAATGTAGCTGACACCTATGTGCTGTGATGGTTTACCAGTAATGATTAAAATAAGCCTTGAAACATGAGGAAAAAAATGTAGATTCTAGTTTTAAATCTCTTCAAAAACGTTACAATGTAGCCTTTTTTGTTATTGCTTGAAAGGCGATTTGCTATACAGTAGGATATGCTTTTAGTCACATCTCTAGGGAATTGCAAAAAATTGCCATTCACTATGCCATTCCAGAACTGTCTTTCATTCAACTTTGTGGTATGTTATCTAATCAAGTTTATCAGTGTAAAGAAAACCGTAAATTGTCAAAACTCACAAAAAGTTGAGCAATGCGCAAGGAAAATTTTCAAATAATTGTGTGTGCATGACCATTGCAGTCTTTACATCTGCCTGTACACAGAGGCACCTGGCAAAGTAGGTGAGGTCCCCCTAAATTTTTTTCGTAGAGAGCAGCCTGCTCTCAAGCGCATTAAACTATGTGATTTTAAATGAAGAATAGATCTTACTATTTTTTGCAGAAAGTGCCCCTAAGTGAGACCTTATTGTTACAAATATTAGTATTTTAATTTTTTTTACCAGACTTAAAAGCTGCGATTACCACACTTCTGAGTATTTGCATCCACAAATTTCTCGTTTTCCTTTTCTTTGGCCAACTTTCATATGCTTTTTGCATAGATATGATTATTCACCTATCATATATTTGTGACCTCTTTTCACACATTCGTTAAATGGTTGATAAAAATTTAATATGAGCAAAAAATATTTAGCTACCTATGTTACTGTTACTATCATCATGGGTTCTGTAAACAAGCTTCAGAAGTGTCTAAAGCCCTCTACCATTATTTTCATCACAATACCTATCCAGTTGATGACCTGCCACTGTTTTTTCAAATCTTGGACAAAATTTCTTAAAAAATTAACTCGTTTGTTTTTGTGCTTGGTTTGGTAAATCAGTTGACCAGATTCTGGTGAAATTTGTTATCGATTATCAATAATATTGCTTTCTAAGATATGTTTAAGCAAGAATGATGTTAATTTTAGACACATAATGTGAATTTATTTTTTCAAGTTACTCTTTCCCACAATTTTTCTATTGCACTTCCATGCACTTTATAAAATAACCCAATAAAACTTTGTGAAATCTTTGGCTGTTTCAAATGAGAGGAAATTCAGTTCCTAAATACGCCTATGCTGAAAACAGGGCCAGCTAAACGAAGCCAGGGACTCCAGAATGAAAATACATATCTCTGTCTTATTGGCCCCGCCCTGATCTTCATATAACTACAAAACGTTACTACATACAAAAGCATAGTGGTTTCAATCAGCAGCATATTCAGAAACTTTCTTTTTTTGTGAAGGGGTGGGGGAGTGGGCAGAGTTTTAAGTAAACTTCATAATATTATCAAGCAATCTTATAACATTAGTGAGCACCATCTTATTTTGTCGGTGGGGAAGAGCATAAACTTGTAGGGTATTGGTTGTTCAAGTAAGTAAGCTACAGTGTAATGACAATATAACCGCGTCATAGCGATCTGTATAAAATTAAGCCACAGCAAAACCTAATTTTTCCATTTTCCAGTAAAAGTACTACAGTCAAACCTCGGTTTTCGAACGTCTCGCAGTTCGAACAATTCGGTTTTCGAACGGAAAATTCGAGATGAAACTCACTCGGTCCTCGAACAAAATTCGGTTCTCAAACAACTCAAGAGAAAGATTTACCTGAACCAAGTGCGGCCCGCGAACACTTTTGAAACTTTAGTAAAGCTGATTTACGGTGGAGAAACAATTGCCGTATTACAGCGGCAAGAAAAAGGTATTACATGCCATGTTGAAAAGAGCCTTTGATAGTTTGTACAGACGCATTTTCCGTCCAATTACAGGGTGAAGACCTTTTTTTTTTGAGACCACCATGTCCACGCGTGGTATAAGGTCAATGTAAGGAGGTCTCGTATAACATAAAGCTGACGCAGGCTATTGCAAGATCCTGAGCACTGACCCTCGGCCACTTATACTTGGTCAATGCGGCCCTCGCAGTGCCTTTCTTAATAAGTGCGGCCCTCAGCTAGCTTCCATGACCGCGATGCGGCCTGCAGGCCAAAACAATGGCCCACCTCTGGTATAGTGTAACCAGGTAAATAAGTTATTCTTTTGGTGTATAGAACAAATTAATCTCTTTTTTATTATTTGTAATGGGAAAATATGATTCGGCTTTCGAACAAATCGGTTTTCGAACAGCCTTCCAGAACGAATTGTGTTCGAAAACTGAGGTTTGACTGTACAAGCAATTTCACCTTATTCAACCAACCAATTTTTGGTGCTTTTTCGCTTTTGTTTTTACAGATTTTGTGCACGCCTGATGAGCCTTCAATTGAAACAGCTGTTGCTTGAATAAAATTAAAATTAATTATATTTTTTTGTGATCTTTCATAATACCATTGATTGTATATGTGTGTGTACACACAAACAAGTATACAGTGTTCCCATTACGTGATTTTTGTTGTAGTGCATGCTTAGTTTGTGTTAGAATTTTATTGCTTAAAATGTGGACCTCAAAAAAATGGTCTTGGCCTCGAACTGGAATGATAGTAGTTCCTCAAATTAGACTTTTAATAGTCGTTTATTTGAATCTTTATAAAATGATCTTTACCATAAATTAACGGCAAAAAATCGCTTCTTTACAATGTGCTTATTTTTTGTCTAAGCTGATGGTAATAATATGTATATACAGTATATGTAGCCTATTAATCTATTTGAAAACAAATTGGATGAAGGTAACTTTTATAATTTGTTAATTCAGGATATTTTTAATTTAAGAATGGTGAGATGATCATTCATTCAAGTTTCATGATGTCAGATTTTGCCAAATCACATATGACCAAATATGGTTGGACAGCAGGTAAAGGTTTAGGTGCAAGAGAAGATGGAAGATCCGAACCAATAAAAGTAAAAATTAAAGCTGATTTAAATGGCGTTGGGTATAATGCATCTAAACAATTCACTAATTTTTGGTGGGAAGATGCTTTCAGAAGTGCATCAGCTAACATTAAAATTGAAAAAGCAGATGATGGTATAAAAATTGTTTCTAAAGAAAATAGAAAGCGGAGAGTGACAAAAAAGAAAGACAAGAAACCACTGCACATAATCTACAAGAATTTTGTTCAAAGTGGTGTGCTGGCAGATGGGAAAGTATGTGGTGAAGAGGAATTATCTTCAAGCGATGATGACAGGATACTCACTGACGATGATTTGTTTCGTGCTTGTGGCGGGCGAACAGCTCATAAAGGTGCCCGGCACGGATGCAAACAATCTGCTAAGCTGGCTCGTCTTGCTGACCATGAAAAGTCATTTTTAAACTATTACCAACCTAAAAAGATGCTAGGCAATCAGAAATTGAAAAGAGAAACAAAACGAAAGACAAAACTAGAAACAGACAACTAAAATATTTATGTTTTGATTGCTATATCAGTTTTAATTAGGAATTTACCTGAAGACAATTTCCATTTAGTTCGTGAACCAAGTGGAATATCTTGATTTGGCTTTAGTTCGCCATGACAACTTAAAATTCCGTTTTAGATAAATGATTGATTTGATCAGTTTTGTTAACGTGATTTATGAGCCCTGTCATTGGTTTAGCTGTTTTTGTGCCTTTAGTAAAGTGACTGTTAATGTTCTTGATGTCATAGTTGTTCGGAAGCTTTCGCCTCCTAAGCTGTTGTGTTTGCCGCCTCATTTAATAGATTGTCATTTGTAATAAGTGAGGAATAGGGATGTTTTGTAGTATGTGATGACTAATGAATTGTTTTTTAGGAGATCTCTCAGTAGTCTTTAATATCTTGTAACAACTAGAGCCAGATACGCCTAGCGTATCGCCATTGATGCATGTGGTGCAGCTAATTTGTGAGCAAAATTTTCTGTTCTCCTTTAATACAGTCTTCATGTTCTGCAAGTTGGTGTGTGCTCGTGCATCGAGGATCTCTGGTGAGCAAGACAATTAGAGACAGGATCTCCCAAATAGAAGCAGCAGTGAAACGGCCAGTATAGCGGTTCCTCACTGCAACATAAGTTAAAGACTATTGAAATTGTCCGGTAAACTATAGAGTGACATGATGGAAAATGATAGTCTAGATTCGGCCGGCTCCGTGGTAAAACCTCCTGCCGTGGCTGCGCGTTCCTTTTCAGGACCAGTGGGCTTGGTAAAAGTTAATCCCAAGAAGGCTAACCCTAATGTACTAGGTAGAGATGCATTGAGTGTTGTCAACGCTCAATCTCTAAGATCGTCGACCAGGCGACGTGTCGACGCCAGGTTAGCCGAGGTGCGCTTGCAGCACATTCGACGGGAAGAAGAGTTAAAGCTAAAGGCACTGGCAGCTGCGCAAGAATTGAGAAAGTTAGAGTCCGAGTAGATTGTTTTGCAGGCCGAAAAGTAAGTAGCAGAAGCAAATATTCTTGCGGATGCCACCTCAAGTTGTGATGGAGAGCTGGATGACGTTGCTCCTCCTCTGAAAGCTGGAGACAAGGTTGGTGCTTTCTTGTTGAACTTGTCCCTTTCAGATCAGGTTGATGGGCCCAACAACTCTAACCGTCAGCAGTTGGTGCCACACGAGGAGCGGCTCACGATGGGGTCACCAGATGGTACGAAGGTAAAATTGAAGTGTACCTTCTCGCCAGAAGTAGGAAACCACGCTGAACCTGCGGTTCGTACTTCTTCTACGTCAAGACATCCACCTGGTTTCCCCCCTCCAACTTGCATACCTGGGACTATCGTTTCGCCATCGTTCGGAGTTGATGCAATGGATCCAGCAAAGTTTTCGTTGGGTCCTGCTCCCAGTGGGATGTTTCATGGGCCGGCTGTTGCTCCTGAAAATCTGAATCCAATGAATGGTCATGGAGTGACATCCAAGGTCGATGTAGTAGAACCACCAATTCATGGGCCGGCGATCACAAGGGAAAGATCGCAGGGAAGGTATGGTACTGATCTTGGATTACCAGGTGAGTCAGTTCATTCTTTGAGTGATATCGCTAAGATGCTTGTTCGTTGCTGGGGCTCGGAGGCTGTGTCTGAGCACAGTAAATTTACCGGTAATCCCCTAGACTATTTCAAATTTATTCGCCAAGTTGAAGATCGAATCTTAAGTCTTTACGCAGAAAGTGACTCCGCTCATGCCCTTCATCTGTTGCTTGAAGCAACGAGTGGGCGGGCATACAAGTTGATATCAAGTTTGGGTGGTTTTTCCTCTCTAGAAAATGTGCAGTTGCACGTATTTGCCGATGCTTCTTCGGTAGGCATTGGTGCTGTATGTTATTTGCGCGTGTCAAAGGCTAATAATTGTTTTGTATCGTTTATGATGGGCAAGTCTCGTGTTGCACCGGCTAAACCTTTAACTATTCCTCGCTTAGAATTGTGTGCTGCTGGTATTGCTGTGCGTTTGGCAAAATTTGTGACACGTGAGCTTGACGTTACCCCGGAAAAAACTGTGTTTTGGTCAGACTCTACTACGGTTCTAAGTTATATGCAGAGCACTTCCAAACGCAGACCTGTTTTTGAAACCAACCGCATCAAGCACCGCAAGAGTGGGCATAACGCTGCTGCCTACGTCACAAATGAACTTCGCCGGAGATTTTATATCGTGGGTCAAGAGAGGACAGTAAAACATCTGTTGAAGACTTACTGCATGGGTTGTCGGAATCGTCGAGCGGCTCCGTCTTCTCAAATTATGAGTCCTTTGCCGCGAGCAAGGGTTGAAGGGGGTCAACGTTTGTTTACGGTAGTAGGTACAGACTTTATGGGTCCAATTTTGACTAAATGTCAACGGAATTCACTAAAGCGTTACTGCTGCATTTTTACATGCCTAGCCTCCCGTGCTACGCATTTGGAAATTGCCTATGACTTGACCACGGGTTCATTTCTTATGGCTTTGCGTCGATTCCTGGCTGCCCGAGGCTCATCTACGAAAACAATATATTGTGACAATGGGACAAACTTCATTGGTGCGCGGTCAGAATTAAAACGTGGACTTGAGCGTTTACGTCGACGAGAGATATGCAATAAGTTGTCCCCTCGTGGTATTGCTTTTCGACATTCACCCCCCCTGGCTAGTCACCAAGGAGGAGTATGGAAAGCCATTCTACGGCTTGTCAAAAAGGCAATGGACGCTTTATTGACTGATAAGTACTACCGGAAGTTAAGCGATGAAGGCTTATGGACCTTGCTGAAGGAAATCGAATACATGCTTAATTGCAGGCCGCTCACCAGAGTCAGTTCTGATCCGGAAGATTTTCGTGCTTTGTCACCAATGACTCTTTTGAATGGATGTATCGATCCGCAATTACCCTCGGACGTGTTCGTAAACTCAGACTGATTACGTGCATCGTATAGGGCATCACAGATGCAGGCAGACTTGTTCTGGCAGCGCTGGCGCCTTGAGTATCTTTCTATGTTGCAGAAGCGTCATAAATGGATAGTTCCACGCGACAATATACGTCCGAACTCACTGGTTTTGTTGAAGGAAGAAGACGTTCCCCGAAATTCATGGCCTAAGGGCGTAGTTGTGTCTATGATTCTTGACAGAGATGGAACTTGTCGTCGAGCTGTGGTGAGAACTGTTAACGGAAAAGAACTTGTCCGGGACATACGTAAGCTCTGTGTGCTCGAGTGTGACGTGAGTGTGTGATTTCCGTATCTGTGAGGTATTATTTTCGTGTGTAGTGCTAGTTATTATCCTTTGCTGTGCTACTAGCGTACCAGTTTTGTAGAAATGTTAGTTATTGCATTTGTTTAGTAATTACGCCGAGCAGGCCGATAATTCACGTTTATTCTTAAAAATTGCTTTCCTACGTACGTCTCGTTCTTCGGAGCCACAATTTTGGGCCGGCCATGTTAACGTGATTTATGAGCCCTGTCATTGGTTTAGCTGTTTTTGTGCCTTTAGTAAAGTGACTGTTAATGTTCTTGATGTCATAGTTGTTCGGAAGCTTTCGCCTCCTAAGCTGTTGTGTTTGCCGCCTCATTTAATAGATTGTCATTTGTAATAAGTGAGGAATAGGGATGTTTTGTAGTATGTGATGACTAATGAATTGTTTTTTAGGAGATCTCTCAGTAGTCTTTAATATCTTGTAACAACTAGAGCCAGATACGCCTAGCGTATCGCCATTGATGCATGTGGTGCAGCTAATTTGTGAGCAAAATTTTCTGTTCTCCTTTAATACAGTCTTCATGTTCTGCAAGTTGGTGTGTGCTCGTGCATCGAGGATCTCTGGTGAGCAAGACAATTAGAGACAGGATCTCCCAAATAGAAGCAGCAGTGAAACGGCCAGTATAGCGGTTCCTCACTGCAACAATTTTTTTGATGGCGTTTTTAAGTTTGGCCATAGTAAATCGTTTTTTAGCGAAATAAATCTTTTGATGTCATAAGTAGTATGACTTTTGATGTCATAAGTAGTATGACAGAAGTAGTTCGGAACAACAAGCTCAAGCGAAGTAGGTAAAGTAGTAGCAATAAATTAAGGTTTTTGTTATCTCAAAATGACAAAGTGTAAAAGAAGGGAGGCTGCAGACAAACAAAAGTTTAAAATTGTCAACGGTCGTTTTCTCGTTTTTTGTTAGTGGAAGCGGAAGCGGTTGAAAAATAACCGCTTCCACATCCCTGGTCAAAACGCGAGTTGTGCCTTAGAAATCGGCTTTGTTTAAGTGTAATAAAAGCGACATAAACGTCGCCTTGTAATGAACCAAACAACTATTGACGTTTTGCAACCTAATGCTCACTCGCAACAAAAATTAACTGCAAGTTCACCTCCGAAGTCAAGAACATACGTCAAAACGTATTGTACTGTATTTTATTGCAGTATAGACTTATTCAAAAGTCTTGGCAGTGATTCTGTCTGATAGATATTTGTGTTGGTTATTCAAAAGGTCTTGATATCTATTCCAGGACAGTATTTTGACCACCTTATTGATCTGATTTGAGAATAGGTGGGACATAGCTAACCCTGCGTTGTATTATCTTGTTGGTTTTCACGTCTTTCTCGAATCGATCTTCTTTAGTAGCATAATCAGCTTGTTTAACATGAAGTAAGTATCCTAGTTATTTCACGAAATGCAGAGCAGCATAAGCACATTTGTTCTAACGTGAATAAGATGTCATTTTACCAGCATTAGATCAACCTTACATCACAAGTCAAAAATTGCATTAATAACTCGAGAGCAGACGCATAACTATTTCAACAACTTCTCTAAAACTCAGTTATTGAAAGATTTTTCGAAATCAAACACGTTGGTGCAGAATCATCGCATGTATAGGTGGAATGACGTTATGAAAGTACAGTGTAAAATTTTAATACAGCTTTGAAAATTTTTTAGATTTTTGTGTATAAAATTTTGTTTGCTTCCTGAAGGGTAAAGGTTTGGTAAAAATCATCAGCATGAAAGAAAAGTTCATTATCAAAATCTGGGACTAATCAGAAACTTTTTGTTTTGTTAGCCCTAGATCAGTGTTTCTTAACCTTTTTGGTGCTCGTACCCCTTAAAATTTTGTGAAATGTTTTTGTACCCCTGGGCCCGTGTTTCCCAAACTGTGCGCCGCGAAGATTCGTAGGTGTGCCGCGAGTCTTTTTGAAGTGCCTTTTGTTGATACCATTACCAAAATCGAGAAAATGACCTTTTTTACTTTTGGAGAGCAGCATCATTTCGGGCTGCATCAAGCGATCTCCATACATTGCCGACCAGTCAAGAGGTCACCTCTAAAAAAAAAGGTCATTACCAGTCTCGTTGACGCCCGTGATACCACTCGGTATCGCTTATTCTACATTTGACTAGTCGGCTTGCCGCGAAACGTAATCAACCACTTTTCTGTGCCAGCAGACAAAAAAGTTTGGGAACCACTGCCCTGGAGTTTAAAATAACCATTATTCTGACGCCTCATCTCGTACCCCCTGCTTTGGTGTTTCGTACCCCCAAGGGGTACAGGTACCTCCGGTTAAGAACCCCGGCCCTAGATGTTAGATTTACACATTTTAGAAAAAATTCCAAGAAATAAGATTTTAGTTTTTTCAATTGAGCAGTTTTTAAACATACACGAAATTCAGATTTAGAAAAAAATCAAAAGAAGTAGTAGATGTTTAAGTAGTTTGAGCAGTCTTTTTAAAGTCTTGTTAAAATTCAGAAATTTAGATACGGTAAGGTTGTTTCATACCAATTGACAATAGGGTTGATGTTAGGGTTGGATTATCCGGATAAGGGTTAACCGATTAACCGGGAGTTTTTTGCTACCCGATATCTGGATATAATTCTGTCGGTTAACTGGATAAAAGAATATCGTTGCTAATGCTTTAACACTTTTTAGTAAGTTTCAACATTCTTTGTTATGAGGAGGCTGACTCTCGCTGAGCGCAATTAAAGTTTTGTTCACACTTTTAATATTGTCTTATATTTTCAACTACTCCTAAAATGCATGAGTGAACTTTACTCACACGTCCCAAAGAAAGCCAAGGAAATGATTATTTTAATAGAAGACTACATTTGCATTGTGAGGTGAAGTTTGTAAAGTGTGCAGGGTTTGGCTGTAAGAAGATTTCAGTTGAACTTGAAAAGCTTTGAATACAACCTAGTTTTAACTAACTAAATTTAAGAGATGGAATTTAAACGTTTTAAAAGTGAAAATCCCGTGTGGGGCTGCTTTCTACGATCAAGAAATGGTGATACGTGCAAAAACACGATTTCTTGTAAAGGCGGATGTACAGGAGCAATGAGAAATCACCTTTGTCTAAAACATAAAATTCTTCTCGAAACAAAGAAGGCAAAACAGCAAGTTTCTTCGGAAAACGCAAACAAAAGTTCCACGGGCACTCGCACGATTGAAAACTATTTTAAACCAACCAAAGAGTCTCCGGAAAGGGTTGTTGCAGAGCTAGCAGCTGTGGACAGAATTTCTTTTAACACCGTATCTACAAGTAAGCAACTACGACAAGCATTTTTAGCAAGAGGATACAAGCTACCACAAACGGTGCAAAATGTCAGAAGTATTATCATATCTTTTTCCCAAACACTGAAAAGCGATATAAAGAAAATGATTGAAATAAAAAAAGGGGCTGGAAATTTTTGTTCTGTCACTCTTGATGAATACTCAAGTACAAGAAGCAGAAGATACATGAATTTAAACCTGCACTATGATTCAGACCCTCTTAATTTAGGAATGGTAAGAATTAAAGGTTCTATGCCAGCTGAAAGAGCAGAGAATTTGGTGAAAGAAAGATTGAACGAGGTTGGCCTCAAGATGGAAGACATTGTTGCAGCTACGACAGATGGAGCTAGTGTGATAAAGAGTTTTGGAAGAATGATTTGTTGCATCCACCAGCTCTGTTTTGCGTATGGTTATCATTTAGCAGTAACTGATTTCTTGTATGCAAGGCAAAATCTCTTTGAAGGACTAGAAAACGAAAGGGAAAATAATAATACTGGGTCGGATTCAGAATTTTCTTCAGAAGAGGAGATGGAAGAAGTTGATGAAGCTGCTATAGGTCTTGTGGAGACTGAAGCAATTGGCGTAGAACTTAAACGGAAGTGATAGGGAAGGTTAGAACAGTGATAAAGATGTTTCGCAAAAGTCCTCTTAAGGACGAAATTCTGCAAAAGCATATCCCAGCACAATTGAACACAAAGCTGAAGTTGATTCTAGATTCTAAGACTAGATGGAACAGTCTTTTAGAAATGATTAAAATATTTGTAAGAGCAGAAAAATGTATCAGAATGGCTCTTGTCGAAATTGGAACTTCTACCACCATTACGAACGCAGAAATTAAAATTCCCTATGATCTGATTGATGTCCTTGAACCTGTCAAACACACTGTAGATGGACTTTGCAGGAGGAACGCTACACTTCCAACAGCTGAGCGGATTCATGATTTTGTATTTAAAACTCTCTCTAATTTTAATTCTGCGTACTCGGCATCTCTTAAGTCTCATCTTGAGGTAAGAATCAAAGACAGGAGAAATGCATGTCTTGTTCATCTACTTGAATATTTGCATGATCCCGATTTTCTAATGGAAAACAAGTTTGATATTTTTGGCGAATACAGAAACAAAAACAAGATGTACACTCTTGCTTCAACCCTAATGCAAAAGCTTTTTTGGAGTACTAGAGCCTGGTCCTGGAGAAGAAAGCCAGTTTGCGTCACTCGCTTCTACTTTAGTATGTAAACACTCATCACGTGCATCTCTCAAGGAAGAACTAGAGCGAGCTATCACGTTAGCATCAATTCCAGCTACTCGTTCTTCCATTACACCAAACCTTAACAGAAGAATGGTCCAAAAGGAATGTGAAGTGTTTGAAGCTTCTGGGATACGACCTGCCAACCTTTAGACTCTCTATGAAGTTCTGCTTACTATTCAGCCCACTTCTGTGGAAGCAGAAAGAGCATTCAGTGCATGTGGACTCTTTGTTACAAAACTCCGGTCTCGTCTACACGATTCCACAATCGATGCATTGTGCTTTATAAGGAATGCGTTGCAGAAACTGAACATTAAATCTGCATGATTTTTTATATTCGATTGTACTGCACGTGTGCTTATGTCTATAATAAAACTGTACAATACTTTTCATATTTAGCAGTTATTGTCCGGTTAACCGGTTAGCTAAGTTCCAAGTACACGGATATATCCGTTATCCGGATAGTAAAATTATTGATATCCGAACTAACCCTAGTTGATGTGTGTAAGATGTTAGTTCAAGTACACGCGAGAACATTGTTGTGTTAATAGAACAAAAAGAAAAACTACGGACTTATGAAATTGGTTGTGCTTCAGCAATTGTAAATGACTATCGGTAGTGATACTTCAATAATCCCAATAATACTAATAGTAGTGACGCATGTTTGCCGACCACTACTGCGTAACATCAAAAACATCTTCATGTTTTTTGTCGGCGATGCGAATGTATTGATAGTAAGAGTGTAAAGATTTAAGGTTAATTTCGGTGAAGAAATGATTATGCACAAATCGTTAGAGACAACTTCAACCATTTAAAAAAATTTTTACGTGAAGTTATTCACTGAGGATCGAATTTATAGTTCTAAACAGTTCTCACCAAACATGCTTATGTTGAAATGACTTGCCTGCTCGGGTGTCGAAAGTCTAGTCTTAAATGGAAAATACTACGCTTATTGCTGCTATGGTTGTGGAGCAGTTTTTACTGTTAGCATTGTTGTTTTCAGCAAATTGCGTTAGTTTTTGATAGAACTGACATTTTAATTTATAGTTGTTATGAAAAACTTATTTTTTTAGTGATATTTGACATTAAACAGCGCACTAAAAATTCATCTAAAATTTCGCTCTTTTGATTCTTGCAAGTACAACAATTAGGCTATACAAATTGCACCCGAAAATAACAACTTCAAAACCATATCATTGCAGGTATAAGAAGCAGTGCTATATTTGTTACAAAACATTAACTTCAACGGCATAGGAAAGATGTAAAAAGAATTGCTATTTTTTACGAAGTCAAATACATGAAACCACTAGCCTGATGACAAGTTCAGTTAAATATTGGTTATGTGGCAATGGGTTAGGATATCATATCAATGTTATTCACCAAAAATTAGAGCGCTATCACAACAAACATCACCTTTCAGTTGTTGAAAAAATATGCACTAACTGATAAGACATTAAGGTCTTCCGTTTTTGCACAAACATTAGTTTAAAAGGTTTTCAAGACGTCACAAACAACCCAGTTCTATCTTACGCACACTACCGTTTAATGCAGGGGTGGGCAATTGTTTTGGCTTGAGGGCCGCATCGCGGTCATGGAAACTAGCTCAGGGCCGCACTTTTTAACGAACGCATTGGTATATTATTCTAATTGATTTGCATTTTTAATTTGGTATACCATTAAAAACCAATAATTATTAGACAAATGAATCAAAGTAGTTTTATTCAATTGAAAATGCAAGCACATTTAATTTTGAAAGCCTATCAATGAGAAAATGCACCCAATCACCTTCTTCTACATTAATTAATTATTTTTTAATTATTTGCTTGAGGCTTTCGCGGGCCGCACAAAAGTTCTTTGCTGGCTGTAGTTTGCCCACCCCTGGTTTAATGCATACGGCTTAAACGAAATATTTTTCAGAGGGTGACATGCCAGCTTATTTTGTGTCATATTGAGTTGGTAGTTGAAAAGAGTATAGCAACGTAATTTCTGCAGTTTTTTCACAGTTCTTGAAGTTTTCCATACAAATTGACAGCAAAATGAACAAAAAATACAATTCCAAGCGTAGGCGCACAAAGACTCCCATGGTCTAAACTCTTCCACAAATTCATTCGATGCTGTATCTTCTTCGGGTTTCGCAGCATGTACATATTTATAAACAAAAAATTTAGCCATGTTTACAACCTTGTGCTTCAAAATACCTGAAGATTCAAACAATTTTTTTGAAGCACTGATTTGAAAATCTTCGACAAGGCCAACGCTCATCTCACACAGTTTATCCTCACAGCTGGAGCATTGTCGTATCATTTTACCATCTTTTTCGTGGTGATGTCATGTCTGACTAACTGGAGTAGACTTTAAACTTTTGCTGCAACTATGACGTTATTTACATCAACATAAAAGTTGCCACCGAAGTGTTGTCTGGTTTCCCCAAAAACTTTTTCAAGAAGCTTTTGGGAAAAAATCCGATGGCTGAACATGTTCGAATTTGCAATTTCTTAAAAAATATTCCGCAGCACTTGTGTTGTTGATTGCGGTGAAAACAAAAACACTGGCAGTAAATTTAATTCAATTTTTTTGTTTTGAAATCTCCTTGTCATTTGCAACTGAAAATAATTTCACACAACTCATGCAGCGAAAAGAAGTTAGCAACAATTTATGGTACCATTAAATTTCAAAGAAAAAGAGTGAAACGTAATTCTCCCGAAAATCCAACTATGCTGATTTTTGTTTCCGCCGGTTAGGTAGACACAAATTTTTTCATTATCAGCTTGTACTCTCGTATAATCTAGGTAAGTGATTCTTAGCATGTGGGTAATTGCCCCCAAAAGGACAATTTGACATTTTTATGGGGTAATTTGGATTGTTTTTTTGGTGACCTTATGCTAAATAATTAAAACTTTGTAGAACGTAGAGTTTCGTGTGTGTGCAAACTGCTTTAACAATATCTTTGATGCTGCAGTTTATAGTTACAAGTTCGCATTGGCGTATAAGCGACAAAATTTTCTAAGTTTGGTGATTTTGCATTTTTCCACAAGCAAACCACTTTTCGAAACGTTGACGTTTTATGAATTGATTTGTGTTGGGAATGTCACATTTCCAAACAGCAAGTTGAAAACGAAAGCGTGTGTATATAAAACAGGCGTGCACTGTCTGTAAAATTCAACTTTTAAACAACAGAGAAAGCGAGTCTACCGGCCATTCGTTGTAGCAGTCAATGATTTCTGTGTTGTGATCTAAATGCATGCCGTATGTTTTGCTCATTGGCGCTGAAATGGGCCGATATTGGAGCACACTATTGAATCAATACCAATTGGTAGGCCTATCTGTCTAATCCTTCTACATTTGCCGCAGAATATTTTTGATGATTGGTCTGTTCAGGATGCCTCTGTCCCGAAATCTGCGTGGGTTACAACAGCCAAATCATAATACAGTACAACACAATTCAATAAAATAAACGATTTAATACAAATTTAAGCATCGCAATCCGCGTTTTCACAAATAATTTTTTTATTTCCTCCACTGCAACGAGTTATTTCCTCATTTCAATATACATTCTCCAATTTCCTCAGACACTTTTTTTCTGAAGAACACATTTAGAAATGAAAATCTTTTGCAATTTTGTAAAAAACTTGCATGGCACCTAAAAACACAAATCAAGCAAGTTACAAGTACATAGCTTCAACAACCCAACAGTGTGCGCTAGTAAAAGCACTGCTATCAGAAATAGAGAGTAGAATTACTCAAAACAGAAGTGTACTGTAAATATTGGAGTTAAGAATAAAACAAGTACCAGTAAAAAGGAACTCGCACTTTAAATAATATAAACATAGGCAATAATATAAAATACGCAAAACATGTAGAGTGGTACCTAAATTAAAATTACCGGTACCTAAGTTAAAGATTTCTGCGCTTAATACACAGATAGCTGCATGGTTTAGGCGATCGCCCGATTTGCACAGCCTATGCTCCTGTTAGTACCTGTCGATCTTATCTATAATTGTATGAAACCAAAGGCATTATCTGCAGCTTGAAATGACTTTAAAATGAGTTAAAAAACTTTATCTGAAAAAGTGATAACAGCCAAATTCAGTTTCGGAGCCGAAAAGCTGGAACATTCCCCGCGGCCGCGGTTAGAGGTCGTGAAGAGAGAAAGCGTGCCCAAAAAGTAGGCAGCGAAAAGAATCCACAGCTGCGCAGAACAGAAAGAGATGAGAAACCTATCATGTGTCGGGTGACCATAAACCAGGGTTGTCGGTCATGTGGGCCACATCTCCCTACCTAGATTTTTCGCAAGCCAGACTATTTTGTAAAATTCAGATAAAGACACAAACGATTCTACAACAGCTAGGGATGAGCATTTTAGAGTTTCGAATCTTCTGAATCCGATTCTTCAATCGATACGAATCTAAACTATTTGTTTTGTTCTAAATAGGCGGAACCAAATTTATTGCTATGAAAACAAAGCTGCGAATGCGTGATGCAAAATTCTATGAATTCTACGAAATCAGTATTTTCACACATGGCTCTGGCCACAAAACTGGGCATAGCGGGCCGCCAATCTGACACCCTTGCCAAAGACGGTGCACCAAGGGTTTTTTCGTAATTCTGGAAAGATAATTCAACAGTTTGCGTACGTTTTGCGAACACAAAAAAGAACATACCAAGCATGACGAGGAAGCAAAAGTTCTTCAGTACAGACTAGGGAGGGTTTTGTGTCGAAAAATTTTGATGAAACAGTTTACGCATCGAGTTAAAAAGACGAGAAATGTGGATAAAAGAAGTAAAAAAGAGAGGCAACAAGACCCTGTAGATGGCTGAAGCAGCTTGTACTTTGTCTGCTTGGCTGCCAAACATCCTCCTTTTGCCGAACATATCTTGTTTTCGCAAGAAAAACTAATTGTCCTCCGCGGACTCATAAAAATTTTCAAAGTTTTATCCTTGTCCAATTACGTCACAAAAACAATAAAAAATTTAGGCTGTAGATCTACTTTTTGTCAAAAGTACATAAAAGACTTTTAGTCATCACTATGGCAAGTTTTTTCAATAAAGTCAATTTTTTGTTAGTAAGCTTAAACGGCATGGTGTTTTGTTAAGAGTTCTGAATGCCAAGAGAAAGTTTTATGTTCTTCTTTTGATAGGTCAATGAAAAGTCAATTTTTAGGGTTAGGTTATTTTTTGCCCTTAGGTCAATTCAATATTTTATAAATTAATACTGTTAGTCAAAATGTTTCTTTCGTATTGGTGAGAAAAACTGATAACTGCGATAAACTTATTTAACTTTTTTGTTTTAACTCGCAACGTTTCCCAATTCTTTGTACGATGGGACAGATTGCTACTTCTTGTCATGATTAAAGGATTGTGGTGCAAAAATCCAAGTCAGATGAAATTACGTGCGATTGTGTTACAATCGAATAGTTGCGACAATTAGGAGGCGCAACACTGCACATTCGTTTGGTAAAAACGATTTCAGTATAGCGAAGAGACATCTAAGATGCTAGTTTAGAGAATCTTTTTATTATCTAAGATGAATCAAAAAAGAGTGAATAGTTTATTTATGCAGGTACAGTGTGCAAGCTCACTAACAGTTGGTATTTCACTATTCTACACTGGAATCAATTGTCAAAAGGGTGTCGTGACCTATTTATTTAGATTTTGCTTTAGTTTGCGATTTAGGATTTTAAATGATGACAAAAGTTAAACTATCAAAGCATCTAACATTCAAGACTCCCATGAAGAATTTGTCAAAAGTCCCAACAACGAATTATATTGCAATTCGGGCAGCTGTACGGTTTCTTGCAACAAACGCCTTCTTGTTGGAAGTCATCGAAGTACATCCGAACGCTAAAAAGTGTTTGGCAGTAGACCAGATCAACTAATCCCAGACATTTCGCAAACGTTTTTAAGGAGCAGTAACACCGATCTTGTGGAAAAGGTTACCAAGGCATTTTCGTCTACTGATAGTTCTTTGTATAAGCTTCACAATAGACACATCAAAAACCTATTTCACTACATTGGTCACAGTTTGCTATCTGAAACTACTTGTAGAAAACAGTGTTGCAATTCAAGAATCATCTTGAATACCTTTGCAGGCTTACTTCGCCACTATGGCGTACGAGCGTATTTATTGCGATATGGCTGTTGTCACTCATTATGATGAATTCTCGCAAACTCTGCTTCCATGAAACACCGTCAGCTTTTAAGACGAGCCAGGATGTGGAAAAATATAAAAAAATCCGTTAGTAAGCGCTAAAGAACAAATTTATAAATAACTTGGTGATTTCGTATGTAATCTTCACCGTCAAACCATTTTGTAATCCAGTGATACATGATTCTTTATCTTAATCCATTTTTCACATCACTTCTATTACTGAGTGTCATGTATACGGTCTGTCATTATCTTTCGTAATGCTTTTTCAAAACTCCACTAAAGAATCGATTCCAGATCCATCGACTACCCGGCCGACGTTATATGTATGACACACTCGCTTTGCTTCTTTATATGACAAGAAGAAGTGGGCAAGAACGCGCTCCATTTCTGGAAGCAAATGGTGAAGAGCCTCTTCTGTTTTTGTCACAGAGCGTTAGACAGACCACTCCTTGTGTTTTCGCTGTCGATGCCTTTTTGTTTTTTTTCATCACTGCGTTTATTTACTTTGCTAGATTACTTTGAGTTTTTGGCCTTTTGTTTCAAAAAGTATTTTTATTGTGATTAAAATGTACTTTGCATTTTATGCTGTCGCTAAACGTAAGGCAGCTGACCAAGCTTGCTTTGGTGTTTCAACATTCTTCATAAATTGCTTGCTAATACTTCCCATGAGTTTATTATACGTTGAAACCGGTCAAGCAGAGGAAATTCATAGTAAGTGCTAATTCCAAAAGTAGCCTACAGCACTTTGTTTTTCAATTTTTACCTCTTACTTAACATTCGTTATCTGCTAGTCGTTGTAGAAGCAACATACTGAGTTTAGAGGAGCTTGCAGCGGAAGCTCTTTTCCTTAACTAGGAGAGGAGCACCTATCTCATTTGTACCAGAAATGAAAGAAAAAACGCCGTTATATTTTTTCCATCTGGTGCCTATCTCTAACTACAAATTTCTTTACTTTACTTCATCTGATAAATCGAAACTATCTAGCATTGCTACTTGACGTAGGAGGTTGAGAAAAAATTGAATTCAGGCAATGCATGTAACTACCAACGTTGAAAACACTGTGGCAACTATGGATATTTTACGGTTGCTTCTTTAGTTACTGAGATGTGTTGATGCAAAGACATTTATTATTTTTTTTCGGTCATACTTATTTTTTATATTATATTTTTTACATTATCATATATATTTTTTTTACATTTATTTTTTTTTCGATCATATTTTTGTGTATCAAAATTTCAGTAAGATTGAGTGGTTATTCTTAAAATTGCGAAAAAATCAAATGCTAAAGAAAATGGCAGTCAGCTACTTGTGACGCAATAGAAAACGAGAGCAGAAGAATACGTAACAGTGCATAAACCGGAAAAGATAGTGTAAAGGAAATGTGTGGAACTTGTGCATTTTGAATGTGCTTATCAACATAGTTCACTGTATTCTCAAGAATATTGACTGCCTTCGAATTTAGCTACTTATATCAATCTACGGTTTGGACAAAAGTTTTGAAAATGTTTGATAATTTTTTGATTTCTAAATTCGCGAAAATTGTCGATGCAACATCATGACGCTCAGCATATTACCATGTGCTACGATTGTCACACAGTGAAAGCCGTCTGCTTCTCAAAGTTTGTAGCAACAACATCAGAGCATATCCTATGCGAAATTTCAATTTAGTGAACTTTTTACGAAGCGTCGTTGTCTCGTTGTTCTTTTCTTCCTTTTCAGGTCTACGTTCACTTATGTATTGCAAATACTACGTTACCTTTGAGCGGTAGACCACCTAATTGTCTAATGGCTATCCATGTATTAAGCAATTGCTTTATAATCATAAAGTACAAGATTTAAAGCAATACTCACGGGAATGACTTACTGTAAATATCTTGTATTTTGCTGGTTTGATGGACCTCTATTTTGAAGCGCAATTATATTAAATAAAGGTCCCACACTACTTTACAATATTTTATACCTCCAGAATAAATTTTTAACGCGACGTCACAATAAAAATAGGCTGCTTTTTTACGTTCCTGTTTGGAGTTGTAGCATTGAGATAAAAGTGTCAAATAGATGTATCCAGCTGTGGCAATGTGCTCTGCAAACATAAAACGGTTTTTTCTTTCCAGAGTGCTGTTATATGCATGTTAATAAAGAACTTTAATAAAAAAGCGCTTTTTTCACCAAAGCTTTTCAAAATTTTCTTCATAATCATTGCAATCTTGCTTTATTACTTATTTTTATCTAAATTGGTAAGAATTATTTTGATTGCCAAGATTGATTGGATGGGTATTCGTGAATTGTAACTATGCTAGTAGTGACATGTAGTGTATGGTGCGTACGGGTCGTGATGTGATCCTTTCGTTCATGATACCAATGGTTGAGTAAGCTGAAATAGACAACAGCGACGACCAGCGTATACGTTATTACTTCCTTCCTTTGCTTTCGCAGATGAAGATCCACTAAACTAAGTAAACTAATGCTTAGTGAGACGAGGGCCTGTAACAAATATAATTCCTAAATAGTTTTTAATTAAATTCCACGACACTAAAATCGTATTGCAGGTTGAAGCGACTTCTTAATCAATGAAAAACCTTTGTTTTCGAAAAAGGAAGGCTTGTTGGTAAAATGAATGCTTTGGCTGACGAAGCAACATTGCGACGTAAGTTTAAAGTCCCAGAGTTGACTCAGCATTGCGATTCGTGAGCTCCTGGTTTTGAAACCCAAAAAAACTTTCCCAAAAGCAATTCCGCGTTAGAAACAACTGGTAAAGTTTAACAAAAAAAAATTATTGCCGTCACCTGCAACCAGTCGGAACTTTATTTATTTTTTGCGTCATTATTCTTCAGACTCGCATAACAACGTTGGCGGCGCTAACGTAAGAGTAGACAGCCTTCGGGCTTCGGAGTTGCCAATTTTTATATTTTACTGGAATAAGCTCCACATTCAGTTTCATTACTTCGTTTGTTGTTAGAAGCCACCATCGCATAACGCAAACTGACAGCAGCCGATATCGGAACGCACTTTGCCACATATCATACTGATCGTTTCTTCAGAGTGCAACCAAACTTTAAAAATATCAATCTCAAAAAAGATTCCATATATTATAAAACAAAGTATTGATGAAGGATAAGCAGAATTTAAGGCCTCCCACCAAACTGGAGTCCTTTTCCATTCTTTAAAATCTTTTAAATCAAAAGGAATTTACTAAAATTTTAATGAGACAAAAAATTCGTGACTGAACAATTGTGACAATTCTCTCCAAAAAAATTATTTGTTGAGAGATGTCTTTGACGATCAAGGTCTGTTTCTGGAAAAGACGGAAATAGGCCTATTAATAACTAAAATGAGGTAGTCGATTTGCGCAGAATTCCCTCCTGGCAGCTGGTATCTGTACGCTTGAACTAGACGGCCACCTGTTTCAATGGGCAAATTTAGGACTTGTTCAATGTTTGTGATATTGCTGCTCAAACGTAGTAGAAGCTTTCTTGCAACTGCTTGGCGAACGAGGTGGTGACTCTAATAGCGTTTTTTGAAAGTTTACACCAAAACTGAATTTCGTCGTCAATTTATACCAGTGGTCAATAAACTGTTGTTAAAGTGGCCCAAGTCCACCTTTAATAATCGCTAAGGTCATTCAGGATTGGAGAAACATAATCTAAATCAAAGTTTATCAACCGTGTTCACGTGGTCCACCAAGGAAACCACAGGAGGTTTCGGGGGGTAACGAGCAGAGGTCCAAACTGTAGAGCGATAATTTTGTTATAAAAATGCGCATTCAATCATCAAAACAAAAAGTAGAAATCGTCTCGATGTAAGCAGTGATATTTGCCTTGCTGTGAGCAAGACCGAGCTGGATGTAAAAGGCCTCACGTGACGAGTTCAAGAGCAAGTTCCTCATGGATTGCGTTCATTTAAATTTACTTGACTTTGATTTAGTTTGGGTTGTTTTCATTTGTCATCTAACGTAGTTAATAAAATAGAAGAAATAAATTTGTTGAAAAAAATTGAAATTTTTTTTGTTGATGGAGCAAAGCCCTCGGCTGTTGAGGGTCTCTGTAAAAGGGCCACGGGTGTTGAGTGTTTCTAAAAGAACCACGAAGCACGAAGGATTGAGAAACATTGATTTAGGCCAGGGGTCGGCAAACTGCGGCCCGCGAAGATTTTTTATCCGGCCGCAAAGCTCCTTCCACAACTGCTAAACAAATGTATAGCGCAGCGTTTCCTTGACAGAGCCACTTCGATCTAATCAATTTGATCGCGAACAGCATAAGTTGGTGACAGCGAAAGAATGATGACTTTTTTTTGGAGATCAACTATTTTTCGGGCAACATAACACGATTTATCGTTACTCCCATATTAATTTTAGCTAACTTTGTCCCACGGGTCTTTAAAGCATCAGCAATGTGGCCCTCCATGGAAAAAGTTTGCCGACCTCTAATTTAAGCGAAGACTTGAGGTAAGCTTCAGTTTCACCTCAACTTGTCAGCTGAAGATCTCTTTTTTGAAGATCAGCTTTAAAAGGTCATTTAATTTTTTAAGCTGATGATCTTAGCTTCTACGACCCACAATTGCAAGCTGTGTACGGCCCACCAAAGAGTAACAACGGCCCCAAACTTGGGTCGCAGCCCACATTTTGCCGACCATTGCTTTATATGGCAGTTTAAGCAAGCTGCTATTTTGTCAAGAAAATACGAGATGTAGATTGATTTTAAGAAAACAAGAAAAAGTGATACCGATACTAGAGTAATAGCATCAATGTTTCCAATTTTTTACGTTTGTAACTCGAAACTTTTCCCTAGAAATTGAATTTTTGTAATTCACCCAATCTTTCTTTCCATGTCTAACCAAATTGTTTGTGGCATTTAAAACTGTCCAGACCTCTTCTCGCAATCACGTGACAGGCGCATGCAGGATCGTGACTTGAAGAGATTTCGTGCGAATTTCTTCCCGACCCGGCACGACTGCAGCTCGGTGCTGCTTGCCAACGAGCCAGGACTTCCGCTTTCCTGCGTGCCATGCATGCGAGCTGCAATTACAGCATCGACATGCATTGTCATGCGCGTTATCGAACGACGAACGCAGAACGAACCTAGATTGCGACTGACTTCCTTCTGTCTCGGCCGCTTGTTTTTCAATTTTTTCGGTTATTGCTTTTATCGATAAGCCTGCACATCAACCTCAACTCGTCGAATCGCGTAGGCAGCTTCATGATAGCAGGCCATTATTCTAATGCATAATTAACAAGCTTCATGTAGCAACCATATGACATTTCGACGCGTGGTTGTTCGCTTATAGAAGATCGGTATATTATCGCGGCTGTTTACCATATTGATAGCGCTGGCAGAAATAAAATTAGCTAATTTCCTACTAAAGCTGGTCTATAAGGTCTGGAAAAATACAGTAAACAAAAAGCTTTTCTGCCACCGCTTGACTTAAGGTCCATTCCAAACCAATACAAATATTCACCACCCTTCCCCACTCCCTAAAAAGTTTAAGCTTCTGTAGTCAGGCTAACTACCGTCGAACACATCATACTGCAATTTGAATGGAACATTATACAAAGTTTATTTAAATTTGATCACAATTCAATGATACGCCGAACCCACGCATACCGCCGGAACAGACGTGATGAAGTTGTCATCAGTAACTAGATGGTTGGGAATAAAGGCACAAAAACACAAAAATAAATAAAACAGTAAGAACAAGACGAAGTGATCACAAAACAGTGCAAATATTTTGAAATGGTGACGGCATGAGCAGCAGAGAGCGGCAACAAGAAGCTGCTGCTTGTGTAGAAACAAAATTATCTAACAACACTGTTGATCAACAAGCGATTAGGTCGAGTTCGACAAAACCTGAGCAACTCGCCTCACTTCGGCGAAGTGTTTCAACTCTCTTGACCCCCGGCGCCGCAACTCGAGCTTAGCGCGTGTCTCGCTCACGGCTAAAACGTCACCTGGGGTTGTGACATCATCATTTGGCATCCAGAGTTGACATGGGACATAACCTTAGATTTTAGCTCAGCCACTTGCTGACGTAGCAAGGTGGCGTTGCTCGATAGTTCGTGGTTCTGCTGTTTCAAGCTACTCACTTTCTCCTCGAGTCGGGAGATGCGCTCCAACTTTCGCTTCCGGCACTTACTGGCCGCCAAGCGATTGCGCATGCGTTTTCGTTCAGTTTTTATCACTTCTTGCTCTTCCATATCGATGGGAGATATGGACTGCTTGCTCATAACCGGAACTGTTTGTGGAAGTTCGTCTTTTATTTGTGATAAAGGATGATGAGAAGGCATTAATAAGGAGTGCCCGGGTTGGGGGTTGCCCATGTAATGGACGGTGGACGCAGGCGCCCCAAAAGCACTTGTAGATGGTCCGTCGGGAAGGTGATGTCTGCTGTTGTAGTAAGAGTCTGAAGACTCGTATTGTGGCGGGGCCCCGTTAGACCCACTCACGATGGTGGAGGGCGGAGGGGTTGCGACCTGATTTGAAGTGGCGATGTCTGGGTTGCTTCCACCGTGCGTTCGCTGTCGAGCAAGTTCACGAGCGTAGCTGTACATTTCTTGTTCTTGCATTAAACTTCTTGGATATACTTGCGGATTGATTTGCTGACCAGCCTGGCTGTATTGTGTCAGCATTTGATCAAACTCAGGTCCTCCAACTTTCAGCATATTGGCAGATTCTGGGCTTCTGATCGTGCTCGAACAAGCGACCGAGCTATCGGCAATATTGAGAGCAAAATTATTTGATGCAGATGAACTTGTTGCTTCCTCGTAAATGTTAGTTGGCTCTCGATAACTTTCTGATGAAACTACAATTGGTTCAGACACTGTTGGAAATCCTCGCTGTTGCGCAGATGAATAAGTTGTGTTTCCACTCTGAACTTGTAAGTTCATAACCTTCAATGATGCTTGCTTGGAACAGTCCTGTCCAAAACGCTCAAATGGCACCGCTGCTATCGCGCAGACCGGCCCCGCGTCTGTACTGCTGACGCTGTCAACTGAACCAGGTGATGACTGTGGATCGTAAGCTGCAGCTGCTGCTAGTCTGTTACTTGGGTCGTCGTGGTAAAACGCCACATCCATATTGAAGCGCGTTAATCTAAGGTAGAAGCTTCAAACTGTATCGAGACTTTGCCCGCTCTAACAAGATAATAAAGAAATAAAGGATATGAGCAACGCGAGCAGTGGAGGTGGTAGTCTCTTCCGTTTATTCGTTCTTTTATTCTTTCGCGTCTAACAGCGCGATATTAGTCACACCTCGTTTATAACAACAACGAGCTGGTGGCTGTGGTGCGCTTTCCAGCTAAATAACAAGAGCAGGCTCACTGAAAGGTTACTTGCGAACGGCCTCAGCCAAACAAAGTGATGCTCTGATCAATTTCTTGCAGATTCAACAAGCTTCAGGGAATTGTACGTCACAAACACACGACGCAAGCTTCGAACAGTGGAGCAAAGAACGTGATGTGAGCAAACTTCTCGGTGATGAATCACAGACACTTACTTCCGTATCTTATACTTTTTATTAAATAGGTTACTGTAAAATAAAAAATAAAGTTTAGATAGGATGCGCTATAACAGTGGTGGTAGCTAAATTAAGCCCCGTCCCATAGACAGCGTACCAGTGCTGCTGACTGCATCTATGCAAGCGCGCATTTGCCGCTCATCTCCACCTGGCAGGCGTGGCTATGTTCGCTCAGCAGAACAACGCAATCGAGTGATGACGTCATCTTGTTGTTGCAGTAGCGCGCCTTTTTCTATCTAAACCAGCTACAAACATTACGCTCAACTGTTCAAAACAAGTTCTTCGATAAACAAGGCCACGAAAACATCTGAAAAACCATCAACCTCTTGAAACAGAAGTTTTGCCTCGCTCTTGCCTTTTGAAATATAGGCCACACTGCACTAAGCTCGTATACCAGCTCCCGATTTAACTCAAACGTTGACATATATTTTAGTGAATGACGTAACGTGGATCTAAGAAGCGCTATTATTGGTTTCGACTTTGACGTCAGTGATGTAAGCGCGCTTAACAAAGAAGTTAGTAGAAAAACAATCCCCTATTGCGCAGATGTAGTGGGGAGAAAGTAATGAGAGGGGAAGCCCAACGACTTGTTTGGTCAAGTTCATTGAAAATGTTGCGAAATTTACACTCGACTGGAAGAAATTCTCTTTAGTATTTGACCACGCGTGGAAAAATATTTCGCGAATGTTCGATCAACATGCTTTGATCGTCTTGAACAACAAGTGAACTAACTCTAGGCGGTTTCAAATTGGATCCAGTTGTTACATCTACTGAAAAAGCTGTAGCGCATAACAGCCAAGCTTTAAATGGTGTGATGCTTTTACACCAGCTACAGTTTAGCTCATAATGACATGAATTTATGGCAACCATGAATGCTCAAAATCGGATTCGAATGTCACATTGTAAAAATTTCATCATCTAATTATAATCTTTTGCGGAATGAAGAACTGCTTAAAAGGTGGTGGTTTTAGCAAATCATTGGCATAACCGCTTTGTGGATTGGCAGCGCTTAATTTTCAATCTCAGCTCACTGAAGTTACTTAGATGTGTCATGTGACTTGTATTGAATGCAAGCTCAGCTACTTCCTGTAACAGCGTTGATGGTTAATTGATATCAAAAATGACGTAGGAAAAGAATACTGCATGAGAGCTGCGGTTAGAAACAAGCAAACCTGTTAAAGCTACTAAACTGTAAAACTGAGCTGAAGTTTCAAACTCAGTTGTATCGTTCTCAGTATCATTTCTCATGGCGCAACATAAAACCAGCACTGCAAGGCTCATTGATTGTACCTAACTACACTTCACCTTTTCACTTCGTCGATTAGCGTTCGCTTACTCAACACACTTCAGCCTTTCATTGAATAAGTGGACGAAAACGCGATTTCGTCGTATATATAAGTACGAGAAAAGAAGAAAGAACGCGTCACTTATTATTTGCCGAACCAGTGTGTGTCGGGACAACTGTCGGCTGCTTCGTCGTAGATTTCCAGTAAACTGGCCACTTCTGCGTTCGTTCACTTCGTTGCTAGCATTGTTACTAACTGATTTCAACTTGCGATCATGGTTTGCATCAAAACCGGGAATGATTTCATTTTACATTTGATTACAAATCGCGTTTGCAGTTCGTTTCTTTCTTTTATTCTCGCGCTCGGCAAGCTCCATTTCCGCTGCTGTTTTCTTAAGATTTAACGAACATGAACATTGTTCGCTCAACATAATTGTTTTTTTCTCTGCAAACGTTCGGTTAGGATTGGGTCGCCATTCTTTTCTCACGAATTATCAAAATCCCCATCGAAACATTTAAGTGACGCATCAATGAATGAGTAAGGCAAGGTAGCAACCGGGCTCGCCGCAGCCAAGCAGCGAGAACTCGCTTGACCCTTTCGCGATGAGAATTGACTGCCGGCGCGGCTGCCAACAACAAACAACGTACGATGGCGACGAGCGAATGTTTACAGAAGAGTTCGGTCAGGACCAACTGATCAAATCTACACCCATGCAAGCACTGCATGCAGTTGTGGAATCATCGCAATCACCCTCATAAAATCGAGGCTCATTCAAATTAAAGTAAAAGCTTAATGGTTGGGATTATCTTCATCTACTGCTTGTACTGTTGAGGATGCGGGCAGCCAACACCAACTCAGCAATTTATCGGGAGCATTCAACATGGGACTGATCGACAGCAGTCATTTAAGCGATAAGTTTACGCCAGTTCACTTCAATTTGTTACCTCTGACAAGTTCAATGAAGTTCCTAACCATCATTGTAGATTTTCTTCCTACTTTGTCTATTTGACCATCGCTAATTAATTCGATGGCGTTCGAGAAACAACGACGTCAGAAAGAAGGACGCTATAATGACGTCATAATACGAAATACTATGGATACTTTTGGGCCTATTACGCTCTTGATGCATTCAAAGTATTTTTAAAAAGTGAGAGATTAGTTTTTTACGTGCTTTTAGGTACACGTAGCAATGATACTTCTCATGTTCTATTCTACGTTAGAAAAAGTGTTTCAACTGAATTCAAACTTATTAAGTGGTTCAAAGCCGTCGAAACAAATAACGTGAAAATCGTTGGCATAATCAATGTTTACAGAATATAGTTGGTAATATGCTGTGCATTTGTTTATTGTGCAACCGCAAGTTGGTAGCCATCACACAGCCTGATTTCCTGAGAAAACAGGCAATCCGCCAGAAGCTATTCGAACGAACGGTCGTTCGGGAATCACAAAAGCGGTTTTGAAGATAAATATCGTAGATAACTCGTTTGAAGTTGTCGCAAGCCTCCATTTTGAGACAATGAGTCACAATAAGTAGACGCGAACGCGCACAAATGCGAAAACAAGGCAGGGAAGCCAGGCTCAGCCGACCGGTAACCGGCTGAAGCGGGCTTCGCACAAACATGTAAATCGATCCGTGGTTGCCCTACGACAGTGAGCGAAAGGTCGTAAACAAGCTCGCCCTTCGGTAACCTCGTCTCAACCCTGCGGCAACATACATGCTAAATTTAACTAACGATATGGAACCCACCTCTGTCCGCCGATCTCGAATGCATTCTATCGCAAGGTTTATTCATAACAACAACCTAACCAACCAACTAGTATTTCTTTGTTTTATTGAAATATATAAATGGCGAGATCATGCATATCGATCGCGACGCCAAGTAACCATCAAGTGGGAGGCTTCCATTCATTGTTCGCGATCAAAGTTCCTGCTGACAAAAACAAAGTGAGGAGAAAAAGCCCAGCCATTGTGAGGAAATTATTGGAAAATAGAAATAACTAGAATTTAATATCCCTTCAACAGTAAGGTTTTATTACACTCGTCTCAGTGAAGCGAACGCATTCTTTAAAGAAATCTCGATTTTCTCACAAAATCCTTTGTATCGTTTAAAGCTTGTGATGTTGGTCATTGCGATCAACTGAGTAAAGATATTAATGATGATTGTCGAAGCTCGAATAGCTACAGAGGCTGTTGACGTTGACGTAGATAGGACAGCACTGAAATACGGAATTTGATATTGAATCAAGGAACTACTGAATCACGGAAGTACGAAGATTCATAATTAACCTGAAATTACTGAAATACGGAAATTCAATTAAAAAACAATTACTGACTTGCAGAAATACTAAAAATTTACCGGTACTAACTAACGAAGTAAAAAAATCTCAGAAATATGGATATTTATGGAAGTCAATAAAAACTAAAAATATAACCACCCAGTTGGGTAAAGTTTGATAATTGAGTCTAGTTAAGCTAAGTATGTTCGTAAATTTTCATATTTCTGCTATTATCGTACTTTAATTGGTTTTTCTACTTTCTAGAATTTCCATAAAGATCCGTATTTTAGTGTTGTCAGTTTGATCTTTGGTCTGATAATGTAATTTTTTTCGTATTTCGGGTTTTATTTTCTAGCACAACAGCAGCCAAAGTATTGATCACGCTTCCATACTCACTAGAAACAGCAATAGATACAACTAGTTGGCGTTGCCTAGCACAATCCCTGTCACTTACGTCGGGTTCAAGGGTATTGGTTCAGCGGGCTACGCCGGCTTCAAGTAACAGTAACGAATGGTAACAAACAGTTGCTATACCTTGTAATTTTTCTGCATATTTATTTCCCGTTTCAAAACCTTGTGTACTTTAAAGGGGAATCGAGAAAACGATATTTGGGGGCTTATGGCTTCTGTGCCTCTTATCCCCTAGCTAAGCCTACTTTCCTGTACGCGATCCACCTCTCCTTGATTTAACGCTGATTCTACTTACAAGCAACCTATTATTTCACAAATTTTATTGGCTGCTTTTAGTAAGCGTAGGAGAGAACATAAATTCACAGGGTGGCACCAAATAAGTGACTGTGTTGTATAACCGCTGTTGCTTTACAGCAATATTAAGGTATATAGTGAAAAACCTGTGATGCGCATTGGTGCACTCTTTTTCGTAGTCATGTTGCTGCTCTTAAAACGTTGGCTTCACCTATATGTGCCCTGGGTTCGACATGGTGTGCTAAGAAGAGGGCAAAAAAGACCACGGCTTTCGAAAGCTTTTGCATATGATCCCAATATTAAGGTAAAAGAGTGTTGTTTTCTTTTAATTTTTATTCAAATTTTAAATTTCATTATGAGTTTCCCTTGATTTGCTGCTGTCAAACAACTGCATTTATTTGCACAAAATCAGTTATAAATTCATGATATGTGTGTCATACTCATGTAACTCATGTTATGCGCGATAGGGTTGTGATTAGAACGTCCGCTTCGCAGTAGGTAGACCTGGGGTTCCCTAGTCGATTAATTCCAAAAGACTTTTAAAAATTGTGTTTGCAGCTTCCCTGCTCGGCACAATACGTATGGTGTGGGGAACTAGCCGGCAAGCTCGCTTGCAGTGTCCTTGGGCAAGACACTAAACGGGATGCCTCCATCTTTATATGGCAGACAGACGGCAGGAACAAGCAGTCTACCCACCGTGGTGGCCCAGTCTAACTGAAGACTAGCAAAAAAAGCTAATGAGAAGCTTTTTCAAAAAAAAGGTCTTGCTCACTCGAAGAAGAATTACGAACTGCAACCATAACTGTTTGATGCAACTTAAGCAGAAAATTTACTAAAAATGGGCTGAAATACCTTGGTTTTGGTCAGATTTTCTCTTTTAGAATACCAAAAATTATAGAAAAAATTTCTTTCAAATGCTTGTTTTTGGCAAGAAAATCCCCCCCCCCCCTTTAATGGCTGCTACGACAGGCTATTCCCTTTAATTCTAGCCTGCCTCACTCACTCAATGTTTAAACGATAACTGATTGACAAAACCCCACTCCCTTAATGAAATTCTGTTCACGCTTCTTTTCACAACTGACTTGTTCCTTCAAATCAGCATTAGATTTACATTCCATGTTTACCATTACCGATTACCGTGCAAACCGACTTGTGCGCCTAACTTTCAGTGGCCTAGCCAGAAACAAATTTTATAGGATTGTATGATCTTTTTTTTCGGTAGTCGATGGGAAAAGCAGTAAAAAATATGCGTTAAAAACCGGATCGCTAATTGTGACGCCATTAGTGGTGATAGAATTCGTTGTATCGAAAGCAGCCTTTTTATATCTCCCGTAAACTTTCAAAAACAAGCAAATTTAATAAAGAAACTAACCAGCTCTGCCGGCATTACCCGCAGGGCCCCCATCACTAATGTCGAGGTTAGGATTATCGGTCCAGCCAGCCGAGCCGGCTTCACCCTCAGGGTGGTTGTCAAAACAGCAATAAAAAGTTAATATTATTGTTGTTGTTGTTGTGACATAGCCATATGCCTTTCCGAAAGAAAACTGCCGTTTTGAAAGAAAATCGATCAAAACACATTTATGGGAGTTGCGCATAACCGCTACATCTCTCTCAAATTTCTCAAGTCCCTGGAAACGCCTTATTTGTCCTGTTTTCAGCGAAGGCGTCTTGCATAAGTTCAAGATTATGACAGGGTGCCAGGTGATTAATAACCTATTAAATGTTGGGCCTACTACTTACGACTTTTTCGTAATTGTACGCCTCTTTCAACGACCTAAACGCCTCTCGCTGCGCTGATGTTGCTTGTTCTTGGCATAAATGCAACCAAGAATAGAACAAACCATCGCAACTCAAAGTGATGCCCTTGTAGTTAAGTTACAGCGCCTCCCACAAGTAATGCCGAGGTTACGAATGTGGATAGTTGTGAGGACACTAATAAAAAGTTTGTTTGTTTGAGAGAGCCAATTATCGTTTCAAAATTAAAAGTGTCTTGTTTTTATTGAAAATCGAGTAAAAAAACATCACGTGTGGCAGCGCATAGTCGCTACATTCCTCCCAAATTTTCAAGTTCCTTGCAACGCCTTATTTGCCCAGTTTGCAAAATGTACTCAGGAAGTGGACTTGCTCACAATGATTTCAAAACCTTTCATCCTCTTATTTCACCACTTGCATGGAAGTAGAAACGTAACGTCGTGGAGTAGGGAAGGGATGCCAAAGTAATTGTTTTGTGATTTCTGAAATAAGCACATTCGTGGCCTGTGAGGGAAGATATTTATTATATATTACAGGTAATTGATCTATTTCCATGTCAATCATCGCGTCTAATTCTGTCTATTATAGAAGCGACATTCCGTCAACATAAGCTAACGAGTAGGCCATCGGATCAACAGACAAGTTAGTATGTGTAAGTAGAAGCAATGTGGCAATGAAGTAATTGGATTGATAACCACAAGTAGATAGTTCTTGTGACATCATTATTCAAATGAGGCGTGCTGTTACTACGGCGCAATGTTATTACGATCTACTTAAAACTAATTGCAATGTAGCACGAATAACAACTCACTTTTTATAAATCAGCTGTTTTTTAAATGACTAAAAAGTATGAAACAAGAATGACCTTTCCGTTGTTAATTAAAACTGTTTGAATTGTCTATGGACACCGCACGTCATTACTCGTTGCATCCATAATTGCTGGCAAGATATCATAGTGTAACACTGTTCGCAATATTGTGAAGATCATCAGAGGCTGCATGAGGTGTAATCGACCTCTCTTTGTTCTTCCTAGTTTGGAAGGCGTCAGACCTGTTCCATTTGCAAGATGTTCGAGCGTAAGCAGCAGTTAGCTTTTTTGATTTTATTTATGACGAAACTATTTAGCACTTCTGCACGTGACACTTGTTTCGTGACGCCTATTATGACGTAATGAAACGAATAAAGCTTGCTTTTGATTACACCCGAGCATCGTG
The DNA here is from genome assembly GCA_963675345.1 of Trididemnum clinides. Lineage (NCBI taxonomy): Eukaryota > Metazoa > Chordata > Ascidiacea > Aplousobranchia > Didemnidae > Trididemnum > Trididemnum clinides. The sequence continues at coordinate 4,877,638 of OY776287.1, read as the reverse complement.
TTGATGAAAACCGGTCCTCAAAACGGAGCAGGCCAAATTAAATATTTTCACACCATTAAAAAAACAAACATAAGTGACAAATACAGAAGTTATCGGAAATAAATTTTTGTAAGGCTTGTGTTCAACACCACGCTGACATGTTGTTTTGGGATTCGCCTTCAAAACTATTTCATAACATGAAATAACAACCTGCTCGACAACGCTTTGGTTTAGGTTCGCATGAGATGGTGGCAGATGGAAAGTGGCTCTTACATCAATTTAAGTTGTATAAGTGAAGTATTAAGATGTGTGTGTGTGTGTGTGAGTGAGTAAAATATTTTTATGAGATATGAAGTCAAAGTCCTATGTAGGGCTGGAGTAATTCGAATCATTTTAAGGTGTAAAAAAATGCTCCGTCTAAAAAGATGGAAAAAATAATTTCTTCAAATATTTGGCGCTCTTTAGTGAAAAATATTGTTTGAGACGATGGCTTTTTATCTTCACAGGTCAAACAAGCAACCGCCGATTACTGCTCCGTTTTTGGCAGTAGGATTACAGGCTCTTAGAGATCGGAATACATAATGGCTGAAAGTAAAAAGCTTGTTTGATTTCCATTAATCCTCAATCATGAAGAAACGAAAAAGAGAAAAATTTACAATCAATAAATAAATATTATACTTTATTCCACTCCACAGTCTTGTTGTAAAGGAAATATATTGCAGCGAGTGACCATGGATTTCACTTCACTAACGTCAGTTTGCATCTCTCCGTCGTAGCAGCCGATCAATATGTTTGATTTGATTATTTCCATTCGCAACTGCAATGGCGAGAGCATACGGCACAGCCACAGCGGGATTCACTTTGTTTGTCGTCGTGGTTTCCGTTCGAAAAACTCTTGCTGAAATTTTTATAAACTATGAGCAGCGCTTAGCGATGAGATGTGACGAGAAGCACAAGCAAAAAAAGCGAAAAACATACTTAGTGGATCGATCGAAAGAAGTCTCACAAACAACTTTGGTGCTTTCCAGTCACGTGACGTGTGACGCTATGCGCATAAGCGTGCATCTGTTTTGTAATGGCTGGTCTTTTATGAAGCGGAGGTGTTATAGTAGTTTACATGTGCTGATGTAACGCTAGCAGCGCAACTGGTAGGACCAAACTGCGTGGGTGAGAATGAATCGAGCGGTCCAATCCCAAGCATGTTTTCTCCCAAACAATATTTTAGCATCGCCTTACAATTATTTTGTTCCTAGTTTCCTGATTCAGTATTTAAAGTCCAAGTCCAAAGTAGAACAAAGGAATGAGTCATAGACAAATCGAGCAAGCATTGGAGGCGGACAAATCGGTTTCGCGAAAACAACTTCTTCCATGAAAATATAAATACTGGGCTCAGGCTGTACGGGTTACAAAACAAAAACTTTTAAAATTTTAAGCCAATATGAGCGATCAAGTGGAGAGATAAGCTTGTTTACGCTTTGGCTGCTTCCTTTGCGCATAAAAACAAAAAACAGTCATCGTTCACATTATGATGGTAAAGCACTACAATAAAAGACTTGCAAGGATTTGTCCGTTCCAAAACCCAACCTAGTAGAATTACAATTGCGAAAGAGCCCGCAAGGCCGCATGCAGTGCAAAGGAAAACAATAGCGCTTGAAATTTAAAGCTGTTTTGCTTCCAAGAAAAATTTCAACTCAGTTCCCAGCTTGTTGCTTGTTTGAAATACACCTCAAAGTCAAAACACCATTGAAAGTTAATTTGAATAATCCTTCCACATAAGTTGAGGACTTGCTATATATTACCAAGCTGGTTTGCAGAATTTGCCTTCGGAGGGAGTTTTGAAACATTTGAAGAGAAGGCTTTTCTTGGTCTTAAGCTGTCAATAGAGGTTTATCTAGCAAAAAATATTCATGAGACATGTAAAGGGAACAATTGTACTCGCTACTGCTGCCTTTACGGTGCTGATTGTCATCTGAAGAACATAAAATATGCTTCGTTGATTGATAGAACAATATTCACGATCAAACGACGTGTTTTTTTTCTCGCCAAGGTATTTTGTAAACAAGTTGCGAAACTTTTCGAGCTTGCGTAATAGTGTGTTCTGTGACGCAAGTGGAAAAAATACCAAATTACAATAAATGAGATATATAGAAAACTTGCTCAAAAACAATCACCAACATCATACTGCACAAAACAACAATTTACTACAACATAGCAACAATCCGCGATCGGTTTCGTCCTTATTGGATCTCATCAGGTGGGTGTAAAAACATACAATAATAAAAAAGAAAAAAAGACACAATTAACAACAATCCCAAACTCTAATTAGGGCTCACCGACGTGACTTTTTGTCCAAATCGTGTGCGTGTATGTGTGTGTCTGTGTGTGTGTGTGTGTGTGTATGTGTGTCCTCAAATGAGACTCTCAATGTACAGATGTTGCTGTATTGTAATGCTTCGTATTGCGCAATGGCAAATTTGCTATGGTTTAGATTTAGCATTTTTATTATTGTGTGTTTTTATACCCGCCTAACGAAAACCAATTAAGCCGAAACCGGTCGTTGGTTTTTGACATGTTGTCATATGTTGTTGTATTGTACAGTATGATGTTGATGATTGTATATAAGCAATTTTTCTGCTTACCCTAATATGATGCTGAAAGCAAAACTCTCTTTAACGGGAGATCGGTTGAAAATTGCTGGCTAGCATCATCTGTAATTTTGTTTTCACAATAAATAAAAAATCATGTGGTATTTATGACTTTTTCTACTTGTTTTAACAATTAACTAGCACTTTGCTTCATTTAAGCATAACATTGTGATGCTACATCACGCTATATGCATGGGTAGAAAATTTTTAGATAAAGCTTTTCCAGGTTATATATTTAATTCGATCAGAGCACCACTAAAGCAACTGAATTTTTTCAATTACTTTTTGCATCTCAAGTAAACTCAGTTGTTTTCATCAGCGATTGTTGCATAATAAACATGACGTGGCATAACTATGCTCATCACAGACGTTCAACACTTGGGAAAGGCTGGGGAGGCTAAAAAATGGCTACAAGAGGCTTCAGCCTCTTAACCCCTACTTTTGCGTCTCTTATGCTCTCGTAAACTATACAACTTCACTCAGATTGTATAACAACTGAATCATCAACTGTCCAATCACTGGTTCAAGGAAAACAGAAATTGTCACTTCTTCAAACGAAAAAACTATTTTGAACAAGTTCGGTAATTTTACCTAAGCTAGTTTTGAGCTTATTTTTCCTACCCTAAGTTTTCGATCTATAGTGGCCACAAAGTCACGCACCAATGTTAATATTTATTTTTATTAATATAATTTTTTAACTTTGAATTTCGTATTGGCTCGTGCATAGCTGCAAACGGCGAACATATCGAGCATTTGTAATCCTTGTAAAGAACTTTGAATTTGAATTAATGTTACTATTATAACTTTTTTAATTAACATTGGTGCGTGACTTTGTGGCCACCCTGTATATTGGTTTTTGTTCTAGTCTTTACCTGTAAATGTTATTGTTATTGATCGAAAAAAGGCGATCTCGAGTACAAGTTGCGATGAATGGGATTCTTGAGAAGAATTGAAGGTGTAACACAAATATAACACCCGCTTCTTCCGAGAGAGCTCTCAGTTATGTTGGTTCGACCATCGAAATAGAATGTCACAAAGAAAACTCGATCACTTGTCAAATTCTTTCTGCCACATCATCTGGAAAAAGACCACTTGTCTTTGCAAGAACTAGGCGGATAAACTACATAAGTGCCTTGGCTTGATCAAGTGTTGGATTTGCACCACTTAAGTAAATAGATGTAGCTGGACATCACCACTGTTAAGGGTGCCGCCTGTATGCGTTGTTCCTTTTAAACAATCTTCCTAGTTCTGTCATCAGTAACGAATACAACACCCTTGCAAGTGGTTCAAGATGTTCCTGGTTGACAGCTTCTCTTTTACAACATTCCACAGCATAAATTACTCCGCAAGTAAGAATCATAATCAACTCTGAAATTAAGGAAACCTCATCTCCTACCACAAAATCTTACACAAACAAATACAAACCCATCAAACATTTCAATTTCTCTACAAATTTACTCCACATGCTTCACCAATCCACTACCCTTCGACAATCATTCAAGTCACAGCCATTTATATCTGCCCACCATAGATGCATGCGTTACTTTTCAACTCGACTTACCAAATGTTGTTGCTTTTAAAAAAATTAGAGCTTTAACCGCTGAGAAATTACAGCGCTGACTCCTCTACAATAAATTCAGACAACCTGTCTGTTTCAGCTGCAGCAAAATCTTTCAAATCAAACAATATTATCGCCAATTCCCTACAAGCAGATAAACTAAAATTGCAGGTGATGGTGCTGCTGTTAACTGCCAAACCGTTTTACATTCCGACACGACTGGCGGACGCCATATAGACTAGTGCGGGAGTGGGCAAACTATACGGCCAGCCAGAGCATTTTTTTCCGGCCCGCCAACACTTGTAGAAACTTTCATGTATCTAATTTAATATCACATTGCAAGAAGCTATTGCAAGATTTTAAGTAAGACCCCTCGGTCAACTCTAGAATGTCAATGCGGCCCACTGGGCTAAAAAGTTTGCCCAACTCTAGACTAGCGGGTAACGTCGGCGAAGATTACTATCGTTGTGTATAGCGATTTCCCAATAAACTTGGCCAGTATATACAGGAGAACTGCACAATTCAAAACAGGAAAAAGCTTCAGCAACCAAATATTTGTTCTGCGGGCAACTCCATTAGCTTACTACACACGATAACGATAGGTCTACAGAAAGCGTGATTTCTTTGAACTCCTACGTTTTTCAAACCATCTGTTGGGACGCACCGAAAGCTCTTTCCAGGCTGAATGCGGCTCGAGGACGATATATTGTGCAGGCCTGACATGCATAGTGCAAGCATTTGAATCTTTCACCATTGCATACTTTTTGTTAGTGTTTTTGTTTACACTTGGACAATAATAACAACATCATTTGTGATCTCGCTTGATCTTAGCGTTTTGAGTAGAAAAATATTAATAACTTTGCAGCCATCAGCAAGTTGATCGGCATTAAATTTGTGAAGCTACACGTTTTTAAGAAAATATTTGAACAAAAAAGCATGCAAAGAGTTAATTATATATCACACATTTCTGTCTTTATCTTTTCTTGAAAATTCTACTTTGTGACATCATTTCCGGAATGGAATTTAAAAAAGTTGAGAAGCTTATACAATCCGTTTGAAGTAAACTTCTGCAGGCTGAAAAATAGTTTAACGTTAATGATTTTTTATGTAAGTAGTGAATATAACTTGTCCTGATTAGCCAACTAGTGTAGAAGATAGAACGTCTCCGTGTGCTCACAAATAGAAAATATTGTTCAAGAAATCTCTATGTTTGTAATCTTCTCCTACGAGATGTCGTGAAATGAAAGCCATGGTTGCTGATCTCGATTCTCGTTGATGGAGGTGCCCTGAAGAGAACTTATAGATCGAAACAAGCCTGTCGGCATCTGTCAATCATACGTAATTTTTTATATGTTGATACAATAAGTACTCAAGGCGGCATTGTACATGTAATGTTAACATTAAAATTTGGAAACGCTTAGTGAAACCATTGTGCTATGAAACACAATTAAACGGAAAGCAATGCAGTACAACTTATGGAGCCTAACGTGGATTGGGGATATACCAAGCTGATCAAGTATGATGGGGATATTCAGAAAACTTAAGCGGCGAAGCACAAATAACGCTCTCTAGCGTCGATCTATATTTTACTCTCTATTCCTCGTGTTGATAAAGCATTTTAGAACAGAGCTAATTTTGAACAACCACGGTAACCACATATCTCCAATCACGCCCGCTCACTGCGGCTCTGACTGAAAGTATTTTGATCACAATAACTTAAAATTAAAAACATGCTTTTTTAGGCGGAGATATGCGATTGGTCATCTGCTCGAAAAATTATTAATGAGCAAAAATAATATTAGCAGTCACTACTTCGTAGGGATGCGCAGGATGTGGAAGAAGGATGAGTTTGTGCAAGATCATTCATTCAAGAGATTCTCCCATAAACACATTTAATTTCGATGTTGAAAACGACTCTGTGCATGAAGAATATATTAGGTAGAAAGAATTATGAATTAAAACTAGCGGTGTGGAGTTTGCTCATTATTTTTTAGCTGAAATGCATTTTAACAACAACACAAACCGTTTAAAAATAGGTTGAAATCGTAGAATTGAACACATTTAATTATACAAACAAGTCTTCCCATACACGATTACGGATTTTTTTGTTTTGTGATAGGTCGATATATTTTTGCACACGTTACGTACAAAACATTACGGCACATCGCGCGCCACGTAATTCACGTAGTGAATTTCGAAAGTCGAAAAAAGATTTTTTACATTGTTAGTTTGTTTTAATTATGACATTATAGTTAAAGTATGTCATCACGAAGGGAATTTGCTCGCGGCTTGCTCGATCGCGTGCAGTGCGCGCATGACATTGTTAGAAGTGAAAGCTTTCGCACTGATTCAAAAAAGTTTTATAGTTGAACAATTTCAAATCAGCCAAAAAAATTACAAAAATTCCCTACATTTCATTTTTGCAGAATTTTAATAAAAATAGATGGAGCGTTTATAGTTTGGGAAGCAAGCCAACCAACTTTGTGCCAAGATTCCGTGAAAACATATTATAATTGACAAATTTTTGTTTACTTGATTTTTTGCGGTTTTACAAGTTTTTTGGGTCGCTAAAACCGAAAGTAGCATTATTTTTGTCTAATGTCAACGATTTCGAAGATATTTGCAAAAATATGTTTTTACCGAATTCGCCAAATGTCATCTTACCAAATGTGAATGCTTGATTAATTTATGGCTCTTTTTTCTCGGAGCGAACTTTTTTAATGTTTTGGATTTTCTATAAAGTTAAGTGGTGAGCACAAACTGAGTTTGAAAATTTTCTCCGGATTATTTCTGTTAGATCTGCGGATATGGTATCAGTCTACCACAAATAAAGCACAAGTTGCGCCCGAAAGCAAATTTTTCGTGGCATATTTTGGCAAGAAAATGGGAGACCAAAATAAGCCTTGGGCGCCACACTTTTGTTGCGGAAGTTGTAGATCCACATTAAAAGAATCGTTGCGAGGCAGTCGCAAAAGTGTGCCCTTTATCATACCACGCATTTGATGGAAGCCTAATTACCACGATTATTGTTATTTTTGCATGGTGGATATTTCACTGTATAGAAAACCAAAAGACAGAAAGAAAACTTTCTATCCAAATATTCCTTCATCGATTGCGCCTGTCATTCACAATCCCAATTTCTCGAAGTCCTTTAACACAAGGCAGTTCAAATTGTGCTCTATCAATTACATCATCTAAAGAAGATCACATTAAGTTTGAAGATGATGTTCCATGTTCCAGCAAAACTATGCCTATTCTGAAGCAAAACGGTTAGATCAGGGGTGTCAAACTCATTCTGTGCTGCGGGCCACATTTACATACCTGGATTTCATAAGGGCCAGACTCTGTTGAAAAAATTGAAGCAGGCAAGACTGTGTATCAGTGGTCCCCAAACTTTTTTGTCTACCGGCGTAGGAAACCGGTTGATCAAATTTCGTGGTACACCAGCCACGGCATTATTTGGAGATCACCACTTCTCCGGGCAACGATCTACGGAAATCATGTGATGTAGCCTGAGATGATGCTAATCTCAAAAAAAAAAGTCATTACCTCTCTTACCGTCAACTGTAATGCCACCCGCGACTCATAGCAGTTGTCGACCGTTACTTCCTGGTAGCATTTCAACCTACAAGATTTTTTCTTTTGGAGAACAATTTTTTGAAGACCAAATTCGGAGGCCAGGCATTCGCATTCTACCATAAAATCCTTACGCGGACCACCAGTTTGACACGCCTGGGTTAGATGATTTAGTTGGAAATTTGCATCTGATTAAAACAAAAGCAGAGCTTCTTCCATCTTGCCTCAAAGAATAGATTTTGCTAGATCCTACCTGCAATATTTCTAAATTGTGGAAGAGACATATGAACTTTACAAGTTGTTTCTCTGTATCCGAACATCCTTTGCTTTGTTATTGTGCGAAAATGCATGGCCTGTTTCAGGAGGTTGGGTTTAATTACATTGCTTCAGACTGGCGTTTGTTTGTTGATAGTTCAAAACACAGCTTGAAAGCAGTACTTCTTCACTACTGAAGTACACATCCCTCAATACCAGTCGCACATTCTTTTCAAACGAAAGAAAATCATGAAAGTGTAAAAATTTTATTGAAATTGATTAAATACAAGGATCACAATTGGGACGTGTGTAAAGATTTTAAAATGACAGCTTTTTGTTGGGCTTACAGGCAGTGGTGCTTTAAGGGGAATCCGGCCACCGGGCCCGCCGTCTAAAGAGGATCACAGATTGTAAACTTCCGCATTTCAGTAGCAACCTGTTTTCTTCAGTTGCTGAAGTTCACTGCGGGTACGTACGATAAGTAACTTGATGCTCTTGTGAAGCTACATATTTAGTCTTCAGTTAGCTTTGTACAAACTGTACATATGTCGCCCTTACTTGGTAGACTTGTGTTACACTATTTGTTACATCTGTATTGTTTTCTAAAGTGGTCAGTAAATATTGGCGAGGAGTTTTTTGAAGAGAGTCCTCTTTCCTTATCGATGCAATGCAAATACAGGCTACATTATCGTAGATCTACTTGCTACCACGATGTTAATGGAGGGCCCCAAATTTTATTGGTTCCCGGGCTCACAGAGGTCTTAACATGGCACTGTTTAGAGGGGGATATAGGAAGCATTCTTGCTTTGTGTACTTGCGGCACAGCATGCCTGATGTGCAACATTATTTAAGAAAAGACTGGCCAGCACGTGAAAAACTCTCCCGGGCTCAAACCATGTTAAAAATGCACCTCACGTTCAAATAGGTAAAATTTTTTACGCATCAAACTTGGATTCGCAAAGCAATTTGCAAAAGTGCTGACAATGTAAAGAAAGGCTTTTTAGTATATTTGTACGATATTTCCGAATCAGTCCGAAGCACAAAGCTTAGCAGAGGCCTATTCATCGGACCTAATAGAAAAAAAACGTTTGCATCAAAGGAACTAGAGGAATCGATGTTTGATTTGAAAAAATGTTTGGCACGAATTTTGGATGACAGTGAAAGACTTTTTTGGTAACCATATAATGGAAGACCAAGTAATGGTCGTCTTAAAGTTGATAAAAAGCTGTAAAAACCTTGGTCATCGCGTGTCCTCTAAAATTACATTTTTTGCATTTTGACTTGGATTTTTTCCGTGATAACTAATGAGACGTTAGCGAAGAACACGGAAAACATTTCCACCAAGATATTAGTATGATGGAAAAGCGATACCAAGGAAGGTAGGGTAAAGTCATAATGGGAGATTACATATGGAATTTGATTCATGAAGAGAGAACCATTCATATGTAAAAGAGTTTATCAATGTGCATTTTAAATCACTTGTGAAATATGATTATTTTATTCCGTAATCATTACGTACGAGTCGTATGTTCTTGCGGATTTGTGTATCATTGTAAGTCGTGCATAACTGCTATTTGTACTTACATATCATTTGATTAACTTAGAAATTGTGGTCAAGCCGTTGACATTACAAAAATTTTAGCTTTATTTTTGAAATTAGCTCCCCAAAGACCCATAAGAACACTTAAAAGTTCAGATAAACAAAAATTGTTAAAAATTTTTTGTCTAGTGTTATTAGTGCTTACATTGAATCTGATTTTATTTTTAACAAATTACTTAATCTTTTTTTATTAAGATTTACTTAATCTCGATCCCATATGCAAACACGTTCATATGGATAGTTTTTGTTCAATATTAATTCTAGCCTACAATAAAAGTGTAAAATTACTAGCAGACTTCGTTTGGTGGGTTACCCGATAAATGTAAATGGAGCCTGTTTAGCCCCAAATCTGGTTGTTTCGTCTTTTTACCGACATTACTCATTTGACTGCATGTGAATAACTCACTGCATCCTGCAATAACTTTGCTTTCAATTTGGATCAAATTTAATGCAAGGAAGTATCTCGAAACATCACCAATATCGGGATGCAAAAACAAACACAGAACAAGTTCAACCAAGCCGTGGAGAGGCAGGAAGTTCGACCAAATACTTTTAAATCAAGCATTTACATTAAGCCGTCATCTTTCTTCTAAAGTGGTACAGTTTGCATTCCAATGAGTCGCTTGTTGACTTTTTTTTGATCACGTAATACCTCCTCTCTGTCAAGTTATAAGCATTGTAGAAAACTTATTGCTGATGATGGCATCACTGCGACGTTACCGACCCTTTATATGACATAAGACACTCTTCCTATGATGATCGTAGATAGTGCAAAGTTTCATGTTTCTACACAAAGTAGAAAAGTAATTTCAACAGACTTAATCATGGCACGCCCGCATGTGCGTACACACACACACACACACACACACACACACACACACACACACACACACACTTCATTTCGACGAATAAGTATTTTTCATGAAACATCAGATCCTGTCCTTTTCTTTCAAAACATTAGCGTTCTAAGGAATGCCGGTTGGAAAGCGTTGCTTTTTGTGTAGATTTTCTCTCGAGCCTTTTTCAGCTGAGTTATTGTTATTCGTGATCAACAAAATAACCCTATGGCGTTGTTGCGTAACGTTAGGAACAAGAAGACTGCTAAGAGCAATAGCGCAGTTAGCACCCAACTTTTCTATTTCTGTCAGCTATCCATAAAACCTTGACAGTATCAACGAATTGTTTTTTTATGAACAGGTATTACGCTAAAGAATTTGGTAGGTGCCACGTCATCAGTGAGAACCAATAAGAGCAAGAGCTCGCTCCAAGTTGAAGCCGCAACAAGCTCTAATCCGATCGCTTATTGAGTCAGACAGGTTCATTGAGCGGAGAGGAACGTGCTCAAAGTGGCGGGGTTTGTCAAGATGGCGACAATATTGGTGAGCCAGGAAACACACGCCAAGTTGCAAGTAACCTCACTGATTGCTCTTACTTTCATTTCACAAATCAGTAGGGGGAGGAGTTGCTTGCGCCAAGAATCACGCACTTGAAAGCTGGAAAGTAAACATAAGAAAGAAGTGCGAAGGCTTTGTTATTCTATAGAGGCATGGCTTCAAGACAACTCAAACACCGCCCGCTTCCAACAACATTTCTGTCTACGTCTTCAGTTTTGCTGCTAGAAAGTGGCAGAAAAAATACGTGATTTTTGAAGTGTCGTTGAACAGTGGACAAAAGATAAAAACTACTGAGATTTTCTTGTTTCGCAAATCAACAAAACGAGTTGAGATGTAAAGCTCAAGCAAACATGGCGAATTGTGAATGCAAATATGTGATGAGATCTGACCGGAAGAAACAACACTGTTTCGATTGTAAAAACCAGCAGCCAACTAAGTTTTTTGTTTGTTAATTGCTGATTTTTACATTCGACTGATTTACGTTTTTGTTGATTGTGTTTTATTTGAATCATTAAAAGTCGCTGAAAAAATGTGCTTGCAGAGCTAGTGAAAAGCTTTACAACTTAAAAAAGCTTTGGTTCGCCAAGCATGCAAACTAGAGAGTGATGATGGTAATCAATAAAATAATAGCTACGTAGATTAATTATGAACAAACAATGCATCCAACTGTCACATTCGTTTAAAGTTTATTCATCATTAGCCAATCGCAAGGCTGCTTATATAATGTGACCAATCAGAGCGAATTACATCAGCATGTCGAGATAATACGCCTGTCGTAAGAATTAATGGCGCGACTGCTTTGGGTGGGTGCGGCGATGATGTGCATTTGGTAGTAGCTGAAGTGATGCTGTAACAATGCCTGTCCATGAACACTGAACTGTGAAATTGAAGGACCAAATTGGAACAAACAATGAAGCAGCACGACTCAGCGCTGGTTGAGGTGTCTCGCAATTGAACGATTGTTGGTTCAAAGCCCGCGTAACTTTCGTGGCACTGGGAAAGATACTACTGTACATCGCAACTTTGCTGGCTTGATTGCGATGGTGGCTTTTTTTAGTTTAGTTTTGCGAAGCGCTGCACATTCCACGCACATACGAGACGATGATGCAAAAGCGCTATTCGCGCATCACTTAATGGAGAGACAGCACAAAGACCATTGGGTCATTCAAATCCGGTGTCACCTAATTAACCAATGCCATTAATATTTAAGAAGAGAGGGAATAATTCAAGTCTACCTGGCGACACCAAGAAAGCATAGCTTCAAATATTTTTATTTTTCTGGCAGAGACAGCTAAACACCTTTTTTTCTACAAAGATTTCCCATCAATGCAAATTTCTCTCCGGGTCCGATAAAGAAAAGCGGCCCGCTTTTTATTAGTAATATTCGGGATTTTTGTTTTTATTCTTACATAACCGACTTATTGCAAAGGTTTTCTTCGCTAGCGATCGAAGAAGCTTTCGCGCCGCATGTTCAGCAAACAAACGCTCTCGGCAAATTTGCTAATTGCTTGTGTACTGCAAATCGGCTGAACTTTGAATCGGCTTCAAATCAGGCCCTAACTACCTGGCATAGAGGGAACCGGCCCTCTAAAATGCGTAGGCCCACGTGTGGTTGTTTTTAAAAATTAGATGAATTATCTCGAAGGAAATTCTAAATAATTTTTTAAAGAACAACAATAGAAATTTGTTTATCGTTTTTTAAAATGAGAGTAGTCCAATTTTTGTATCTTTATGTTGTAACAATTTATCTCCCTGGCGTAATTGCAATTGTTTTGATTATGAGATTGCGAATTGCAAACTTGTCGGCAGTAACAAAATTCTAGGCGTATTGTCATAAAAAGTTTTGAAAGTATGTTGTAAGGGTGGCTCAGGGTTTTCTCGATTTACCACATTTTTGGGTAAATGGTAGCTCAAGGGAATCGCAGAGGTTTTGCAATAGGCACAGAGGCGAAAAAATATTTTTTTTGAGAGTCAGATTCATACGTGGCATGAACCAACTTGACATAGTTTTTTAGATGGGTTTGTGATCCACTTAGGTTCAACAGCAGATTTAAGGTTCCAAAGACGGACTGGACAGAAGCCAAGACCCCCCAACACTTGGTGTTTTGTTACGCATATAATCATGCAGTAATTATTAAAAAGTATACCGGTATTTTATTATTTAATGATCAACGTTGATAAACTAGATAATTTAATGTCTTACTCCTTGATTTACTGTAAGTTATGCTTGGCTACAATCAGGCCGAATAATTTGGCAGGCCTACAAGTGCAACCACGGCAACAGACGCGAATTAAGAGCATGTGGGGTCCATTTCAACTCTTTGAATGGTGGTTATGCACTAAAAAGTTTTTCACAGTTTCACTTCAGCTCATTCCATTCTCTGGCAACTTAAATCTCCAGAGACAGATATGATGAGAAAACACGATATCATGCAGCTGCTCATGCCTTCTCGGCTGCATGCCATTGCTTTTTTAGGATTTGATTGCGCACAGATTTATCACTAAAACCAGTATAAATGATTCCGACAAGAGAAAGACACCAGTACACGTAAAGCATCTCAAGCAAGCCGTGCTGCTCCGCCTGTTTAAACAGTTCAAGAAAATATTTCAGAAAGCCGTCAGAACTTCAGAAAGTCTAGAAAAAAATTAACTTTTTTTTGATTATAGGTTTGAAAAATCTTCTCAGCTAGTAGTGAATTTTTCCAAAACCCAAGAAGATGCGAGGCGTCGTTCTTTTCAATTGAGTTGTTTGGTTGGAACTAGTTGGCTGGAGCATACCGTTTTCCAAGACCAAGCATATTGCTTTGCGTGGAATTTGCGTGCCGCAAATATGGTGAAGCTGGCTACGCTGAAGGAATGGGATCGGAAATGGTATTTAATGATGGGGATTTTAACAAACAAAAAGTTGCCTTAGAAAAAGGTGAAGGCTTGAAAAGATGTGAAGCTAGCTTGTTACATAAGAACACTACGAAAATGTAGATGGAAGCACAAAAGAGAAGCAGGTGAGCTCCCTGCGCCATTTATGCATTAGTAGGAGCTCACGATGACAATCGCTTGTTAAATTTGTAGTAGCCTACTGTGAGTCCACAAGAAAAACTTTTTGTAACTTCTCAAAACAAATTTTCCATTTTATGGCACGTCAAAGCATATCACGTTGGATATTTTTTGGGGGGAAAAAGTAGCCCAAATCGTTGTGCATTTCGTTTGAACCATAGCGATAATACCATTTCATCTTAAGCAATTTTTGCCGGGCTTACTCGTTTTCTTACGATCAAGCACTAAGCGAGCCTTTCGTCGCCTCTTGCAACCGCGTTGTTGTAGGAGCTTTTGGCGTCGGGCAAGTGCAGAAAAACATTGTTTTTTACTCTTCTTCGTTTCGTACGCTGCATAGCGAATCACACTCAGTTAAAGTTTGCTTATTGACTAAAACTATGATCATACTATTTGCAGTTCGCTCGGTCCTATCGTTTGAATTGCTTTAATGTTTTTTGGTGATTAGGTGATACAGTGGCAAAACATTTCATGACAACAGTTGCGAGCAAAAGCCGATATTATTTAGAGAGTTGAACAAATATTAAGAAGTTTCTTGTTATAAGCGAACTCTTTTTGGAACAAACAAGTACAGATAAAATTTTTAGCATTGAAGGCATCTCTTGCGCCGTCTCATTTAAGCAAAAATAGGGCAATTCGCCTTGAGCGTTTACTTCGTTTCATGTTATGCCTAGTAACATGTCTTTAAGAATTTGAATGAACTTATTTGAATTAAACCTGAACTCTATATGGCGTTTTGTGGTATTGAGATGACAGCTTCTTTAAACTGAGGATTTTATTCCCCAGTGAATCTTGCCGAGTTTACGAGGATTTCAGTGCTGTCATTAAAACTAGAAGCTAATTTTTTTTGATTTGCTTACGGATGACTGTTTTTTTTTCTAGGAGGAAGCAGTCCCACAAGTGTTACTAATAGGAAGCGGCGAAACATTAGCAAACCAGAAGATTTTGATTTTATTTGTGGCTTTTTGTTCACATCATGTGTGTGTTTGTGCCCTTAACTGGACCCCTTTGATGTAGGTATTACTATACTAGATTATTTTGCATTGCATCTCTTTTTTTGCACACAATAGCAAATTTGTTTGCCTATGTATTACCCTTTTTTAATGTTATGTTTTTTTTACACCCGCCTGATGAGACCCTAAAAGGTTGAAAACAATCGCGGGTTATTGACAGGTTGTAATTGATTGTTGTGTGGTTCAGTGTAATGTTGGTGATCATTTTTGAATAATTTTTCTATTTTGTTTGACGAGTTTATTATAAAGTTTTTTGAGAAATACACACTTTTTGTTGGGACAAATCACTCCGATAGTGAGACTCGCAGGAAAAATTGACCCAGCACAACACCAAGCTATCTTGACTACTTTGCTGTAACGGAAAGGTTGCCGAGCGCTAATGCTTTTCATGCAGCGAATACGGAAGCAAAACGGAAAAGTCTTTATCAAGGAATCATTATAGAAATCGAAATGGAAATCCACAAAAAATCTTTGAAGGAAAATTCTGTTCTCTACAAAAATTTATATGCTGTGTACGCGGTGGAATTGCCTAACTTTTTAGAAATGCCTTGTTTAACCGAAATGATTCGGTTGGCAAACCTCCTAGTTAGCGTACTGAACAGAGAGATGGAATTTTTCGGTCGTATTTGGGCCACTAACAAATGTGTTTGTTCTGAAGGAATGCCGAAACTGACTCATGAGTATAAATCGGCATTTACCGAAAGCTACAAATTACTGTGTGGAGTGGTTTTGGCGCTTCTGCTGCTGCTTGAGAAAATTTGCTTTCTTGCTCACAACGAATATTAATCAAGCAAAAACTAAGCATGACGCATGAAAGAAAAAACAACTTGACAATAATGGTTAATGAAAGTGACTTGGCAAATCATGTTGATCTTGATACTGTTGTTAAAATGTTTAGAAGCAAGGCACCCACAACACTGGAGTTTCTGACGATAGTATAAGGTCTATCCACCTATGCCGAGCTTTTGAAATAGCTTAGATGTTGGAGTGCTCTCTGCTAATATCGCCTAAAATGTTTCGTTTTAGGCCTTGTTATAAATTTTGTTGGTATAATATATTTTGATTTTTTGTCGTATTTTCTTCGTTTTCGTTCCTGTTAGTGGGTTCGGCGAGTCGGGTAAAATTATGAGTTTTGGTGATCGGGTGCCTTGTTTTTTTTGGTCATAAAATCAAACAGTTAGGTAAGTTGATAGAGCCTATTGCTTTGCAAAAGTTTTCTGGGAAATTTATATTTATTTTATTCGCTAGTCAACTTGCAATAGAGAAACCTATGGTAGCGGTTCAGCTGAACAGCATGGCTTTCTGACGTTTGGTATAGGCCTACGTATAATGATCATGTACAATGCTGTGGGACACCCTACTTTTAAAGACAATAGAAGGCATACTGGTTGTTAGCTTTTTTAAAAAACGGGCTTGCATCTATCGAGCAAAGAGGGAAGTCAATCTTATTTTCAAGTGAAAGAATTTCACTCAAGATATTTTTTGATCCAAAAAAGTGAAAGGGCGAACGTTTCGGCATATTCTTACATGAGATTAGTAATTGATGGTCACTGTTTAAAACCTGCCTATAGCTAAAACTTCATAGAGCCCGTCGGACAAGTAAAGAACGATTTGATAGTGAAGTAGCAGACAAATTTTCTGGAACCCATGACTCCATCAAGCTAATTTTTAAGTGGCTATGTTAAGCTCCAGATTATCTATTCAGCAAATAATCTTAATGGCAATATTTTTCAAAACGCTTGGTCTCTGTTGGCATCCCCTAAAAATGTCTGGTTACGGGCTTACTCCAAACGTCATCATCACGTAATCAGTCTTTCTATGTAAAATACAGGGTCAGAAAACGTTGCGCTGATAAAAACCTCGAAATGTCGCAAAGGAAGTGAGTCAGCTCCCGTTTGTGACCGCAACGACTTGTAGCGCAGTTTCGCCCTGCAAAAATGGATTTGGTTTTGCAACAATTTTTTTAATGGACATTTTGAAACTTAATAATTAAATAGAGCACACAGTGGCGTATTTGGGCGGACAAAAGTCGATGGATCACCCAGACGGTACGATAATAGCAATAAAAGTGAAAGCAAAAAGATTTTCATTCGTGTTTGAAGGCCACAGTGGACAAAATTCGAACTTTGAATCAGTTGATCTTCTAATAAAAGGTTTTTATTTTTGTTTACAGACCAAATTGGGCAAAATTTTCGGTTTCAAAAAGTTATTTCCAAAAAGAAAAAATAATCTTTACTTTTTTAAAGTGCTCCGCTCCCCTCTTCTTTCAAAAAACATTTGTTTCTACATATGCCACTAAATGTACAAAACCCAGTAGAGAACAAATAAGATGAGACGGGTGGTGAACTCAACCTTAGTGTTCTCTCTAGCCTAATATTTGTTTTGCTGGACCTGCTCTACCTACAGTAAAGTTATAAAAAGTGTTTTGACAAGCTGGCATTGAGTTGTGGTTCCGGTGTACACATCCCTTTTCTTTTCTCTGGGCCTATACTATTTGATTTTTTTGAGATATTTACGTTTGGTTAGGCAACGACCGAATCCAAAATATACAGAGCAGTAGTGATGATCTTATCGCCATCCAGGACGGTTCTACAGGTCACTGGTTGATTAATTAATCTTAAGGCGTGTTCTTCCAAAACATTTGGTGATGAATTATAACCTCACTCGGGTGGATTGAAAATTATGAGTGACTTTTCAATTATCCTACATTGATTAATCTATTGGCGTTAATATCAATTTTTGTCAATTTCGATTTTGCTTTCCTGCTTTTATAGCAAAAGCTAATTGTGCATCACTACATGTAGCTTGTGCGCAAGTCTGTAGACTTGATATTAATATTTTTTTATATAAAAGCTTGGATTTCTACCCTTTAGACTCGCAGGACTGGAGTGGCGCTAAATGCAAAACAAGTATCCAGACCTGCTTCACAGCCTCCTAGTTTTGACATTCTTTGTGATACTAAAAAATTTACTGCTAGTTAAAATTAGTCAAACAGGAAATCGTTAGACGACAACCCGACTTAAGGAAATAACCTCAATTAATTTGAAACGCATGATCATTCGTTTCATTTTAATACCGATCGGATATTGACCCACGTTTGGCGGTTTAAGCTTTCACCTGCTTGGTGTTGGATTAAACATTCGATAAACTTTGCCCGGTCAATCAATGATGCAAAGTAAAATCGCGCTTTCGGTTCGAGTACCAGCTGTACTTTTTATTTTCCTGGAGAACACAGTCATCTTTCGGCACAAAAACTCTCCGAAGCCGATAATCTCCACAATCTTTTGGTTCTGGTTGCTTTGATTCGTTCTGAAACCAGGGACTGCATTGGCGTGGAAATCATTAACTTTCTTCTGTTTTTTGCTGGCTTGTCATTTTATTATCAATTACGTTTAGCTCTTTGTCTCCCTCTTGTTTGCGTTTGTTCCACTGCAACGAATACAAGATTTAGATCAGGGATTCCTAAACTGGGTTCGATAAAACTCCAGGGATATCAGTCTGTGGGGTTCGGTGAAGATCACAGCATAAGTGCGCTGGTTGTGCGCCCATTGGTTAACGGTAAGCAGATGGACATATACCCAAAGCCTACGATAATTTATTTAGTTTTGTTGATTACCACAGGCCTTCTGCAGTCATAATTGCGTAGATATATAGTAATATGTGAGGATTGTTTGCGCGCAATTTCATTGTTGCTACACAATACCAAACTTCACAGTGTTGTTTATTTTCTACAATCAAGGATTCCTGAACTGGGTTTTTTTGAAACTACTGTTATTTGTTTTTGAAATTACTGTTATTTGATGTTTTAACAATATTCAGATGTTTTAACCACAGTATTTAAACTACTGTTATTTGATGTTTTAACAATATTCAGATGTTTTAACCACAGGATGTTGTTAGCCCAGCAGCTAGCTCTATAGCTTTTTTTAAATCAACTTTTTTAGTAAAAAATAAATCAACTTCTTCAAGGTTTGAAATGGGATGGTGCAAAACACCACAATTTTAGGCCCTAATTATAGTCCTAGTTATTTTAGGTTGCCATTTTAGAGCAAACTTGAACTTTTTGTTAAAGTATTTTGATCCCTAATTTATACAAATAAGTCAAGCAAAAAAAGGAAGTGGTCAGAGGAATACGTACAATATGGATTCACGTGTATCTCAGAATGAGATGGGATTTAGCGCTCCCAATGCATGATTTGCAACGCCAAGTTGAGCAAAGTTGACCAATTCAAGCTTGGTACTGGCAAAACTGAAGGAACACTTCTTGAAGATGCATGGAGATGGAAAGTACAAGAACAAAACGCTCACTGAATTTACAGTAAACAGAGTCAAATTTGATGAAAAAGCTACTCTGCCAATTTTCGGCTTTGTGCCCATTGACAAACAGATCCTGACAGCATCGTACGAAGTTGCATACTTAATTGCAACAACAAGGCAAACAACACACCGTTGGTGAAAAACTTGTAAAACTATCTGTGATAAAAATGGCAAATGTAATGCTTGGAAAAGCAGCCGAAAATAAATTAAACCAAATTCCTCTTTCAAATGTCACCAGCAGCAGCAACAGAATGCATGACATGAGCGATAATATCTTGGCTTATATAGCTTCAGATTTCATTTCGAGCCCGGCAAAATTCAGTTTCCAATTCGACGAAACCAGAGACATTTTCAATTTAGGCCAACTTGCGGTGTTCGCGTGCTATTTGAAAGATTTGCAACAACAACTAAGGCAGTCGACGTTAAGAAAGTTGTGGATGAGTTCTTCAAAGACAACAATCTTTCATGGGATATGGTGAGTGCAGTTTGTTCCAACGGAGCTCCAGCCATGTTGGGACAAAAATCTGGTTTTGGAGCGCTAGTGAAAGCCGATGCACCACATATTATTGTAATACATTGTATTCTACATAAGCATGCTTGGCAACAAAAACTTTCCTCCAAAACTGGCGAAAGTATTGCAAGTTGTTGTGAAATGTGTGAAACAGTGCTGTGAAGCACCTCTTCTCCAAAGAGCTGTGTAATAAAATCGGCTCTAAATTTGAGGTACTTGGGTACAATTCTAAAATTCGATGGTTATCCCGGGGAAAGGTGCTAAATGGTGTGTTTTCTTTGCGTGCGGAATTAGTCCGTTTTTGCAACAAAACCAACTTTGTCATGCAGATTCCTTCAAAAATTCTAAGTTCATTCTTATTTTTGCGAACATGGCCGATATCTTTAATGCTTTCAATCACCTCAATCAACAGATGCAAGGCGACAGACTTAACATTATAGAAGCAGAAGAACATTAGAAGGCATTTCAAAAATATTGCCATTGCGGAACCGACAAAATTAGAAAACGATTACCGTACCTCGCAAACTTTCCACAGCCGGATAATTACGTAAGTAAGATCGAAGATGTGTCCGGAAATGGGGGAATTTCCCAGGGAAGTGAATGGCCCAGGGAAGTGAAGCAAGCAATTTCCAAGCACCTAGATGAGCTCATACAGTCTCTTGATGGATACTTTCCTACCACAAATTCATATTCAGCTTAGGTTAGACAGTCGTTCCAATTTAGTGTTGACAAAGTAGATACCAGTGATGAATACCTAATGAAATCATTGAAATTCAGCAAAGCCAAGTTCAACAACAACTTTTCAGAACAACAACGCTCTTTTGTTTTGTTTTGGCATCACCAAGTCGTAGCGTACCCTCTACTCGCTTAGAAAGTCCTTGAGATATTCATACGATTTGTCACAACGTATCTTTGCGAGCAATCGTTTTCGAAGATGGCAGACTCTGTTCCGAACATGATATGAGAGTGGCATTTGCCAAGATAAAGCCGCGTATTCCTAAACTTGTTTCTCAAAAGCAACAGCATAAGTTACACTGATTTGGACCGGAGGAAATGTTCATTGAATTTCAATTATGTTTTGTATAAAATTCGTGTTTAGTTGGTTTTGTTTCTTTGAATATAATATTTGCGACAGATGCACAATATATTTTATGCTCGTTATCATATATTTTTGAATTTGAACAAAGGATTCGGTGAATGCATCGGTGACACATTGACACATGCAAGGTTCGGTACCGTACCTTCAGAAAGTTTGGAAACCACTAATTTAGATTGTTATGCACCACGCGTGGCTACTTCTTGAACATGGTTTTCAAGCCTCGTCATTTAGGTTAGTGTGGAAATGGTCCGGACTAGTGATTTGTAATTACGATGCTTGCACCCCAAGTCTATGGCAGCAGAGGAAGAAATTTTGGAGGGAAGCGAACTTCTTTGCCAATTTGTTGCTGAATCGACATTGTGATTTTAAGTGTAAGAAGTGGCTCTCTAGGGGAGATCGTGGATCGCTGTCCATTTCAGATGGAACTATTTTAGGAGGTGTGCTGACTTTAATGGCTGTTGATTTGTATATTGTCATCTTTTCTGCCGAACCGATTGCAGATAGGCAATTTTATGAACACAAAAGATGCCAATTACCTAACAAAAAAGTGAAATACACTCCGCTTAAAGAAGGAAAGGCATTTGTGTGGTTGTAGTGTAAGAATAGTGGTAGTTTCAGTGTTCTCTATTTGGGGAATGGGCATATCTATGAATCTTTGCCTCGTTGAGTCAGTACAATTTGGCTACTATTAGATTACAATTTTTTTTTTATAATGAAACTAAATAATTTGGTGACACTGTTTACCATGCAGGAAAGTGGAAATAACTCTAAATCCTACTCCTCTCTTTGTGCTGCTGGTGAGTTGAAACACTCTAACCACATAACTACCGTCTTGGCCAGGGGTGGGCAAACGTTTTAGTCGGAAGGCCGCATTGACCGTTTAAGAGTGGTCGAGGACCAGTGCTTATAATCTTGTACAGCTGCATGCAATGAAAGAGATTGTGTTAGCTTAAAATTCTGCGATATGTCCTAACAATGTCGCATTACAGGGCGCAAAAGTGATAGTGTCTCTAAAAAAAAAGTCATTGCCTGTTCCTTGGACGGAAAATGCGTCAGCGGGAACTAACAAAGTTTTTGGCTCTTAAATACGGCAAGTGTTCCTCCCCTTGTCATTTTAACTTATATATGACGAAGTTTCAACGGAGGGCCGTAGTTTGTCGACCCCTGGTCTTGGCTATAATTACAATTAACTCACCAGTAGAACGAAGAGAGGTGGGGTTTACATGAAATCACATTGGTAGGATATGTCTTTGTATAGGCACACCTATTTCTGAAGGCATCTAACAGACGAGGAATGGCTTTCGTTGTAACCTGCATTTGATTTCATGCAAAAAAGTTAAGGTAGTTTATCTACAATTGTAAGAAAATCACATACCGAATGGCAACGGCGCTTGAGACAATTTTTTTCTACTTTCCAACAAAAACTATAGTTTAATATAAGCTGGGAACAGAGTTCAAGAAATAATAGGGAACTGCAAAAGCGATGGTTTAATTTTATACAAAACATTTTGCTACGTTTCATATTTTAAAAAAGCAGTTGAAAAAAGAATGATGACCGGTCATTCCCTAATATAGTGTCATCCCCAAAAATAATGGACCTCCAAAGTTAATAGCAGGTGATGATATCTTATTGTGCAAGTATCACCTAACAGTTCAGTATTCTGGAATTGTGATACGATAATCCCCAAGAACTGATTGGCCTCTTAGGCTACATTTTGTGTTCTAGTGATACGTCCAAATTTTTATGCTATGGTGAAGTATTTCCTATACTTTATCATCTTCTGGAAACACAATATTGACCACATACCAGGGCTTCCTACATTACGTTGTCCTGTTGTTTAGATACCCGACCTTCCCTTTTTCTGAATTAAATGGGAGACATCATCTCATGATAGACATGTAATTTTATGACATTTTCCGCAGCCTTCTTTGCTCGAATTTGCTCAAATAGCTTTTTGAACTTTTTTATTTTACTAAAAAGATTTTTTCTCACTTTTCGCAGCCACTCCAAACCGTTTTTGGCCACACGTTAGTAGTATAGGATGGCTCATTTGGTGAGGATTACGGCGGTGCTGCGGCGGTGCTGGAGGCGGTGCTGGTCTCTAACTCTAGCCCTAGCCCTAGCCCTAACTCTAACCCTAGCCCTAACCCTAGTCTTAACCCTAGCCCTAGCCCTAACCCTAGCCCTAACTCTAACCCTTAACGCTAACTCTACCCTAGATCTATTATTTTTTTGTGAGGGTACGAATACTAATTTTATTTGCAGGAGGTCGGAGGAAGCTAACCATACGACACTAATTTTGTGTGGGAAAGGTCTGAGGGTGCTAACTCTAGATCTATTTTTGTGAGAGAGCTAACCATAAGACACTAATTTTATGTAAGGGAGGTCTAAGGGTGCTAACTCTAGGTCCAAGAGAGCTAACCCTAGGTCTGAGAGTGCCAACTTTAGGTCTAAGAGAGCCAATCTTAGATCTGAGGGTGCTAACTCTAGGTCTCTGTGAGCTAACCATAGTTCTAAGAAAACTAACTCTAGATTTTATTTGAAGGAGGTTGGAGAGAGCTATCCCTAGATTTTATTTGAAGGAGGTCGGAGATAACTAACCCTAGACACTAATTTTATGCAAGGGAGGTCTGGGGGACCAATCTGAGGGAGCTAGTTCCTACGTGGTGACATTTCAAAAAGTTTGATGCCATTCTTAGGACTTGTTATTGTTTTTTTGATTCTTTATTTCAATGACAAGTTTTTAACAAGACCGTGGGAATGTAGTTGTATCACTCTTGCACAATCCGTGACGTAAGCTTTAACAAGACCGTGGGAATGTAGTTGCATGCCTATTGCACAACCCATGACGTATTTAACCGCGATGCGATTTTGCTTTTGTGTAGACAGGTCCAGACTTGTCCATAGAAAATTTTAGTATATAATGTAAAAAGATCACATTTTATTCACCTGTTGGTTAGAATATATTGTCTCTGTCTTGTCCAGACTTGTCCAAGCTCAAATCTTTTTCTCTATATTGTGCTTACATGATGAAAA
Source organism: Trididemnum clinides (assembly GCA_963675345.1). Classification (NCBI taxonomy): domain Eukaryota; kingdom Metazoa; phylum Chordata; class Ascidiacea; order Aplousobranchia; family Didemnidae; genus Trididemnum; species Trididemnum clinides. The sequence continues at coordinate 4,853,603 of OY776287.1, read as the reverse complement.
GTTCTATGGAAGGTAGCCCTAGGTTTATAAATTTTATGTAGGTCTGAGGGATCAATCTGAGGAGGCTAGTTCTAACATGGTATCATTTCAAAAAGTTTAATGTCATTCTTAGGACTTGTTATTGGTTTTTTGATTCTGTATTTCAATGGCGTGTTTCACTAGACCATGGGAATGTAGTTACATCCTCATTGTGCAATCCATCATGACAGACCGCGAGAATGTAGTTGCATGTCTATTGCACATTCCATGGCGTATTCTATTTTTAACCAGATTGCATCACTATTGTGCAATCCATGATGTGTTCTATTTTTAGCCAGATTGCATCACTATTGTGCAATCCATGATGTGTTCTATTTTTAGCCAGATTGCATCACTATTGTGCAATCCATGATGTGTTCTATTTTTAGCCAGATTGCATCACTATTGTGCAATCCATGACGTGTTCTATTTTTAGCCAGATTGCATCACTATTGTGCAATCTATGACGTGTTCTATTTTTAGCCAGATTGCATCACTATTGTGCAATCCATGACGTGTTCTATTTTTAGCCAGATTGCATCACTATTGCGCAATCCATGACGTGTTCTATTTTTAGCCAGATTGCATCACTATTGTGCAATCCATGACGTGTTCTATTTTTAGCCAGATTGCATCACTATTGTGCAATCCATGACGTGTTCTATTTTTAGCCAGATTGCATCACTATTGTGCAATCCATCGTGATTCTATATAAAGCGGGTGAGCGAGAATTATACTATTGTGTGAGAGAAATATGTGTGATGTTCCTGACTCTATTGCGGAAAATGTGGAAGAACCATTTGCTTGTCATGCTCCATATAATCCACATATGGTTAACAGTGATGAACGTTTACAGTCCTTTTCCAAGAATTGGCCTGTGAAAGGACATGTAACACCACGTGAAATGGCAGATGCCGGTTTCTATTGTTTGGATGACAGCGACCGAGTTATTTGTTTTTATTGTGGTGGAGGTCTAAAGAACTGGGAACCGAACGATAATCCTTGGTACGAGCATGCTAAATGGTTTCCTCTGTGTGAATATGTGCTGAAAAAACAGAGTGTGGATTATGTGAAAGACATCACTCTCAAATACCCGAAGTTAAACAGACCAAACTTGAAAAACCTTTGTAAAGGTGCAAAAATTATCCACAAAATATTGAACGATTCAAGGTCTACAAAACAAAAAGAAGTATGGGGGATTTTAATGATAGACCCGGAGACAACCAATGCAAAAAGATGGTTGTTGATGCAAACAAAATCAGACGAGCATTGATTTAGCAAGATACCTGAAGACACAAAATATGAATTATGACCACCACAAAAAGTCTGATGCAACAGGATACTGCGCCATACTTGTGACACAATTTCATGTAGTTGTGCAATCTTTTTTTCCTCTTTTTGCGGGTATATAAACAGTGTCAGTAGCTGAAGCAACTATTGCAAACAACATGGATTTTACGAAACAATTTCAAGATATTGATACAACTTCACAACCCGCTGTGACTTTGCTGAGGAAAGCGGTGGTCAGTGTGAAAAAGGACAAAAAGCTGTTCTCTCCTGAACAACTAACAAAAGTCGTGGCTCTGCTGATGGGTAGTCTACCCTATATTTTGTTTCGACCTAAATCTGAAACGAAAGACTATGTGCTGCTCTTATTCTGGGCGACAAGCCAAGATGATTCCAATTGCGCGCTGCAAAAAAGCGTACAGACTATAAAACAAGAAATATTGTCTGATGGATTTCAATTGCGATTTACGGTTGAAAACGTGACGGCTCCACGACGCCAAGTATCCTATCTGGCTCAAAACTGCTTGTGCCTGAAAACGCAAAACGACGATATTTGCCGTCTGCGGTCAGATAGCCACCAACAGTTGGTCAACTTCCTCAACCTCTTGCAAGAACCAGAGAAAAAACGCAAAATTGAAGCATGAAGAGAGTTTAAAAATTAACTGTATGACTGACTGGCTGCAAGCTTCTCGAGAAGCAAGAAAAAGTACCTGGATGCTTAAAGCTCGGAATCGCCGCCGCTTCAAAAAACGAATTCGAAGTATTGCTCAAATGGTGTCTGAAACCTGAACATCGAGATTCTGTATCACACTAAATGTATATGTTTATTGTACAACTCGCGAATAAAATCAAATACACGACGATCGTTTTCTGTTAAATTTAAGGTAAAGACAGATAGTATTGTATGCAGAGAGATATTACGACAACGAAATAAAATAAAATATACACAATAATGTCCGCACACATTTGAAAATAAGCTTTGTATCGTTTTGCGATTGTAAATCCAGTCCAGCGAAAAGCGATCCATGTAAGCTTCTAGACCAAGGACCGCAGGAGGCAGTCCATAGCTGTCGAAGTATTCTCCTCGTCTGTTTTTGTCAAAGTATACAGCCACCCAGTGTTCACCTTTTTTATCGCTAGTATCAGAGCTGATCACATAAGCAGAAGGGTAGGAAGGAACTTCTATCTCATCCAATGCACAGATTTTTTTGAATATTTTCTTGGTTTGAGAATCCTTCTTCAACAAACCTTCGATTTGCAGACTGTTCATGCTGTGTAATCGAACGCAATTTGTCGATCGTGATCGATTTCCAATAGGTTATCGTTTTCAGCAAAAACAACAGCAGTCAGAGTCTGTGCTACAGCGTCGGCAAAATGAATTTCAATTCGTATGTTTCCGTGTTTTATCAATTCAAATCCGATCTCGGCTGAATCCAGCTGTGGTGTCAGATCAAAAGCAAATAAGGCACAACCATTCTTGAATTGCTCTCGTGAAATAGCGTTGCCAGTGTCGCGATAATATTGACCAGTTTGAGTAAACAAACGCATGTAACTGCGAATGAAACGGTCGTTTGCAAAATCAGGTTGCAGTGGTTTTGAAGGAATTTGAACACCGTCTCGATAAATTGTAATAAAATTGATGTTGTTGTGTTTGAAATTGAAAGGTGATTTTTGAATAACACCATTATAGGCGTCGTTGTCCACTACACCGACCACAATTCGTGTAGGCAATTGACCCAAAAACAAACTTTCTTTGGTAATACTTCGATTTCCCATTGGTACGGTAAAGCTTTTTACTTCAACACGCCTTAACGGATATTTTGCTGTAGCAAGTTGCAAGGCTTTTATGTGGGCAAGCTGTATAGAAGAGTTTGGTTTGACCTTATGCACAAACAAAACCACTTCTTTCAAGGATACTTTACATCAAGCTGCATTTCCATGCAAACAAAAAATATCCTTTGAACGAATCAATCGCAAACGGATCTCTACTCCATTCAGCAAATAACGGTTTTGGAATGAAATGTCCACATGTAATCTTCCCATCATATCAATTTGGCGGCTTTGTGCAGCCAGTGCTTTGCGTATAGTGTAGCCTGAGTTGGCATCGCCTCTTGTATCAAATTGACCAGCTGTATTCCGATACCACAGGACGGCAGAAAGTTGTGATGATTTTGCGTCTTGACCAAAACTAAGCAGATTTTCAATATAGGCACGGTAAGGGTAGTTGTTATTGGACTGTGTGACAAGAGACCCAATAAGATAAACATCAATTTGTGACCACATCGTATGCAAAAAGTTACATTCCGGTGAGATTTCTACATCTTCCTCCAAATCTGTTCCGTCTGCTGCAGTCACACTTGCACAAACATAGAGAAAAGTATTAGCAAGATCAATGTAGTTGGAATTTTCAGCACTGATTGTAAATTCAATAGACCCTGTTGAGGTTAAGACGTACACAGGGTGGTATTCGGTAAAACTTCCATCATCCAAACTAGTTTGACTCGGGGGAACAGACAACAAATCCAGTTGGGATGTGGTTGATTGTGCAGAGCTGGGGTGTATCAAGGACGCCATTCTAATTTAAAATGTCGTAATGTTTCTTGCATCTCCTCTTTTCTACTCTAGTCTTTTGTGGTCTGGCTTTACGTTTTCTTGCGGCCGCTTTCAAAAGGTTAGAACCAGCTGCTTTTGCACGATCAATTGCTGCCTGTTTTGCGTTTTTTCGGCTTAAAACATCCAAAGCAAAACCAATTCCACTGCGAAGAACTTGTTTTCCAATAGCCTTGGATCCACTTTTGACTAGAGGTAAAACTGTTTTGGCTATAGAACTAAAGATATTTCCTAGCCCGTATCCTTGCTGGTATCTCGCACCATTAAAGTAACCATGACCAACTTGGTTTAAATAGTAGTTTTGATAAGCTTGAGAATCGCAACAATATTTTGCACGCATGTTTACAGTACAAGAAATGCTGTAAATAATGAGACTTTACTGCGTACTTCCCCTTTGTAGTTGACTCAGTTTCTGTTTTCGAAAATGTAAAGTGACAATAACTTTTCCCTTGCGAAATCTGATTGCTTTTCCTTAATCATCCCGAAGCGAAATATGTATGTCTGAAATATTTTTCTTCAATACAGGGTAGTATTGCAATTTTTCATATCTCTTGGCGACATTGGCTCCAGACTTTCCTTCAACAGGTATCACTCCAAGCAAAGGTGCTAGAGTATGACCCACAGTGCGGGGTTCGATGACATCACAATAGAGGTAAAGAACAGACACTGGATCCATGTCAAACACTCAATCTGAAGTGTAAACACCGACTTTGTGCAAAAATATATTTTCAAAACCCATGATTTCTGCTAGGAAGGGCGCAAGACGCAAAGTGACTGCTGGATGTTCCTTGCCTTCCTTATCAATTTGCACAGGAGCTCCTGGTTTATGTTTAATGCAAATTTCTGTCAATTGTGAATGAACGTTATGTTGTAGATCCAATAGAAAGTCGACTGGTTGTACCAAAGTCCCATCGGCAATTAGTTCCTGATTTCTTGCCTCAAAATCACGTTTCATTTGCTGGAGCAGTTGCTCTACAAGATCTTGTGGATGTTGATAATAACCAGGTGAAATCTTTGGTCTTGTCTGTACATACCCACGACGGTAATACACTCAATAGTTGTCGGTGTCGATGTTGTACCACGAATTTGGATAGATAAGTTCAGCTAATCCAACTTCCCAGGGACCGGTTAAATTTAGTTCTTTTGGTAAATGAACAATATAATCTGAAACTTTGTTTTCAGGATAAAACTGAATGGATGAATTACTTGGTAGGGTGAGAAACATGTTTTGAAAGCATAGGAGAGGGTAACAAGTAACCGACACTGCTCGAAAGCAAACTAATCCACAGCTCTTTGTTTTCAATGGTTTGTGTTAGATTATAGAGACTGATTGATATGATAATATAAACAGCTATCACTTGAGCGGCAAACAAAATGATGTCAGAAGTTGATTGTGACAGATTTATATTAGGCATTCTGGAAATCTTTTTCCTTGACCCACGAATTGAAGGAAGGCGGGTATCCAAACCACTTCACCAAATACTCCACACCTTTCTTACTCCGACGTTTTTTCAGTGTGGTCTCAATTCGAAACATGTCATCATCTTTATAGATTTTTTGCAATTCGTTTTCATAGAAGTTGCCAATTAAGATATCTCCGCCCAAATCTTTGATTTTGTAGTAAGGAGGATTTCCTTTATATACCCGAGCCACTTGAAATATCTCATCTGTCCAGCCGGGGAGATAACCTTTGAGAAAGCGTATTCGGTTTGTAGAAAGGCGGACTTTATCGTTTACTTTTAGTTTAGGCTCTTTTAATGTCGGTTGCGAATATAAAGTGTGCTAAACATCTTCTTGATTTTCGGGGTTGACAGTACTTGGAGCACACTTTATTGAAGTGTGATAGCTGTTGTTGTAGGCGTTGACGAGAAGTGGTAAAACGTCTACATATCGTCTTGAATTGGTGTGGGAAAAGAATCTCCAAAGCTTTTCCTTTAAAGTTCGAATCAATCTTTCAACTACGGTGGCTTTTGTGTCAAAATTATGTGTGTGAAAGTTTCAATATTTTGCCGTTTTAACCAGATCTGAAACGGTCGATTGAAGAATTCACTCCCCAAATCAGTCTGGAGCTTTTGAAAACGACCAATTTTAGGCAACACTTCTTCAAAGGCTCTGATCACTTCCGAACTTGTTTTTGCTTTGAGAAAAGATATAAAACCTTTTTTGGAAAAAACATCAATCACCACAAGAATATATTTGAAATTGTCGTTGTATTGTTTCAAGGAAGAAAAATCAATAAGATCGGCCTGCATTTGAAAATTTGCTCCTGGTACTATTGTTTTTCTGCGTGGGAAACGTCTTCTCACAGGTTTGTGGAGGGTATAGACATCTTGAGATTTCAACCATTTTAGGGACGACTTTGCCACTTTTTGAAAACTATGAGCCCCGGAAAATGCACCAACTTTTTGCGGATCATAATACCTCATAAACTCTCCCATAGCAAAGCTTCAAATTCATGCAAACCAGGTAGATCGAGATTTCGTTTGTTTAACACACACTGAAAGATTTGATTTATATCTGAGCCAGGGATTACACGCTCGTCCAAAAGGATTTGCCCTTTATCATCAAAATCTAGATTCTTTTGTTCTTTGATGTTTTTCAAGAGCTGTCTGGCTTTAGTTTTCTTCCTAACTTTCGACAATATAGCAGAATCAGATAATTTTTCAACTCGTTTTGATTTCGCCTGCGTTTTTTGTTGAAATAATTTTGATTTCTGTAAGGCTTCGTTATATAACTGCATTTTTTCAGCAGCTGGTAGGTCTGCATTTAAAATTTCTTGCATTTTCGTGTCTAATTCAGACAAAATTTTTTTCAGGTTTTTCATGAGTTGTTCTTGATGTAAGGCTGTGGTACACTTCAGCAATCAGTTTCTTCATTGAGTCAATGTTCCAAGCACTCCCCCTAAAACAGGTGCTAGAGCATTCAGCAACACAGAAAGAAAACCTCCGGATTGCACAATTTTTCGTTTTTTCATCAGCGATACTTTTTTATTGCTCAGTTGTCGTAGTTTGGTTTTATGTTTGCTGAGTTTACGTTTATTAGAGGGTGCTATTTGAACGTTTCCTTTCAATATGTTATAGGAACAATCACACAGACAACAAATGAACTCTGTAGATGCTTTTTCAATAATGCTTCTCTTCAAAGAGGGTGGTGCCTTTTGAAGTAAATGAAGAGTAGGGGCAAATTTTCGCGAACAATCCATTTATTGATAGATATAATTTACTTCCCCTGGAAATATGTTAGTCCTGAGCCGCTCACTATCATCCACTTCACACCGAAGATCAATCAATAAATAACCATGAGGGCTTGTTGTCGCGTCTATATAAGCTTGCAGAACAGATTTGTATTTCTGAGGATAGATTTGACTTAAGAAATAAGAAGCCTGTTTTTTGTCTCTGCAGTTTTTAAACAAAACCATGATTTTGCGTTTAGTAATAATTCTCTTAATCCTTTATGAAAGAGATTTTGAGTTGTAAATAGGACGCTAAATCGGTAGTGATGAGAGTAAATTGTAAATATTTTGGACAGGAGGCTGTTTTCCGTGAACATCATGTCATCTAAGATGAGTAAGCAATTTTCAAAATTTTTAAAATCATCAAGAACAGGGGGACCTTGACGAAATGTGACTTTCTCAGAATATTCATTAAACATACTCTGCCAGACTTCATAACAACAAAAAATCGGGTTAATTCCCGGGCAGATTTTATCAATATGATCTACCAAACGTAGAATCCATTTTGTTTTTCCTACTCCAGAAGGGCCGCTGATAATGAAAGAGACTGGATTTTCAAATTTCAAAGCCATACACAACCTTTCATGTTCTGCTGTTTTGTGTTAATGAACGAGAAAAGTACGAAGTACGTTATTTAAAATCACCTAGCCTATTTTCATAAGGAATTTGGTTTTCAGTCCTGCAATTCAGTCAGACTTGCTTGCTTACACTCCCTACCAGCAAACCGCGACTGATAACTAGTCGAATACACTACACTCCCTACCAGCAAATCGCGACTGATAGCTAGTCGAATGCGCTGTTCAGTTCCTATCAGCAGTTAACTGGTACAGGTTTTGGAAAGCTTATCAGTGTACAGAATCGCGTTTTAACTGTCAAATGTTCCATCAACTAAACCTAGTACAGGTTTTGGAAGGAGTTTATCAAAAAGGTAAGTTTAATTAACTTCAGGAGAAACTTGCAAAAACCGCTGTTTTTGTGAAAGACTTGTTTATTTTTACAGAAACATAAGTTACAACAATTATAGATCAAGAGGAAGAGTGTGGATGCCATCATCCAATACAATACGCTTTGGGTAAAAAGAATTTAATCCTTTTTTGTGTTGTTTGTATGAAAAAACCTGATGATCTCGACTTCTAAAACCACAGTTTGTGATCTCCAGGGGGTATTGTTCTTTAAAACGTTTACATATTGCTCAAAGGAGAGGGGGTTTTGAAATATGCTCACACCTTTACAAACTTGTTTCTTTGTTTCCCCTGAACAGAAATACGATTTTGATGTCAAAGAAACTTGAGCTGTACCTTTGTACTCCACTTTCATTTTTCCTAGACTGCGTTTGTCAAAAGAATGAAAATCCAGGCAGCATTGCTCCATCGTCCAGAGCTTACCCTTGCTTCTACATTCAATATATTGCTCTTCATGCTTGGGACAGGCCTCGACAGGCATCCAAATTAATTTGTCTCGGAAATATGAGGTTTTTAATTCTTCTGGGACACAGTCGTCCAAGCTTTCGCGACTGAGACTGAAATACATTGAATCTGTGTCGCTTTCCAACATCTCAAAGCAGCGATCAAGGATGTACTTCTTCAAAAACAGATAAAAAAACTTCAGCATGTGTAATTTTGAATTCAAATACACGTTTATGCCTATTTGAACAGGCAAGTCATGTCGAATTTTATGTTTCAGGCTTTTCACTTCATAAAGATCAGAACCAATTTCATCCAAATGTATAAAATGAGGATCATTAATCACACGGTTTACTGTTTTCTCTGAATGGTAAGTGATGTTCCGATGTTTTGCTTTATTTAATATACTTGCCGAGTACAACGAGTTGCCCGTTAGTTTATTTGTTAAGGCAATCACAGCTTTGGATGGATCTGTATCGGCTGCTCTTATGGAATTTACAATTTCATCTGCTAGTTTGGCAAAGCATTTTTGTGGATAAAATTCGATAAACTCTTTGATCTTTGTAATCTCCAAGTCCATTTCCAAATAAAATTTTGCCATTTCTGTGTTAATTAAAATTTCTTTTCCAAAATGACTGCTGATCAAGTATTTTTTGGGTTTTTTAAGCAGACCATGTTCTTCAGCTACATTTCTCATGTAGTCACCAATGTCGTCTCTAGACACACACGTGTTTTTTTATGATGAGAGGAAAATCTTTGTACTTTTCTTTTAAATGATTTGGTGTGTGAATATCCACCAACAAAAATCCGTATAATGTGCCGTTTTTCACTCCTTTTAAAATTTTTTGAAAAGACAACTGTCTCTTTGGTTGAACTGACTTCAAGGTTTTCAAATAAGCAGCAATATCATTTCTTTTTGCCAGCTGTTTCCATTGACACTCCCGCATTTCCACTACATCGAACCCTTCTGCTTCCAACCGTCTTTTGTTTTCCAGTGTTGCTTTTCGGACTTCTGAATGAGGTATCTTTTTCACTGGATGTATTTCTTGCAAAGAACCATCGAAATTCCTGTTGGTATTACAGTCAGTACAAGAATGCCAAAACAGCCTAAAAACTGAAAGACCTGATTGCTCTCCTGACAAAATCCATCCACCGGTAAGCTGTGTGTAGATACTCGTCGTTCCCCCATGTTGTATCTGCTTTGAATAAACTTTTCCTCAGTTTGGGATACATAACTTAACCATTGATAGGCCTGAAGACCAAATTTTGAACATGGGTCAGGTTGGTAATTTTCTTCTTCTTTGTAGCGACAAAAATAACCAGTAGGGTTGTTCTGAGCAATAGCGTGTAAATAGAGTGAATTTGCATCCAGACCAAGAACTTGCTTCACGGGTTCAGGATCGTCTATTTCATGGGAACGGATTTTAGTTTCGCCGGCAATAGCCAGACGTGTGAAAACTATACTGAGACCTCCAGTAATTTGGTTGCGCATAGTGTTGTAAAGGTCTGCGTGCCGTTTGGGAAACAAACAGAAAAACGTTTTCTTTTCAATGCGTTTCATCATTTGTAATTTTGCCACCCCACTTACTGAAAAGGCTCTTTTAAAAATATCCAATCCTTGTTCTTTGTAGGGGTGAAGCAGATTTTCAACAGCCGTAATAAAAGGTACACAATCCAACATGTTGTAGTAAATCAGCACGTCTTTTACAGTGTTCCAGCCTTTTTCAATCCATGTTTTTTTCACAAGCTCATATTCGTCTTTTGAAATGTTTGATTTGGTCAATGAGGAGTAAAAAGCTTGGTGATCTGGCAAACCGCTTTGTAATTTTGTCAGATCTGTCATAAACTCATATGGAAAATAAAATTTCGTTTGGACGCTGCCGTAAGCAATCAGAAATTTTCGATAAGAAAACCCAGGTGCCAGAAAATGCCGAATATCCAAAAATCTCAACTTTTCAGTTTTGATGCACAAATAATTATTGGCTTTTTTAATGACAAAATCAATCTTACCCAATAGCTGCTGTATCAGTGTTGGCTTGATTAAATTTAGGTCGTAGGAGGCAGAATTAAAGCCAATAACAATTAATTCTCGGCAGTAGGCTTCAAATTCTTTGGTCAAATTTTCTTTTCTAACATTTTCGCTGAGTTCTAATGCTTGAAATATATAATCAAATTTACTTTTCATGATTTCATAGGCAGTATTTGATGCATCTTCTAAGTGTTTTAACATTTTTTCCACCAAATCGTTTTCATCGCCGTTGGTGACAAAACACACTCCATTTTCAAAATTTGGCACATTGGTGGCAATGCCGACACTCAATGGCACATGACGTGCTTCAAAACTTAATTTTGGACCATTTCCAGGTAAATGTTCTTGAGAGAAATTGGCTTCAAAATCGTAGCAGGCAAAATATGGAAAATATCTTTCGTTTGCGGGGACACAGATACCGATTTCCTCAAGTTTTTCGAATACTGTGGCTGGGTTTTTATGAATACCCCCTGGGAAAAGATCACGAACTGTGGTTTTACAAGTTTTCGTGTGCCGGTAATAATGACAGTTTTGGTCCCAAAGTTTCCCGCAGTGAATACATTGATATACACGGCAATAATGTTCGAAATCAACAATGAGACTAGATGATTTTCCCAAATATTTAATCTCATTGTTTCAGAATACAATTCCCGGCTACGTTGAATCAATTTAGCAACCCCCTCCTCTAATTCATACACAACAAGATTAACTTTGAAAAAATCTTCTAAGTCTATAAAATCGGATAAATTCACACCAACAAAGGTGTTAGGAACAATATTAAAATGCATGCAATAATCGTTAAACAGTTTTTTGGCTTCACGTTTACACCGATGTCTATCAGCTCCTCGATGGACCGCCAGGCATCGAAAAAAACATAGATTATCCTTACCTGAAACGTTTGCAAGTCCATGATTGTTTGTGATGTAGCTTGGTAAGGACGCTCCTGCTCCAAGAGGAGCATCTTTCAGACTGTTTGCATAAAAAGTAATATTTGAAATTTGTACCACCTTCCATTTCGTATCGGGTCTAGTCAAGCCATCGTAAAAGGATTCTTCCGCCAATGAATGTAAAAAGTTTATCAAGTCCTTTCGGTTGTTTATCAGCAAAGCTGTTTCCAAGATTTGAGCGTTGTTGAAACTTGCGTGGTAATAGCGTAACTCCTTTGTTTCTATATTTTTGAGTATGAATCTAAGACTGTAATTGATTTTGAAACGGTTTTTTTGATACGTCATGATCCGCTCTGCTATGGTTTCTATTAAATCTTTGAAATCTCTATCATAAAAAATGTTGTATATATTTTGTATTTTTCCTTCCTTTGTAAAACTCCGGATACTTCCCCAATATTTTTGCATAAAGTCTTTCACTTTTGGATCAGATTCAGTCAATTCCTCGTTTTCCAATACCTTGTGTTGATCTGGTTTTACAAAACATCTTCTTTTTTTAATAGATAGTTCATCAAAAGACTTATCGTTTGTTGGGGGTGCATCAGGTCGAGGAGTTTTGCCGGGAAACGTCTTCTCAGTTGTCGCATCGTTTAAGGGGTCTTCATTTTAATCAGGTAAACGTTCGGTTTCTTCAGACAGTTTACATTTATGTCTTTTTAGATTGTCTGCTCTCGCAAACGTTTTCTTGCATTTTGAGCATTGCACCTCAGTAGTTCTGTAGTGTGTACTTGCTTTATGTCTACGCAAATCTTCTTTCGGCCATAAACTTTATTGCATAACTCACGTAGGTAATTGTTTTTTTCCACCATGCGTATTTTTCTCATGTCTCAGTAAGCTCCTTTTCTCAGTAAATATTTTATCACATACGTCACACTTATATGCTCCCATTTTGTAGAATGAACATTCTTCTGCCACACCTGCTTTATATAGAATATGTCATGGATTGCGCAATAGTGATGCAATCTGGCTAAAAATAGAACACGTCATGGATTGCACAATAGTGATGCAATCTGGTTAAAAATAGAATACGCCATGGAATGTGCAATAGACATGCAACTACATTCTCGCGGTCTGTCATGATGGATTGCACAATGAGGATGTAACTACATTCCCATGGTCTAGTGAAACACGCCATTGAAATACAGAATCAAAAAACCAATAACAAGTCCTAAGAATGACATTAAACTTTTTGAAATGATACCATGTTAGAACTAGCCTCCTCAGATTGATCCCTCAGACCTACATAAAATTTATAAACCTAGGGCTACCTTCCATAGAACTTTTCATCATGTAAGCACAATATAGAGAAAAAGATTTGAGCTTGGACAAGTCTGGACAAGACAGAGACAATATATTCTAACCAACAGATGAATAAAATGTGATCTTTTTACATTATATACTAAAATTTTCTATGGACAAGTCTGGACCTGTCTACACAAAAGCAAAATCGCATCGCGGTTAAATACGTCATGGGTTGTGCAATAGGCATGCAACTACATTCCCACGGTCTTGTTAAAGCTTACGTCACGGATTGTGCAAGAGTGATACAACTACATTCCCACGGTCTTGTTAAAAACTTGTCATTGAAATAAAGAATCAAAAAAACAATAACAAGTCCTAAGAATGGCATCAAACTTTTTGAAATGTCACCACGTAGGAACTAGCTCCCTCAGATTGGTCCCCCAGACCTCCCTTGCATAAAATTAGTGTCTAGGGTTAGTTATCTCCGACCTCCTTCAAATAAAATCTAGGGATAGCTCTCTCCAACCTCCTTCAAATAAAATCTAGAGTTAGTTTTCTTAGAACTATGGTTAGCTCACAGAGACCTAGAGTTAGCACCTTCAGATCTAAGATTGGCTCTCTTAGACCTAAAGTTGGCACTCTCAGACCTAGGGTTAGCTCTCTTGGACCTAGAGTTAGCACCCTTAGACCTCCCTTACATAAAATTAGTGTCTTATGGTTAGCTCTCTCACAAAAATAGATCTAGAGTTAGCACCCTCAGACCTTTCCCACACAAAATTAGTGTCGTATGGTTAGCTTCCTCCGACCTCCTGCAAATAAAATTAGTATTCGTACCCTCACAAAAAAATAATAGATCTAGGGTAGAGTTAGCGTTAAGGGTTAGAGTTAGGGCTAGGGTTAGGGCTAGGGCTAGGGTTAAGACTAGGGTTAGGGCTAGGGTTAGAGTTAGGGCTAGGGTTAGGGCTAGGGCTAGGGTTAAGACTAGGGTTAAAACTAGGGCTAGGGTTAGGGCTAGGGTTAGAGACCAGCACCGCCGTAATCCTCACCAAATGAGCCATCCTATACTACTCACGTTTTGGTATCCGAATCAATTACTACATGCTGTTTTGAGCATGTGCTACATGCACTCAGTATTGTCTGTGAAAGAAGGAAAGGTTTTGAACTTCGATGATGAGCTTTTTGCGAAACCTTTTTTTATTTTCTATTCAGCCAAAGAATCCTACTTGATTCTGCGAGCAGTGGTAGTTCTTACTACGAAAACCGACGCAAAATAAAAAAGGAAAGGTGGTTTTCTGCAAATTTAAGCACCAAAATTTTAGCCTTACAACAGAAGATCACAAAGTACTAGTGATGTACGCGTCATCAAGATATGTTTACGCCGTCAGCACAAACGCAAATACACGAAAACTCTTCAGGCTGGTTTCCATTAGGCATAAATTGCAGGCGTAGCGTGAAAAATGTTGTTTCTCTATTTAGTTATATGCAAACAGCGAGAGCGCTGCGCGGATAAAACTAAATAGAGAAACAAAGAATTTTTCATGCTCCGCCTGCAACCTACGTCTAATGGAAACCAACCTTTACGGCGTAAGCGCAAACGTAATATCTAAAAAAATTAATGCCGTAAAGCGTAAGCGTAAAGTCTAGCGTAAAGAATAGTTTAGCTTGGCTGGTGTAAAAACTCTACAAGCCTTCACAAAAAAAGTTAAACTGCTTCACAAAGACAAAAACAAAAACATCCAATTTATTAATTTCCCCTTAGGAACACTAACATTTCAAAGTGTTCATATGAAAGTTTACTTTGTTTGGGCTTTTAAATGTCTTTACCAGACAAAAACATTTTTTCAACAGCAGTGCTGGATGATTTAGAGGTGTTGAATTTCATAAACAGGTCTTTAAAATGTTTATTGAGAAAGGATTCTTTAAAAAATGATTCTTTTATGGGCTTTTCTTTGAGAAATTTTTGTGCAATTATTTCACTTTATTCTCCTTGGCGACCTTTGTAAAATACTTGTAGCAGCTCGTCGTTGGCATCGTGATTCTTGTCGTTGGAGGATTCCTCCCGTTTGCTGCTGTTGTTGTGTCAAAATCTCGAGATGATAATTTTGTAAGGTGGTGGATGGTTTTTCTCAGACTTACTCAGCATTGACACCAGGTAATCAGTCCAGTAACCTCAAAAGTTTGTAGTTGAGATGCGTTGCACTACCAAGAATGTAGTCCGTATCCGAAAACAATTTCTGAGAAATAAAAAAAGATACGTAGGGCCGGAACTCTTGTGAAATGAGATTTATTATTACACTCTTATAAACAGGTAAATTTTTCATTCCTTTTTATACAATTAAGCTTGGTTGGTCTAAACACAGTAATTTGCTTCAAAAAAATTATTCAACTTATTTGTTTTTAATCCCCGTAAAAGGCTTTTAAGCAAAAAAGAGCAATACGCATTTAACATTCCGATTTTATTGGTTTTGCAAATTCCATCTAAACAAATGACAGCATTATAAAACAAATTTCACCTATAGAGTTTGGAACAAATTCACTACCTAACTATCAAACAAGGCAAGCAAGACGTAGCCAGGAACTTCAGAAACTCGAGGAGAAATATATAGCTATGCACAACCCAATATATTTCTCCCCAAAGTTTCTGAAATAAATGGTTGCAACATAAAATTCTTGGAAACAGCTTAAAGCATCGTACTGCATAAATTCTGAATATTTTAGAAGCTGTCAGAAGCTGTAAAAAAAGTAACAAAAGTTGCAAAACTTTCCCTATTGATCATACACTTATCGCAGTGCTATCTAGAAAAGACAACATCTAGATAAAAGAGAGCAGAAAAGATTACAAAAACGAAATTTACCTAAGGTAAATAAATGACTGCAACCCTCAAAACCACCTTCTCTTCACCACAGCTGATATTTCTGTGCAGCTCAGGAATGCGCTGACTTCTCTTGGCACAGAAACCTTTGGCGGTATTTATCCTTTCCAACTTCACTACAGTCTTACATTAAAACACCATTACATTATCACAATCTTATTCAAATAGAATAATACGGTAGCATGCAATACAAATAACACGTTGTAAGTTAAGACTATCCAAAAATTTAGTTAAAGCTAGCAATCACATAGAAGAAAGACTAACTGATGCATCAACTGTACAACTAAATATCTAATTCAGCTTAAAAAGACTAGTTAAACCAAATTACTCAATTACAAAATAAACAACTAGAGCTTGCTAATAATTGTACCGCACTAAATTCGGGTTACTGATATAAACAAAGGTAATGTTGCCAACTAATTCCCAATTATAGCTAAACAGCAAAGGCGGATCACAAACATGAAATGCAATTATATACAACAAAGTTAAGCAGAGTGAGAAGATAAGCGAATAAAAGTGACAAACGGCAATACTGGCAGTGGCAATGGTGTAAGCGAACGGCAAAATGGTGGGGTTGGATCGGGATAAATAACGATTGTGCATTTCCGCTTTTATGTAATTAATCACAAAAACGCAATGGTAGTCTTATTGATCGGCCTCTTCTTGTAGCACCTCTAGGCCGATTTATTTTCGGTGACGTCGAAACATCCTGGCCACCTCGACCCGATTGTTCATGATCGGTCGAAATTTGATTATTATCGTCACAAAAAACATTCGTTGCAACATTAGCATTGTTCTGGGTTTTGTCACAGTCCGTAATGTTTAGTTCATTAATTCCCCGTTCAATCAGATGCAATTTCTGAACCGGGCGGGTCAGCACTCCAGAGCTGGTTTTTAATTTGTATGTTCGTACGAGGCCGTCTTTACTTGCTATGACTTCAATAACACGGCCGAGAGGCCATTTAGGTCGTGAAGTATTTTCTTCGCTGATTAAGCACACGTCGCCAATTTTGAGAGGTGGTTGATCTGAATACCATCTGTTTCTTTTCTGCAATGTGGGAAGATATTCTGACGACCATCTTTTCCAGAAATGTTTTAGCAGCGTTTGCAAATACTTGTATCTTGTGGTAACACTAACTGATGAATCATCAGGAACGGATGGAATTGTACGCAAGGCTCGACCAATGGCAAGGTGACTAGGCGTAATCGCCTGGGGATTTCTGGGATCGCTGCCCAAATAAGTTAGAGGGCGTTGGTTTAAGGCAGCTTCAATATCGGTCAGAATTGTGTACAGTTCAGCATAATTTAATCGCGCTCTTCCAAGAACTTTTCTCAGTGGTTCTTTCATTGAGCGGTTGAGACGTTCGTAAAAGGCACCTCGATGAGGACTGCGTTCAGTAATATAAGACCAAGTAATTCCATTTTCAGCAAAATTATTTTGTACAGTTTCATCATTGAGCTCTCTTCCCAAATAGTCCGAAATAGCAAGCTGTATAACCTTTTCAGCCTTTTTAAACGTAAGTTGATTGTCGCTGACAATCTTTTTGCACCATCCTCGACGATTAATCATTCTTCTCAAAGCACACAGAAATTCTTCTGTAGACATGTTATTGGCTAATTCAAAATGCACCATCCGACTGTGCGTGCAGGTAAAAATGCAAATATAAGATTTTCGCATTCTGCGTGTTTCTTCATTCTTTATATAAACAGGTCCAGTAAAATCGAGTCCAATGTCCGTGAAAGCAAAAGCAGGAGTCACTCGCTCTTTTGGCAACACACCCATCTTTTGCTGCAGCGGTTTACTGGCAAAGTGCCTGCAAATTTTGCATTCTTTCAAGGCTTTTCGTACTTCTTCTCGAATATGAATGATGTGAAATCGCTCTCTGAGAACTGCAATTGTGGTATCTTGCGGTGCATGACTATTTGTGTAATGAACATGTAAAATAAGTTTGCGCACCAAATGGTCTCTAGCAGGAAGAATAATTGTTTTCTTTGTAGTTTCAGGCAGATCTGAAAACATAAGGCGATCACCACAAACAATCAATTCACGATCACTATCATACTGGGGATTCATGTCCAAAAAGTTACAGTTGCGATGCGGTCGCCCAGTTGTCTGTAGAGCAGTATAGTCTTCAGGAAAGTGCAGTTGTTGAACTACTTTGAAAATGAAATTTTCCGTCAATTTATATTCTTCAGCATCAATACAAAAATGAATAAATTTGCGCCTAGCACAATTTTTCCATCTCAAGGCTCTGGCCACCAATCTAACAGTTTTGGGATATGACTCAAAGCACTCAAACATTTCTATTTTAGGAGGAACCACAACTGATAAGGAGGTGGTAGCCTTTGAGATTTCTGTGTTTAGTGCTCCTAATAAATCAGGGTTTTCATTCTTCGCAGCAAAAGTATTATACTGACTTGGCCAGAGAGATCTTTCCAATACAAGCCAACTAGGACCGTTCCAATACATACTGCTGTTTTTTAAATCTATCAATTTCATCCCACGGCTATGCAAATCCGCAGGATTTTGGGCACCGGGGCAATGTCTCCAAAAACTGGAAGGAAACAAATCATGAATGCTTTGAACTCTGTTTCGGACAAACGTTTTCCAGTGAGCGCCAGGCTTAGCTAGCCATGCTAACACCACTTGAGAATCAGTCCAAAGAAATACATCATCAATTGTAACACAGCCTGTCAATGACTCTTTTACATAGTGAGTCAGTTTTGCAAGGCAATGGGCACCCATCAATTCCAATCTGGGAATGGTAGCATTTTTAAGAGGAGCCACCCTTGTTTTAGCCATCAGGTAGGTCACTTGCACGTCGCTCGTAGCAAATTCAGTTCTCATGTAAACTACTGCCGCATATGCTTCTTGTGATGCATCGCAGAAGCCATGTATCTGAACATTCACACCTTCTTTAGTTTGATGCAAGCGAAAAGGGCATCGTGGGATTTTTATCGTTTCCAACAACGACAGTTCTTCTGCCCATTGGACATAACTTTCAGCGACTTCTCCACTGATGTGCTCAGACCAATCCACTTTCATTTTCCACAACCGCTGCAAAATTACCTTTGCTCTAACAGTGTATGCAGCAAGAAATCCAAAAACATCAAAAATACGACTAACTTTGCTTAATATACTCCGTTTAGCGACAATCTTGTCCGCTTTCATCAGCTTTTCGCTAGCTTTGCAGTAAAAAACATCATCCACTGTATGCCATTTAAGTCCTAAAGAAGAAGCTTCGCCAAATTCATTTTCATCAAGATCCAACACTAAGTTAGGAAGTCTGGATTCTTTAGGAATGGCTTTCAAGACTTCGCTGCTATTTGTGGCAAACTTCACCAAATTCCAGCCGCCAGACTGAAAAAACTCGACTAGCATTCGCTGCTTTTTGACCACATCTTCGACTGTATCTCCACCAAGATGGACGTCGTCCATATACATATTATTGCGCAGCAAGTTGTACAAAGAATCGCCATACTTTGAAACAATGTGATCTCTTTGAGCATGATGCAGCACACATTGTATCGCGAGAAAAGGACTGCTAGTGATTCCGAACATCAGGCGTTGCATCGCAAACACTTTTGGCATAATAGCAGCGTTGTAATCACGCCAAAGATACAGTTGATAGAACTGATGATCATACGTCACTTCAGTTTGACAAAACATTTTCTTTAAATCTCCGTTTAACGCAATTAACGGCATGCGAAATCTTAGTAACACAGATGTTATGTCTGGTAGCAAATTCGGTCCTTTAAGTAAACAATCATTTAGAGAATAACCGTTAGGGCCTTTTGAGCTAGCATCGAAAACAATCCTTACTTTGGTGGAAGTGCTAGATGATTTGAAAATTGGATGGTGTGGAACAAAATAATTGGAACAGCTTTTAACTTTTTCCAATTCTTGCACACTTAACTCTTTGGCAAATCCATGTTCAACATACTGATTAATGGCCTCCGAGTAAGCTTGTCTCTTCAGAGGATGCTTTCTTAAACCCTTTTCTGTAGTCAAGAGTCTTTGATAAGCTTCTTGGTAGTTACTTATCAATTGAGGCGCATTATCTTTGAAAGGCAAACTAACAGCATAACGCGTGCCGTTGAAAATAACTGAATTATTAAAGGTCTCTACAGCAAAACGTTCCTCTTCAGTAAAAGAATCTCCTTTGTTACATAAGCCAATAGCATCTTGATCCCAAAATCTTTCTACCAATGTTTCAAGACGAGACAATCGAGAAGCAGAGCGATGCTGATTTAAAGAATTTGTTGTTAATAGCATACACTTTGAGGAATCGTCTTCACATGCCGACTGCGCCAGGTATGGCCCAGCAAGAATCTAACCAAACATTGTTTCAATAGCACAGGGAGCGGAACCCGGTTTCTCAGGTCTGGCCACCCTTCCAGACATTATGTCAAAGTAATACTGCCCACCGAGCAAAACATCGACATCAACTTCGCCACGGGGAACAGGATCAGATAAATGCAGTCCATCTAAATGTCTGTAGCAGGTCGTATTCAAATATACAGGTTCTAAAGAAGAACAAATAACCCCATCCTTTACATGAGCTTGCACAAAAATTCCTTCTTGTGGAGAGTCGAACGTGGGTGTAAGATTAAACTTAACTACATCCATGTGAGTGTTTATACAGGAACCACCAAAACCAGATATAGTTAAGCTTTCCGAACAAAGAGCCGTCATGCCCATCTCATCAGCAATTCGCCTCGTAATAAAACTTTTCTGAGAAAAGGAGTCAAATCCGACGCGAACCATTCTCGTTTGGCTTCCAACACAAACCTTAGCGAGTGCAGTAGGGAGAATCGTCGCAGCGTTATCGACGCTGAAGCAGTCAGCCGTATCAGACTTTAAAGTTCGATCGCAAATCGTAGCAACAATGGCATTTGCTCTTTCTTGTGCGGGCTGCTGTTCTGTTACATGCAGCAACTTATGATGTGGCTTACTACAGCCAGGAATTTCACATTTAGCAGTACATTTTCGAAACGTCGATGGGTGATTTTCGGCAGTTCGACCTCGCAAACATTTAAAGCATACTTTTCCAGGTCGACTAATCAATTCATTCAGCCTCTGTGCTGGTGAAAGTTTCAAAAATTCAGGGCATACACTGATGCAATGTTGCTGAGAACACAGAAAGCAGACATTCACGGGCGATATCTTACTGACACCCTGTGCAATTAACGCATGTGCAGATGTTGGTTTGTAGTTTTGCTCCTTTACTTGCCTTTGATTTTGCTTAGCAACAAAACTCTGCTGCTTTGAGCCTCCAGATTTAGATTTTGAATTAAATGATCCATTAGTTGCTAAAGCTTCCATGTTAGCTAACTCAGCAGTTAAAAAGTCAATCAAGTCCTTGGAGGTCGGAGCAGTGTCGGATTCAATCAAAGGGCTAAGCTTACGAATCCATCTTTCTTCCAAATTGCTTGGAAGTTGATGTTCCATAATCTGAACAAAAACTTGTTCCCACTCAACATTATGCTGAGCTAATATAGCTTTCTTGGCTATCATCTTATCCAAAAGAGCCCTTAATTGCTTGACATTAGGGTCGATTTTTCCACCAGATAGCAAGTCTTTCACATGGCTACGAATAATAGCCTGATTCCGACCAAAACGCTTCTTAATAGCTTCAATAGCAATGTCATAGGTTTCAGAAGTTGTGGGATAGCTGTCTAAAGCACCAGATGCTTCACCTTTCATTGCTGCTTTCAAATACGTCATTTTGTAAAAACGACTCACCTTAGGATTTTCATGAACCAATGGAGCGAAAGCATCCCAGAACGTGGGAAATTTCATCTTGTCTCCATAAAAAACAGGTTTTTGTTTTGTTTTGTTTTATTTTATTTGCCATATTTATCCTCCATTCACGAGAAAGCGAATTGTATCGCTATACTTTGGACGGGAAGTCCGCACTCGCTTGGGAGTTGCCTTTTTTGAGATTTATGGGTCACCTGTCTTCCACATAAAGGCGGGGCGTCCCGTTAAGTGCCTTGCCCAAGGACACAACAAGCGAACTTGCCGGCTTGTTCTCCACAACCTCCCCTAAATGCCGAGCGCCAAGCAGGGAAGCTGCGGATGCCATTATTTAAAGTCTTTAGGTATGACCCGACAAGGGGAATGAACCCCAGGTCTACCGACTGCGAAGCGAACGCTCTAACCACTACGCCACCGCTAGGGAGGCATCCAGCTTGCTTGTCTTGTTCAATTTCAGTTTTCAACTTGGACAAGTAGGACTTGGCAGAAGCAGCTTCATCATAAAATCCTGCCTGCGTGGTCTTATAATGACGTAACATGGCTTCCCTAGTGCCATCATCTTGCAATGAATCAACCTTCGAGTCTACAAAATTCTTCAGGTCTTCCATTGCACCAGTCAGAGCAGACAATATAACTTCAACCTCGTGCAAAGGTTTCAGTGAGGAACAACGTTTATTTAAATCGACCATCAAATCTCTGGCTTCCTTATCAAGCCTATTAAATTTACGATTGATAGCATCAGGGGAAGAGCCACTACTGGAGCTTCCGGCACGTCCAACCTGAAGTTGGGTGTCTGCAAGAAACTTGGCGAGATGCATACGGTCTTCTTGTGACCGGCACCGAATCTCTTCTAATTGCAGCTGAAATCGTCTTTCAGAAGCAAGTTGCTGTTTTTGCATCATATCAAACAACAAAGACAACTCACCAAGATTTCCAAAGCTTTTAGAAGTTTCTGGTTCTTCTTCATTTAGGGAAGACACAGAGGCAGCTTCTTGATCCATAGTTTCAACAGGGATATTAGCTTCCTCAGCAAGTCGCATCTCAACTACTCTTTCTACAAGCAGGTCTTTACTTCCTGTGGTTTTTTGTCCTTTTGATTCAAGTTCATTTTGGAGAACAGATTTCTTCAATTTCGATACAGTTGAACGAATTCTGATTTTCCTTCTAAGAACTTGGTCTTCATCAGCACCTTCTAAATTAACACCAACAGCAAGACTTGGCTGATTCTGCGAACTTTCAGGAACAGATTGCATCACGAAAGAATACAGTTAAACTTCAGCTCACTTGAATAGAGTAGCGCAATGAAAGCAGCCAACAAACAAATCGTTATTTATTATTTCTGTGCAGCTCAGGAATGCGCTGACTTCTCTTGGCACAGAAACCTTTGGCGGTATTTATCCTTTCCAACTTCACTACAGTCTTACATTAAAACACCATTACATTATCACAATCTTATTCAAATAGAATAATACGGTAGCATGCAATACAAATAACACGTTGTAAGTTAAGACTATCCAAAAATTTAGTTAAAGCTAGCAATCACATAGAAGAAAGACTAACTGATGCATCAACTGTACAACTAAATATCTAATTCAGCTTAAAAAGACTAGTTAAACCAAATTACTCAATTACAAAATAAACAACTAGAGCTTGCTAATAATTGTACCGCACTAAATTCGGGTTACTGATATAAACAAAGGTAATGTTGCCAACTAATTCCCAATTATAGCTAAACAGCAAAGGCGGATCACAAACATGAAATGCAATTATATACAACAAAGTTAAGCAGAGTGAGAAGATAAGCGAATAAAAGTGACAAACGGCAATACTGGCAGTGGCAATGGTGTAAGCGAACGGCAAAATGGTGGGGTTGGATCGGGATAAATAACGATTGTGCATTTCCGCTTTTATGTAATTAATCACAAAAACGCAATGGTAGTCTTATTGATCGGCCTCTTCTTGTAGCACCTCTAGGCCGATTTATTTTCGGTGACGTCGAAACAGCTGACTTCGAAAAATGAATGAATGATTTTAGCCACTAACAACTTTTACAACACATCAAACAACGTGATCATTGCCTTATTAAAAAGTAGAATTTCACAATACAGGGACACAAGAATTTCAAAGCAACTAACTACAAAGCAGTAATTTCGCAATTAAGAGATTGTCTGCCCTCCAAAGACTTTTACATTAAAATCAAACAATGAGTAAATTTCACAATAAAAGAACAGTTATAGTCAGTTTCTTAGCTCCAGGGATGTTCATACAAATAAGATTTCTCCAGCACTAAACATAGATTCTGCATCAGCAAAATAATTGAGATAACTAACCGACTTCATTTGGCAATTTTAAACGTCTATTTACACCATTAGGATTAATTTACGTAATTCTTGAAAAAACAGGAATTGGCAGAAAAAAAGAAAAAGCAGGAATAACTAGAAGTGATTTTTAATAGTCTGCAGGCTCCAAATTCTGTTTCCAAACAATGTGTGCAAATGAGCTAGAGTCTCGTGTGCTGTATATGAGGAGTTGTACCATCCTGCTGGAACCAATCTTTTGGTTTGGTGTGTGCAGTTGGTTGAGGTCCTCATTTATTCAATTCAATACTTTTCTGTTGCGGTCTCCATCCACTGTGACATTTCTTCCTCTGCTGTTCTCAAACCAGCATGCTCCAAGCGTCTCTTTCTTTGCATTTAATGCACAAATTGCAGTCATCTTTGGGCTTTTCAAGCACCTTTTATCGATCTCTTCAGGTCTCTTATCTCCCCAATACACAATCATTCAGGTAAATGTTGGCCTCAACAAAAAATCAAACTTTGTGTAGTCAATTCGGAAAACAAGTCAGTGCGTCTTTGCTTGTCTGTATCAGTGAGCTCGTGGCATGTGGTGATTTTGCGTGGGAACTTAGTCAGGTCCTTCCTCAGCATGGCTTCTTCGCACTCCGTTGAACAGCAGCACAAGCTCTTTCCACGTATTTAGGAGACCTTGCAGTGATTGGCGCTCCAGCTTTATCCTTTTGCAATCAAGGACTGCTCCTTTAGTCATGAACTTTTGGAACGTGTATTGCGTAAATTTTTGCAGTGGAGTTGCAACATAACGCATATAAAATTCTCGGGCATAACGACGGCGAAATATTGTAGATTACAGCATTTTGACTCAAACAGCCATTCCAAGGATTCAACGATTTTGATTCTTTCTCTTTGCAATAGTCATGGATAATTGAAGATAATGTAATTGTCGTGATATCAGATGAACAAAATGTAGAGGTTGCTAGTTGCTAGGTAGTAATTTTCAAGGCGATCTCCTATCAAGAGGTACTGGTACCGGCCTCCAGCATCACATTAAGGTAAAATAGAAAATTTTTTGCTCAAAAATGATCACTAACATCATACGGTACCATACAGAAATCTATTACATCATTTCAATAACCCGCAGCCGGTTTCGACCTTATTGGGTCCCATCAGGCGGGTGAAAAAACCCTCAATAATAAAAATGCTGAAAAAGAACAAATTTGCTATTGGATCCAAAAAGATGGAATAGAAAGCAATGTAATTCAGCAATACATTGTCGCTGCATTTTTTTGAGAGAAAGTTTTTTAGATTGCTATATGGTATCGTATGATGTTGCTGATCGTTTTTGAGCAAAAAATTTTCTCTTTTACCTAAGTTTGATGCTGGAGGCAGAGTACTCTTAATAGAAGATCGCCTTGAAAAATGGTCTCTAGCAACTAGCAACCTCTACATTTTGTAAAATGATAAAGTCTCAACAATAATCTTACACCCCTATTAGGGTTTACCGATGTGACCTGTTGTCCATGTGATGTGTGTGTCTCCTAAAATGAGACCCCCATGACATAGGTATTACTGCATCATATTGTTTTGTATTGCACTTTTTTTGCACCCAATGGCAAATTTGTTCTTTTTCAGCATTATTATTATTGAGTGTTTTTACCCCCGCCTGATGAGACCTAATAAGGTTGAAATCGGTCGCGGGTCATTGACATGATATAATAGATTGCTGTACGGTACCGTATGATCTTGATGATCATTTTTGAGAAAAAAATTTTCTATTTTGCGTTGATATCAGATGACAAATTATTTATAACAAAACCTAAAACAGATGAGAAGAAAAAAATTAGAACAATAAATTGGAGCCTTTTTAAAACCTGAAAGAAGTGCTAAACACCTTGTGGAATGAATTATCGTCTTCTCTTCTTTTATTCAATAGAATAAATTTTGTTTGAATAAGAGCCTCTGGAGATCGCCAGTGTTAGCACACCTGAAACAATTTGTCAGGATTTTAATATGTAATATATAAGAATAACTTACCTACTGTGTGTTGTTTGAATTAGCTCTAATGTGTTTAATCATCGAGCGCTCTTCCCAATGATAGACTTTCAAGAGAGGTAAATTATGTATAGGTCTATCTCTGTAGAAGGAGTAAAATAATAATTGTTTTGGCTATTTTCGAACTCGAAACGAGACCAACAACGTATATTGAATTTAAAATTGATTATACATCATTAATCTGCTACTTGAAATAGTCGTAATTAATTTGTTTGCCAGTGTCTTTTCTATTTGCCTTTTTTTTAGCGTTTGCCTTTGTTTTGAAGCGTGTTTGGCGTTTTTCATCATTTTGATCTCGCAATTTTTTTGTAATGCGAAGCTTGTAGACAACGTTGCCAGTTCCGCGGTTTTCCTGCGGAATCGGTCTAGTTTGCATTAGGCGTTGCGGGAAAATCAAGCAGTTTTGAGTTGGTTGTGCTATTCAGTTGCTGTATTTTGGGCTTGTTTATACGGGGTATTAACAAGTGTAGAAGTGAAAATAGTTCATATGTAGTTCTTAATGAAGACGGTTTTACCGAGTAAAGCAGTGTGAATTTTAGGTAGACTTGCCATTAGTGTGGTGCGTGAAAATTGGGTCTACTCCATAGTATTAACTTGGCTAAATAAGGCAGTGGCTATTTTGCCGTCGACGGTAATTTACCCTCAGAGACTATTTTGCCATGAGTTATTTGTGATTGGTCAATCTAAATGACGTACTAAACATGTGACTTTTGGTCGTTTCTGATTGGTCAATTTTAAAAACCAATTAAAAAATGTTGCACCCCCAGGTCTCCATCCCCCACCCTGTACACTCCCTTCCAGTGTACACTGCCCTGTACATTTACATATCGGGCCCGCCCCTTCAGTGTACACTGCCTTTCTTTTAATGCCCTGCCAGCTGAGATTCAAACCCGCAACCGTGGTATCTCAAGATCAGCACACTATCCACTACACCACAATGTCACTGGCATAATTATAGCAAATACGGCTATATAAACACACGTGAATGATTACGGCAAAATAGATTCCAAGGGCAAATTGCCGCTGTCGGCAGCAATTGCCGTTGTAGACGGCAATTTTATTGAATATCTATGTTTATTGAAAGGTAGTGTACACCGAAGGGGCAGGCCTGGTATGTAAATGTATGGGGCAGTGTACACTGGAAGGGAGTGTGGAGGGTGGGGGATAGAGACCTGGGGGTGCAAAATTTTTTTAATTGGTTTTTAAAATTGACCAATCAGAAACGACCAATCTCTATCCTTCACCCTGTACACTCCCTTCCAGTGTACACTGCCCCATACATTTACATACCAGGCCTGCCCCTTCGGTGTACACTGCCTTTCAATAAACATAGATATTCTTTTTTTCCATCGTTTTTCAGCTTAAATAATTTACCACGCTAAAGTACAGGATTACCCTCTTTTCTTCTGCTTGTTGTCAGTCAATTTTTATCACGAATTTGCCTGAGAATAAAAGTGAATCTTTTTTCTGGCAGAATGAGCATGGTCTCAGAATCGGTAGTGACTATTTCTAAGAAAATTGCTTTTTGAAGAATTAAGGAGGTATATAAATGTAAAAAATGTTTGCAAAAGTGACAATTTACATACTGGTACGATGTTTACACTAGTTGTAAGTTGTTTATCTAATTGACAGATTGAGTGTTGGACTTAGATGTTACGATAAAACTTTGTACAGTTATGTTTTACTAAAAGTTATGTAAAAAAAAAGGAAGTGGCTGTTTTGACATTAATGGTATTTTACCATCAGAGGCTATTTTGCCATAATTATTCACATGTGTTTATATTACCATAATTGCTAAAATTCTGCCAGTAACACTGTGGTATGCGGATCGTGTGTTGGTCTTGAAATGCTATGGTTCTAGGTTGAAATCTTAGCTGGCAGGGCACTTAAAGGAAAGGCAGTGTACACTGAAAGGTGGAGGCTTGGTATGTGAATGTATGGGGTAATGTACATTGGAAGGGAGTGGACGCTGGAAGCGGGTGGAAAATTTTTTTAATTAGATATTAAAATTGACCAATCAGATACGACCAAAAGTCATGAGCTTACATTATTAAAATTACCAATCACAAATAACTCACAGCAAAATAGTCCCTAAGGGTAAAATGTTGTCAACGGCAAAATAGTCACTGCCTAAAGAAAAACATAAATAATAGGCAGTGGCTATTTCGCCGTCGACGGCAATTTACCCTTGGAATCTATTTTGCCATGATCATTCACGTGTGTTTATATAGCCAAATTTGCTATGATAACACTAGTGACACTGTGGTGTAGTGGATAGAGCGCTGGTCTTGAGATACCATGGTTGCGGGTTCAAATCTCAGCTGGCAGGGCATTAAAAGAAAGGCAGTGTACACTGGAGGGGCAGGCCCGATATGTAAATGTACGGGGCAGTGTACACTGGAAGGGAGTGTACAGGGTAGGGGATGGAGACCTGGGGGTGCAACATTTTTTTAATTGGTTTTTAAAATTGACCAATCAGAAACGACCAAAAGTCACATGTTTAGTACGTCATTAAAATTGACCAATCACAAATAACTCAAGGCAAAATAGTCTCTGAGGGTAAATTACCGTTGACGGCAAAATAGCCACTGCCTAAATAATATAATCATCTAACAGAAAACAGATCAAAATTTTCTGGTGAAATAAACATTACCTTGAAATTTCAGACCACCACAGGCTTTGTAGAAGTTTTCTAGAATTGACAGGTGTATAGGCCTAGTAAAAACTTAAAAAATGACTGTGATGGCAGTTAGCATGATTTGGCCTTTCTGAATAGGCATAATCCTTATTTGTCTGATCTTTCATGAGCGTTAGGCTTCTGAGGATTATGCCTACTCAGGCAAAGCTAACGTACTGGTAAGTTGCATATGACATAAGTGATAGTGAATTCTCAAAGAAATTGGTGTGACTGCAGTGCTAATACTGTATTAGCTGTAAGTGTTTCATTACATCCAGTAATCAATTAGTTGCTGTTACATTTCTATTTTGATAAAAACAATGGAGCCAAACATTTGCTTCTCTTTGTAAAGTGCATTGTGTGGTAAATTTGTAATTTCTTCACAGTTTATAAAAACTGTTGCTAGATGACAAGTATTGGTGATTAGATGAGTTGAAAAGCAGTTGTTGTGGACTAATTTTGTGGAGCTTTGCAAATTTTTGGTGAATTTTGGGCTCATTTCAACAGGCAAGCTTTGGACTACTTTTGGGCTAATTTAACATACCTTTTGGGTTGGCAACTTTAAGAAAATCTGGCAACGCTGGCAGTAGAGCAGGTAATGATGGACTAGATCAGGGGTTGGACAAGAGTGAGTCCATTTTGCAAGAGATTGGTGGTAAGAGGCATGTCTGTAGAACAATTATCCGTAGTGATATTCCTTCCACTGTTGCTAATTTTGATGAGGAAAACATACTTGCATCACCTATCCAAAATAGTTTCATACTGTACATACACTCGTGAACAAAAAAAAATGACCTTAGCAAGCATATAATCATTTTTTGAACAAAAAAGTTGCATTATACATATTGCAATCGAAAAATGAAAAAAAATTAATACAATATAAACAGAGCAAGACATTTACTTGAAGATTTCAAATATAGAAAAAGACTTTTTTGAATATGCAAATTACCCCCCAATAGTTATTGAGTTTTTTTTCGAAATTAAAGTACCCTTACTTCAAAGATAACTCTAGATTTTATTTTTCTACAATTTTTTTTTACAAATGGTCGCTAGGTGATGCTGAGGAACTAAGCTTTCAAGGTATATCAGTCAAAACTTACCTAAAATCCTAGGTTTTCTACAATTTGCGACTTTCTGAGGCCTATGACCTATATATTGACTGGTACTAAATTTTGTTAGTTAAATTTAGTATCTAAAAGATGATCATTCATTATTTGCTGGAGGTTAGCCTAAATCATGTAACATCAAGTATTTTTGAAAAGGGAATTTCTTCAAGATTCAGAAAATATCAAGTTTAAATACAATATGTTGTCACTAACAATGAAACAAGTTTTTTTTACTCCCCTTCCATTTGTTGAGAAATAAAGGGGATACAGCAAATTTTGATTTAGAGAAGCCAAACTTCTGCCAGCTTTTACACTTGTATTTTAGCTTCTATCTCCTTGGAAACTTGATACAAAACAACGACTTTAGTGGTGAAATATTTTCAAT
The DNA here is from genome assembly GCA_963675345.1 of Trididemnum clinides. Taxonomy (NCBI): domain Eukaryota; kingdom Metazoa; phylum Chordata; class Ascidiacea; order Aplousobranchia; family Didemnidae; genus Trididemnum; species Trididemnum clinides. Next base: position 4,823,690 of record OY776287.1, on the reverse strand, counting down.
TTATTTTATCTTAATGTATAGTTTTTTCTAAAAATTATAATTTGGTAAAGGTAAGTCAAAAATTTTTGGGGAGTTTTGAACTGATATGATGTACTGTACCCATTTTTGATCAATAAATATCATATACCTCTTAGCCTAGACTATTTGAAGTTATATATTGCTGGAAAGCAAATTTCCTGAGCTTTCAAATGAGACCGATATTTAGCAACATATATTTTTTACACACCAAATTTTTTTTTGCTTATACAAATTTTTTTGGGGGAGTTTTAAGACCTAATCTTGGCCCATTTTTTTTGTTCACGAGTTTATTTATCAGGTTTTCTTGGTAAGTATTGCTTGAAAGGGCTGCAACCCTGAAGCACCAACTGCTTATCCACTGTGAGGTATTCATGTGAAGTGCAAAAACGACTTTTTCATCTCATTAAAAACTTTTTGAATTGGAGCAGGTTTGTCTGCAAGTCTTTGAGCAGTGCATGAAGATTTGTCATGAAATCTAATAAATCTATACAATGCCTTGAATCTGTATTCATGTATAGTAGCCCTGAAAATAGGTAGTCCATTCTTTTTATCACATTTTTGCAACACAAAAATGATTTTGCTTCTGATGACTAGCAGCCATAACTAAATCAATGTGATCCAATATTTTAACTTTATCTGTGGGAATCTAGGTACTGGATGAACTTTTTTCTTGGTATATCCTTGTGGTCTTTGCATTGCTATGTTTTACCATCAATTCCATAACTTTGACAAATACCAACTCAAAGTTTGGAGCAGTTCACTGCCATGTTCTACCTCTGGCTGTGTAATTATCCTAATGAACAGCAAGGGGAACTTTTTCATTCAACAACATTTCATTTTCTGAATCAACTTCTTTTGCTTGAAAGTCTTCAACATATTCATCTTGTGCATCTGAATCATCCGAACGCACATACTATTTCAGAAGATAATGTACTTTTGTCATCATTAATATCACTATTATTAATAGAATTAAGGTCATTTTGGAGAATTGAAAATACATTCCTGTCTTTACCATCCATTTTATTTCCAAATATATACCATAAATTCTACCACTAGAAAAGAAAGCATGTTAATCAGATCATAGAAATGTAAAGTTAAGAGGCTGAGTACAGTGGTCCCCACTTATTGAGCCCAACTCTGGACTGGACGATTTTGGACTTATTAACCAGGAAATAAATTTTTGCCACTTTCATGTGCATAAACGAGTATGGCTGACTATTATGGCTAAAAGTTGCTAAATCTATTATCACTCTACACAACAGCTACATATAAAAATCAAATTATAGGAGCTGGTGTTAGCCTGTTTAAGATATTACTTTTAATTAATGGATGTTAAGGCATATAGGCCAACTGCAATCAGTTGAATAAAATACCACTTCCACGACCGGTTTCGTTCCTATTAGAACTCGTCAGGTGGACTCAGGTATTGAACCGATGGTCACATGAATTGCTTCATGCGGTTTATGCCACTCCGCCATCGGTCCTTTCAACTGATGCTGTTAATTTTAAGCTATATAAGGTGCACGCTCACTACAATGAGCTTGATGCAATATATGCTTTTTAATTTCCAGCCAAGTCAGTGCCAAATGGTGTAGTGAGTGTTCATTGTTCATTGTAGACAAAGTGCTCATTGTAGTGAGCGTGCACCTTATATAGCTTAAAATTAACAGCATCAGTTGAAAGGACCGATGGCGGAGTGGCATAAACCGCATGAAGCAATTCATGTGACCGTCGGTTCAATACCTGAGTCCACCTGACGAGTTCTAATAGGAACGAAACCGGTCGTGGAAGTGGTATTTTATTCAACTGATTGCAGTTAGCCTATATGCCTTAACATCCATTAATTAAAAGTAATATCTTAAACAGGCTAACACCAGCTCCTATAATTCGTATTATAACGTAATAAAGGCACTGGCTTGGCTGGAAATTAAAAAGCATATATCGCATCAAGCTCATTGTAGTGAGCGTGCACCTTATATAGCTTAAAATTAACAGCATCAGTTGAAAGGACCGATGGCGGAGTGGCATAAACCGCATGAAGCAATTCATGTGACCGTCGGTTCAATACCTGAGTCCACCTGACGAGTTCTAATAGGAACGAAACCGGTCGTGGAAGTGGTATTTTATTCAACTGATTGCAGTTAGCCTATATGCCTTAACATCCATTAATTAAAAGTAATATATAAAAATCAGTCAGTTTTGAAATCTCAAGTTTCTTAGACAAGGCTACGTCTTCACATCTCTTGGTTATTTGAAAAATACTGTAAAATCTAAAGAACACCAGTTGTATTGCCTGCCTAATTTTGTCACAAATAAGCAAATTCTCATGAAACAGTTAAATTAAGAACTAGGTCAGCAGCATAATTAAGTACAAAACTGTCAAAAGTAAGGCAAAGAAGTGGGAGCTGAAACATTTTTTTACCCAACTTCAAGCAAGTGTGTTTGAAAATTGGGTTTTTTAAGCAGGATTTATACAAACAGGTTTTTTTAATACAGGAATAAATGAAGCAATTTCAGATCAGATGATTTTGGGCTTATGAAGCAGGTGGGCATATTTGTCATGGCCTTAATTAGCAGGGACTACTTATATGTTATACAAAATCTACAAAAAACATGCAATAGCGTTAGATCAAAAGATATTCAGTCTTATTCATCGCAAAATGTATTGTTTGAGGAATTCCTGGGGTTACAGCTCAATATCTGATTAACATTGAAAGTTTATGCCATTTGGGATCAGAATTGACGGTAGTATGAAACAGGCATAGTATAGGCATAGTACAGACATAATAGGCTAAGTACAGGCACAGTAGGCTAAGTACAGGCATAGTAGAAGAATAGTAGGGGAGGTGTGCAACCAAAAACCAGTCTGACCAATATAACAAAGCCTTGTTTCTTTTCAAAAAAAATTAATTTTTGGAATTTAGATTTAAGCATTGAGTGGATACAATAAGATTTTACATTAAAAGCTGCAGTGTATTTTTTGATTCACATTGTGACCAAATCTTGTTATCACTATACCTGTACTATGCCTATTTATAACCATTTCAGGATTGATCCCAATCATTATATGAAGGTAAACAAAGAATTCATTTTTTATAATTAAGGGATAAGCAAAATGTTTAGCCCCGAATTATAAAAAAACATACTTGAGGTCCATGCTGGCAGATAAGCACCTGATTGTATTGCTAAGGCCAGCCACTGCACTTGTAGCAGAAAAACAATGTCAGACGAGTAGTCAGAATTTTTAACAATGTGGTGTAGCTGAGGTTTAAGAGGTTTTAACTTTAACTCTTTGCTAATAAGCATTTGGTGTTTTTGTTGTATTTTTTTAAACACATACAGTGTTTTATTGCAAAATATTGCAACAAGTCTTTAGCTTCTATTCTGTGTAAGTTTAATCAATTTTTTGGTAATATTTAGTGAAATTATTTATGTGTGTTAAAGCATCAATTTATAAACTGTCTGCAGCCCTTTAAAACCATACAATAGCTTGATGGTTTGAGCCTGAACTATTTTGAGTCAGTGACCCCAGATCTAAGGGACTTATTTATTTTGTACAGTTAGCTTGTATAAAAAAGAAATTGCCAATATTTTTTGCTGAAACAAGATTGTTGTGTTGTGGATCTTGTAAACACTGCAGAGATGAGTGTCAATCCATCTATGACAGCTATAAAGATGAGCCAAGTTAGTGTTTGTTTCATACCATTTTGTTTTCTTTGCTTTTTGGAGATTATTAAAAGTTATTTTACTAATTTCATCATATTTAATCCAGGACAGTGAAATAGTGGACTTGCAGATATTTTTAGGCAATTTCCCAGTCTAAGTCTGATGCTGTGGTGCAAGTTCAGCACAAAATGTTACTCATAAAGCAGTGATCTCTCAAACGTGAACTTCAAATACAAATTAATGATATTGAAAGTACATCCTCACCTTTAGAAAATGGCAAACTGAAGATGATAGTATCAGCCTGTAGCAGGGGCAACAAATTGACCAGAGATGGGACTTTGGCTAGGACTGGGTTTCCATGCCAACCCTGGCTGGGGCCAGAGGTCAAAGCGCACCTGAGAGTGCATGCATGCATGCATAATGTATCAAGACCTTTGCATGAACCCAAGCACGTCTGACAATGTCTCACAAAGTAGAACTCTATTTCGCATCACTTTTGTTGTGCAAAGTAACTGCTTTCATTGTTCACCTGTTTTCAAGCAGTCGCCACCTAGTGCCATGCCAAGGCAAGCATGCATGCATTGTCAGATACGCACATTGCTTTCACATCATGAGCACTTAATGTTGGTGCAGCAACCGCAGTGGGCAACACCCTTGCCCCAGCCATCTTTCAAGTTTGTTCTGGCGGGGGCCAGTCCAGGGCAAAAATGGCATCCTTGGTTGGAGTTGAGGTCAAGGCCTGTTTAGTGCAAAAATGACATCTCCAGCTGGAGCTGAGATCAGGGCCGGGGCCCTGGTCAATTCTAGCCTGTAGCTTGTTGTGTCTGGTGTACAAGAGCTACCATTTCATACTACATTTAACTAAATTAAACTTGCACTTGAACTTGTCTGTAAAAACTGCTTTTCCAAGTTAGAGAAAAAATCCACAGCCCAATGCCCCGCTTTATGCCGCATGAGATGTGAAAAATTGATGCTAGCTGCATCTAATGATGTTAGCTCATTTTATGCATATATAATTCGCTGTAATCATTGATGCTAGACTCTTACTTTGTGACATCTATTTTCACTACTATTTGTAAAGCAGTTTATTTGAGTCTCATCACCAAATTGCTTCACTAATTGGTACTTTCCTAGTTTCAACTGTCATTTTTTAACGCCCATTAGAGGCATCATTCCTAAACACCAGTAACTATGGCAGGAAGTCTCACACATTGTCACATGACTGAGGTAAGTTAGTGTTGTATTGCTAATCCTGCACAAGTCAGCAGGCCCAACCCTAACCCCTTCTAAAAGAGTACACCTAGGTGTCTCTAGACATGTGACATTCGCATATGGTATTAAGTATTCATTGAAAAATCGAAAAATGTCAGTTAAAACTAGGATAGTATCTACTATTCCTTCAGATGCTAGCATGCAAAACAGTACATTAGGGTTGTCATATGTCCTATTTACTATGTTTCCTATTTTGCCTATACTATTAACTGGGTTGCCAATTACTACCCTATGGTTGCCTATTAAGAATTTTGGTGTTAAAATCTATATCCAGAAATTATTTTTTTAAATGCTCCAAAGCTCAGCATTTTATCATCTCCTTACTGCAAGTCAGATACTTTCTTTCCCAAAGTTTGTTTTGGACCAAAATGGGCAAAGTATTCTCTGAAATAGTTGATCTCAAGTAAAATTTAATTTTTAGATTATTCATTCAGATCATGTTAACAAAGAACAAACATTAAGTGGTGGTCAATTGTTAAAGTGGGTCGATATTTGCGCTTGTTTGTCTGGTGAGTGATAATTTTGAACTCATTGTAAACTTTTCTTGCTAGGATTTATTAAGCTATTACTAAAGATTTGTCATCTTTGTAAACCAATAAATTTGAACCAGTATTATTTCTGGATTCACTAAACAGAAGAAAATGATGTATATTAGTGCTACCTCGAAGATGTTAGTAAATGTGTAGCTGCTGGTGATAGTGTAAAATTGCTAGCAAATGCAAGAAAATCGCTGGAACAAATTTTGTGGGTGGTGCTAACACACCATTCTAAGTAATTTATTTTGAAGTTGTATAAAAGGATGTTTTCGATACTGCTATTCATTTATTGTATAGGCTGAGCTGAAATAAGATGCAATGTCTTTTATCCTGATTCAGTTGAAGGGTCTTTTGACCAAAGTTTGTAAACAAACATTATGTGACGCAACAGCAACAGGTGCTGTTTCTGCTCTTTTTTTATACAGTAGAATTCCTCTAGTGGTTTCATTTATAGTGGCAATTCGCCTATAATGGCATAGATTTCCCTCAGTTCTGGTAGTAGTTGTATTTTTTCTGCATTTAAAGTTTTCCTAAGACATCAATTCATGCATAGCAGTACCCTATTTGTTCCCCAAATGAATTTTGTTTATTTCTGACGGCTCTCATTGTCTAGGTCAGTGTTGCTTAAATGGTTTTAGCATGTGGCCCATTTTCAGACTAGACAAAGAATAGTGACGTTGTTATATATTTTTCTCGATTTCAGAGATGACCTCAAAAATGTGAAAGCAAATTTTCTTAACTTCAGGGTGTTGTCCAAAAAATATTGAAACAAGTCAAGCAATATTGTCCCAATTTTACACTGGATATAGGTTAAATATAACAAAGGCCTAGTAGTAGACCATGACCCACCACTTGAACGTCATCCCTGCCATAAAATGATCATTACCATTTCATTGGATTAAGATGCCTGCTTGTGAGTTGTTTCTTGTTTACTTTGATGCGTTTTACTGGAGGAACTCCACAACAATTGTACAGGCATAAGTGCTGAATATTTTTTAATTTCTGGAAGGTAAGCAGTGATACTACGATTTGGTGACATGATAATTTGCGTGATCATCTCAGCTTAACGTTTATCAAGCAAAAGCCTACTAGTTATAGATTAGCAGTGGCAAAAAACCTGGCAATTTCAGTTGATAAATTACTTTTTGCCATTGTGGTTACTGAATTTAGTAATTTAACTTACCAGGTGTGTCCAAAAAGTAACGAGACTGGTGTTATAAAAACTTTATTGAAAAATGTTGAGATATACCAAAGTCAAATTCCTTCAAAATAACCCCCTTCCACTTTAAAACACTTGTGCATTTGCCTTTTCTAGGATTTGATGCACTCTTGGAAGGCATTTTTTGGGAACTTTTTGAGCTCGATTGTTGCGGCCATTTTGATGGAATCGATGTCAGAAAAATGGGTTTCCTTCATAACAGATTTGATCTTGGGGAAGAGGAGAAAGTCACAGGTGCCAGATTGGGGAAATATTAGGGGTGTTCCAAAGTTCCAATGTTCCTTTTTGGAGAAACTGACAAATACTCAGGGCTGTGTGAGCAGGAACGTTATTGTGATGGAGTGTCCATGCATGGGCTTCCCAAAGGTTCTGCCTCTTGTCACACACTGATTTCACGATGCACCAAAGAATGCCTTTATAGATGGTTTGCTTCACTGTTTGGCCTTGGGGTAGGAATTTCAAATGAATGATACCTTGAATATTGAAGAGCATCACTTTAACTTTTGACTTTGATTTGCTTGCTTTCATTGGCCTGGAGGATCCCTACATGGACACTCCATCATGATAATGCTCCTGCTCACACAGCCCTTAGTATTCGTCAGTTTCGTGCAGAAAGGAACATTGCAACTTTGGAACACCCCCAATATTCCCCCGATCTGGCCCCCTGTGATTTTCTCCTCTTCCCCAAGATCAAATTAACTCCATTTGCTGTTGCTAACCACTCTATAGTTTCCTTCAACCGCAACATATCCATCTGTTCTTCAGTCGTCTTCCTGTCTACCACTTTCTGACCACACATGGCTCTCACCATAGCTCTCTCTGTTCTTCTCAAAATTGCTTTTTCATTTTCTTTTAAACACCATGTCTCACTTCCATACAGTATTGTTGCTGATCTTACACAACAGCGATAGACTTTACCTTTCATCTTCAGAGGAAACCTATTTCCAAGCAACAATTCTCCACATTCCCTGAATCTTACCCAACCGATTCTTACTCTTGCTGTAACTGCCGCTTCACAACCACCACCAGCATTTAGTCTGTCTCCCAAACAACAAAATCCTTTCACTGTCTCCACTTCATCGCACAACTTCTCGATCGAATCCACCATACCTTCCATTATTCCTTTACATTTCGAGCAAATAAAATGCGTTGCCAACCTAGCGGTAGCTCTCTTTATTTTTGCACATTTGCCATGAACCCAGTTTCCACATTTTGTGCACAACACTGAATTGGCCATGACTCTCCTCCCACAAACTCCACATGGATCTATCTTGCTTTTGAATAGTTTGCCTTCTAACCCGCTTACCATCAATTTTGTTTTTCTGGTGTTGACCTTCAAACCTTTACTTTCCAGTGCATTCATCCAATTCCAAAACCTTTCCTTTGAGTCTTTCATGTCTTTGCTCATGATAACAAGGTCATCTGCATATAGCAATTCATTAACCACACCTCTTCTTGCATTTTCTGTAATAACGTCCACCACTATTGCTAACAATAGTGGCGACAGCACAGATCCTTGATGTACACCAACTTTTACTTCGAATTCCTCTGAATATGCAGATCCCACCCTCACTCTTGTCTTTGCACCATCATACAGGCTCATAACTGCCCAAACTATTACTTCTGATAAACCCTTCTTTCTCATGGCCCACTCCATCACTTTTCTTGGCACTCTATCAAAAGCTTTTTCCATGTCAACAAAACATATATACAACTTCTTGTCGTTCTTTTGATATTCCTCCTACATTCTTCTCACAATGAATATCGCATCCACTGTTCTTTTTCCTGGCATAAATCCAAACTGCATTTCATTCAAATTGACTAGTGTTCATATTCGCCTCTCTAGTATCCTTTCAACAATTTTCATGGCATGTTCTAGCAGTTTCACTCCTCTGTAGGATCCACAGCTCATCACATCATCCTTTCCTTTAAAGATCGGTACAATCACACTAGTTTTCCACTTGTCAGGCATTCCTCCACCATCCAATACACGATGGCATTGTTCCATCATCACTTTCACCCTGATTTCACCACTTCCAACTATCATCTCCACACTTACTTCAGATGTTCCAGTTGCCTTTCGTGATTTCATACTTTGCATTGCTTCCACAATTTCATCACGAACCACTTTTTCCACTGGTCCTTCTACTAAATCAGTTTCCACCACGCAGTCCCATTTGTTCTCTTCATTCATGATCTTTTCCATGTGTTCCTTCCAAATTTTTGCCCTATCTTTTTCAATAAAACCCAACCGTCCGTCTCCTCTCAAGCACCTTCCTCCTTCCACATCTTTCCCTTCCTTTTTCATTTTTCTAAGGAAGTAGAAAACACTATTAGAATTCTAATATAAATTATTCAATTCCTGATTAGCTTCCATTCTCATAGCTCTAGCCACAATTTTTCTCGTTGGATTTCTTATACGTTTGTATTGAGTTTTATTTTGTTCTGATGGGAATCTGCACAGCTCTTTAAATGCCGTCTTCTTTCTTGTTATGGTATCCTTGACCTCTTCATTCCACTACCACATGTCTCCTTAATCTCTCCTAGACTTCTTCCTCCCACACAGTTCGTCACATGCCTTTAAAACACCATCCCCATAAATTTTCCACAAATCAGGCGCATCTGTGCTCACAAGTTCTTTTACTCTTTTTTCAAATGTCACTCTTGTTTGGTTTTCATTCAACTTCCAAATCTTTCTTCTTATGATCCGTTCTTTTCTCACAATCTTTTTTAGAACCTTTTTATCTAGATCTACGACCACCATCCTGTGCTGAAGTTCCCATGGAATCACCTTTACATCCCGGATATACTTTCTGTATTTTCCCCCTACAAGCACAAAATCAATTTCTGTTCCACATCCACCACCAGCACTATAAATAATTTTCCTTTTGTCTGTCTTTTTAAACCAAGTATTTGCCACGCACAGCTCTCTCTCATCACAAAACTCCAACAAACTTCTTCCTTCTGCATTTCTTTTCCCAACACCATTTTCCCCGTGTACACCTTTGAAACCCTCAGCATATTTCCCCACATAAAATTCCCTAAAGAAACAATTATTTCACTAGAACTTCCCAAGTCCTACTCACTTCCCATTTCATCATAAAAACGAACTTTCTCTGCATCTGGTCTTCCACTTTGTGGCCCATACGCACATATTACGCGCATCACTTCTCTACCTAAAGTTAGCACAATTGCCATTACTCTGTCACTTTTTCTTCTAACTTCCACAACGTTCCCAGATATTTCCTCTTTCACCAAAATTCCAACCCCTCCAAATCCTGCATCATTTCCTGACCACCACAGTTTATACCTTTGTCCCAAAGTACCCACAAAACGAGCTCCTTGGCCTTTCCATCTTACTTCCTGAATGCAGCACACATCAACTTTTCTCTTTCTCAGTTCTTCACACACTTGCGTTTTCCTTCCACAAAGACTTCCCACATATAAAACAAGAAAATCACAATTAAAATTCCACACAATAAAACGAGAAAATCATAAGTGCTTAAATGAGGGGTGCACAACCTGCGGCCATTTAAGGATTTTTTGCAGCCGTGAAATTCTACTTCAAAATGCACGTTGTGGCGGCTGTGCATTGATTAAAATGTTTTGCTATGTAATTGTTAAGAAATAACTGTTATGAAGAGTTACGATTTGCTAACTGTTACTTTAATTAAGATGATCAGTGACTCAATAAAACAAAAAAAGCAGCACTCCCATTCATAACAGTTTCAAAATTACTGTTAAGAACAGTTACTAACTGCTAACTACGATTAATAAACAGGGCCTGATTAAGGCGGGAGCTGATGGGGCTGCAACCCCAGGCCCACCCAAAAAATAGTTCCACCACTATACCAAGTCAATGAAGTCATAACATAAAGGCGACTGATATGATTACTTTAAAAAATAGTGAAGGTGTGATTTAGAAGCATCATGGGAGGTACACTCACTTCTTGATTTGTCAAATTAGTGCAGTTACTTTGCTCTGGATTGTTCTGTCTCCATGTCTTTTCCTCAATGTTTAATTAATTTTGAGCTGCTCGTATTTGATTAATTATTTTAGTCTTTTTGTAATTTGCTGCATATTTGATTGATTAAGTTAGTCTTTCTTTCTTTAAACCTCTTGTTTAAGCTGGTTCAATCAGTTAATTACTAGTAATTCCTTTATAAATGGGTAACCCAACTGATATAGTTGGTCAGTTGTTATGAAAAGACATAGTAGTGACAGCTGTGTAAATTTATATGTGTTTATTAGTGATGGGTGATTTATTAGTGATGATGTGTGATTATTCACTTACAGAGAATAATTTTTGATCTTGCAATTTAATAAGAGTACAATTAGTGTTGTTTTTGTAAAATAAGTTTTTATGAGCAATTATTTAACTAATTCTTCCCTACTATCTTAAAACTTCATAACTCTATATTGTGCAAAGAACTGATGATAGTATTGACACCTTGGTTTTGCAAACTAAGGAATATTTGTGTTTTAGTATCAAAATAACAGCAATAAGATATATTTTGCAGTTTTGTGGGCATATTTTTTCAAAATTAAAACCTAGCATATTTCTTTTGGATCTAGCATTTTCTAGTATATCTTTTTAGCATTTTTTTTCGGATCTAGCATTTTCTAGCATATTTTTTCCGAATTAAGTTTTAAAATTGGTAGCCTTTTAAATTTACATTTTTACATTAAAATTTGCAAGTATTTCCATGTCATTGAAACGGAAAAGAACACTAACAGAAGAAAAACGAGTATTTAATTCAAAATGGGAGCAGGATTACTTTATGATTGAGACAGCAACACATTCTATGATGTGTCTAATGTGCAACCAAGTTGTGAAGACTGTGAAAGGGGATAACCCAAAGCAACACTTTTGTTGTCACGAATTGCACTCTTACGCGAAACTGAAAAGGGAATTCCAGAAAGATCTGCATTGAAAATTTGAAAAAGAGTGTGTGAAAGCAGACAGCTTGCATAACAACATTCGCCAAGTCCACTAATAGCTGCTGTTAAGCATCATACAGAGTGGCATATCATCTTGGCATTGTGGGAAAGCCTTATTCTGATGGCAAACTTGTGAAGCAATGCTTGATAGATGTTGTTAGGTGAATATAGAAGTTGCTAGTTGCTAATTAGCATTTTCAAGCAGATCTCCTAGTAAGAGGGATCCGCCTCCAGCATCACACTCAGGTAAAATAGAAAAATTTGCTCAAAAATGATCACCAACATCATACCGTACCATACAGCAATCTATTACATCATGTCAATAACTTGTGACCGGTTTCGACCTTATTGGGTCTCATCAGGCAGGTGTAAAAAAAATACAATAAAAACAATAGGATACAGCAATACCTATATCATGGGGGTCTCATTTAAGGACACACACACATGACATGGACAACATGTCACATCGGTAAGCCTTAATGGCCCTGATGCTGGAGACGGATCCCTCTTAATAGGAGATCTGCTTGAAAATGCTAATTAGCAACTAGCAACTTCTATATTCTATATGATAAGTCTTGACAATGATCCTACACCCCTATTAGGGCTTACCGATGTGACTTGTTGTCCATGTCATGTGTGTGTGTCCTTAAATGAGGCCCCCATGATATAGGTATTGCTGTATCATATTGTTTTTATTGCATTTTTTTTTTGCACCCAATGGCAAATTTGTTTTATTTCAGCATGTTTATTATTGAGTGTTTTTTACACCTGCTTGATGAGACCCAATAAGGTCGAAACCGGTCACGTGTTATTGACATGATATAATAGATTGCTGTATGGTACGGTATGATGTTGGTGATCATTTTTGAGCAAATTTTTCTATTTTACCTTTATGTTGTTAGGTGCATTCACCCTGGGAAGGAAGCTGATTGTTCATCAATTGCTCTCTGGCGTTTACAATGCATTGCAGGCAAGATGATATCGCTCAGCAGTCAAAACTCTCCCTGCAAGCAAAGATAAACAAGAAAGAAAGTTTATTTTCACTTGCTGTTGATGAATCAACAGATATCAACAACTCCATGCAATTGTTAATCCTTGTTCATTGTCTTCAAGCTTTGAATTGTGTGAGGATTTCCTTTCCGTGGAACACTCGCTACTCGCACCCATGGAGAAGACATATTTATTGCAGTTAAGAATGCCTGCATTCGCTTTGGATTAGATCTGAAATACCTTCGGGACATTTGCACAGATGGTGTGCCTGCCATGACAGGTAACCAACAGGGATTTGTTAAAAGATTTTTGGATTACGTGTTCAACGAATATGACAATAAAGAACTCATCAACCTTCACTGCATTATCCACCAAGAAGCACTATGTGTCAAATCTGTTGCTTTAAATATCATTCTGAAGGATGTGAATCGCATTATCTTGTTTATTCGCACAAATGCTTTGCATCATTGACAATTTCCAGAAATTTTATGCTCAAGTGAAACATCTGCTGAGGACGTACTGTACTTTATCACTCCACAGTTTGTTGGTTGTCTATAGGAGGAACTTCCAGCCGTGTACTGCAATTGCCAAAGGAAATAGTAGAATACTATTCAACCAAAAACAAGGAGCGTCCCTTGCTTGACAAAGACTTTCTCATGTCGCTTGATTTTTTGGTGGATTTTCTTACCCAGGTTAACTTCTTAAATCAAAGTCTGCAGGGAAAGGCAACAACAGTTTGTCTCGTGTACAAAAAAGTGCAAGATTTCCATGACAAATTTCGTCTCCTCAAAAGTCATCTGTATCAGCATAACTTTTTCCACTTCCCGCAGATGAAGGCTCTGATTGACAGCAAAGAAATTCAATGGATGATATTTCCATCATTCTTTTCTCAAGTGTTTTTGATGGGGTTTTGCAGGATTTTTCTAATCGTTTCCAAGACTTTGAGAGGATTTCCGATACAACAAGGTTAGTTGCTTATCACATCTGGTCGAAACCGAAACTTCATCATTGAATCTTCAAATGGAACTCGTCAAGTTGAAGAACAACAAACAGCTTGAAGAACGACGAACAGATGAAGAAGATCTGCTAAATACGTGGAGAGGAGCTGTTAAATATCCGAATCTATAAAAATTGGCTGGAAAAACTCTCTTTCTTTTTGGAAGCACTTACATGTACAAAGCAAGATTTTCAAGAATGAAATATTTGAAGAACAAGTACTGAAGCCGATTGTCCAACAGCAATCTGGAATGTGGACTCGACTCATGATATCCAGCGAGCCACCTAACTTTGCAAGTTTATCTGAGGAGGTGCAAGATCAATGAAGTCATTAAATACAATTTTGTGATTTATGATTGAATAAATTCTCCAAACTTGAAAATTTGGCTTTTTCTAATATTTAGCATGAGTAGTGAAGACAGCATTTACGGCAGTTAAATTGTAAGGCTTAAAACGTAAATTTGTAGAAAATGACTTTAACTAGTGGCAGCCGTTAGTGAATTTATAGGATGTTTTGCAGCCAGCAGTAGTGAAAAGGTTGTGCACCCCTGGCTTAAATCAATATTCATTTGCAACTCAGCAGGAAGTGTTGTAGCTGTGTTGCAACAAGGATAATTTTTTTCTTTTATATTGTCTCCATCAGCTGCATGCATTAATGATTGTGGATTTTTGCTTTCAAAAAACTATGATGATGAGAATACTGAATATCGTTGTTTAATTTTTATGCATGTTAAAGAATTGCACGCGTTGTGCTGTGCTTTGCCACATAAATAAAGTGCAATCTAATCACTGAAAAAATCTGCTCGAGGAAGTAGCATTGAGCTTCAATGACTTAAAAAGTTTTTGGTAAAAGTTGTGCTGCTTTTTGCAAAAACAATATTGCATATTGTTTGTTGCACTTGTAAGCATTGCCACAAATTGCCTAGCGGCTGAGAATTTTGCAATTGCGAGTTAAGCTTATGGATGTTTTTATTTTTCAACATAATCTACATCTAATAAAACTCCAGTGATGCTGGAGAGCCTTTATTCCATTTGAAAAGAATTTCTTTTCTTGGGTCCCAAAGAACTCTTCTGCTGCATCCATGACTTTGCTGTTGGCAAAACGTCAACCTGCCAGAGTTTATGCTTGAGAATAAATAAAAATCAGTGGGAGTAGGATGAGGTAAACAAAGTCAGTGAGGAGCCATCTCAAACCCACAATCAAGCATTGTTACCATGGCAGCCATGAGGATGTGCCCAGGAGCATTATTATGATGAAAGAAAATTGGTAAGTATTCCTTGCCTAGTTTGCTAGATTTTTCCAAAAGATGCTTCAGAAGAGCAGAATATTATGCTCCAATCACTGTACAGGCTTGTTCAAGGAAAAAATCTCAGGAAACTGATGCCATGACTTTTCCTACTAGATTGTTCATTTGGGAGCAGGAGATGATAGATGATTCTACTGCTTGGACTATGGTTTGGTCTCTGGTTGGTAATGGTAAACCCAACACTTATCCATAGTCAGGAATCATGCCAGAAAGTCGTCTACATCACTTTTGAGCAGTTCCAGATTTTTTTTTACAAGATGTATCAAATCCATTTTTGCTCCAAAGTCATGAGACGAGTGACCCAGTGACTGGAAATCTTTAACAAACCAAGCATATTTCTCAGAATGCTTGTGCTTGTTCAAGGAGATGTCCAACCTATCTGTCACTTAGTGACATGACAATCGGTTATTTTGCATGATATTAAGAGCAAGGTCAATGTTTTCCTTGGTGGTGGCAGTTGCTGGTCTCTGTAAATTCCTTTCATCTTCAACACTTTTTCTGTCATGCTTGAAATCCATCATCCTGCGTTTGACTGCAGCCTGTGAAGAAGCACTCTCTTCTAAAGTGTTCATTACATCCTGATGAAGTTATAACTGTACCATGCCGTTTAAATGCAGATGCTTGATGACAGCATGATACTCCACTTTGTCCATTATTAGAAAAAGCAGACCTACCTCTAATAGGCACTCTGCAAAACAAACAGATAACATTTTTTAGCATTATATTGCATAGCCATAAATCAGGAAAGGTTAAAAATAGACAAATCAAATTTAAGGTCTCTACAAACTCTTTTTCTTGGTGAGGCTCATTACTTTTCATTCACCCTTTGTAGTAATTGGAGCCACCCTTTTAAAGGAGAAACTAAAGACTTTTTTATGATGTAGGTGTCTTGCTTGCTTTCATGTCTCAGAAAGTTAATTTTTTGCAAAAGACAAAATAAGTCTCGTACCACCTGTACGTACCAATAATGAAAAAGTCTGGATAACACAAATGTATTTATGTAGTTTAAATACAATGAAATATCTGTCCTTAACAATATGTAGCCTACCATGCATTTACACTATTTACAGGATTAAGAAAACTTGTTATTTCTTGTCCATGGCCTCACTATCGAAAGTATTGTTCACTGGTACCCAACAAAACACATTGTTTATGAGCATCAATAGCCACCTCTCTGGCAGTATGCGAGGTGTGTGTTGTTTGAATTCATTTGTCAGCTGTCCAGACTCACTGTTCGGGTGAACCAAAATCTGGATTCATGAGGTTTGGAAAAACGAGGGTCGAGTGTAGTTAGGTGTAGCCTACAAAGCTGGTGTTCAGTTAGAAAATGGTTTATTATCCTATACTTTGTAGATTAAGTGTGTATTTGAAAAGAAATCACAGCCTGCATGCTGGTATTTAAACAGTTTCAAAAACGTCATAATTAGGGCCATTTTTTTGACCTAAAAACATATATTTTTGACTTTATTTTAGCAAAGTTTTGACTTTATTTTGACCTAACTGCTTTTGCCTATTATTTATGTCTTGTTGCACTTTTTTGATTAAAAATGTTTTATAATCCGCAATTTACATAAGTTTTTAAAGTAAAAGGTAGCCTACTTTAAACATTTTCTCAATCACTCAGTCTTGAAGCTAATACAACAAAGCGATGCATGACGTCAAAACCTAGGATAACGAGCCATTGTGTGCACCGGTATCAATTAGTGTGTAATACAAAAAATGCGTTGTTATCGCAACTGTACTGTACATTAACAGTCTGTCTATGATGTTTTTAACGAAAGCCACACAGTATAATTACCAGGACTTTTTATTGTAATACAGCATCATATATTTTTTTACGTTCTTAACATCAAAATTTCTGTCTTTTCTCAGTAATTTACTGAGCATAGAAAACGACCTATCAACAGCAGCAGAGGTTGACTGGGCTTTTTGCTGGTCAATTGTCAAGTTGGTACAGTTTATTATTGTTTCTAAATCAGAGTTGGATAGTCGTTTTTTAATGTAATTTTTAATTGCGCACAGATCATCATTGAATTGCATATTCTTCAGCAGTTCGTATGCTCTGTTATTGTGCTGGCACTTTCTTCTAAGAACTCTATGTTGGCTGCTAGAGTCCGGTATTGATTTATTTTAACCAAGTCCGGCACGAAATCTTCCACATTGATAGCATCTTTTGCTCTGCTGACTAAGAGGCCTGCACTTGTCCAATTGTTGACAATGGTACAAACAGCTGGAAGGTTCTCACTGTAATATAAGGCAGCTCTAAGCCAAGTTGCCCATCTTGTAATTACAGGGTCAGGAGGAGATGGCAGACCAGCATCATGAAAATCTTTCTTGCAATCTTTGTTTTTAATTGTTGCTGCCTTGATCGTTGCTATTATCTCATCAATATTTTTTAAATGAGCATGCACATGCATAGCACAGTTATGTAATAAGTGCGCAACACAGGTGATATGCATGAAAGAAGGGTATAATTCCTTTAATGTCTTTCCAGCCAAAGACATGTACCGAGCAACATCAGTCAAGAACAATGAAAAATTCTCGCGTTTTATTTCAAGTTGTCACAATATGTCATCCACAGTGTGCAGAATATTACTGCTATCAACATTGCTACCCCTTTCAAGTGGATGGCAATCAATGAGGAATGTCTGATTTGGGGCATCTAAGCTGCCCACAAACACACTAATATACTTTTGTTTAGCAATCTCTGCTTCATCCGCAATTAAAAAAATTTGTTTGTCACGAAGTAATTGTTGAATTTGTTCTTCTTTTTGGGATGCTAATTTAGCAACACATGCCCGGACTGCAGTCTCTGAAGTAGGGATGAGTAATTCAGAATAATATACTATTCCAGAATATTCTAGAATAGTTAAACCAAATCCAGAATCCGAATCCTTTTTGGTGATCAGCACAATCGGCATGAAAGCATTTATTACAAGTTAACAACAAAAGCACAATCAGAGAACGAGTTTATTGCGGTGCAATCAAATTATGTCTGCACATGTGTGCACCATGAGTAAACAGACACATTTGATCGATGTTTGGGTATGCGAGTTAGTTTTTGAATCTTTGCTTGCAATTGATACTTTTACAAAAAGAAAATCTGTGAACAAGCAACGTGATAAAGCTTGCAAGCAGGATATTAACCGAATACTATTGGATTTGGATAGTTTGGGATTCGAATCCTTCGGATTCAGTATTCTGAATTCTTTTGGTCTTCAATTTTCTTTGGTGTTGCTTACTTTTTTGGTGGCTTTCCACAAAAAAACTTTTGGTCACATTTGACTAACACGTCGCAAAGGTTGCATCACAAGTCGTGGGCAGGAGTTGCTGAAAACTCATCTAGATATTCCTGCCAAATTTGCCTAACTTTTGCCATAGAAGATTTAGTTTGTTTAGGCATTCTTTGCTTTGCAAGCTACGACTTTAAAAGACCATGTGTAAAGAGCCCAAAGGTTTTATGGGAATAGATTAATTGTCTAACAATTATGTGTTTATGCATCAACAATGACGATTTCATGCATAATAAGTGCTATTTCCTTCTCAATTGCCACACCCATTTTTACCATTGCAACTATTTGAGAAGTTTAAAATCAAATAAAACTGCGCATAAAATTTTAATAGCAGATCAAAAATTCAAAAAAATATAAAAAAAATATAAATTTGTTCGTTTTTGTTAAGAAATTTTTGATGAAGACAATTTTGACAAGTTTTGACTTCATGCAAAATTTTGACTTATAAAATCTACCAAAACAGACTCCTGAACACCTGAAACGAACGTTAGTACACGTTTGATCATGTAACAAGGTCCTGAAAAAATTTTGACTTTATTGACTTTAGCGGGCCCTAGTCATGATATATCTGATAAGCACAATACTTTTGTATAATTTAACATATCTAGATAAACCACTAGATTTCAGAATTTGATGATCCTGGTGTATGTTATAGAAGAGAAAAAGTAAATCTCAACAAAAAAGAATCATCAAAATCATGAGCGAGCTTGGTGCAGCCAGCTGAACTGATATTCGTAATCTCAAGGTTATTGATAGGGGCTTTGCGGGCAGCAGCGTCAGAGCCAGCTAGTTTTGAATAAGCCAAATAGAATGTTTTTCTGGGATGTAACGAGGTGACAAATTGAGCAAGTTGTCGAATTAGACTAGGGGTCTGAAACTCAAATTATTCTGAGGGCCAAATGAAAACTTGCAAGTTAACCTGCAGTCCCAATACACAATTAAAGGTAAACAAACAAAGCACTCATTAAAAACCTAATAAACAAAAAAGGTACTGAGTAACGTGA
Organism: Trididemnum clinides; assembly: GCA_963675345.1. Classification (NCBI taxonomy): domain Eukaryota; kingdom Metazoa; phylum Chordata; class Ascidiacea; order Aplousobranchia; family Didemnidae; genus Trididemnum; species Trididemnum clinides. The sequence continues at coordinate 4,804,447 of OY776287.1, read as the reverse complement.
ATTTATTCGGCATTACAGTTATATTTTGTTCTGGCTACTTAGCTGGCTGCGTTTTGCATCAGCAAGGTGCCCGATATTAGGTTTGAATTCATTAGAGGTAGGTAGCCACTCTCAATGTTGCTTGGAAATGTTCATCAGTGAGCCGTGATCTTATTACAGGCTTGTTGGCCTTCATGGATGAGAAAAATTGTTCACATACATATGTGCTTCCCAACATTGCAATAATTCTTGCAGTAGCAGAGAGTAATCTCGGAAACCTTTTTCAAGAAAGAAATGAGTAGAATTTTGGAATCCCTACATCGGCATGTTTTTGTTTCAAAATAGTAACGCTCTGAAGTTCTGCTAATTCCATTTGTAATTACTCTACAACATCGTCAATTTGCACCGCAAATGGTGTTGAAACAAGTTGAAATTGGGGCTGCAGTACTTCAAACTCTGCAAAGCCTATATCAAACTGTTGAATTAAAGTTGATAACAAATCAGCATATTCTTTCAAGCATTTGGATTTAACTTTTCCTAATGACTTCAGAGTTGAGAAATGAATCATATTGCCCTCATGTAACTGCTTTATCCATCACCCGAGTTTAACTTTGAACAATTTCACATGATCGTACATTTGCGTGATAATCTGTTTCCTACCTTGAAGTTTTACGTTCAACTCTTTCAAATGATCTGAAGTATCTTTTAGAAAAGCAAGGCTGCATTGGAAAGTAGGATCATCCAACAAAGGAATTGCTTTATTTTTCATTTTCATGAATAAAGATATTTCATTTCCAAGTGCAAAGAAAACCTTTCTTTGTTTTTTATACAAGTTTTTTTATGTTGAAATAAACATTTGCAAACTCTTTTGGCCCACTTTTTATCATTCAAAAATCTAAATTCATCATTTTCTTGTTTGTATTGCCTAGTTATTTAAGCTTTGTTTTTGGATACGAAATTTTTATTTATATTTTAAATGTATTTCATTTGAATTTTCAAACCTTGAACCTACGAAGTTAAATTTATAGGTAGTTTTTGGGTTTGCAAACTCTTTTGCCCGCACTGTAAATCTATCACTTCCTTGATTTGTAGACTTTTCTGCAAAGAGCTTCTTGATGTAAAATGCAGTGAACACTAATGAAGTTGATTTCATTTGCTTCAAAACTTTTTGGTTTCTTTTTCACTAATCCAACCACGTCTACATTCTTGATACACATTGCTGGTGCGCCGTCAGTCGCCAAACATACAAGCTTATTCCATGGCAACCCATGTTTTTTATGCAGTTTTCTGGGGCTAGAAATTCATCACGTCCAGTTGTAGTACTCTTCAGTGGTATTAATTCCAGAAATTCTTCTTGTTACATTTAGACTGCAGTCTACACCCCTGATAAGCACAGCATATTGTGCTGTGCCTGACACATCTCAGCGATTGAAAATGCTTTAAAGTTCTTTGCTGTCGCAAGTAATTGTTTCTCAACATCAGCAGCTAATTCTGTAATTAGAATTAGTATTAGGCGACTGTATTAGTCGACAAGCTTTATGCCTTCAAACAGTTTATTTTGATTAAGACGTAAGATGTCACTTGCTTTTAAAAGGCATTCTTTTATGAACAAACCTTCCGTAAAAGGCCGTGATGACTTGGCCATCATTTCACTTAAAGCAAAACTTGCTCTTACAGCATTTTTGTTGGACAGATTATTGTTGGCGAGCATACTTCTTTGTTGGCACAGTGATGATTTCATGTGCTTGAGTTTTTCTTTCTTAACTTTGCCTTTATACCAGGCATATTTATCTTTGCGCATTGTTTCGTAGTGCTGATGCATGTTATACTCTTTCATAACAGCTATACTTTTCTGACAAATAAGACAATGACCAGGTCGTGACAAAATACAACTCTTCTCTTTTTTCTTGAAAAACTCTCCTTTCGTCTAGAATTTTTCTTTTTTTGGAACTGGAAGACATTATGTAAAGCTAAATTTTAGTTTTTTTAAATGTAGTTAATGTATTTACTTTTACTTTGTAACTCAAATTGCCACTTTCGCTTTGATTCTGAAAAGAACAAGTGTTTACTTTTAAATTACGACAATCAACTTAACCACTTCAACTAGACTAAAACCTAGTCCTAGTGGAACTAACTGACTGACCATCGTTACTCAAAAAATGAGAAATAGAAAGTGTCCTTTCAAAGTGAAAAAACACAAAATTGCTCCATCAATGTTGCACGCAGCTTAATACAGAAACATAAAAAGTACGGAAAACGAGTAAGAGGGTGAGAAACGCAGTAACTTCTAGACTGGATAAAAAACAAAACAATCAAACAATTTTAACGTCATAAAGCTCTGTTGCAGGGTGAGCACTAAGAAATAATACTTTTGGCTATGAATGCTGATAAAAGCATGAGGTTCTGAAAGAGATAGAGATAATAATTATTTATGTGAAAATTCAAGGTGCATTGCGGGCTGCGCAATATGTTATCATGGGTCGCGTGTTTGAAACCTCTGAATTAGACAAACTGAAATATACACCAAAGATAGGATCTCTGCTACGACTGACAAAATTAAAACGAATTGAGCGAGTTGATAAATTAAGCGATGACCAATTAGGCAAATTCTACTGTATTGTATAGCCAGCAGTGCAATATATTTGCATGTCGGTTAATGAAAGTGCAAAGTGCATTGAGGTTGAAAGGCTTATGTTACTTTGTTTTAATATACTCTACCCCGTATAATATACTGCACAATGCAGTAAGCAGAATTACTTTACATATCTGTGTTGTGTAGCTAAAAAGCAACTGCAAATCAACGACGCTGTTGATGAAAATGGCAATTTAAAATGCAGAAATTTGCATTTGAAATGCAGCCTAAGTATATGGAATAAAATGCGCTTTTACAATCAACATTCGGATTGTTAAGAAAAAAAATTGTCCGTTTACAAGAATCCATTGTTTGTTTTTATTAAATAGTAATTTTCAGCTACTGTTGCAATAGATTCAAAATGGAGTTATAGAGCGAAGTTTACATTTATCAACCGGCAACTTTCCAAGTATAGAGAATTAATATTGTAAAAATTTCGTCCCATGGTAATTAGATTTAAAAAGCCGCTGAATTAAAAAATCTGCGTCTACTCTACCAATGTGATTGTATTATTTTTTACATAGCCGAGAAATTGGCAGGCCATCCATGTGTAACCGTGTCATTGGATGATTTGTATTTCAATCAACACGCTAAACTTGGACAAGTGTTGAATCTCCAAGCACAAGTAAACCGAGCATTTCGAACAAGCATGGAAGTGAGAAATGTGTTTTGTTTCTAATTTGTAGTTGTTTTACAAAAACCATTTGCTGTTAGTTATTGTATAGACAGTTTAATGTCATGCTAATGGAGAACATTTTTACTTGCTAAAGCAAAAAAGATGTTTTACTTTATTTTTTTATGAAGTATCTTCTAAAGATATCAGATTTTAATTCATCGTTTTTTTTATAAACTTGTACAAATATCTGTTTGCATCATGCCAATGCAAAAAGATGTTTTATTTTTTCGGATTTAATGTGAGGTGGCAGATTGCTAATGCAGTGTAGGTTTATCATTACATAAGAGTTTGAGTAACAATTCAACTTTTAAATTGCTTGATGCATTACTGACGAATTCCAAATGTTCTGATTGTTTGAAGCTGGTTTTAAACTACGTATTGTAAAGAAATGGAGTTTAGAACACTTCCATTGTGTCTACAACGTTTGTCAAATTTTTATTTTTTGTTGATAGTACAGAGGTAGCACTAATACTATAATCATAGCAGAAAGTTGCCACCTATGCCAATGTTTTAGTACCGTAACTAAGTGGTTAAAATGCAAACTTTTATCTCACATGGCGTGAGCAATCACTGCATATTTTATAAGTCAATTTGGAATCAGTAAATTTCTCAATAAACAGGTCGGTGTTAAAGTAACATGTGAGGATTTGTACGAGAAAACGTCGTTCTTTCTCTGTGAAGCATTTTTTACGTTTGTTGCTCTTGGAGAAAGCGGTTCCAAGGTGGGTGATATGTTGCGTTCTCTAAAAACAGGTTCCATTCATGAACAGCTTTTATCTTTTCCATGAATAAGTTAGCCGATCAAAACTCAAAAGTGGCACTTAGAGTCGACGTAAATATTTATTATACTGTTATTCTGGCTACCAGGTATTTTTGATAAATTCATTTTATTTAGCTCTTCTGGTAAGGTAACGTTTATTTGAGTTGATACAAGTTCTTACCGAGCATGCAAAAAACTTCAATATCCGTCAACGTTTCGAACAGCTATACAGCTATTCTTCATCAGGACTAATAATAAACGAAAGCATGAATGAGGCAATATAAATAGTGTGCTACGCAATCAAAAGAAAAAGGCAAAACAAAAGGTTTAAAGGCGAATAATAAACAACTGTAAATTACGTCAAATTATCATAAATTTCAGAATAAAAACAATTTTCTTTATCATTGATTGAATTTTCAGAATTATGACTAAAAAAAGATTCAAGAAATCAGCGTTTGGTAAAATCTATTTCAAAGGTTAAAATTTTGCTATGATCCCAGTCAACTCGGTGATCTTTGGTGATGACATGCTTAACCAATGCCATTTTTTTATTAAAATTGTTGTCATCAACTTTTGCCAGATTTGCTGGCTTTAAATTCCTTTTATGCTCAGCCAATCTTGTTTTGTAAGCCCGTCCAGTTTCCCCAATGTAGATACCAGTGCAATCTCGACAAGGAATCTGGTAAACTACACCAGGTCTAGACGACCTTTCAACAGAGTCTTTTGCCTTTGGTAACATGTCTTTTAAAGTTAAATGCGGTTTGCTACTAACCAAAATTCCCACGTTTCTTAAAATTTTTGACAAAGCCTCAAAGTATCTTGGAACATAAGGTAGCACAACACGCGTTTTAATTTCCTTTTTATCCGCTAAAGATAAATTTGTTTTTGTTTTCAAACTTCTAACTGTGTCTGTTTTCAAACTTCTAACTAAAGTCGTTTGCTCATTCAATGAGGTGCATGGAAGCAAATTTTGCTTCCATGCACCTCATTGAATGAGCAAACAAAACTTTTTGGAATCACTGGCGGTTTTAATTGTGAGCAAGTTCAGTTGCTATGTAAAACACAAGCTAAGTAAGATGTAGCCAGGAACTCCCAAAACTTTTGGAAAACAATGGCAGCTATTTTGCAACTGTCGTAATGACTTTTCAAGGCTTTATCGATTTCCTTTAAAAAAAACGGTACTTTTAATTTTGGGACCACAATTCGCTGCATCAACAGCACATTAACTTTTTATTGCTGTTCTCACAAATATCAATTTGGTGAAGCCGGCTGAACCAATATTCTTACACTTGACAATATTAATGGCACTGCTGTTTTTACAACTTAACCACGGGTGTTGATTTTGGGTTAGTTTGCTTTTTGCCTGGCTATGTTTATGCTAGGACCATGCAACATGTACCCAGCAAGAGGCGTTGGCTCATACAAATACCCAAACAGCTATGATAAAGTTGTAAGTAGTGGACCTACTGTTTAATAGCTTAATCTTGACAACACATATCAATTACTTTAGTGCCTTTCCACAATTTTGATATACTTTCTATTGAAGCACTAGCTCATTTTCACAAATAAAAGTTTGTTTTATTGGGTAAAATGAGCTATTGCATTGCCCTGACGGCCGACGCCGGCATTGCCGGCTGACCAATAAAATCTTAACAAATTACTGACCAATAAAACCTAACAAAATGATTGTATTGGTCTTCATTTATTTTGCCTGAAGAGGTGAGCATTTGCTCCCGAAAGCTTGCAACAATAAATATTTAAGTCAACTGAGTGTGTCATTTTTGAGTTTATATCTGCTGCTTTGAAAGTTGACATGGCTATACAACCTCGAATTTTCGATGAATATATTAGATATTTTCACATCACTTTTAATCAAAATGCTCTGTGTCAGGAAACCAATGAACTTCCAAGCTCGCTTGCTAAACCAGAATCTGCTGCAAATATGACACAAAAGCTGGCAGATAATTAAAGCCATACTTAAGTTTATCTTTTCTTTTGGACGCACCTGTTGTTGTTGCTACCCAACCCCTTCCAAAGGATAGGGGCATGGTGGAAGACCATGAAGGTTCAGAAGCTGGGCAACTACCCAAAGCCTGGACCAGAGGTTGTAGAAAGACAGAGAGTTGTCAAAGAGCAAGTGGCGCAAAGAGTCCATATGTGGACAGTGCAGAATGGGATGAGAAGTGTCCTGGATTGGATAACCACAGGCACTACATGAAGGATTCTCGATTCTGCCAATCCTAGATAGATAAGAGTTTAACAAAAGGCTGTGTCTGTTGCAGCAAAGACAAGAGAGCACACAGTGAGCATGACAAGGGAGCGCATGTTCCTCAGTGGAAACTGAGGGGACCTGTGTGACAAAAAATTTAGATGAGGCATTATGCCTCCAGTCTGAAAAAAGTGAAGAGTGGATACGAGAGAGACTACATGTGATTGTGGAGGGCACAAGTAGTGCTCCTCGTCTGGCCAGCTCATCATCTGCATCGTTTCCCAGGAGAAACAAGTGTCTGGGAACCCATTGTTACCTGATAGTACAGGAAGAGAGAGAAGACAGTTCCGACCAGATCTGCCAAAGAAATTGACGTAAAAGAAAACACGGAGGAGAGGTCAGAGTGGCGAGAACCAAGGAAGAGAAGTGGCAGTCTTGTTGGTGCTGCCGAGACCAGCAAATAGCTTGCAGAATGGTGCAGGCTTCAGCAGAAAAATTTGAACATGCTGGGTCTGCTGAAAAGGAAGGAGTGGCCTCAGTGCCACAATGAAAGCAGTTGGCAAGTATGCCTGAGCTGCCTTTGCCAAAAAGAAAAGGAACAGAGCCATCTGTCCAGATCGTGAGGTGGGAGAGAGTCAAGGTGAGCGAGAGCCACACAGCTGTGAGATAGAGGGGGGATCAGAGCGGGAGCATGGAGAGGAAAGAGTGGACTCTACAGTGAAGGAAGACATGTTCCAAGGAGGAGAGGGGGGCAGGTAAAGAGAACCTCCATAGGAGAAGTAGGGGAAAGGATGAGCAGGTGAGTGGATGCAAAAGCACTCCAGGAGGATCTGCAGAGTCTTGGCTTAACTGCAAGTCTGGCCAAACGTGAAATGGGAAAGGAGTTTGGGAGACAATGGGCCTGCTCATAGGATGACAGAATGAAATGAGTCAGGGTGACTCGTAGGGAAGGTAAAAACACCTTGGAGAGAAGAAGTGGGATACGGGAGAATGAGAGGCAGCTGGAGATTGTGTGACTAGCCACTCAGTGAAGGTATTCCAACTTGGTAATATTGGTAACATTTAGAAAAGGAAACCATCTGGGTGAAGCATAAGCGAGAAGGGGCTGAAGAAAAGCTTTATACAAAAGAAAGAGGGGGTCCTTAGAGGAGCCCCATGAGGAAGCAGAGATACAGCATAAAGCTTTGAGACAAGGAAAGAACTTGGCCTTTAGCGAAGATACGTGTTTAGAGAAGGAAAAAATGCAGTCCATGGTGACCCCAAGAACCAATCAACAGCCAACTCAACTTGGTGGTGTGGTCCCTGACCCTGTTTGGGTTGTGTCAAAATGGCTGTTGGCCTTCCCGATGGTTGCAGTTACCCCATGCACTCTCCTGGACACACCTAGCATTAGTAACCTAACACGAAAAAATGAACACTACATTTTCAGGTTCAGTTACCTCAAATCGTTTGTGAAAACAACGATGAAAAACTTGCACATTCGCTTGCCAATGAGAGGAGGAAGGTAGGTTGGGAAGATGGTATAATGAAAATTTTATTGAAGTAGTTGCTAATATCAATTTTGGAATCATTTATATAATAAAACAAAATCAGTAGATTGGGTTTGTATGTGAGAATTATTTTTGACATCCCACCACTGCACATTGCCATTCTGCTGTTAATGTAATATACTGCAAAACGATGTTATTTGGTAGGGCACTGAAAAGAAGTAAAAAAACTGTGTTAAAGAGTCGATTTTACATATTTTTTCCATGTACAGTATTTGCAGGCTTAGAAACGTTTTGATTCGGTGTATGCCTACCCCAACATACTCTTTAAACCAGGCTTCTTGCTGGAGCAACACCAACCAATGATATTTTTGATTTGATGAGATTCATGAAAAAAGATTGAAAAAGATATTTGTCAATTGAGCCAGACAGTTTGTTAGCTTGCGAAGCGATGTTTGTAGCAATGGTCTGCTGTCTGACAAATTTATTTTGCCTGGTTGTACTGCTTGTGAAAGATGGAGAACTATGATCTGCTGTGGCGACCCCTAAAAAGAAACAGCTGTAAGAAGAAGAAGAAGCTATATTGGGCAAAATCATGATTGGAAAAGGAGAGGAGACTTGGTTTTAGTGAGAAAGACAGAAAGAATGTGGTAGGGTAAATAAAAGAGATCATGATTGAATTGAATGATTGGCATCAGATGATGGAAGCTGATGTGTTGGAGGGACCTATTAAAACATTGGCTCTTAACCTGGGCGCTACCGCCCCCTATGGGGCGCTGTTGACTTTTAGAGGGGCGGAAATACTCAGGGGGCGTTATATTCAGAAGGTGTAACGATATTTACCTCACTGCAAATTTGCTTTAGTAGTTCTGCTATATCAAGATCAGTGTATTTTCGTGCTCTGTATAGGTCTACTAGCCCTATGATAACTGCATAGACCTAGCTAGTAGATCTAGAATCTATATAGTTACATGATAATGCGCATTGTCTGGTCTGATGCTTAAATTATTCGCTTTTAAAACGTAGTCAGTTAGTCAGTTAAACTTCAGCATTAGCTAGTTTAGGGTTAGATGCATTTTGTAGATTTGTACTATGTAATTGAGATATAATCTGCAATTGTGTTGAGTTATGAGTATAGTTTATTGATTATTATTTAACACACTTCTAATTTATTGCTTTTACAGTACTTGTAATTAGCCAAACCTAAGATAAGTAAGCAAAAGCGAAAGTGTCGCCAATACTCTAGTGAATAGTTAAAATATGGTGTTATTCCTTGTGTGACTAATGAACAATTACCAATGTGTTTAATATGCGAGAAAACTTTTACAAATGAAGGAATGAAACCTTCGAGAATGATTGATCATTTGAAGGCAAAGCATCCCGAAAATGCAAACAAGGATTTTGCATACTTTCGTGATCTGAAAGTAAAATTTGAAAAACGCCCCACCATTGGAGCACTATTCAAATCATGCGGAAATGAAGTTGAGAAAGGACTTATTGCATCTTACAAAGTTTCAAAGCTCATTGCAAAATGTGGAAAATCGCACAATATTGGTAAAAGAAATCATCAGTACTATGATGGCCACTCAAAAAGATGTAATACCTTCGATTCCACTGAGCAATAGTACTGTGTCTTCCAGAATTGATGAAATGGCAAATGACATTGAAAATAAACTTTGTGATGAGCTCAAAACAACACAATTTTCTTTACAGCTTGACGAGACAACACTACGCGATAATGAAGCTTTGTTAATGGCTTATGTGCGCTATGTAAATGCCAGTCGTAAAGTTATTGAGGAGTTCCTGTTTGCTGAACAATTAGCGGTCGACACTAAAGGCTCAACGGTTTACAAGGCAGTTGAACAATTCTTTAAACGGAAAGGAATTCCTCTTTCGAATGTTATTGCGTGTGCAACCGATGGAGCACCATCAATGATTGGACGCCATCGTGGATTTATAGCACATCTCAAAAGAGAAGTTCCGGACTTGTTTACCATCCACTGTGTCATTCACAGACAGTATTTAGTTGCAAAGCATCTCAGTGACAGATTACATTGTACCCTGCAAGCTGTTATCGGAGCAGTTAATAAGATCAAAGCCCATTCATTGAATGACCGCATATTTTGCCAACTTTGTCATGAAAATGAAGAAGAATTTGAATGACTCTTGCTACATACAGAAGTCCGGTGGCTTTCAAAAGGAAAATGTCTACAACGCTTTTATAACCTCTATAATTCTGTTGTTGATTTCTTTAAGTTTAATTTATTGGATGGGAAAGTGAGTTTAGATTTGGAAAGCAGAAGAGCAGACGTTGCTTATTTGTCTGATATTTTCAAGAAATTGAATGAGGTCAGCATTAAATTGCAAGGAACCAATATGTGTCTCATCAAAGCAAAGGGAATAATAATGACATTTATTGGCAAATTAGATTTCTACAAAAATTGTTTACTAAGGCTAGACTTAAATCAGTTTCCTAGCTTAAAAGCCGTACAGGAAAACCAAACTGATGATTCATTTGTTTGTCAGACAGTGATCTAGACTGCTATTCCTCTCATCTTCAAGCATTGAAAGAAGATTTGTTGATCAGATTTAAAGATCTCAAAGAATTAAAAATACCAGGGTGGGTTGTAAATCCATTCCAGGCTGATGCAAACAATGCTGATCCAAATCTAGTTGAAGAACTTATAGACTTGCAAAATGACTTTGAAGGTGAAGTACGGTACCTTTTCAGCAGATTGGCTATGAAGCTTTCTGGCCAAAGGAACAAGTTAAATATCCTCATCTTTGGAAAAAAATAAAATTATTACTGTTAGCATTTCCTTCATCTTACCTGGTAGAGAAGGGATTCAGTTCGGTCTTGCAGCTCTTAACTAAGCAGAGAAATAGATTGCAAATATGTAAAAGGGGTGATCTGAGGCTCTTTTTATCAAATATTGAGCCTGATATAATTAAGTTGGCAAATTCTCACCAGGCCCAAGGTAGTCATTGCAAGTAAATACATTTTTCCTGCTTTATTAATGTGTATTTTTGTATATCTTATTGTTACTGTTATTATATTGAGCTTTTTGTTTGAGCCACAGAGAAACACTGCTCCTTTTTTCTTGAAGTAATAATAAATGTGAATTTAAGTTTTATTTTCTAATTGCACAACGCTACAATGCAGAATTTGATACAACTTCACTGTATCATTTGTAGCGGTGCGACGAGCGCAGTCTTTATATGGACCCAAAACGATTATATAAATAATATCGCTTCTTTCAAATACCAGGCAACTGGATTGGTGATTAAGCCGGTCTTTTCACTAAACACCCATCACTTTTAACACTGCCCTTTCATTATGGTAGGCGGCAGACTATGGAAACCTCTGAAAAGGGGCGCTGAGGGGAAAAAGGTTAAGAACCACTGTATTAAAAGGATTGTACATGAAGAAATAGTGATAGCAATTAGTAGGAAAGGCAACTAAACCTCAAAAGTTTGAGCAGAGATGATATCTGCCATTAAATAAACAATAATTGACACCATAACAAAACTTGGCCGACATGTTTTAAATTGGATTGGAACACCAATTGAGTGGAAGGTTAATGTGTTAGTGCCAATAGATGAAAGAAAAGGTTAAAGGCGTTAAAAATTTTTGTGCTTACTGATCAACATGAAACCAAATCCAGTCTCGCTTCCGTCCAGGCTGTATGTTATTTTCCTCTTGTGTGCTTGTGCTTTCTATGCACAATTCAAGCAGCCTTCTTCCTTCACCACTTTTTTTACAGAACTATTTACACCGGAAATGCTTTGTTTTAAATTCAAACCATCTACTAATATTCAAAAATTGTTAAAATAGTTCTTGCTGATAAATACAAAAAATATTTTTTGTTTAATTTTTTAACAAACTAGCCAGTGTCACCCGCCAGAGGCCCTCCATCAGTAATGTCTGGATTTAGTATTTTGGTTCAACTGGCCAAGCTGGTTTCACCCATCCAGCTCTTGTGTGAGCAGAAGCGAATAGTTAACTCTTTCGCTCCCTCAATCATCAATTGATGATCTCGTGTTCTTAGTGTTTCCTTCAAATTTTTTCAAATTGAGTTACAAAATTAGTTTACTAAAAAATAGATTTATGATTTTATTTCTCAACCGATTTTCATAAAATTTTCAAATGATCACGCTTAATTCCTCATGCATCGGAAGATGTAAAATTTATGCCCTAACTCTTTGATTTTCTTACCCAAAAAGGGTTAAAAAGACCAAGAGCCCAGTTGCAGACGACAAAAATTGCCACGTTCTGAGCAAGAGCCAACTGTTTTAAAATCATATTGAGATTACATGTTTACCACGAAACCAAAGTCTTTGTCATTAATACAATCTGAAAACTACTCTTTTGGGGCATCATTTGATTAAATTTTTACCGATAATGATGAAAATTACCTATCAAAATTTTCGAATTTTCTGGAATCTCAAAACTCCCCCAAACAAATTTGTATGGTAAGTAGAAAAAAGTAAATTTAGTATTTAAAAAATAGGATATGTTGCTAAATATCAGTCTCATTTGAAAGCTAAATAAATTTGCTTTCCAGCAAAATAATAAATTTGCTTTCCAGCAATACATAACTTCAAATAGTTTAGGCTAAGCAGTGTATGATATTTCCTGATCAAAAATGGGTACTGTACATCATGTCAGTTCAAAACCCCCAAAAATTTTTGATTTACCTTCACTAAACTATAATTTTTAGAAAAACTACACCCTATAAAAAGATAAAATAAATTGAAAATATTTTACCACTAAAGTCGTCATTTTGTATCAAGTTTTCAAGGACACAGAAACTAAAATACGAGTTTAGAAGCTAGCAGAAGTTTGGCTTTTCTAAATCAAAGTTTGCTGCGTCTCCTTTGTTTCCCAACAAATGGAAGGGGTGTAAAAAACTTCTGTTTTATTGTTAGTGACAACATATTGTATTTAAACTTGATATTTTCGTAATCTTGAAAAAATTCCCTTTTTAAAAACACTTAATGTTACATGGTTTAAGCTAACCTCTAGCAGATAATGAATGATCACATTTTAGGTACTACATTTAACTAACAAAATTTGGTACCAGTTAACAAAAAGGTCACGGGCCTCAGAAAGTTGCAAATTGTAGAAAACCTAGGATTTTAGGTAAGTTTTGACTGATATACCTTGAAAGCTTTGTTCCTTAGCATTATCTAGCGACCATTTGTAAAAAAATTGGTCGAAAATAAAATCTGTAGCGATCTTTGAGGCAAGGGTACTTTAATTTCGAACACAACTCAGCACCTATTGGAGAGGCTAATTTGCATAAATTTTACATATTCAAACAAAAAAATTTTTTTGCACTTAATGTAGAAGTAAACAGATGAGTAATGATTTACAAACAAACTTGAGGCATTTTATGATAATTGATTATGACAAATTTTAAGTTTTTGCTCTGCCACCTTGTGGACATTTTTTGCAATGCGCGCAGGAGCAAAAGAGTTACTGAATTTTATGCCCTTTCACAATTTTTGTACATGAAAGTGTGATTATTCTTTTGATCATGACTGGCAATGCTCACAAAGAATCTTACAACAAATTTTCTTTAATATTTGTGAGGGAGCAGGGATTGTACATACTGTAATCAAAACTGATTATAGCAGCAAAATGGTGGATGCTTTCACAATTAAAGAAAAACTATTTAATGGTAAGCCTATTTTGCCAACTGGTGCTGCCGCTTTCCTATTTATATTTGTGGTACTAAGTTTCTAATTTGGCTGCGCTATTGGTCTTGTTTCCAGCATAGCGACAAAAAGTGGCTATATTCTCTATATTCAGTTTAACATGTTGTTATGGTTTTATGTTGATTTTTTCTTAAACTTGGGATTTTATAACAATGATGTAGAGCATGGACATAAAAACCATAACAGACAGCCTATCAGCGTAAGAAAAAATCTTTGCTTTATTGTATATAGGACAGCATCACCTACAGAGACTCCATCAGTAACGTCAGGATTGAGAGTGTCGGTTCAGCAGGCCATGCCGGCTTTGCCTATCAGGTTCTTGTATGAAGAGTTACCAAAAGTTTATGTGTTTTCTGCACATAAGATGTTCACGACTTTTTGTGCTCCTTTTCATAATAGAATATCTCGTTTAAAGATTCTGGCTATGCCTTAGGTCTATGTGCTCTGTTCATTGCTGACGTGAACTCAAAGGGGCCTTGCGTTTCCTGTAGTTTGGAAGTAGGGAACACATTTCTGATATTAAGCTTTTCTAAAGCAAAAGGGCAAAAATGTCTTTTGTGTGGTGCGATTTGACACAGTGATGCTGTTTTCTTTTGATTTCCCCTTAAACTTTCTCAAGTTCTCACTGGCTATGCATTATGTAGCATGTTCTTTTCTTGCTGCTTGACGTGCCCTGGGGAGTTTAAAGTGTCCTTGCTTTTTCTCAAATGTTTGGTTTGATCCCAGTAGCTCTATAAAGCTATCATAAAGCAAAATACCAATAATATGTTCCATGTGGTGCGATTTAACACACTGACGTTAATTTTGATTTCCCCTCAAACTTTCTTAAGTCCCTGTTGGGTACGCATTATGATTCATATTTATTTTTTCTTGCTTTGGTATGCTCATAGAAGTTAAATAAGTTCTTGCTTTTCCCAAATTTTTAGGTTTGAGTCTGGTAGTTCTATAAAGCTATTATCAAGCAAAATATGAAAAATGTTCCTCCTAAATATGTTGCAATTTAACCCCAGCAAGCCATACTATCATCTGTGCTAATTTGAAACGTATCAATTAATGCTTCTGCACCAGCTTAACCGTACAAACATTTGTTAGAGCCACAACAAAATGTTTACTAAATATAAGCCATAGCTCCTGTAAATGTAATGGTGATCATGTTGGTTTATTAATCAAGATGGGAAGTATTCAAACGGAAAGAACGATGACACAAATTACCATTCATAATTTGTAGAAGAGTGAGGAGGCTGGGGGGTGGGGAGATGAAACATAGTCAAAATTGATGATGTCGCCCAAATGGTGGTTGTTTTGACTCATAAAGAAATGAGCTGTTTGGTGGTAGGCATGTTCGAGGATTTGGTGGGCCCGCTTTTGTATTAATATTTGTGACATTAAGATCTTTGCCTGTGCTGTTTGCTTTAATTCGGCCTTAGCATGAAAAGGGACCCTGCCTTTCCTCTAAGTCATACAATCTATTTCAAAGGTGCCTATTAAGGTCTTTTCAAACAAAAACATTTCCTCTTATTCCAGTCTTACAGATTGATATTTTGATCTTTTCCTAAATTTGGGATTTTATTACATTTAACTTTGCCTCTAGTCCAGACCTCCCTACTTTAAAATGAAGATTAGTGTTTTGTACCGATAGGCCTATGCTTGCAATTACAAATATCAGTAATGGGCTTTACCATTTATGTTTGCTATCAAAATCGTAGTGGATAATTTTGCTGCCTGCTGCTGTTTTTACTAAATAGAGGCAAGCATTGTAATGTCATGCAAAGAGCAAACTATCCTGAAATGAAGCACTCACAGCTCACAGTTATAGCAGTAGCGGTAGCCCCCATTAATAATGTCGAGGTTAAGAACATCAAATCAGCTGGCTGCTGCAACAGCCATGCCCAATTGCAAAGGAATTGCAAAGGAAATTGCTTCAACATTTACATCATATGTAGCTTGACCCCTACATTTTGTTGCAAACGATAAGAAAAAACCAGACCATCTTTACCCCCTCGTCTTTTTCTTGGGTGATCACCAAGTGTTTTGCTTAGAGTAGGCTACATATTGAAATTTGTTGACTTCAAGTTTTTGAATAATTTGATTGATAAGGCCAAAGATCCATGCTATTGAGAAAGAATAGATAAAATGTACCAAAGGACTTAGTTTTTCTAGAAATTGCAATTTTGTGAACTGCAGGCATTAAATTCTTGTGTGTTTTTAACTGGTGGACTACATTTCATAAGCATTTGGAGACTTCAGTTTTTGATGGATCTTTTTGAAAACGTTGACTGATAATGCAAAAAAAAACCACGCTTGTGAGGAAATGGAGTCAAAATGTACCAAAGAACTAACTTTGTTTAACAATTGCAAGTTTGTTAGCTCTAGTAGGATAATTGCACAACTAAAAATGAAACATCATGTATGGCAACCAAGTTTTAATCAGCCACTATGAAATAATCCTTAGCCTCAAGTAATTGAAATTGTTGGAAAGAAAATTTCCTAAGCTTTCAAAGGACTGTAATTGTTAGTACTTTATTATAACGCTTTTGTATTAAAGTCACTTGTTTTTACTGAGCTCACCACTTTTGGGAGGGGTAGAAAGTTACACTACAGGTCTTAAAATTCAGTTTTTCAGCATAAAAACTAATATTAATAGTACATATTATACCCTATCGGAATTGCCTTGAAATAACCTTTAATTTGTTGAAAAAAGTTTGAAAATCGGTTGAGAAATGAGGTTACAAATCAATTTTTGAATAAAGTGGTTTTGCAAAAAGATTGCAATTTTTGAAAAGCGTACGAGACATTTTATGACGTCATAGAGCCGTTTAGGCGTGCAAGCGAAAAAGAGAAGAAAAAAATGCTAGAGAGCTTGAAGTGCTTAAATGAAGAATTGTTCGTAGCATAATCAAATGAACGTTAATTGTTATGAAGTTGTTTTTTCAAAAGCAGCTTATTAATATCTCCTAAAAGAATGTTTAATCGCGTTTCTGCGATGAGTACTTTTTGAGAAAGAACAAAAAGAGATTGTGCAATGAATCGTTGATTGTGACGTCATTATAGACCCCAAACAAATGAACGTTTTTGTAATGTGGTAAGTCGGAAGCCGGTTTTTGTTTAAGCAAAAAGCGATTGTCCTCTGTTGAGTAATGCAAATTCTAAAAGAAATATTTTGGGTTAAAACGTCATTGTGACGTCACAAATACCCTTATCACACTCACCATGGAGTGATGATCAATCGTGCCAAGTTTAATGCTTGTGCCTAAAGCAGTTTCAGAGGAGTTAAAACAGACACACGGGCAGAATTGCGCTTGATATATTCGATTTTTTGCATGTATTGTTTTTACATCTTGGGTCCTCATAAAATGTTTTCCTGACTTGAACGAACATCATGCGTCTATATAGATTTTTCATTGATAGGCGATGATCATCCGATCAGGAAATTGCTTGCGACTACATAATTTACGAAACACAATACTAGATTGATGATGCCTGATATGCTGGACAGTGCATTCGGCTATCTTTGCATTTTTTACAGCATACGAGGGGCATTCAATAAGTTTCCAGACTTTTTTTGTACAGGCATTTACAATTGCCGTAAACTCGAGATATTTCAGTATGTTGTTACTATACTCCTTATGAGATGATTGACCAAATTTTTCTTGTTTAGGTGCAAATTTATAGCTACAGTAGGAATTAGAGTACACCTTACTAAATCCTGATTGTCACAGCTGGTGAATTTCAAAAATGCAATCTGGACGTGAGGACACATTAGAAGAACAATATGCGATCAAGTTCTGTTTTAAACTTGGAAAAACTGCCACGGAAACGTATGGTATGCTTCAGACTGCTTATGGACCATCTTGCATGAATTGATCATCAGTTTTTCAGTGGCACAAGAGATTCAAGGAAGGCAGGGAGTTCATGAGGGATGATGAGAGATGTGGGAGGAGTAGGGAAGTCAGAACATCAGAGATGATTGGCCAAATAATTGATTTCATGAATAGGGACCGTCGTGTTTCTATAGAGACACTAAGCGCACAGTTTAATGTCAGTGTGGGAGCTGTACACATAATCATTCGTGAGGAACTGAAGATGCGGAAGATTTGCGCGAAGTTCATCCCAAGAGTGCTCCGGGAAGATCAGAGAGAAAGACGTTGCAATGACAGCAAGGAGATGGTCGAGCTCATTAATTCAGATCCCCAAGTTCTTGATGCCCTGGTAACCTGCGATGAAAGCTGGATCTATTGTTATGACCCAGAGACCAAGAGACAGAGTTCCCAGTGGAAGCATGCTGGATCTCACAGACCCAAGAAGGCCAGACAAAGCAAGTCCACCCAGAAACTCATGATGATCCCTTTTTTTGACAGCATGGGCATAATCTACATTCACTGGGTTGCCACTGGAATCACAGTCAACAAGGAGTACTATATTGAAGTTTTAAGGGAGTTCAGGAAGAGATTCCGTCGGAAGAGGCCAGAACTCTTCGAATCAGGTCAGTGGCATTTCCATCAGGACAATGCCCCAGTCCACAACTCCATCCTCGTCACAGACTATTTGACCCAGATGGGCATCAAGACGGTTCCCCATCCTCCCTACAGCCCGGACCTTGCTCCCTGCGACTTTTGGCTATTCCCAAAGCTCAAGGAAAACCTCAGAGGCAATCGTTATTCCACAATTGAGGACATGAAAGAGGCTGTGACGAGGGTCCTAAACACGCTCACACAAGAAGACTTCCAGGGGGCTTTCCAGAAGTTGTTGGAACGGTACAACAAGTGCATTGATGTCGGAGGAGAATACTTTGAAGGGGACTAGAGTTTTTTGTGTGTACGGTTAATAAAAGTGTCCATACCAAAAAAGTCTGGAAACTTATTGAATGCACCTCGTATTTTACTGTGAAGTCGGGATGGGCAACTGGTGGTGCACACTTTGATTCAATGCAGCTCGTAGATCAGTGTTCAAAACCTTATAATATTGTTTTCGAAAGGGTGATCTCTGCAAGGGTAGGATCTTCAAAATGGGCATTACCATCGTTTATAGCTTTCATGATTTGGCTCTTTCAAAACCACGATAAATTTATGAGGCCCTCTCTGCCCTCAAAGTTGTACAGCCCTGCCTTGGACCCTAAACTAGTCATAAAACTAAATGGTGATGAACGCATACCTTATATAACATTTATTTTATATTTTATTGTGGTTTTCTGAGATTAAATTTTTTTAAAGGAAGCCCAGTGTTGCTGAACCTTTTGCTTTTTGTGTTGACGAATGGGCACTGGCTGATTAAGCTTATAATCAGACAATTAACCGGATTACTAACCTAGTTAGCTTAGTGAGGGTGCTTTACAATGAAAAGTGGTGAATAGCATTGCACGTTTAATGTCTCATGATGAAGTTGGAGTACCGATGCTTTAAGTTGGAGCAATTTTTGCAAAGTTGTATTCTATTTAGTCAATTGAAGATAAGAATACGGTTGCAGTGCAGAGTGCGGACTGAAAAACATGAGCCCATGGTATCACTAAACTAGACCTCGAAAACTACTCGCAGCAATTGTTCAGTTGCTAAAGGTGAAAGATTGAAAATATATCGTATGCACAATTGTGTAATATGCATATTTGGTTAGGCACAATAACAATTTTTCGGCGAGTAATCGCTGCAAAACCAAACTACCCTGGTGCATCATGGCTTAAAGCTTCAGGACTTTCGTACTCATTCCAGTGTTATATATCTCTGTTATATGTAGTAGAACTACGCGATATATGCTCAAATGTTATTAATACGCTGCTTTATAATCAGTTTTGATCTGATTCGACGACTAGCAAATATTAATGAATTTTATTGTGAAGACTCGACGAGGTCATAGAAGTGTGATGTTATCATGTAGCAGCGTGTGGCTTTCAGACAGGCTCTTTATAAATTAGTTCTTGATATACAGATCAATAACTCTGGTTGTGTTGTCGATAAAGTGTTTGTGTTCTGATCATAATGGTCATTGGTCAATTGACATTTATTCAGATGACGGATCGCATTTAGTGTCTAGTTTAATTACGTTGTAATTAACCTTTCTGCATTGACAATTTTTTCAGATGCGGATCAATTACAGTCAGTCGTTGAAATCCTTGCTAAAGAACACCCAACTGTTTTCCATCCCCACCTCCCCACCATCTCTTTCCATCCAAACCTCATGTACACCTTCCATAGATATTATTAACGGAGATAAAACGATGTTAGTAGTGTAGACTGTTTAGATTGTTTCATTGCCAATTGGGAGTACGTGGGCTGGATGTAAAGAAAAGTGATATTGGGTGCAAGAAAAGTTTCTTTGGGAAGGTTATATCATTGGTGGTTTTCAATTATGAAATTATTTCTTTTTACCGTGAAGTTGGCGTAGCCTTTTCTGGTTAAAACTGCACACCCTTTATTTAGCAGCAACTCCCCTGTGATTCTAGAATGCATGCTTCCCTCTTGTGGTTGATGAGAGCAGATATCATTGTTTCAGGGCGGAGAGTATTGAGTTGGTGCTTCCTCCTCATGCAAATCACCATGGAAACACATTCGGAGGTCAGATCATGGCATGGATGGAAAACGTTGCATCTATATCAGCTGGGTCAGGTTTGATCATGTGTAGATGGTTAATTCTTACATAAATAATTTGGATTACTTTTTATTCAATTAATTTTAAAATTGAAGCACTTTATAATTGTTGTTATGCAACTTATAATTTTAGACACTAGACAATCAAGCTCTCTTTGTCAGGTCAACTTGATCTTTAGAAAAATCAACAAAATTTCTGCTCTTATTTTCCATCTAATTTCCATTTGTAGATGTCAACCATTATTTAATCTGATTTTGCATTATAAGCTAAATTAGTCAGCGAGTCTTAGACTACTGTGTGCTCCGTTTCAATATCCCACGATGCATTGCAGAATTTAGTTATTGGTAGGTGAAAAGGGTGTTTAAAAATCAGCTTTTTGTTTCCATATATTTGAAAGTCTTAGATAAAAAGAAGGAAACCTATTTTCACAAAGAGAAAATCTCTTCATTCTGCCGTACTTCAACTATTATCACTTCCTTTGGGACTCGAGAAGTATTTCAGACCCTCGAATGGAGGAAGTATTTGATTGATTCATCTTCTCTTTATCTTCCCTCCAATGACCCTAATATCCATACTATTCTTCCTCGCTCCTCTCCTGGTATCTCGTTTGCTCCCTCTTTTCTTGCCCACTCCTGCTCCTGAAAGTTGCTTCAGGACTTGGGTTCTGATCATCTCCCAATTCTTCTAATTTGTTCTCTTTTTCACTCTCACGCCCCAATGAGCATTCTTTTTTCAATTTTCAGAAAGCTTGTTGGGATGAATTTGCTCTCTACATCGATTTGCTTTGTCCTTCTGGTGAGGAATACTCATCTTTTTCCTCTGCTATTGCTTTTTTTACCTCTTTGGCACTAATGCAACCAAATTTTTCATTTATTTGGCCGCGTCAGACGTCAAGACTAATTATCTTAGTTCTGCCAGCCCTCGTTTTCCGAAGAGGTCTTTTCCCATTTCTGCTCTCCTCTCACCACCAGTTAATTTCTTGCAGTTTCCGCCAACCTCTCATCTTTCACTGCCACTCGGCCAGACACTCAAGATAGTCGCCTACCCCATGTGAATCACCTCCCTTATTCTGCCACGGATCTTTGCTTCTTCAATGTTTCCTGTTTTTTGTATTCCTTTCCTTCCATCCTGGAATCTTCCTTTGCTGTTTCCGTACAGAATATGGGAAAACCTCTCGACTCACCTGCTTCCTTTTGGCCTATCACTCTTACCTCCTGCATTTCAAAGCTGTTTGAACGCATCATTCTATCCAGTCTACTCTTATTTCTGGAGTTTTAACTTCATTCTCTCACTGTACGCCATTTCCATTCTGATCAAATCCTTTTTCGGTCTATTTTGGATGGGTTTAACAAAACGAAGCTGGGCTATAGGACCATCCTTGGCACTGTTGACTTTTCCACAGCTTTTGACTCTTTCTGGCACCCTTTTTCTTCCACAAGCTTACTTTGGCTGACCTCTCTCCTTGCTTTGGTTGATGGACGAAATCTTTTGTTTTGACAGGCGCCCTTGCGTGTTTTTTTCAAAATCACAAAAGTTGCTCCTTGCGCGTCCGTCGAGTTGTTCTGCAAGGATGCGTTCTTGGCCCTTTTCTCTTTTCATCCATGATTTTTTGCGACTTTCTTTCGTCAGCTGCTCTCTTTATGCTGATGAAGTAGTGATCAGGTCCATCTCCCTCCTCTGTACCTGCTGCTGCTAATGCCATTCAAAGAGCTTTGATTCGACTGTAGCACTGGTCTTAGCGCTGGTGTTTTCCGCTGAATCCAAACAAATGTGAGGCCTCCTTGTTTTTGGTGAGTTCCAATCACGCAGCTACACCTCTTTTTGCTTAACTTTTCACTCTGCTTCAATTCCATTCTCACTTTATTTGCGGTCACCTTTGACCGCACTCTTTCATTTTCTAAACATGTGTCTTCACTTAAGCTCAAGTTTTTACCAAGTTCTTTCCAAGTTGCAATGCCTTCACTGAGCGGCCAGTGCCATCACTGGCTGCCTCTCTTCTTCCTTATCCCACTCCTCCCTTATCCATCTTCTGTCAGAGGCGTCTCTACCTTACCTGCGAGTCACCTTGGCTCATTTCGCACTTACATCTTATGAGCGGGCCCTTCTTCTTCCAACCTCCTTTCACATTTCATGTTTGGCCAGACTTAGAGTGAAACCTAGACTTTCCGGGTCTTCTTGCAGAGCTTTTTCACCCACTTACCCGCTCTTGCTTTCTCCTTCCCTCAGGGTGGCAGGTTCCAAGGTGTCACGTTGCATGCCCTTCCTCTCCTTGGAACCCACCTTTCTCGGGCGTGGAGCTTACTCTCCCTGTGCCGCGCTCTTGCTCTAACTCTTGTCTTTCTCACAAAGGTGCGGCTTTTACCCACCTTGACTCTCTCTCATCTCATGATCTTATGGTTTGGAAGGATGGCTTTGTTCCTATTCCTTTTGGCAAAGGAGATCTGGCGTTCTTGCCAACTGCTCGCTTTGTGGCGCTGAGGCTGGCTCACCCTATCCTGTTCGGTAGGCTCAATGTGTTAAAGTTTTTCAGCTGAAACCTACGCCATTTTGGAAGCTCTTCGCTGGTGTTGGCAGCAGCAACAAGACTGTCACTTCTCTTCTCAGACTCTCGCTCCTGCTACGTTTTTTTCTCCGTCCTTATTTATCACACTCTCTGGCATGTCGGACAAGAACTATTTTTCCTCTCCACCTCCTCTATTATCAAGCTACAATAAATCCCCGGTCAGTTATTTCTTCGGGCAATGTCATAAGAGATGAGTTGGCTAGACGAAGTGCTACTACTTCAGCTATCCACTTATGTTGTCTCTTACTTCTGATATCCACTCATCTCTTCGTTCGGACTGAAGGTGTACTCGGTCATCAAAAGTTTTCGACACTCAGGTTCCTTCAGTATTCACTGAGAAACTTGTGCTTCCTGGTCACGCTTGTGGTGTCCTCCTTCGTCTTAGCTGCATTGTACACAACCTTCTGTTAACCTTTTATCTCTCTAAAATTGGCACAGTTGAGAGTCCTTCGCTCAACGCTTATCATCTAACCCAGGACACCTCTCATTGCATTCTATGCTGTTTCGCTACGGACTCTTAGCGCGCTCGCGTTTTGGCGACTCGATTTCTCATTACGATCTCTGCTCCAGGCTTTGGAAAGTTGCTTGGTTTCTGGGCTTCAATGGCTTTCCGCGATGCCTCCATCCCCGGAAGGCGTCGGGTAACAACAACAGCAACTAACCTTACGGTCTGTAACAGGTCTGCTCAACATTTGAATTAAGGGCGGCTTGTGACCCATCAAACATGATTGGAAAACTAGCTGCTCCCTTCACTCTTAAGCACTGAATGAAGCCCAATCTTCCGTTTCTTTCGGCCACACCAAACTCCCATATCAAGCTTGGTGATTTTCCGAAGTGGAAGAAGCCGTAGGTGAAAGGCGCTAGGCTTTCTGTTGCGATGAAGAACGTAATGCTTACGTCTCTGTATCTTGGCATGCTTCATCTGTATCTCGTGAAAGCTAAGGTATGGCATCACACATACTGGTCTTACTTAAATCTGTCTATTATGTTCTTCGCACCGTAGCTGGTTCTCTTCTGCTCCTAACTTTACGAGCCTTTTTTTTCCGTGGGAATAGTCAGCTGTCTTTACCAACTACTTACAAACTTCTGTGCCATAAGTTCTTCACGACAGTACGAAAGACTACTTATCTGTGTTCCGCCAGTTCTTCTGTCCTCTGTGTCTTCGCGCCCTGTGCCTATTTTCCCTCGTCCACAGAATCGCTTACAGACGTAATTTCCAAATTTATTTTCTCTCGACGCTCCTTGAAAACTGATGAATATTTACGGCGGCCAAATCAAATCCGAAATTAGCCCGATTTAAGTTGAAGGCCTGTGTTTTTTTGGAGATAACTCTTTGAAACCATTCGTTTTGCCCAATTTCGTGGTTCATTTCATTTTTTTGGTATTCAATTTGATGTTCAAGGCTTTATTTAGCAATTTAAATGCAACTATTTTTGTTTGATTTACTTCGCCCCCCTTACAGAGCCTACAGCGCCCACTTTTTCCCCTTGGCTTACCCCATACTGAAGCATGCTTCTTGGTTTTGCATGCATCTTCTTTACAATTTTAATTTTTCTTGGTCTTTACATTCCTTTCCTTCCAGAGGTAAGTCTTCCATTATTATTTCCATCCATAAGACAAAAAAGCCCCTCATCCTACCGGATTTCTTTTCGATAAATGTTTCCTACCCCCTGCGTCTCAAAGGTGTTTGAACTTATCATGCTTAATCAAGCAGATATATATTAACTGGAAGATAATGAAATTTCAGCCTAAGTTCCGTCCAAGTTTGCATATTCTGGTACATTATTCGGAATCGAACTGAACGCCTATCCTGACAAAACGTCTTTTTGATATGCATTTACATTAACACAATTTGAAAAGCTTTTGTATTGTAACATACAACCTTAAAAAGTATGGCGACTCTTCGGCGCAAAACTTATGCCCTCAAATCAGAAGGATTTTCTGTATAGTTCTCATACTTATCATTTCTTTGGTAGCTTGCACAATCGCAGGTGCTGCAGTAGAATAAGACCAAATAGCTAGATCGCTAGCAAAAACCGAGCAACTGAATGAAGAAGGAAGATCATTAATGAAAACAGAACAGAGCAGAACGGATAGCATACTCAAAAATAGTGACTTTTATGATTGTTTTTTAACAATGCGCTTGTCAAGGAAAAGAATGGGTCCACCGAATAAAGCAATGAAGAAGGCTAGCAGAAATATATTTGTGGAAAAAAGAGGGATTTCCAAACAGAGTCACTGTCTTTGAGAAATGGACAGTGTGGACAATTGTTTGAGAACCAAGCTTGGGCTTGTGAAAGTATTCGACATTAGAGCAGAAAAAGAGCTGAAGTGGTAGTACACCGACCAGGGCTGAAACCAGCCTAAAAAAGAGGTACATTGAAGTTAAACTCCAGAAAGAAGAGTAGACGAAATAGCGTTATGCGCTCAAATAACTTTGAGATGAAGAAACTGAGAGAAACAGATAAGAAGAAGATTTCTTGACAGATTGGAAGGAGGTTTTTCTCCATTAAGCTTGATTGCATTATTTTGCACTGTACTAAATAGGCTTGCACTGTACTGAATAGGCGGAGAGAGGCGGGAAGCCGATGAAATTCAACAACAATTTGTCTGGACCAGAAATCACAAAAAGTGAAGTGAGAGAAGCTATATCTAGCATGAAAAACGGTAAGGCCGTAGGCCGGATGAAATACCGGCAGAAGTCATCAAAGCTCTGTGTGACTCAGCGGTGGACGTGCTGCATGATCTTGCAAATACCATCTACAAAACAAGCGAGATTCCGGAAATACTACAGAAATCGGTTTTCATAACAATTCCCAAGAAAATAGGTGTGACGGAATGTGAGAATTTCAGAACAATAGCAATCATGAGTCATGTTATCAAAATTCTCCTTAAGATCTGTGTTCTTCGAATGAAAAATAAGATTCATCCAGAAATAGCCGAAGAACAATATGGTTTTCAACCAGACAAAAGCACTAGAAACGCTATATTTTTCCTAAGAATATTATCTGAGAGAGCAATTGAAATGCAACAAGACCTGCATATTTCCTTTATAGACTACAAGAAAACATTCGATCACCTAAAGCACGAGATAGTACTGAAAAAACTACAATAGGTGGGCATAGACGACAAAGTCCTCAGGATCATTCAAAACCTATACTACGAACAAAAAGCTTCAGTACGAGTTGGGAACGCAGAAACAGAGACAATCCCAATCAAAAAGGGTGTACGACAGGGATGCGTAGCTTCACCGGATTTATTTAATCTCTATCAAGAAATGATTATGCGCGTTACAACAAATATGGCCGGAATCAAAGTTGGAGGCATAAACATAAACAGCATCCGATACGCTGACGATACAGCACTCACTGCAACTTCACAAGTGAATTTACAGAGACTGGTGGACAGAGTAGTTGTGGAAAGTACTGCTTATGGTTTGGAAGTGAACGTAAAGAAAACGGAATGCATGGTGATGACCAAAAAGGAAAGCGTTCCAGAATGTACAATTGCAATCAAAGGAGAAATGGTAAAACAGGTGAACAATTTTAAATATCTTGGATCAAACATAACATCCGATGGAAGATGTGTGACTGAAGTGAAATGTTGTATCGCGCAAGCCAAGCGAGCCTTTGTTGAACTGGACAATATTCTAAAGAACAAAAAGATGTCAATACGGACAAGAATGCGAGTTCTAAAATGCTATGTACATCTCATTTTACAATATGGCTGTGAAACTTGGACCTTGAACGCGGAACTAAGAAGAGCGATTAACGCATTTGAAATGTGGTGCTTGCGTAGAATGCAAAGACTATCATACGTCACCCGAAAGGCAAACGAAGAAATATTACAACAAACAGGACAGAAAAGAGAACTTCTGAAGAATGTGATGAATAGACAACCGCAGTTTTTTGGGCACGTCATGAGGAAACAGAAACTTGAACATGTTGTAATATGTGGAGAGATTCGAGGAAAACGCGCACGAGGACGACAACGCCTGAAATTTATGAATCAGTTGAAGGACGTGTTGGTTGGATCGACTGAAGAGTTACTGCGGGCCGTGAACGATCGAGACGGCTGGAGGAACAAATGCAGGGAAGCTGTCGAAGGCTGGCCTCAGCCATGACACTTGAAGAAGAAGAAGAATAGACTTACTGCTTTTATAAAATTATCATAAATAACCACTTAGCCTAGCGGACATATTTTAGCTGAGGTCAACCTAGAAACTTCTTAAATCAAGCGTCAGCAGTAACCGTAACAACCTATTTTTGCCGGGCATAAGTCACGTGACTTTCTCTTATTTTGAAGTTTGAAGCCATTTGTTTTCCTAATTGTAAAAGCTTTGAAAGACATGGAACGAAAACAGATCTGGTTGTTACTTTTTTAAACACCTACAGTATCTGATTTCGTCCTTAAGTGCCCCTTTAATAATCTGCATAGCAGAACACAATACTCTGTAAGTAGAATGGTGTTCATGTTTAGTTACATGTTCGTGTTTTTACATGTTTACATGTTTAGCTACCTATTCCCAAAAGGATCTATTCTACGTTCTGTAGACATGGTGTGGTTTCGACAGCCAAGCACGGTTGGCGATCGTATCGTGTTGAAATCAATCGTTAACAATGTATTTAAAGACAGGTGAGTTGTTGCGATGTGCGAGTGCAGTAGGTGGCCATCACATAAATAGCGTAATAATGCGTTAATGATTAAACATGGTTAACAAACTGCTTGTAAATTTAATGCAATATATGCTAAATCAAATAGATTGTTTTTTTTAACAAACGTGCTCATAAGCACAGATTGAAACATAATCTTGCTCAGCCAATCCGCTCCTTTTCGTATGTTGCAATACTGTTTAATTGCACTCTCATCCTATAACGTGTTTTCTACAGTAAACAGGCCATTTGCAGGAAGGTTTTGTTGAAATATAAAATGGAAAATAAAGCAAGTTCGTTACTAAACTGACGTGAAACACAAAAGTTTGTCATTCTCTTACGGAACTCCACGGGCAGCGATGTTATTATTCTCACTTGTTTAGTTTCGAAGTTGGAGTACGAGTAGAAGCTTATCGATATGAGAATGGAAGAATCTGCGAACGCCGGCATATCAACAGCGCTTTCCTTACCTATGATGTCATTTCCGCGTCAGAATATTTACTTCCCGCATTCGTTCCGGCGAAAGAGGTATAAACTGGTGTTTACATTTGCACTTGCGTGCTTGTACTTTATTAAAGTTCTTCCAGCGTATTTTGAAGTTATTTGCGGATAAACGAAGGCTGCGTTCGTGGTAGTGAAGATCATAAGCTTAGCTAGTCTAATCGAGCAATGAAGCATAGTGAGGTTACGGCAGTTCGTAGCCCACCACTGATCAATGCGAACTGGAAGACTTTGGCGACTCTCTGTCTGCCTACGACCTCTGGTCCAGGCCCCGGAGAGTTGCCCGGCTACTGGGGCTTCATGGTCTTCCGCCAAGCCCCCATCCCTCGGAAGGAGTCAGGTAACAACAACAATTGGCAGCCTTTATTGCTAGCAATACGGACTGACATATTGGGTGGCCTAAAATGACATACTGGGTGAACAACTTGACTGAGGTAACTCTGATAAAAGAAAGCTTTATATACCTCAATTACATTTACTAATTGCTCTATAATGTACGATCAGTTCTTCCCACCAGACGACAAGTATTGACTTCCTTCGAAGTGTTTTTGTTCCGTATAGCAAAACTTAATTTAAGAAGCAACCATGTTGGATAAAACATTGCAATGCTGTTTCACCACCGTAGGCGACGTTATACCTGCAAGTAGAACGTTTACGTTGGATCACGAAAAATATTGTGAAGACGACCAGATCAAGATGCTACGATTTAGATGATGTCGGTCGAAATCAATGATTTTTCATCGCATAATCCGTGTAATTAAGTAGTGTTGCGAAGATTATTTTGCAATCTTGAGCTTACTTTGTTTGCACGCTCGAGTGTAGTAGCCTAATAAGGGGCATGCACGCATACCGTATTAGGTGCCCCTGTTGATCGCTTTACCTTCGTGCGGAGTTGAACATTGCTGCGTCGCACGTCTAATCAACTGCCTGCTTTTATATCAGGGTTTTCTTGGAGTTTATGCATTTTAATTTAGGCAGTGGCTATTTTGCCATCAGAATTTGTAATTGGTCAATTTTAATCATGTATTAAACATGTGACTTTTGTTTGTTACTGATTGTCGATTTTAATGATCAAATTAAAAATAAATTGCGTCCCCAGTCTACACTTTCTCACACTGTACACTCACACCCAGTGTACAGTGCCTTTGTTTAAGTCCCTTGCCAGCAGGGATTCCATAACCATTGCATTTCGACCAGCTGCACTACCCACACACCACAGCATCACTGCTAGAATTATTGCAATTATGGCAATATAAACACACGTGAATGGTGACGACAAAATAGCCTCCAAGGGTAAAATGCCGTCGATGGCAAAATAGCCACTTCCTTAAATTTAAGATAGATTCTCCCACCAGCACCTTCTGTAAGCGCCAAACTAAACTAGACTAAAATTTCCTTATTCAGATTTCGAACCCCTTTCTATAAATCTTGTGTCACAAATCGATCACCTATCTATGCAGTAAAATTAATCACTTGCCCGAAGATAAGCTCGCCCTTGTTTTCCTTCACTTTAGTTCGCACACCTGTACAACTGTTTCAACGGCCTTTGCTCAAAATAGCTTTTGGTTTATTGAGTTGAGCAGCGTTTAATTTCAAGTAGTGTGTAGTTGCAGTTTCTGAAATCTCACTAAGATTTAATTTAAAGTCTTTGTCTTTGCTTGTTTATTCAGATCAATAGTTATTAGCACTAATCGAATTGCAAAATTTGTCGAATCAATAATCAATCGAAGTGACTGCCGGAATTGCCGGTAAGTGAATATTGCGTTTATTCCAAATTGTTTATATGCTGTCAATTTCCATGTCTAATGTCAAGTATAAGGTTCAACGTTAAATCCTTCGTAATATTGTATCGTATTTAATTGTGCTGAAAATTGTATATTTTATTTTAGAAAACGGTACAAGTTCTCCCAATAATAAATAGAACAACAACAAATCCGTGTGAGGCTCCACAAGTCACCCAGAATTCCTATAGCCGCCACAATAATCAAACGGCGGCTATACCTTCTTATTAGTGATATATCAGTGTGACACTTATTTTATGTTCTCGGTTATGGTTTCAAATTGTTCCTTGAAATGAGTGTAATATTTTTTATGTTCTTTGATATGATGACGTTTTTATGTATTGCTGTTGGACTGCTGGTGATAATGAAGACATGTTTTCATATTCATGTTTTCGCTTCATAACACACAAAAAAATGACATTTATCTGTGAACCAGCAAAAAAGAATGGCCAAAAACCACCGAACCACACCAAGGTTCAATATTCTAGATGCTTTCTGACCGAACATTTTGAAGTAAATAGTAACATAATACTCATTGACGTAAACAAAAAAGGAAAACTAATTCAATAAACTGTAAATGGTAATTTTGTAAAGCCAAATTCACTAACAGTGAAGCGAAGTAACATAATATTCTGTTAACATAGTAGGTTGTACAAATGAATGATTTCTGTATTGTTGGACAAGGTCAAATTTAGTATTGGTTTGGTGATTGTTTTGTAATTTTTTTTTTTAACGCAGAAAACTTTTCGGTCCCTAATTTTGCTCCTCTGCATGTAATTGTAACTGCAAGTAAGCCAAGTGGCTAAACATTAAATGTTTAAATTATTTAAATCTAATCTTAGTAGTGTGGCGTTTTGATAGAATATCTGGCAAATATATGTAGTATATTTGATTTATGCATGCATCCGCATTCGTTTTTGAGCTGGTTGTCCATGAAACTTCTAGCTTTTAGTTGTACTTAAATATTGATTTCGATTTCCAACCATAGTTTTACAGTGCATCATTGTGGAATAGTTTAAGACTTTGTACGCTGTAGTATACTTCGCTGTAAGCTTGATTTAAATAAAAAATATTTGTATTATATAAGTTTACTTTGATACTAGTGCCTGCATTTTTTTTTATTGCAAAGTTAAGCACTGCTGGAAGCAAAAGTCTGATTCACTTCTACTGATGTCATTTTTTGTTTTAGTTGCTGCCACATTTTTTCATGTGTTCAGTATAGTTATACTTATATTCTATCACTTAGCTACTTGTGTTAGGTCGACTTTTTTCACCTAACAAATCAGTGAACATTGTGATACAGGATGGTGAACGTCGATCAAAAGAAGCAGCTGCTCGGAGGAAGATGAGGCTGGATCGGAAGTATGTGCTGAATGGGACAGGGAAAGACAGCCCGTCAGTAGTGTGGTCTCCATCTCGGTCGATAATCATTCGCTATAGCAATGTGCAAGAATTGATCAAACTAGAAGCTCTTCCTGGTTGGAAGTTAGTTGCCGATAAAGATGGGGTGGGTTACAGACCTTTATATGCTATCAATAGCGTACTTTATGTGAAGTAAGAGCCGTCATTAGTAGATTGTTTACGTTTGGCGAAGAGAGTTACCATGACTGTTGTGCGTTATGAAATTGAATGAGTGGTAGTGAGAACACCATCACCAGTTGATCGATTTCATTTACACCTTGTTATATCCCTATCAATAATTGGTTTTCTTCATTTGCTGCAGTCTATGTTTTTTAGTAATTCCATTGGTCAGGGAAGAATTCAGACGATGCTTTTTCCATATTTCAGTGCCAACCAATTGTTACACAATCTACAAGTAAGATGCTTTTTTGTTGCGAATGTTTGAGCTAAACGATGTTTTCCAGGTCTTACTGAGCACACATGATCATGACGGAATTTTATCATTTCGTGCCTCGATCAAACTGGATGTAAATCAGCTGGATGCAGAGGAGGTGTTCAGTGCGATCAAGGGGATGGAGCGGAGAAAGGAGTGGGATCCTATTATGATGTGAGGATCGTAATTTGTTAATAGCCACCAAGGTCTTTTATATTCTGTGTATTATGCACAAATAATTTTTCGATTGTTTTGCGAAAAGAAATCTCAATAATTGTTTTGAAGGGGATGGGAAATGCTTGTTCACTTCTTTCCAACCTTTTTTACCAGGTTATTGGTAAGGATTAGTGTGAGATAACAGAAACTGTTTGCTGGCGCTGCTTGTTTCAAAAAGTTAAAGATCACTCATTCGACTCTTTTCTGATTTTGAGATCAATCCTTTGCTGCGATTTATGCATGCGCCATTTGATGGAATAACAATACTGTGTGTTGATTGCTGATAAGAAACAAAACATATTAAAACTTGGTTTAAATGCGCCTCGATTTAAGGCGAGTTCGGATATAACGCGGTCATCCAAAGAGAAATGCAAAAGTTGGCAAGTCTCCAAAGTTGATAAATCTCATTTGGTGTTACACTCATGTGAGAGCATGCATAGCAGCCAAGTCAAAGCAGTAGGAAGTTACTGTATTTCTGATTTTATTACTGAACTAAAAAACTATGAGAAAATTCGGGAAGAAACGAAAGCGTGGTTCTGAAAAACATCGACTGATAACGTAGGGTAGTGTGTAAAACGCGTGTGTATGTGGCTGTTTACTGTGGTTTTCAAGTAATGCAAAAGTGACAGTGGTTTTGTTTTTTACCCTGGAATAACACAACCCCACTTTTTTTGCGATGATCTTTGTGTCCCCCGACGATTGCGTTACAACGAAGATTCACTGTACACGCTCTGTGATACGTTTGCTTTTAGTACATCTACCGCTGCTTCGTCGAACAATCAGTTACTCAATTTCGATCTTTTATCGAATGAGATGTTAATTTTAAAGTGTTCAATATTGTTGAGCTGTTTTTTTTCAGATCATGGGAAGTATTGGAGCGTGTCAGCAGTGAAGATACCATATGTCGCACAGTTATGCGTTCAGGAAATCTCAACACACCGATGCCCAATGAGTTTTTGCTGCTGGTGTCTGACCGCAGACCTGGGTCGTGCAAGTGAGTAACCAACATGATGTTGGCTGCCAGGAAGTTGTTTCTTTTCAGATTTTGTTTGACCTTAATATGAAGTTGTTCTCGCAATTGAGACAACGGCCCGGTGTGATATTTACGTCAATTTCGGCCTCCTTGGTTGGACTGCTTGTGCTGGGAACGCGCTGTGCCAGCAATATTGGCATCTCCGAAGCACGTCGAATCGCGAATTACTCACTGCAATCAAACATGAGTCTCTGCTGACCAAAAGAGACCGCAAATATTCTGTCGAATTAATCGGTGTTGCTGCAGTGATCCGTACCGAGTTGCAATGCGTTCTGTCAGCATCGATAGTCTTCCTCCTGGTAAACAGAAAAATCGAATGGAAGTGGCTTGTGCTGGTTTCGTCATCAAGCAAAAGAAAGGAATATGTACGGAGGTGGGTCATACATAAGTGCTTTTTTCATGGTTGCTAGGCTCATCAAGCTATGCAGTGCTCAATCATTTTCCTACACAATTTATTCTCTGTGACAATGAAGCAGAATAATTATTTTGTTGGTGAACAAAATTTAAATCTATCGAGCATTTTCATTGAAATTCTAAACGTTTTCGGCAAATCGCTGGGCTCTCCTAAGAATAAAAATG
Source organism: Trididemnum clinides (assembly GCA_963675345.1). Lineage (NCBI taxonomy): Eukaryota > Metazoa > Chordata > Ascidiacea > Aplousobranchia > Didemnidae > Trididemnum > Trididemnum clinides. The sequence goes on along the minus strand of OY776287.1, from coordinate 4,771,245 downwards.
CAATGCTTATTGTTGAAATTACACTTCTTTGTTTACTTCTTTGCCCGATGCAGACATGTCATGCATTGGATGACTTCTCGTCACTTAGTCACTAAACTTTGGGAGCACTTTTATTCAACAGTTAACGAAATTGCTATGTTGTTGCTACCTGACCCTTTTCTAGTGATGGGGTATGGCGGAAGACCGTGGAGCCCCAGAAGCCGGGCAAATCTCCAGGGCCTGGACCATAGGTCGTAGTGAGACAGAGTCGCCAAAGAGCGAGCGGCGCGAAGAGTCGGTAGCTGGGCAGTGCAGAATGAGATGAGAGGTGTCCTGGGACGGGTGTCTGCAGGTGCTGCAAGAAGGATTTTCGATTCTACTAATCCTAGAGAGATAGCGGTAACGTTCATCCCAACCCTGGCCCCATCTTTCCCTGCTCTGTGTGCGCTGGAAATGTGACCTGGCGGGGCAAGTCAGTGCAATGCTGCGCCTGTTCCAAATGGGTCCATCTAAGGTTCTCACAATCTTCCTTATCCCAATTTAGAGATCTTTGCAGCTCTCACTCTTGGAGCTGTCCCCCCTGCCGAATCACTGTGACTCCCTCTTTGAACTCCTCCGACATGTATACCTCCACTGTGCAATCTAGCCCCCGCCTCTGCTAACGCTGCTCTCTGGCCCCACCCTCGTCTCCAAACTTCTTATTCCCCATCTGCCCATTCTATATCTCCTCCCTCTGCGCCTACACCACCGTCCCTTGCTCATGGCTTTTCTCTTGCGCCTCCTGCCTCCACTCCCCCTCCTGACTCTCTCAGGGTTCTTCAATAGAATGCTGGAGGTCTTCGAGCCAGGAGCACTGAACTACTTCACTTTCTTTCGTCCCATCCTGTCGACCTTATCTGCATTCAGGAATCCAATCTTAACTCATCTTCGTCTTTCCGGATTCCTGGATTCTCTGCTCTGCGCTCTGATCGCACCCACTCCCGGTCTGGCATTCTCTCTTCCGATACCACGCATGCTAGCGACGGCGTCGTCATTTTTGTCAGGCAGGGCCTATCCTTTTCTGAACTTTCTACCTCCTCTCTTTCTTCGCTTGATCCTTACTCTGATTATGTAGGGATCAACATCTCTCTAAACAACTCCTCCTCGGTGTCCTTTCTCAATGTGTATGCCCCCCTATTCGCTCCTCCTCAACGGATGGCAGAACCGATTCCTTTTCTCCTTCCATCCTTCCCTCCTCCAGAAATCTCTTCATTCTTGGGGACTTCAATTGCCATCACCCCTTTTGGGACTCAAGAGGTACCTCCGACCCCCGCGGGGAGGAAGTATTCGACTGGGTCCTCTTCAGACCTCCTCCCTCTCAATGACCCTGACACACCCACCCTTCTCCATCGCTCCTCTGGCAGTCGCTCTTCCCCTGACATCTCCTTTGCTCCCTCTTCTCTTGCTCTTTCCTGCCCCTGGGAGGTGCTACAGGACCTTGGTTCTGACCATCTACCAATTCTTCTATCTATTCTTCTGTCTCCGGTCTTTCGCCCCAACGAGCGTCCCCCTTCCTTCAATTTCCAGAAAGCTCGCTGGGATGGCTTTGCCTCCTATTTTGACTCTCACTGTACTTCAGCAGAGAAATACTCATCTTTCTCTCTTTCCTCTACTGCTGCTCTCTTTACCTCTCTGACTTGGAATGCGGCCAAATCTTCCATTCCTTTCGGCCGCATCAAACGCCCTCCTAAAGCCTGGTGGTCTGCTGAGGTGGAAGAAGCGGTTAGTGAAAGACGCAAGGCGTTCGCTGCCGCTCACAGAAGTGATGAAGATCGCCAGGCTTACATCTCCGCTTCTTGACGCGCCTCGTCAGTCATCGCCAAGGCCAAGGCTGAGGCATGGCAGACGACTTGCTCTTCTCTCTCACCTAAATCTAACCCTAAATCTGTACACTCTCTTCTTCGCTCTATCGCTGGCTCTCCTTCCTCGTCTTCTTCCTCTCCTAACTTTCCCAACTGTTCTTTTTCCAGGGAATCGGCTTCGGTCTATGCCGCCTACTTGAGATCTCACTTTTAGGTTTCTCCGCCAAAGGCCCTGCGTAGCAGAGTCAGAGGTTGCCTCTCTGAGGTCCGCCGAGCCACGTGCCCTGACGAGTCTCACTCGTCCTTTTGCTCTCCTTTCTCACTTGCTGAATTTCTTGCAGCTACCTCCAACCTCTCCTCGTCCTCAGCCACTGGTCCAGACAAAGTTGCCTATCCTATGCTAAAGCACCTTCCTCGCTCTGGCATGGATTTTCTTCTTTACATCTTTCATTACTCCCATACACAAGATGGGAAAGCCTCTCGACTCTCCTGCTTCCTTCAGGCCTATCTCTCTCACCTGCTGCGTCTCAAAGCTTTTTGAACGCATCATTCTATCCCGTCTACTCTTTTTTCTGGAATCTAATTCCATTCTTTCTCCCCGCCGGGCCGGTTTCCGCCCTGGACGGTCTACACTTGATCAAATTCTGTACCTTTCTCAGTCCATTTCGGATGGGTTTAACAAACCTAGGCCGGGCTCTCGGACGATCCTGTCTACTATCGATTTCTCTAAAGCTTTTGACTCTGTCTGGCATCCCGCCCTTTTCCACAAACTTATTTCGGCTGGCCTCCCTCCTTGCTTTGCTCGATGTACTCAATCTTTCCTTTCTGATAGGCGCGCTTCGGTGGTCTTTCAAAATCACAAAAGCCGTTCCTTTCGAGTCCGTCGAGGTGTTCTGCGAGGATCCGTTCTTGACCCGGTACTTTTCTCTCTCTTCATTAATGATCTTCCGGCTTCTCTGCCTTCTTCCGTCAGCTGCTCTCTTTACGCTGACGATCTGGCCATTTGGTCCTCCTCCCCCTCGGTCCCTACTGCGGTGGAGGCCACACAAGGAGCCCTGTTTCGATTGGAGCGCTGGTCTGATTACTGGTGTCTTCCTCTCAATCCGAGCAATTGTGAGGCCTCGTTTTTCTCAGTGGATCCCCACCAAGCTAACCTCCAGCCCAACCTCCTCCTACTCGGCTCCCGCCTCCGTTTCAATCCAACTCCAACTTTTCTTGGGGTCACCTTCGACTGCACTCTTTCCTTTTCTAAGCATGTATCTTCGCTGAAGGCCAAGTTTTTCCCACGTCTCAAGGCCTTACGCTGTATCTCTGCTTCCTCATGGGGCCCCTCTAAGGAGTCCCTCTCTGTTCTGTATAAATCTTTTCTTCGGTCCCTTCTCACTTACGCTTTACCCGGATGGTTTTCTTTCCTAAGCGCTATCAATATCACCAAATTGGAACGCCTCTACCGAGCGGCCAGTCGCGCCATCACCGGCTGCCTCTCGTCCTCCCCTATCCCTCTACTACTCACCGAGGCTTCTCTACCTCCCCTACGAGTCACCCTGACTCATTTCACTCTTTTATCTTACTGTATGAGCGGGCTCTTCGTCTCCCAACCTCCTTTTCTATTTCAGGTTTGGCCAGACTAGAAGTGAAACCAAGACTCTGCAGATCGTCCTGGAGAGCTTTTGCGTCCACTCACCCGCTCATGCTTCCTTCTACTTGTTCTAGGGAGGCTCTTGTTGCTTGCCCTCCCTTTCCTCCTTGGAATCTGCCTTCCTTCACGGTGGAGTCCACTCTTTCCTCTCCATGCTCACGCTCTGATCCCCCTCACTCTCGCCAAGGTGCAGCTCTCGCCCACCTTGACTCTCTCCCCCATCATGATCTGGTAGTCTGGACAGACGGCTCTGTTCTTTTTGGCAAGGGCGGCTCTGGCGTTCTTGTCAACTGCTCTCTCTGTGGCACTGAGGCCACTCTTTCCTTTTCGACAGGCCCAGTATGCTCAAGTTTTTCGGCTGAGGCCTGCGTCATTCTGCACGCTCTTTGCTGGTCTCGGCAGTACCATAAAGTCTGCCATTTCTCTTCTCTTCTATTATCTGACTCTCGTTCTGACCTCGCCACTCTGTCCTCTCCTCCATCTTTCCTCTTATCTCAAACTCTGTGGCAGATCTGGCAGGAACTGTCATCTCCCTCTGTTCTATCAGGCTACAATGGGTCCCCGGACACTCATTTCTGCCTGGGAACGACGCGGCTGATGAGCTAGCCAGGCGGGGAGCGCTACTTGCGCCCTCCGCAATCCCTTGTAGTCTCTCTCCTGTTATCTCTCGTGTCCACTCTTCTCTTATCTCGGACTGCTCATCGACGTTCTTTGACACACAGGTTCCCTCGATTTCCACCGAGGAACTTGTGCTCCCTCGTCATGCTCGCTGTGTCCTCTCTCGTCTTCGCTGCAACGGACACGGCCTTCTTTTAGGTTCTTATGTCTCTAGGATTGGCAGAATCGAGAATCCTTCCTGCAGCGCCTGTGGACACTCGTCCCAGGACATCTCTCATCTCATTCTGCAATGTCCAGCTACGGACTCTTTACGCCGCTCACTCTTTGGCGATTCTCTGTCTCTTTATGACCTCTGGTCCAGACCCTGGGGAGTTGCTCGGCTTCTGGGGCTCCATGGTCTTCCGCCATGCCCCCATCCCTCGAAAGGGGTCGGGTAAACAACAACAGTAAGAGTTGTTTAGTGAGATGTTAACCCCTACAGAGTTGGGGTCAAGCGAAGAAAGAGCGAGGTAGAGAGTTGAGAGAAGGATAGCCCTGTCTGACAAAAATGTTGACGCCCCCGTTAGCGTAGGGGTCATCAGGAGAAAGAATGCCTGACTGAGAGTGAGCGCGATCCGATCGCAGAGCAGAGAATCCAGGGATGCGGAAAGAGAAAGATGAGTTGAGGTTGAATTTCTTGCTATAGATAAGGTCCACATGGTGAGACGAGATAACGTGTAGAGCAGTGGTTCTTAAACTTTTTCAGTCGCGCCCCCCTTGACATTTGTCATTCATGCTCACGCCTCACCTAGCCTCAAAAATCAAATTTACGAAAAATAGAACAATAATTTATTTGCCACTATCCTGCTTAGTGTGAAGGATGCAACTGTTTTTGGGAAACTAGTCATTTAATTCGAGGCTTTGTTGAAGACAACATGCATCGAAGATCTGCTTCACATTCCAGTTTAAGAAATTTTGTCTTCATACTCACAAGTGCTGAAAATCCACTTTCACATAAATATGTCGATGAAAATGGAAGAAGGGTACATATCGCCACACTGCCCACATTCTTATATATATGCAAATATTTAGCCCAGAAATTGTTAAGAGACATTGCTTCAAAATCATCTTTAGCAGTGGAGTTGCACTTCATCTCCAAAAACTCTTCCTGCAGTTCTTCCGAAAGAATATCTTCTTTGATTCGAATGGGATTTCTCGTCATCTTCCACTCTGTTAGTTCAACATTACCCAAGTCAGGAAAATAGCAGTCATATTCTTCTTTCAAAATTTGGAGGTGGGATTCCACTTCTACCTTAAGTTCACCTTCCAGTTTGGCTTTGCTGTTCTCAAGTGCTATGTCCAAGGTAGGAAATGAGGCTGCATTTCCTCGTTGAACTCGGCGATGCCACAACCCCAGCTTTGCTCTGAATGTCTGTATCTCATCGTAATCTTTCATACGGTTCGTGTTCTTTCCTTGCAACAGTAGATTGAGGCAATTAAGAGCTTCGAAAATGTCAACAAGGTATGCCATTGCCAGTTGAAACTCTTGTGATTGGAATGGTAACAGGGGATCTTGTTTTCCCTGAGATTCAAGAAATATACTTACTTCATCTTTCAAACCGTAAACGCGAGCTAACATATTACCTTTTGATAGCCATCGAACATTTGTATGAAACAACCGATTTTCATGATTGGAATCCATGTGTTTACATAGCTGGGAAAATAACCGGGAATTGACAGCACTTGATTTGATAAAGTTAACAATTCGTATAATTATGGCAAGCTTTTTCTTCATTGCAGCAGGTAAAGTCTTGGAGGCCAAAGCCTCTCGATGGATTACGCTGTGAGTTCCAACTGCGTCCGGATTTTTTTGCTTTACCCTGGTAATAAATCCACTCCGACAACCAAGCATCGCTGGTGCACCATCAGTACAGACGCCAACAAGTTTCGCCCATTTCATGCCGTTTTTGTGAAAGTATGCATCAACAACTCTGAACACATCTTCTGTCTTCGTGGTCGTTTCAAGCGATTTGCAGAATAGCATTTCTTCCTCAATTGTAGCAGATCCAACAAAACGAACATAGACCATCAACTGTGACAATTGAGCTACGACAGTCGTTTCGTCGCACTGAATGGCAAAATAAGGTGATGCATGTATCTTTTGAAGAACTTGACATTCAATATCATTTGCAAGCTCATCGATTCGTGTCTTAATAGTGGAATCTGAAAGAGAAATCTTTGCTAACTTCTTGCTGTTGCTTTCCCCCAAAACAAGGAAGGCTACTTGCTTTCAAAATGCATGGTTTTATCAAAGTTTCGCCAATATTATGATGTTGTTTCGCTTGAGCAATCATTTGAGCAATTTCAAAAGATGCTTCTACCAGCTCTGCAGATGATAATTGGCTAAAATTCTCCGCACAGGCGATTTTCATTTTTTTAAAAGAATCCTTCTTGCTTTGAAAGAAGGCCAAGGGTTTTGTTTGATGAAGAGGATGTTTTGTTTGAAGATGACGCTTCAAGCGATTTGGCCTCAAAGCATCATTGCTCAACTTTTCGAAACATATAACGCACTGTGGTACAACTTGACCATTCACTGCTGCATCAATAAAACCATACTGCAGCTATTCTTCATTGTACTTCCTCTTTTTTGCACTCATTTTTATCACCGCAGCTAAATTAAATACCACTTATTTTTCAAAAGTCTAAAATTTGTAAATTATGGGGGATTAACAAGTTTGAAAAAGTTAAAATTAATCAACCTCAAAATATAAAAACAAATAGAAAATATATTTCGCTTTAAGAAAGCATCATCAGTTCTTAAAAAAAAGCAAACAAAAGTCACAACACTAAGAAAACTACTAATAAATCCCAGCAAAGAATTTTAACTGAAAACAACCAGGTACTGTCCACTCCACAACAACATTAACAATGAATCTCGCTCGTGAACCTTCAAAAAGTTTGGAAAATACGGTTTAACGGCGTGGGGGAGAAAAGAACGAATAAATGAAAAAGTACAAAATCGACGTGCTAAGTAACATCTCCCGCGGAGAAAGGAAGGCGAAGCATATAACGATGTGTCGATGTAAATAAGACAGCGGAAATTAAAACAGCAACGAATTAAAGTCCAGACAAAATTGTTTTTTAAAACTAGGTCACAGATTCTGATGTAATGGATTAGTAACGAGGTGGTAACGAGATTTGACTGTAGTTCGGAGCTGCTTTTCATCAATATGTCACTGTCATGCTCGCGCCCCCCTTGTGAAGCTTTCACGCCCCCCAGTTTAAGAATCCCTGGTGTAGAGGTTCAGCGCTACTGGCTTGAAGACCTACGGCAATCCATTAAAGAACCCTAAGCGAGTCAGGAGAGGAAGAGGGGGCCAGAAGTGTAGAAGAACATTCAGAAACATGTGGGGGTGAGTAAGGTGCAGAGAGAGGATTTACGAAGTGGGTGGAGCAACCAGTGCGATGGTGTAGTAATTAGAGCGTCCGCTTCGCAGTCGATAGACGTGGGGTTCATTCCCTAAGTCGAGTCATACCAAAAGACTTTAAAAAATGGTATTCACAGCTTCCCTGCTTGGCGCTCAGCATAAAAAAGGGGTAGTGTGGAGAACAAGCCGGCAAGCTTGCTTGTTTCCTTGGGCAAGGCACTTAACGGGATGCCTCCATTTTTATGTGGCAGACAGGGGGCCCTCCCGTACTTCACCGGATTACAATTGTGAAGCTGCTCACCCAGCATGTCGTGAAAGGCGACTCTTGTGTACCCACCAGTGGCAGTCCGCCTTGTTGGTGGTGAGGCTACCAGTCATTAATAACTGGTTCGAAATGAGCTGCCACCTTTCTCCTAGCCTAGTTGACGGTGTGAACCTGGATTGCCGTTCGTGCCGTACTTCCATCCCGAGGAAGAGGAGGGGTAACCACAACAACAACAAGTGGATGGAAGGAGGATAGGATGTTGGCAGACTAGGGTAAGGTGGGGGCGCTGCATTGCAGAGGTGTGGGGTTGGGGCGCTGCATTGGCAGATAGGGAGGAGAAGGGACAGATTGAACAGTGGAGGTATGCGTGCTTGGGAGCCCCAAAGGAGAAGAGGTCACAGTGTTGGATTGTTGGGTACCAGCAGGAGAAACAAGAGACGCAGCAAGGAGGGCAGCACCACAGATGGGAGCTGCCTAGAACATTGGATTTGTAGGAGGAAAGTAGTGAGCACCCTAGATGGAGCCATTTAGAGTAGGTGCAGCATTGCACCGACCTACCTCTCAGGTTATATTGCCAGCGCACAGTGAGCAGGAAAAGACGGGACCAGGGTTAGTGTGAACGTTGCCGATCATCAGGAGAAGAGAATGAAAGTGCGGACAAGCAAGAGGAAGGCAAGAAGAGACAGGCGACCAATTTTAGAGAGACGAGTGCTGCCTTTCTGCGCTCGTTCAGAGGATCAGCACTGCGAAAAAATGATTGGATGTGGGGAGTACTCACAGTGTTGAGGACCGCACCACCACGTTAACATGCTATCAACATCAGAAAAGCTAAAGTGTTGATTAGAGGGTCAGAAGGAGAACTGTTCAAAAGCCAGATAAATCTATTAGGAGTTTATAGGAGGAGAATGATGGTCAATTCAGTGTTGTACACGAAAAATCGAAACTGGGGTCATGGCAGTTATGCGAAAATAATGAGAGTTACTACTTGGTTGACTATACGCTTTGTTTGCTCAAGATGTAAGGATATGATGGAAGGAACGGTGGATTCGATCGAGAAGTTGTGCGACGAAGTGAACACAATGAATGAATTTTGTTGTTAGGTTGGCAAGCTCATTGTTATTGGTAGCTGTGAAGAGGCAGGATGAGCAAAAGAGTGAATATCGGTCGGTGATATTTTGGCAATGTGGAGAGTTGTTACTTGGAATTAGGTTTTTTTGAAGATGAAAGGCAAAGTTTATCGTAGTTGCGTAAGATCAGCAATATTGTATAAAAGCGAGACATGGTGTTTAAAAGAAAATAAAAAGGCAATTTTAAGGAAAACGAAAAAAGCTGTGGTGAGAGCCGTAGTCGGCTTATTGTCTTGCATTTATGTTGTTCTTACGTTTTAATGTTCGTTATGTTATAAGCATTTGTTTATTACGTCATTGGTGGTGCTATGATGTCACATTTAACGTGTTGTGCTTTTGGCGCACAATTGCTAATTTTGTTTATGCAGTTGAACCTCGATAAGCCGACCACCTACAGGATCACCATATTGCCGTGTTGGCGGTGCGGTCGCGTTATCGAATTTTGCATGAGCACAATTATTATTTACGTCGATATGTGGTCTGCGTATGCTTTTAAAAATGCAAGGCAATTTGTTGACAGATTTCGTTTATTAGCCTACTGTTGTTTTACACTGTAAGACAAACAAGACACCGTGCAGTAGCCGTTTAACAGTTTCATCATTATATTCCTTTGTGGATTGTCTCAATGTATATGTTGAATTAACCACGCGGTCGCAAAATGTGATAGAAGCGGAGAGTGCTTTTGTTTGTTTCTTTGGTTCAAGCAACCCAGATTGGCAAGGTATGCAGCCAAAAGCAAGTGTTTTACGAAATTGATTTTTCTGCTAGAGCGGAATTGTATTGCGAAACGGTCGCGTTAGTGAGTCTATTAGCTTTTTGAACTTGCTAAAAGGCGGTCGTTGTCTGGAAAGCGGGATAGTTGCATTATTGAATTAGAATGCAACGTAATACAACAGTGAAATAATTTGAGACCTTAATAAGGTAGTCGTGACAATGGAGTGATCTCGTTTCTAATAGGGGTTCTACTTGAGATATTTATTTGTAAGTTTAATTTTAAGCACAAGCAGTGTATCTTTTTTAGTTGGGGTTTTACCCATAACAAACTGCTCTCTGCGAATAAATAACATAGTAAAGTAGTAGTAGTTCAGTTTTTATCCGGTGTTGTCCTCTTAGCAGAGATGGTCGGATTCACCCCATTCCTTCTGCAATTGCTCGCACTCCTCCGCTTGTTTCGATTCAGGGCATTCTCCTTCAAACCAATTCTCTCTGCCTCCTCTTCCACTTGCTCTTCCAGGTATTCTTCGGTCGTCATCGCTTTCTCTTGCCACTCACTTCAAGATCCAGAGCAACCCTCGAAACACTATCGTCATCCCTTTCTCAGCACATGTCCATATCATCTAACTCCGTTTGCTGTTGCTAACCGGTCTATATTTTCCTTCAACTCCAAAATGTCCATCTGTTCTTCAGTCGTCTTTCTGTCAACAAACTTTCTGACCGCACATGGCTCTCACCGTAGCTCTCTTCGTTCTCCTTAAAATTGCTTTTTCATTTTCTTTTAAGCACCATGCTTCGCTTCCATACAGTATTTCTGATCTTGCACAACAGCGATAAACTTTACCTTTCATCTTCAGAGAAAACCTATTTCCAAGCAATAATTCCACATTCTTTGAATCTTACCCAACCGATTCTTACTCTTGCTGCAACTGCCACTTCACAACCACTACCAGCATTTAGTCTGTCTCCCAAATAACAAAATCCATTTACTGTCTCCACTTTATCGCGCAACTTCTCGATCGAATCCACAGTACCTTCCATTATTCCTTTACATTTCGAGCAAATAAAATGCAATGCCAACCCTAGCGGTAGCTCTCTTTATTTTTGCCCATCTCCCATGAACCCAGTTTCGATATTTCGTGCACAACACTGAATTGGCCATGACTCTCCTCCCACAAATTCCACATTGGTGTATCTTGCTTTTGAACAGTTCTCCTTCCGACCCGCTTACCATCATTTTCGTTTTTCTGGTGTTGACTTTTAATCCATTGCACCCTTCCAATTCCAAAATCTTTCCTTCGAGTCTTCCATGATTTCACTAATAAGAACAAGGTCATCTGCATACAGTAATTCATTAACCACACCCCTTCTTGCATTTTCTGTAATTACGTCCATAACTATTGCCAACAATAGTGGCGACAGCACAGATCCTTGATGTACACCAACTTTTACTTCGAATTTCTCTGAATATGCAGATCACACCCTTACTCTTGTCTTTGCACCATCATACAAGCTCATAACTGCCCAAACCATTACTTTTCTTGGCACTCTATCAAAAGCTTTTTCCATGTCAACAAAACACATTTACAACTTCTTGTCCTTCTGTTCATATTCATTCTGCATTCTCCTCACAATGAATATCGCATCCACTGTTCTTTTTCCTGGCATAAATCCAAACTGCATTTTATTTAAATTGACTAGCGTTCGTATTCGCTTCTTGAGTACCCTTTCAACAATTTTCATGGCATGCTCTAGCAGTTTCACTCCTGTGTATGATCCACAGCTGATCACATCACCCTTTCCTTTAAAGATAGACATAATCACGCTAGTTTTCCACTCATCAAGCATTTCTCTACCATCCAATACACCCTGACATAGCTCCATCATCACTTTCACCCCAATTTCATCACTTCCAACTATCATCTCCACACTTCAGATAGTCCAGTTGCCTTTCCTGATTTCATCATTTGCATTGCTTCCACAATTCCATTGCGGGACATTTTTTCCACCGGTCCTTCTACTGCATCAGTTTTCACCATGTGGTTCCATTCGTTCTCTTCATTCATGATCTTTTTATGTGTTTCTTCCAAATTTTTGCCCTATCTTCTTCAATAAAACCCCATCGTCCGTCGCTTCCTTTTAAGCGCCTTCCTCCTTCCACGTCTTTCCCTTCCTTTTTCATTTTTCTAAGGGAGTAGAAAACAGTATTTGAATTCTGATATAAATTATTCAACTCCTGATTAGCTTCCATTCTCATAGCTCTAGCAACAGTTTTCTCGTTTGATTTCTCATACGTTTGTATTTAGTCTTATTTTCTCCTAATGGAAACCTACACAGCTCGTTAAATGCTGCCTTCTTTCTTGCTTACCAAAGCATCGCGACACACAGTTTGAGAACCACAAACTAGAGTGAACAAGTTTTTTTTTATCTCGAAAATTAATGGCAGGGCTCGTTTCCATGTTCAGAGACCCGGATGATTTGTATGATCATTTGGAAAATTTAGCAAGTGCAAAACCCTTTTTCGGCTTCTTGGTGCTTGGAAGGATAAGCAATCGATCGCGTATCAATGTGAGGAATTAATATTTGTTTGGTCGTTGCTTCTAAGTGACTTATCTATGACACCTGACCTTTAATGTGTTGTTCAACTTTCCTTGAAAATGACTCGTAAGGATCCTCGTTTGACCCGCTTCTCTGTTTAGATTTCTTATTATAATGAAACCAATCCGCAACTTGTCAGTTACATCCTACACGATATTGCCGGACTCTCCAATTCGTTTGCTCAAGTCGTTCATTCCTTGCTCAGATACGTCATCACGCAATCCCGGCAGGACACGTAATTGCGCTAGTGATGTAATGCGATTACTTAACAATATGCAATCTGATTTGTATGGACATTGATTTTACTTGTATATTTCGTTGCAATCCCGCTCTTATTGCTCTTACACATGTGATTCGCGCTAGTTGCGTCCATCATCAAAGTTTTATAATACTGTAGTTGCATCAAAGCGATAGATTTGTTCTCGATTTGTCATTAAAAAGTATTTTAAATGAAAATCTTGACTTGCTGGTATTCGTGGGGATGCGCCCGTAGCTTGAACCGAATATTACACTTTTTTTGTTACGACACCTGGGCAAGTATTAGATGGTACTTGACGTCTTGTGACTCTCGAATCAACCATGCGGACAATACGAGTTGGCTGCGGTAAAGTTAATTCCACGATCCAAGTCGTCGCGTTTGTTCTCACGTAATTTGCAACAAAACAAGCCCAGGCTTAGCCAAGTGATTAAAAGCCAAACAAAAATTTTTTTAAGAATTAAAAATATCTCTAGAAGTGTAGGGGTGGCTGCGGTAAACAACCAAGATCTGAACTAGTGCTGGGTTCAAGTAAGCTTTAAAAAATTACTTAAGTAACAAGTAGTTTTCGAAATATTACTTAAATAACTTAAGTAATTTAAGTAATTTTTAAGTAATTTTAAAAATAAGTTAAATAAAGACAATGTACTATATTTAAATCACTTTATTTATAATTTTCACATTCTCATTCACAAAGAAGATTTATTTATTTGCGCGAAAAGTAGCTACGCGCAAAAATCAAGCAATCAAATATTTCATCACTCAAAGATGATCTTAATTTTGAAATGAACAGTCCAGCAGCACTGAAACACCTTTCAGCTTCGACAGAAGAGGGTGGAAGTGAGTTTAGACAAGACTTTATGATCTTCAAGATTTTGGGACATTCCCTTGTTGCTTCGTAAAACGTCATTTCTTTCTTGATGTGGTTCAATATGTTTTCTTGAAAACGATCCAAATGTTGATCTTCTGTCTGGCACAAAATGTCATTAAGTTCCTTTGTTTTAGACTTTTTTGTAGATGGCTTTTTAGCAATGTCATTTTCAAGATTCTCAGTACTATTATTGTCAATGAGTTCACAGGGGAAAAGTCGTGAAAAAACATCTTTTGCCACTTTCGCAAGCTCCCGTTTCTTTGGATAACTCAAAAGCGAAGATTCGACCACCTGATCATAACTGTCTGGATTTTCTAGATACCTCACAAGGCCACAAATTCCTTTGTTTCTCCTTGATTCAATTCTATCTGTGATAGTTGCCAATAATTTTTGCGAAATAGTTCCTGTTTCTTCTGCCAGCTTCTTGAGAACATATTCAAAAATCTTTTCACGTTTTGAAACTGTAATATCACGTCGACAAAGAGCAGTTCCACCAACCTCAATTATTTCTAGACTTTCTGATAAATCTTTCACAACTGCAACCTCATTCTCTGTCAAACATTTTGATCCCAGATCGAGCTCTTTCAATGTGTTATTAATAGGTGACCTGATTTCCAAGAATCGTGTTGAGCATCTTAAGCAGCGAGTTCCATCTAGTTTTGGTATCCAAAACCAGAGAGAGTCTTTTTCCTAATTCTTTTTCACAGTTTCTTTGCAAGCAGTCGTTTTTCAGTGGGCTCTTCCGGAACATCTTGACAATTGCTCTGACTTTTGAAATAAAATCACTCACTGTATCAACAAAATGTGCATTGTAATCATCTGGCAAGGTAACTTGCCAAGGTTCGTCATCATTTTCGTCATCAGAGCTCTCGAAAATATCGTCATACTATGAACGTTTGCTTCATTAGTGTTCTCTATATTGCGACATTTCTTGTATAAAACATCGCATACTGCGAGATGCAGTCCATGAGAATGGCATACTTGGTGGATGATACCAGAAAGTCTCCCTGTTTTGATCGTTACTGAAGCACCGTCTGTTACCATGCCAACAATGTGTTCCTGTAGGCTCAACCCAAAATCTTCCAATCGCTTCTTTATAAGATCAAGACAACATTCTGCTGTCATTGGTCCCTTGATTCTCACCATTCCAAGTGACTGTAATGTGACATCATCCAGATCCAAATTTAGGCTCACATACCTTCGGTTTTTGATTGACGTCCACTCATCTAAGGAAATGGAAAATCTGTTTCTGTTTCTTATTTTTGCAGCTTATTCTTGTTTAAAGTTTGTCTTGACTTTGTCTGTGAATGAAAGAAACATCTTTTTCATCGCTTTTCTTGTTGTTGGAATGTTGAGTCCTTGAGCAGCCCAACCATTTTGAATGTCCTTGCTTTTCTCAAGCTTGTACATTGGCAATAAATCTACAGCCAACAGTCTTGCAAGAACAACCTCTGCTGAATCTTTTTTTTTTTGCATGCATGAAAGGATTGTCAGCTGTTTTTGTTTTAATTTAGCATTGACTTCCTTAGGTTCAGAACTTTTTTTCAAATTGATACCTTCTTTGTTCTGTAAATGATAGATTAAAGACGTAGTAGCTTGCTTTGGATTGAACCTAGCTGAGCAGTATTTGCATTTCACAACTGAATCATCGCCTGACCTAACAAGAACATGTTTCCAAACTTCCGACTTTTTGCCAGTAGGTTCTTTCCAATCACTTGAGTTCGACATAGTTGGGTTTAATTTTTAATAATGCTGAAAATTAGACTTAAAAATTACAATTACAACAAAACAAGCTAGTCTTGAGCTATTCCTGTAACTGAAATACGATTACGAATGAAAGTTCTGGGCGTAAATAATTACTCCCACATTGAAACTGTGTTGTCACAATACATTTTAACACAATAGGTTTTATTTTTTTACAATTACAAAGTTACTTAAAATTCTCGTCGTCACAATCATTACTTAAGTAAGGGATATATTACTTAAGTAAGTAATAAGCAAAAATTTTACTTAAGTACTTACTCACTTGAACCCAGCACTAATCTGAACGAAGTAACAACACTAGGTGACTCAGTCTCCAAGCATTCAATTGGCAGATTTTGAGTGGTAAACGTACGCAGTCCCCGACCATGTCTGGTTGGGTAGAAATGGCCGTTGGCCTCCCCGAGGGTCCCAGATACCCTGGGCTCTTCTCGAACCAGACATTCTTTCGCCGTGCTGCTCTAAAGGGCCGCACGCACTCTTCAAAATCAATCGTCTTTTTTCTTTCTGGCCTTATTCTATCTTGGTCCAATCTTCCCCTGCTCTTTGTGCGCCGGCAAGGTTTCCTGGAGGAGCCGATCAGTGCAACGCTGTACCTGTTCTACATAGGTACATTTGGGTTGCTGGGAGTTTAACTCCCTTTCCCGCTCTCACTCTTGGACCTGTCCTTCCTGTTGCATCTCTGTTTTTCTGGGGTTTTTCAATCCACCAAACGCTTGTGTTATCTACTCGGAGCCCCTCCCGCACGTATACCTGCTCTGCGCCCTACCACCCACCCCTTTGCCAATGCAACTCTTTCCTCTTCCTCAATTACAGACCTCCTCCCATCCACTTCTACGCCCCCTGTTTCCTCTTCTGATCCGCTTAGGATTCTCTAATGGAAAGCAGATAATCTTCCTGCCAGAATTGATGAACTTCTTCACTTTCTGTCGATCTCATCTGTATTCAGGAATCCAACCTCAACTTTTTTTCATTTTTGCAGATTCCTGGATACTCTGCGTTCAAATCGCACTCACTCTCGGCCTAGCTTTTTGTTCGCCTGATGACTTGAACGCTAGCGGCGGTGTATTTATTGTTGTCAGAAGGGGTCTATCCTTTTCTAAACTCTCCACTTTTCTCTCTTCGCTTGACCCCTACTTGACTATGTGGAGGTCAAACATCTTTCTGAAAAACTTTTCTCAAACATCTAAGCTCGTATTCGCTCTTCAGGAAATAGTAGAATATACTTCTTTTCTCTGTCTGTACTCCCTTGGAAAATCTTTTTATTCTCGGGGACTTCAACTGTCATAACCCTCTCTGGGACTCCAAGAGGTAGTTCAAACCCACGTGCGGCAGAAGTCTTTGATCGGGTCATGTCATTTGACTTCCTTCAGTGACCCTGCCACCCTTACTCTTTACCGTTCCTCTCCTAACATTTCCTTCGCTACCTCACTTGCCTTTTATTGTTATTGGGAAGTGCTTTAGGCATTTGGTTCTGTTCACCTTCCAATCCTCTTTACCGTCCCTCTTTCTCCTGCCCCGATGAGCGTTCTCCTTCCTTCAATTTAGGGCGAGCTCGTTTGGACGATTTTGCTATTTACATAAATTCGCGCTCTCGTGCTGAGGAATATTCCCCTCATTCTTTGCGCTGCTGCTGCGCGCTTTACCTCTTTGGCACTCAACGCAGCTAAATCTTCCATTCCTTTCGGCTGCGTCCAATGCCAACATCAAGCCTGTGGTCTTCCAAAGAGGAAGAAAGGGTAAAGGAAAGGCGCAAGGCTTGCTTCCGCTCACTTGAGTGATGAAAAGCGCAAGGCTTGCATCTCAGCCTCTCGGCATCCCCTTTCCGTCATCGCGACGGCTAAGTCATTGCACGAGGCATGCTCATTTCTCTTGAATCAGTCTGCTCTATCCTCCGCTTCGTTGCGAATACTGCTGCTTCTTTCTCCTTTTTTCCAACTGTTCTTTCATGGAGACGGCATCGGCTATGCCAGCTACCTAAAATCTCAGTTTTTTTGTATTTTAGCCAAAGGCGTTGGGTTAGCAGAGCAAGAGGCTACTTGTTTGAGCGCCGCCGAGTCTCGTGCACCGAAGTGTCTCATTCTTCTTTCTGTTCTCCGCTCACCTTTAGTGATTTCCTCACAGCTGCTGCCAACCTCTCGTTTTCCACCGTCCCCCGCCCATGGTCTCCAGCTATTTTCCCAACCCTCGGAAGAGTCTGGTAGTGACAACAACAGCGTACGGAGCAACATATTGCTCTTGTAACACCCACCTCTTCACATCAAAATTTCCTAAGGGATAGTAGGTACAACTATGACTACATCACGCGTTTGAGAAAACACAACTTGGTACGCTACATTCGGTAAACATAAGCTTTAAATATTTGACCACGGTTTCAGAATAGATGTTATGGCAAAGAAAACGCAAAAAATTATTAAATATCACAAGCGAATAGACATTTAGATTACAAGAAAGTGATTGTCCGGTAAATTCAATTGTAATATGTTTGCTAAGCTTGCTGTGCACAATACACGCTTTCGTCCGGTTTTCAACGTTTTTCGCTTTCATGTATTTCATCCGTTTGGGTATCTATAAAGTACTTTACAGCAGGTGTGTGCAACCCAAAGGCACTGAAACAATTTTTGATCTGGGAGCTAAAAATATTTGAGTCATTATAACTTCTGGGGGCGTTTAGGCTCCCCAACAACCTTTCCTGTGTGAGGTCTGAGCAAATAAACAAAAAGCATTAAAAGGTCAAGTTATCGTACTTTTTGTGTGAAATAAATTGCTGGAATCCTCAGACTATTAAAGGACATAGAAAACCATTCGAGACGGCACAACCAAAATACAGTAAGGATTTGCTTACTCGTTTGGTTGCACGATAGTCCAATTTGTGTTAAAAAGTTACAAAACCGAAAGCGATTCCAATCTAATGTATCTGGCAATAGAATGTTTGAGCCAGCCAACAGCTTTTTTCAGTTCGCCGCGTCAATCAATGAGGGTTTTCTGTCGATATCAACGTTCATGCCTTTTTGGTCTACTTACGTGTAATTGGTTCCGCACTGACCAAATCAAGTTTCCATGCTTCCATTTACTTTCGCCTAAGTAGAAAACAAAATCTTTGCTCGCAAAAGTTTGCCCTATTTGAGGGACGTTCAATTTTTCAGGGGCCAGCGGGTTCTTTAAGCTTACCGCCATTCTGCTCTGCAAAGTTGATAGTTTTTCCGGTGATTTTTGAGCTTTGCCGCTATTCTTTAAGTTTTTGATTTAATTTCGTAGCACATTCACTTGGTTTAACGCTCCGCGAGCTGTAGATTTCTCCCTCTTAAAGTGCTCTTGCAACTACTTTGCATGGTCCAAACTACGCTTGGCTTGCAAATTTTTTGTTTGCTTGTTCATACAGTCCATGAACTTTTTCTCTTGCATCTGCTTGCATTGAATTGTCTTTTAGTGCGTTTAATGTATCAATTGCAACTTTATAACTGGCAACTGCAAGCGAGATAGAGCTAACACGAACGTACCAAAGCGTATGACAGAGCCCAAGTAGGTTAACAGCTTGATCTGTTCCAAAAAGCGAACAACATAAAAGTTTTCCGTTTATGAGACTCTAATGGCAACAGAGACCCAACCTCGTTTGGATTGGATTAAAATGGCTGTTGGTCTTCCCGAAGGTCCCAGTTACCCGGGCACTCCCCCCGCACAAACTATTTTTTTGCCGTGCTGCCCCCAGAACGACCGCAGAAGGGCAGCACGCAACCTCTTTGAAATCGGTCTGTTTTCTCTCTTCTCCTGCCTTTCTCTTGCCCGTTTTCTCATTCTTCTCCTTGTCCTGGTGAGCGGCAACGTTTATCCCAACCCTTGTCCCGTGTTTCCCTGTTTAGTGTGCGCTGGAAATGTTACCTGGCGGAGAAGGTCAGTGCAATGCTGCACATGCTCTAATCGGGTTCATTTAAATTGCTCGCTACTCTCCTTTTCTAGATTCAGAACTCTTGGCAGCTCTCACTCCTGGAGCTTCCCTCCCTGCTGTGGGCCTGCTTTTTTTGGAGATTCCACACCTACCATCACTGTAACTTTCACCTTGGACTCCTCCAGCTGCTCAATCCGGCCCATCTGGGCCTCGTTTGCTAATGCAGCACTCGCCTTTAAACCTCTTATCCTTTTTCCGCCCACTTTGTATATTTTCCCTCTGCATTTTCACCACCGCCTCATGCTTCTAGCTGTTTCTCTCTACCTCCTGCTTCTTCTTCCCCTCCCAAACTTTCTCAGGGTTGGGTCTCCGAGCCAGGAGCACTAAACTACTACACTTTATTTCGTCTCATCCCGTTGACCTCATTTGTATCCAGGAATCTAACCTTAATTTGTTTTCCTCTTTCCGGATCCCTGGATTCTCTGCTCTGATTGCAGCCACTTCCGGTCTGGTATTTTTTCTACTGTTGTCACAAACGCTAGCGGCGGCGTCATCATTTTCGTTAGGCAGGGCTTATCCTTCTCTGAGCTTTCTACCTTCTCTCTTTCTTCGCTTGACTCCAACTCTGATTATGTAGAGGTCATCATCTCCCTGAACGAGTCCTCCTCGCTCTCATTTCTTTATGCTCCCTCTATCCGCTCTTCTCCGAAGGATAGCAGAACCAATTCCTTTTCACCCTCCATTCTTCCCTTCTATGTGGAAGCGAAAGCCGTGGAATTTTCACGCTTCCACAGAAAAAGAACCGCTTCTTGCTTCTGCTTCCACATCCCTAGTTTGAACATTCAATCTTGTCCGCAAAGTGCGAACCCAAAGCGTATGCGTTTTTGCAGACAAGGAGGTGCAAAAAGATTTTTGTTGACAAAAACGAGTGTTCACACAACAAGGTATACTACTGTATACAACACTATATAAATACACAAGCTGAAAAAAATTTCCGCACAAACACGAACGTTGTGTGCCAATCGTCTAACACAATCCTGGTTTTTCTACATCCAGGAATGTAAAGCTATAAAAAAAAAGTGTGGCAACGCTAGAGTAAAAATATACCTCTTCCAGTCAGGTTACCGTAATGTAATACAGCGTGAGAAAGCCTTCCCACACCATTAGACCTCTGGCCACATGGTACTGTGGCGAGTGCCACGCACTTGCGCAAACTCTTGAATGGTATCAGAGTGGCAGCACCAGTATCTTCGGCTGCTGTTGTTGCTACTACTTTTTAAGCAACTTGAAACTGTATTGTTTAGGCTTGAAATAGAGCAAGATTGCTGCTTTGTCGAGATCATATGTTTTTATAACACATGCAGAAGTTCATTCAAAAATATGTTTTCATAATTCATGCTTCGTTTGATTAAGTAATCGAGGAGGATCGGCAGGATACGGTAGAATGTAGGACGGAATGTAAAATATGCTACGGAAAGCGAAACATAACTTTCGTAAATATATTTGGCTAACAAATATCTGTTGATGAGATTGTTTTAACCCACTGGTGCTGCAAAGACTTTGGCGTACCCCCATTCTCGGTTTCGACCACAGTATTTCGTAAATAATCTAGCAGTACAAATCTCTTGAAGTTGTCGGGTTAGTGATGAGGCCAACAGTCAGCAATTTCCATTCACAACTGGTTTAAAGCAGACTACCGCTTTCCTTCTAGCCTGATCTTGATACAGTTTGCGATGTGGAGTGGAACGTTTTTTGCCGAACCACCATTCAAACGAAGAGGAGAGGTGAGGCAACAACACACACCAGTTCATTTTGAAGTTCAAACGAGACCAGTGGTAATCTTGAGTGATTTGAAAAAAATTGAGTCTTCTCGATCTAACGCCAGTTTCCAAATCCAGTTGGTGATTTAAGTCAACCAGTCTGCCGCGTTTTTTGAGTAACGAGCCAAAAAAACGTTAATTTTTTTTAATTTAACCTTTTTTGTTTTTGACCGGCGTGTGAGTTCCGAAGCAGTTTTTCGAGCGGTAATGATTAGCCTTTTCACAGTATTAGTGTCTGATAATAGGTTAACGTACATACATTTTATTTTTGTCAAAACCAACGTAGAAAGCAGTGCAAAATTAAGCAACAGCTAACAAAAATGCAGATGACAAAACTTTAGTAAAATCACACGATTTTCGAAGCCTATTGAATTTTGAAAAAACCAACAAAATATGTTTGCTCTTCAATAACTCTATCAACGGAAATTTTTTCCTAACCACCAACTATTAAAAAATTTTGCAGTAGCAGTAGTCCCCACTTATTAAGCCCACGGTTAATAAGCCCAATCTGGTTCCGTCCGGAATGACTTCACTTATTCCTGTAACAAAAAAACTCGCTCCATAAACCAAAAACTCCGTTTAATAAGCCCAACATTTAAACACCTTTGCTTTAAATTTTGTGAAAAAGCGTTGCAATACACCTGTTCTTCTTTTGCTTTCAACGGTTTCACTCTTCGTTACGCAGCTGGCCTCGTTCTTAATGCAATTCCTTCCAGTAATGACTTGGGAACCTATATTCACCGCTTGCGAAATGGACTGAAGCGAAGAGTATTAGATAAAATGCACAAACTAAAAAGTTGGTTGGTCATGTTTGACAGTTTCTACGCCACCAATCATTGAGGCAATTTACTTTTGATGATTTACCATAATAAACAAAGAAAGTTGATTGTTGTCTGTGATTACTATGTTGAATTTAAATAGATTTATTAACTTTTAGCCATAATTTATTCGACCATAATCATATATGCGCGCGGGAGCCGCGAAATCTCTTCCCTCGGTTTAAAGCCCACCCGCTTATCAAGATCAAAATTGACTGGTCCTGAGACGGGCTTAACAAGCGGGGACAACCAGTTTTGTAATTACAACACTACAATGTCTTTCTCGGCACGAGAGCATTCTAAAGATGATGTAACCTACAACATTTATTAATAGATTGCGCAATCTCTTTTTCCTTTCATCTTCACCTCGCACACTTTATCTTTGTAATTCCAATACTATGTTTCGCTTATGAACGTCTGTAATTTGAGAATCACAACATGATCATTGCAGTGCTTACAATACAATAATATTGGTACTGTCGATGTCCAGTGAAGTTGAAATGAAATCGAGAAGTTATTCCATTAAAACAATGAACGCCAATCTATTGTTAGGAATATAATAGAAGAATTAACCATAGTTGACGTACTGCGTCCAGCCTACTAAAGCGATATGAACAGTTGAAAGAAATTCAGGTCAATTTAAAATTTTTCAATGTGAGATAAAAGTAATTGAAAAGAATTGTGGTATTTTAGCGGTGCAAAAGAAAAATACGAACGCCTACTTATTTGAAATGTTATGGACAATGCCGAAATACGGAAATTAATGTTAAAATATGGAATTACCAAATTACACAAATACAAATCGCCGAAATTCAGGCTAAAACATGGAAATACAGAAATTCTTTTCGAAGAGAGGAATTATGCTGAATTACGGAAATACAGGTAGCATCAACCAAAAATTACGAAAATCTCAGAAATACGGAAACTTAAGAAAGCATATAAAAACTAAAGATATAACCAGCCAATTGGGTAAAATTAGATAATTAAATTGAGTAAAGAAATGCATTTATGCAAATATCTGTGATTTTCGTAATTTAGCGATTTATAGAGTTATAAAGGCAATCTACGCGCTTTATATGCATGTTCACAGAAATGATGTGGTTATTTCACAATGTAATAGTATTGCAAATAATGAAAACCTCCCTCCCATAATTTGACGAGACCAGGACGCGTTTCGTCCTTTTGGACTCATCAGCAGGGCCTGTCCCGTCATCACCAAAACCAAATTACTATAAACTCTTTGAGTGGTACACTGCACTTCCATAATTTAGTTAGCGTTCTTTTATCGATTTCAGCAGGAATTTTTTAATTTTGGTAAGAATTTCTGTGACTCCATATTTAAGTGTTGCACGACGTTACACTGGCCGGCGAGTTACTTTTGAAAGTAGTAGAGTAACAGTTGCACCTCCCTTGCAAAAAAGTAACTACGTTACTGTTATAATTACCAATTTAAAAAGCAACCAGTTCCAGTTTACATTTATAAGTGACACTGGTTTTTGATAAATATATTTTTGAGCAAGATACTAAACTAGTCATTGATTTTTCGTTGTTCCTCATACCATCTCCAACTCTTTTCATATAGGCGCAATACACATAAAAGTTGGGAGAGGGCTGAAAACCTCTCAGAATTGATTCAACTTCCCCCAAAAATTAAAAAAACAAGCAGAATATTTTCTTTGTAAAAAGTGATCTCAAAAAAAGATGATCGCTCTATTTTGAAGCTGAAGCATCTCTCTTTAAAAAACTTAATTTCCAAAAAATCTTCGCCTTTGCTTTGAAGCAAAAATGTTTTTATTCCCCCTTTCTCGCTCAATAGCAAACAAAGTGTTACGCCTATGATATATGATCAGAACCACAAATACAACAGTTGTTAACCAAACAATAGTATGAGCTCTGTACATAGAACAGTACACTGTTAGCGTCATCATAAAGATCTCGACATAAACTAGATTGCTGCTACACTGCAACATTCATTATTATCAAACACAAATGAGATTGTAATAGGTAGCTCACGCTCTTCTAGACAGCAACTAAATCGCTGTGATTTAAAGAAAATATTCTTTCACTAAAATATCTTTCGGCCTTCGTAAGCAAACAAAATATTCAAACCTGGCGACGATAAAATTACGCTACAATTATAATCATATGCCATTTAAAACAACAAGCATTTCAAAAAGCTGGTCGGTAAGAGACTGCAATGCTTTGATTCTAAAATGTCTTTTTATTTGCTGAAAAACCATTCTGCCGTTAATTTATCACTTTTTGACGCTGCCGAGTAGAACAAAAAAGTAACTGTAAACTGTTACTTCTAACAGCGACTAAATAGTAACTAAGTTACTGATTTCGTACTACTGCAGAAAAAAACGAAGCTACAGTTACTGACAGAAGTATTTAGTTGCTGTCCACCACTGATATCACAAAGAAACAATTAGAAGAAATTGTTACTTTCAGTGTTTAGTAATCAAAGTTTAGATCAGGGGTGTCAAACTCATTCAGTGCTGTGGGTCACATTTACATGAAATTTATGCGAGCCAGACTATTTTATAAAATTTGAATAATGGAGCAATCGATACTATTACAGCTAAGAATGGGCATTTCAAATCTTCTGAATGCTATTCTTAAATCGATTTCACTCTCAAATCGCTACTTTTTTTTCTGATACAGTAGATGGAACCGAAGCAAATTACAATGAAAGCAAAGTTGCAAATGCTTAATGCGACTTTCCATTGCTTTTTGGCAGAGGTAGTCAAGTAGCCTAAAAATCTACTTCAGTACAAATATAATTATTTACGCAACAAAAACTCAAGTAAAAGTAAAAAGTAATGACAGGTTTTTTACTTCAGTAAAAGCGAAAAGTAGACAAGAATAACACTACTCAAGTGGTAAAAAGAAAAAGCAGAATCGTTTTTAAGCAATTTATCTTGTTTCCTCTCGACCAAGGGTCTTCAAACTACGGCCCGCCGAGGCTTTTAATCCGGCCCGCAGAGCTATTTTTACAATCATAAACCTTTACTTTAAATTATCTAAATCTGTCGATTAGCATTATATGCGACAGGAAGAATGGCGATGACCTTTTTTTGGAGATCACCACATTTTTCAGCAACCCATCAACGGTTGTGGTGGACAACAACCTTATTTTGGAGGTGACCACTTTTTATGGTAACACAACACGGGTTCCAACATTACCAACCGCTACTGTGCCTGAGGTTGACTAGGGAGGAACAAAACATAAACGTTCTTCTTGGTTGTTGTTGTTTACCCGACCCCTTTCGAGGGATGGGGGCATGGCGGAAGACCATGGAGCCCCAGAAGCCGAGCAACTCCCCAGGGTCTGGACCAGAGTTCTTAAAGAGACAGAGAGTCGCCAAAGAGTGAGCGGCGTAAAGAGTCCGTAGCTGGACATTGCAGAATGAGATGAGAGATGTCCTGGGACGAGTGTCCACAGGCGCTGCAGGAAGGATTCTCGATTCTGCCAATTCTAGAGACATAAGAACCTAAAAGAAGGCCGTGTCCGTTGCAGCGAAGACGAGAGAGGACACAGCGAGCATGACGAGGGAGCACAAGTTCCTCGGTGGAAATCGAGAGAACCTGTGTGTCAAAGAACGTCGATGAGACAGTACGCCTCCAATCCGAGATAAGAGAAGAGTGGACACGAGAGATAACAGGAGAGAGACTACAAGGGATAGCGAAGGGCGCAAGTAGCGCACCCCGTCTGGCTAGCTCATCAGCCGCGTCGTTCTCCGGGAGAAACGAGTGTCCGGAGACCCATTGTAGCCTGATAGAACAGAGGGAGATGACAGTTCCTGCCAGATCTGCCACAGAGTTTGAGATAACAGGAAAGGTGGAGGAGAGGACAGAGTGGCGAGGACAGAACGAGTCAGATAGTAGGAGAAGAGAAAAGAAGTGGTAGACATTATGTTACTGCCGTGACCAGCAAAGAGCGTGCAGAATGACGCAGGCCTCAGCCGAAAAACTTGAGCATACTGGGCCTGCCGAAAAGGAAAGAGTGGCCTCAGTGCCACAGAGAGAGGAGTTGGCAAGAACGCCAGAGTCGCCCCTGCCCAAAGAAAAAGGAACAGAGCCGTCTGTCCAGACTACCAGATCATGATGGGGCAGAGAGTCAAGGTGAGCGAGAGCCGCACCTTGGCGAGAGAGGGGGGAGATCAGAGCGAGAGCATGGAGAGGAAAGGGTGGACTCCACCATGAAGGAATGCAGATTTGAAGGAGGAAAGGGAGGGCAAGCAAGAAGAGCCTCCCTAGAACAAGTAGAAGGAAGCATGAGCGGGTGAGTGGACGCAAAAGCTCTTCACGACGATCTGCAGAGTCTTGGTTTCACTTCTAGTCTGGCCAAACCTGAAATAGGAAAGGAGGTTGGGAGACGAAGAGCCCGCTCATAAGACGAAAGAGTGAAATGAGTCAGGGTGACTAGTAGGGGAGGTAAAGAAACCTCAGAGGAAAGAAGAGGGATAGGGGAGGACGAGAGGCAGCCGTTGATGGCGCGACTGGCCGCTCGGTGAAGGCGTTCCAATTTGGTGATATTGGTTGGTAGCGCTTAGGAAAGGAAACCATCCGGGTAAAGCGTAAGTGAGAAGGGGCCGAAGAAAAGATTTATACAGAACAGAGAGGCACTTTTTGGAGGGGCCCCATGAGGAAGCAGAGATATAGCATAAGGCTTTGAGACGTGGGAAAAACTTCTTCTTTGTCGTTTGAGCTATTTGTTGTGAGCTTTATGCAGGAAGATGTATATACACTACGTTAGCGCTCATGCTCTGTTTGCGAGTCTTCAGTTAGACTGGGGTCACCACGACTGGTAGACTGCTTGGCCCCACCACCTGTCTGCCACATAAAAATGGAGGCATCCCGTTAAGAGTCTTGCCCAAGGACACAACAAGCAAGCTTTCCGGCTTGTTCTCCACACTATCCCTTATTTTGCTGAGCGCCAAGTAGGAAATCTGTGAATATCATTTTTTAAAGTCTTTTAGTATGACTCGACTTGGGAAATGAACCCCAGTTCTACCGACTGCAAAGCGGACGTTCTAGCCACTACGCCATTGCGCCGGATAAACGCTGAGAGCCACCGATTTAGAATCTTGCCCCCAAAGCTGTAAAAATTTACCAGTGTGGCTTTTTGTTGGAAAATTTTGGGAGGCCCTTGCTCTAGACCAGTGGTTTTCAAGCGGTAGTGCTCGCACGATACAAAGTGGGAGAAGAAATTTTTGAAGTTGCAAACTTCTCTGCCAGTTGTAGTTTAATTTGCATTATCGACCAAAGTAGAGGTCTTCGTGTGTGGAGCGGCACTATTGTTACTATAAAAGACTTACGAAAGGCGATGCCTTAATTTTGGTTAATGATTTTTATCTGTTGAAAAACACTTCGTAAATCAAGATTAAACATTTTTTTTCGGGGGAATTTTTCAATTTGGTAGAAGCATTTTTAAAATTCGTCGCGGGTGGCACAAATTATGATAGGAAAAGCAATAAAATTAAACTTTTTCTTCTGGAGATCCGCTGATCTCGACCTAAATAGCCCAGCACAGTACCGACAAGTTTCGTTTGTCCAATTACATTTGTAACTACTACTTTTTCTCGTAGGATTTATTGAATTTTTGATTGTTGTATGATGCATTTGAATGAAGGTTTGGTTGTTAAAAGTCGATTAAACGTCGAACGACTCGATGAGACCAATGTTCTTATACTCTTTAAGTAAAAGACGTAGACCTCAATAGCGTAGTCAGCAATTAATTTTGGTGGCAGTAGAAGAAAATTGTTTATATCTTGGATCACATTTTTGGTGACCACTTTTTTTTGTTATCTTCACAGAATTTGTTAGAGCCAAGCGAATGAAGCAACCTTAGAAGATATTTGCTGAGGTTAAGCTTACGTGATAACCTTTTCTAATAGGCACCAAGAAATTCAGTCAAAAAAACTTTTGTAAATGTTTTAGGAGTACAATTGCCCCTAGGTACTTTTTTCACAAGAGCCGTAGCTAATTGAGAACAAACTAACGTAGGCTTGGAAAAACAAAACAGACTGCAAAAACACTGAAGAATATTTAAATTTTCTTCTGGCGCTAAAAAGTTTTTCTAATCATGAGACTTTGTGGCAGCTTGGCCCACTGATAAAAATAACTCACCTCACTTTGCCTAGTTTGCAATAAACATTACAGGTATTCCCAGTTGTTTTTCAAAATTTGAACTAAAAATGTTCTAGTTCAGGGAAAGGTTTGTAAAAAATAAAAACTTAAATGCAAAACTGTTTTTATGCTAGCATACCACCTGGCATGGTGTATCGGTATGCACGGTGGGGGTTGGAGGTCAACCCCCCATAAAAATTACTGGTATACAAAAAGATATATAAAACTTAATAAAAAGATAAAGAAGAAAGATTTTCGAAATTCCAAACGTATGTCACAATTTTTAACTTAAAAAATCCAGGCAGGCATTAGCCTAGAATTTGTTCTAGAAACGAATAAAATGCTTTTTTTAGAGTAATTTTCAAAAATTTTTTTGATTAATACCCCTGGACTCCCTAGAACAATGGTGCATTCGGCATTCTTAAATAGAAAAACCAAACCCCCATCACAAAGTTTTTGCGTACGCCATTGCTGCCTTGCAACTTAACCGACATTGAATTTTAGCATCTTCGTAAGCAAAAAATATAAACACTTAAGTAGTGTTACTTCCCGCTTAATGTACTCAAGTAAAAGTAAAGGCAGTAAAAAATAAAGCTATTCAAGTAAGTAATTTGTCAGTAATAAGTCTACTCAAGCAGTTTACTTAGTAGAACTACTTTGTTACAAACCGCCTCTGCTTCTGAGTCAGCATTTTTTTTGAATTGCTTATTGTTCTTGTTGCGCAAAACAGTTTGTTCCACGCCAGCTATCTCTACTGGCAAATTGTTCGCCAACGTTTCTTCCGTTTGCTCTCTTAACATGGAGTCAGCAAGTAGTAGAAGCATCTCAAGTTAGGCCTACTATTGAAGTTTTCTCTATTTACAAAACACACACGCTGCACCCTGGAGATGTTGCACGAAAAAATATCCCTTTCTTGAAACGCATTTTGCCTTCAGTTGATGCGTGCGAGTTTGGAACTAGCAAAGAGCGTGACGTGGATAATTGCACGGGCGCTATGCTCAAAGCCTATACTAACGTGGGTTGAGCTCGTGGTTTACTACAGTGCTTCTCAATCTTTTTCTCCTATGGCTCGTTTTAGGGCGTTATAAAAATTTCAGGCTTACATGAACAAAAACTAGAAATTCCTTGCAAAGGAAAATACATTTAATTTACAAACGCAAAATGTTTTAGTAATTGTAGATTCTGACTAATGATTAAACTGCACTTGGTGTCTATGAATTAATTCATCCAGTTGAACTTCCACACCTTAGTTCAGCCTCAGGCTTAAGTCTCCTCTCTGTTCAATCTGCAACAAATTATGACTCTTTGTTAAAAGGCTGTATCATTCGCGACAGAAAATCCCGCCTCAACTAACCAGGCGGTGGGAAAACTAAGCAAGTATGGAACAACCTTTTCAAAGAGCAATGGATGCGAAGAGTTAATTTTTAGCCACTCAATCAATCCCTAGCTTTCGATTTTCCCCATCAATGCGTTTGTTCTTTTTCAGCGCAAGAGGTTCTACAGCTATAACGGGACCAATGTATTGCTGACTTAACGTATCAAAATGCCACATCCATAACCCACGTCGGCGAATTTGTCCAAATGACATTTTGAAATCTTCTTTTCATGTCCTTCCTCAAGTGTTTCAAGTGGTTTCAGGACAACTTGTAGTAATGGTTTCTTTAGTTGGAGCAGTAATGAGTAAATTGCAAAAACACTCAAACTCATTCTTTCGCAGGGGATCTTCCAGGGGGTTAGTTTGTTCATAAATGTACGTACTGCCTTCCCACAGTCCAATACAGTAGCATTTCGCCCTTGCAATGTTTTATGTACTGTAGTTGGTTGATGTGCGTAAATATGTCGGGTTGGTAGAAAATCCTCGCCTTCGCATCATTCCTATTTATCGCCGAAAACAAAGTCTCAGCCCTATATTTTTGCTTCTTACCACAGGCCTGTGTTTTCATGTTCTGAACCAAGACAAAAACCATATGCGACATTTCAGCTAAACTATTGAGAATATCACCCTTTGAAAGCCAAAGCACTTCGGTGATCGTGAGAAGTGCTGGGTACTCGTTATTTTCGCATGATTGCTTAAACAATTAGTCATGAAAGCATTGCTTTGACACAATTTACTGCTAGAATAGCAACTTGCAATGCCAATGCCGTTTCTATATCATCATTTAGAGCTTTAGCTGCAAGATGTGATCAATAACCCAGTGAAATGGCGATATATGAAAGGCGATTAATTTCTTTAGATTTTGCAATGAATCCATTGTGCTTTTCCGGTCATAGCGCTAGCGCTTTCGTAATTTGTAATAGAAACTTTGGAACCTTTAGTTTTCCGCCAGCTTATATTTAAGGATGTCTGCCATTTTATTCTGCCTTCTTCTCACAGGATCCTTAGACAGAGAGCTTTTCTGTGTAGCGTGGGCTGCCTCTTTACCCTGTAATTCCTTAACACACAAGAACGTTGCTAGCTTCAGTAGACGTTCTGCAATTGTGTGAGATTTACCCATCTTAGCAAGCAATGCAAAACTGCCTCGCTGGTTCTTAATGTTTTTTTTTACGCCCATGCTCTCTACTCAAGTAGAATTCTCGTTGTTTTATTGCATTCTTCTCGCATAGCTCCATTTTCTGCTCAAAGTAACAGGGCTTTTTCCTTACAGAGACAGGATTTTTCAGTTGCTGATTGGCGAGTATTGGAATCATGGAATTATAATTCCGTGAATCGTGAATCATTTGTCATTTCCAATCCGTAGTCCACACATTCCGGCTTTTCAGAATCAGCATTTGATGGCTGAA
This sequence comes from Trididemnum clinides, assembly GCA_963675345.1. NCBI lineage: Eukaryota > Metazoa > Chordata > Ascidiacea > Aplousobranchia > Didemnidae > Trididemnum > Trididemnum clinides. The sequence continues at coordinate 4,740,732 of OY776287.1, read as the reverse complement.
AGTCAAGGAATAAGAACTCTTGCTTGTAACTGTGTGCAACCTTTCTCCTTTCTGAAGTGGTTACTGCCATTCTAAAAAATTAAAGATTACTCTATGTCGCGTTTCAATAGAAATTTTTTTTATTCTATCTCAATCTCAATTTACTTCTTAAAATTGAGGCGACTTGTAGTATCGCTCGAATAATTAAGTCTGGTTGCAACTTAATAGCTAGGAAAAGATTGGCTTTCACTAAGATACTTTAACCCACGCACTTCTCAATCAAAAACAAAACAAATATATTCACAAACCAACTTTAAAACTTCGAATTCCTTCGCTTGTCAAATACAGAAACTAAAGCACTTTACTCTATAAATATCAAACTAACCAAAACTAAAACCACCAAAATAATCGCTTGATTCCTGTTACAAAAATCACCACAGAACAACGCCTTTTTACTACACTCTACTATCTCTACTGAACTCACTCTCTGAATGAATAAAAAAATCTCACCACCTTATATATATGGCTGGAAAATAGTCTAGAAATTGCTAGAACATCACGTGACACAGGAAAAACACGTTAATAAATTACGTGATTGGTAATAATAAAAAAAAAGAAAAATCTTCGAGAAGAAACAAAATTCCCTAGAATACACTGGGACTTGGTCATGTAGTCAACCATTGTGACGTAACAAGAGGCTGTGAGTTATTAATCTATTTATAAATGTGAAAGAAAAAAAAGTCTTTTTTCGAAAACATTTTATCAAGTTTAGGGCTTCAGACAATTCAGATTTACAAATAAAATGATCACTGCAAAATAAAACAACAGATTACAACAACTACACTTATACTGTATAAAAACTATTCTTTTAACGCAAATTTATTTATTCGTGACACTCTAAAAAATGATGCTATCTAAACATTATTATTATTCTTAGTATTACTATTCTTAGTAATTATTTACGTCGATGCCTTTAATCCTTTAAGCATATTGTCTATACCAGGGGTCGGCAACCTTCTGATGCTGCCGGGCCAAAATCAAGCTCAAGAATTGGCCGCGGGCCATAAATAGCGTTTCCACTAAATCTGGACAAAACAAAATACACAATAATGTCTAGGCTAGGACTAGGTTGTCACGTCAAGTCAACAAAACCGTTGATATTGTGTTTTTATTGAAAGTTTTTGTAAGGTAAGAAGTCAAAATAACTTAACTACTCGTGAACAAACGAAAATGCACAAGAACATTCATTTACTGTTTCTGTCATAACTTTAATACGATGTTTGATATAAAAGTTTATTAAGGTCATTTATTGTCAAACCGCCCATTGTCAAGCCATCGATGAGATGCTTGATGTTGTTTCTGGTCTGCAAGTTTATCGATGTTTGGTTTTAAATTGGAAGAGGCCAGAAGCATAACATCTTGCAAGTGGCCGTCATTTAGTCTTGTTCTTAACTTGCTTTTGGTGTTTTTCATTGATGAAAACAGCTGTTCGCACACATAGGTGCTGCCAAACATCGATGTGATCTTTTTGGCATGATTGATCAGATATGGATATTTTTCGCATTTAAGATGGTGTTTATAGAAGTCAAGCAATAAAACACCTTTGGCGTGAAATTTTGATTTCAACTCGTCGCAGCACTGCAACTCTACCAGTTCCATTTGATATTGCTCATGCACAACTTCCACCGGCACATCAAAGGGGGTACTAAAAAGTTTGATATCATTCTCTATTGAACGGATGTCATCGAATCGGGACAAAAATTCGGTTCTCAATTGTTGGATCACAGAAACAAATTGATCACTGCAGGTAGGGTGGTGTTGTTGTAATGTAGAAAAGTGCGCATAGTTTCCACTTTGCAACTGACTTTCCCACAGTCGCAGTTTAGTTGTGAATGAACGTATGTGGCCCCACATGTCGTGTATCAATTGGCATTTTCCTTGTAGCTGCAGATTCAACTTGTTTAAATGAGACGTAACATCGACTAAAAATGCTAAATTGCAAATTCAGTTTTGATCGCGAAATTCTGAAGCATTGAGTTTTTTTTGTTCAAGAAAGGTTACGATTTCTTCCTTCAATTGGTACACTCTTAGCAGCATATCACCTCGACTAAGCCACCGTACATTACAGAAATAAAGCAAGTCGCCGTATTGACTCTCTGCTTCTAAGAGCAGTTGTCTAAATTGACGATGATTCAATCCTCGCGACAAAATCAAGTTCACAGTTTTCACCACTATGCTCATGACATCTTTGAAGCTTGCTACCTTTGCACACAATGCCTCCTGGTGAATAAGGCACTGCAATTTAACAATACTGTTATCAATTCCATTGATTTGCATGTGCTTCTGAAGTAAAGACACGACCCCTTTATGCTTGCCTACCATTGATGGGGCCCCATCAGTTGTTATTGACACCAGTCTTGCTAGATTTAAATTCTTGGCTTGAAGGCATTGAAGTAGTTCTTTCAGAATGTCAGCCCCTGTCGTTGTATTCTTCATTGGAATCAGTTGTACAAATTCTTCAAGAACAGTAAAATCTTCGCTTACTCCACGCACAAACACTGCCAGTTGGGCTGTATCTGTAGCATCCGTGCTCTCATCTATAGCTATGGAAAAGAACTGTAGTTTTTTGAAACAATCTTCTTGACTTGCTTTCAAGTTCTCAGACATCTCTTCTATTCGACGGGTTACGGTTCTCGCGGAAAGACTGACATTTAGAAATGCCTCTTTTTTCTCTGGACATATAGTTTCCACAACAGCCATCATGCATTTTTTAGCGAATTCGCCGTCTATAAACGCCCTCTTGTCTTTGGCTATTATCTGTGCTACTTTGTAGCTAGCAAGAGTATTATTTTCCTGTTTAGTCAAAATTTTGTGGAATGCATCACTTTGCTTTTTCAGACCTTTTTTTAGTCGATCAAGTTTGTCTTTTCTTGCTTGACCCACTAGCTCAGAAAAACTTTTGTGCTTTGTTTCGTAATGACGCTTGATATTGTACTCTTTATTGACAGCAATAGATACGTTGCAAATCAAACAAGTAGGTCTTCCATGGTGATTTACAAAAAAGAAATTGTTTTCCCACTCTTCTTTAAACGCTCTGAATTCCTCATCAACTTTTCTACGTTTTGATAACATTTTTGCTAAATTATATTACAAGGGCTATGTTTTCTAGTTATTAGCTAAAAACAAAACAGAAATTCACTTTTTATTAAAGGAAATTGCTCAGTGGCAAACAAATATGTTACAGTGGAACCCCGCTAACCTGACCACCCATGGGACCGCATTAAAGCGGTCAGGTTAGCAAGGTGGTCAGGTTAGTGAATTTTGCCGTTGAGCATCATATTTATAACAACTGGACTTACACCCTTAAATGCAGGCATTGATTTGCCTAAGTAGCCTATGATAAGCGAAAAAGAATCATCGGAAAGTTAGCAAATCGATATCTTCTTCAAATTGAAACGTTTTGATTCTCTTTCGATCATTAGGTAAATTATCCTCGTATGCAGCCAAAATATCAGCCTTTCTTTTTAGCGTACTCTGTATCTGAGTTTTGCTTACGCCGAAAATCTTAGCGAGTTCCCTTTGAGATTTTCCCTCACTTTCCTTTTGCTTTATAACCAAAACTTTTTCTTTGATTGAAAGTTCACGCGATTTCTTTTTACTAAGCGCCATATCTTTATAAAAACAACTGCAGATTGAAAAATACTAAACTCGCCAGAATGGGTTTTACAGAATGAGTTTAAACTTTTAAGTTAAGCGGTTTTAATCAGTTCGCACGCCATTTTGTGTGTACAGTACTGTAGTTTCTTTGTTTGTTAGTGTGTGCATGCACTTCCCTACATCACACTGTTTATTTGTTACGAAATTTCTTTGTTTGTGTGTGCACACAGTGATCTTATCTTTTTATTTTGGTCACAAAAGTAAATTATTGCGCACATGTGGTCGCTTTGGCGGAGTTTAATTTGCATTGTGGGACCAAGAATATGGTGGTCGCGGTCTGGATAGCGGGGTGGTCGCGTTAGTGAAACAAAATACAATGCATCAACATAGCAAATTATTTGGGATGGCAATGAAGTGGTCCTGTTAACGGGGTGGTCATTTTAGTGAGGTGGTCGCCAACCGGGGTTTCACTGTATTAGAAGGATTGCAACTAAAACGCTCGCTCTCCGTGTTTTCATAGTCGAGGTGCGAAGTGCTTGATGCGTGACGATGCCCTAAGCCTAATTTTTTTCTCCTTTTCCACAGGTCTTTAATCTATTATTGCGTCATGCAATTGTTTAGAAGCGTTGTGTCAGCTCAATTGAATAGTATTCGCCAAACGTCAGTTTGCGTCGCTGAAATAGAAACTACGTAGAAGTCGCGGGCCGGATAAATATACAATTTCGAAAAGAGGACGCGGGCCGGATAGAATGTGTCGGCGGGCCGGATTTGGCCCGCGGGCCGCAGGTTGCCGACCCCTGGTCTATACTCTATGCCAGGGCAACTCAATTGGCGGACCGCGGTCTGAATGAACCTTTCGAGGATTGAAACTGGACTTCAAGCTCCAGGACAAGAAACAGTAGGTACAGCCACAGCTTGTGAATAAGCCCATGCCCATTTTACCAAACTTTGTGGACTTGTTCTCAGTACTAAGTTATTTTCAAGCAAAATAGCAAAAATTTTCGCGCCTTTGGCGCAACTGCACATCCTTAGCATTGACTAACGGCATCTTTGAAAGGACCAACAATAACAGGATCACCTTGAAAAACATGAGAAAACCTATTTTCCAGTGCTGAAGTCTGTTATCTACGCTTCTCTCGTCCACTAAATTTTCTTCTGCAATTAAACTGATCAAGTGTGGTAAAGCTCAAAGTCTAGACAATATCCTGCCAGATACATTTTGAAGCACTGCATTCCCAAATGTATTACATGGCGTCAAAAATTCTGCACAGCCAGCCAGACCTACCAAACAATTCCCATATTATGGCGACCGTCCAGAGTTATCTCGGTAGCAAAACCTGGCAAAGCATCCAATGATTGAAAGAGCTTCAAGCCCATGTCGCTGCTGAGCGTTTTTTACAAGCTTTTCGAGCGGTTACTCTTGAGGCGTCGAGAACCTGTTGTTTGACTCCCAACTTCCTGACAAGTAAGCTGGCTTCAGACCTAGTCAATGCATAACCGATCAAATGTTTAAACTAACCTATGACGTTAAACACCGCTTTGAAGAAAACAGTAAATCAGGCATGGTATTGGCATATCTTTCTGCCGCACGCGGTAGCCTACTGTATGGTACGAGGGCCAAACTCCCTATTACCGCCTTTGATTTGCTGTTATTTCTGTAGACCGAGTTTTAAGAACTGACTAAAAATAGGAAATGCGTTTTCTCTACAAAATTAGCAGAATAAAGTACAATAAGTTTATTTTGTTTTTGATTGCGATGATTAGTGCAGACTAGGAGAAAGTCCCAGTATTTTTCTGTATTCACTAATAATGGCAGTTTCATTGTTGTCATTGCAAGTCAAAAACTTTACTGGACCTCTGGAAATACTCAACTTATCCAACTGGACCTCCGTTAAAATTAGTTGAGTACTTCTGCTCTATGTCCATATCCCCATGGCCCCACCCCACACCTCTTGTCACACGCCCGTAGCCCTACCCATTTGCATTTTTTCACCTAAAAATGACTGTACACGAAATCAAAGCTATCCACTGTTTAGTTTTATAATTTCAATTAAAATAAACATGAAACAACATATTTCCAAACACTTTCGTCAGTGATCACTGTTGGGAGAGGAGTTGAGATGTAAGTCTTTTTTTTCTATACAAAACGTGTTTCTTCAGAAAAAAAACGCCTAAAAAACACGTTTTTTTAAATTAAGCTGCAAATGGACTCAGTTCATTATGTTATATGCTGAAGAAATAGTTTCTGGCTGTTGCCTATCATCAAATCAAATCAACACAGTTTCAAGAAGGGATGCAAGTTGACGGCCCGCCATGCCCCATTTTTTCGCTCGCTTCATGCTATTGTTTTGATGGGAAAAATGGAATGCTTTGGTATTTTAGTTCAGTAATCCATAAACCTCACGCATTTTCGCTTTGAGCATCGCACGCGTGTACCTGAATTATCTATGTAGCGCATTTACTAACCTTGAAGACTCGCACACACCTACTGAATGTCAAATGCCTTTCAAGCGAAATTTTTTTCACGTAACATCTTCATAGCGTAGCGTGAGTGTGTTTCATAACCATTTGAAACTTCTCAGGTAATTTGTGTGCGTTTACTACTTGCCAAATGAGTGCTATAAAGAAGACGAAACTTTAGCGGACAATCTGCCACTAAAAAGACAGAAATTGCTTCGACTATACCACAGATTGTACTAACTTTATAACGCAATAAAAATAAGTGCGATTTCAGTTAAATTACTGACTCAGTAGAAGTCATGGGTATTGCATCGCGCGTTCGAAGCTTTTTTTTCATAGAAATATATTTTGCTTCCTACTATTCAGATCACAATACCTATTTTAGATTCGATTCGATTGAGAAATCGGATTCAGAAGATCTGAAATGCCCATTCCAAGCAGTAGTAGCATCGACTACATTATTATTTAAAATTTTAAATTTTACAAAATAGTCTGACTCGCGAAATATCTAAGTTGGGAAATGTGGCCCACAACACAGAATACGTTTGACAACCTTGGTTTAAAGTGTTTAAAAACTAACAGTAAAGTAATGTTACAGGGCACATCACGATTGAAGTCTGGCGTATGTTCTTTCGCTCCCGCGAAAATAGCGAGTGGCAGTGCGAAAAACTGTCATAATCAATCATAATTAATTATAATTATGTACCTCAAGTTTGTTTGTAAATCATTACTCAGCTGTTTACTTCTACATTAAGTGTTATATATCGTTGAAATCTACATTTCTGGAGGATTTCAAATAGAAAAAAAACCATTTTTTTGAATATGCAAATTAACCCCCCCAACTGGGGGGTTGCCTTGAAAATTAAAGTAGTACCCTCACCTCAAAGATCACTACAAATTTTATTTTCTACCAATTTTTTAGAAATGGTCGCAAGATGATGCTAAGGAAATAAGCTTTCAAGGTACATCAATCAAAACTTACCTAAAAGCCTAGGTTTTCTACAATTTGCAATTTTCTGAGGCACATCACCTTTTTTTTGACCGGTACCAAATTTTGGTAGTTAAATTTAGTACCTAAAATATGATCAGTTATTATCTGCTAGAGGTTTGCCTAAACCATGTAACATTATGTATTTTTGAACAAGGAATTTCTTCAAGATTCAGAAAATATCAAGTTTAAATAGAATATGCTGTCACTGACAATGAAACAGCCGCTTGTTTACACCCTTCCCATTTCTTGAGAAACAAGGGGGATACAGCAAACTTTGATTTAGAGAAGGCAAACTTCTGCTAGCTTTTAAACTTGTATTTCGCTTCTTGTCTCCTTGGAAATTTGATACAAAATGACAACTTTAGTAGTGAAATATTTGCAATTTATTTTATGTTTTTAAAGGGTGTAGTTTTTGTAAAAATTATAATTTAGTGAAGGTAGGTCAAAAAATTTGGGGGGTTTTGAACTGACATGATGTACAGTACTCATTTTTGATCAGTAAATATCATATACCACTTAGTCTAAACTATTTAAAGTTATATATTGCTGGAAAGCAAACTTCCTAAGCTTTCAAATGTAACCGGTATTTAGCAACATATCATATTTTTTACGCACTAAATTTACTTTTATTTACTTACCATTCAAATTTGTTTGGGGAGGTTTTGAGACCCCTAAAAAATTTGGAAATTCAAAAAAGTAAAATTTATTATTATCGCTTGAAATTTTGTCAAATGATGCCCCAAAAGAGTAGTTTTCAGACTGTGTTAGTGATAAAGGGTTTGGTTATGTGGTAAAGATGTAATCTCAATTTGATTTTAGTGTAGTTGGCACGTGCTGAGAATTTGGCTGATTTTGTCGTCTGCAACTGGGTTCTTGGTCTTTTTAACTGTTTTTAGGTATAAAAATCGAAGAATTAGGGCACAAATTATACATCATCCGATGCGTGAGCAAACAAGCGTGATCTTTTGAAAATTTTATGAAAATCGGATGAAAAATAAAGTCACAAATCGATTTTTTGTTAAACTAATTTTGTAACTCAATTTAAAAAAATTTGAGGTAAACACTGAAAACACGAGATCATCAATCGATGATCGCGGGAGCGAAAGAGTTAAACCCATAGTTTTGCCCGATTAAGGTAAAATAAATTTATATCTCTCCCCTTGTCTCTCTTTATGCCACTACTGGCAGAACAGTTAGCCAAAGCTAGCATTTATAACTGTAAAGCAATTATACTGTAAGTAGCAATACATCAATCCATACACAGCTGTACCGGTAGCTCTGCCTTTCAACTCCTTGTGATTGGCACATTTCAAATCCTTATAATTGAGATCAATTATGATACTGCTTAGAGTTAGTCGCCAAAAAACAACTTATTTCCACGTAAGCTTTTTTCCTTTCCCAACAAGCTACCCATCCAAGAGACGCGAGTATAAATCAGAAAGGCACACTAATTGCACAACTCTAATAGGAATGACTCGTGAATAATGTGTGTAACGAAAGTAAAATTAGAATGCACGTGAGGCACAGCGCCATGGTAAGTTCGAGCCCAACTTTTTAGAAAACACGAGCCCGGCCCAACTTACTAGTCTGCTTTGCTCTTTCATAACCTAACCAAATTAGCTCAACGTGTGACCGTAAAATATTTCTAGTCAAAAACAAATAAAAGTTTTGTGATCAAAACGCTGGTGATGAAGTCACTTGCATGATCTGATGCGGGTTGCCTAGCTCTTTACAAAAAACAATATCTGTTTAATATCTGGGTAGAAAAGCGCAAAAAACAAAAAGAACAAAAAAAACAGGCTCAAAGAAACAAGAGCAAAAAATCCGGTTTTTCATCACTAGAGAAGGAGGCTGTTCTGAGAAAAAGTTCTTTTCTAATCTTCTCCAGTCAGAGAGACGGCTACATGAGTAGAAATCAAACTCGTAAAACATTCGTAAACTCAAACTTGAATGATAAACGATCGAGATTTTCGCCGTGGCAAGCACGCAATTAATGTGATATCTATACTGCTACAGAATCTCACTATAACTTCTTCTAAGTCCGCCTCGTTACCAACACCCTGCAGATATTATTTTTCCGGAATTAAATGATAAATTATCGTTAAATAGCAACAGTGTGTCAATTGGAATTTAAAAAGAAAATGCTATTTGAAACTTGCATTGCTTTAGGTTTAAATTTTTAGAGACTATTGACAATCCCTGCTGGTCTGCTGACGTCATATTAATGTTTGGATTGCTGACCGACAAGCCACTTGATAAATATCAGCTGAATAAATGTTTGTTTAAAAAAAGAATAGAAAATGGAATAACCAGGTGGTCGGTTAGAACATGTCGCTTCGGTTATAGTTGATTGTGTAGTAAAATATTCGACGATTACAAACTGGGCAACAAAATCTAAAAGATTTGGTCTGAAACTAGTCTTAGCCTACCACGTTGACCTAGTTTATTTTTCCCGGGCAATAGCAGCCCCTCTCAAGATTTTTAAGAATTGGAGACAGCAGTTCTGGACATTTTTGAACGGTCTTCAAGATGGCATTAGTGGATTTCCAAACAAGCTTTTTAGATTGTTCACTACAGAATGCTTTCGTGTCTGCTAACCAGAGTTTTCGCATTTCTTTGTATTCACAAAATATTTTTCAACTAAAGCTCGGTTCAACGCAGGTTCCAAATAATCAACATGTGATCAATTTGTTATTTTTCAGATTTCTGTATTTACTTTTAAAAGTATTGGTTTTTTAATGATTTTATTTGAATATAAGAAACGAAACAATGGTTCGTTTGTCGAAGCAAAAACAGGAGAAATTAGAAAATATTATGAACCTTGTTGAAGAGCTGGGAGTAGATAGGGTGTTGGCTAGGCTAAGGCAAACAAAGATGATGAGCAAGGAAGTGTTGGATGACATGAAGGTGAGGAAGCTGATGCAAACGAATTTTAAAACATTGTTTCATTCGAGCGGTGTACTGCAGTACTGTGCTCACACTTCGCTTTTAATTGACGAAATGTTAATCTGATAATCACTGCCTGCTATCAAACCTTTGTTGTTGTCATTCAATCATGTGTATCACAATAGGAAGATTGCACGCACGTGATCAAACGTCATCAAAATGCGTTTTCGAAAAAAGTGGCAGACCACTTTCAGTGTTTTTGCATTGAATTGAATGGGAGTGATATCGTTTTTTGCAAATCAATTGGATAAGCGTGACAATTGTTGAATGAGCGTTAAATATGTTGTTTGAATGATGTTAAGGAATGAATCTGAAGTCAAAGTAAAGTAAGAGGTGATAAGGTTTGCTTGTTATTAATAATAGTTGGGCTGATTTTGTGGGCTACGCATGCAGGCTTGTTTGTAGACAGCTTCTGTGAGAGTTTCATATCAGGTTAATCGGCGTGTTTTGGAATGCTCAGTTTCAGTTAATTGTAATGTGCAACTTACACAGTATATTTAGTTGCATAAGCATACTGAAAAGTTGTAAACTTATATTATACTGTAGCCAAAATGACAGGGCAGACTTCGGTACCGTTTGTCATAAGTTGGATTAGATGTTGATGGATAAAATCAGTACCGGTAATTTTTTTAAATTTTGTGTCAATAGTGCTTGCAGACCAGCCGTATTGATATATCAGATGTAATTTTGTGACCTCAACTACTCCTTAAACAATATTTTGGACTATTGCCTAGGCTGCTTGGCCAAGGGTACTTTTAAAACTTACGGTTCCGATTCATTTATTCTGGCGTATGAGCTCATGTTCTGTTTGCATGTCTTTCGTCAGACTAGGCCACCACGACGGGTAGACTGCTTGGCCCCATTACCTGTTTGCCACAAAAAGATGGAAGCATCCCGTTAAGTGCCTTGCCCAAGGACACAAGCAAACTTGCCGGCAAGCTTACGGTATCGGTAGTAATAATAAGATAATGGTTGTTTTTGCCAATGTACCGAAGAGTAGGCTATCTATTTGGTATCGAGTTATTTTTAACTGAGAAGCAAATGGTATTTGGATGGCACTTCTCTTGGAGCCGATTTTTTGGCCAATTGGCACACAATACTAAGCTTAGACTAGCCAACTGAAAGACCTAATCTCAACCAAATTGCTTTTGATTGAATTTATTTGTTTCCGAGTAACTACCTACCAATAATTCATTCCAATTTTTAATTAATTTCTCATTACTTTTCAAAATAACCCCAAAAGTTGGTGTTCGCACTATACTTTTTCAGCATAAATTACAGCTTTTGATCAGCCACTTTTTTGGTGCCAAATGTGTGATGTCATATGCAACCTTCCTATGGGCTCATGCTTTGTAATCAAATATAGGCAGACCACTCGGTCCCACCACCTTCTGTCACGCAATGGGGAAGGTAAAGTTACGTGCCTTTTTTGAGAGCAGAACCAGCCAACTCGCTGGATTTTTTCCACGCTATCTCTTTCGTACCGAGTGTCAAGAGCAAAACTGTAAATAGGCAGCCATTTTCAAGAAGGCTATGACAAAACCCGGTCGAAGTTTATAATAGCAGCCAATAGCGTTCAAGGCGGACGCTCTAACCTCTACACCATTGAGTCAGGCGCTCGTTGTTTTGCTCTTGAAAAAGCATTTTACAATGTTTTCCCCACTTGGTGGTTTGTGACTTTGTAAGTATTTTATTATTGAAATAAAGCTCTTTTGTTTGTTCAGTTCTTTATATCAATATAATTTAATATTGATACAAAAAACTGAATAAACCAAAGGATAAATAAGATGAATAAAAATACTAGGTCTTACTTAACAACTTTTGATGTTATTCTTAGAAACAGGAAGTACTAATAACAAAACTCAAAAAAATAAATCCAGCAAAAGGTGTGTTAAAAGTCTGGTCTTCTTAGGAATGGGAGACCGATTACGAAAAGCGGGTTGCTCTCCTCGGATTTCTTGTCTCTCCCGAAGGCAAGCGTGCGTTTGGAGCACTTTATGAGCTAGCGAAAGTTCATGAAGAGCAGGTGCGGTTGCAAGAGGAACAAGAGAAGTTAAGACAGGTTTGTAATGTTGTGCTGGTCGTGTCGTGCGAAGTCACTTTCAAACAACTCGTGACAAATATTTGTTTGGCAAGAATCGAATTCTAGAATGAGCTGAGTAGTGTCATAACAAACGCTGAAGTTGCTATAGGTGAATAACAATCTTTGTGAAATTGTCCTGCTGAACTTTTATCCTTTTTTTTAAAAAACAAATAGCATATGAAGATAGCATCCTACTTCTTTCAGCACCCTGCTTGGTAATTAATGAAATGTTATTTCAGGAACAACTGAATCAGAAACAATCGTCTGCTGCTGATGGCAAAAAAGGAACAGCTGGAGGGATTCAGCCTAGCGGTGGGATGCGCCAGCCACAAGGTGGTCCAACAGGAACCAACATGAAAAGCAAATTGCGTGCTCAACTGGGCAAAAGAAAAACACAAAGTGGACAGCAATCTCAAATGCAGTCTTCGACCTCAACATCTGGGTAACGTAGCAGTGACATTACCAATCTATTTCTTACTTAATGTGAAATCGACTGCAACTTAAAGTTTGAAAATATTATTTTTATTTAAAAGCTGTTTTTAACTTATTAACTCATAACATTATTTTTAGTAACAAAACCAAGCGCGGAGCAAACAAGAAAAATGAAGAGAAAGACGACCCACTGCTGGTGGAAGCGGCTCGCACGCTCGAAGAAGCCCATCGCCAAGTCCAAGAAAAAAAGCGGATGGACGCCATGAGGAGTCACCTCGCGGCCACAGAAGCCGTCGACACCAGTTCAACCGGGAGCGGGCGCCGGTAAGTGACGTCATGGACAAGTCAGTGTGACTGGTATCTTTGCCAGCGATGTGAGGCACCGCGATGAAACGCTTGTCTCGCAATCCAACGACTGCGAGTTAAACACCTCGTTGTGCCTGTAATGTTTGTGGTAGAAATGCAGCACCGGCCTGCTCACAGTTGTGGCAACCCTAAAGTGGATGTGGACGACAGTTCTTGCATACATAGATGTACATTTTGTGCTGCAGATGCAGGACGAAAGTAAATTGTCAATAGTTCGTGCTATCTCGCAATCTATCTGTGATGCCATGGTTGTTCTAATTTTTGTTTATTATAAAGTCAAAATGAAAATATCACTCCTTTAAAGATAACAGAAACTTGTACACGAGATTGCGACAAAAAACCTGATTTGTATTGTAGTTTAAGAAACCTCCCTTTGATTTTTCCGAATAAACTATGATCAATTTTATGTAACCAGGCATCTCGCTGCATGGACTGATTCAGTAATTGCTAGTTGTAGCATATAGCATATTTGCAGTTAGGAAAATCGAGTATGCGATTATTTATTCTCTATTCTTAGTTCAGCCGGAAGCCAACGAACCACCCCTACTCCGAAAGCAGATTCCTCTCCACACCCACAAACAGAAACAACGAGTGTAAAGAAAATCCTTCCACAAAGCACAGGTGATAACGACATTCTTGATTTTGTAAGCTACGCGACCATGTATCTGGGAATTTTGCGTTGATAGCAGATCCTGCCTGCTGCCTGAATACAATTAAACCGTTTGATGAGTACAGGACGCTTACCGGTAGCAAAGTTAGAATTTATTACGTGGAGACCAGCGAATCTAGAAAAGAAGGTTATAAATAAAAATAACAGAAATAATTTGCTAGATTAGGCAGAGAGAACTGAAAACAATAGCAGGGGATCGCAGTATAACCATTATATAGATTTTATACTGCGATGGAAAGGTATCCATAATCGTGATCTATCCCAAAATCATGATGTTAGTTTCGATGAATACCAGTCGCACCAGGTGCGGCTCTCGCCCACCTTGACTCTCTCCCCCATCATGATCTGGTGCTTTGGACAGACGGCTCTGTTCCATTTCCTTTTGACAAGGGCGGCTCTGGCGTTCTTGCCAACTGCTCTCTCTGTGGCGCTAAGGTCACTCTTTCCTTTTCGGCAGGCCCAGTATGCTCAAGTTTTTCGGCTGAAGCCTGCGCCATTCTGCACGCTCTTTGCTGGTCTCGGCAGCACCATAAAGTCTGCCATTTCTCTTCTCTTCTCCTACTATCTGACTCTCGTTCTGTCCTCGCCACCCTGTCCGCTCCACCATCTTTCCTGTTATCTCAAACTCTGTGGCAGATCTGGCAGGAACTGTCTTCTCTCTCCCTCTGTTCTATTTGATTACAGTGGGTCCCCGGACACTCGTTTCTCCCGGGGAACGACGCGGCTGATGAGCTGGCCAGACGGGGTGCGCTACTTGCGCCCTCCGCAACCCCTTGTAGTCTGTCTCTTCTTACCTCTCGTATCCACTCTCGTCTTATCTCGGACTGGAGGCGTACTGTCTCATCGACGTTCTTTGACACACAGGTTCCCTCGATTTCCACCGAGGAACTTGTGCTCCCTCGTCATGCTCGCTGTGTCCTCTCTCGTCTTCGCTGCAACGGACACGGCCTTCTTTTAGGTTCTTATGTCTCTAGGATTGGCAGAATCGAGAATCCTTCCTGCAGCGCCTGTGGACACTCGTCCCAGGACATCTCTCATCTCATTCTGCAATGTCCAGCTACGAACTTTTTGCGCCGCTCACTTTTTGGTGACTCTTTGTCTCTTTAAGACCTCTGGTCCAGACCCTGGGGAGTTGCTCGGCTTCTGGGGCTCCATGGTCTTCCGCCATGCCCCCATCCCTCGGAAGGGGTCGGGTAATCAACAACAACAACATGAATACCAGTCAATAATATATCATCATCGTAAAACAATAATTGTAAAACTCACTTCGAACGCACGATTCTTACCAGCTATTCGGCTCTGAGAATCAAAGCTTCTGGTGATGGGACATTCTAAGTGGGAGCATTGCCTTTGACCACTTGGTCACCCGACGCTCGTCGATTAGCTGAGCGAAATTTGGTTGATGAACGCTGAATTCAAGGCTTGATGATGATTGCTGGATCTGGGATTAATTGCAGCTTCTTAAGGCAGATCACCAAAAAAAAGGTCTTTGCTTTCTGCTTGTAATGAAAATACGAAAATGTAGATTCCAAGAAAAAATTCGCAGAATTTTTAAAAGTGGCCCTTGTTATGAATTAATTGACATTCTCTAATGTTGTGGTCTAGCAACTGGCCTGGTCTTCATTCCATTTCCCTGCCAACAATGAAGTTCTGTGCTGCTGTTTTTACGATTTATTTTATTCGTTTGACTATGAATATGACCATGAAGATCATCATGTTTGACCACGAATATAACAACCATAAATAAAAATGAATTGCATTGTTATTGTCTTTTGACTTTTTTCTCGATTAGGAATTGCCACAGCAGATAATTTCTGATCTACATTTTGTAATGCATGACATTTGTTTTACGGTTGGATGTCTTTTCTGCCACCAACCCTCTCTTCGGAGGGAAAACTGGGCCACCTGTCTTCCACATAAAGGTGGGGGCGTCCCGTTAAGTGCCTTGCCCAAGGACACAACAAGCGAACTTGCCGGCTTGTTCTCCACAACATCGCTCAAATGCCGAGCACCAAGCAGGAAAGCTGTTAATACCACTTTTAACGTCTTTTGATATTACTCAACAAGGGGATTGAGCCAAAGGTCTACCGACTGCGAAACGGACGCTCGTCATCGAGTGGTTTATAAAAACGAATTGCATTGTAATTCCTTTATTAATTAGCGAATGTGCTTCTACCTAGATATCTTTTTGTCAAGAAAACTTTTAAAATTTCAGGGGAGTATTCACAGAACGTTTAATAAGGATTTTTACACCAATTTCCAAGCGTTTCTGTTCGGCATTGCAACACAGTTAGGCGACTTATCGAAAGTGTAAAGAAACAGGTTCAGTATTTGATGTTCCAACAGTTGGTTGATTGTCATTTTATCGAGTATTTGCTATAAAATTTAGGTGCACAGGGATTTTGCGATCACAATGAGTTATTACCCAAGAAAAAATATTGCGGTAGTATAGGATTACCAACTGCAGTCACTAAAATTACTCTGAAAATTAAAACAAACCATTTGCATGGTAGACAAGAGTTAATTGAATATGCTCTTGTAGAAACTTCAAACCCGACAACATCAATATCAACTAAAAAAGCGAATGAAAATTTAAAGAAGGGCAACGAAGTAAAAAAAGAAGAAAAGAAAACAACAAAAGTTGAATCGGGTGAGATTCCTAAAGCGCTGAACGACTTTACAAAGCACAAAGAAGTCGAGGAGAGAAAAAAGATGATGCGTGGTACAACTGCCGAGAATGGAAGCTGGGAAAGAGTGGAAGATGAAGACGATGATGGAGAAGAGAAAAGTTCCGGAGATTCTCCAGAAGAAATTTCAACCGAAAATAAACGGATAAGCGCAGAGACTACTTCAAGTTTTGGTTGTAAAAACAAACTAGCGGTTGATACAATTGATGAATACCAAGCGGCGGAACAAACACCGGAGGTAAGAATGATACTGCTTTAACTAGCCCAATCTACAGGCATTGCCTGCAGGGTATCCATCAATAATGTCAGGGTTAAGAATATTGTGCGGTTCAGTCGCCTTCACCCAATGAGCATTGTTTTTTTCACAAAGAGAATTCTCATTCCAATATCAAAAGTACCGTTTTTATAAAAGGAATTAACTAAAATAGCACATTTATGATCAAGTGGTGTTTTTAAAAAATTTGTTTAGAATTTTCAGCCTAGAAAAGTACAAATTGGATTTCTCTTTTTTGAGTTTATGCAATAGTATCTTTAGGTATGAACCAATAGTAACGTTTAACGTCCACGAAAAGATATGAAAAATCAGCCCAATGGGCTTCAACCATGGGTTCAGCTCATGCTTTCCCAACATCCACTTTTTTTTTATTTGACATATTTATCCTCCATTCACGAGAAAGCAATGTATCGCTATGTTTTGAACTGTAAATCTGCACTCGCTTGGGAGTTGCCATTTCCGGGTCACCTGTCTTCCATTTTAAGGTGGGGGCGTCCCGTTAAGTGCCTTGCCCAAGGACACAACAAGCGAACTTGCCGGCTTGTTCTCCACGACCTCCCATAAATACCGAGCGCCAAGCAGGAAGCTATAGATCAAGGGCGGCTCGTGCATGGTACTGTGGAACTGCACTTCATCTTATCGATGACATTCGATATAAATAATTAATCTTTTTTTTGTTTGTTTTTCTTATACTTCTAGTTACATTATATATATAATACATAAGGTTAATCTCAACAACCATCCTAAGTTTATGAAAAAAATATATAAATCTTTTTGCTTCAAAGCTCCTGTGATATGGTGTTTGAAATTAGCAGTAGATTGCAATGCAGCTGTAGAAAAAGAACTGTCGCTCATGGAGTACCGACCCTTGTGTGCTGGTGTAATAAGAGTTTCTTTTTGACGGAAAACTGGCGAGCCGTGTGTGTGTGTGTGTGTGTGTGTGTGTGTGTGTGTGTGTGTGTGTGTGTGTGTGTGTGTGTGTGTGTGTGTGTGTGTGTAAAGCTGATAGATAGGAACCAAAATTAGGCCTATAGGGTGATTTTTACATTTATGTAGATTATAGACTATACTCTGTAACGTCTACCGTAGGCTATATTTTGATTAACCATGATTTAAGTTTTTTAGGTGTTTGTAACTAATAGAATGATAAAAGTTACGGTATTTACAATAATATGATCAAAAACTGGATAATAAAGTTTATATATAACTTTCCTTTTTTATGATTTATTTATTAAAACAATGGCTAAAATTTTCTAAAGCAGCCCCCTATTAATTTTAGCGACGAGCCGCCCCTGCTATAGATACCATTTTTTGAAGTCTTTCGATATGAATCGACGAGGGGAATGAAACCCAGCTCTACCGAATGGGAAGCGGACGCTCAAACCACTACACCATCGCGTCGGTATAGGCGTTGCAGTCGAAATTGAATTAGCAACTCAAATTTGATAGATTTTTTTGAAGTGTTACAGCTTATATGCAGGAAGCTTGGAAATAGTGGATCAAGGCGGTGTTCCGTACAACACCAATCAATGTCTATGTGCTTCTCGGGTTCAATGGACTGAACGGTTGCACAATCAAGTAAAATCCAGTATTCCAGATTTTAGTACAACAGTAGCAGCAGTAATTTTCCAACCTTTACACTATACAACAACTTAGGCCTACATTTCTGAAAACATTATTAAAGTACAATCAATTAGTTAGAAGACGATACAAATCAAATAACTTATAACACGAAAAATATTCTGTCTTAGCAGCACCTTTCTACAGCAGACTACTCGACGATTCTAGCCAACACAACACATCAACCAGCAAATGACAAAGAATTTAAACCAGCACATGTATGGGTTACCGGAAGACTCCACTTCTACAGGATGCTTATTAATCCGCTAACAAAACCTTACACCGATGTAGATTATCTTTTAGTAGTCCATCGGCTCAAAAAGGTTGAGAAACACTGGTCTAGATCTAGAAGGTTACAATGAGTCAGGCTTGCGAAACAACTGTACAAAAGTATTTTTTAAGAAACAGGTTTTCGGCCTACCGGTATCTTAATACTGTTATGTATCGGTCTTCTCCAACAGGCAACATATCACTTCTTTGCTTTTAAAATGACAGTGTATAACAAGTTTATGCTCAGTTTGTTTAGGTTTTCAGTTTAAAAGTACCAGACAAAATTATGGCATCATAGAGCTCATTTAAAGCGTTCAAAAAACGAAAAAGATATGCTTAAAATGCTACAAAAAAGAATCTGTTGTTGCATCATCGATTCAGCTTAAAGCAATGTGGAATTCTTTTAATTGAAAACACCTCGCTGATATCTTACAAAAAGCTTTCAAGCGCGTTTCTACCAACAGTATTTTTTAAGGAAACAAAAAATGCAAACTTTACAATTAATTTTCAATTATCATATCATCCGACTTCTTAAAAAAGTAAAATTTTTTAAAGTTGGGATATCGTGGACGGGATTTTTGTTTCAGCAAAAATCGCTTTCTCCCATAAAAAATAGGGTTTTGAAAATGTTATTTCCTATAGTGACGTCATCATTGCGTCACCAATCCTCTTCTAAGACTCACCGCGGGGTGGTAATCAATCGTGCCAAGTTTCATGCTTGTAAGTCTTTTAGTTTCGGAGTAGTTAAAACTCACACACACAGAACGAATAGCGCTTTATAACTCGTAATTTACGCTAGCCGGCACTGCCGGCGTCGCCAGCAGAGCCCCCATTAGCTACGTCAAGGTTGAGATTATGTTCGGGCGGCTTCACCCAACGGCCAATTGCAGAACAGTAATAAAAAGTCAGTGTTTTTAAATAGTCAATAGTCCTTCAAAAATTAAAAGTAGGCAACCGTCTTGCCTTACTTTATCGTAGCTGTAGCATAGGCGACTTTATCATAGCTGTTGTCTTTACAGCAATTATACTGTCGGGTTTAAGGATATTGGCTGACCTGGCTTCGAGAGTTTGACGAAATGGTTAGCAGTTGCAACAGTAAGGAAAGGTCATGATGACATGGCATAGCCAAATAGGCCTGTTCTTTCAAAGTGAAAAGAGCGGTCTTACATAAAAACACTTTCTGTCACTTGGAATGAGTCTATAGGGTTTGGGCGCCATAATTGTTTTTAGGATTCCAAAAACAAATTATTTGGTGATACACTTCTTTGACGACTTGTTACAAGAGCCTCAAGATAATATTTGTGACACCGAGTTTCATATCTGCACGCATGTTTCTTGGTCCCGAAGTAGAGCAAAAGGAGCTATACCTCAGTGGACATTGTACAGGGAATGTCCGAGATGCATCCTTCCAATAGCTTTTGGTAGTGTTTGCTTCGTGAATTTATTTGCTCGGATATGAAAAAAAGCTGATTTTTAAAAAAGATCTTCACCTCACCTTCCCAAGAGTTGCTGGATCCGCTACGGCTATACAGCTTACGTCCAATTATCATGTCGGTCTAGTAACCCATTTTAAGTAATGGGTTTACCTGCACTGGCATGATTGTATAGGCCTATTTGGTGGGTATAATGTCACGAAGTGATGTTTATGGAGTGACGTATTTTTTCAATTGATTTCCTCTTAAAATTAGGGTTCTCAGAATATGCCCATAATTCCTATCTCTCAAGTACGGTAACAATTTTAGACTGTGCTTACTTGCAAACAGCAAATAATCTCACAAACGTTCGTTCGTTTATTGGGATAAGTACATATGACCACAGATTCAAAGTCGCGGAAGGACCCTGACGTGATTGCCATGATTTACCGGAATGTAGCTATCAAGCAGTTGACCGACCACTACTTAAAACTGTTTCGTAATTGTAGGCCTAACTGTAAAACTTAAATCTTTGGGGGCGCTCATGCTCCTTGCTTCGGGCATAAACGCAAACAGGCGAATGCGAATTGACCCGGAGCCCATAGTCCAGAATGTACAACTGAATCATCACACTAAGCTATGTTTTGCCTTAAATGAATAACCTACTGTATCAACCAGCAATTTGGACGAACAGAGAATAATTTTTTCGAAATCCTACAAGATTAATAATAGAACTCTACATTTTGTTCCACTTTGCTACACGTGATGGAATGTCTTTTCAGGTTGTTCTTCAGTTGTGCTGGCGAAGCGCATTCAAGAATAAATCGTTCTCAATGTGGCATAGCGCGTTTAAGAAAAAAGAAAAGGCGTGCTTAATCAGAATGCTTACAGAAATATCTGATGTCAGTGTTTCAAATGAAGCTTAAAATGGTTGTAAAATTTTGTTTCATGGCGTGATCTTAGTTTCCAGGGAAAATGAATTTGCTGAAGTTAGCAAGTTGGGTGCTGGCTTGTGTGAAGGCCGAAAATCGCTTTTCTCCATCAAAAAGTACAAGTTTTAAAAATCTATCTTCGATTGTGACGTGACCAACCTCCTAATAACCCTCACCTTAGTGTGGTGATAAATGATGCCAAGTTGGGAGTTTGTACGTTTAGTAGTTTTGGAAGAGTTAAGCATAAAAAGGCAGTCAAGCACAAAATTGCTTGTTGCGTCGCCAATAATCATTCAATATAAAAATAACTCTGTTTTGGGAATCATGTTGTTGATACCAACAGCAATCAATCGCGTTTCTACGGTCAGTATTTTTTAAGAAAGTAGAGAGAACCATTTTTCCAGTAAATTGTTATTATGACGTCATCATGGATCGTAAAAAAGTAGTTTTTGTGAAATTGGCAAGTGGAGTGCTGGCTTCAACTTAAGTTGAAAATGACATTTTTTTGCCTCGAAACACGATTTTTGAAAAGTTATCTTCGATTGTGACGTCATTATCCTTATGACATTCACTGTCGGTGGTGATTGATGGAACCAAGTTTGATGTTTGCACGTCCAGTAGTTTCGGAGTGGTTAAAGCGCACATACGTACGTAGGCAAATTTAAATCTTTGCTTTTTACATGGAATGTGACTTTGTCATGACGTCACGGACCCCTCAAGACAATCATCCCGGTGTGGTAATCAATCGTGCCCTGTTTCATTTTTGTGTGCCCAGCAGTTTTTGACGAGTTAACAAAAACAAATCAAAACAAGAAAAAATCTTTCTTTATAGTATTGCTTTATCTTCTTTCGATGCTGAAAGCTGATCGTGGAAAAGATAAATCAAAGTGAAATGACTTCTGAACATGAGACTGGTCGTGATGTTGCCATTCATCTACGACAGAAAATATTTAAGAAAGGTTGTAAGGTATCAACAGAGAAGACAAAAGCATAGTGTTCGTGTTGTTACCCTTTTCCTTTCCTTCTCTTCGAAGGAAGCTTAAGAGACAGACGACTGCAATCAGCAGTAACTGTAACTGGTCTATTTGTTCATTCTTTCCACATTTGTTTCTTATTTTTTAGAAAGAAGAAAACAAATCCCCTCGGATAGAATTTTCAAAGTTATCTTGCCCTGCAGGAGCATTACTACTTGTGAGTGTTTTTTGTGTATTCAAAATTCGTAGATATCAACAGACATACCTCTCATCAATTTGACTGCAGGCAAGTTTTAAATTGAATATGTAGCTTTCCATTGAGTATGGAAAACAACGGTCTATGTCATCATGCAAAACTTTCAATACGTGGGAGGAGATTGCTTTGCTATGAAAACAAAAGGAAAGCAATATTTACTACCTGTAGTCGACTTTTGTAGATTTGGTATCTCATTTTGGGTGTGAAAAGCAACATCCGGTTAATTGAAGAAGACGATTAATGTCAGGGCAGTTATCAGTTTTTTTGTGACAGCACTATTTCAATTTATCCCATCTTATCGGTGCTGCGTTGACTAAAAGCCGTACTCCTCGAAGCAGAGCTTTTAGTCGAGTAGTTTACTGTAGTGTGGCTGTACGAATTTACTAATTAGTCGATTGGGAAGTGCTTGTTATACCTTTTCTTATCCCAGCTGGTATTTGACGCAAGTTGGTCGTTATATCACAGCTCTACAAAGGTGAGATAGAACCGCGGTATTTGAAGCGCAGTGACGTGGAAGAACTGACCGCTGAATGGATGGAGTTGCGGCACGAGCGAGAAAATCACATGATAGAGTTTGAAAATAAATGCCGTCTGATTGAAGAATTGAAAAAAGAAGTAAAATCAACTGATGAAGAAAAAGAAAGACTATCAATTGAAAAAGACAAGTGAGTATTGCTATTGTGTTCTATTGCGTCGCTGGTGCTGTAAGAAAATCAATTGCCTTGGTTCCAATCCAGCTCAAACTCCTGCTGCTTTGATTAAAACTTTCTTCCACAGATCACGCGCAGTTCTCATTCAAGGTTTATTTTACTTTTGAACAAGCGAAACTGTGGGCAACGTTCTCGAGACGACCTGGAGCAGGGGTTCTCAATCTCTTTATATTCGTAGCCAACTTATGTTTCGTAAAATATTTAGTGACCATCTTCGATGAGTTTCTTGTTCATCAGTATTCCTATTTTCAATTTAAATTAAAGCAGTAGCTTCCCCGAATCGGTGCTGTTGCCTTCCGGTTGAGAACCACTGATCTAGAGTTAGCTAACTTCTTTTTTCTAGCTTGTGGAAGCTGCGAGAATGAAAAACAAAAAATAGAATTTATGAAATTTAGTTTGTTCATTTTAGATTCGTGTTTAAGGAGTTTGAACTGCAGCAAAAATATCAGGAATTAACTCAAAAACATAAATCATTGCGTGATGATTACGATTCGTTGAAGCACAATCACCACCAGGTCAGTGCCCATATTTTCTCTGAAACTTCTTAACACACCAATGCATTTTGGGCGCTCATACCAGCCATTCTTCTTTCCTACAGACCAATGATACAGAATTATGTTTTACAATTGTTCCTTATTCATCACCAAAGCAAAATTTGAACAAAAATTTTTCTATGCATCTCTACCAAACTTTTCTCGTGCCAGATGATAAATTTTTTGATCCACTTGATTGGTCACACAAAATTCATCGCAAATAAAATGTTGGACCTTGAAAAATACAATTTCTATCAGTTAATTTTAATTTAGCGACGACCCTCTGCGAGTGAGTGGTTTGAGGTTGCACTTACGTATTGCGAACCTCCCAAAAAAATAAAAGTATGTGTTTTGCTGCCGACAATACGATGTGTTTAGACTCAACAAAACAATAAGAAAAATATAAAATTGCATCAAGAAATGAAAAAAAAAATTGCAAAGTTGGAATCGAAAATAAAATCAATGGATAAAGTAACTATAAGAAGAGGAACGCAAACCGAGGATCATCAAGATAAAGTAAGCTTTACGGTCATATTCTAGATGGTGCATTAGAAAAATTGTAAATGGGTCCCAGAAAGGGTTGTTTTTCAAGACACTTTTTATTTTCGTCTACTCCTGTGAAGCAATTTATTTTCTCAGGATGTGCACGAAGCGCTAAGAATGGCTGAAGAATCGCTGTCTGTGACGCAAAACGAACTGTCCGGATCGATCACCAAACTCAAAACAATGCAACAAGAAGTAAGCTGATTTCTGGATAGAGAGCAACGTCAACAAGTCTGATTTTTCCCCTGGGGTTTCAGTGTATATATTTGTGTTATTGATACGCGAAGTTACTCAATTAGTGCTGTGGTGACATCAGTAGGCAAGTCGCGTTTCGAAATTAATTTAGAAAGAAATAGATTAAACTAGTCATGTAGCCGAACCATTATACGTAGACTTGGCTGAGATAGTTTTCTTCTCACTTCAATCTTTGGCAAAATATGTTCCACAAACATAAACTATCGGGTAAATTCAGTTTGCTCTTGGGGAATTTTCATAATTCAAGATTGCGGCCGGCATTTGGCCAACAAGAAAACGCTCATAGCTGACTGGTTTTCATCGATTTTGGTAAAAATATTGCGGTTGTTATTCAAGTTTAAGGGAATGTCCAATTTAATTAACATAGTTATGAAGGATTCAGATGCCAAGACCATTCATCTTATTTATGTGTACTTTGGACCTGAAATCGGCAAAAAATGTTATAAATATTCACTTGTGGAAACCTGTACATTGTCAAGGTTGGGGTAGAAAAGATATATCATGCATAATTATAGGATCTGTGTGGGAAACATCTACCACTAGTTCCAATATATTTGAGCGTCCACATTGTAGTCGGTAGACATGGAGTTCATTCCTAAGTCGAGTCATACCAAAAGACTTCAAAAAATGGTATTCACAGCTTCCCTGCTTGGGGCTCCGCATAAAAAGGGATAGTGTGGAGAACAAGCCGGCAAGCTTGCTTGTTGTGTCCTTGGGCAAGGCACTTAACGGGATGCCTCCACCTTTATGTGGCAGACAGGTGGCCCTCCCGTACTTCACCGGATTATAATTGTGAAGTTGCTAACCCAGCATGTCAGACGACTCTTGGGTACCCACCAGTGGCAGTCCGCCTTGTTGGTGGTGGGGCTACCAGTCACTCAAGACTGGTTCGAAATGGGCTGCCATCTTTCCCCTAGCCTAATATCAATTAGGTTGACGGCATGAACCTGAATTACCGTTCATGCCGTACCTCCATCCCAAGGAAGAGGAGGGGTAAACACAACAACAACAACAGTTCCAATATATGACGGCCAATTTCAAAGACGAAAATCAAAATCGCTGAAGATTTTTTACTAAAAGTTGCAGCAAATGAGAATCCAATGAGGAACAAAAATATTTAGCATGGATCAAACAATATTTAAGAACAAGGAGTGTAATTATTCATTTAACTGTTCATGGAATGTCGTTGCATGTAACTGGCTTGTTTTCGTCGGTGTCACCTCTCTTGTAGACACAAAACAATGTATAGCTTGTTGCTTACACCGACATATACGTGTTGCACATGAAGTTCTGATGCTACATCCGCACTTCAAAATCTGTAGTAGCTCTTTTGAGACCAAAGGATCGTTGATTGATCTTCTGTTGGAATTGCAGCAGCACTTTCTTAAAGATGAGACCAGCCATGATCGGTTGGGTTCCGACTTGGTGGGCTTGGTGTCAAAGCGCTACACTGCCAGCTGCAGAAAAAGCACGAAAGACATTTTCTTTAAAAGCTATATCAGTTGGAGAAAGTGTACGTAGTTTCGGAAATTTTAGAGTGCTCCTCCTCATCTCCACCTTTCAGGACTTGACTCTGGCTTTAGTCATACTTTCAGCAGGCACGTTGTAGCAAGCGAGAATGAACCGAGTCGCCTCTGCAATCATCTGAGAATAAGATTTCTCGGGCAGCGATGGATCTCCCAACAAAGCAAACAAAAATCCACCTGCGAAAAATGAGAATACAAGCTGCATTATCATTACTGTCACGAGTACATTTCTTCATTATGTGAAGTAAATGCACTACAGGGTAATCTACCATACCTGTTCCTAGAATCTTCAAAATCGTTTCCTTGCCAATTCCGAAATACGATGCAACTATGTCGCACTCTCTGATGTCAAGTGCTGCAAGAAGATCAGGGATGACGGCCATGTTACGTTGAACAGTTGCATCTATATCAATAACACCACGCTGGCGTAGAGATAATTCAATGTAGATAGGCCCTTTGCCAAAAGAACCAGCGTGTTTGAATTGCATCAAAGGCACAAACGCATCTCTCGTATTCATACTTTGCCGGGTTAAAATAGTGAAGCTCCTCGCCCAGCATGTCGCAAAAAGTGACTTAAGGCTACCCACCAATGGCAGTCCGCCTTGTTGGTGGTGAGGCTACCTGTGTGTAATTTGCATTTATGACTGGTTCAAAATGGGCTGCCACTTTTCCCTAGCCTAATTTAATTAGGTTTGCGGAATGAATCTGGAAAATTGTGTCATGCCGTGCCACTATTCCGAAGAAGAGGAGGGGTAATCACAGCTACAACAACAACCATTTCTCATGCATTGACGTTGTTACCGCACGATTCCACGATTGTGAAAGATACAATTTGAGCTAAATTGTACACAAAAGAATTATATCCGCAACAGTTATTTCATGGCCAGTCTGACTTATCTGTTGTAAAATAGTGTCGGTTTCTTTTTCAGTCGTCTCAAGCTTTTTTTGTTTGATCACAACACTATTGGTCAGCTTATGGTGGAACAGTTTCTGTATCAGTTGTAATCAGCAAATGATCCGCTGTGTCGTCTATGTGGTCGATTAGGTTTTAAACAATGTAGTCAATGATCTGAACCTTGTTTGAGGTGACAAAGAAAAGTAACTTGGGAGTAGGCAGCTGCGAAGTCAGTTCCATTTGGAAGACCTTGCTGGGAGCACTTTCCTGTCGTGCACATCTTGTCATCTCTTTGGTGCTGCCATTCATGTATCAATCACAAATCGTAAGGAATACATCTGCTGTCTCCTGATAACGAAAAATATGTGCACGAAATTCGCCTATGTAGTCGTGAACCACAGCATTTCAGGATCTAAGCCATGCTTACTGCCCACGAAATGGCACAGCCATCGAGGAAGTACGAGTCTTGCACGACACCTCGTTAAAATCCTCAACCGCTTGTCCATTCTTGAGCTGGTACTTTTGTGTTAATCGCATGAATCCCTGATCACCAAACGTCGATTTAGCAACTGGTGCAAGTTCTGTTGCTAGCATTGACTCTATTGATGAGGAAACCATCCCGCTGGACGTCGTGCAATGCGAGGGCTTGCACATGGAAAACATCTTTGTCGGTTATCTTCTTGTCACCAACTTCGCCTGACTTTCAATTGACGGTCGTATGTGCAACTATTCGTTACAGGAGTTTGTAGAATGTGTCAAGCCAACTTGCCTCGAATTCGTCCTGTTGTTCTTTCTCCGATTCAACAGCCTTGTCTCCATTAACGTCCTTGTTGCAGATGATTTCACTCGTCACTCGTGGATGAATTTTAGTGGAGAATGCCCACCTGGATTCAATGGGTTAATGCAGAAAGCAAGTTTTTGCCGTAGATTTAACCAATCTTTTCTGTCTGGCATAATACGAGCTGTGACCTTCTTTTTATCCTCTAGTTGAATCTCGTCTTTCGATCCTCGCATCTCCTCTAGACCTAGTGAAGTAAATCAATAAGTAATCTCGAACAAGTACCAGTTTATAAATACAATCAGCTTTTCTAATGTGTTGGTTTGTAACTCGCAGATATCTATACTTATTAGAGATCATCAAGATGCAGTCTTGGTAGCAGTAAGCAAAGGTCCTGATTGTGTCCGGCTGATTTGTGACCCGATAATGCTTTCTGGTCTATTCCCCTTGCTCATTCATGTCGCCTATATTCCCATATCAGATTTATGGAAAAAAGGGTATACACATTTGGATGTTTATTTCAATTGTCAACATCTCGTGCACATTTCATTCTAAATATTGAGCATCGTTACATTTTAATGTCCATAAGTCCGACTAGCTTACCTTGAAAAATTCAAAATCCATTCTCCGGCACGGTCATAGGACACTTTGTTTTCTTTAGAATTCTGTAGGAAGGTTTGCTTCTGGGGAAAATAGTGTCGAAAGATTCCCTTCTCCTCTGTAGGATATTAGTTCATTATCAAGCTCGACAAGATGGGTTTGCTGGGTTGTTTCTTGTTTTGAGATGCGAGGGAAGGATTCAGTTTCGATTGTGTTCTTGTATCTGAAAAGCATTCTGTAATTGCAAGTGGATGTGTGGATACCTTCCCATTTGCGCTCGACATGTCTGCATCAAAGTTATCTGCGATGTACTGAATGAGCCCATTAACAGTGATAGGGGCTCTTTCTTGTTCCCTCATCCTTGAGTACCTTGCAGCTGCTGCTGACCTTTTGTATCTTCGAACTTCATCATACAAACCAGTCACAGTAATCAGGCATGTGATTGATCACCTTCTTGCGATGAAGTAGCACACCCAAAGCAGTATGTAGTGGTGTTGCCGTGACTTCACAGAACACTGGTCACCATGTTACCTATGAGCAGAGAATACAAAGAGTAACAATTAAGTGAAGACTAGAGTCTCTTGAGTCCAGAGTCTAGAGTCTCTAGAAGACTATCGTCTAGAGACCAGAGTCTTTTGCAGAGTAATAAAGAAATCAAAATAGTTTTAGCAGACTATGCCACTAAAGACTTTGAAACTTTTTTTTGGATAATTATGCTTTTCAAATTCGACGTTATGTATCTCACGCTTGATAGCTTTGGCAGTCACAGGAGGTGCAGCATCGATATCATCATCTTCTTCTTGATCTCGTGCCACCTTAAGAGGTAACCTGACATTATCCTAAAACATGACGACTTCGCGGTACCCAGGAGCGAACCAGATTCTTGATGTTTCCAGACAGCATATTTAGCAAATTGGCCCGACCTGGTAGCAGCCTCGCAGAATCTCATTTGCAACCCCACCGAATCTCAGATTGTGTCACGATTTGCTGTTATTTCCTTAATGAGCCGCTTTAATCCTGCAGGTAGCTTCGTTTCTTTGTTACTAGCATCAGTTGGTAACTTGTTCTTACCTGGAGCAGACCTATTACTGAAAAATCTGATCAAATTGTCCTTGTGACATCTCGCATCTGATGCATTCAAGTCACTCGAGAACCTGAGATACGCAACATCATTATTTTTTCCCAGTGATCGTCTATGTTTTGCATTGCATCAAGACTCGTTCTCTGATTGTAAGTGCGTTGCCCTTCTCGTCCACTTCGTTTATTTCCCTCTCTTTTGCCAAGCATGCTTGGACCCAAGGGTTTTGATGTCGGTAATGCTTTTTGATCTCACAATTTTTTCCACAACATAAGAAATGTTTTCTAAGTGAGAATGTGAAAATATGTAAACGTTTTATGCGCTTACAAGAGCAATCTTCAAGGCAAACTGACTTGGAATTGGATGGTGCACAAAGCAGATATGTAGGTAAACAGTGTTTATGATAATACAACTGCATATGCGCATTCATGTTGAGCAGTTCTTGCAGAGAAACATGCCATGAGTCTCCATATTGAATGCTGATCTCAATGATTCTGCATGACCTGAAACCATCCGGTTGTTTTCGTGAATGCTGCTGCTGCTTCGGACACTTGCCTAGCACTAATTTGAAGATAAAATCATCAGCTATTGTTTTATTTTATCAAAGTTACTATTTCTACTTCTACATGTAAATGCTGCTGTGTTACTTTAATCTACAAAGAAAAAGAAACCATTTAAAAATATTAAAAGAAAAGATATTAAAGAGGCTAGGTTCACAGATGTAAAATACGCATGACCTAGACAAATGACCGTGGTTTTAATATTTCAGGGCTTCATGAGTATGTTAATTGAACTAAGCATCTTTTACGACTTATAAAACGACTCAGATATAATCAAAATCGATGAAAGAGTTGTTCAGCTATGGACATTTTTGTGTTCGCCGAATGCCTACCGCCACCTTGGCAGCTATCTTAAATTTTGAAAATTCCCTAAGAGAAAACTCAATTTGCCCGCTAGTTTATGTTTAAGGAGCATATTCTGCCCCGCATTGAAGCAAGTAAAAACCATATCAGTCAAAGTCAACGTTCAGCCTCACAATCAGCTTTGGCTACCTGCCTAAAGGAGAAAAAAATTGATTTGATATTTTTATACTTCTTTTTCGGGGAAAGGGGTTTGATACTCTTTATTTAGTACAGTTACGCTAGTAAGTAGCAACCAACTTGTTTCTTGCAGTGTTCGGCACTAATATCTGTAGGTTTCGCGAAGAACAAAATGGGAAATGGATTTAGGAAACTTACACTAAAGTGGGTTAAAGCGGCGTTTATGATGACAGTGAACTTGCTTTCGATTTTTACGACAGCTACGTTGCGCTTTTGGTCAAGGCACTTTGCGGTAATTCTTTGTGCTTGGGTGCAGGCTTCTGGTAGAAATGCGATGTACCACTGCCACCAGTGATTGGAACTCCGAAGCTGTTCTCATTACAACGATGTGCTATCATAACTGATAAAAAGTTTTCCAGAGACCGAAGAATGGAAGCATAATACAGTACGCTGCAATCATCTCCTAACGCGGAATTATGTTTATAGGTGGACGAATATAAAAAGCAAGTCAACATCAAGGGAAGAGAGATTAATAAACGGGAAAGGAAAAGCAAGAAAGATGAAGATACGATCCGAGTGGTGTCGCGCGAAAGAGATGCTATGGAGAATAAACTGAGGAAGATGGCGGAGCAGATGGAGTACTACAAAGGATTGGTGGAAACAAAGTCAGTGCGCATGATCTTAAGAAAAATCAAATTAATTGAGTAGTTCATGTTTACCCTCCGGTAGTGCAAAAACTTTTCGGTCATGTAAAAAGCAATTGTGCTCGGCCCCGCTTTGGAGCTAGGGTAGGCCTTCCACTGGCACAATGCATTTCTGCAACAAACTGTTGTTGTTGTTGTTGTTGTTTACCCGACCCCTTCCGAGGGATGGGGGCATGGCGGAAGACCATGGAGCCCCAGAAGCCGAGCAACTCCCCAAGGTCTGGACCAGAGGTCTTAAAGAGACAAAGAGTCGCCAAAGAGTGAGCGGCGCAAAGAGTCCGTAGCTGGACAGTGCAGAATGAGATGAGAGGTGTCCTGGGACGAGTGTCCACAGGCGCTGCAAGAAGAATTCTCGATTCTGCCAATCCTGGAGAGATAGGAACCTAAAAGAAGGCTGTGTCCATTGCAGCGAAGACGAGAGAGGACACAGCGAGCATGACGAGGGAGCACAAGTTCCTCAGTGGAAATTGAGGGAACCTGTGTGTCAAAATACTTTGAAGAGACAGTACGCCTCCAGTCCGAGATAAGACGAGAGTGGATACGAGAGATAAGAGGAGAGAGACTACAAGGGATTGCGGAAGGCGCAAGTAGCGCTCCCCGTCTGGCAAGCTCATCAGCTGTGTCGTTCTCCGGGAGAAACGAGTGTCCGGGGACCCATTGTAGCTTGATAGAACAGGAGGAGAAGAAGGACAGTTCCTGCCAGATCTGCCACAGAGTTTGAGATAACAGGAAAGGTGGAGGAGAGGACAGGGTGGCGAGGACAGAACGAGAGTTAGACAGGAGAAGAAGAGAAGAAAAATGGCAGACTTTATGGTGTTGCCGAGACCAGCAAAGAGCGTGCAGAATGGCGCAGGCTTCAGCGGAAAAACTGGAACAAACTGGGCCTGCCGAAAAGGAAAGAGTGGCCTTAGCGCCACAGAGAGAGCAGTTGGCAAGAAAGCCGGAGCTGCCCTTGCCAAAAGGAAAAGGAACAGAGCCGTCTGTCCAGACTACCAGATCATGAGGGGGGAGAGAGTCAAGGTGGGCGAGAGCCGCACCTTGGCGAGAGTGAGGGGGATCAGAGCGAGAGCATGGAGAGGAAAGGGTGGGCTCGACCGTGAACGAAGGCAGATTCGAAGGAGGAAAGGGAGGGCAAGCAACAAGAGCCTCCCTAGAACAAGTAGAAGGAAGCATGAGCGGGTGAGTGGACGCAAAAGCTCTTCAGGACGATCTGCAGAGTCTTGGTTTCACTTCTAGTCTGGCCAAACCTAAAATAGGAAAGAAGGTTGGGAGACGAAGAGCCCGCTCATGAGAAAAAGAGTGAAGTGAGTCAGAGTGACTCGTAGGGGAGGTAGAGAAGCCTCGGTGAGTAGTAGAGGGATAGGGGAAGACGAGAGGCAGCCGGTGATGGCGCGACTGGCCGCTCGGTGGAGGCGTTCCAATTTAGTGAAACTGGTAGCGCTTAGGAAAGGAAACCATCCGGATGAAGCGTAAGTGAGAAGGGGCCGAAGAAAAGATTTGTACATAAGTGAGAGGGACTCCTTAGAGGGGCCCCATGAGGAAGCAGAGATACAGCCTAAGGCCTTGAGACGTGGGAAAAATTTGGCCTTCAGCGAAGATACATGCTTAGAAAAGGAAAGAGTGCGGTCGAAGGTGACCCCAAGAAAAGTTGGAGTTGGATTAAAACGAAGGCGGGAGCCGAGTAGGAGGAGGTTGGGCTGGAGGTTAGCTTGGTGGGGATCCACTGAAAAGAAGGAGGCCTCACATTTGCTCGGATTGAGAGGAAGACACCAGTACTCAGACCAGCGCTCCAATTGAAACATAGCTCCTTGTGTGGCCTCCACCGCAGTGGAGACCGAGGGGGAGGAGGACCAAATGGCCAGATCGTCAGCGTAAAGAGAGCAGCTGACGGAAGAAGGCAGAGAGGCCGGAAGATCATTAATGAAGAGAGAGAAAAGTACAGGGCCAAGAACGGATTCTTGCGGAACACCTCGACGGACTCGAAAGGAACGGCTTTTGTGATTTTGAAAAATCACAGAAGCGCGCCTGTCAGAAAGGAAAGATTGAGTCCAACGAGCAAAGCAAGGAGGGAGGCCAGCCGAAATAAGTTTGTGGAAAAGGGCCGGATGTTACACAGAGTCAAAAGCTTTGGAGAAATCGATAGTAGACAGGATCGTCCGAGAGCCCGGCCTGGGTTTGTTAAACCCATCCGAAATGGACTGAGAAAGGTACAGAATTTGATCAAGTGTAGACCGTCCAGGGCGGAAACCGGCCTGGCGGGGAGAAAGAATGGAATTAGATTCCAGAAAAAAGAGAAGACGGGATAGTATGATGCGTTCAAAAAGCGATACGCAGGAGGTGAGAGAGATAGGCCTGAAGGAAGCAGGAGAGTCGAGAGGCTTTCCCATCTTATGTATGGGAATAATGGAAGATGTCTTCCAGATGGAAGGAAAGGAATGTAAAGACCAAGAAAGATTGAAGATGTGAAGAAGAAAATCCATGTCAGAGCGAGGAAGATGCTTTAGCATGGGATAGGCAACTTTGTCTGGGCCAGTGGCAGTGGATGAGGAGAGATTGGAGGCAGCCGCGAGAAATTCAGCGAGAGAGAAGGGAGAGCAAAAGGACGAGTGAGACTCCACAGAGCACGTAGCTCGGCGGAGCTCAGTGAGGTAGCCTCTGGCTCTGCTGCGCAGGGCCTTTGGCTGAGACACGGAAAAGTGAGACCTCAGGTAAGCGGCATAAACCGAAGCCGATTCCCTGGGAGAAGAACAGTTAGGAAAGTTAGGAGAGGAAGAAGACGAGGAAGGAGAGCCAGCAATAGAGCGAAGAAGAGAGTGCACAGATTTAGGATTAGATTTAGGTGAAAGAGAAGTGCAGGTCGTCTGCCATGCCTCAGTCTTGGCCTTGGCAATGACCGACGAGGCACGTCGAGAGGCGGAGATGTAAGCCTGGCGATCTTCATCACTTCTGTGAGCAGTAGCGAAAGTCCTGCGTCTTTCACCAACCGCTTCTTCCACCTCAGCAGACCACCAGGCTTTAGGAGGGCGTTTGATGCGGCCGAAAGGAATGGAAGATTTGGCCGCATTCATTGCCAGAGAGGTAAAGAGAGCAGCTGCAGAGGAAAGAGAAAGAGACGAGTATTCCTCTGCAGTAGGACAGGGAGAGTCAAAGTAGGAGGCAAAGTCATCCCAGCGAGCTTTCTGAAAATTGAAGGAAGGGGGGCGCTCGTTGGGGTGAAAGACCAGAGAGAGAGGGATAGATAGAAGAACTGGTAGGTGGTCAGAACCCAGGTCCTGAAGCACCTCCCAGGAGCAAGAAAAAGCAAGAGTAGAGGGAGCAAAGGAGATATCAGGAGAGGAGCGACTGCCAGAGGAGCGATGGAGAAGGGTGGGTGTGTCAGGGTCATTGAGGGGGAGGAGGTCTGAGGAGATGACCCAGTCGAATACTTCCTCCCCACGGGGGTCGGAAGTACCTCTTGAGTCCCAAAGCGGGTGATGGCAATTGAAGTCCCCCAGAATGAAGAGATTTCTGGAGGAGGGAAGAATGGAGGGAGAGAAGGAATCGGTTCTGCCATCCGTTGGGGAGGAGCGAATAGGGGGGGCATACACATTAAGAAATGACACCGAGGAGGATTTGTTTAGAGAGATGTTGACCCCTACATAATCAGAGTAGGGATCGAGCGAAGAAAGAGAGGTGGTAGAAAGTTCAGAAAAGGATAGGCCCTGTCTGACGAAAATGACAACGCCGCCACTGGCATGCGAGGCATCACAAGAGAGAATGCCAGACCGGGAGTGAGTACGATCAGAACGCAGAACAGAGAATCCAGGAATCCGGAAAGAGGAAGAGGAGTTAAGATTGGATTCCTGAATGCAGATAAGGTCGACAGGATGGGATGAAAGAAAGTGAAGTAGTTCAGTGCTCCTGGGTCGAAGACCTCCAGCATTCCATTGAAGAACCCTGAGAGAGTCAGGGGGAGGAGAGGAGGCAGGAGGTGCAGAAGTATAGCCAGGAGCAAGGGACGGTGGTGGAAGGGCAGGGGAAGGAGATATAAGATGGGCAGATGGGGATAAGAAGTTTGGAGACGAGGGTGGGGCAAGAGTGCAGCATTAGCAGAGGGGGGGCCGGATTCCACAGTGGAGGTATACGTGCCGGAGGAGTCCGAGGAGGGGGGAGTCACAGTTTTACGGCAGGGGGGGCAGCTCCAAGAGTGAGAGCTGCCAAGAGCTCTGAAGTTAGATAAAGAAAGTTGTGAGCACCTTAGATGGACCCATTTGGAGCAAGCGCAGCATTGCACTGACTTGCCCCGCCAGGTCACATTTCCAGCGCACACAGAGCAGGGAAAGATGGGGCCAGGGTTAGGATGAACGTTACCGCTCATCAGGAGAAGAAGAAGAATGAGGAGACGAAGGAGGGCAAGAGCAAGGCAGGAGAGAAGAAAAGGTGAGAACAGGCGACCGATTTTAAAGATGCTGTGTGCTGCCCTTCTGCGGTCGTTCAGGGGGCAGCATAGCGAAAAAATGAATGGGGAGTGCCCGGGGTAACTGGGACCCTCGGGAAGGCCAACAGCCATTTCGACCCAACCCAAACGGGGCCGGGGACCGCACCACCACGTTGAGGCGGCTGTTGATTGGTGCAGTGCAACAAGCTCGCTGAAAAGCGTTGCGAAAGGGCAAACCACCTCGGCGGGAATTGAATTCGCGACCTCCTGCTGGCGACACCATCAGCTTATCGCGCTGAGCTATGCCGCCAAGAACATGAAGTGACGACATTACGATTTTCAGAAAGGGAAGTAATTTAAAGGTTTTTTAGGGATTTAATATTGTTGATTCTCTTTAATCTTTTTCAGAGGTAAAGGAGGTCAGAAGAAAACTGTCCAAGAAAGAAAAGAAATAAAAGTGCAGAGATGTGCGAGTGGGAGACACGTTCTTGTCAAATCAGTCGCTACTGGTCACCACCATGAAGCAGAAGGGGAACCTGAGGAGGGAAGTCGTCCTCAGTCGCGATCAAATCGGCCAACAACTGTCAAGCAAACAGCGAAATCAAAAACAACTCCCGAGAAGTCAGGGACAGGAAACAAAAAATCCGGTGCATCGATGAAATCGTCAACTACGGTTAATTGCGAAAATCGTGCTGTGACGAAAGCAGCCAGTAACTCGACAGAAGTTTCAAAGAGCGAAGAGAATGGGAGGACATTCACAAACGTAGGGAGGTCTTCAACCAACCAAACTTCGCACAACTACTCCCACTCTGAGAAACGATTATCCACGAATGAAAAACAAAACACATCAAAAACCTTCTCAAATTTAGATTCAACTACGCTGGGTAAACAACAACCAACAAACAATACAGAAAACAAATCAACAAAATCAGAACAATCAAGCAACAACAGAATAATAAAGAAATCACCTCCTAGCGAGCAAGCAAAAGCAAGGAAATCAATCTTAAAGGAAAGCACTCAACCATCACACAACGCTGGATGAGCACTATGCGCTCTTGCTGGCCAAGTTGGCAGCTGTTGGAAAGCAATGCTTCTTCTGTGCGAGTTTTCATTGATCACTGAACACCGCACGCAGGTTTCCAGCATCTTCCAGTAATGATCTGTATAGGTGTTTCAATTTTTAAATTTGCAGGCATGGCAAGTGGTTTTAAAGCAACATACAACAGATATACATGAAGCAATAACGTTTGGAACAAAATTGTATAAAACGTTAACCCGCTTCATCGGCAAGGCCAAATTCAAATGCAGGTCAACTCCCTCAAAACGTAAAAACCTGTTCCAGAGCATCACTCCATCTAACCAATACTTTTAGGAGCATATTCAGAAACCAATTTTTCAGGGCCAGAAAGTTTTGGCCATTTGGTCCACTAAATAACACAAAGACCTTTTTCAAAACCGAGAGTTTAGTCTCCAAACAGATATCTCTCTTACAATTTCTGCTTCTTTTATGTCGTCAGCGGGGCATCGCCCTATATTCCCCTGCTAAAAACCCCACTAAATATCTTGTTTCAAAAACTTGCTCCACCGTTTGTTTAAGCTTTTCAAAAACTTCTGACACAGCTTTGCTCCATCTCTGCTTAAAAGTTTTATTGATTCGAGTTCAGCGCAGAAGCAATAAGTGGTTACGTACACAAAGTTTTTGTTTTATTTCTATGGAAACAGCTGGGGTAGCAATTAGAGTTTCCGCTTCGCAGTCGGTAGAACTGGGGTTCATTTCCCTAGTCGAATCGTACCAAAAGACTTTAAATAATGGTATTCAAGCTTTCCTACTTGGCACTCAGCACAAAAGGTATTATAAAGAGACGTCCAGCCAGGTGGTCGAGTGGTACTTACCAAGTTGTGGTGAAGTCTTGGTCGCAAGGTGTTGCAGTGTAGTTACAGCATAGTGGATTCTATGCCCACCACAAGTAGCAAAACCAAGAAATCCGATCACTCATTTGCGAAATCAGCTATAACATTAGCAACGGCCTCAAGCCAGGTGGTCAAGTGGTACTTACCATAGATAAAAGGTCTATATCTTAAAGTTTCGGTTCTCTATTAGTCGGATACGCGCCACTAAAAAGCCCCCAAAATGGCAAAATTGGTGCGGTGCTTCCTTATTGTTCGTGTGTGACTACTTAATTACAAAAGGAATAGTGTGAAAAACAAGCAGCGGGTTTGATTGTTGCATCCTTGGCCAAGACACTCAACGCGATGCCTCCATTTTTAGGCGAGGGCAAGCAGTCTATTCCTGCTGGTGTCCCAGCCTTACTGAAGAATATCAAAAATGGCTAATGAGAACGTGATAATCTATCTAAAAAAAGACCTACCACTCGAAGAGAAAGAAGCTATTTTAGTGACAGCAAGCAGCGATAAAAGCATGTTTCGTCATAATCTTATGCAATATCACAATACTTTCGTTTCTATACATCCGGAATGGCGAACCACTGACCCGCTGGTCACAAGGTGATACGCCACCGGTATTTCAGTTGCGAATTTGTTATCACGGTATCAGGATTTCGAAATTTTCACTGCGAGGACTTTTTTAGAGCTCAAACCGCATAATTTGGCCGAGATGCAAGTAAAAACTTTTTTTTACAGATTCAGCCGCAACAGTTGGGAAAATTGGCGTAGATAGAAGTGAAAACCTTATTTTCAGGGTATCAACCAAAAAATTGTTAAATCTATGACCCACTTTTCTTTTTTCCACATCAAAATCTCATTTGTGACCCATCCAATGAAAAAGATTCGCCATCCCTGCTATACAGAATAGTGAGAACAGCACCAGGCAGCAAATTTATCTACAATCATTTTGAGGGTAAAGATAAATAGTAAACCACATTACTGATATTCGTAATTAATTAATAGGCTCTTTATATCGGTACGAAATACTAATCTTATTTAAAAGTAGGGAGGTTGGGAGTAGGGAAAAAGTTAAATGTAATAAATTCACAAATTTAGGAAAAGATCAAAATACAACAATAATAGTACCAATTTGAAAAACTGGATTAAGAGGGAACGTTATTACTTAAAAATAGCTTAATAGGCGCATAATGAAATGAGATGTCCGACTTTGGGGGAAGGCATGGCCCCTATTCTCGTTATGGCGAAATTAAAGCAAACAACGCAGCTAAAGAACTTGATATCACAAATACAAAAGGGGACCAACCAAATCGTCAAATAAGCCTTACACCAAATGGTTCATTACTTTAATTTCCAGAACGGCAACCATTTAATTGTCAAAACGATCACCATAGTTTTAGCTCTCCTCACCCTTACTTTTTTAAAAGTAAGAATGATAGTTTGTTATGTTTTCTTTGTGAATGTTATCAGTCTTGATTAATGGATCTAGAATTCTACATGATCTTCATTTCGTACTGTACAGCAACTATGCCTTATATTTACTAAAACTTTTTGTTGCTGCACTCACAAATGTTTGTGCGGTGAGCCGGCGCAGCTGCCATGATTGATACGTTTAAACTCGGCACATGCGATGGCATGTTCTGTACCATACTTAGGAGAAGCATTTTTCTATTTTGGTCGACGACTGCTTTGTAGAGCTACCTGGATCAAACCTAGTTATTTTGGGAAAAGCAAAAACCTGTTTAACCCCACTAGGCAGCCTAAGCAGGGAAAAAAGAATATGCAACATAATGCGTAGCCAGCAGGAGAAATCAAAAGAAAAATGACGCCCTAATGTGAAATTGCACCATATGGAAAAATTTTTGTTATTTTGCTTCAAAATACCTCCATATCAGAAATGTGTTCCCTACTTGCAAACTAAGAGAAACGCAGGGCTGTAGGGCCGCCTGCTGCGGAGCGCGCGGGGGTCATCAGTTTAAGTAACTGACCGTCGTCGTCAAACTGTTATCTTTGCTGCTGCCTCTTGTTGACCTAAATATTTAACAAAAAAATGATTAGATTTATCAAATAACTAAACTGAACGGAAACAATTTTTACTGAATACGGTTAAAGCAAAGTCAAAAAATTTTAGCTAATCCAAAATATGCTAATAGCAAAATCAAGACCTTAAAATGTGACCTAATTACAGTAACTAATCCGCACAAACAAAAAAATCAGTCAAAGTTGCAGTTGAAGATCAAAGGTCAAAACACTGTAACACAAAATCTGGGTTTAAAACCGCTTCAAGGCCCACTTGGCTTCGCGTCAGCAGTAAATAGAGCTCATAGACCTTTGGCGTAGCCACAGCCTTGACATCAAAAATTTGATAAGGGAAAGGAGCGCACCATTTTGTGAAAATTGGAAGCTTAGAAAAAGCATTAACTTTTCGTTATTGTTCACACAACAGCCTGATGGGTTCAGCTGGCCAAGCCGGCTGGTTTTGGTGCACCGTTGTAGCCACCGTACATCTACAAAAAGAACAGTCTTTATCTCTTCTTTAATTGCATGATATGCATACACTTATTAAAATTCTTCGTAAGTGTTAATCCGTAAG
The DNA here is from genome assembly GCA_963675345.1 of Trididemnum clinides. Lineage (NCBI taxonomy): Eukaryota > Metazoa > Chordata > Ascidiacea > Aplousobranchia > Didemnidae > Trididemnum > Trididemnum clinides. The sequence goes on along the minus strand of OY776287.1, from coordinate 4,701,149 downwards.
CAATGAGATGGAGTGACTGGAGAAATATTTTACATGTAACAACAATCGTCGGTCCAAGGCTCACGACGATTGTTGTTCTTCGTCGGAAAAATTTTTTCAAAAGTGTTTCTTTTGCTTAACGGATTCCAACAGGCAAAAAATTAATCGCAAGTCCTATCAAGAAATTAATGGCGGAGTATTGACGCTTGAAAGTTGGAAGTGGGCCCGGACAATTGTCTTATGCTTAGCACTGCCATTGCTGTTCTGAGAGACAGAAAGCTGAAAGTGAAGCAGGGAGGACGAAGTTTTAAAAGTGATTTATTGAGAGTCACGAGCTTGTTGAAACTGAAGGTTGGAAAAAATCTCTAAAACTGAGAGTAAAATTACAATGTTTGGTGTGACATCTACATGCAATAAATTGTAGCTGCATCATGTGACTGTGTTGCATTTTATACAAAGGAAGCTGCCAACCTAGCATGTTGTAAGTGGCGGCTTTTAGGCCCCCTCGAAAAGCAATCCGCCTTGTTGGTAGTAGGACTGCAAAGTACGTCAGCAGAAACTTTTTTGAGGAGAGGCATAGCAACACGGACTGCTGTAATGGTTTTTTTTATTTTATAAAGTTATTTTTATGTACGTGCGTTTAACATAAACTATTTTAATTTTTTTGAATTCCCAGAGGGAGCCAAGACCCCGTGCTGACTGACGTTCGTAATGCTAGCCAACTCCGACAGCATATATGGCTAGTTCGAAATAAATGGAGACAGAAGCTTGGGCAGGTGATCCATGGGGCAATTACGGACAAAATTTTTTAGAGAATGGAATTGTTTTAGGAAATTGGGAAAGATTGATTAGCTTCCCATCCCCACATACCCATAAAAACAAGAATTCAATTTTATACGACTGGCCACCAAAAATGTTTTCACACTGAATAGCCTACAAAAACATCAACTTCAAGAAGCCATTTTATTAAAAAATGTTGCGTCTCAAAAATGTGCAAAAAATCGCTGTTTGAAGTTTATCAATTTTAATATAGGTTTGAAAAAAGCTGTTTGAGCCATAAGCTTTTCGTGACACTCTCATCGCTAAGCGGTATCGCATCAAAAGGGAGGATCTAGAGTGAGTAAGTGATTTATGTGATTATTTTGGACGTTAGGTAATCAAGACAAGCCAATAATAGCGCTAGTATTGTAAAGCGCGCCAAAGATAGATTTCTAAATAGCAAAATACTAAAGAAAGCGCAGCAAGAGACCAAACACGAACGCCGCGATTATCGAAAGAGTTTGAGAGTGCAAACAAACTCTTTCTGTCTGCATAAAGCCGGGCGCCGGGTCTTGATATAAGCAGCCTCTAAGAGATTCTTCTTCGTCATTTAAGCTATTTGTTGTGAGCTTTATGCAGGAAGATGTATATACACTACGTTAGCGCTCATGCGCTGTTTGCGAGTCTTCAGTTAGACTGGGGCCACCACGACCGGTAGACTGCTTGGCCCCACCACCTGTCTGCCACATAAAGATGGAGGCATCCCGTTTAGTGTCTTGCTCAAAGACACAACAAGCAAGCTCTCCGGCTAGTTCTCCACACTATCCCTTATTTTGCTGAGCGCCAAGCCAGGAAGCTATGAATACCATTTTTTTAAAGTCTTTTGGTATGACTCGACTCGGGAAATGAACCCCAGTTCTACCGACTGCGAAGCGGACGCTCTAACTACCACGCCATTGCACTGGTTCTCTAAGAGATTAAGATAGCAAGAGCTGCGTGATGCGGAGGGAATTGAAAACCGCTTGCTATCATAGTTTAATGCACATTGATCCTTTTCTGAAAGATGCTGACCAATGGCAGAGTCACAGTCCCGTTTGATGTCGTTTTGTTTGCACAATCTGTGTGGTTGAGGTCAGCGTGGACAGGTCAATTGTTGTCTTAACAATTCCAGAACATGCTGCTTAATGCGATCCTGTATTCGTTGAGATGTTCGCCTTACGTACTGACTATCACAGTGGCACTAATATTCATACATGACAAAGCTTTTCTGAGTGGTAGGTAGAACATCCTTGCGGGCCACAGGCAGCATGCGCTTTGACGTAAAGATCAAGCGGGCACTGATGGAACCATAGCAGCTTTCCACGGCGATTTTGACTTCTTTTTCCAAGTTTGTAGATGGCTTACCTATTCAAGGAACCCTCAAGTACACAGAACACTTTTCTATGTCGAATTGCTTAAGGGTGGAGAACTGAGCGATTTTCTTGGCGATCTGAGCGTTGATGAAGTTTTTAGGGTAGCTATTGTCCAGTAATATTTTCTTGATCCATTCTAGTTCTCCATTGAGTCTACGCTTGGTGCAAATCATTAGGGATAAAGTACCAATGTAGATATCAGACTTATTTTGTTGCTAAATTTTGTTTTTGTTGTAGATATCAGATCATTTGTTGCTAAAGTTAAAATACAAGCATCTTTACCACCCACTTTTTTGTTGGAGGGTAACAATTTTTCGTTTTCAATCGCTGAGCTTTGAAATTGTTTTAAAACTTGCACTGTGGACTATCTCCTCTTGCAAACTTGACACATTTGAAGTCAATGAGCAGTTCAATTGAGGTAAAGCTTTTTGAAATGTGGTTAATAAGCGACGCGATGGCGTAGTGGTTAGAACGCGCGCTTCGAAGTCGGTAGACCTGATATCCACAGATAAAAATGATATTCATAGCTTTCCTGCTTGGCGCTCGGCATTTATGGGAGGTTGTGGAGAACAAGCCGGAAAGTTCGCTTGGGTCCTTGGGCAAGGCACTTAACGGGACGCCTCCACTTTTATGTGGAAGACAAGTGGCCCAGACACCTTGGAAATGGCAACTCCCAAGCGAGTGTGCACAAAACATAGTGGCACAATTCGCTTTCTCGTAAATGGAGGATAAATATGGCAAATAAAAAAAAACAAAGAAACGCATAGGCCAAACTATTTAACATTACATGTTTTTGAAGTCTTCAATATTTACGTGACACATGGGTTTGGAAAGATTATTTTGTTGCAAAAGATAAAATACATGCATCTTTACCAATCACTTTTTTGTTGGAGGGTAACGATTTTTCATCTACATTGGCACCTTTTTATCACCAATATAATGCAAAGGTGTTCACTGTACTTACTTACAAAAATAAACATGCCACTGCAGGAGTTTGTGAGTACTACTACAGAGTAACGAAAATAAGCAGCAAAGATTGTACTAAAATCTACGCCGTCGCTCCGTGTCGCTTGGTATTGTGACGTCAAACGCGTTTGCGCTAACTAAACAAATGTACTTTGTTATCAACTATGCCTTTATTTCGTATCACTTTCTCCTAGACATCAAACGCCGATGTAAACGACTGTTCGTCACCGCTCGCTTTTTTGCCGTCAAGAGCGGCTCAACAGCGATGATAGCGGGCGATTCAGATAGTTTACTCCAACGCACGGTTGCACTATAATATCGTGTTTCACACGAAGACCATTTATAAATATTTATTGCGTTCAGTCAAAGAGCTCACAAATAATAGAAAATTCTGAGCAGAAAACAAAAACATTCAAGTGACGTTTACACAAATGTCGTTCAATAAAGTCTTTCTACATCATTATACTGTAAAAAAGAACAAGCCAAATTTTACATATTGCGTATCTTGCAGTTCTTTTCACTTAGCTATTGTGACTTGGCCATTGCTAATACGGTGGTGGTTGACGGAGTTGTCATAAACAAAAGTTGCAGATCGAAACAAGCCTTGGGCACCAAGCAAGCAATTAAACAATCTAAACACTTGTACACTATTTTCATTTATTTGAAAAGAGTATAAAAATTCATATGTAAATCTCGTACAAACCTAAGCTTACAAAAGTCACATAGGTAATAAGACCACTGTAGAAAGAAACGTATATTTCATGAATTTTTATTTACTCATTATGGTGAGTGATAACATATCAGCCATTGACAGCTGCAACATAATTCCAAAAACAAAATCTGACTAATGCGTTACCGACTGCGGTGAACAATACTACAAGACGCTTCAACCGCAACTGCAACACATTTTCAAAAGTAAATTATCACTTATACAAAACAGAATATACTTCCGAATTTCAACAGTTTCATTGTGTGCATTATGATGAACGCCAACATATAATGCATCGACAAACTATTACAAAAACACATTACATTCACTTTAAAACTGCAACGATTCCCCTATAAGCCACAGTACATGGAATTACATAGTACCTAATGATTACCACCATTCACTGAGAACCACTACTTTTACATTATTTTATCAATGCAATCAGTGCTGCCAGTTTATGCTTTCTGAAGCTACATTCCGCCTATTTTTGGTCGTTCAGCATTGCAAACCTAGCTTCCAGCCTGTTGATTTGCGGGAGCATAATGTTCTTTCAGTTCGAATGAGTTTCAAAACACTTTTTTTAGCACTACTGTCAAATAAAGTCAAGTGGCAATGCAACAAAATTAAAGGCAACCACGTCATGTAAGCCAGCTTTTAATAGAATTATCAGGTACCAGCCATTCAATACATATGCAAAATAATAACTTTTTAGTTATTTCTACAGCACTGCCGATTTCTGAAACACAAAAAAATGCAATTCATAGAAAATAACTTAGAAACAGAGAATGAAACATTTAGGATGGAAATCAATAATAGCGATCATTTTCTGTAGCAGCAAGTAAAGTCAGAGAGGATTTCCACACTTTATTCATGGTCAAAAAATACTCCCCACTTGATGGGGTGGGGGGGCGAAACTGCCACATACCTGCAACGCAGTTAAAATGTTGTCACTATCTTTCAAGCCTACCAGCACTGCTACGCTTGGGTCCTCTGAATACAACGAAGCCTTCAATTCAGAGCAACTACCATCATGTACAGTCGCTCTCAAGCCCCATAAAAAGCAGCTACCGACCACACAGAACAAGACATATGTATCAAAAGACATGGAAAAGGAAACCGGCCGGCTTTACTCCTGCGATTATCTCAAATGTGATCGAACAATTTCTGCTAGTGGGGACTTACTTTCACGTTATCCCGTGAAAAGATGGTATATTGCAATCAAAACAAAACAATTTACAAGCACAAATGCAGGAAGGTTGCAAAATTTGTTGAGGAAGATTTTGATGTGGAAAAGGTTTTGAAGGAAATGGAAAGGTTTAACGAAAGAGCAAAATTATCAAAAACATAGTCTTTTCTACCACAAACATTAAAACCAAGCACGAACAACACTACGGTACTGATGCAAATTCAACAGGTCAACAAAAATATCTAAGTAACATTGGTGCAAAGGTTATTCAAACATTTTTTTGCAGCAAAGACAATCTACAGCATCAAGAATATGTTCTTACGTGAACAAGTTAAAAAAAAATTTGATTTACTATTGACACTAATGCTTCAATGACCCTTAGCGCATTATTTGCAATGGGTCTACCTTGGTAGATGAGGTTTATTTTAGAGGGATAAGAAGAAACCAAAGATAGAAAATAAATTAGGAGATTGAAAACATGCCACATGGAAGATATTATTTTATTTATTTGCCATATTTATCCTCCATTCACGAGAAAGCGAATTGTATCGCTATATTTTGGACGGGTGGTTTGCACTTGCTTGGGAGTTGCCATTTTTGAGGTGTCTGGGCCACCTGTTTTCCACATAAAAGTGGGGGGCGTTTCGTTAAGTGCCTTGCCCAAGGACACAACAAGCAAACTTTCCAGCTTGTTCTTCACAACCTCCCCTAAATGCCGAGCACCAAGCAGGGAAGCTTTGGATATCATTTTTTAGTCTTTTGGTATGACTCAACAAGGGGAATGAACCCAAGGTCTACCGACTGCAAAGCAAACGCTCTAACCACTACACAATTGCGTCAGTTAAGAAAAGTACTGGTACAAGCATAGGTTACCACTACTCTCAGCAAGTCCCTTTTGTGTGGTATGCTTCAAAGCAACCGACAGCGCATAAGGGAACTTTGCAAACTGTGTACCTGAACACAGTTATTTTTCAGGATGAGCTTTCAGAGGATCCTCCTTCCGTAGTAGTCAGCCTTCTTTTCTCAGAGCAAACCTTGCATTCAAGTTGGGGATAACTTCTGCTGAAAGTTGCCTCAGTGTATTCAAGGAAGTGTCTAATGCTGACTGAAGAAAGAGGGGTAGACACCTTCCACTTGAATATGAGGTATCGTTCCAACAAGGTCTTTAATAACCACCTTCAAGAATGCACTCAGGGGCATCGATTGGTTTCTGGGTTCATTATTCTGCACAACGTAAACCTTATGGGCGTTGACCAAAGCTAGACTTAGCAAATGGAAATACACTTTTTTTCACCATTTCACAGCTTTTCGAGTGAAGGAGTAATAGCCTAACATTTGGTCACTCTTGTCAATGCCTGCCATGTGCCTGTTGTAATCGTCCACAGCCATGGGCTTCTCCTTCAAAATGCGACCTCCTTGAAAAATGCGTTCTCACTGAAACCGTCGTCATCACTGGCGTATGCTTCGTAGAAAGCACAACGACATCGCGCTTATCATGCCATCTCAGAGCAAGGATAGGCCCCTGCTGACATGCCACCACTGAGCCTCTGGGAATATTCTGCATCAAATAGGTCTTCGGCATCCCTCGTCTGTTTATCTGGTATGTTCCCACTGCTAGAGTCTGCTTTGCATGCAACTCCAAAACAGCGGAATCGATGTATAGTACCGATCTACATACAATTTATGACCCTTGCAAGGTAGTCTTGCATTAGGTTGAGTACTATATTGTACACAGTACGGGATTCCCCAATTGCCATATTGAAGCAACAGCAGTACCCCGTTGCAGCGTCACACACCTCAAACAGCTTGATGCCCCACTTATGTGGTTTGTTGGGGTTGTGCGTTCAAAAACTCACCCGGCCCTTGAAGGGACAGGTAGCCTCGTTAAGACTAAGCTGTTTACCTGGTACAAACATAGTCTTGAATATTGACAGAAGGCGATCGATAAACGGCCTAATCTTCAAAGGCAATCATATGTCGCAGAAGAATCTGGAGAGGACCTGTTGTCAATGACATGTAGGTATCCCAAGATATCTTCGAATCAGTTGCGAGACATAACTTCCCGATGAAGGCTTGACTGCACTATGCGATCTGTCGACCAATAATCCTTAATTGTAGGTTTTTGGACTACCCCCATTGCAAATAAGAGCCCAAAAAATTTTTCCATCTCCACGCGGTCCACGTCTTCCCACTCCTGCATTCCACTCCTACTTCTTCCAGATCCAGCCAGGCATCGAGAAGCGTGCTCGTTGGTGTTAGCAACCACTTCGTCCAAGGATCGGTCGTACAAAAACAGCTGGACAACATTCAGCGGACTCATATCAGCCCCCAGCAGGTGATGTTGGCAATGGCCAACGAAAGTAGGAGCCGCTGGAGTGATATGAGTATTGCCCTGCCACTGCAACGGAGCTTGAAATATGCCAACATCAGATGGAATAACAGTAGCAGCAGGGTCTGATGGAATTTCCAGCTGTCTTGCAGGATGACCACTTCTGCAACGCCTGGATCACGGGTGACCACGCACTCTTGCTGGAGTGGGAGGCAAAACCACCACACTAACTGCAACACAATATTGTCACTCATATCTCGATTCACTATCTTTCAAGCCTATCTTCCATTCTACACTGGGGTACTCTGAAAATAACGAGTCTTCCATTCAAGAGCAACTACCATCATGAACAGTCGCTCACGAGCCCCATGAAAATGTTTTCAAACAAGGAGGCCTAAGATCACCTTTCATTGGAGACTTATGTTTTTGAATCACGATTTTGTACAATTATTTTCAAATTTCTAGGCTGGCCTTAACGTAAGATTGCACACCCCTGACACCAAGCTGGTGAAGATAATATACGCTAATATAAGCAACTAAAGAAATGTGGTCAGTAAAACTTTACACCATTTGTAAAAGTTTATTGTTTGTATCAGAATAGCAGGTAAACAGAGCATACAAATAAAATTCAGCCAATGCCAATATGGAAAATCGTGATAGCAGAAATGTACAAAACAGGTTATGGATGCAACCACAAATCTGAGAAAAGAAACGGGCTCACTTGATCAACAAAGGTGCAGTCACCCAAAAAATGCGGCCGCTCCCCCCAACCAACCGGTACTCTGCACCACTGGTAGTGCGTGGAAATGATTGGTTTTCACAATTTCGAAAATGTGTTTCTCAACACATACATTGAAAATACAAAAACATGAACAATTTACAATCAACTACAAACTTGAGAAATTCTTTACTGTAGCACTGTTATGTCACAAACACGAATTTATAAGGAATCTTCTCAAAAGCAAGTTGCTATTACGAGACAGGAAAACCTTACGAACATTTACAAATTTGCGGAATTCTTCACCGCGTCATTGTTATGTCACAAGCATGGACTGTGAAACCAATTGCTGAAAAACAGTTTGGCTTTGACAACGTTTTGAATTTCTAAATAGGACAAACTGAAGACCATTGATTGTTAAGTCGACACAATCTCATCTTCTGAAGACCTCAGTTTGTGGATCCAGCCACAAAAGGGGGGTGCTGTCAAAAGTGTATGTCATATTTTATCAAACAACCCAAGCAACGAATAAGATGCTTCACATAGTCAATGTTACAACACACACACTCTTACAACTATAAGCACCCCGCTTTTTAAATGTTATGGCAGGCAAAACTGTGACGTCACACTTCGTATAACCAGGTCATTTTCAGTAAACGAACGCTAATTGAATATTGTATGATGAACACGAGTAAAAGAGCGCTCAATTTCATTTTGAAAAGTGCCAATCATGTATACTGCCAATGCGCACTCTACGTAAGTAAATATGGGTGTGGGAGCATAATTTTCATAATTTGGAAAATGTCTTTGTCAAAAAGTATGTTCTACAGCAGTGGCTCATGAACTTTTTGAAATATCCCTTTAGCAGGTTCAACAAAGATTCACGTCCCCCTTGGTAGGTTTCAACAAAACTCATATGCCACCTTAAGGAATGATTAATTGCTTAGTAGGGGTGTTTGAAACGAGTTTTGCTGGGGTGAAACAAAATTTTACTATAGAAAAAACAGTTTGAAACCAAATTTAGTGTGGAAATGTTTTGAAATTTTTTCGTAGTCACTCATATGTCATCGTCTTCCACCAAAAATTCATGTGACGATGTTAAATAGCCACTCTGTGTGTTCAATGGGGTTCGTGTGCAAAGCATGTTGGTCATACCGGATAAGTCCAACCGTTTACTGCTAGGTTTCGACCGCACTTTGAAACGAAATTGTTTGGATTTTGAAACGAAACGAAATTATTCCCTAAGTCAATTGAAAACAAAATCAAGCCAAAGCAAAGCAATTTTGTGTTGAAGCGAAACAAAATTTTGAAATATTTTCGTTTCAAACACCCCTATTATTTACGTGTAAAATAATGTTTTCAGATGTAAATTTTTATCCTAAGATTACATGAAGATCTTTTTTCAGAGATGAATTTCTCGAATTTTTATGTTTTAGACGTTTTTTTTGTTTGGGTCAACTTTTATCAAAGTGTTGATTTCTCAAATTTTGCTCCGTGACCTCGCGCCTCCCGAGAAATTTCTCCCCACTTACAGAGAGGCGCGGTAACCACTTTAAGGGCCCCTGGTCAAAAAAGTTGCAGAATTCTTCATCGTGGCCTTGTTATATAAGCATGAACTTTATAAGCAAACTGCTCAAAAGCAATTTGGCTTACATAACGTTGCAAACTGTCGCATTTTAATAACACTACGTAACAAAATTTAAGAAATTGTTTGTTTAAATTGATTTTTTTATTGTTTCTGGCTAATTTTCGGTCGCAGATTTCGAAAATGCAATTATTTTTTTTCTATCATCGTCCGTTTGGATGTTATAACCGAATTTGAGTTTTAAGATTTTGGCAATTTTAATGCTAATTTTAATACATTGTAGAAACTGTATTAATTCATCATTGTGTTTATTGTTCAAAATCTTGAATTGCAATGAGTTCTCGAAAGTGCAAAACCTCACCTGATTGCTTCTGCTATGTATGTGGATTCTATGTTGGGAACAAACACACCTCACATAAAATTGGTAAAGGAGGAAAATACTGGACAGCCTACAAGTTATATTTCGGAATGGATACCGGTGATCAAGACAAGCCATGGGCGCCACATACCATATGTAGCAGCTGGCAATCCAGTCTAGAAGGATGGCTAAGGGGTTCTAGAAAATGCATGCCGTTTGCAATTCCGAGAATATGGAGAGAACTCCAAAACCATACTGACGATTGCTATTTCTGTATGGTGAATATTCTGAAATACCGAAAAGTCAAAGGCAGAAAAGCTTTAACGTATCCAAACATACCATCATCCATAGCCCCTGTTTCCCATGATGAATCTTTGCCAGTGCCAAATTCACCACGGAACGTAAGTTATGCAAAACTTAGTTTTAGTAAACAAATGTTTATGCAATACATCATTAACCATCTGCTTTATTAATTTTTTACTATCTTAGAGTGAAATTCTTGATGAAATAAGCTCATGTGAAGAATCAGCAACAGACACAGGCCACCAAAACACTGATGAAGGTTACGCATTTGCAACAAGCACAAGACCTCATTTTCCAAATAAGACCGAACTAGATGATTTGATTCGTGACCTAGGTTTGACTAAATCTGGTGCTGAGCTTCTGGCTTCTAGACTAGGAAAATGGAATTTACTCGGAAAAGATTGCAAGAGTACAGCATATAGAAAAAGGCACGCACAATTTTACTGTTGATGGCAATCTTTGCTACTGCAAAGATGTGAATGGTCTCTTTGCTGCAATCGGAATAGAGCATGTTCCATCGCAGTGGCGGCTTTTCATTGACAGCTCGTCTCGAAGTCTTCAAGCAGTTTTGCTCCATAATGGCAATAAACACCCATCTATTCCTGTTGCTTACTCCCCACAAATGAGCGAGACTTATGAAAATATTCAACATCTTTTAAATCGGATCTTGTATGATGACTTTAATTGGTATGTATGTGTGTGGAGACTTAAAAATGCTTGGATTTTTGCTTGGACTACAGGGTGCATTCACTAAATTTTCTTGTTTCCTGTGTTTATGGGACAGTAGAGCTGATTCAGAGCACTATGTTAAGATTAAGTGGCCTCCCAGAGAAGATTTAACTCCAGGAAAGCATAATGTTATTCGAAATGCTCTTGTTGCTCGTGAAAAAATCTTGCTGCCCCCACTCCACATAAAATTGGGTTTAGCTAAACAGTTCGTTAAAGCCCTTGATGTTGAAAGTGAAGCTTTTAAAGAAATTCGACAAATGTTTCCAAAGCTCTCTGATGCCAAAGTGAAAGGAGGAATATTTGTTTGACCTCAAATTGCTAAAATGTTGAAATCTGAGACACTGGAAAATAAAATGAGTTTTAAAGAAAAAGAAGCGTGGCAATCTTTCCGTGGGGTAGTGGAAGGATTTCTTGGCAAAGAAAAGATCCTAATTACCGAGAATTGGTTGCAAGATTGATAAGAAGTTTTCAAAACATGGGATGTCGAATGTCATTAAAGCTGCATTTTCTTTGTTCACACCTTGATTTTTTTCAAGATAATTTGGGAGATTTCAGTGAAGAACACGGTGAAAGATTTCACCAGGATATAGAGCCAATGGAAAGAAGGTATCAGGGTCGGTGGGACAGTGCAATGATAGGAGATTACGTTTGGTGTCTCATGAGACATGATACGTCAGCACACAAACGAAAAGCCCGTTCTGCAATTCACTTTTAAATGTGTGTTACGAGTATACTTTTTTGAAAATGTTGTTTTGATAACTAATTTCTTATTCACAGTAAAATATATAAAAAAACAATAATGTGTTAGTGATACAAAGCACTTTTCCAGCAGTAGGATATTACAGTATACCTAGAAAAACGAAAATTGTGAATAACTAAAAAAGTACTGATGATAGGGAAAAAATAATTGCATTTTCGAAATCAGCGGCAAAAAGCACATCCAAATCAATAAAAAAATACAATAAACAAATTTTGTGTTACATAGTGTAATAATATAGAATTTTTGGTTCTATCTCAATCTTAAATTTCTTTTAAAATTGAGTCGACGTATGATAATCGCTCGGATAATTAGGTCTGACTGCAACTTAATAAAACTTGGAAAAGATTGGCTTCCACTAAAAACACCTTAAACCACGTCAAGAACAGAATAATGTATTCACAGAAATAATACTTCACGACATCAAGCTTCTTCGCTCAACGATCTCAGAACTAATCACTTTTCTACACAATCAGAAAACTGCCAAAACTAATTACACCGATAACTGTTCAATATTTGCCACGTCAACAGAATCCACAATAAAACGTCACAAAAAAACAATAGCCCTTCTTTACTCCATCAATCAATCTCTCTCTCTCCCCACTACACACTTTCATACTCACTCACTGCTCTACTATTAAAAAAAAATTCCGTCGCCTTATATATAAATTGACAAAAAACAATCCAGAAGTCGCTAGAACAAAATCACGTGAAAAAGAAAAAAAGCATTATTGGTTATGCAATCGGTTATCGAAATTCTTCGAAGAAGCTAGAATCACTAGATCAGGGGTCACCAACCTTTCTTGGACCATGGGCTACTTTTTGGATATTGATTAAAGTGGGGGCGCACTTATCCTAAAGTTTGCAACATCCCGGACTTGATGTTCGATCTATTTTGTATTGGCAGGCGGTGTCATTACATATCTGTTGCCATTACTTCGGTGGCCGATGTCTCACAACCCTATGCTACCTTTTTTTTTTGAAGCCACAATCGACCTTTGAAAACATTTTGAGAATATTTTAAAACAGGTTGACGGGCACCTCATATTGCCTTCACGGGCGACATGGTACCCGCGGGCACACGGTTGGTGACCCCTGCACTAGATCAATCTGAAATTTTACTATGTCGTAATAACGATTGTGACGTAATAAAGGCGTACTTACAGCAAATCCAATTGCGAGGAAAAAAGGTCTTTTTTTGATCAGTAACCGAGCGAACAAAATAATACAACACTATACGCATGTGCGAAAACTACGCTTACAAGGCAAATTTCCTTAATCGTGACACAAACATTATTGGAAAATCTACAGTATACTGAAGGTTGATAACATAAAGATAACTATCATACTATTAGTGGTAACACTAACCTCCAATTGTTGCGGTAGCAGACGTCGACGGCATTGATGACAACGACAAAGAAATGGTGGGGACCAACGAAAACCGACGGTAAATGTCAACCCCACCTTCATTCTCGTCTGTAATATATTTTTAAAAATAACTAAGAGCTCGCACATCTCAATTATTGGAACGGGTGCAAAATCAGTAGGCATCATAATCACAAGAATTCTCAATCTCATTTGAGCACGTCTGCAACTCCGAAGGTTAATGGAATTATGATTCATTGTCCAAGAAAATGGACTGAATTGTGCGCCCGCTATGTTCTGCCAAGAATAGAGGGATGCTTTATTTTATCTTAATCACTGTATTCGCTGAATGGTACAATTAACTGTAAATTGGTGTTGAAATAAACTAACCGTTACTCTCGCTAATTGACGACTGATACAGCAGTTCGTCCTCGTCGAAACTTGAGTCGCTCCAGGTACGAAGTGCTTCGATTTCTTCTTCCACATCAAAACGTGATGCCATTATAATTATAATTTATAGTAATATTTCTCAAAATAACTTTAACTTTAGAACTGGAAAAGCAAATATCAATGTACAGATGAGCGTAGTGAAAGTATTGTAATTACACACGAGTAGGTATAAACATGAAAATGTGGAGCTTTGGGGATGCAGCTCTCGTCTCCAAAGACTGTTTTTAGTATCCATCGCCGTAAAATTGTTGAAAATGAGTGACTGACAGAGTGATTCTTCAAAAGCACAAACATTTTTATTCTTCCTTGAGCAGTCAGCTCCCTCCCCCCATTAAAATAATGCAATTCAAATAACATAACGCAGTCTAGGAGTCGGCGTTAGTCCCTTGAAAAAAATTGAATGATTAGAATTGCCTCCAAATAGACTGCACACCCCTGATCTAGGCCAGCAAGTAGTCTAGTCTATGAATTACTCGTAATTTATTTTCCTACAACAAACTTTTGTAAATGTTTCTCCTCCAACCACTGAACACCAAATATTGTGATTGAAATCTTTTTAGATACCAGTGACACTTAGCAGCTTGACACTACGATAACAAGATTCTGCATGCCTTTCAAAACACAAAAATATCGCTTATCGGCAATTCCGATTCAATCCTCTCGTGACTGCCTTGTATTGACCGATGATTATCTCGATATGAAATAATTTCGATACCACACACGCGTAGTTTCCAATTTTCGATGACGTCATAGTGGATCTGTTTGTGCTGCAAAGAATAGAAAACAAAATTTTCGTACAGATGAAGTCGCTCAGCTCGAACACTGTCAAAATATCGACCGTAGCAAAATGAAATAGATTTTGCTGATGAGAAAAATTTGTAAAAAACTCTGCAATTTGATTTGCTCTGAAAGTGCCGTCTGCAATTTGATGACATTTATAGGCAACAATTTTGTACGTTGTACGCCTTTCAACTGCAAGGACAACTTCACGTGTTCCATGACGGGTTCGGATATTTGAGCACGAAAACAGGGCCCGTTCAAATATAGCATGCCTCCAAGAAGGAAGGGGAAGGAAAACCGTGATACTGGTGTTACACGGGGTGAGTCCACCGATGAGAGTTGTTGTTATTGTATGACAAACTTAGCCATGTATTGAAATTGAATCATGCAATCGTTGGGCAGATATGTTTTTTGACAAATTAGACTAATTGAAATTGGTTTTGTACTATTTCTTACACTACGCATCACATGCGGAGAAAAGGGTTTACAAAACGTCACCATGCGTCGCATAGGGCAGGGTTGTTGTGAATTGGATAAAGAGTCATATGATTTATGAACAGCCCCACACAAAAGAAAATGGTATGTCATTACTTCGATTATACTTATTATTTATAAGTTGGACACATAAATATTATTATATTACTTTGAAAATATCTGTTTGTAAGCGCTCTCCACGTTTTGCTTACTTTCTACGTAAATTTAGAGCCAATCCTGCATTAATGATCATGGAAAGCTTTTTACTGGCAACCCCAAATCCAGCATAAATTCAAGATCTTTGCTTGGGATATTTTCCTTTAAAAGTGCATGAGGTGGGGACAGACAAGCTATCAAAGACGATTGTAAAAATGACACTTATTTATCAGCCATTATAAAGTAACGTTTACACACCCCTCTCTTTTCGTAGAGAAACCACCAACTTTTTAGTTCCGAGTCGGCTATCTATCAAAAATTCCACAGACTTCATTTTTCGATCAATCTTTTTGGAACCTTAGATACGGACAGCTAAATAGTTATAGATTTCAATAAAAATATCCGAAATGTATCACAAAAATTAGTTTTTCTAAAAATTGCAATTTCGTGAAGCTCAAAAATCCATATTTTGAGTGTTTTTACCCGGTATCGAAAACAGATTAGGACTACGAAATTTACAATTTAAACAGTGCCTATAGGATAACTCTTTGCTTCAACCATGCAACAATATATATATTTTGGAAAGAAAATTTCTTCAACATTCCGATGACATGTCGTTTGAGGGGAAAATTTTGTGTCTAAAGATGATACAAAAGCGTGTTGATCCCCCCCTTTTTTGGTGTGGGAAGTACCAATTTTTTAGCTGCGAGTCGGCTATCTATCAAAAATTCCACAGACTTCATTTTTCGATCAATCTTTCTGAAAACTTAGATACAGACAGCTAAATAATCATGGATTTCAGGAAAAATATACAAAATGTACTAAAGGAATTAGTGTTGTCACAAATTGCAATTCTCTAAAATACAGTCGGAAAATTTTTTAACAAAAAATGAAAAGTTGTGTATGCGTATCATTTTTCTATCAGTCATTATAAACTAATTCTAAGCCTCAACTATATAGAATGATACATTGCTGAAAAGCTAATTTCCTGAGCTTTTTGAATATATGAACAGTTGTTAGGTTAATACATTGTTTATGCCATAAATTTACCTGTTTATACTAGGTGATCAAATTTTAAGGGGGGTAAAAAATTCGACTAGCGGCAATATAGGTCAATTTTTCCAGTATAAAAATAGATAGTAAAGACATAGATAAAACAGCATCAAAATTGCCTTGAAATAACCTTTAATTAAAAAAAATTGTTGAAATTGGTTGAGAAATAAAGTTACAAATCAATTTTTAAGTAAATAGATTTTTTCAACTTTTGAAAAAAATCATCAATTGATAATCGCGCGGTAGCGAAAGAGTGTACACGCAAAAATCATCAATTGATGATCGCAGGAGCGAAAGAGTTAGATCGCCAAGAAAATCGCTCAGTTCTCCACCGACAGAGAAAAGTGTCCTGTGTACTTGAGGGTTCCTTGAATAGGTAAGCCATCTACAAACTTGGAAAAAGAAGTCAAAATCGCCGTGGAAAGCTGCTATGGTTCCATCAGTGCCCGCTTGATCTTTACGTCAAAGCGCATGCTGCCTGTGGCCCGCAAGGATGTTCTACCTACCACTCAGAAAAGCTTTGTCATGTATGAATATTAGTGCCACTGTGATAGTCAGTACGTAAGGCGAACATCTCAACGAATACAGGATCGCATTAAGCAGCATGTTCTGGAATTGTTAAGACAACAATTGACCTGTCCACGCTGACCTCAACCACACAGATTGTGCAAACAAAACGACACCAAACGGGACTGTGACTCTGCCATTGGTCAGCATCTTTCAGAAAAGGATCAATGTGCATTAAACTATGACAGCAAGCGGTTTTCAATTCCCTCCGCATCACGCAGCTCTTGCTATCTTAATCTCTTAGAGGCTGCTTTATCAAGACCGGCGCCCGATTTTATGCAGACAGAAAGAGTTTGTTTGCAAGCTCTTACAGTAATGCAAGAGGCTAGCGATGCACTTCGCAATTTGTTTGCACTCTCAAACTCCTCCGATAATTGCGGCGTTCGTATTTGGCCTATTGCTGCGCTTTTTTTAGCATTTCGCTATTACGAAATTTTTCTTGGCGCACTTTACAATACTAGCGCTACCATCGGCTTGTCTTAATTCCCTAACTAGCGCCATTATTGGCTTGTCTTGACTGCCTAACGTCCAAATCAATCTTTTAGAGGCTACTTATATCAAGACCCGGCGCCCAGTGTTAAGCAGACAGAAAGAGTTTGTTTGCACTCTCAAACTCTTTCGATAATCGTGGCGTTCTTATTTGGCTTCCTGCTGCGCTTTCTTTGACATTTCTCTATTGCAAAATCTTTCTTTGGCGCGCTTTACAATACTAGCGCTATCATTGGCTTGTCTTGATTGCCTAACGTCCTAATTATTCGCATAAAACACTTATTCACTCTAGATCTTCCCTTTTGACGCGATACCGCCACTGATGAGAGCGTCACGAAAAGCTTATGGCTCAAACAGCTTTTTTCAAAGCTATATTAAAATTTTGTACCACCAACAAGATTTTTGTGTTTATCGATTGTAAGAAGTTGGTGTCCAAATACAACAAAACATAAGGAGTGCACGACAAGCCTTTTAACTACAGTAATCTACGGGGACCGCCTCTCAACTCGCTTGAACTCTCGCTCCTGGTGGCCTGATTTTGATAAAGTTTGCGATGCGTGATCGGATAATTGTTTTACACAGAGCCTCCGGCCTCAGAAAAAGGAGGATAAACGCAACATTAGAGCTGTCCACCGCAACAATTATAAAGTAAATTATTTATTTAACCGATAAAAGAAAAACTTCATCTTTACGAAGTTGAATTATTAAGTTTGTAAATATAGTCTATATCCATAAACTCCTCCCTCCTCCAATAAAGGGCACAGCTACTTCGTTTAAACAAATAGGGTAGGATTACCATATCTGATGAGGCAAAATTCTAAACAGTTACTAGTTCACTTGTTCATTAACAAATATTTTGGGCCTCATTTAAGTAAAAAATGCTCTGAAATAACGGTCGGAGATGTTGGAGCTCGTGTTGTGTTACCCCAAATTAATGTGTTCTCCAAAAAAAAAAGAAAAAAATGTCATCGCCTCTCTTGCTGCCATTTGTGCTAGCCGCGGTGCAGTTGATTCAACTAATAGTGCAATTTTTTGTTTACTGCTTTTCCTGTTGCTTAACTACAAAAATTCCGGACATTTGAGCAAATTACGGACATATGGCAACCCTAAAACAGAGTCGGTGACCAAATTCAGCGACCGTATGGTTGTGAGATCGCATGTTGGGGGCCATCAGAGTAAAGACTATTTTTCTGTTGTAGTACCGTTCATGGCACCAACACACTGCGCTAAACTCCCCACAATCTCTGCAGGTAGCTCCGATGAGGACGTAATAAAAATGATGAGAATTTAAACCGATCTATTTTATTCATTCAAGTTAAAAAGGAGTGCGTACACCAAGCTTGTAGGAGTACAACTCAAAACTGTAAAAAGGGCCACAACAACCAAATACTTTTTTCGTGAGCCGCATGCCCACATTTTTAAACTTAAAAAAACGCAATAACATTTAGTTATATGCATTGCTTGGAGAAGCAGTAGTTTTGTTATTGTAGTTTTAACTGGTCTTCATACGCGAAGCGAAGCAATGGTGGTGATTCATGTGTATGAGCTCGTGTTCTTTTTGCACGTCTTTGGTCAGAGTGGGTGAATACGACAAGTAGACTGCTCCTACCCCACCACCTTTTTGGCTCATAAAGATAAAGATATGCCGTGGAGTGCTTTTACCAAAGACACTAGTGAAGTTGCTGGCTCCACCTTACCTCTTTGGTGCTGAGCGCCAAGCATGGAAGCTGTGAATATCAGTTTATAGTCTTTTGGCAAGACTCAACAACGGATTTGAACACAGCCCTATCGACAGCAAAGCGGACGCTCCAACCATCACATCCAGGACCGGAATAAGCTGGTACGGGGCCGGTAGCAAAATTTTTGCGGGGCACTAATTTTTGCAGGTCTGGAGGACAATAAACATAATTTCTATTAAATAACAATGAAGATTGTCCCGAGGACAATTCCATTTATTGGCCTAAACACTACGCAGAAACTTTCCTCAATCAAAATTGTCACCATTTTACAATAAAGTCTGAATGACTGTTTTTGCTCACATTGTTTTATCCCAAGGACATTACTTGACTTTAGCTTTATTTTTACACAATACTTTTTTTGGATTTCTGATGAGCAAATTTGCGAATTATTTGTTTCATATCTATTTCATGCATTAGCTGGTTTTAAATGCTAATTAGAGAAAGATAGTTTAACCGTTGTTTGCCCATGCAGGTCCGGAGTTCATTTTTTTAGTTTTGAAAAAGAGCGCTCAGCACTGCAGTTCGTGAACATCATAGATAAATATATCTGCAAAGCTCTGTCCAAGTTGGGAAAGCAAACATCCAAAGAATTTTCTGAAAGCAATCGATAATACTGCAATTCAACTGGAACATCAGTGTTACTGATATTTGAAGAAAGACGGGATTTTAGAAGCTCAGTAAACTGCAACAATTCTTCTGAAAGGCTCAGTTCTAAGTCTTTTGGATACATTTTGACAATGTTTTAGGAGTTTTTACAATTTCATCACAGGTGGATAGTTGCAACCGACGTAGAACTGTAAACCCAAAAGTACTGTTCAACTTTTCATAAGCTGCTTGGCGTTCCGATAAAGCGACTAGCAAGTTACCAATTATGGCAAAAAATACTGTTCTTTCGAACCTCTGAGAAGGTGTCTGAATTGGAGCCGAAGGACCAGCACCAGAAGATGTGCTGCACTGATCATCATATATGCGATTTCTCTTACGCTTCCTTCGTCGTTGTCGTTCATACTCTTCGGTCAAGTCAATTGCCTTTTGTTTAATATCTGAGTAGGTGGAACGAAGAGACTGAATATAGCCATAGGTAGATTCGTAAAGTGCACAAACAGAGTTTGGATCTTACCCAGAAGATTGCAAGGAAGCGCTGGTCAGTTGAAAACCCTGCAATATTTGATTCCAGAAAATAATCATAATTCCAGTCTCTGGCTTCGTCATTGTTGAAAGTAATCCACGAGCCTGTTGACGACACTCCGTCTTTTGCTGGTTGTCTTGGGCAATGTTATCTAGCACTTGCATTATAGAATAACCTGAAAAAAATGCTTTAGTGGAATCTGCGCGAGCCGACCACCTGGTATCCGACGTATGTTTCGTTGTGAGGGTTTGATCGACATTAGACTGAGCAGCCGTAAGCAGACTCCAGCGATTGGTGGATGCAGAAAAACAGTAAAGATATTTTCGACAAAGGCAAAGAAAATTTTTGCTTCTTCACAACATTCAGCAGCACATTTTCCAACCAAATTCAATGAATGAGCAAAACAGGTAAAGTATTCCGCAAACTCGTTCAATTGCTTAATTTTAGCTTGCAAGCCATTGCATCCGCCGCTCATATTGCTGGCATTATCATAGCTTTGATCTCGGCAATTTGCAATGTCTATGCCGTTTTCATTTAGAAACGTTAACAATTTATCCTGTAGATGTTCAGCATTATGACTATACATATCCAAAAATTTAATAAACTTTTCTACTGGTCCAGTTGGTAAAACATAACGTACGATTAAAGTCAACCGATCAACGTTTGATATGTTAGGTGTAGAATCTAGAGAAATGGTATAATACTTGCTATTCTTCAATTCGCAGATAATGCCGTCGTGCACACTAGATCCGATTAAAACTAATGAACTTTTTACAAATGGTTTTGGGAAGATATGATGTGTGCCCCTTTCCCTTGTTAGCATCAGCATTGATATGTTTTGCCATAAATGGGTCAAACTTTGCTATAAGTTCCAACAAGCCTAGGTAATTACCTTTGTTATGACCCATTTTTTCATCGCTACCACGAAGGCAAGGCCTTGTTCAGCTTAAAACTTGACAACCTCTATTTTTTTGCTCTAAAATAGCACTCCAGTACTTTTGTTCTTCTTCTGTTTAGCTCACTAGCTGGGAATCCACGCAACCACCACTTTTTTTCGCATCAGAAGCTCTATCAAATGTTGCTGATGAAAGTTACTTTCTTCATGCCTTCGCAGCAAATTGTTAGCGTTTTTCCAGTCATTAAAACCTTCTTCGACAAGCTTATTTTGTGATTCCGAACCCGAGCAAGCCATTACCTTGCAGGGAAAACAGAAAAGCCTATTTTTGCTTTCAGAATAGCATAACCAATTTTTTGCATATTGCTTTCTTGTGAGTCAATGAATAGTTTGAAAGTAAGAATTGCGGCAAATCTAGGAGTCGTTTCGCCTTCGTAGAATCGTATTTATTCAGAAAAATTGCTGTTAGAATGTTGGTAATCCTTACTCCCCTTTTGAATCCAGTACTCACGGTCAGTCTCGCTCAATCGTTTCGGCCACATACCAAGGTCATTTGAAAAAATGAAAATAGTGGTACTGGAATCTTCTTCTCCAATAGTTCCCTTCTCTTGCTGCACAGCTTCTACATTAACTTCAGTAGTTACTGTGTATTTTTCGCTTCCTGACCTACTGGTCTCTCCAATATCTCTTCGCTCAGTAAAGTATTTCGTCATTTTTCGAGTTTTTGAAATCGCTAGTTGAGTCTTCTTCAGTCTGTCTTTCTTTGCCTTACGTTTGCTCCATCCATAGGGATTAATGGCGACTTATGTCTCTAACTCTACTGGTGCTACCACTTCTGTTTTGGCAGAAAAATAAGCAAATGAACTTTGAATAGAGCTAGAAAAATCTCTCAATATTTAAGACAGACATCGTCACAACACAACTGACAACACAAGTGACGTCATAAACACAACTGAAGACAAGTAGGTGGCTTAAATTAGATTATGAAGTGTATATGCTATAAATACAACTAGTTTTTATTTATTCCGAATAATGGTTTTAAAAAGCGCGGGGCCCGTAGCAAATGCTACATGGTTAATCCGGCTCTGATTACATCACCGCGACAGTGTGAAAGATGAGAATCAGCTATAATTATGAAGTAAACACAAATATTATTACCCTACTTTAACTCATTACAATCGATCTACAAGTGATTTTGTTTAAACTATGAAATTTTTGCCAACTGTGTTTGGTGGGTCGCATGCAGCCCATAAGGCATATGACGAGTAGAACGTAGAGTGTGTTGTTTTTGCCTCACCCCTTTCTCGAGGTGGAGGCATGGGGCTTCAGAAGCCTGGCAACTCCCCACCGCCAGGATCAGAAGTCGTATACAGAAAAGAAGTTGCCAAAGAGCAAGGGGTGGAAAGAGTCCGTAGCTGACAAATAGAATCAGATAGAAAGTGCCTGGAATAGGAAAATTGCAAGCGTTGCATGAAGGATTCTCAATTCTGCTGATTCCAGAGAGGTAAGGGTTCAACAGAAATCAGTGTTCATTGAAGCAAAGACAAGAGAGAATACAGCGAGTGTGACGTGAAGGCATAAGTTTTTCAGTGGATGCTGAGGGGACGTGAGTGTCGACAAATTTTAACGAAATAGTATGCCTGCAGTCCGAAATAAGATGAAAGGATACAGAGGCAAAAGAGAGAGACAAGCAAAGGTGGGCATTTTCGCAAATTGCGGACTCCAGTTTCTTTTTGCGGATTTGCGAACCTAATTTTCTACCGCAAATATTTGCGGATTTGGGGTAAAAAACTGAAATTTACCGCAAATCCGCAAAGCAATAGGTCAAACGAGCAAGTTTAACGTCAAGAAACTTCCATAGACTTGTTTTTCTTAAACGAAACTTGAACTTTTTGAAGTGGCAAGGGATCACGGAAACGACTGTTCACGGCTCTGCTGACATGGCCACACCTGTCGAGTAGGCTGTTTGCTTCACGACAGTATACTACCATGCTTCGTTTTAATATTTTTCTTTATTTGGTTTGTTTGTTTTAATTTTCTTGTTGAATTTTATTAACAGACATGCAGGTAATGCAGAAACAATGTTAATTTCTTGAAAATTGAGGACAAAATATCAGTAAATATTGCGGTCTAAGTTTGCGAAAGTGCAATGTGCATTTGCAGTTGCGGAAGTGCAAAAAGTTACCGCAAACCTATAGCAAACGGTTGCGGAACACCTCTTGCAGTTTTGCGATTGCGGAATTGAGTGTAAATTTACAGTGTCCAGCACTGGAGACAAGAGACTGCAGATGGATGAAGCACAGCACCTCATCTGGTCTGCTCATCAGTTAAGTCACAACCCGGAAAAAATTAGTGACCGGGAACCCACTGCAGTCGAATAGAAAGAAAGAGACTGGATAGTTCCTGCCAGATGTGCCAAACACTGAAAAAAGAAAAGACGGAGGAGAGAAAAGTGTAGCCGAGACAGAGAAGAGAAGTGGCAGACTAGTTGGTGCAGAGAAGTGACAGACCAGCGAAGAGCTTGAAGAACCATCAAGACTTCAGCAGAAAAAATTGAACACAATGAGTCTGCCGATTGGAAAAGAAAGTCAGTAGTTGGCAAGAACGCTGTAATCACTTGTGTCAAAAAAAAGAAACAGAGCCATTTGTTCTAACCACGAGGAAGATATTTAATGCGGGCAAGAGTAGCTCCTTGACGAGAATAAGGTGGGTCAGAGCGGAAGCATGAAGAGGAAAAAGTGAGCTCCACGATCAGGTTTTCAAGAAATTCAGGCAAGAAAAACTTTTCTAGAAATATAAGGAGAGATTGTGAGCTTGTAAGTTTCTCCAGTAGAACCTGAAAAGCCTACGTTTTAAACCAAAAATAGGAAAAAAAATGGTAGACGAAAGGCTTGCTCATATGACAAGGCAAAATGAATTAGGATGACATAGCCTTAGAAAGAAAGAGATGAGGACGAGAGCCAGCCGGTGTTGGAGCGCCTGGTCGCTAGGTAAAGGCACTGCTACTTGGTAGCGCAAAAAATCCGATCAAAACACAAATGAGAACGGTCTGAATTGAAGCCTCATAAAAAAAGATAGAGACTGCTTGGATGGGACCAATGAGGAAATACTGATACAGCATCAAGCCTAGACACGAGAAAAAATTTGACCTTCGACAAAGATATATTTAGAAAAAGATGAAGGCCGAAGGTGGCTGAAAGAAATACAGTAGTGTGGTTGAAACGAAAAGAGGGTTGGGCAAGAAGAGGCCAGATTTAAGTTTAGCCTCGCAGGAATCCACCAAAGCTGAGATCAGCGCTCCTTGTGTAGCCTTTGCAGCGTCATTTATATGAAAAGAGGACCAGATGGCCAAGACATCGGTATAAAGAGAGCAACTAAAAAAGGAAGAAAAGCAGAAATGTCATTGATGAAAAAAGATATCAAAAAAATCCTAAAAAAGAGCATCGCTCTTGGCTCTGAAACAATACGCAAGCACGCCAGTCAAAAAGAAAAAAATCTAGTCTAGCGAACAAAGCAAGAAAATGGCAAGCGGAAATGATCTTGTGAAAAATAGCAAGGCGCAAGAAAGTGAAATTCTTGAAAAAAATGGTGGCAGCAAGAATTGTCCATAAATCGGAATCGGATTCATGAAACAAAACTTACTCGAAATAGATTGAGAATTTGATCAGGTTAAATGGATTAAAATGACACCCTACCGGACGGGGAGAAAGAGTAGCGTAGGACTCCGTAAAGAGTAGACTTCAGTATGATGTGTTTAAACCGTTTTGAGGCCCAGGTAATGAAATGGTTTGAAAGGCGCCAGGAGAGTTAAGAAGATTCTCTATTTTATAGATGGATATCATAAAAGACGTCCACATTAAAGGAAAGGAAATGTAGTCATGGTTAAGAAAAATATATTACAAAAATGTAGTTAGTAGTAAGAAAAAATAAGAATTAAAAATGTAAAAATCCATACCGGAGCGAGAAAGGTGCTTCAGCATGACATAGGCGACTCTTTCAGAGCGGTAGCAGTAGACGAGAAGAAACTAGTAGCAGTGGCAAAAAATTCTCTAAAGGCAAGAGAATAGTGGAAACAGGAATGAGATTTTGAAGAGGAGGCTCAACGGAACTCAGATAAGTAGCCACAATCTTTGACAGGCAAAACTTTTGGTTAAGAAACAGACAGATTAGCGACTTCTCAAATAGTTGGCGAAGACAGATGCCGATTTGTTGGAAGAGCACTCACGGCAGGTAAGTTAGGAACACAAGAGGATGAAACAAAGCCACCTAAAAAGCGAAGAGAGCACCCTTATTTAGCATGTTTTATACCATGCCCTAGCTTTGGCAATGAGAAAACCCTTGAAATTCTCTTAAGCCTCGCGTCTTTTTCTTACCACCTTCCATTTCATCAGCTGCACCAACTAACAGCCACCTCAACGTGATCCCCTACCTCGTTTGGGTTGAGTCGAAATGGCTGTTGGTCTTCCCGAGGGTACCAGTTACCCTGGGCACTCCCCTCGCACAAATCATTTTTTGCCGTGCTGCCCTCTAAACGACCGCAAAAGGGCAGCACATGGCCTCTTAAAAATCGGCCGTTTGTTTTCTCTTTTCTCTTACCCGTATTCTCATTTTCCTTTTTCTCTTGATGAGGGGCAACGTTCATCCCAACTCTGCCTCAATTTTTTTCTGTTCAGTGTGCGCTGTTAATGTAACCTGGCGGGGTAGGCTGGTGCAATGTAGCACCTGCTCTGAACATGTCCATTTAAAGTGATTGCTACTCTTCTTTTCTACATTCGAAACTCTAAGCAGTTCTCACTCCTGGAGCTGTTCTTCCTGCTGCATCCCTGTTTCTTTTGGAGGTCCCACACCTACCAACACTGTGCCCTCTTCTTCGATCTCCTCCAGCTTTTATAACTCCACTGCTCAACCGGTCCATCAGGATCCCTCTGCTAATGCAGCATTCCCGCCCCACCCTCGTCTTCAAACCTCTTATCCTCCTTCCACCCACTTCGTATCTTCTCCCTCTGCACCCTCCCTACCCCTTGATGTTACCGAGTGTATTCGTATACCTTTTGCTTCCTCTTCCTTCCTGACTCCCATAGGATTCTTCAATGGAATGTCGGTGGTCTTCAAGCCCAAAGCGCTCAACTACTCCACTTTATCTTATTGCCACTTTATCTTTATCTTATTCATTTTCGTCAGGCATGGGCTATCCTTCTCTGAGCTTTCTAGCTCATTTTTCTTTCTTCGCTTGACGTATACTCGGACTATATAGGAGTCAACATCTCATTAAATCATTTCTTCTCGTTCTCTTTCCTTAATGATTATGCTCCTCCTAGTCGCTCTTCTTCGACAGATGGAAGAATTGACTCCTTCTCTCCATTCTTCCCCACTTCATTTTCGGGGCCTTCAATAGCCACCACCCCCTCTGGGACTCAAAATGTACTGTTGACCACCGCGGGGAGGAGGTGTTCGATTGGGTCGTCCCTTCTTACCTCCTTTCTCTCAATGACCCTGACACCCTACCTTTTTCCATTACTTCTCTTCTGACATCTCAGTTGCTCCTTCCTCTCTTGTTTCTGCGAGGTGCTTCAAAACTTTAGTTCTGATGCAATTCTACTGTCTCTTTTTCGCCCCAACAAACGTCCCCCTTGCTTCAATTTTTAGAAAGTTTGTTGGAATGACTTAGCCTTTTACCTCGACTCTTACTGTCCTTCTGCAGAAGAATACTCCTCTTTTTCTTTTCTCTACTGCTGCTCTCTTATTTCTCTGGCACTGAATGCAGCCAAATTTTCCATTTCTTTCGGCCGCATCAAACGCCAACCTAAAGCCTGGTGGTCTCCTGAAGTGGAAGATACGGTAAGTGAAAGACGTAAAGCTTTTGATGCCGCTCACAGAAGTGACGAAATTCGTCAGACTTACATCTCTGCTTCCCGACATGCCTCTCCTGTCATCGCCAAATCCAAGATACGGCATGCAACAGGCTTATCTCTCTCTTCTGAATCTGACCCTAAAATTGTGTATTCTTTTCTTTGTTCTGTCGCTGGTTTCTTCCTCATCTTTCTTCTCTCCTAACTTCCCAAACTGTTTTTCACCCAAAGAGTCCGCATTGGTCTTCGCCGACTAAATGAGATCCAACTTTTCTGTTTCCCAGCCAAAAGTCTTGCGTAGCAAAGCCAAAGGTTACCTGTAGAAACTCCGCCAAGCCACGTGCCCTGAAGAGTTTTATTTCTCTTTCTCCCGCTAAGTTTCTTGCGCTGCCACAAATCTCTCGTCGCCCCTTGCCACTGGCGCATAATATGCGCCTATTCCATTTTAAAGCACCTTCCTCGCAGTGGCATAAATTTTCTCCTACACCTGTTTAATCTTTCCTGGTTTTTGCATTCTTTTTCTTCCATTTGGAAAACATCTTCTATTATTCCCATCCGCAAGATGGGAAAGTCTTTCGGCTCTCCTGCTTCTTTCCGGTCTATCTCTCTCACCTCCTGCGTTCAAAAGCTTTTTGAACGCATCATTCTATCGCGTTTACTTTTCTTTCTGAGGTCTAACTCCATTCTCTCTACCCGCCAGGCCATTTTCCCCCTGGACGATCTTTTCTCGTCAAATTCTTCTTTTTTCTAGTCCACTTTGGATTGGTTTAACAAACTCAAACCGAGTGCTCGGACGATTCTTGCTCCGATTGATTCCTCGAAGGCTTTCCTCTGTGTCTAGCATCCAGCTTTTTGTGGATAAACTTGTTTCGGCTGGCCTCTCTCTTTGCTTTACTTGTTGGACTCAATCTTTCTTTTCTGACAAGCGTGCTAGCGGGATTTTTCAAAACAATAAATGTCGGTCTTTTCGAGTCCGTCGAGGTGTTCGGCAAGGATACGTTGTCGGCCATGTTCTTTTCTCTCTTCATCGACGGTTTTTCTGCTTTTCTTCGTCAGCTGCTCTCTTTATGCTGGCTACCTGGTTATTTGATCTTTTTCCCCCTCGGTCCCTATTGCAGTGGAAGCTACATAAGGAGCTCTGATTCGACTGGAGCACTGGTGTTGCCCCCTCAATTCAAGAAAATGAAGCCTCTTTCTTCTCAATGGATCTTCTCCATACTAACCTCCAGCCCCACCTCCTCCGATTTAACTCCCTCTCCGCTTCAATTTTACTCCCAACTTTTCTTGGGGTCACTTTCGACAGCACTTCTTCCTTTTCTAAACATGCATCTTTGCTGAAGGCAAGTTCTTCTTTCATCTCAAGGTCTTACGCTGTATCTCTGCTTCCTCATGGGGGCCCCTCTAAGGAGTCCATCTCTTGGTTGTACAAAGCTTTTTTTGGCCCCTTCTCATTCATGCTTCACCCGGATGGTTTGGTTTCCTTAGCATTAACAACATTATAAAGTTGGACGCCTATTCTCCCATATCCCACTTCTCTCTTCTGAGACATCTTTATACCTCCACTACAAGTCACCCTGATTTATTTCGCCCGGTTTTCTTAGGAGCGGGCCCTTCGTCTCCCAACCTCCCTTCCATTTCAGGTTTGGCCTGACTTGGAGTGAAGCCTAGACTCTCCATATCCTCTTTGAAAGCTTTTGCGTCCAGTCAGTCGCTCATGCTTTCTGCTACTTCTCCTAAGGAAGTTGTCTTTGCATGCCCTCCCTCGAATCTGCCTTCTTTTAATGTGGAGCGGATTCTTTCCTTGGCATGCTCCCGCTTTCATCCTCCTCTCTCTCTCGCCGAGGTGAGACTCTTGCTCATGATTTGGACTCTGTTCCTTTCTTTTTGGCAAAGGTGACTCTGGCGTCCTTGCAAACTGCTCGCTTGGTGGCACTGAGGCCACTCTCTCCTTTTCGGTAGCCCAATTATATTTAAGTTTTTCAAATCAAGCCTTCCCTATTTCGCTGAACCAAAACGTTTGCTATTTCTCTTTTCTTTCTCTAGCTCTGTCCTTGACACTCTGTTCTTTCAGTCTATTATTTACCTAAAGTTCTCCGGCAAGAACTGTCTTCTCTCTTCTTTTTTACTATCAGGTTGCAATGGGTCCCCGGACACTCCTTTCTCGCGGGAAACGACGCGGCTGGTGAGTTAGCCAGCCGGGAAGCGCTGCTCCTGCCCTCTGCAACCCCTTGTCGACTCTGGCCTCTCGAATCCATTCTTCTCTGGTCTTGAACTGGAGGCGTACTGTCTCATATAAATTCTTGAACCACCGGTTACCTCGGCGTCCACCGAGGAACTCGTGCTTCCTCGTCACGCTCGCTGTGCCCTGTCATCTTCGCTATAACGGACGCTTAGGAGTGTTCGGATTCAGGTTAGCTCAAAAATTTCAAGGTTTCCGCATTTTATCTAATGCTCTTGACCTAAAAAATAACTTCTGCACAAAAAATTTTGAAAAAGAGTTTTTGTGCTTCTGCTCATGATCATTAAAAATGTTTGCTTTTTTACTTATTGAGAGAATTCACTCATGACGTCACTTTCGCTTTAAATCCATATTTCAAGAAATCTAATGAAGTTAGAAAACTGTAACATGTTAAGGAAACAGTGTTTCAACTGTAACATGTTAAGAATGGCAATGACGTAATTGATTGATGATGTCATTTTATACTTATTGGATTTTTTGTTCGAGTACAAAATTTACCCTTTTGAAATATTGGCTACTGCCTAGATGGGCGAGTGATACCGCACAATCCCTTTAGTACGGGGGGAGAGGGGCTTGAGGTTTAAATCCCTGGTTAGCCAAATCTGAAAGTGTTGCAAACGAGTTGGATCTATTGTTGGCGGAAGAAAATAGAGCACAAACGTTTAAAAAGACTAGTTTCTTAGAGAAATGTTGACCCCACGTAGACCAGGAATTACGCTGAGAGAGATGGGGGGAGGGAATTCAGCAAAAACCCTAAAAAATAAATACTCCATCACTAGCGCCGGGAAGGAGAATCAGACTGGAGCAAATGCCTTTACGATTGTGTATTTAGAGTTCATGAAAAATGAAAAACAGCCGAGGTTGGACTCCTAGACACAAATGATATCAGCGGCCAAGAGCAAGATAAAGTAAGATGTTTCACACCTAAGCTCGAAGATAAGTTGCATTCTATTGGAGAACCACGATTGTGCCGGAAAACACGGAAGATCAAGAAGGAAGACTCTGGAAGAGGGGTAATCGGGCACCAAACGAGGAGACGAGTTGCCCTGGTAGGAATATTATAGGCTAAACTACAGCCCACAGTGGCCGCGAAATCCAGAAGACACTGTGTTAGATAAAAGGAATCTCCCAGCAGCGGTTGGGTAGATCAGGGAAGAGAACTAGAGCTACAGGGTGCTGAACTCTGAAAAAAGTGCGCCACAGCTGGACCCATTCAAGGCAGGCAGAGTACTACTTGATCCTCCAGGTCTCATTACCAGTGCACACAGAATACGGGAAGATAAGCCAGGATTGTCGCTTATCAAAAAGTTAATGAAAGCAAAAGAATAGGAGACTGATTCTACAGAGTTTGGAGTGCCCTTATGCAGTCGTTCAAAGGACAGCACCAAAAAAATGATAGGTGGGAGCAGTGATGGGATTCAGGGGGTTCGCACGGGTTCGTGCGAACCCGTTCTTGGATTGTCGTGATAATCAGCAAACCCGTTCTTGTTTTTTGTTATAGACCTTAGACGAACGCAGCAAATGGGCTTTCTAAAATGAGGGAACCTGTTGTTACTGAGTTTAATACAAAAGAGAACCTGTTCTTAAAATTTTGAATCCTATCACTGGGTGGGAGAGTGTCCGGGGTATGTGGGACCCTCGAGAAGGCCAGTAGCTATTTTTTGCTCAACCAGACGGGGTCGGTAACAGCACCAACACATTGAGGCGGCAATTGAATGATGCTGGTGAGTTGTTTGAATGCAGACATCAAGCAACTTGCGCTACCTTATTAATGGAAACTGCGCGACTGTAGTTTCGTTGCTTGGTGGTTTATAGCAACAGCGCACTTAAAACTAAGATGAAATTTCAACCACATAAGCGTGAAAAATAAATTGTAGTGAACTGAGGATCAGTTTTCATCGAAACGTCTTACGCTGAGCGCAACACGGCCGAGCGAAACGGGCGAAGTAGATTTACTTTTATCCGAAAGAAGCGTAGAACAAAAAGCGACTAAAATCAGCAGACGAAAAAAGGTTACAAAAGTTTTTCCAAAAAGGCTTGTACCGACTTCAATTAAATGTGTGGGTGGCTGCCAACTCGAAGACCATAGAGTCACTTTGTGGTTTCCGAAGTCTCCGTTCTCCATGAGTCAATTCATAAGTGCTGTATAAAGCAAACTTGTAAAGTGTAGCCGCTAACTTAAGAAAGTAGAACGCCGATCTTTGATCCGGATCGTAATGAGTTACCAAGGTCCTGGTTTTGTGATTCCCCGACATCTTACAGAGAAACCTACTAACATCAGCATTGAATGATAGTTACAAAAAACTTGACTTTAAACAAGAGGTATAAAAAATGGGAATTTTTCGCAATTCTGGTCAAGTTACAAGCGATAACGTCAGTAAGCACTTTTCAAAACGTTTCGCTTGTATAATGACCGATAGCATTGTCGCAATATTTATCTCTTGCCTTCACAAACTTGCCTGCGACGCGGCAAAGAATATAACAGTATCAAGAAATGTTTAAAAAATCATTGATTAGTTTAATCAATCAACATACATTATTCATTATATACAAGCGAACAGGGGAAGATGATGTGACAAGATTTTTGGTAGTTTCAGTGCAAGCGCAAGGTTGCATGTCCACGAAGGGCGTGCAGTTTACATCTCTATATACAAAGTGTGGCGAACTTTTTTCATTGAATGGGTCACAAATGATATTAACGTAAAAAAACTAAGTGGGTCATACATGTCATATGTCGATTACAGATGCAGCGATAGTGCGTCATAGTCAAAACAATTCTGCGGACAAATTCCTACAAACAAATAAGATCTAATTTTCCAAGAATTAGACATGTGTCTCTAACAAACAGATAATTGTCTTGAAAAAATTTTAAGTGATACTTTACCTACGAATCTACCAGTGGGTCACCCAAATACCAATGGCGGGTCACATTTTGAACCGCAAGTCGGTGGTTCGCCATCCCTGCTATATACCATCTATAGCCAGGCCGTTAGAGAAGTCTAGCTACTAGTACACCGCTGCTTTCCGTCACGTATCCATTTGTTGCTGTTATCCTACCACTTGCGAAGGATGGGGGCATGACGAAAGACCATGAAACCCTAGGAGCGGGGTAATTTTCCAGGGTCAGGACCAGAGGTTGTGAAGAAACAAAGAGTCGCCAAAGAGCGAGCGGCGCAAATAGTCCGTAGCTGGACAGTGCAGAATGAGGTAAGAGGTGTCCTGGGTCGGATAGCCGCAAGAACAAAAGACTGTGTACGTTGCAGCGAAGACGAGAAAGGACACCATGAGCGTGACAAGGGAGCACAAGTTCCTCGGTGGATAATGTGGAGGGAGGGAGCCTGTAACGAAGAATTTTAATAAGACAGCACGCCTCCGGTCAGAAAAGAGTGGAGCTGACAGGAGACTAAAACGGTCTGCAGAAGGCAGAAGTAACGCACCACGCCTCGCCAACTAATCAGCTGGGTCGGTGCCCGAAGACCCATTGTAGCCTGATAGTAAAGAGAAAAGACAGTTCCTGCCATACGTGCCAGAGAGCTTGAGGTAAAAAACGCAGAAGAGAACAGTGTGACGAGGACAGAGCGAGAATCTGAGCAAAGAGAAATAGCAGACTTTTCGGTGCTGCCACCACCAGAGAACTTGAGGAATAGCAGGACGTCAGAGCCGCTTTTGCCAAAAGGAAATATAACGGAGCCATCCTTCCAGATAACCAGATTGCGAGATGTGAGTCAAGGCGAGCGAAAGCCGCACCTCCGCGAGAAAGAAAAGCGCCAGAGCGGAGCATGGAGAGGAAAGAGTCAGCACCACAGTGAAGAACAGCGGATTGAAAGCAAAGAAATAAAGAAGTGGACAAAAGAGAAGGCAAGCAAAGACAACTTTCCTAGGTAGAAGCAGCAGAAAGCATGAGCGGCTGACTGGACGCAAAAGCTCTCCAGGAGGATCTGGAGAGTCTAGGCTTCACTCCAAGTCTGGCCAAACCTGAAATGGAAGGGAAGTTGGGAGACGAAGGGCCCGCTCATAAGATGGCAGGGCGAAATAAATCAGAGTGACTCGAAGTGGAGGTATAGAGACGCTTTAGAGGAAAATGCGATAGGGAAAACAAGAAGCAGCCAGTGATGGCCTCCTGATGAAGGCGTTCCAATTTGATAATGTTGTTTATGCTATAAAAAACCACCCGGGTGAAGCATAAGTGAGAAAAGAGCACGAAGAAAAGCTTTGCACAACAGAAAGAGACTCCTTTAAAGGGCCCCATGAGGAAGCAGAGATACAGCGTAAGACCTTGAGATGAGTTGAATAAGAGGAGGTGGGGCTGGAGGTTAGCTTTGCGATTTCTCATATTTGCTCGAATTGAAAAAAAGACACCAGTCCTCAGAACAGTGCTCCAGTCGAATCAGAGCTTCTTGTGTAGCTTCCACTGCAGTAGGGACCGAGGAAGACCACATGACCAGGTCGCCAGCATAAAGAGAGCAGCTGACAAAGAAAAGCAGAAAAACCGTCGATGAAGAGAGAAAAGAACAGGGCCAACAACGTATCCTTGCCGAACACCCCGACGGACTCGAAAAGACCGACATTTATTATTTTGAAAAAACCCACTGGCACGCACGCAGAAAGAAAAGATTGAGCCCAACGACCAAAGCAAAGAGAGAGGCCAGCCGAAACAAGTTTATCCAGAAGAGTAGGATACCAGAGTCGAGAACCTTAGAGGAATCAATCGGAGCAAGAATCGTCCGAGCACTCGGTTTGAGTTTGTTAAACCAATCCAAAATGGACTAAAAAGATGAATTTGACTGGACTCTCCAGGATGGAAAATGGCCTGGCGGGTAGAGAGAACGGACTTAGACCCGAGAAGGAGTAAGGTATAACATACGGATGACCCAATAAAAAACTCACTAGGCCCCAGAGTACATCTTATGGATGGAAATAACAGATGTCTGCCAGATGGAAGGACAGAAATGTAAAAAACAGGAAAGATTGAAGATGTGGAGAAAATCCATGCCAGAGCGAGGGAGGTGCTCTAACGTGGGATAGGCGACATTGCTTGGGCCAGTGGGAGTGGACGACCAAAGATTGTGGCAGTCACGAGAAACTCAGTGGAAAAATGAGAAATGAAACTCTTGAGCACGTGGCTCGGTGGAGCTCGAACAAGTAGCCTTTGGATCTACTGCGTAAGACCTTTGGCTGGGAAACAGAAAAGTGAAATCGTAAGTAGTCGGTGTAGACCAATGCCGACTCCTTGGGTGAAAAACAGTTGGGGAAGTTAGGAAGAGAAGAAAGATGAGGAAGAACCAGCGACAGAACAAAAAAGAGAATAGACTAATTTGGGATCATATTTAATAAAGACAAGCATGTTGCCTGCCATGCTTCAGCCTTGGATTTGGCGATGACAGACGAGGCATGTTGGGAGGCAGAAATGTAAGGTTGACGAATTTCATCGCTTCTGTGAACGGCAGCAAAAGCCTTACATCTTTCACTTACAGCATCCTCCACTTTAGACCAGCAGGCTTGAGGTTAGCGTTTGACGCGACCGAAAGGAATGAAAAATTTGGCTACTCTCAGTTTTACAGCAGTAAACAAAGCAGCTGCGAAGAGAGAAGTATTCTTCTGCAGAAAGGCAGTGAGAGTCAAAGTAAACGGCTAAGTCGTCCCAACAAGCTTTCTGAATATTGAAAAAAGGGAGCCGTCCCTTCGAGCTAAAGAGAGGAGAAAGAGTGACAGTTAGTAGAATCAAGAGGCAATCAGAACTAAAGTCCTGAAGCATCTCCCAGGTGCTAGAGAGAAAGGAGCAACAGGGATGTCAGGAGAGGGACGACTGCCAGGAGTCATAGAGGATACTAGTGTCAGGGTCATTGAGAGAAGGGAGGTATGAAGAAACTACCTAATGAAATACCTGCTGCTCGCGGGGGTTAAAAGTACAATTTGAGTCCCAGAGGTGATGATGGCAACTGAAGTCCATTAGAATGAAGACGTCTCTGGAGTAGGGAACAGAGGGGGAAAGGAGTCGGCTCTGCTATCCGTTGTAGCAGAGCAAATGCGAAGAGCATAAACATCAAGATAGCGAGGAGGAATTATTTAGTGAGATGTTGACCCCTACACAGTCAAAGTAGGGGTCAAGCAAAGAGAGAAAGATGAAATAAAGAGTTCAGAAAAGAATAAGCCCAGCCTGACGAAAATGATGACATTACCGCTAGCGTGATGATCATCAGGAGAAAGAATGCTTGACCAGGAGTTGGTGCGGTTTAATTGCAGAGCACAGTATCCGGGGATCCGGAAAAAAGACCAGTTGAGGTTGGATTCCTGCATACATACAGGGTGTACAAGATGAAGCGAGATAAAGTGGAGAAGTTCAGCGCTTCTGACTCGACGACCTCTGGCATTCCATTGAAGAACCCTGAGTGAATCAGGGGAGGAAAAAGAAGTAGGAGGCATAGAGCAGCCAGAAACAGGGCAGGGTAGGGTAGGGAGGGTGCAGAGAGAGAGAGAGAGAGAGGAGTTACTAAGTGGGCAGAATAAGAGTAGAATGTTTGTAAGTGATGGCGTGTGGCACTGCATTGGCAAGTAGCAGAAAAGTGAGATTGAACAATACAGGGATATGTTCTGGATGATCGGGAAGAAGAAATTAAAGTGCTGGAAGATTAGAGAAACCCAGGAAAAGCAGAGACCCGGCTAGGAGGACAGCTCCAGAAGTGATAGCTGTCTAGAGACTGAACTTGGAGGATAGTGAACACCTCAGATGGGCCTATTTAGAGCAGGAGCTGCATTGCACCAACGTACCTCCTGGTCAAATTTCTAGTGCAAACTGAGCAGGGAAAGGCGCGTCCAGTGTTAAAATAAACATTGCGACACATCAGAAGACGGAAAATATAGGGAAGAGAGAGGAGACTGGCGACCGATTTTAAAAAGATTGAGTGCTGCCCTTCCGTTTAGAGGACAGCAGGGCAAAAAAATGATTGGATAACGGGGAGTGCTTGCAGTAACTGGGACCTTCAAGTCCAATAGCCATTTCGATCCACCCCACATTGGCGCGGCTGTTCATTGGTGTAACACGTATCCATTTTGAGGAAAGCGTCGGGAAGCATCAACAAGTCGATTATTTATCAATATTATTTACTGATAGTACGATCACTAAGAGCACTACGATCCCGACAAGCATGATGATGTAGTAGAGGTTGCATATTACTACTGTATTACAAAAATTTTCTTTTTATCAAACCGCTATGTAGCATACCTACTGTAACGACCACTCCCATTCTTAATTTATCACAACGCGGCGACATCAAGAAGCTTTTCGAGCTATGAAAGAAAATTGAGATCAAACAAATCTTTTCGTTAATATAAATCACAAACCACATTTATTGTGCGCTCACTCTACATCGCACTCAGTAAAAAAGTAATGCAAAGCAGAAAATTTCGAATTGTACAAACTCGTTTTGTTGGCGCTCACCTCAAGATATCACTCAACGTCTTAACAGCTTGTTCGCTGCATCACACCGTTTTGTCCCGAAAACGGTCGAAGCAGCAGACAACCATGTCCATGCGTCTGCTAAACGCTTCAAGCAAATCTTCAGCAACACTGGTAAAAAGAACTCTGTAAGCATATTTGATGGAAAATATAATATACGTCCGGATTATCATCACCATGTCCAGGAAACAATACAACTTCGTGACTGACAAATTGGAATTCTGCTCCGCACTTCTTCAATTAAAGAGTTTATGATTATTTACAATGTGCGTCAGTTACCTACAAGCAGGAATTATTCGTTTTATTCGAAACCGAGCACACTGCGGATTTCACCGAAATAAATCCTCCTCATGACGAATTGAGCAGATTCAGTGATGACCTCTGCTTCTTGGACGCTCACACAACTAGATGCGTCTTTATCATCTTCACAAGGATCTTTGATTCCTCGACTTTCAGGGAGCAGAGCTCCACTGCTCAGTACTATAAAATAAGTCGATCTTTTTGTAAGCAACCCATTTGATTGATTTATGATAAAAGCACCTTATGATTAATAAGAACCATTGATAAGCAGTTACTTTAATTGTGCATACGTTCCACGGAGCTATATACATCAGACTAAGAGCTCTGCAGAGTTGACTCAACATATTAGATCACAGGTGTTAAACCAGCGGCCCAAGGGCCAAATCTAGCATCCATGCCTCGTTTTGTGCTTGCTGTAGGCCTAGTGACTAATAAATTTATAACATTTTTTTGACAGAGTTGTATTCATTACGAAGTCATAAACCAGGGTTTCCAAAACTGGACAGAGAGTCCGTGAAGACAAGACAAAAAAATAAAACAAGTTGAACACATATGTTGTATAGCACAACACCCTCTGCACAACGCAGTTGCACTTGCACACAAATATACATGATACAAATTGTAAGATATTTGACAATACAATGTAAATCATTTATTGTTTTCTCAAAAATGTGCTTAGAAATTTATTTCTTCGCATCATGTGATTTCGAACACTCTCGAACCAATGCTGAAGAATTGAGTTTAAATATGTGATGAGTCGAATGCGCTATGGATAAATTCTTAAATCGCAAAAATACTTAACAAGGTAGCAGAAATTACAGCGCTAATGATTCCGACTGGCGAGTGCAAGTTTTATCTCATAGAGAAAAAAAAACTACAAAAATAAATGAAGTATATCAAAATCGACTTTATTGAATGGCCTTTTAACAACCAAATTTACCACAAGCAACCAAATTAACCGCAATACATGAAACAGGGCCTTTTACTTTTGGTGTTGTATTATTCTTTTCGAGCTAGTTGTGAGGAAAAATTGATGGGAACTAAGATTGGGTCCGAGAAAAATAAAATCCACAAATCGGAGTACAATGCCCAAAACGTATGTGAAACCCTGTCATATACTGGTACAAACAGTTTTTAATCATAAGCTTGTTTAAATATATGGCAAAATAATATGAACTTAAGCTAGTCTCCATTTTGAACTTAAAGTGTTTAACCATACACCGACTCAACGTTAAAACATTGAGCAGTGTACCATGTGCTCCCCTAGCTTGCAGCGAGAAATACACGGTAAATCGGAAAGCATTTTCTTTGTGCTACTTTGCTAAGGCCCCACAAAATGGTTATCTCATGACAGAGTTGCCCTGAAGAGATCTTATAGATCGAAACAGACCTGTCGGCATCTGTCATACTTAGGGATACACATTTTAGAACTTCGAATCCTTGAGATTCAAATCTCCTTGGATTTGAACCCAGATTTGCATTTTTAATCGGGTAATAGGATTCAAAAATAAGTAGTCGTAAAACTTAACGCAGACACATAGCAGAGACAAAATTGGTTAGTTGCATGCAAATCTTAAATCTCAAAGTAATTCCTATCCAACTTCAAGTAAAATTCATTAATATGATATTTGCTTTTCATTTTGTTCTAGAACAGGATTCCCAACTCTGGATTCGAAATTACTATTCTAGAATTACTCTAGAATGCAATTTCGATAGAGAGGTGACTTACAGTATTCAAGTTGTTAACTATTGCTACTAGCAATACACCGGTGAACATAATACAATATATTTAGTAAGTTAGTATTAAGTCTTGACAATGATCCTACACCCCTATTAGGGCTTACCGATGTGACTTGTTGTCCATGTCATGTGTGTGTGTCCTTAAATGAGACCCCCATGATATAGGTATTGCTGTATCATATTGTTTTGTAATGCATTTTTTTTGCACCCAATGGCAAATTTGTTTTTTTCAGCACGTTTATTATTGGGTGTTTTTTACACCGGCCTGATGAGACCTAATAAGGTCAAAACTGGTCGCGGGTTATTGACATGATGTAATAGATTGCTGTATGGTACCGTATGATGTTGGTGATCATTTTTGAGCAAATTTTTCTATTTTACCAAAATATATTTAGCAAATTTAAACGTTTTCGGCGCTACATACCGCCCTCGTCAGGATCTATATAAAAATATTTACAGCATTAAAACTTTCATTGAGCTTAAATACAAAATAACTTGAAAATAGCCCTAATAAAAAAAAGTAAAACTTCATTCTGCGGTGTCCTTAATTGTCTGGTTACTGCTAACAAAGAGCCTAATAATAGAAACGATTGCCTGCTAGAAGTTAATCGGATTTGAGGTTATATAAATAATTGTTTCAAATGAATTAAAATCACAGTAAAGTTCAGTGCAAAATTGTTAGGTTAAATTCTTTTGATCAGGGTTACTTCTTTTGATCACCAAGGCTTCATGGATTTTGGCTTCGTAAGATGTTTAACATTTTCTAATTATTTCAAATTGCTTCATATTATTCGGCTGAGTTTTGCATGGGCTGCATTTTGTCACTTTTACCTGACTTTGAAACATTTAAGTTCTCCCCTGCTCTTATACTCCAATGCCTTGCGGACGTACCGACGTAAGTGATGTTCACATCACGTGAACAGGAAAACTTATAAACGACCTTTGAGTTTAAGATTCGAGGAGTTTGACTTTTCAAAGAGAAATATTTCTGCACTTTTGTCGTTTTGTAGCCGATTGTATTTTTAGTGTCAAGCCGTTTCTTTATTAGTGATTGAATTTGAAAACCGAATTCTTTTGAGGTTTTTCCGAGATAGGGAATGATAAAAAGATTAATAAATTCTTTTCCGCTTTTATTGCCTGTTTTTCGTCTAATTTTGTTAAAAAAAGGGATTGGGCAGCCATTTCTGTAAAGATTTTTCAAATAAGCAACTTCTTTTTCGAGGAGATAGTCCGTTGAACAGATAGTTTTTGCTCTATTGAGAAGACAAAAAATATGACCTTTTTCCAAATTTTGGGACAAAAAGCATTGACCACTAACAGAAATACAAGTCACTTTCTGGTAAGTTTTTAGTATTTGGTTAGTGTCAATCTATATAAGACAAAAATGTAAAAAATTTGCCACTCGCTTTTGGTTGCCTAGCAACGCGATGTTGCTCTAGAGCAGCGTTTCTCAAACAAATGGTCGCGATCCAAATGTGGGTCGCCAAAACTTTATGAATGGGTCAGGAAAGGCTTTGGTTGCTAAATGAATTAGCCAAAATGATGTATCCAAGCAGTATTTTATCGCTCCTTTTTTGAAAATCGATAGCGAGGGTTACAACATAGAGTGAGTAAAATCATTCCACATTACGCGCATCCAATGTTACATCATACAGGTAACTTGTAATTGTAACCAGATACTTTCAATGGGTAGCTTTAACAGGCCTGTAGAAATCCTAGTCCCTCTAAATTCAAACTAGTAGGCGAGGCGAGCCCAGCGGTGTTTGCATCCGCATTCCAGACTCCAGTAAATGAGAAGTGGCTTGCCCAATTTTTTTTTACACAACTGTTCTCTTCACAAATAAGCGAGATTGAAGGTAATTAAAATGCTCTGCATGAGTTTGGATAATTTATTTTTATTTCCAGAAATGTCAAAACGTAGCTATAAGTCTGAATTTTTGAAACATGGCTTTACATGTATTCGCAGTGAGGGCACTGAAAAGTCACGGTGTGTCTTGTGTCTTCAAGTTTTGTTAAACGAGTTGTTGAAAGAAAACAAGCTCAAGAGCCATCTTCATTAATGCCATCATAACCTTAAAGAAAAAAAATTCAGAGTTTTTCAACGAAAGGAAAATGCGCTAAAAAAGCAACGGCTCGACAACACAAGTGAAAATCAATCAATTCTCGGTCAAAAGAAAGCCAGTGCTGCATCTTACACTGTTTTGTATTTTATTGGAAAGTCGAAGGCAGCTTACTCTATAGGTGAAACAATGACTAAGCCAGCAGCTTCGGCAATGGTAAAAGCAGTGCGGTGAGGAAGCCTCAAAGAAACTAACAATAGTTCTTTTGTCCAACAATACTGTTCAGCGAAGAATCGTTGAATTGTCAAACGACGTCAAAGACCAAATTATAAAATTGAAAGAGTCAAAATTTTTTTAGCTGACAGTCGGATGAATCGACAGATGTTGCTCCCTTCTCACAACTCCTTGCATACATTTGATTTGCTAGCAGCAACGATATTGAAAAACGTGTTCTGTTTTGCCAATCACTTTCAGCCACAACCATCGGTGAAGATATTTTCGATTAGGAGGACAAGTTTTTTAGAGAAAACATAATTGATTGAGCCAAATGTTTTGGTGCTTGTACAGATGGCGCTCCAAGCATAAAAAAATGTTGGAAAGGTTTTGTTGTCTACGTTAAAAAAAATAATCCAAGTGTTCAAGTAATTCACTGCGTGCTGCACCGAGAAAATTTCGCATCTCGTGAATTAAGTCGTAAATTTTTGTTGAACTTTGAAGCTACTGCTTCAAATCTCGCCTGTTTCAAGAGTTGTGTTCATCATGTGGAGCTTCGCACCAACAGCTATTATTTCATTCCAAAAGCAGGTGGCTGTTATGCGGCAAAGTTTTAGCTCGTGTGACAGAATTGCAGAACTAAAAAATTTTTTGCGAGAGAAATATTTCGCAGTTGGCCAAAAATTTCAGGATGAAAAATGGGCTTTACTTTTCTTCCACTTATATGATATGATGACAGCACTGAATACGTTGAATAAATCGATGTAGAGAGAGGGTCATACAGTAATTAATTTCTCAGGCAAAGTGCGTGCTTTCAAAGACAAGTTGGAATCGTGATATGTCAAAATAGAAAACAAAAAGCTGCTTTCTTTCCAATTTTGAACAGGTCCATTGAGGACCTTGATCTAGAGCCCGATTTAATGACTTCAGTTTTGTTTATTTTGGAAAACCTTCACACTACATTCCAATCAACTTCTATACGTGAATAAAAATCCATTCAGCGCAAATGTAGCCGATTTTGATACAGAATTTCTTTTTGGTTTTCAGGAACAGTTGATTGATCTCAAAAACGACTCATCACTAGTTATTTTTTGGGAAACTTTTATTACCCAAATTTTGGTGTCAAGTTTCAAACAAATAAGCAATCTTGTATAAAGAAGCCTCAAAAATAATGATCCCTTTCCATGTCCATTCTTGTGCGAGACGGCATTTTCAATACTATATTTACGATAGAAAAATATAGAAACCGTTTGAATGCAAAGCATCCCGTGCGTTTGGCGTAGAGCAGTGGTTCCCAAACTTTTCAGAGTTGCGACGCACCATTTATGACCATAGCTTATGGCGACCCACTGAACTTTATTGGGTAAAAACATTAATGAAAAAACAATTTTTTTTTAAATTTACATATTCAGTGAGATCTTTGAGAAGGATGAGCCTATTCATAAAAGAACATGAAACACAAATTAAACAAACTAATATTAATGAAAACAAATTTAATCTTTTCAAATTATATTTTCAGTGAGGCTAGTGAGAAGGATGAGCTTGTTTCTTGCTACTTTCTATAGTAGACTTGATATTGATTTCTATTTGCGATAGTTTCAGGCGTAAAGAATTTGAGAGTTGCAGTTTATTTCGAAATTTGCTTTTAATCCCAACCATTGCTGAAAATCCAGCTTCGCATTTATAAGATGATGAAAATGCAATAAGTACTTTTAATGACTCGATGGAAATGAGTGGGTAGGAGGTTTGAAGAGATACCCAAAACTGTACCAATTTTCTTGTGCTGAAATTCATTTCCAAGGAAAAGTCTTCAGATAAATCCATAAGTTCTTCATCAGCTTTTGTTGATATCCCAGTCGTCATGGCAGACTGAAAGGGATTCATAATCCATCTGTTCTGTTGCATAGCGTTGGAAATAAAATTTAAAACTTTCTTTTAACTTATTCAAGTGGTCTGATATCTCGCTGATTATACTATCATCAACTTCAGTTTTTATCTCTATTATAAAGGTTTGCAATGTTTCAAAACAGTCATAATTTCGGTTGTTAATACAATTTTTTCACAAAACAAGTTTTTCCATAAAACCTCTAATTTTGTCATGGACTTCAAATATACTGATACCTTCTGATCCTTGTAAGTAAAATTTAATTCATTTAATCTCGAAAAAATATCTACCAAATACGTAAGCATTAAAATAAATTCTTTGTCGCGCAAGTATTTCACAAAATCGCATTTGCCTTCCAAAAACATAGCAATTTCCTCACGAAGTTCTGCAAGTCTTATTAGTGCTTTGCCCCTTGAGAGCAATCGTATTTCTGTATGCAGAAGAGTTTTATAATTGCTTCCCATCTCTTCACACAACTTCTCAAATAAGCGTGACTGCAAAGGAATTGACTTGATCAAATTTACTATTTTAACGGAGGTCTTCAAAACATTTTTAAAGTCATCAGATATATGTTTTGATACTAATGCTGCCCTGTGAAGATTGCAGTGTGTAACAATAATAATCTCAGGAATATTCATTTGATTATCCCGTGTCGACGTAGTTTTTCTGTTTTGATCATTATTTCCGGTATTTCCCCGTATACAAACAGTCGCTTGTGTATTTTGTTTTCAAAGCAATTTTATTGGTAGCTATTTCCCGTACTCCCCCCCGTAGACCAACTTCTTTTTTTGATTGATTTCATATGCGTTTTTATTGGTTGTTCTTTGGGTAGCAGTTTCCGGTATTCCCCCGTTTTCAAACCTTTTCTTGTTAATTTTTAGTTTCTAGATTTTATTGATTGGCTAAAATATTTGGGAACGTTGTTTCGGTTACGTTCGAATGGGAAGTATATATACTGGTGGGGCATTTTGAAAACTCAGAGAGAAAGAGAGACGAAAGCAAACAGACGACAAAACAGAGAAGAAAGAAAAGAAGGGTGAAGAATTAGAAGGCAAGGGCCAAGTACTACTAGAAGGAAGGGGGACTATCGGCTGCTACAGTGTGGTGTCGGTGATTGTCGGAGTGCAACCACCTATGCATTAATATAAGTTGTGGTGCTTAAGAGTGGGCTGCAGCTTAGCTTCATAAGCGTAAGTCCTTAGGCCGAAGGATAGGGCATAGAGGGTAGTCGTTGCACTCTACCAAGCTAATCTTCTAGTCGTCGAATCGTCATCTGCCAGTTACTAGGGTACAGGGCGGGTGACTTAACCGTATTCGGCGACACAGTGAGTCCATGATGCGTTGGCATTACGCTCAAGTATTGTGGTCACCACACTACTGTTTCTACTGCACATAGCATGTTCTCCGTCCATACATATTCCTATACATTTATGCCAATCAAAACCGTTTGATCTGATATAAGGATCAACAGTATTAAAAATTTCTTCGCTGGTGCTTCGACTGATTGGTTCACACAACAACATGTCTTCATGAGGTTCGGAGTTCCATATATAACATATAAAAACAAGTCGTTGGCACAGACCTTCTACATCAGTAGATCCATCGAGTTGTAAAGAAAAAAAAAAGGACTTTCAATAACTCGATTTTCTACCCATCGAGACATTTCATCAATTCTACGTGTGACCGTGCTATTAGATATAGGAATAGATTCAATTTCTTTTTCATTTTTATCACCAAAGAAAACTTTAACTGTATCTTTTATAGCTGAAAAACTAAAGTCTCCCCAATTGTAAGTGGCTTGCCAGCTTTCGCGATTCTCAAGCTAATCAAGTAAGACACATACAAAGATTTTTCATTTAAGTTGATGAAACGGTGCAAAATTCTTTGTCCCGTCTTTAAATTGGCTAGCAGTTTCTTAAAAAATCAAGGAGTTTGTGTTTTAACTCGGGGTGCTTAGTCTCAACATGGCGAAGCAATTTGTTTAAACGCATGCTCTCGTTTGCAAGTTGTTGATAACAAATAACGCATCGTGGACGCAGGTCTTCTTCATCTTCATTCCATGTCATCCCATTTTTAAGTATGTGCCATCATACCTTCTCATTACTTTTCTTCGCTTTGACTGACTTGACTTTTCTTTTTTTTGATTAATTCGAGATTCATTGTCATCGACTTCAATTGACTTTTTTAACCATTTATCGATTATATGAAGGGCTAAGTAATACAAAGAAATCAGATTCTGAAAAATAAACTGTTGTAAGCTGCTTTATTAACACTAG
The DNA here is from genome assembly GCA_963675345.1 of Trididemnum clinides. Taxonomy (NCBI): domain Eukaryota; kingdom Metazoa; phylum Chordata; class Ascidiacea; order Aplousobranchia; family Didemnidae; genus Trididemnum; species Trididemnum clinides. The sequence goes on along the minus strand of OY776287.1, from coordinate 4,656,244 downwards.
AATGACCAACTGCTGCCAAAATAACTGACTGAGGTTGCTGAAGCCTAGAAGTTACACCTGCTTCAAAGTAAAGTCAAAACTACAACTGCCAGTTGCAGCACACATACACAACAAAGGTGTTTGTTGGTTGTGTTGTCTTTTGTCTTATTACGTCATTACTCAACAATGGATAATCATCGCAATGCTACGAATTGCTGTACAAAACTGCTATGCGTCAAAAAAGCTACTTTGTCGTTCTAGGTAGTTTTTATGTGTAGCAAATTTCTGTTCCTTTAAACGATTTCGGGTCGCAGAAGAAAAGGGTTGAGAAAGGCCGACCGCGACAGCGCTTGTGCTGGAGCAAAGATGATGATATCAGCTGCCCACTGATATCAAGGTCAATGTCAAGAAAAAGGTTTAAAGACATAAAGAAGTTAATCTATTTTACTGATAACAATAATCTTCCTGCTGGAGATAAACTTGCTAAAATTTGACCGCTACAGGATAGTCAATGCTTCACTTCAGCAGTTTGGAGTGTTTGCAAAAGATCTGGTCATTAATGCACAAATGCTATCATACTTTGGTAGGCACTCTGCAAAGATGTTCAATCGTGGCAAGCCGATCAGATTTGGCTACAAAAACTGGGTTTTAGCGTCAAGTGATGGCTACCCTTACAAATTTGAGACTTATACCGGAGCGTGTGATACTAAGGACAGCAGTAAGCCTGTTGGACCAAAAGTTGTGTCTGCTCTTCTTTAGATAGTTAAAAACCCTGCTTGTCATAGTGTTGATTTTGACAATTTTTTTACATCTTATTATTTACTGAGAGATTTGCACGAAAAGAATTTCAGGGCTCTTGGGACTATACGTGAAGGCCGTACAATAAAGTACCTACTGCGACCATCAAAAAGTGTTGAAAAAGAGGAGCGTGGCTTCTTTGACTACCGCTCGGACGATTACGTGTCCATAGTGCAATGGAAGGACAAGGTCGTTCACCTTGCTTCAAATTTCAGCAACATAGAGCCAACCAAAATGGTGAAACGCTACAGCCAGCGTGTAAAAAAAAAGATCAGTTGTGTTCAACCGCTCTGCTTCTACCAATACAATCAAGGCAAGGGAGGCGTCGATCTGCTTGATAGGTTCATAAACCAATACAGACCAACAATTCAAGTAAAGAAGTGGTATTGGCCGCTGTTTGTCAACTGTATAGAGATGCTGACAGTGGGTGCGTGGGGCTCCAAGTCACCGTGGGAACTTCACCGCGTTTAGATTTTCTTGAATTTATCCGGTCAGTTGTAGGTGGCTTGTTGAAAAACTACTAGTTCTGCGTCCTCAGGCCCTAATGAAAGAAGAATTATAAACACCAGTGTTGGTCTGCACCACCCCGTAAACGCGGAAACTCCAAGGACGCTGCTCAAATTGCAAAAACAACACTGCAAAATAATGTCAAGAATGTGGTGTTCGCGTGCATCCTATGTGCTTCTTGGACTACCATAAGTGATAAAATTGTGTCTTTTTCTGGTATTTTTGTCGTTGTTTCGTGTCATTTGGAGTGTTTCCGCAATACGAAGTGCTTACAGAGAGACAGAACAGCGAAATTTTTTTCGCAATGTTAGCTGGTGATAGCATTGGACCATTGTTCCTGTAGTGCAGTGATTCTCAACCTTTTTGCTACCGCGTACCACCTGGCGATTTTTTGTTACCCTTGCGTACCATTGAGTTCAATAAGAAGTGTATTTATTCAAATTGAAATACATAAAAATCACAATATTATTTAATGCGATGGTTGCATCTGTTTCTCTTGCACAAGTTGATTGAAGCGGGGAATCACCTTACTTACTGCACATCGGAAGTCGTGAGATGTCGAAGCAAGACGATTCCTACTTTTGCTTTTGATGTTCATCATCACAGAGAATCCCTGCTCACATTCCCATGTACTGGAAAATACTAGCAACTGAGGAATAGCTTTTTGAGCCAGAGTAGGGTATGTAGAGGACATCGTAAACCAGAAATTTATAGGACTGCAGTCTTTATGCTTTATTTTAGCTGCCTCATCAGACTGAATGTCAGTGATTTCCTCTTGCTCTCCTGTTCCAACAGGTATGATGGATGGATCTACAAAGAATGGATTTGAAACATACGGACAACTATCCATGTTTGGAAAATAATGCATCAACTCCGTTTTTAACAGCTTTAGATGATAGCAAATTTCTTGAAATAACTTTTCGCTGTGTTGGTGTTGAAGCGAAGAAAGATCTTTGAACATGTGATACTGCTTGGCCTCAATGTTCTTTGTCCACAAGTCTAGCTTCCGTAAATAAGCTTGCAATTTTGAAACAAAATCTGCGATGGTGCTGTTCGGACTTTGAAAAAACATGTTCATTTGGTTGAAAGTGTCAAAAATATCCGATAAGTAAGCCAGCCTCGAGAGAAACTCCGTATTCGCCAAATCGTTCTTAAAATTATGATTTCTTTTTTCATAAAATTCAAGCAACTCATTCCTCTGTTCAAAAACCCTTCTTGTCATATTTCCGCGTGACAACCAACGTGCCTCTGTATGAAAGAGCAGACATGTATGATCAGAACCAAGATCAGCACCAAGCCTTGCAAATAGTCTTGAATTCAACGCTGACGTTTTCACAAAATTAACGATCTTGACGATTTGCTGTAAGCATGAAAGCAGTTCAGGAGGTAACACTTTGGCTCAAAGTGCAAATCTGTGTATAAAACAGTGGGTAAAAATGATCCCAGGCGAAACAGCTTTTACGTAAGACTGAAATCCTGATTTTCTCCCAAGCATAGCTGGGGCACCGTTGGTCGTACAGCCAACCAATTTTGACCACTCTAAACCATTTTTTTGGAAGAATTCATCCACGATATTATAAATATCTTTGCCCTTCGTTGTATCAGGCACTTCATTACTCATTATCAGTTCAGTTTTAACTATGTCATTTTCTGTGAACCTGACATAGACAAGCAATTGACTGCAGTTGCTGACATCGGTTGACTCATCGAGTTGCATAGCGAACCCATATTTTGAAGCTTTTACCGCGGTAGTCACTTGATCAGAAATGTCTTCGGACATGTCATGGATCCGACGTCTCACCGTATCATTAGAAAGCGATACGGAATTTAATTTGCCAACCTCCTTTTCTCCTATTAAATTGCGAACCAGTATTCTTGCTGCAGGTAGAACAAGGTTTTCAGCAATAGTGTGAGCTTTCATTATTTTGGCAATTAGTAAAGATACTTCATAAGAAGAATATAGAATCCCAGTACTCTTCTGGTAGCTCTGGCCAGTCTGGTCCAAACGCTGTCTTTTCACGTTTTCACCTAACCTTTGAAAGTAACTCTTATCTCGATTTTTCTTGTCTGAGTGGTTTGACTCAAGGTGACGCTTGAGAAGACTAGATTTCATTGCTGAATTAGACAGAGTTTTCATGCATATCACACACTGGGGAAGGCATTCTCCTCTGTGTTGAACAGAAACAAAACCATGTTTTATGTATTCCTCATTATACTTTCTCTTCGACATGTTAACACAGATAAAATTTATACAAATTGACAAAAAAATCCTTTTGGAAAATTGTAAAATTTTTAGATCTACAGATCGAACGAAAAAAGTTAGAATGTAAACTATTTCTACTTATTTTTACTTGTGCTATTCTTTGCGTTTGTATTTCTGCTTTCTGCTTGCTTATACCGAGTTCGCTTTTTCACTTACCGCACTCCTTTGGCTGCCTAAACGCAATCAGCGGAAAGGTCACTGTGATGCAACAACAACATTATTGACAATTACGCAAGCAATGAACAACAAACCATCAACTCGTCAATAGGGTTATTTTACTCGTCAATACGGTAGTGTCATTCTACTAGCTTGATTGTGACATCACATTATCGATAGTGATGTTTTTCGTTACAAATCGAATCACGGGAGTTGTGTTTAAGTGCGACTGTGAAATTTGTGTAACAATTTCTCTGCGCAGTCAAGCAATTAGGTTATTTATTGTATCTCCAATAAACGACGCAACGAGGCAAGCGACGCGGTAACGGATACCCTGCTGTGACATAATAATGGATGCTTGTTATGTACGCCGTAAATTTTAAGCCCTGGGGACGGAGATAACTGGTATTAAAAAATATCCACATTTGTGGACACTAGGTACTATAAATCGCTAAAGGGTTAAAGAGTTGAACAAAGGTCTCGCGTACCACCGAAAATAGCTTCGCGTACCACTAGTGGTACGCGTACCACAGGTTGAGAACCACTGCTGTAGTGGAACAAAAAAATAAACGTAAAAATGATTACTTCAGTGGCAAAATCGAGCAAAAACTGATAAACCATTACTTTTTGAAGGCTTTGTAGTTACATAAAATGCAAGTAAAATTTGTTCACTCTTTTGTGCTGAGTTACCATTTTTACGCAAATCAATGTCATTCCGACTTGCGAAAGATAGCTGTTTTCCGATGGGCGTTTGCAACGGAATTCAACGAGTTAAAGAAAAACTTTTTTTGAATGTTTGTAAGGTCATTAAACTAGGTCTCTGTCTCAAAATTACGCCGATACAAAACAACCGACTGGTTTTTCAAGCTTCCGAATAATTCGTTCCTCTACAGGAACAATGATCCAAAATGGGTTAACAATAATCCGGTGTTGAAAGGTTTTCTCCATGTCCAGGTATCAAATTTATCCAAGTTAACTTTTATTTCCATATACAAAAATGGTAAATATTGGGGTGCTGGGTGTTAAACTTTTCCAGAAATTTGGTGCATGATTGGTCATCATCAAATATTGAAAAAATGTCATCTAAAATTTTGTCGAAGGCCGAAAACGTTTAAATTTGCTGAATATTAAGATATTATATTATTTTGTTTAACGGTGTATTGTTAGTAGCAACGATAACAACTTGGATACTCTAGAATAAACAATTATTCTATTTTGGGCAACCCTAGTCATACTTTGACTACAGCCTTTCACAGCTCGTTGTCTATCAGATACGAGTATCCTCAGCTCTGTTGATAACCGTTCCCAGGCTATCTATGAGCAAAAGAAGACGGACTCTTTCCTACCTCTACGGCTGGAAAGGACATGTTCTATTCACTGCTTTAACGTCAAAAGTTGCGCCTGCACAGTCCTAGGTACCAGTTACTGCTCTGCTTGCAACTGCCAAAAATGTCAAGCTTTTTCAAGACGTAATGTTGCGAATGAATAGTAAACGAAATTACCGAACGTACTATCATTTAAGAAATAAACCAAGCTGCGTAAAATCTAAATGTGAAACGTGTTTTAGAGCGGAAAATGAGTTTGAAAAACTTCTGGATTAAAATAACAGTTATCACTCTCCTCACATCTCCTAGTTATCACATCTGGATTAAAATAAAAAGCTATCACATCTCCTAGACATTGAATAAGATGACTGAAATGTTAGTCATTTTAGCATGATTGACTAAACTTTTCTCACAATTGCGTTGAGCTCTGCTTCTTTATCACACGATCACAAAAAATTTCTCAATTATGCATAGAACAATACGATTTCAGATCCGTTCGGAATCATCATTTCATCCATACGAGCAAATTACTATGAATCACCTTCTAAAACATCTCTTCAAAAATTATTTTGAGAACTTTGGTAACCTTGACATACTAACGATGTCAACAAGTCTTGTTTTGGTTTAGAGAACATCACCATAATTGTCACTGCTACACCATATGTCACAAGCAATTGATTACCGTGCTTCACCGGGTTACAACAGTAAAGCAGCTCACCCAGTACGTCCAAGAGGCAATTTTTGGGCACCTATCAATAGCAGTCTGCCTGAATGGTTGTGAAGCTACCAGTCTGCATTTAGTGGTCACAATTGGACAAAATGGGCTGCGGCTTTGCCCCAGGCAGATTTGGATTAGGTTTGCGGTGGGAAACCAGAAAACCGTTTGTACCGTGCTTGCATCCAAAGTACAAAGAGGGGTAAAAAACACCATATGATTGAAGAAATTATTAGAAAGAATACTAGAACGTGCTGACAAATACTAAAAAATGTTTACGGCAAGCTTTGTAGCTCTGTTTTTGCCGAATTGCAACAACACAAAACGTGTGTCCTGTAATATAAAGAAATTCTTACTTTCAAGGCAACGAAGTAATAGTACATCAACCCTGTACAAATCTCTTTCACTCTCTTCATCAGGTTTATCTCCAAGAAGAGTACTTCGAGCAACATCTACCAACACGAGAGCCAACCATATAGGGAGTTTTTCCCACCCCTGCAACGATGTGCGGAAGAAGAGCAGGATTCGAGCAACGGTGAGCGAGATCGGAGAGGAATCGAGCTGAAATTTTCAAATCAGTTGAACCAATAACCGAAAATATATTTGAAATAACGTAAACACACTAACAACAGCTTTCTGGTATAATCTACTTGGGTGAATTTCGTACTGAGCGTTGGATACTACACAATCCTTGTTGCATTTTTAAACTAAAAAAAAAGTGCCGTAAATGCTATAACATTTTCACTGTGCTATAGTAACTGAGAAAGCAATTTTTAAATTTAAACAACTTACTTTGGGAGGTTGCTAAAATGATGAAACGCATTGAATACCTACTACGGACAACATCTGCAAATACAAACAAAGTGCGATATAAACAATACCCTTTTAGTAAAAAATCTCATTCTTCGAAGTTGTGACAAAGCCGCAGAACAGCTTTCTGGAGATAACACATCTTCAGGATCTTTAGCAGGAGTCTCCTCTTTATCTGACTCTTGCTTTGCATCAGCTGAGCACTCTGAAGAGGTAAACCTAGGAGAAAGATCAAAAAGGGTTTGTAGCAATCTATTCAGCATGGTGTGCACTGCCCAGTGAACAGTACCTCATCACTACTTGAAAATCTTGGATACTGTCTAATGTTAAATTAAGTGTTTCTGATTCTTGATCAAATTCGATGTGGTACGTTTCATTTTTCATGCGTCTATCATTCGCCAGCGCATCATGAAGGGCAACCCGAACATCATCCACCAATTTGAGAGTTGGTTTATTCTGAAAAAATAAAAATATAGTCAGGGCATTTTGTACACAATAAAATGCTTTTCTATTCTTTGCTTAATGAAACAACATAGGGAACATACTTTCTGTAATACAGTGGTGGCATGTTGCAAACCTTCATATAGTGCCACAGTTACGCCTAGCCAGGCAAACTAATTGCAATAACTACTTCCATTGATTTATTGTGAAGATGCAGAAAACCAATGACCACCAGCATTTCAGATCTCAGCGTCATTCCGACAACCCATGGAGGCCTTTTTCAAGACCGGAGCTGACAATAATATCTGCGAATGCTGAAGGTCTGCCTAGCTCAAAAGAAGAATTACTTGCTAACATCTGCAAAGACCATCACTCTGACGTCTTGTGCTTACAAGATACCCATAGTGGAACCACACACAAGCGTCCCAAGATCCATGGCATGACATCAGTAGTTGAACGCCCACACCCAAAGCATGGAAGTGCAATTTTTGTGAAAACTGGGACCACCATCAAATCGACATCCGTGATTGATGACAACAATGTTGAAGTTTTGGAAGCCGAACTTAAGGGCTTAGCTGTTACTTCAGTCTACAAACCGCCAGGTAATGCTTTCCAGATGCATATGTGAAACCACAGGTGGCCATTGGAGACTTCAATAGCCACAGCATAAATTGGAACTACAGCGAATCCAACCGGGATGGAGAGGCAGTCAAAGCATGAGCCGAAGCAAGCCATCTCAGCCTTGTACACCATGCAAAGCTTCGCAAATTTTTTAACAGTGAAAGATGGAAGCAAGGATACAATCCCGATCTCGCATTTGTGAGCCACATCATCTCTCCACTTAGCAAAAAGACGGTACTGAAGCCAATTCCAAAAAGCCAACATCGGCCCATTGGAATCATTGTGACTTCTGCAGTCGTCAACGTTTCAATTTGAAGAAAACCAACTGGAAAGGATTCTCGGATGAGCTTGAATACCGACTGCAACACGTCCAAACAATGCCAGACAACTACAACTGATTTTCAGAAATTGTCAGGGCAACTGCTCGACACAACATTCCTAGAGGTTGCTACACAAACTACATTCCTGGCTTAACAACATCCGCATGCCAAATGTATTCCACGTACAAGCACCTTTATAAGAATGATCTTTTTGACAACAAAACCATCGCAGCAGAAGAGGAAGTGATCAACGCCATATCAGAAATGCAACAATCTTCATGGCAAGCCACAATTGAAGACCTGGACATGCCCAAAAACAGTGATAAGGCATGGAAACTGATCAGAAAGCTTAAAAACAACTACACAAAGCTGACGCAACAGCACAGCAATATCACCACCAACCAAATTGCTCACCAGCTGCTTTTGAATGGCAAAACACCTCATTCCACAAGACAACTCAAGCCGAATCTTAATATCGATGGTTGCAACCCAAACGTCACCAAACCTTTTTCTAACTGAACTAAAGCAGTGCATCAACAGTTTGAAGAACGGAAAAGCAACTGGATTGGATTACATCATGACTGAAGAATTAAAGCACTTTGGCCACAAAGCTTTAGTCTGGCTGCTACAGCTATTCAACAACTGTCTAGCTTTAATGATGATACCGAAAATATGGTTGAGGTCGAGGGTAGTTGCCTTGCTAAAACCTGGAAAAGACCCCTCACTTGCAAAGAGCTATCAACCAATATCTCTCTTGAGCCATACCTTCAAACTAATGGAACGGGTTTCATCAAACAGTCTTTCCCCCTTTGTTGAAGAACACCTCATTGAACAACAAGCTAAATTCCGTCTTGGCAAGTCTACACCTGCACAGCTTTTGAATCTTACTCAACATATTGAAGATGGGCTCCAGAAAAAGATCACCAGAGTTGTTTTTGTTAATTTAACCGCTGCATACTATATGGTAAACTATCGTTGCCTCCTCACAAAAGTTCTCGATATGACAAAGGACCCTCTGCTTACTAAGTTTTTGGGTGTTTTGCTAAAAAATCAAAGATTTTTTGTTGAATTCAACACGAGAAAAAGTCATGTTTGATTGCAGAGAAAGGGTCTTTCCTCGAGATCCTTCTGTGTAACATCTATGCAAATGACCAACCACAAGATCAACAAAGGTCAAGATTCATCTATGCTGATGATCTATGCATCACTTGCCAGGATGATTGCTTTGACCAAGTGGAGGAAAACTCAATGAATGCACTTCAACAGCTGAATGAGGACTACAAGATCAATAGCCTGAGGGCAAACCCATCCAAAAACCAGGTTTGTGCTTTTCACCTTAAAAACAGGTACACCAACAAAAAAACTAAACATCCCTTGGAATGGAGAACAGTTTCAACACTACGCCCACCCAGTGTATTTTGGCATCACTCTTGACCGCAGCTTGATGTTTATAGAACATGTCAACAAAACAAGAGCTAAAGTTTCAACACACAACAATATCTTGTGAAAGCTAACATCAAAATGGGGAGCCACACCACATGTGCTGTGTACCTATGCTTTGACTCTGTCCTACTTGGCCACTGAGTATGCTTGTCCTGTTTGAGAGCAATCACCACCTGCGAAACGCCTCGACCCAGTCCTAAATGAAAGTTGCCCCATGATTACTGGATACCTGAAGCCAACAAACGTTGATAATCTCCATCTGCTCGCTGGCGTCCCTCCACCCACGATCCAAAAAGAAGCTGCCAGCAAGCTAGAACGCTCAAGGCAGGCCTACAACCTCAGTCATATGTTGTTCAACCACCAGCCTGCCCCATCCAAATTGAAATCAAGAAGGAGCTTTCTACACTGTGTAGAACTTCTAAAGGAAAAAATCTCAACCTGGAGAGAGGAAACATGGAAACGAAAGCTCATACCACTGCCACAAAGCACTTGCTTAAATATTACACCAGAGGAAAAGCTGCCTCCAGGATCAAACTCAGGACGGACAATGTGGCGATGTCTCAACCGCCTTAGTACAGGCATTGCTAGAACTAAAACTGAGCTGAAGAAGTAGGGTTTTGTTGATCCAGCAACAAACACAACCTGCCAATGCGGAGCTGATGACGACACTGCGCAACACAGATTAAAGTGCTCACTACTAGATACACCTTGCTCCACTACTGATATGTGTCAGATTTAACGAGAATGCTATACAGTGTGTGGAACTGTGGAAAACATCAATATAAGCAACACCAGAAGATTCCAATACATACATACAGCAGTGTAATGTTGAACAAAATTTTACAGCTTCATTCACAATTGATGTGTTTAGGATCTGCACTTCAAATTAAACTTTAATTCACAACAACTTACCATAATATATATATATATTTATGTTTACACTTGTCCAGTTTAAAACACAAAAATGAGACCATGATTGAACAAATAATTTCAAACTGCAACACCGCTCAACTGTCAGAAGTGAGTAGGGTCAGCGCAGTGCATCATTAAAACTAATGGACATTTTTGAAATCAACATTTTTCAACAAATTGATGATTTTGCTAGGGTGCGTGTCAAGTTCATGTCAAGGCATCTGCTGATAACAACGGTAGAAGTACAGTTTTTTGCAGTTTTAAACAAGACTGAAATCAAAGCTATCAAAATTTGCATCGAGTCCAACTTAGTGATTTTTAACCTTTCCAACACCTGGGACCCCTATTCCTAAAGATATTGTCTTGGGGACCCTTTGTCAGTGCAACCTGCAAAGGAGGTGTATGTTGAAAGAACAAACATTATTGCGATAAGGCCGATAAGTTGTTTACTACTGGATCTCTAATTTAAAAAAACTCTCTTTATAAAAGCATAACACAAGTGGTTGATGGAATATCACAATTTACTCAGCAAAACACAGCACAAACGATTTATCAGTGTGACCTCTGTTCTTGTCTCTTCGAAACAAACTCATCAATACGGGGGCTAATATTGCTGAGAGCAATTCTCATGTCATTTGCAACTCTAAGGCGATTACGGTACATAGTTTTGATATTAACTAGAGAAGACATGGCAACTTCACAGAGGTATGTCATTGGAAATGGAATTAATGCTTCCAAAGCTCTTTTTGCCAATTCAGGATATTTGTGCAACATACTGCACTAAAATTCTATCAGTGAGGAGAAGCTGAACTTGGTCTTTGCAGCTTGAGAACTCTACTATTTCAGATGTTGCTCATGAAGATTGAGCTGCTCATTGTCTTTTATCTCAGCGATAAAAGGCTGCTGAATCCATGCTGAAGAAGGTTCATATGTTGGAAAGTAATCTTCCATTTTTTTCTCGTGGTTGCTTATGTGATCATCAATTAAAGCAGTCAGCTATTCATTAGTTTCCTGATCACTAATTTTACTGTTCAACAGTAAAAACATAGCAAAATTCTGGTTTTTTGCTCTCTTTCTCCATAGGGATAACTTCTTTTTGAAGGCGGAGACCTTCTCTGCAGCCTCTATCTGAGGTTAGTTTCCCCTGCAGAGAATAACTGAGCTTATTCAAAAGACTAAAGATGTCTACCAAATAAAAGACCTTCAATTGGAATCTATTGTCATCAAACAATGTAGCAAGTTCCGCTGACCCATGCTCACGAAGGAACACGGTAACTTCAGTGATAAGTTCTGCAATAAGGGAGAGCACTTTTTCCTGCAATAACCATCGCACTTTGATGTGGAAAAGAAGATACTGATGCTCCTTTCAAAGATCGTTGCAAAATGCTTTGAATAATCGGGAATTTACAGCCCTGCCACGAATGAAATTCACAGCCTTTACCACAGAATCAAGAACAATTTTCAATTCCAGAGGGAGTGTCTTACAAGCTAAGGCGTGTTTATGAATAGCACAGTGACTTGATACTATATGCGAGGCAACTTATTTTGTTAGGGCTACAAAACCAGATTGATGCCCTATCATAGCAGACGCACCATCTCTGCATACCGATCCCACTTTATTCCATGCTATTAAATTTTTACAAAGAAATGCATAAATAAGATCAAAGACGCCTTTAGCTCTAGTTTTCTCCTTCATCTCTAGACAAAATTAAAAACTTGTCCACAATCGCGTTTTCTTTAATAAATCTCACATATGGTACTAATTGGCTTATTGACTTGATATCTGTTGTTTCATCATATTAAAGACTTATTCTACAGGGGCTATCTTGGATTTGAGCAATAAGCTGACACAAAATGTCATTTGACATATTTGCAATCCATTTATTTACAGTGTTATCAGACAAGGGAACTGAGTCTATTCTTTTGGCCTCGTTTCAGCCATGTAATATTCGGGCCATTTTTACCACGCTTGGCTTTATTATTTTTTCACCAGCAGTGTGAAGTGCTTTTGCTTTTATCAAAGAAACTTCATATGAAGTGCGCAGGCATGGTTGAGAAGTTAGGCGGAAGCCTAACGCAGGGAGTGTTCCTCTCACATCATAACAAGCTCTTTTCACTTTGAACGTTTCAACTCAGTCCGCATTCTCTTTATGCTTCAGTTCCTTGTGCCTCTTCAACTTCGAAGGCTTTAAGGAATCGCTGCCCAAAAAGCTATTACACGATGTGCACTAAGCATTGTCAAGTTTATTGCAGCCAATAACTTTTGTGAAACCATACAAGCATAAGAATCCTCCCAGAAACGTATTTTATGTCTATTTTTCACCAGCCATTAGTAAACAAAATGATTATGACCTAAGGAAGCAAAAATAATGACTAATTGAAAAGTCTTAATTATACTAAAAGTGGCTAAATCATTCAAATTCACTTTCATGGTGATCGTGTGCAAAACGTAGAAATGATATAGCAAACACTAAAATGAAACAGGCATAGTGATTGTCTTGAATTCCCTCTGCTCCTTCTTTGCTTAGGTTGCAAAATTCTATCCAGCCCGATTGCGACTAGCTATCAGATAACAGAAAGCTGCTGAAAGAAAATTAGACACTATGGTATCCTGCGATGCCTAAAGTTTTCTATTTCTTCTTTTCACGCAGTGGGGTTGTGGGTAGAGCTAGAAGAGAAAGTGCCGCAACTGTAACTTTTATATTTGTAACTCTGAAATACTTTATTAAACCTTATCTCTCATTGCACGGGATTTAATATTCAACTCTCAATACGGAAACAACTAGTTGGATGATCATTTGCTTCTCCAGAGGCGTTAGTTGCATCATTCCCACCAGAATTATCTTAGCTACTGCCGTCAGTTTTTAACTGCTTCTTTAATGCTATTGTCTAAGCTTACATAACTGTATTCTTGATAAAAGAATCACCACTACATAGCTCCATCCACCTAACCAATTTTTAAATCTGAAAGCAAAAAACGTCAGTCCTTCCACTACAAAACCTTGAAACGGGTGTAGCAGTGGAATTGTTTTTCTTACTCTGGTGTATTGCATCATAATATGTAGTAAAAAACTAAAAACGACAGCCTATTGCATCAGACAAAAATAAATAAGACTAATTTGTTAGCACTAGAACGATGTAATACTGCGTACGTCTGACTATAGGTAGCATGTTACTGTAAAACCATTGTTATTATTAGTCAAAGTGATGGTCGTTGTTGTTTGTGCATTTGAGGGTTAAAAAATACAGTTTGGCATTCCTTCTGGAGACCCCCAGATTTTTCATTGGGGACTCCATTAAGAACCACTAGTCTAACTGATTTTTGTGCGCTCAGTCACAATTACTATGGTGAACACAGGGTCAATAAAACAGGCAAAAACACTACATGAGAATGCTTTCAAAATGCGTTGTTAATGATAAATTGTTGTGTGATGCACAAAAAAGTAAGCTATGAATAAGATTCCATCATAATAAAGAATTCACCATAAGAGTATATCAAAAGTTATTTCAAGGAGCGCGATCTTACTGAAGCTGTACATCTCTAGTTGCTAATCATTAACCAACTACTTTTAAGTGATACTGAATTAGCAGGGAAGCTTCAAATTTCACAATTTCTTAGGCTTAAGATGGAACTTTACAAGTTTGTCTTGTTAAGTTTTAATGAAGCCACTTAACTTTCCACATTGCAACAAACAATTATTGCACTGTTCTAATGGCATTGTGTTAACAAGGTGTATGTGTGTGTGCGCAAAATGTGAATAGATAGAAATATTAAAAAATTAGAATTCGTAGTGGATATTAACAGATAGTTTACTGCTATCAAAATGAGATCTGAAATTCTGAAAAGATTTACATTCGAACAAGTTGATTTGATATCATTCTACAAGCAATGTTGATCTCAAAAGGGCATCCCTAGTTGTAACACCGTTGTCTGGCAAAAACATTTTCTATGAAACTGTATCTTTTGGCATCTTGCCATATACAACAATTTGGTTTACAATGTACAAAAAAAATATAATTTTTTATTTCCTTATTTCAATATTTTAGCAACAATTTGCTGAAACAAAGAAGTTTTTAACTAAGTTCCTCCCAATAATTAATAACTCCGCCCTTAGTAGTCTAAGTTGATCCCAGGTGATAATCACTGGTTTGGACAATGCTGATTAAGCGTATATCTTTCATATTTACTTGCATTATAAACAGGCCTCAACAATAGCACGGTAAGTGGGGAGTTACAGGGGCTGAAGCCACACCTAGATAATTCTAAGAAATTGCCGATTACATTTTTAGTAATCTATCAGGTTTGCTAAAAAACATTTCTTGAGTGTATCTTAACATATCATTTTTACAATATCTTTATAAAATACTATTAACCTTAACGATCACAAAAACATACCAGTCTTAGCAGGCTAGTGAGTAGTGACACTACCCTGTCACTTGCTGTGGCTAACAACTTTAACAATTCGCTTTACTTCGCGATTTGTGAATGGACTGTTACATCACAAATCTCTACAGCTTTGTTCTACCAGCACTCAATTATTGCGCAATAATGTTATTACTTCCGAATTCTGTGTGGTTGTGCAGCTTTATACTAGCGTGGTTTTGCTGAAATACAGAAGAATTTATTGAAACTTGATCAAAAGTTGTTCCCACACCCCTAGGTCTCAGTTAAATTTTATAGGCAAACAAATATTCTGTTTCGTCATGTAGGCCATATTAATAATAAAAGGCACTGTCAATTACATGCAAGCAACAGCAGAATTATAAAAAAGCATAGGTTGAATTGAATGGATAAGTGTGAGCTAAAAAGATGTCAAAACTGATAATTAACACCTTTTATTATATATTAGCGTCTAAAGTCTATCTAAGGCTCTCCTGTTTTTCTGAAGTTGAAAAAGTTTCATGTAGGTGGTGTTTCCCACATCATTTTTAACCCTCTCAATCGTGGAAACTCTAACTTGCTCTCAGCCCTGATTTTACAACTCAAGTTGTAGGCGCTGCAACATACTTTGATCGTTCTTTATATTTTTACTCATTAAACAATGGCTTAAGTCAGAGCCCAAACAAGTATATTAAAAGTTTTCAACGTGGCTTTTATTGTTGTCTCTACCGTTTTATGTGCGAAATATGGCTCTCTCCTTTATATAATGATACCGAAATATGTTTTTGTCCAACTATGAGTAAATAAAACAAGGGGAGAGAGGGACACTTGAAAAAAGTTATCAAAATTTGCTAAAGCTTAATATTTAAATCAATCAGGATACAGGTTTCAAAAACCCTTTTCAAAATCTTCCAAAATTAAAAACAATGTTTCCTTTTTTTGATTCTTGGCTATATTCTAATTCATAATTTTGGACTTATCTGTTTTGTTTTAAAGCAATGATATGAAGATGCATGTTTGAATTTTCTGCTATGTGCTCTGCCACTCATTGTGACATCATAGCACCAATGTGTGACACATTACAGTGACATTAAAAGATAGGGTGTACTACTACAAAAACTATTACAACTGTTAATACAACGTTTAATGCTTGATAAATGTTTATGCAACTTACCTTTGCCACAATAACAACAGTTGCTTTCAAATTAACGCCTACAAGAATTCGCATGGCAGATTCTCCACATTTAATGGCGCTGATGATCACTGGTTCAAATCTTGGTTTTGCTTGCTTTTCAGAGGCTGCTTCACTAGCTTTTCTTTCTTTTGTAGTTTCGTTTTTGGAATCAACATCATCATTGGTTGAAGATTCAGTATTCCCACTTTTCTCTTGACTTGGATCTTGACTTACTTTTGAAGTAGCATCTGTTTCGTCAGTGGGAACAGCATCAGATATGTTGTTTTCATTCTCAGCAGAGTTTTCTTCTGGTGCTGGCTTCATTTCTGGATGCAGTTCATAATGTTGTCTTTCAGCAAGTACTTGTGCAACATCTCGAAATGATGTAACCACAGAATGTACTGTGTTGGCAATCTTTTCCCTTTTTACTCTTTCCACAGTCACTAGTTTGTGTTTTTCATAAATGGCATCTTCAGCATCCGATTTTTTTCTTGGAGTTCTAGTTCTTCTGCTTTCTTGTCGCCGTGAACGATATGAATTTTCTCTTCTCCTATCACGCCGCCTTGAACGATTTCCCCATCCATATTCATTGTCATACCCTTCATTTCTATCATGCTGCTGTCTACCTCCACGAGCTGATCTGCCATAATATTCATCATAATCATCATAAAAATTTACACTATTTGGTCCTCTTTCCATGTATTGTCCTCCACTATGGTCATCATCATAAAATCGTCCTCTTTTACGAGATGAACCATAACCATCATTATAGCCATAGTCACCATAGCCTCCATAATTTCCATAATCTCCTTCATCCCATTGCTCTTCACCATAATAATCATTATTTCCAAACCAACCATCTCCCTGATTTCCCCATCCTCCCTGGTTGTTTCTCCATCGCCTACTTTGTCTTTGTTCAAATTGCTGTAATTGATCAAAATTTCCTCTTCGTTTTCTCCCACCACGTCCTTGGCCCCAGCCACCTCCTCCAAAATTAGAACCTCCATTATCGTATCCATAATTGTCATCATATCCATAACCATAGTCTCCATAAGAAGCCATTTTTATTTATTTAAATAGAAATTAATCAATCCCACCTTAAAAAGAAAAATACATTTATTTGAGCAAAATACTTTAAAACTATTGACAAGATAATAAATCTTCCGAAATCGCAAAATATGTTGACCAAAGACTTCTGGCTCATTCAACTTTCGTTTGCTAAACAACAAGCTCAAGCTACGTTAAATAAATAAATAAATTTGCACTTTAATACATTTTAGTAAAGGGCCCTTTCTCACGAATTTAGGTAGCCAAGTGGTTGTATCCAAATGTTATACATTCAACTTTACATAAATAAATTTGTGCTTTACTACTCTACTGTCTGAGTTCTCTATGAGCGCAAAAGTGTATACTAGAGAAAAAATGAGTGAAGATTTACAGCTAAAATTCATGTGAGAAAAAACCCAAACAATTCTCCAGAACTTTTTCATTTGCTAAAACTCCTAGAAATTATTTAGCAAAGGTGAATGATGATCAGCAGAGAGTGAAACCAAGTAAGTCTGCTTTTTCATTAGCAAAATTCACTGCACATGGCAATAGGGATGATGTCAAATGGAAATGGTGAGATTGATAGGCATGGTAATCCTGATCTAAGGCAAATACAAAGTGCTTATTACAACAAAAACAGCCACAAAAACGGAATGGTCTATGAACACTTTTTTCTACACCAAGATGTGCGTAGATGCACCTAGTAGTGAGAGTGTTTAACAGCCATTCTCAAATAATTTTTGAATCATTTCAGCAGACATGTTTCCATTTATGACAGATTTTTGAGTAAAACGAGGGGCCAAGTTGTCAACTGATCTAAATCTAATGATATGCAATTTGCATTTCATGCAACCATTGGCATTGCTAAACGACCGAGATCTTACAAACTCCAGAGAAACCCTTGAACAACAAAAAAGAAAAGGCTTTAGCAAAAAGCATGTCATCAGAGTTCATAATTTGTCAGTTTTCCCAGGCAGCGTTGAGTGTGAGTGGCTGTTGTTCAAACCAGCAGTTTTTCTTCAGCAACCAAAGCATATGGAGAAAAACCTAATAAAATGATCACTTTCACTCTTTTCACATTTTGTTATTTATTGAAAAAATTTCCAGATGCAGCAAATGACCAAGCAGAAAAATAAATCTGGCTTGAATCAATGAACTGACTGCTACTTTTGAGAGTAATTTCAAGTGCCATTTTTGCAGAGTTGTAGTACAGTCCAATAAAAAGCTTTTTGTTGGAAGTCACAGAAATGTAAACAACACAAAGTTGGATTAGTGCAAAACAAGCATTGCAGCCAAAGCAAGATGTTAATTGAACAAGCCCTAAAGATAGAATTTACTGAAAAAGTAATTTTTTTATTTCTCGACAAAAGCTTAGTAATTCAACCTTAAACTATTAGTGCTCATGCGTCTGTACAAAAAACATAAAAAGTGTCCAATATAAAATATTACACTTGTGTCGTTTTATAGATGGTGTCTATTAACTAAAAATTAAATGAGTTCCAATAGAGACGCTTAGGCACCTGGCCAAACAACTGGCGCAAAGTCATGAATTACGTATTAAAATTTTTTTGTGAATTTTTAACAGTGTAAATTCACATTAGAATAGCAATTATCAAAATTTTGAAGTCAAACTAAAAAAATATAAATATTTCCGTATTTGTGAAAAAACTAAAAACTTTTTAAAAAAGATATAATTATAGCTTATTGATAATTTGTACACTTCTTTGTAGATAACTAAACTTGACTGTTTACAAAATTTTGCCAAGTTTAGAATAGGTCTACCCCTGTAGCCAACAGATATTGCACATATTCCTTTAGATGAGTCTAACAATGTGAGTGATCAGGGTCATGCAAATGAAGATCACAGTTTCAAATATGGAAAAAATATTCTGAATGTGAAGGGCAAATTGGAAGTCTACCATAGCCAAAATGAACTCAATGAAAATGATGTCAACAATCAACAGAAATCTAATAATGATGTAGGGCTGCCGAACCCAATCATTCAAAACAAATCAATTACTTAGAGCAGGGGTGCTTAAAGCTTGTCTCAATACTCCCTGCTAGTATTGAGATAAGACCCAAAGAGTAGAGAGTATTTTCATTTCAGAATAAAAGTATTAGTTACACAATGATTGTCAAGTCCAGGATATCCAAACTTTTGTAAATCCTTATTAGGTGCATTAGGGATAAAAAAACTTAAAAGACCACTGGCATAAAGCTAAGAAACTCCGAGAAAGAAAAGTATAGAACATCAAGTGAAAATGGCCATTACAAATAATAGCAAAAACACCATTTCACACTCACTATCGATCAATGCATTTGCCAATTGAGAAGAAATTCGCAAGAATAAAGACAACCACATACCCATCAAGATAATCAAATAGGCATCTGTAAACACTGTCACGACTCTACTCTACTACTTTAAAATGTAACCAAATGACAACAATTTTGTAATATTTGTTGTTATTAAGCACGATTTTTTTGTTTTTTTTCCTTTTCCAAGAAAAGTGGTAACAAAGCATATCAGCTTATTTTTAAAAGTAATCCTTGAGACATAGTATCAAAGTTTCCTCTAAGATTTTAGGAAGTGCCTAACTGTCGGCACAAGTGCAAAATTGCTAGCAAATGCACAAAAACCACCAGATAAATTTTGAAGGACGTTGCTGTATGAATTGTTACACCTGCCTAAGCAGCATATTTTGAAGTTGTGAAAAAAATGTTTGTGGTGACCTACTGCTATTTGTTCAGTGTATGCACCAAACTGGCAAAAGATGTCGTTTACCCCAATTCAGATTCTGATTCCTTTGTCCAAAATTTTTTTGAAGGCAGCTAAACGTCTCACATAAACATCTAGTTACAGCAACACAACAGCAATTTACAGGTACACTACAGTTTCCATGCTTTCATTGTACAGTAGAATTAGTCTAATGGCTATATTTATGATGGCAACTTGTCTAAAACAATGAAATAATTTCTTCAGTCCCTGCAGAATTCCAACATTTTGCATACTTTAAAGTTTACCTATAACGTCAGCTAGCATATAACTGCACCCTGTGTTTTTCCCTCAGACGTATTTTGTTTGATTACGGCACTCTTAACCTAGTTCAGTACTATTAAACCGTTTTAGCTTGTGGTTCACTTTTTGAATACATAGAGGTAACTCCCGTTGTCCTGGGCCAACAGCACTGCTAAGAGTAGGGGGGCCAGTTTCTTTTTCTCAGATACCTTTCCTTTTACATGAATGTCTACCCATGTCACTATACCCTGGATGTGAGTGGCATGCTATTTTTAAAAATTTTCATACTGCTGGGATTCAAACTCAGATTGATGACATATCAGTTACAACACTGCTGTAACTGCTACGCCATCCAAGCTCACTGATTCAACAATGCATCGCAGTACTTAATAACTAGGTTGGTCTAGCCAATGCATCATATTTTTGACCATCACTAGATGAAGCCGAGAGAAACGTGCGTGTTCAGATAATTTTCTGTAAATTTAATATTTTTGCAATATAAATTATTTAGCCAATGTTTTTTAGTATTTCTACAAAAATAGTATTTGTGTTTTAGTGTTGTCTGCAAAAAGTGCATTTTCACTTGGGCAAAACAAGGGACAACACTAAAACATAGAAATTTTTGCAGAAATGAGAATACAAACATGAACCAAATTAATCCATTTATGCCTGCAGTCCTTTTAAAAGGACAGCTGTTTGAGGTAAAATTTTTCTAAGCACTCTATTGCCTGGTTTTATGACTTGATAGCACATAGCTTAGAAGTTTTTTCAATGCTGAGTTAAACATAGTTTCAGTACTTAGTGTTTTGCACATGTTTTGAAGGCTTGATTTTCAGAAAATTCTGATTTTGCAAAATGGCTATAGACCAAGAAACAAAGTCGTTGTGATTAAGCAGTTTTGTCATCAAATATGTTTTTGATGTTAATAGTCTCATTTAGCTGTAGTGTCAGTAGTGCTATATAAAAGTTTGTTTGCTTAACTCTACTTTGTAATTTTAAGTTGAAATCTGACGTCCCTTCAAAAGGACAATGGACACATAGTCTGGTCATAAAAGAGTTTGGATAAATGTTTATTGATACTTATTATCAGGTTGTATGTTAACGAAGCATTATCATTGCTTCAAGAAAACTTGCCACGTTTTTCAGAAACCGATTTGTTTATTCTTCCTCCAGATTCTGTTTTCTTCAATACTGACAATGATGATGAGGATGAACCTCAAAGCATGTATCATCTTTCTTCAAGACAACTTTTTGTTCCCACAAAAATTGTATTTTGTACTGTGTACCAAGAAACGAAAATTTTTAAATCTGAAAACGATGTAAGAGTCTTAAAAACCAAGTCTTCACCATCAAAAGAAAGCAACAGTGGCTAAAAAAGTGGGTCAATCATGATATCACAACTTCTTTTCCAGAAAAGTCACCATCACTAAATTATGATGAAAAAACTTGGAGACCAATGGAAATTCTAGTTTGTTTTTTGATGACTCTTTAGTTGAGCATATTGCAGAGCAATTCATATTGCACACAAAACAATCAGGAAACTATAATTTTTGCACCACTGTTCAAGAAATGTGTGTGGTTCTATCCATGTTGTTGCTTAGTCGCCATTCAAGAGTACCTTGGCATAAGATGCACTGGAAACAAGCAAAGGACGTACATAACTTGGCTGTTTCCAAAGTTATACCACAGAAAAGATTGGAATGTCTTGGTTATCTTCATTTTGCAATCAATAAGCAACTGGACCCTAGGATAGGTATGCCAAGAGAGACCTTTATTTGCTTATCTAAATGAAAAATGGTTGCTATACTTTCCACTGAAAAACTACTAGCCAGTTGATGAGTCAATGGTGCCATATTTGGGGAGAAACTGCTTGTAACAGTATATGCATGGCAAACCTATTCATTTCAGGTCTAAAAATATAGTGCTTGTATACTTCATGTGGTTACCTGGTGCAAGCCAATCCCTATCAAGGAGCCAGCACTGGCGACAGTAATCTTGATCTTGGAATGTGAGGATCAGTTGTTGCAGACCTCATTGCTGAGCTTCCAAAAGACGTGGATTAAAGATTGTTTTTCAACAATCTGTTTACCAGCTTATCACAAATATGTAAACTCAGGATCGGTGCAACAGGAACCATTTACCGCAACAGAACAGAAAAAGCTCTTCTAATAGAGCCACAAGCAATGAAAAAAAAGCAAAGAGATGCCACCTCTCAAGTCCTTGAGAAAACATCTGGTTTAACTTTAGTAAGGTGGCATGACCACAGCATTGTGACAGTAGCTTCTACTTGCTTTGGGATGTTGCCAATGGGCACAGCAAAACGAAGGTCCCAAGCTTAAAAGAAACCCATTGCAATTGACCAACTGCATCTGATTGCCATGTATAACAAGCATATGGGTGGGGTCAATCTAAATGGATCAAGGTGTCACCAATCTTCATGTTAGCATTAGGATGAAAAAGTGGTGGTGGCCATTGTTTTCATGGGTACAAAAAATGTCCGTTCACAATGCTTGGCAAATCTATCAACAGATGGCTTCTAAACAACCCTTGAAAAAATTGGACTGTCTTTATTTCATGAGAAGAATCGTGCATTAATACTTGGAATGCACCAATCAGCAGATGTGCAGAAGACCATCACTTATTGTGGCACACAAAACACCAGTTGAAGTTAGGTTTGACAGAAGAAACCACATCATTGTTGCAATTAAAAAGCAATGAAGCTGTGCAATGTGCCACAAAAAAGTACAAATAATGAGTCAAAAATGTCAAAAGCCATTGCATGTTAAATGCTTTAGCTCATTTCACAAACGTTAAACAGTCCTAAACAACAAACAAAAACATGATTTGGTTGCATATTATGCTCTGGTGTGTTGTTGATATACTACAATAAAAGAAAGTGTTAATGTATTGCTATAAAAGTGCTTACAACATCGTGTTAAACTGTGTCAGAAAAATTTACTCAATAGTAGCAAAGTGCCCAGTGTCCTTTTAAAAGGACAGTTAAAAAATAAACAAATTGCAAAAACTTTTTTCATGAATGGATATTTTAGATCGAAACCAACAACATATAAAAAATTTTTTAAAAAGTATGCTTTGGGCAATAATGGGATAATGAAAATTGCAGAAATATGAAAATTTACAGAAATCTATTGACCAATTCTGAGACTTTATGGTAGTTATTACATAGCAAGATGCATAATGTTCACTAATTTAATTATATTTTTACTTAATAGGCTAGAGGTATTTTTGATTTCAAATTTTTTTCATCAAATTCCAAAAGCTAATGTATTGTTTTCCGCATTTCCACAAATTAGATAACTTTGTGTTTTAAAGCAGTAGTTCCAACTAGTACATGTCTGTGATGTCCCACAATACTTGCTTTACATAAGGTTTGGGTTTGAGTAAGGGTTAGGATTAGTTGACATCACAAGACATAGAAAGCATCCAGAACATTGGGGACATGTCCTACTTAGTAGGAACCTTTTTAAAGTAAATTGTTGTATATCCGTAAATCTTCATTTTTGCATGTTAATGTTGATCAAAATCAGGGCAAAGTACTCTTTCTAGAAGAACAAAATCACACAAGCTATATAAATTTAACACCAAAAAACACTATGCTGACCAAAATTCGATTGCCTAATTATTTAGGCTAAACACTTTTGACAAGTAACTCATTTTTGCAGCATACTTTAAAAAATTGAGCAAACCAATGCAAATTTTTTTATTGTTTTCATACTAACGATGGCATAATTTCACTTAAGCTGTAGCAATTCACAAAATGTTACATTGGGGTAACTGGCACTAATATCAACTAAAGAAAGAACTGTTGTCTCACAATAAAGCAAGTTTGTCATATCAAAATTATGTCAAAATTTGATAAAAATCAAGTCAAAAAATGGAGTACTACTAAAACACAGAAATTTTGTGGACCAATGCTAATCTTAATTTTAACCATAACTAACTTTAACTCTACCAATGCTAACCTTAGCTTTAACACTAATCGGCAATGGACAACACTAAAATACAAAAATTTACAGAATTACGGAAGAAACTCCAATCGAATTACAGCAATCACAGAAATATGAATATTTATGGAAATGCTAAGTTCAACTCAACTGAGTCTCTAATTTTAACCGATTTGGTTGTTATAACTAAAAGTTATTATCAACTTCCGTAATTTTCCATACTTCTTAAGTTAGAAATTCTTCCCTTATTTCTGTAAGTCAGTGATTTTTTTTTTGAGAATAAATTTCCATATTTCCGTAATCCATGTTTAATATGATTTTCAATCAGTAATTTCTGAACTAAATACGAATGTCTGTATATTTGTAAATTTTACTATTTTAGTGTTGTCATCTGTAACTCCTTGGAATTTCTGCCCTTTAGCTGTATTCAATTCTTGGAAACACTTTCTGCAGATTTCCACATTTTAGTATACTACAAAATACCCCTACTAATCACACAATGTTAATATTTAGGCAGTGGCTATTTCGCCGTCGACGGCAATTTGCCCTTGGAATCTATTTTGCCGTGATCATTCACGTGTGTTTATATAGCCAAATTTGCTATTATCGCATCAGTGACTCTGTGGTGTAGTGGATAGAGCGCTGGTCTTGAGATGCCAAGGTATCGGGTTCGAATCTCAGCTGGCCAGGACTTTAAAAGAAAGGCAGTGTACACTGAAGGGGCAGGCCCGGTATGTAAATGTACGGAGCAGTGTACACTGCAAGGGAGTGTGCAGGGTGGGGGATAGAGACCTGGGGGTGCAAAATTTTTTTTTTTGGTTTTTAAAATTGACCAATCAGAGACGACCAAAAGTCACATGTTTAGTACGTCATTAAGATTGACCAATCACAAACAACTCACGGCAAAATAGTCTCTGAGGGTAAATTGCCGTCGACGGCAAAATAGCCACTGCCTAATATTTACAATATGAATGCTTTAGCCTGCACTTTTTAACTAATCTAATGTATCTATCACACTCTTCATTTCTGTTTTGTTTGATGAGTTAATTATTGTGACATTTTTCTTTATTCTATCCAAAAGCAAGAGTGTAGTGGTAGACATACATTGAATCAGCACGTCTGAGCCTGCAAAATGCAGGAAAAATGATGTAAAATCAACACTGTTCTTTTTTAACTAAAGAAAAACTTTGGAAGGCCTACTGATACCAGCTCAGAGCATTTTCAAAGAATTTCTGGAAGAATGAAAAGAGATAGTACAGTTAATTTTAATGAATTTTTAAATGATACCAAAACATTAAAAAGTTCTTTATTTGCTGTCTTGACATTTATAACCAGATTACTACAAACATACTTGTATGTCAAAATGTTAAATATAACCATCAGTTTGGAAAAAATGCAATAAAGCAGTTTCTGAAACAAATTGGCCAACCTGACCAACCAAGACTGCCTAAATATGCCCACTTTACCAGTTTACCCCAGTTACCTAAAACTGTTAAATTGCCATATCAATTAAAGCACATCGAGTAATGCACTGTGTAGTATACTTAATAGTTTATTGCTGAAATGGGTTGATTTAAGTATAATTTAGTGCAGGAGACAAGTTAAGTCACCAAAATCCTGCCAAAATTACATGCAAAAAACATGGTTATTTGATCTTAAGGCAATATGGTATTCCAGTTACTCTAGTTATCTTTTATACAAATTTCTTTTTGTTCATTTTTAAGTATCTTCTTCAACATGAGTTGTGCTTCACTATTAGTGTCAATAGTACTGGGCAACTTCTCGTCATATAATTGTTGTGATTTTCTCTTTTTTAGTATTAATGTTACATAACCTGCATAATTGTTGCAGCCTAAATTTTGCCTAACGTTATCCTGCTGTTGAGTTACATGTAGATCCAGGGTTAGCATGTTTACTTCCCACAGTAAATTATTTAATTTGAAGTGACTATTTTGCCATTAATGACATTTTTGCCATTAAAGACGTAATGGTTACAAGTTTGAATCTTTGTTGGCAAGGTACTAAGAGACAAAGGCATTGTACACTGGACTGCTGAAGGGGACCTGGTATGAGAGCATACATGAGTGTACGGTACATTGTTGGGGAGTGTACCTTGGCAATACAATTTTCTTTTAATTTATCATAAAAATTGACCATCAGAAATGGCCAAAAGTCACATGCCTAATACCAGTACCTTATCAAAATTAATCAATCACAAATGTCTGACAGCAAAATAGCTTTTAAACGTAAAAAGCTGTAGACAGCAAAACAGCCACTGCTAATTAATCAATTACTTATTTGGCTCAGCTTAGTAAAAGCACTGGATAAAAATCAAACGTAAGATGATACATCACATTTATCTTCCAACAGTCTGGGTTGGTCGAAAATGCTAACTCAAATTACCTCAAATAACAAATTGTACTGTTGTAACCTATCGTAAGTTAATTTATTTGACTTGCTGTGGTAGAATTTCGGTGCTTTTTTGTTTCTTACCCCACGCTATATCCACCTTAAGAATAACACTCAAAAACAAACATTTTAACACTCAAAAACAAAATATTTTTAACAAACTATTTTTTGCAAATATTTTGTTTTTGAGCGTGTTTAAATGTTTACTCAAAAACAAAACATTGTTTGATTCTGCTCAATACAGTCGCATTCGATCCAAGATGGCCACCTGGGGTAACAAACAAAAAAGCGCCAAGCTCTTTGCCATACTTTAACCACAAACAACTTGATTCCCAATAACAGATAAGTACAACACCACACTTCCACCCAGAACTGGCAAAGTGGCTAACAGGTAAATCCAACATGGCCAAACAAGAATTTGTTATGGCGGATGCGGAAATTGGATCCCGATGCCAAGCGCACACCCTTCGGATGTATCGCTTAGTAAAGAGCTTTTGTTTGAGCGGCTGCGCCAGGTTTACCAGCACCATCATCAATTCACCATCATAATATCGTTCAGATAGCTGCTTAGGTTTCACAGTGGGTAGTAATTTTAACATTTTTCACAGAGGGCTTAGGCTAGGCCTACATAGTAACAAAATTCAAAGGACTAAGGCTAGGGCCACCACATTTTCAAGTAGTAAAAGGAAGCCGAGGACAACATTTTGGCATCATTATCCAAGTACTGAACGTTTAATTTTTTTTTTACGTCAATAGTATCATAACACCCACAAAAATAGAAAAATAAAACAATATAAATAAAATCAAAAGAATTTTATTGTGTTGACCAGAGCTGGAGTCTCGGCCAAAATCTTCGAGATCGAGATGGGACGAGACATTGACGTTGCGAGACCGAGACTTTTAGCAAAAGTCTAGACGAGACCGAGACTTGAACGTGCCAACACCGAGACGAAACATTAGACTTTTGAAACCAAACATTTACAAAATGACGGTCCTCAGACCCAAAACTGAAAGAACTTTTCTTACTCTAAAAACCGTAACCCCAAGTGGTACAAAACGATCGTCAGATATTCTCACCATCCGACGCAATACTCACTGTTTGCCGAAAGCCTACGCTGCCGAGCAAGACTCCCCTTAAATGAGAAACACACGATAATTATTCTCATAAACTAATTTAATAAACTTCTCCTACTGGGAAACAGCAGCAAACAACCCTGACTCTCTCGTCAAAAACAACTACACACTAGCTAGAATTAAGGCCACGCCCGTTCACGATAACTTCACACTTGTTTACTAGAATAACACGCTACGTAATCAAGTCAAAGCTATTTATGCCAACGCACACTTTTTCTTTTATATAAGAATTTGCGAGTAAAACTATTGTCTACCTGGAACTATCTAAAAATATATTGTTGCAACAACACAATTGTTTTGTCACAGAAATGTTTACAATCTTGTAAACCAGGAAATCCGGTCACTCACTTACAAAATCACCTATAACATCAGCAGCGACTTCCAGCCAGGAGGTCGAGTGGTACTTATCACAGATAGAAGGTCTATATCTCGAAGGTTTGATTCCCTGCTGGTCGGATACGCGCCACTGAAGGACCCCAATGATGGCGAAACCGGTCTGGTGCTTCCTTATTGTTCGTGCCTGACTACTTAATTAATTTACAAGCTTACTGCGTTGCGTAGTTCAGAGGTTTCCAAAGTGCTCCGTACAGATCCCCAGGGCTGTGTAAGAAAAGTTGAGGGGCTTTGTAAACCAAGAGGCTTGAGAGATTTTGAATAATTTATTGTCGCTTTGACTTGAACAATAAAAGAAGCTTGCTTAATTAAAACCTGCGGCAAAATTGCTTTTTGTCCTCTCAGAAACATAGGTTTCCAAAGTGCTCCGTACGGAACGCCAGGGATCTACGAGAGAAGACTAGGGGATTGGAAAGCCATTTTTTTATTGATTAGCATTTTTTTGTCTATGGTATTGTAGAAAATTTTCTTTTTGAACAAGAGCGTGTTGACTGAACCCCAATTGCTGGGAACTATGGCAGTCACAAAGAAGAAAGCACAACAGTAATATTTTTATTGCATCAATGTTCCGACTAGAATTCAAGAAGTTGTGGCAGATAACCAAAAACATGTCCGTCCGCCACGACGCTCAACCAAGAAAGAGAGCAGAAAATCTCCGACTCCCCAAATAAATATTATCTAGTCCTAATAAGAAAATAAAATTATGTGTGTGATTTTAGACACATACAATAATAATACACGAATACATATAGTAAAAACTAGAATCACACAACGACGGGAGTAAGGTGCTGAGCCGCCGAAAGCAAACTAACAAAAAATATAAAAAAAAGACAAAAAGATGTTTGGCATGACAGCTCGATGAAGTGCAACGCGCGACACACTACACGGCAACAGTATTTTACAATTTTTATATTCTTCATGCATATTTATGTAACATTCTTTTCTTTTATTCAGCCCGATTTTGAAACATTTTCAAGTACAAAACAGCAAATGCATCCTAGTCATTAAATAACAATTGATAAGTCTTTGTGTCATATTTTATAATTTTATATAAATTTTTTGTGGGCTCTGCAATTAATGTCTGACCTCGTCAAGAGCTCCAAAGCATCAAAAGTTTGGAAACCTCTGGCGTAGTACACTCATATGATTATCCAATATTACATCACAGGCGAAACCTAAGTCAATAAACTCTACAGAAAACGCCAGCAAATTCCATTTGGCTTTTAAGAGAAAAAATGCAAAACGTAGAGAATTAACAAAAACACGTGCATGAAAATAATCATACATTGTGACACACGCCAGGTCTGTAACTACCACCGGTGCAGCTGGTGCAATGCACCAGGGCCCCAGTACGAGGGACCCCGCATTGCTTTATTTTATTGTAAAATACTTCGGTTAAAAGCTCAAGTAAACTTATTATTATTAAATGTCACACTTCACCAATTAATTTATATTTAACCATTTGATTTACTTGAAGTATTTCTTAATATATCTAAAGTTTCGATTGTGACGTATTTATTGTAATTGTGGCGTGGTCATGACGTAATCGGTACGCTACCCCCCACTCAAGTCTGTGTAGTAAAATAAGTTTAAGCTATAATGATCAGATAGCATCATATTTATTCGCTTTATTTTACCTCGTAATTGTTAATAAGTTTTGTTCAAAAACGTTGTAATGACGTAACGTCACGTGATAGTTTCGAGATATTTCTACAATTTTCCGCAATAGTCCAGCAACTTAACAGGAGCTTTTGAAGTCCTTGATGAAGAAGAAGGGAAAAGCTCAAGAGCCTGATGACATATCAGTGAAAGCATGAATCGCTCTAGGGAATAAAGGTGTGGAGTTTCTAGCAAACTGCTTCAACAAACTTTTAAAAGGAAAGAAGATGCCAGATGAATGGACCAGGAGCATGCTCGTACCTTTGTACAAAGGTAAAGGAGACTTCAAGGAATGTGGAAATTACTGGGGATCAAGTTGATGACCCACACTATGAAACTGTGGGAGAGGGTAATAGAAGTAAGATTAAGGAAGGAGGTGACGATCGCTGAGCAACAATTTGGATTTATGCCAGGAAGGAGTACCACCGACGCAATCTTCTGTTTGAGGATGCTGTTGGAAAAGTGGACTTGAGGGCAGAAGGCAGTGCACTGTGCTTTTATTGACTAGGAGAAAGCATACGACAGGGTACCCAGAGAGGAACTGTCGGAATGCTTTCGGTTAGCTGAAACATCAGAGTGCTACATAAGGATTATCAAAGATATGTATGACGGAGCGACAACAACTGTGAGAAGTGCAACAGGGTTGACTGAGGAATTTAAGGTAAGTGTTGGACTTCACCAAGGCTGAGCACTCAGCATCATCATCGACAAGCTGACGGAGGACAACAGGAAGGACGCACCATGGGATATGCTGTTTGCAGATGACATAGTGCTGTCTAGGCAAAATCATAAGGAGCTATAAGATACTCTGGAGATTTGGAGAAGTGCACTGGAGAGAAGAGGCCTGAAAGTGAGCCAGAGCAAGACCGAGTATTTGAAGGTTGAGATGTGGATGATGGAGAAGAGTTGAAGCTACAAGGAGAAAAGGTAAAGAGAGCGAAAAGCTTCAAATACCTGGGTTCGACCGTTTGTAGCGATGGAGGATGTGAAGAAGAAGTGAGGAGAAGGATCCAAACAGGATGGATGAGTTGGAAGAAGTTGTCGGGAGTTCTGTGCAGCAGGAGATTATCAGCAAGGGTTAAGAGTAAAATGTACAACAGTGTTGTTAGACCAGCCATGCTTTATGGAATGGAATTAGTGGCACTGTCGGAAAGACAGGTGGGAAAAATGGAAGTTGTAGAGTTGAAAATGATAAGATGGGCTCTGGAAATAATAAGAAAAGACAAGAAAAGAAACGAATATGTGAGAGGGACCGCGAAAATCGCACAGATGGGAGACAAACTTCGAGATGGACACGTGAAAAAGAGAGAAGAAGACTGCGTGGGAAAAAGTATAACGGAGATGGCGGTGCTAGGT
This sequence comes from Trididemnum clinides, assembly GCA_963675345.1. Lineage (NCBI taxonomy): Eukaryota > Metazoa > Chordata > Ascidiacea > Aplousobranchia > Didemnidae > Trididemnum > Trididemnum clinides. Next base: position 4,625,420 of record OY776287.1, on the reverse strand, counting down.
AGAAGGAAAAGAGGAAGGCCAAGGAAAAGGTGGATGGACTTGGCGAGAGAAGACATAGAAAGGATTATAGCTAGGGAGAGAGACGAAGTCGATCGGATCAAATGGAGAATACTTTCGCGCTGTGGCGACCCCAAATAGGGAGAAGCTGAAAGAAGAAGAAGAAAAAGTCCAGTAACCAAATAGTATCACATGTTACATAACTTGTTTGCCAGTCTTTTAACTTGGTGCTTTGTGACGTAACAGTAACTGCCTGGCTGGCTTATATCATCGTAAAATATTTTTCTCTTTTTTATGCCTTATTTTGGTACTATATCGTCTGTTTAGTTTTAGTCGAGGAAAAGCACAATGCAGTGTTTTCTTCCAGTGCGTGGTTAGCCAGCCCCCTTAGTTTATTCCCCGTTTATAGTAGTTATAAGTAAGTTCACGAAATATCATTAGCCAGCTTTGAATTACCAATTTTCGTTTTTCAACTAGTGTGAGATAGTCAGTTCTGTTTTCCTATTTTATAATTGCGGTAAGTTGATTTATGCATTTTGTTTTTATCATCGTCAAATAATTAAGAAAATATAGCGATAAATGCTGGCTGACTTCTTGAAACGCACTCCTGTCAAGTGGTTTTCAATTAAACAACTTCCAAATACACAACAAGCAAATAAGATTAACGTAACATTGAGTAAATAAAGCAAAAGTAAACAAGCTGTGGCTCGGCCCTATCAACATTAAAATTAATTTCAATAGAAATCTGGAAAAATGCAAATTTAAATTAAACAACATATTATTTACCAACTGTTGCGGAAATCGCAGCCAGCAACAGTCTCCATATATCCAACAGTGTACAATTATACATATAATTAACACGTTAAACAAATATAATCAATTGGCTCTTTTGAACGTTATTATATGTGGTAGCAATCACGCTTAAAATGACCATATATTCTTCACTTAAAAACTGCTATTTCGAAAGACCAGCGCTCTACAGTAACCAACAAACTAAACACAAAATCACGTTTACCGGTACATACAATTAAATGCTTGCGTTCTAAGGCCGAGTGCAAGCGCGCAATCAACAAAAAACGTCTTCAAGCAAAAAAAGTTGCCTGCGTCTATTACACCAATTAAACACAAAGTTTGCTCTAAAAGCTGCAATAACATATAGTATCTTCTCGAAGTTGCTAAATTTTTCTAGTAAATTTTGCTCGCTTTATATAAATAGCTAAATTCGTAATTTGTGCTGTGAAAATCAGCGTTTTGTTGTGTTACTGTTTTGCCTGTGTGGCAGGAATAAGAGTTTTAAGGGTTAGTGAGATCTAACGCCTTAGTTTGAGAGAATAGTGATTGTTCTATTGATCTATTCGAATAAGCTACGTAGATTTAGTTTAACCATCTGGGTGCTAAACGTCATTCTATTAGTCAGTGATCAGATTTGTGATTTCTGTTAATAATGTGATTTGAGTGATTGAAAAGTCAGGTTTGAGCTTTCTATTTGAATCCTTTTTGCTAGACATACCGTAGTCCTTACGCTTGCAGCAGTACTATAAGTATTTCGTGAGTCGAAAAAACAATAACAAAGAGAGTTTGCTACATTAAACTTTACTAACCGTTGTCTCAATTTTATTAAACTTTTTAGGTTTTGAGTAACAACATTGTAAAGCTCTAGTTGACTGCAATTTAATATGAAAAGAAATTATCAAAGCGGAGCACAAAAGAGGCAAGCTAAGAGCAGAAAAATAGCTGAGGAAGCCAGGAACTCTCAGCGATTGAGTTAGTGGCAAACTCGACTAGAAACATCCAAAGCAGATGAGCAAGATGTCAGCATTTGTGAGAGAGAATCTACTCCCCAACTTGTGACGTCAGCATTCGTGAGACAGAAAATTCCGATACTACCGACGATAGATCAGATGCAAGCCAAAATGACGACTTTCACACCATTATTGTAAACTCAGAGATCAAGAAAACAATAATTGCAGCAAGTTCCAAACAACCTGAAGAACCTTTGCCTAAAGATGCACTCTAAAGCGGTTGTTCATTTTTAACAAATTGTTTTCATTTTGTAACACAATCAGGTCTAAAACTACAAAGATATTGGTTTTGTTATTCATCGAGCATGGACCGTGTTTACTGCCAGTCCTGCTGGTTGTTTTCTCATGAAAATGTCTCTCCAGGGACTTCTTACGCACTTCAAAACCCTTGGAATACAACAGGCTTAAATGACTGGAGGCATTTATCGCAGCGAATTCGAAGCCATGAAAGCTTCACACATCATGCGGAGGCGTGTGTCATATATGAGCATTGGAAAAACAGAGGGACAATAGAAGAAGCTTTGCACGATTCTTTCCTGGAAAAAACAAACTTTTGGCAAAATGTTTTGGAAAGTTCAGTGAATGTTACGTTGATGTTAGCAAAGTGCAACTTGCCTTTTCGCGGATCCAGCGAAGAACTTTCGAAGGATAACAAGAGCAATTTTCTCTATATCATACAGCTTCTTGCCAAATACGACACTGTTTTAGACAAATTTTTACAACTACCTAAAGGTTCTCCAAAATATTTAAGTCTTTTGATACAAAATGAACAAACATCAGAACTAGCTGAAGAAGTTCTCCGTGATGTAAAAGCGAACTACAAAGCTCTCTTTTTTTGCAATTATTCTTGATACCACACAAGATTTCACCAAAAATACAATTAAGTGAAGTATTTCCTTAAGTCAAAATCCATTACCACGATGATGGAACGCCATCAGAACTGAAAGTTGTTGAAGTGCTTACCTCATTTATCGAAGTTGAGGATTCATCTGCTATTGGATTGCACAAACTGATAACGAATTCCATTCAGCAGAAGGGGCTATACATAAAAAATTGCTGTGAGACAAGAATATGATGGCGCTTCCGTGATGAGCGGGAAGTACTCCGGCTTGCATAAGAAGATCCAAAATGTGGCTCCACATGCTTGGTAAGGATTCACCTCACGACGGCGATGAATCTTCAGATGTATGTGACACAGGTGGACGGCCAGCTCCTTCCCCGCACTGTTTTCTATCCAACCAATAAAATCAAACACTAAAATTCAAATAGGTATATTGAAACGAAAACGATAAAAACTTTGAACAGACCAGCACGGGAAAATTGACTGAATTTTATCCTTCGAACGATTGAACAGCAAATTCAAAATAACCGATCCAAATGTCACTTCTTTTTCTTGTATAAATAATTACAAAAACCCTAAAGCCACGCGTTATTGTGTTAAGGTCAGACAAGTAAAGTATAGACAACGGAGTGAAGTGCGACAAACAAAACGTGCAAAAAGGCTGCTGTTCCCAGGGCGGCAGTTCGATTCCCGGCGAACTCATTTAGAGAACACTTGTATAAAAAGGGGTTGGTGCGATAACAATGCTTACTACTTGCGTTGTGCTTGGCACAATTTAAATTTGGTGTTATAAGATGCCATGGAAGCCGTGACTGAGACCCGTCAATTTTACGACACCATTGAGCCGGTATATAATTTTTTCGGACTTAGTATTGAGCAGTGGCAAAAGCTTCAGAATGCTCATGATCGTTCTTGCTCAAATCCTACATTAAAAGCGTTATATCCAACTCGGTGGTCTGGTCGATATGATGCTGTCTATGCTTTGAAGGAAAAATTTCGTGACGTTATGAAATGCTTGACTCACGCAATACTTACCAGCACAAAGCCAAAGGAAAGAGATAAAGCTATGGGAATAAAGTAACAGATAGAAAACTTTGACTTTGTATGCATGCTGGTTGTGCAATGCAAAATTTTGCAGATCGTCAACATTCCTTCGAAAGATATGCAGTGTAAAATAATTGATTTGTGCCCATAAAGTTCTGCTAACTGCTGCTGAAGGCATTGTTCAATTCAGAAGGAGATTTGACGCAGTACTCAACGAAGCTTCCACTATTGCTTCCACATGGGGTTTGCCAAGACAGTTTTTAAACAAAAGAGCAAGGAAAACAAAAGTCCACTTCGATGAAATATCCGAAGGAAAAATGTTAAGCGATCCTAAGAAGCAATTTTGCGTAACTGTGTAACTAAAAATTTAGATTTTAAAAAAGTTATCCAGCAGTTCGCTAGTGCAAAAGCAAGATGGAAAAATTTCAAGTTTTCAACCACCCGCAAGTAAATTACGGTAGCCTACTTAATTGGCTAAATACTAAACGAAGTTTCCACTATTACTTCTTCATAGGGTTTGCGAAGACAACTTTTAAACAAAAGAGCAAAGAAAACGAAAGCCTACTTCCATAAAATACTCGAAGAAATAACGTTCTGCACCAATCAACAGCCGCCTCACCGTGGTGCCATGGTCCCCGACCCCGTTTAGGCTGGGTCGAAATGGCTGTTAGCCTTCCAGAGGGTCCCAGTTACCCCGGGCACTCCTCTCGCATAAACCATTTTTTTGCTGTGCTACCCCTGAACTAGCGCAGAAGGGCAGCACACAGCTTCTTCAAAATCAGTCGCCTGTCTTCTCCCTTCTCCTGCCTTTCTCTTGCCCGTCTTTGTCTCCTCATTCTTCTCTTACTCTTGATGGGCTGTAACGCTTATCTCAACTCTGGCCCCATCTTTCCCTGCTCAGTGTGCGCTGGAAATGTGACCTGGCGGGATAGGTCAGAGCAATGCTGCACCTGCTATACTAGGGTCCATTTAAGGTGCTCATTACTCTCCTTCTCTAAATTCAAAATTCTTTACAGCTCTCACTCCTGGAGCTTCCCCTGCTTTTCCTGGAGATAACACTGTGACTTCATCCTCGGACTCCTCCAGCTTGTATATTTCCACTGTTCAATCTGACCCCCTTCTGCTAATGCAGCACTTCCGCCCCACCCTCGCCTTCAAACCTCTTATCCACCTTCCGCCCATTTTGTATCTTCTCCCTCTGCTTCCACACCACCGCCTCTTGCTCCAGGCTGTCTTTCTACACCTCCTGCTTCCTCTTCACCCATGACTCCCTCAGGGTTCTTCAATGCAATGCTGGCGGTCACCGAGCCAGGAGTACTGAACTGCTACACTTTCTTTCGTCTTATCTTGTTGACCTTATTTGTATCGAAGAATTTAACCTCAACTCATCTTCCTCGTTCTGGATCCCTGAATTCTCTGCTCTGCAATCTAATCGCACCCATTCCCGGTTTGGCATTCTCTCCTGATGCCACGCACGCTAGCGGCGCGTCATCATTTTCGTCAGGCAGGGCTTATCCTCCTCTGAACTTTCTACTTCCTCTCTTTCTTAGCTTGGCCCCTAATCTGATTATGTAGGGGTCAACATCTCTCTAAACAACTCATCCTCGCTCTCATTTCTTAAAGTTTATACTGCCCCTACTTGCTCTTCTCCGACGGATGGCAGAATCGATTCCTTTTCTCCCTCCATTCTTTCTCTTTCAGAAGTCTCTTCATTCTGGGGGACTTCAATTGCCATCACCCCCTCAAAACTCAAAAGATACTTCCGACCCGCGTGGGGAGGAAGTATTTGATTGGGTCATCTCCTCTGACCTCCTCCTCCTCAACGGCTCCAACATACCTACTATTCTCCATTGCTCCTCTGGCAGTCGCACCTCCCCTGATATCTTCTTCGCTCCCTCCTCTTTCCCCTATCTTGTTCCTGGGAGGTACCTCAGGCTCTAATCAGCTACCAATTCCTCTAACTGTCCCTCTCTCCCAGGTCTTTCGCCCCAACGAACGTCCCCCATCCTTCAATTTTCAGAAAGCTCGTTGGGATGACTTAGCCTTTTACTTTGACTCTCACAGTCCTTCTGCAGAGGAATACGCGTCTCTTTTCTCTGTTATTCCTCTCTTTTCTTTTTTGAAACTGAATGCGGCCAAATCTTCCATTCCTTTCGGCCGCATCAAACGCCATCCCAAAACCTGGTGGCCCGCTGAAGTGAAAGAAGCGGTTAGTAAAAGACGTAAGGCTAGCGCTGCCGCTCACAGAAGTGATAAAAATCGCCAGGCTTACATCTCCGCTTCCAGACGTGCTTCGTCTGTCATCACCAAGGCTAAGGCTGAGGCATGACAGGCGACTTGCTCTTCTCTCTCAACCAAATCTAACCCCAAATCTTTGCACTCTTTCCTTCGTTCTGTCGCTGGCTCTTCTTCCTCGTCTTCCTTCTCTCCTAACGTCCCCAACTGTTCCTCTCTCAGGGAATCGGCTTCGGTCTTCGCTGAATACTTGAGATCCACTTTTCTACCTCCCAGCCAAAGCCCCTGCGTAGCAGAGCCAGAGGCTACCTTTCCGAGCTCTGCCGAGCCACGTGCCCAGAGGAGTCTCACTTGTCCTTTTGCTCCCTCTTTTCTCTCCCGCTGAATTTCTTGCGGCTGCCTCTAACCTCTCCTTCTCCACTGCCACTGTCCCAGACAAAGCTGCCTATTCCATGCTGAAGCATCTTCTTCGCTCTGGCATAAATTTTCTTCTTCACATTTTCAATCTTTCCTGGACTTTGCATTCCTTTCCTTCCATCTGGAAGACATCGTCCATTATTCCCATCCACAAGATGGGAAAACCTCTAGACTGTTCTACTTCCTTCCGGCCTATCTCTCTCACCTCTTGTGCACCAAAGCTTTTTGAACGCATCATACTATCCTGTCTACTCTTCTTTCTGAAATCTAATTCCATTCTCTCTCCCCGCCAAGCCGGTTTCCGCCCTGGACAGTCTTCACTTGATCAATTTCTTTATCTTTCTCAATCCATTTCGGTTGGGTTTAACAAACCCAGGCCGGGCTTTAGGACAATCCTCTCTACAATTGATTTCCCGAAAGCTTTTGACTTTGTCTGGCATCCCGCCCTTTTCCATAAACTCATTTCTGCTGGCCTCCCTCCTTGCTTTGCTCGTTGGACTCAATCTTTCCTTTCTGATATGTGCGGTTGCGTGGTTTATCAAAATCACAAAAATCGTTTTTTTTCAAGTCCATCGAGGTGTTCCGCAAGGATCCGTTCTTGGCCCTGTACTTTTCTTCAATGATCTCCCTGCTTTTCTGCCTCGTTCCGTTAGCTGCTCTCTTTACGCTGACAATCTGGCCATTTGATCTTCCTCCCCCTCGGTCCCCACTACGGTAGAAGCGACACAAGGAGCTCTGATTCGATTGGAGTGCTGGTCGGAGTACTGGTGTCTTCCTCTCAATTCAAGCAAATGTGAGGCCTCTTTCTTCTCAGTGGATCCCCACCAATCTAACCTCCAGCCCAATCTCCTCTTACTCGGCTCCTGTTTCCATTTCAATCCCAACTCCAACCTTTCTTGGGGTCACCTTTGACCGCACTCTTTCCTTTTCTAAACATGTATCTTCACTGAAGGCCAAATTTTTCCCACGTCTCAAGGCCTTACGCTGTATCTCTGCTTGCTCATGGGGTCCCTCTAAGAAGTCTCTCTCTGTTCTGTATAAAGTTTTTCTTCGGCCCCTTCTCACATATGCTTCACCCAGATGGTTTCTCTTTCTTAAGCGTTACCAATATCACCAAATTGGAATGCATCCACTGAGCAGCTAGTCGCGCCATCACTGACTGCCTCTCGTCCTCTCCTACCCAGTTTTTCTCTTCGAGGCTTCTCAACCTCCCCTACGAGTCACTCTGACTTGTTTCACTCTCTCGTCTCATGAGCAGGCTCTTAGTTTCCCAATCTCCTTTCCTATTTCAGGTTTTGCCAGACTTGGAGTAAAACCAAGAATCTGCAGATCGTCCTGGAGAGCTTTTGCGTCCACTCACTCGCTCGTGCTTCCTTCTACTTCCCCTAGGGATGCTCTTCTTGAGTGCCCTCTCTCTCCTCCTTGGAATCTGCCTTCCTTCACCGTGGAGTCCACTCTTTCCACTCCATGCTACCGCTCTGATCCCCCTCTCTCGCAAGGGTGCGGCTCTCGCTCACCTTGACTCTCTCCTCCCTGACGATCTGGTGTTCTGCACAGACGGCTCTGTTCCTTTTTCTTTTGGAAAAGGCGGCTCTGGCGTACTTGCCAACTGCTCTCTCTGTGGCACTGAGGCCACTCTTTCCTTTTTAGCAGGCCCAGTTTGTTCAAGTTTTTCCGCTAAATCCTGCGCCATTTTTCAAGTTCTTTGGCGGTTTTGGCAGCACCGACAAGTCTGCCACTTTTCTTCTCCTTCTAAATGACTCTCGTTCTGTCCTCACCACTCTGTCCTCTCCTCCATCTTTCCTTCTACCTCAAACTCTCTAGCAGATCTGGCAGGAACTGTCTTTTCTTTCCTTCTGTTCTATCAGGCTACAATGGGTCCCCGGACACTTGTTTCTTCCGGGGAACAAAGCAGCTGATGAGCTGGCCAGACGGGGAGCGCTACTCGTGCCCTCCACAATCCCTTGTAGTCTCTCTCCTCTTATCTCTCATATACACTCTTCTTTTTTCTCGGGCTGGAGTCGTACGATCTCTTCTAAATTCTTCGTCAAACAGTTTCTCTTGATCTCCACCGAGGAACTTGTGCTCCCTCATCGCACTCGCCGTGCTCTCCCTCGCCTTCGCTGCAATGGACACAGCCTACTGTTAAGCTCTTATATCCCTAGCATTGGCAGAATTGAGAATCCTTCCTGCAGCGCCTGTGAACACTCATCCCTGGACACTCCTCTTCTCATTCTGCACTGCCCACCTACTGACTCTTTGTTCTACTTGCTCTTTGGCGACTCTCTGTCTCTTTACAACCTTTGATCCAAGCCATAGGGAGTTGCCCGGCCTCTGGAGCTCCATGGTCTTCCACCACGCCCCCATTCCTCGGAAGAGTTTGGGTAACAACAACAACAAGGAATAACGTAAAGCGATCCTAAGAAGCGATTTTGCGTAACTGTGTTTTTTCCGATAATGGACATACTTGACAACTAATTAATTGCTTTGAAAAAATGAAATCAGTGATAATGTCATGTGAAGTTTTGAAATCAGCTTTCCATCAAATGCTTCTCGTCTGAATCTTGAGGTTGAACCAAGACAATTTTTCAACAAATTTTCTGATAACGTCTCTTCGTTGTTTGTTGTTTCCTAGCCAAATGTTCTTCATCAAAACGTCGTTTAGAGCAGGGGTGTCAAACTCGTGGGCTGTTGGGGGCCACATTGCATATATGAGCAATCGTGCCGAGGGATGTTTTGGATTTGGAGATCACCCCTTCTCTGGGCAACGATCTCTGTAATGTAGCCCGAAGTAAGATCGATCTCCAAACAAAAAAGGTCATCACCTTTCCAGCCGCAGTAAAGTTATCTCCAAATGACAAAAATTTGTACCTCTCAAGTGTGGCATGTGATCAGAGCTTCAAACGTTTGTTCGACAATGATCCGATGCAATACTGCAGAAATTCATTAGTAATTTCAGAATCGTCTCGCGGGCCGCACTGAAAGGCTCCGAGGGCCGCGAGTTTGACACCCCTTGTTTAGAGAAAAGATTGCCGATTTATAATCTGTTAAAAAAATGGCTAAGATCAGGTCTATTCTAGATTGCTTTAAAAAGTTTGCATATACCGCTCTACCACTTTAACAAACTGACTAACAGCTGCTTCAATCCAATCAGATTTTTCGCTAACTGAATTTAGCATGACATGGTAGGCTACAGTCTACTCTACAATGAAGATTTGCAACTGCTAAATTTTCAAAATGAAGTAAATACCATTTATAATTTAGTTGTTTTATGGCATCATACATTATTCTGTTTACGAAACAGGATTACCATATAATCGTAGGCTTCATTTACTCACAATAATATCTCAGACGGTATTTAAGCCTGATAACCATACAATAGGCAAAAAAACGTTAATCTCAAAATTAATGAAGTAGGCGTTTTAAAACACATTAGGGCTCGCGCCTCCTTGAAAATTTACGCACGCCCCCCACCCCCGGTTAAGAACCACTGTACTAGAGCAAATAAACTTGCAATTGTTAGACAAAGTTAGTTTTTTGGTACATTTTGACTACTTTTCCTCACAAGCGTGGTTCTTTTGCATCGCCTGTCGATGTTTTCAAAAAGATCCATCAAAAACTGAAGTCTCCAAATTCTTATGAAATGTAGTCTACCGGTTAAAAACACACAAGGTTTTAGTGCCTGCACTTCAAAAAATTGCAATTTCTAGAAAAACTAAGTCCTTTAGTACATTTTGGTTATTCATTCTTGATAGCATGGATGTTTGGCATTATCAATCAAATTATTCAAAAAACTCATCAAAAAATAAAGTCTACAAATTTTAATATGTAGCCTACTCCAAGCAAAACACTTGGTGATCACCCAAGAAAAAGACGAGGGGGTAAAGGTGGTCCTTTCTTATCGTTTGCAACAAAATGTAGGAGTTGAGCTACATATGACGTAAATGTTGAAGCAATTTCCTTTGCAATTGGGCAAGTCCATTTAAGCAAACGTGTTTCACTAGAGCAGATTTCTTTTTTAATTCCTCATTTGATATTTGGGCAATTATATCAGGTTTGACGTCCCTTTGATGTTCTTTGATGTTCTATTTCTGATGTTCTTTTAAAATACGACGCAAAAAACATCAAAGGGACGTCAAACCTGATATAATTGCCCAAATATCAAATGAGGAATTAAAAAAGAAATCTGCTCTAGTGAAACACGTTTGCTTAAATGGACACCGGATTGATTGGGAAAGCTCTGAAATTTTAGCTACTGAAAATGACTATAAAAAAAAGACGTTTTTTAGAATCATTTTACATACACAAAACTGATTTTTCTTTTAACGATAAAATTAACAGCTTTTATCCCGGATTGTACAAATTTATAAATTTTTGACCGCCAGTTGTCGCTGCTGCACTTGTTTATGCCATAATTTTTATTTTTTTCTCCTATTCGTTTTGTTGATTACTCTGTAACCGTTGTCTGTGTTTTAACTTTAGTCACTCCTGACGAAGAAAAACTGATTTTAGTTTTTCGAAACGTTGAGTTTTTGTGAATTTTATGTAGATTTTAAATCTAAATAAAGATCATTTTAACTTTCGATTACACCAGAAGAGCTATATTGAGAAGGTAGTTTGTGTCATCGTTTTTTCTTTTTGAATACTTCCAGTCTTGATTAATAAACCAGCATGATCACCCTTACATGTACAGGAACAATGGCTTGTATTTACTAAAATATTTCGTTGTTGCTCTCATAAATGTTTGTATGGTTAAACTGGCACAGCTGCATTCATTGATAGGTTTTTAATCGGCACGGGTGATAATATGACTTGCCGAGGTTAAATGGCACCATACATAGGAGAAACATTTTTTTCCATTTTGCTTGATAATAGCTTTATATAGCTATCGGAATCAAACCTAAAAATTTGGGAAAAGCAGGAACTCTTTCAACTTCTATGAACATACCCAAGCCAAGAAAAACGAATATGAATCATAATGCGTAGCTAGCAGGGACTTGACAAAGTTTGAAGGGAAGCCAAAGTTAACAACGTTACTGTGTTAAATCGCACCGCATGGAACATGCTATTGGTGTTTTGCTTTATAATAGCTTTATGGAGCTACTGGGGTTAAACCAAACATTTGAGGAAAAGCAAGGGCACTTTAAACTCCCCAGGGCACGTCAAGCAACGAGAAAAGACCATGCTACATAATGCGTAGCCAGCGAGGACTTGAGAATGTTTACAGAGAAATCAAAAGAAAATAGCGTCACTGTGTGAAATCGCACCACATAAAAGACATTTTTAATTTTTAGCTTTGGAATAGCTTAATATCAGAAATGTAATCCCTACTTCCAAACTACGAGAAACGCAAGGCTCCCTTGGGTTTGTGTTAGCAGTGAACAGAGCACATAGACCTAAGGCATTGTCACGATCTTGAAATAAAGTATACTATTATGAAAAGGAGCACAAAAAATCGTGAAAATCTTATGTGCAGAAAACCCATAAACTTTTGGTAACTCTTCACACAAGAGCCCGATAGGTGAAGCGGGCTTGGCCGGCTAAACCGTCACTCCCAATGCTGACGTTATTGACGTGGGCTCTTCGGGTGACGCCGTTGTACAGTGTATATACTATAAAGCAAGAATTTTTCTTGTGCTTATATGCTGCCTGTTATGGTATTTATGTCTTTACTCTACATCACTGTAATAAAATTCCAAGTTTAAGAAAAAATCAGCGTAAAACCATAACCACAACAATTTGTAAACCTGAATATAGAGAAAACAATAGCTGCTTTTGTCGCTATGCCGGAAACAAGATCAATAATGCAGCCAAATACCACAAACAACAATAGGAAAAGGGCAGCACCAATCGTCAGTTGGTGCTGCCGTTTTCCTATTGGCAGCATTAAATAGTTTTGCTCTTTAATTGTGAAAGCAATCACCATTTTGCCGCTACAATCAGTTTTGATTGTTTCAATCCCTGCTCCCTCACAAGTATTAACAATGATTTGTGGCAAGATTATTTGTGAGCATTGCCAGTCATGATTAAGAGAATATGATGATCACAATTTCGTGTAGAAGAATTGTGAAAGTGCATAAAATTCATTAACTTTTTGCTACTGCTCACACAAGAGCCGGATGAGTGAAGCCGGCGCAGCCGATTGAACCGAAATACTAAACCCGGACATTACTGATGGAGGGCCTCCGCAGGGCTAGTTTTTCTATAACGCGAAGTCGTCAATGATTCCCGTGTTGAGAAAAGTAGTTCAATTGAATACTGAGAACAGAAAAAAATGGGAGCCCCATAATAGACGTTTGCACCGGGGTCCCACCTGAGGGAGAGGGGACTGTGTACGGCCCTGTGTTTGTTGTTCGTTACGGGCATTGTTTCCCGGGTTTTCTGTTAAATTTGACTGATTGAACTTTCACTTGGCGAAAAAAAGGAGGTCGCGGGTCGGCGTTTTGAGGTCAGCTTTTGGTAGAGACAGTAAGCAGGCAAACCAAGAACTACTCATTGGTGTAACTCTAACTAACTACTGAAAAGTCAGCAGACATGCGCCTTAAGAGTCTTTTGGCGGATGACTGCTGATTTTTTTAGTATTCAGTTGAGACTGACATCAGCTTAAACTAGTTATTTTTTTACTAATTGATCAATCGCGGCTGTAACCTTTAAGATAGCCTTTTAGCCTACTACTCTAGCCCTAAGTAAGTGTGTTTCACTACTAGCCCAACTAATTTTATTATGATGAGTAAAAATTTTCAAAAATGAAAAGAAGATTACATCGAGTATGTTCTACTAAAACTAGTATTGTGTCAGAGAACAAACCACAGTGCATGTCCTGCAATGCAATATTTCCCAATGCCAGCCTGAAACCATTAAAACTTGGCGAATACTTCTAAGCTAAACACAGTGGAAACAAAAGAGCAGGGGATGATCGTAATTCCTTGAAGGCTAAAAAAGCACGCTATGACATCAAAGGAACGCTTCCTAAGTTATGGTTTACTCCAGTAGATAAGCTTCTACTTCTTATGTCGTACAAAGCCGCATACAAAGTAGAAAAAGCAAAAAAGCCGCACACTATAGCGGAGACCCTTATCATACCCTGTGCTTTGTAAATGGTGAAAGCTGTCCAAGGTGTCGAGGCCTCAAAAAAGGTGCAACAGATTCCTCTATCAGACAATGTTATGCGGAGTAAAATTGATGATATTGGTGCAGATATTCTTGACCAAGTTGTGTCAGACATCAAAGCTTCTTCCATCAAGATCTTAGCTTCATTAGATGAGTCAACAGATGTCATTTATTGCTCCTAACTAATGATTTTTGCTGGTTATGTAAAGGGTAATGCCGTGGAGGAAATATTCCTTTTTTTGCGAACCATTCAGACCAACAACAACAGCAAATTTTGCTTGTCACTCTGAAAAACTTGAAGGATATTTGTGTTGAATTCTTAATTGTATTCAAGAAAGAGCTTTGAATCACAGGTTGCTTAAAGCATTTTGCAGTGATCTTGATGACGATGCTTCTGTTCTGCTGTTTCATACAGACGTCAGGTCCAGGTGGCTCTCCAGAGATCTGGTATCAACAAGGTTTTTTGAGCGGAGAATAAAAATTAAATTTCTTCGAGAACAAAGAAATACTCTTGTGCATACTTTCAAATTTACCAACTTTGCTCCAATGTTGGCATATCTGGCGGAGGTTTTCCAACGTATAAATGACCTAAACCTTTTAACACAGGAAAAGAAAGTGAATACTGTGACCGCTTGTGGCTGCTGCATGCTTTCAGAAAGAGACTTTTGTTCTGGAGTCAGCATATCCTGCAGAAAAACTTCGCAAACTTCCTTGCTTGACAAAGTTATTCTAAAATGCAGCAACTTGAATTTGGAAGAAAATGTCAAGGTAGAAATCAATCAACGCTTGGAAAGAATGAGAGAGTCATTCGACGTAAATTTCTCTCCGGCAAATCTTGAAGAACTGGAAACTTGGATCATCAACCCCTTCGCCTTCAAATTGGAGAAGATAGGAGAAGAGGGTGGAGATAAGGAACATTTCATAGAGATGCAAGCATGCCAATTGACAAAGCTGCTTTACGAGTCCAGTAAACTAAAAACTTTTTGGCGCATTGTTCAAACTGGAAATCCAACTCTGGCAAAGAGAGTATTGCAACTTTTGTTTTCATTTGTTATCACTTGGCTGCGTAAATTGGGATTTTCATCTGAACTATACATGAAAAATAGATACCGCAACCTTCTGGACCCCGAAAACAATCTGCCTATTGTATTGTCCTACAAGATTCCACATTTTAAACAGATAATAATCAAAAAGCGCTGGCAAGAACAAAGTCAAGGAACCTAATCAATATTGCATTTTCAGATTGTTTTATGTATTTGTTTATTTACTTTTTTATTTTGTGTAATTGCGCTGTTGAAGATTGCCATTTTTCCATTTGTTAGTCATATAAAGGTGGGTAATCTGCTTTTATGTGTTGTTTCATACGTGTTTGTAAATGCTTTCCCAGAAACACTCAAATTTAAAAAAGGGGGTGCGAGATTGGCTTCATCAATTCTACGTGGTGCAGGGTATAAAACGCATCGGTAAGCGCTGACCTACAAGGTAAAGTAGTAATTACAAGAATGATTATGCTAACATGCCTGTACTATGTTGCACCACTTAGGTGTGTGTCAGCGGATCTCAACTTGTTTGGTATTTTACACTCTTTGAAAAAAACACTTTCTCTCTCCTTCCTATTACAATTTGGATCGCCCGAGATAGAATTCAAATATGTCACTCCAAAATTAAAAAATTTCCCCAACAAAAGGTTTTTAGCATAAATTTACATAGTGATCTTCCACAAAAAAAGTCCTTAACTTAAATTAAGATAATCTTCCTTGAGAATCTTTTAAAAACGGTGTCATCTTTAACACACTTTTGGCCCGCATGGCACATGCTTTCACGCATTGCGGGTCGTGAGTACTCCTAACAATTGGAAAGTCTCTCTAATGCTTTGTGGAAACCGAATGAGCTCACCCGGAAGGGTATCCACTTATTCCGATGTTCAAGGGCCTGCAAATCAGCAAACGTCCTTTTCAGGACGGGATGATGAGTGCGTTGCACATAAACTGCCCTTTTCAGGGCACATCATCAAAAGGTTCCGTGGGCCCTCAATACTACAACTGAACATCGAAGGCCTCACAGCTAGCAAGATGAACGTTCTTCATCACTTTGCTATTCAGCTTGAGGCGTTCGTCATCCTTCTACAGGAGACCCACTGCATATCTGCAGAAAAGCTAGTGCTATCAAACTATCAACTAGTTGGGTTTTCCCTAAGCAGAAAGCATGGCCTTGCCACGTTTGTCCATGAGCGGCTAAAATGGACCTTATATGATCAATCTCCCACGACATCGGAGACTGAGTGGTTGTGCGTGGATGTTGACGGTTATAAAATCGTCAACATCTACAAACCTCCACCAACGCGGTTGCAAGTTTCCGACCTTCCAGTGTTCACTCACCCTTGTCTGTATGCGGGTGATTTCAACTGCCCCCAAGTCGACTGAGGTTATAACACCAACAGCGCGGATGGAGACTGCCTACTGGCCTGGGCAAGCTACAATAATCTTGCCCTTCTTCACGATCCCAAGGATGAACCTAGCTTTCATTTTGGGCGCTGGAACACTGGCGCTAACCCGGATCTTGCCTTTACCACCGTCGGTCCTGATAGTCGCTTGCCTTACAGACGCGTCTTGGAGAAGTTTCCTAGGTCACAACATCGACCTTCGCTTATAACACCACCAGGGCTTTCCCTCCCAGTACCGGGAAGGCCTGTAAAGCGATGGAACTTCCGCAAGGCCAACTGGAGCCACTATAACTCCTTGACAAACAAGCTTGCAAGGAATTTGCCATCACCTGATTCAACAAATATGGATCAGGTCTACCAGGACCTTTGCAATACCATCAGCAAAGCAGCCAAGAAAGCTATCCCACGCGGTCGTTGTAACACCTACATACCGTGTTGGGACGCTAAGTGTGAGGCCCTCTACCAAACGTTTCTGCAGTCTCCTGCTGGAGACCAGTCAAGCAGGGCTGCTACAGCCCTAATAACTTGGCTTGACAAGAAACGCAGAGACCGATGGTTGGAGGCAGTCCGAAACATCGACTTCTCACACTCAAGCAGAAAAGTGTGGAGCACAATTAACAACCTTACTGGCAGGTCGCGACACAGCCCCCGTAACTGTCCCGTTTCAGCTAACGCCATTGCTACTCAGCTTGTAAGAAACGCGAAATACGAGGGTGTTGATCGTGAGTCGTCTCGACTCATTCCTCAAGAAGTGTCTTACCGTTGGAGGGCTTTGATACCATCTCCAGTGAATCTCTCTGGCGACTTCTCGTCCAGAGAATTCGCTGCCGCTCTCCAACACGTTAAGCCAGGGAAAGCTCCGGGCCCTGACTCTATTTGTCCGGAGCATATAATCCATGCTGGAACTGCTTTGAAGTGCTGGTTACGTGGCTTCCTCTCTTCCTGCTTGCGCCAACTCAAAATTCCCAAAGTCTGGAGAAGAGCACTTGTAGTTGCGATCCCAAAGCCAAACAAACCTGTAGAGGACCCAAAGAGCTACCGTCCCATCTCCTTGCTCTGTGTCCCCTACAAGATCCTCGAACGACTGATCTACGCTCGTATTGAACCTATTTTCGACCCCCTGCTCCCAGGCGAGCAGGCTGGGTTTCGATATGGTAAATCGACAGTGGATCAAGTTGTCTTACTAACACAAAACATCGAGGATTCTTTCGAGGCAAAAAAGAAGGTCGGTGCTGTGTTTGTAGATCTGACAGCTGCATATGACACTGTCTGGCATCGTGGCCTCACTTGCAAGCTGCTGAGACTTCTCCCGGATAAGCACATGGTTCGTATGATCATGGAACTTGTCCGGAATAGAAGTTTCACCCTTACTACCGGTGACAGCAAGCGAAGCAGGTTGCGACGTCTGAAAAACGGCATCCCACAGGGATCGGTCCTGGCACCCCTCCTTTTCAATATCTATGTGTACGATCTTCCTTCAACGGTCTCCAGAAGGTATGCTAATGCCGATGATCTGGCACTGTTATACTCTTCTGATGACTGGAAGGACCTGGAGGGGGTCTTAAGCCAAGACATGACTACAATCTCAACATATCTCCAAACTTGGAGGCTACAGCTCAGCCACACTAAAACGGTGACGACGGCCTTTCACCTGAACAACAGAGAGGCCAAACGTGAGCTTAATGTCTACAACAATGGCAAACGCCTGCCATTCTGTCCAGTCTCTACTTATCTTGGAGTTAAACTGGACAGATCACTCACGTTTTGTCACCACCTTGAGGCATTGCGCAAAAAACTAACAACGCGCGTTGCACTGATGAGACGACTTGCAGGCTCAGGTTGGGGCGTTGGAGCTAAAACACTGCGTACAGCCGCCCTATCTCTGGTCTACTCTACTGCAGAGTACTGTCCACCAGTTTGGTGTCGCAGTCCACACACTCGCCTCATCGATAGTATTCTCAACGACACATTGCGCATTGTCACTGGATCCCTGCGTCCAACTTCAACAGACTATTTACCCGTCCTCGCAGGTATCCAGCCGGCTGAGCTTCGCCGATTAGGAGCAACGCTCTCCCTGGCATATCGTGGCAGTCTGGACCCTGGCCATATTCTCCATGAATTATTGGCTGGGTCCCCAGACGGCTACAGAGAGAGACTAAAATCTAGATGCCCCTTTGTGCCCGCTGCACGGAAGTTACTGTAAGATCTGACTGAATTGGATATTCGTGCAGCTCAATGGACTGATTTTAAATGGAGCACGGAATACTCGGAGTGTTCATCTGATCTCCGTGCTTTCATTCCTAGGACAAGCACTAGGCCAATGGGGATGGGCCTGCCCAGATCATCATGGGTCAGGCTCAACCGCTTGCGGACTGGTGTTGGGAGTTTTCAGTCGTTCATGCACAAATGGGGCCTTGCTCCTACATCGAATTGCAAGTGTGGGGCTGCAGAACAAACCGCAGAACACATCATTCTGACATGCCCTGTACATCGGGCACCTACAGGAATACGTGGACTGACGGTTTTGGATGTCGACACACGATGCTGGCTGAGTACCATCACTGCCAGCATCTGAAAATGTGGATCCCTTGCAAAAGAAGAAGAAGATCTATAACACCTTCAACAAGCTTTGTTTTCTTGGTGAACGTCCTCAAACAACATTTTGAATCAACTATGATATACATTTTATTTTCTTGCGGAGAAGCTCTTCCTAACTTTCTCTTAACTTCTCTTCTCATCAACGTGCATTAGAATTATTAGAAATTATTTTGAAAAAACTACAGAAAAACGATTGAAAAGTGACTCACAAATAAAATATTTGGGAGCACCAGCCTAATTTAATTATCGAATATAGATCTTATATCGATCAAGTCCATTGAGTAACACGAGATCTAAAACGATAAGAGCAAAGAAGATCGCAAAAACGAAATTCACTCAAGTTAGATGTGTGGCCGTATCCCTCAAAAAACACCTTTACTTTACCCCAGCTTACTTCGACTGACTCCGCCCACTGATAATTCATCGCACCTCGCCTAGTCAGCAGTAAAGAGCAGTAGGCTTACCAGTGGGCTTCTAAAGTTCAAAACAAAAATGACCTACTTCAATGAAGGATTTGCAAAAACTAAAATCTTGAATTCAGAGCTGCTTTTTACGCTAGCATATCGCATTCTACTTAAGTAACATTTACTTAAGTAGTTCACTTATGTTAAATTTACACGTTTAAATTTTATATGTAACGTTCTGAGTTGTCAATCCGCAGTCTTTCAATACAAGTCTGATACTCAATTGATCACGTCGTGCTGCTAGTAATAACAATTCGAGCTTGTTTTGCCTTCGCTCCTTTTTTGCCCGGAGCATACCTAAATTTACGTGTTGGATCGAAGACAAGGTCAAAAAATGTATGTAAACCACAATAATTGAGAATTTACAACTGCGAGAACTGTCGGAATATTTGTGTAAAATAACTGTCGGAGATTGCCATTGCTATTTTGGATTTACAAGTATACTGAACGTTCTATATGTATATTTGGATTGATTCCGTCATTGTCCTGTCAGCTTAATTGTAAAACTTGTTTTTGTTGCCTATTTACGTCGCTGGTTTTTTCTTTACATCGATTGCTTAATAGCTAAATTATTGATCCGAAATTTGACAATAACTTGTGTTGTAATCGAACCCGTAGTCTGATCTCGTTTGTGTGTATATAGTATTCAAGCATAACTTGTGTTGTTGCAGTAGCGATTGGCATTCCCAGTTCCAGTTCTGTTTGTGCTTCATTTGGTAATTTGTTTGCACGTTACAAATAACTGTGCTTCAACACGCTCTTCTATACAGTAAATTTCTACAACATCGGGTGGAAGTGTAATTTTTAGAGTACGCGTAATTCGTCTATGCATATGCCTCAGCAGCCTCAGTGTTCCAAAGACTGATTTGATAGGCTGCTGTTACAACTTAAGTAGAACTACTTCGTTACTGAATACCTCTGCACCTGTCATATATAGCTTGAGCAATCTGTGTCGTAAGGAGCTGATTCTGGAAATTATAGCTCTTCTCCATCCACTGGTTGAGTGTCTTTTTCCTCTTTCTCAACCAGCAGCTGAGCATACTTCTTCTACAGTTGGTTGTCCTTTCACCACTGACCATTCTTCAGTGTTTTCTCTACCGACTGACTGTCCTCTTCCTCCTTCTCCTCCGCATAAAATCGTGCGTCGCCAAACACCACCACTTGCAGCGGCATTAAGGATGCATTGTCTGTTGACCTGGTTGGTGATGCTGTTAAGGATCTAATAGCTCAACGCTCTACCCACAGCCCCTACAAGAGCTTGATTTCAAACGGAAACACTAGAGAGTAAAGCCTTTTGCTGGCGATCTTTGCCTCACCAAAACGAGCGAAAAGGAATTGGCAGTTGGGGCGGTAGCTGAAAACATATTTAATTATCTGAGTAGAAATATGATAGCCAGCAAACTAGTAAGCATTTCATTTAAAAATGTTTCACTTTATACCTAAAGCATCATCGGTTATAATTAAAATGCTAGAACAAGAGGTTAGCTGAGAACAACAAATGGAAAAGCATAAAAAGTTCAAACCAGATCAAGAGTTTAAAAGAGCAACAGCCTTTGCGTCGACATCTTATTTTACATGCGCACATCCAGTTAAAAAATATAAACTTCGAAAACCACGGAATAAAGAACCAACCGAAATTTCAATGTGCTTGTTACACGTCTCAATCGGCAATCGATGTAGTTTTTCATGAAGTATGACGATTTTAATTCTATTAAGACATAGTTATCGAAGCTTTCGCTACTAATCTTGAGACACACTGCATCACTTCCCTGCGCCTCAATACAGAGGTCTGGAATGAGGCTCTCCCCGCAATGCCGATATCACAACTAATAATGTGCTTGTAATATCCTTGCCAAAAAACATGAAGAGAACTAATCTGTAGCGTAATTTGTTACAGTGAAAAGTCAGATAAGAACAACAATGTGAAAAGAATTTTTTAAATTAAAGTTGTTTCAAATTTTGTTGATATACAAGGTGTTCCAAAAGTCTGGGGCACATTTTGACGTTGAATATGTCAAAAATTATTAAGGAAATAACAATGCATCTGATATAGTCTGAAAGCTTGCAGTCTCAAGTTTTTTATAGAATGTTCAAAGATGTTCAATGTGAACACCGTTAGTCATACGCCACACATCAAGCCGATAGTCAAATTCCTGCTAAAATGCGTTCCAGCATTGTGTTGTCTATGGTTGCAAGTTGCAGCAACTTCCGTTATTCGGCTTTGAGATCAGCTACATCTTTTGGAAGGGCGAGGCGCATAGGCGCTTTCACGAAACCCACAAAAAGAAGTCGCAGGGTGTGACATCTGGAGACCTAGGATATCGGGGCAAGAGAACGAGATCATCAAGTGTCGCTGAATCAGTTTTTGAAAGTTCAAGGACACAAAACGCTTTTTGTGGTTGAGTGAAAGCCATTGGTGGATCTAGGTTATTTTAGTTATTTAAGCTACATGAAAAGATATGAAAAATTATCAGCATGACAAAAAAAACTCAATGAATTTAGCATTAAAATGACAACAGTTTCATTCAACTACCATTCATAGATCAGCAGAAATGAGGACTTGAAATGTGCCCAAGACTTTTGGAACACCCTATATTTTTTTTCCTTGCTTCCACTAAAGATTTACCAAGAAGCAAAACCAAGACCGATTCCTTTCATTACGACATTCCCCGGTGCTGTAGCAAAGATGTTTGATTTCCAAAATTTAAAAAAATTGTGATAAAGTGGTTAAATTGTTCATACAACTAGCCCAGGGGAATAATTTTGCTTCCATTCACAATTCGTGACGTCAGATCTAGGTAATGTTGGTAAATGAAGTCTCATTTTTATCAGAATGAATTTGGTTATGTAACATTCTTGACTTTTAATTGATACCTAGCGATGTAAGATCTATAACAACAAATAAAAAAACCAAAAAAGGAGACCCAAAGATGAACTGGTATGAATATGTATGTTTTTATGTAAAGCCATTTGGTTGTTTATTCATTTTTTAACCGACCTCCCCCTTCCAAAAGACTAATTATTTTTAACTTTGACCAAATCAAACTGCCTACAACCATGAAACTGAAAAAACCTTTGATACGATCAGTCCAATTTTTTGGGTGAACCTACCTACTGATATGGAAGTACAAGCATTGGGGTTCATTTACATGATGTTAAAAAGCCGTTGTTAAAAATGGATTATTGTCTCATTCTCGAACCTACCAAATTTGGTGCATGTTGCCAAAAATTTGTGTCTCTGTGTAATGTTGCATTCACTAATATTTGCGACCCAACGATAATACCAAAACAACTGTTTGGAACTTTTGCACGATTTTTTGATTTTGGACAAGGAAGATGACAACATCAAGCACATGCCGAACAAATGTAAAATTACAAGAGGGGGGCTGAGAGAAAACTACAAATTTTAATTATGGAAGAGATTCAGTTACGTCATAAATCGTTTTTCGTAGGAATTTCTTTTCGATGCGCGGGAGTTTTGAGCTTGCGAGCCTTTTGCTGTAAAATTGTGCATAGCTGACCTGTCTGATAAGGTCAATTGCGATATAGGGTATACTCGCTTGTGTGCTTTTTCAATTATTGTAACCGCGGGCTGAGCTTTGTTCTGCCGCATTGCTTTTTTAGCTCGTTAACAGAAGAATTCAATTCTGCGGCGTTGCTCGAAAGTCTAAATTATGGTTCTTCAACGGGGGCGACTTTGACTAACAGAGGGGCGATTTTAACAGGTTTCACAATTTGGGGGCAATTTAATATCTTAGGGGGGCGATTTCACAATCACGAATAATGTCATAAATTGATTTTTGAATATTTATATTATATAAATTTAAATTTAAGTAAAAGACGGACATGTAAAAACGTTTTTGCTGACTTCATCATTTTTTTTCTTATTGGTCTTCACTTTCTTTAAACAGTTTTGGCATTCTCCGACTGCTCATGCGCACACATGCAATGATGCAAGTGCTGAAAGCCTGCTCCAGATAAAAGGAAATATTTAGGGCAGAGCAAAGCATTGTCGTTTGTTTATTTTATTGAAGTGTTCACACATGGACTTCTAAATAGTAACACCTGGACTGGAAACGCTGCTAAAACTGCTAGCGCGAGCGACCAAGATGAGGCCTGTATCACGCGGCGTGATTGCTGCCTTGGTTAGGCGGAAAAAGAAAGTTTCGAATGAGTGTTGTTCATTTGATTGAAAAATTGCATCACAATGCGCAAACAGATACCGGTAGACAAAGTGTAGTTCGTAGATGTTATGAATGTATTGATGCTGTGTAATTTTTCGTGCTGGCACTCAAGTAAAATAGATGATTAGTGATTAAAAAATAGCATGACAGCGCATTGACACCAGTAGATAAAGCAAAGTACTTACAGGTTAAAACTGTATTGATGCTGGAAATGTGTTTGTGCTGGCGTTAAAGTGAAACAGATTATTATAATTTGTACTATATTGTCTATTATCTACTGACAGGTTATAGCACCCTCAGTAGCCCTACTGCACTGCCGTAGGTTACGGTACACAATCATACATAGTTTCAGGTAAATGAGGTTGGTTTGTGCCAGGCGAGTCAAATTAGTGACTGCTGTCATACAGTTACTATTCTACGAAGGCATAGGTCTATTTGGAAAATAGACCAATAGATTGAAGGTTAAAGATTTGAGCAATTATGCTGTAGAGTTTATTTGCTTATGAGCCCCATTAGGTGTAAATGCACTGCAGGCTTAAAAATTCTGAAATGTATTCTTAAAAGATTGGGTGCAATTGCAGTCGCACTAAGATGCTGCTAGCAAAGTAAGCCGACATTTTGCTGATTTGATTAGTTGGGTAGCTTTTTGCTACTGCATGTAAAAAGCCTAATGGATTTGAGGCTAAATGTACCTGGGTCAAGTTATGCATAGAGTTGTAAAGCAAATTTGATCTCTGTAGTTTACTATGGGTCTAATGTAGAATAAGCTGAGCGTTTTCAATTGGAAACACTGCCTACACTCAGTGCTTAATTTGCTGGGGTAAAGGGGGAGGGGGGTTAGGTTGAATTTAAACTTTAACTCTAAACCCCACCCTAGGTCTAACCAAAACTCTTTTTCTAAGCATGCCGTTTTGGTGTGAAGTCGTATATATTGCGATTTTAGTGGTGTTTCCAATTAGAAGCGTACAGCTTATTTTAAATTACATCCATTCACTACTTAAAGTTTGATAACTTGAGATCTAGTTCTCTCACTTCCCTGTTTTAAATTGCAGTGTAGATGCTTTGCTGACTTGAGTCTGTATATATGCAATTACCTCCTATTTAATAGAGCCTCAGATGTAGCTCTCTGATTGTTGGCTGTTTTAATTTGCAGTGTAGATATTTTGCTGACTTGACTCTGCATGTACATCATACCTCCTTTTTAATATTATTAGTTGGTAGTTTAGCTATTATTTCTGGTATTAGTATAAAACCTATTTGATATGGTCAACAAGTGTCGTGCTATTAACTGCAGATCAGGCTATACTGGTGAAAACAAAGACCCTGATGTTACTTTTCATTCGTTTCCCCTACATGATAAACAGCTGCTTCAAGGTTGGCTTAAACGTATTGCAAGAAAAGATTTTACGCCAACTAAGTATTCAAGGTTGTGTTCACTTCACTTCAAACCTGAAGATTTTGTAAAAAAATCAAATGATCAACAAATTAGGCGAAGAAAAAATCGATCAAGTGCCTTGCTAGTGAAGAAACGTCTTAAAGGCAATGTTTTACCTTCAATTTTTAAAGGATGTTCCTTCACACTATGCAGGTGGAGATGCACCGCCTAGATCTGGTCTGTCTTTGGCATCATCACGACATGAAAATGATGCATCAAGATTGGAAATGCAGTTGGAGCAATTTTTGAAAGATGACAAAATTGAAAATTTAGCTGGGCTAATCGCAAAAATAGCTGATGACATGCAGTCACATGGCTTTGTCTTACATCAGACAAAGTCAGAAGCCAATTTGATTCTGTTTTCTGAAGAACACCCGCTATCTGTTCAGTCAACAATATCTATCAGCACAGATCTTGAAATTAGGATTTATCCAAAGACTTCTAAACCAAGGACATGCAGGCGCTAGTTTCAGATTAACCTAGCGAAGGCTACTGTATTTTCTATTTATGCGCAGAGCCAATAAAAGCTTATTGTTACATCATAGAGCAGACCTTGTCTGATCTACAATGCAAACTATGCTGGTAGGTTCATTTAAATTTTATAAGCGTGTATTGTACCGAGAAAGGTGAATCCTAGCCTGATGTATCTAGTCTAGTTCTAGTTTTATTACCTTATATGTAAAAAGATTAATAAGAAATACAGATTAATGATTTTGTAAATTACATGAGAACAGCATTAAATTTACTGCAAACTGAGCAAAGTTAGGTGGAGTGTCAAAACTGGTTGGCGATCTCAAAGGGATAGGCAAGTTTCAGGTAGGCCTATTTACTGGGGCTCGTAAAGAGAAAGCCGTATGCCGTACCTACCGGTATTATTTTGCTGAGCTTAAACTTATTTTTTAAATTTTTGTTGTGGTTGGGGCGAGCGCTGATAGGATGACGTTAGAGTTAGGGTAAGGGTTAGGGGGGCAAAGGTTAAGAAAAAAATTAATCAAAATTGCATACGGCTTTCTCTTAACCACACCCCTATCGCCGCAAGGAAAAAGGTTAGAAACCATTGGAAAATCAACTAATATTTTCGACCGAATTCCATTCTACACTATTTTATCTCTGCAAGATTTTTTAAAATATATAAAAAATAAATAGATTTATTATTTATTTTTTTTAAATATATGATAGGCAAGGACGATAGGCTAATCAGAGATGGAACCGGTCGGGATTTTCGTGACCCGAACGCAACCGGCAACGCCATTCTCCGACCGGCAGGTTGACCGGCAGATAAAAGCAATGTTCTGACCGGTAATCGACCGTTTTTTTAGGGGGTGTCAAAGCAACGGCGTCGCTACCAGGGGTCGTAAAACGTAGTGTTACTTCAAAGCTATCAAAATTTCACAGAAAACCTAGGTGACCTCCAAAAAAAGGTCTTCAACTGTCGACAACTGAACTTTTTTCCCATCATTCTCGGAACTGAATAATGACAATTGAACTTGCAATGCATATTGACCACTTCCTTCAATTTTTACAAACTTGCTCACACTAAGAAATCGCACTGTTAAATAACTTTTGAAACAAAACATTGCATAAAATGGCTTTAAATGATATGTTTTATACTGTCAACAAACAAAAGGTTTCGACCGGTCGGTCAGGACCGGTTAAAGTTCCCGATCCGACTGGCAACCGGTGCCGCTCGACCCGACCGGTTTTCATCTCAGAGGCCAAATCTTAGCAGTCAACAAAATGATTGAATAAAATTTTTGTTGATCTTCAATTCATACTATTTTGCACCTTGTAACCGGGAGTTGGGGCAATGTACTGACAACAGTTTAGGCTGCATGTAGCTTTGTGAGAAATATATCGATAAATAATTTTTTCTTTTTTCGAAGAGCATTTATTTTCGTAATTATGCCGAACAAATGTGGAATTGTGAATTGTAGAGGAAACTACAACCTTTTGTCAAAACGTAGAATATTCAAACTTCCCAGCCTTGATCCTGAGAGGCAGAGGTGGCTTGCTGTGATTCCTCCTCGCAAAGACTTTTGATATTACAAATGCCAAATCTTTTTTCGTTTGTGAGAAGCATTGGCCCCAAAATCCTCCAATGAAGAAACTGCCAGGTGGAACAACAAGACCAGCTGTTGCACCAAGCATTTTTGATGTACCTGCTGCATGCCTGCCAACTCCCCAAGCCCCTCCTCGCCCAGCAAAACAAGTAGACAAGCAACTTGAGGTTTTCATGGCCAGAGACAGGATCAAGTCGTTTAGTGACTTCGTACCAGACAAGAAAATTAACAAGGACTATGACAATGTTGTGATTACCAGAAGATCTGACAGGTGTGCTTTTCTTTTCATGTCGCCTGACTTTCGTGATTGCGAAATGACTGTTCTTGTTGAAAACAAATCAACACTGTGTTCTCCCCTTACGTGTTTTGCGTACAAGAGTGGAGTTCGCGTGCCACTAGGGACTATATTGAACCCCAATAATGGCCTCAGTTCCTATTCGCAGTTTTATGCTGTTGTACATCTTGCTTAAACTACAAAATCCCCCTGGATAAAGTGTTAATGAAAGTAGTTACTGTACTTCAGGCTCAAGAAACCGAAGACAAAAATAAGGCAAAAAAATTGGATTTTATCGTCAATAACCTGAAGCTTCTAGTTAACAAAAATTTTACTGTCAAAGACTACCGCTTTGCTGTGGGATCGTTTCCACACTGCAATTATGAAGTTCTCCGTGAGTATTTAGTTTTGCCAAGTAGGAGAAAAGTGCAAGCCGTCGTTTCTTCAGTGAATGTGAGGGACATTTTATCAAAGACGTTTGCCAAACTTCAAAAACCTCAACAGAAAAATGTCGTTCTCTTAGTTGACGAGATAAAGATTCGGCCAACAGTAGCCTTCTCCGAAGGGGTCCTCAGTGGCATGGCCAAGAATGACCACGACGCAAAGGCCACTTCAATGCTTTGCGTCATGTCCAAGTGCCTTCATCGAGGCCCCAGCATCATGGTATCTGTCACACCTGTCCATAAATTAACCGCTTCCTTTCAGTTTGAGGTGGTGAAGCAGGCTGCCATGGTTGTAGAACAGGCTGGAGGCACTGTCCTTGGGTCCATCACAGACAACCACAAGATCAACCAGCTCTACTGTAAGATGTTTGATCGTCCATCAGAGTCTGATTACCCTGCCACTGCTACTCATCCTTTAGATGGCACACGGAGTTGGTACCTACTGTTTGACACAGTGCATCTACTGAAGTGCATAAGAAACAACTGGAATCAGGTGAGTCTACATGTATTATTCTTGATTTGTGGTTTGTAACATATTCATACAAATCTTGAAAAAAAATTTGGCAAAAAATTTTTTTATTTGAAAGGACAATCTTTAGTTATAACTTAATTGACAAGTAACAATAATAACAATTCGGTTATTTTTTTCTTTAATCTTTAATTGTGTTGGTATTCACGCCTTGGACTGCGTTTTGCTGTATATAGGCATGTCTGTACGTGAGAGTTTTTTTTTTACGCAATGAGTAGTTTTTATAATTTTGATTGTTCTTGATAAGATATTTAATTATTATTATCTATTCAAGGACATCTAAAACCTTTTATCTATTTGAGTTTAGAGGTCCTTGTAGCTATTATACTATTATGATTTATAAACAATTAAGTATCAACAGCAAACAATTATTAGCCTACTCCTGATTTTACTTAAGATAACGGAGGAAAAGCTCTTACAAATTATTTCTAGATGTAGTTGATACGTGAAAAAGTTTTTGTTTACCCAGTGACAGAAAAAAAACTGAATACTGCAGCACCATAACAAAAATGTCAGCATGAGATGATTTTACTGTTTGTCCTTTTTTTTCAGAGGCCTGTCAGAAGATGACTTTCGACAATCAAGTCACTGGTTCCTTCAGCGATGTCAGAAAGCTATATGATGCTGAGAAGGCAAACCTCTTGAAAACTTCTCCCCTAACAGATGCTGCTGTTCGACCTTCAAAGCTTCAACTGCAGAATGTCCAGCACGTGTTGAAAGTTTTCAACGACAAAGTTGAAGCTGCCCTCAGACTCCAGAAGTGTGGCGACACAGCCGACTTTATTCAATTTGTGCTTAATTGGTGGAATGTTGTGAATGTGTCGTCAAAACATCAAGAAGCGCGGCTCAATGATCCGCATCGGCGCGTTCAGGACCACACCTCTACCAACCTGTCCGACTATCAACGGATCTTTCAGAGAGCTCCTTCTGGGCACGGAAAAGGCAGAAAGCAGTGTGTAACCCATGACACTAAGAAAGCACTTGTGCAGACCATGCAAGGCCTGACTTCCATTTGTGCACACCTCCTGAACCATGCTGGCTTCCAGTATGTACTTCTTCGGGAGCTGCAAAGTGACAGGATAGAGGGTGAATTTTCCGTGTACAGGCAGTCGACGGGTGCAAATGCTTTTATGACTTCTGGGGATGTTTTGACTGCATGCAAAAAACGCCTGGCTAGGCATGCCGCTTCTTACCTGGAGACCTTGGACGTGAATGGGGAGACCAAGGCTCACACGTGTGTTACCACTGCCATTGATGTTGAGGACGCCACCTTCATTGAGGACTGCACTGAGCCTTCACTCTCCATACATGAGGAAAGCAGTGCAGCCTATGTGGCAGGGTGACTGGAAAAAAAGTGTGAAGAACACCTTATCTTCAATGAGGAGGATGAACTGGTGTCATTAGAAATCAGTGCCTTCATCTCCGAAGTTTCACGAGGCTCCCTGAAAATTCCCCATCAAACCACTTTTGACCTTGTGCGGTGCGGACTTGCCTTCATCACCAAAGCCAGACACAGGGCCTGCTGCTGCAGGAGACTCATGATGATTCTGCAAGTGATGGAGGACTACAATAACCTGAACACCTGTGACAAGCTCCGACGACACTTGGCAAATGTACTTTTGAAAGGTCTGCATAACTTGGAGAAGAACCAGCAAAAGAACTCCGTCCTCCTCCAGACATCAATCAAGAAGGCGCGCTTGTCAAATTAAGTTTATAACCAACTCGTGAATGTAATTTGATAACGTGTATAAATTTTATGTCATTTTAAATTCTTATGTCTATTTAGCGCTATATGGCATATTTCAGATATTTCACGCTCGGGTCGTTCTGTGGGCATGTTATCACATATTTAGATATTTACCCCCTTAAATATGCATTTTAACGTTGTAATGTTTTTGTTTGAAGCAATTATGAGCCAATCATTAATTGATTTCAGTAGTACAATAGCAATTTTACAGTGAAGGTGATGGCCTTCGCTAGCAATGGCTGGACATAGGCAATGCGCGTCCTTGTTTTAGATGTCCTTGGATTTATCATAATGGACAATTAGTGCCAGCATCAACATACAAACACATCGTTTCATCCAACGAAGTCACATTGCTGTCTCAAGTGACAAATTTAATGGCCTTTGCTAAAAATATACACATGAATAAATCAGCAATGAAGGATAAGTTCATATTTAATTTTTCTCGATGGATTGATCAGTATTTGGAGATTTGTGATAATGATCATGAAGTTCGTTTATTAAAGTTTGTGTTAGAGGAGATGGAATTGGTTCTAGGCAGCAAGCACACAAGAAGGTATTCAGTTGAATTGTTGATGATGTCGTACATTCTACATGCAACAAGCCCTCGTGCTTATAAACGGTTGTTAGAGGAAGAACTATTGGTACTGCCATCTGCAAAAATTTTAAGGAAAATTACAATGCGACTGGATCGCAAAAGTGGACTGGACGATACTCAGCATTTGAGAATGCGATATTCTCAATTAAATGCTTTTGACAGAAACGCTATTCTGATGATTGACGAAATTTATGTATCAAAGCGAATTGAAGCTGCTGGAGGTCAGATTTTTGGTTTAACTGAAGATTGTGAAGTTCCATATACTGCTTTATGTTTCATGATTAAATCACTTAGCAGTAAGTATCGGGGTATGGTCTGTATTCACCCTGTGAGAAATTTGAAGGCAGAGACTCAAAAACAATGCTTTGACAAAGTAATGCATTTAGTCCATGAGGTGGGTTTCGATGTTATTGAAATTTCAGTAGATAATGCTGCTGCAAATCGAAAATTTTACAAAGATTTCCTTTGCGACGGTGCTTGGAAAGAAACAATAACGAATAATTTTACTGGTGGAAAATTTTTTTAATTTTTGATCCAACTCATGTGATAAAAAGCATTTACAACAACTTTTTGGCAAAACAAGTTTTCAAATTACCTAGCATGCACTGTCTTGTACCAGCCCTCTTAAACTGCCAGTTTTGCAGATGTGGAAACAGCATACAATAATGAGTGCAAAAAAGCATTACGAATTGCTCGTAAATTATCAGAGACAGTGCTAAGACCTAAGTCCATTGAAAAAGTAAACGTGAACCTTGCGCTTTCATTACTGTATGAATCGACAATTAATGCTTTAAAGCATTATGGATTTTACCCAACTGCTGCTGTTTTAAAGCTGTTTGCAAAGTTATGGTCAATTTTAAATGTCTCTTCACCAACCATTGGAAAGCGCAAGCAAGACATTTTACGAGATTTTGTGAAATCACCACATGATTGGAAACTGGAATTTCTTTTGGACTTCGGAAAGTATGCTACTTTTTGGAGAGATCCCTCGGTAAGTGACAAGTAACAATTTTAGAAACCTTATGATGGGTAGGAATGTGATCATTTTTCTTTCATTTGCATTAGGAAGTGCGCACAACGAAATACCTAAAGAAATGGGTTTCCACCACCTCTGCACAGATCCCACGGCTTCAACAAAGCGCTTTTCTGGAAACCGAAAATTTTTTTGGAGTAGTTTTTGATGTGTGCATTGTTGAGTTAGTCTGTATTTAAGATGGTTATTTATGCTACTGGTCTGTTATTGGTGTAGAGTACCAAATTACTTTGGAATCTCATAGCAAATTCAATGCGTTTCTTTCTTGCCCAGACATTAAAATAGTGAGACAGCGCCCTGCGTGGCCAGAAAGTCGAAGCAGATCTGCCTGTTGTTGGTGCATGTGAAATAGTGTGCAAACACCTTTTTGTTATTTTACTCTTTGCTTAACGTGATAAGCTGAGTGTTCGTTGAACCATGGACTTTTATTTAGAAGCCCATGATTAAACTTTGATTGCAAGTCAATTGCTGGCTTACTTGCACAATGTATTTTCTCCGTTATTGCCGTTTTTGCACGACACAACGTTTGCTAGAATAAGTTCACGTTATTGAGTTGAATATAAATGAAAAACATCTTATTTTTTGTGCGCAGCTTCGGGGTTTGACAAAAGAGACATCTCTTGCCCTTTCTCAGACATGTCAATCTATCACTGGATTGTCAAAGTACTTGATGAATGAGTGTGGATTCAGGTATGTATTGCTTGGACATATCCAGTCGGATACCATTGAGGGACGATTTGGCCACATCCGTCAGTTAAGCGGGGCCAATTATTTTATATCGATGAGACAGCTATATGAAAGTGATCGAAAACTTCGAACTCTTTCCTTGTTCAAGTATTCACAAATTTCCCTCAAAGAAATTGAAGATGCAGCAAAAGCAAGAGAAGAAAGGACTGCCATTCAAGAAGTCATTTTCAGAGCAGAATCTCTTTATGCTGACATGTCTTTCAATATGCCAACTGAAAATGACGTCTCTGTGACTTTTTACGTGACAGGTTATTGCTGTAGATCACTAGCAAAAAGCAATAGATGTGATTCTTGTGAAGAAATTACCATTGCTAGTGTTGAGTACTTGGCACCTGAAGCAGAGTTAAACGTTCCAGTAAATGCCATAAACTTTTTTAACGATATCAATCGTGGTGGACTCTCCAAGCCAACAAAAGAAATGTTTGATGTTGGCATGCTTTGCTGGGGGGCATTTGCCGAACTTTCTGTTGAAAAGCTTAAAAAACGGTTTTTGAGCAGCGTTGACCAGCGAAGTGTATTTAAAGAAATTGTAAATATTGCGTTTTTTGGAAGCGGTGTAGTATCTCCTTGGTCTGTTCCAACAATGTGCAGCAAAGGACATAACTTGTTAGAGGGCATATCTGCACGTTTTTTTAAATGCATGGCTAAAAATCTCATGCGTAGTATGCGCGTAGAGGAGTCAAGCAGAGTTTCCCGAAAAATTAATGAGATAACTGGAAAAAATTAAGGTGCTAGGTCTTGCATTTTAAGCAAGTCAGATGTAGTTGTACAATATCGATAGTTTAGAAATGTGTTCATTTTAAACATTTAGGCTGGATTTAAGTCATAGTTAATTCAAAGGTGTTTTTGTAGCTAAATTTTGCTTAATGGTTCATAATTTATTTGCTGCTATATTTGCGATTTTTTGTGTTGAACGAATTTGTTATTGTCAAAGCATTACGAATTTTTCTGCCAACCTGCTTCCATTTCTTGTTTGCATAAAGAAAGTAGATAAATCTATCGCTAGCCTATATGAATAGACCAGTCTAGAATTTAAACATGGTTCCTGCGTAGAATTAAATTTCAAGTAATAAAACTGCCCAATGTTGAAAAAACAAGCTTTTAAAAATTTACACTTCATGTAAATGAGCAAGTTAATTTTACGTCGGCCTCATCTTGATCACGTCAAATTTGTTGTTTCCAGTCCAGATTCTACTATTTAGAAGTCCATGGTTCACACCACAGTATCGCAGAACGCATGGAGTAAGTAGTAGTGCAAACGCCCTAAATCACGAACGCAAATACCAACGAAATGAATGAGATTCAAGCAAAAAAAGCATTATGATCGAATAACGAGTGAAATGATAGTTGGTAGATGATTGCAAAATTGTTTGAAGATTTTTACTGCCGAGTGCAGATTGTTTGTGTAGTACAGGGGTTCCCAACCTTTTTGTAGGTGTGTACCACTTATGGAGTTATTCTGTAGCTGCGTACCACCTAACTTTGACGTTTAGTTTTGTCCATAAAAAAACTGTTCACAAAGGTTAACACACATATTAACATACAAATAAAATACAAGTAAAGTTATAAAACAACCAGATTCCAACAGCAAAGAAAAATAAAGTCGGGCAGAACAGCAGATAAAAATATAGCTTGCTAGGACAGCAAAATTTTATTTCAAAATTCACAAAGCTTCTATCAGACTATCACTAAAAGAACTCCCACTTGCCAATAAACAAAAATATGATGCACAAGCGATCGTATTTATACTGACGAAAAAACTTTTGAGAAGGTTCTTCAGTTACAAGCCAATCACATTTCTTTCTAACAAATCTGTATGAATTAGTTCTTTCCCCGTCTGTTACATCATATTTAGCT
Source organism: Trididemnum clinides (assembly GCA_963675345.1). Lineage (NCBI taxonomy): Eukaryota > Metazoa > Chordata > Ascidiacea > Aplousobranchia > Didemnidae > Trididemnum > Trididemnum clinides. The sequence goes on along the minus strand of OY776287.1, from coordinate 4,591,565 downwards.
TTAACCAGTCGTGAGCTCGTTACTGGAGATATTGTGTAACACGCTAGCTCGAATATTCGTCTGTGTTGCAGCTTGCTGCTGCTGCAGATACGCTACAGAAAGAAAAAAAAGCGCCAAGCGAGCTATCTAGTCCACGTAACATTATGCAACATTGTACAATATGTACAAATTAACATATATTACAGTTGAGAAGCAAAAAAAATGAATTGAAACCAAATTCACATTTCTGCATTTTTCTGTGTGGGAGTTTCGGTGAAAACAAATACTTTTTTGCATTTTTGAAAAACATCCCGCGTACCACTTAAAAAGCTTCCGCGTACCACGGGTTGGGAACCCATACCACAGGTTGGGAACCCCAGGTATAGTACAAGAAAAGACAGAATCTGAAACAGTACAGGAAAATAACCATAGTTTCTGAAAATTTTGGATTATCATTATATTGTTATATCTGCTGTAGGCTGCTTTCAGTTTCTTTTCTAGATTTCACATAAAAATTTTATTGTAGAAAGTGGTGGTTTCTAATGCCAAAAGAAAGTGCCGTGCTTATCTTGTGGATTTTATCAAGTTTGACCTGGTGCCATACCCATCAAATATTCAGCTTCCAATGTGTCTATTGTGCAAGAAATTTCTTACTAATGATGCTATGAGGCGGTCAAGTTTGAAAGACCACCCAACCAGGCTTCATCCTGATAAAGCAAACAAACCTATTGCGTTTTTTCAAGCTTTAAAAGAGTTTCAAACTCAAAGTTCTATAGGCAAGGTCTTTGCTAAAAACACTTGCCAAAATGTCAAAAGATTAATAGCTTCGTACAAGGCTGCTTTCTTGACCGCGAAAAGCTGTTTGCCGTTAAATCTTGGAGAAAATTTGGTAGTAACTGCTATGAAAGAAATTATTTCCACTGTAATGGAAAGAGACCCTGCACCTGTACTACAAACTGTTCCACTGAATAATACCACAGTAAAAAGACGAATCGACGAAATGAGTACGAATATTGAAGATCAACTCTGTGAAATCTTACAAAACACTTTTTTCACCTTACAATTGGATGAAATCACCACATCAGACAATAACGCTTTATTAATGGCTTACGTCCGTTGTATAGCTGATGGAAATATCATGGAGGAGCTGTTATTTTGCAAGTGTTTAGAAACGAACACCAAAAGTCAAACAATATTTCAGACTTTGTCTGACTACTTGCAAAACAAATCCATCCCCTTTACAAACATAATAGCAAGCGCTACTGATGGCGCTCCAGTCATGGTAGGGAGGTATCTGTGGTTTTTTTCTCTACTAAAAGAAAAAAAACAATCTGTTTACTGTGCGCTGCGTGCTTCACCGTCAGCTTATGGTAGCAAAGCGTCTTAGTCCACGTCTGCAAGAACTTTTGGTTGTTGCTATCAAACCAATGAACAAGATAAAAACCACCGATTATTTCGACAGCTGTGCGAGGCAAACGATGAAGAGTTCGAGCATCTCCTTATCCATACAGAAATTCGTTGGTTGTCAAAAGGCGAATCTTTGGCAAGATCTTGGGAACTTTAAAACAGTGTAGTGGAGTTCCTTGGCGGAGATTCTGATCTTGCCAAAGATGTAATTGCCAGCCATCAAGATATCAGTTATCTAGCAGATTATTTTTGAAAAAATTAATACAGCCACAAAAAAACTCCAAGGTAAAAATATTACTTTGGTTCAAACCAAAATTATAACATGTGGCCAAATCAACAAGCTGGAGCTTTAAGAGCAAACTTTTAGCAGAAGAGATTTTCATCACTTCTCTCGGCTGTCAAAAATGTCACATAGTGTCACTGACAATCATAAACTTATTTACGTTTAACACCTAACACCTGTGAAGGAATATATGAACGTTCGTTTTAAAGATCTGCTTGACCTGGAAGTTTTCCATGGTTGGTGGAACCATTAACCAGAAACATCAATGAATGCGATTCCACAATGCAGGATAAATGCTGATAGACTTGCAAAGTGACAAGGAAGCACTAGCAATTTTTAGGGCACATCGATGGGCAGGTTTCTATATCAAGTGAAATAACCAATTTCCGGAACTGTGGGAGAAAGTAAAGTTGTTTATACTAGCCTTTCCAACCACATATATTGCTGAACAAGGCTTTAGTAAAGTGCTGTACAAGAAAAATAAATATCGCAACAGACTCGACATGACGGATTGGAGGGACTCAATTCGACTGAAGCTGACTAGCTTGAACCCAACTTTTGCTAATCTTTGCAGACCAACACCAGCGGCCAGGGTCACATTAGTTTTAACGTACTGTTGTAATTTAATAAATTGCCTTTGCTTTTCCTAGTGTGTGCCTATTTTTGTAATAAAACTTTCTGCATATATTTCTGGACAAAAACTTTCAAACAAAAGTAATAGTTTTTTATGGGAGAGAGGGGCGATTCGGATTCACATTTTTTGAAAGGGGGCGATTTCTTAAAAAAGGTTAACCACTGCTCTAAATGATTTAATTTTAGTTGAAATTTCTACCCAAAACCTTTCATCGATTGCATTGTTAACTGTAGCAGCAGCAAAATTTCGTTGGTGTAAGGCAATATTTATCATCAAATCAACTAACATCTTAAACTGTACAAATTTTTAGCTCTAAGAATTTGTAATTAAATGAATAAAATTGTTGGATGCTCTGTCGAAAAAAATATTGATAAGTTTTAAAAATCAGTCGTTTACGCAAGTAACACTTGTATCATATCTGTTACTTTTGTTACAGAAACCAGTTCTCTGTAAATTTATTGTGAAGTTGCCAATGTCTACTCTTCAAAATGAGCTTTCTGACATTCGTTCAATCCTAACCAACTACGGCTATTCTGAAGCTGTTTTTTTCTTTTTGAACAGCGATTCGGCAACATGGCGAAACCTAACATGGACACTATCATCAATCTTTCTAATTACAAACTCTCCCCAAAGGAAGAATTTGTTCTCTCCTATGGGCTGAATTTTTGTTTGCCGCCTAACCGTGCCCAACGAGAAAGATTTTTGCCGAGTTCGAGGTGCTTATTGGCCAAATGCTTAATCATGTTCTTCGTTCCTCCGAGCAATTTTCAGCCCGGAAAGCCAGTTTGACAGTCCTCGCTCATGGCTACTGTGGTAACTTAGTCGACATTGGCGACTTTCTCATTTCAAAAAAGTGCATCCAGGCAAGCAGATCCCTATGATGCAGTGAAAATATCCATGTCACTAAACCTGACTAGGATTGTCATGATGAATAAAAGTGACTGCATTTTAAAACTGCATATTTGTTTTACAAGTCAGCTCTAAATTTGAAAATTTTGGTCCTTCTTCCGAAATTGACAATACTGCGAAGATTGAAGCTCATCTTCAAAGACGGTTACTTCAACTCAAGAAAGATGGCCTTCTTCCATCCAAAATTTACAGCAGTATTCGACCAAATAGTTTTCAATGACTCTGACTGTACGGTTTGCCAAAAATTTACCAGAAGGAAGTATTTCTACGACCCATCCTGTTAATGACTGACTCAGCACAGCATCAATTAGCGCAATAGCTTACGTCAGTTATTTTTCTTCATCGCATGAGCTATTTGTTGTGAGCATTATGCAGGAAGATGTACAGTGCCGGCAAAAAAATCTTTGCATTTCTTCGGCAAAAAAATCTTTACATGAAAAATAAGCACGCGTATTTGACTCACTATTTCCGCCAAAAGCATTGCATCACAATAACGCTTATACTTATGTCATAAGCTACTATCTGGGCTTGTTTCACCGCATACTCATTGTTCTGCGGGATTCGTATAGTTTTACAGCATCGTGAATAGTAGGTCGGTGAAATTAGACAAAATGTTTTTTTTTGAAATTTCGAGGTCTTGCAAAATTTATCTCAGTCACAAAAATAGGTCAAAAGAAAATGCAAATAGCAGAAAAAGTTTGTGTTTTGACATTGTTACAGAAAAGAGATTCTATGATTGCTGTAGCCAGAGATATTGGGGTCTCAAGAGAGACATTTTTTTTTCACTAAAAAGGTCGGCTGCGTTATTACCACCGGGGATGATACCAAAGAGGAAGTCGTGTTCTGACGCAGCAAAGAACACCTCACCAAGAACGGAAAAGCTTTTGAAGCATAAAGTACCATCATCTCCGTCTACAACTGCCGTTGAATTAAAAAACAAGGACCATGAGATTCTCCACAACGTCTCAACCAGGACACTTTGTCATCGACTCCGAAAGGATGTTGGTTTACCAGGTCGCGGTGCAGGCAAAAAGCCCATGGTCACTGCAGCAATGAAGAAGAAAAGGCTCAACTTTTACCAGAAATATCGACATTGGACAGCTGCACGGGGGAGAAAGGTGATGTTTAGTGATGAGAGCACTTTTACACTGGTGAGGGGAGTCCCAAAGATTGTGCGTCGTCCGAGTAGTGCATCATAATATAACCCAAAATTAACATTTAAAACCATGAAAGACCCTTGCAGTGTAATGGTGTGGGGTTTTGCAGAGTTTTGCAGTTTTTTTGCAGAGTTTTCAGTAAAAATCTGGGCCTGGCTGGTTTGTACTCCTTACTAAAAATGTATCAATGAAAAAAAGTATTTATATCAAAATCTTAAAAGAGCATCTTTGCACATTCTGTAGGGTACATCAATGTGATCATTTTACACCTGATGGTTCCCCAGCTCACGACTCAAAATCGTGACAAAAATTCCTAACATCCATGTTTTAGACAGGCTGGTAATTTACCAGTCCTAAATCAAAGTGAAAATGCCCGAAATTGCTTAAAAAACAAGATTTCAGAGACGCGACTCGGGAATATCAATGAATTGCAACCGGAGCTGAAAAAACTCTGGGTAACACTGGACTCCACCCACTTTGCTGTTCTTGCTAATTCCATCCCAAAAAGGTTCAAATGGTCATTAAATCTAAAAGCAAGGTGACAAAATACTGATTGACGTTATATCTTATGTGCAATAAAAGACGTAAATTCTAAAATCGTTTCGTTTGACTTAATTCCAAAGATGTTTGGTCAATGTAAAGATTTTTTTTGCCGGCACTGTGTACATAGCTTACACTGCGTTGGCGCTCACGCTCGGTTTGCAAGTCTTCTGTTAGACTGGCCCCACCACCTGTCTGCCACATAAAGATGGAGGCATTCCGTTAAGTGTCTTGCCCAAGGACACAACAAGCAAGCTTGCCGGTTTGTTCTCCACATTATCCATATTATGCTGAGCGCCAAGCAGAGGAGCTATCAATATCATTTTTTTAAAAGTCTTTCGGTATAACTCGACTTGGGAAATGAACCGCAGGTCTACCAACTGCGAAGCGGACGTTGTAAACGTCAGCTATTAATCCTGTCCTTTCACTCTATTCTAACAACTGTATTTCCGATTCCTTTACTTTCGCTGACAAAATCAGAACTTTTAGCTTTTCTCTATCTGTCTTTCTCTGCTCCTACGACGTCTGCAGCCTTTCCACCAACGTTCCGCTTGCGGAAAACATTAAAATCTGCGCTGATGCTTTGTATAATGGCGATCATTCTCCGCCTCCTTTTCCTCGCGCAATTTTTGTTGAGCTGATGCAAAGAGCGACTTCTTCCGTTGAATTTAGTTTTAGTAATAAAACGCACCAGCAGATAGACGGCTTGGCTATAGGTTCCTCACTTGGCTCGTCTTTTGCTAACATTTTTGTCGGCTATCACGAAACTTTGCTTTTCAAAAAAGTGAACAAATCCCTTACGTATTATCGATACGTTGGTGATACTTTTACAGAAAGTAGAGTATTCATTCTCGAAGCTTTTTGTCTGACATTTTTTAAGAGAATCCGTCAGAAATAGAGTGAAAAGGTGAAGTGAGTCACTTATATAGAGACACAGTTGACGAAAAAGAAAAAAAGGGAAAAAAGCTCTATCATGATTGGTAAAAAAAGCGACCAATAGAAGGAGCGGAAACTAATGTGTGATTTTTAGACCATAAACGAATTCCTTTTGTTTGCATAAATTTGGTTTGGACGTTTTAATGTACGTGGCTTCAAGGGTGGAAAGGTGAAAAGAAGTACGGCCACGGGCAAGAATAGAAAATTTGTTGTCATTGTATTCGTGTGCGCATGTAGGGTTTTGTAAAAGATGTCGTCCTATGGCAGAAAAGGAAGTTTTAGTTTTAAAGCTTCTGATTGGCTTGCAAGAGCGGGCCAATGTGCTTCGGTCCTGAGAAATATGCTTCTGGAGAATAGTTTTCGGCACGTGCTGCTTAATCCTCTGTTGTAGCCTTTGAGACGTACGACCCACGTACCGACTATCGTGTGTCTCTATATAAGTGACTCACTTCACCTTTTCACTCATTTCTGACGGATTCTCTTGAAAAGTGTCGGACGAAAAGCTTCGAGAATAAATACTCTACTTTCTGCAATTTTCAAATTCTGTACCACAAATGATACTTTTACAGTTTTTAACGACGAAGACGAATGCAATGAGTTTTTCTCCCATCTGAATTCTCTCCATCAATTGCTTGGTTTTACTTTTGAAAAGGAATGCAATCGGACTTTACCCTTTCTTGACGTCCTGGTAGAAAAGAATGATCACGAATTTGTTACATCTATTTACAGAAAGCCGACTTTCACTGGCCAATACATTCGCTGGAACTCTTTTTGCCCCATGAAACGGAAGACCAATTTGATTTCAACTCTTGTCCACAGAGCTCTAGTCATCTGTTCAAAACCTACTCTTCAAAATGAACTTTCCAACATTCGTTCAATCCTTATCAACAATGGTTACTTTAAAGCTGTAATCAACACTGTTGTAACCAAGAAAATAAATCAGTTTTGCCGACCAACGCAATTAGGTCCGAAGAAATGCGCAGTTTGTCTTCACTTGCCATGGCTGGGCAATGTTTCGATGAGGTACGAAAGGCAAATTAAAACAGCCGTCAAACGTTGTTACTTTGGGGTTAAGCCACGAATTGTCTACACCACCAGACAGCTTCTGCCGGCAACTCAAAAGAATGTACTACCTGCTTCATTTCAAATCAACGTTGTTATCAATTTCCGTGCCAATGTGATAGTCGGTACGTGGATCGTACTTCCCAAAGACTGCAATAGAGGATTAAGCGCATTTACCTAAAACCATTCTTCAGGAACTTACTTCTCAAGACCAAAGCACATTGGCCCGCTCTTGCAAACCAATCAGAAGCCTTATAGCTGAGACTTCTTTCTTCGCTATAGAGCAACATCTCTTGCAAAATCCGTCATGTGCACGTGAATACAACAATGACAAGTTTTCCATTCTTGTCCGAGGCAGTATTACTTTTCATCTCTCCACCCTTGAAGCCACGTTCATCAAAACATTCAAACCAATTTATGTAAACAAAAGGAATTCGTGTATAGCCTAAAAGTCGCACATTAGTGCCACTCTTATTGGTTGCTTTTTTTGCCAGTCACGATGGAGCCCTTTTCTTTCTTTTTCGTCAAATGTGTCTCTATATACGAGTAAGTGACTCACTTCATCTTTTTTACTCTATTTCTGACGTATTCTCTTGAAAAGTGTCAGACGAAAAGCTTCAAGAATATGAATACTTTATTTTCTGGAATTTTCAAATTCTGTACCACTAAACAACTCTTCAAATCACAGCTTAGTATCTAGGTCACAACCGCTTTATTGAGCTAACCCATCAAATGCAAGTGTAAATAAAGCCGAAAACTATTGAACTCGCATTTGAAAACCGCCTATGGAAACAACTTAATGCAAGATATAGTTGAGCAGTACCACAGAAACTTAAAACACGTTTACTTAAAAGGAAGTCATTCAAACTGACTTGTTTATTTGTTAGAAAGACTACAAAAAGAAATCATCACACCTTAAAAACATTTAATGGTTACTGTACGTTTACGATCAAGGTTTAAAGCATTGCAATTGTGCAAGCACCAATAAAATTTCACGTGAGTTAACGAAAGCTGTCAATTTTTACGTTGCTTTCTCCTGCAACATTCTTTCAAAGTTTATCAAAACGATTTTCATAAGTAAAAGCAAAATTTGAAAAAGCCTTTAGAAACGATTGTATGTTGATTATTCTTCCAAAGACGCAGAACACACAGTATTTAATTAGTTGATAGATTACCCGCAGAAGACATTATTTGTAACAGTGTCTGTGTAACTCAACAACAATAAAACGAGGTAAACAATGAGTATGTAAATGACAGGAATCTTTTTTTAAATTTTTTAATACGAGTATTTTTAATTTACATAAATGATTTTCACAAATGCTTAACGTCAGGCAAGGCGATAATGTTTGCGGACGATGCCAATTTATTTTTTAACAGCAGTTCTTATAAAGCACTATATGAGGTTACAAGTACTCAATTGAAACATGTCGAGGCCTGGCTTTCTGCAAATAAATTAACACTTAATACTGATGAAACCCTATATGTTGCGTTCAGAACTCCAGATAGTCTTCCTCCACCTACTGCGTTGTCAATTCAATTCAAAAACAAGCAATTAACCGACGCGATGGCGTAGTGGTTAGAGCGTCCGCTTCGAAGTCGGTAGACCTGGGGTTCATTCCCCTTATCGAGTTATACCAAAACACTTTAAAAAATGGCATCCGCAGCTTCCCTGCTTGGCGCTCGGCATTTAGGGGAGGTTGTGGAGAACAAGCCGGCAAGTTCGCTTGTTGTGTCCTTGGGCAAGGCACTTAACGGGACGCCCCACCTTTATGTGGAAGACAGATGGCCCATAAACCTCGAAAAAGGCAACTCCCAAGCGAGTGCGGACTTCCCGTCCAAAGCATAGCGATACAATTCGCTTTCTCGTGAATGGAGGATAAATATGGCAAATAAAACAAAAAACAAAAAAACATCTAAAACGAGTAAACACTTGCATGTTTTTGGGTTTAACTATCAATGAACATCTTTCATGGAAGCCACATATGCAGTGGTTGCTGCAAAAACTCAGATGTAGCTGCCATATAAATAATAAAGTAAAACAGTATCTTGATAAAAATTCATTGCTAACCTTATACCACTCTTTTATTGATAGCTATGTTCAATATTGTGTATGGTGCCATGGCAACGTATCTATGATTCAAAAGTTACAAAAAGTTTCAACCAAAGCAATTAATTTGATCAACACTAAGAAGCACAAAAACAATGACGTTTTTCAACAACACAATCTGCTAACATTACAACAGTCTAAACAACTTGAAATTGCCAAATTTATGCACAAATATTTTAATAAATCTCTTCCTCCTGCTTTTTCAAACATCTTTGATTCTAACTTTCTTAGCGAGAAAGCCACTCTTTGTACTCGATCCAAGTCCAAATTGGGCCCTCAATATTGCAGAATAAAACTCCCACAACAAACACTGAAATTTAGAGGCCCAATGTTTTGGATTAAACTACCTGTAGCACTCAAAGATATTAAATCACTTGCCAAGTTCATCAGATGCTTTAAAGCAGGGCTTCCCAAACTTTTTCGCTCGCAACCCCTTTTAATCTCCTAAAATTATCCGCGACCCTTCACGATTAAAATGATAGGCAGTGCAAAATATACATTTGTAATAATCATTGAAAGGCGAAAAATAAAAAAAGCTACCGGTACTCAAAGCCTTCTAATTTACACTTAGGTAGCTTATTGGAAACAAAACAAAAAGCAAACACATTTATTGTAATGAGTGCGGCTGCCTTCTGCCACAAAGCATGTCCAGCCCTGGCTCAATATTTGTGAATATTGGTCTCAAGGCGGTTTCAATATTGCTTAGACTGAAACGGTATTTTGTTTTGATTGCCCTCAACGTTGAAAACGCTGACTCGCATTGATGCGTCGAGACAAACAGCACGAGTGCGGTTACTGCTGAGTCAGATAATGATTGATATTCTGCTCTAACGCTAAGCCGAAAAGTGTGAAGCGGTTTTCAGAAAATTCAAGCTGCAACTCAGATTCAAAAGATAGATCAGCAAGCTCTTCCTAAAATTTAAGAGAGAGGTGCTCGGTACTTTGTCCGTCAACTCATCAAGCTGAATGGTAAATTTACGGCTTTCTTTAATCTGTAGAATGAGTTGCTCGCGTTGATCTTTGCCTATTTTGGAAATTCGCGTGGACACAGTATTGTTTTACAATCAAATTTTTCGCATTTCATTGGCCTCTTTCTTGCTGCGAACAATTGCGCTCATTTCAATTGCAGCTGACAGAAGAAAATTTCGCCAATGTTGTAAAGTTTCTTATTCTTTGCAATCAACAAGGAAGCCTCAAACGATGCTTGTGTATACTTCCCTTCATTCACACATTTACTTTAAAATGATTGTCTTTGTCTTTTTGAAGTTCGCAGAAAGCGATGAAAAAACTCCACAGGCCTGTTGCGATGAGAATCATGCTTGGTGTGAAGATGTCGTTTCAACTTGGCCGGCTTAAGACTCTCACTTGCCAACGCTTTTTTTCAAATCAAACATAGAGGACGGTGTTCGTTGTTTTCCGATATGAAAGCACAACCATACTGCAAAAAACTACCGTTATAGGTTTTTGATACGACTAGCCTCGTTTTTCTCATCGAACTTTCATGGATCTGCCAGTCAGTGTTGCATCTACCTTTACCGTTGCTTCAACATCATCTGCAGTAGGCTTATTACCGCTATCGTTCGATTTTTTTAACCAGCTATTCATTGATTAGATCAGTTTTTTTAATGTTTGGCTACTATCCTCTCGTCTTCACAGCGTTATGGCGTCATAAACTGAAGTGACGAAACAAAAAGTGGTGCATCCAGCTGTGCCACATGATACCGAAGTGACGAAACAAAAAGTAATGCATCCAGTTATTCCACGTGATATGAATGCGGATAAGTCCATCCGCTGTCAATTAACAAAGTCCCACTATTTGATACTATAGCTACGCCTATTTACCTAGAATCTACAGCTAATTTAAGAATGATGTTTTGCACAATTGCAATAGTTTTTAACGGCCATCAAAGGTTGGAGAGAGTATACCAATTTTACACAAAGTACTGCATGTACTATAGTTACTATAGTATATGCAGTATAGTATGTGCAGTTACTACAGAAACTACAGTACATGCAGTACTTTGTGTAAAATTGATATACTCTCTGCGACCCCTGAACATCATTACGCGACCCTCCAAGGGGTCGCGACCTCCAGTTTGGGAAGCTCTGGTTTAAAGAATATATTATAAATCAGTAGATCAATATGTATTACGTTTTAAGACTGGTGTAAATATTGTTACAATATTTGGCAACATTTAATGCTTTAAATCTAGTTTTTGTGTAGCCAATCTGTGATTCGAACCCGCGTTGTGTGGTTGTTATGTTTGTTTCTCTCGAGGTATCGTCTTTTATTGATTAGTCGTTGGATTGGCGAGGTTGACCCTCGAGCGACGCAGTAGCAACTGTCTTGTTAACACATCTTTACATTATTCTCAAGTAGACACGTTGCAAGAAGGATTACGTTGTTTGTAAAACCTGCACGTTTGAGTAGAAGTCAAAGAACTATCAAAGAAAGCTCGTAGATGCCAACGTAGAGAAAAGTTGGTAGAGCAGTTTCTTTGTCGATTGTTATTGTGCTGGAGCTGTAATAAGAAGGTACTTGGGGGTCAAAATAGTTTGAAACCGCTACGCCGCTACAACGCTAACTACGCTAAACCGCTACACAACTAACAACGCCAACGTCGCCGAAGCCAATCCATCTGTTTTTTCATATCTGCTTATCATTTTCATTATTTCCATTTTCAGTTTTGCGTATTACCAATAAAAATTTATCAAAGAATTTATTCAAGAAAGTCAGACAATAACAGCGTGACGAGAGGAAAAGCGCGTTTCATCTATTAACAACTTCAGCTTCACTGCAATCTGTCTCGGGTTCGGAGACTACCCCAAGGGTCTCTGCTCCACGAACCCGTTACAACTGGAAACCTACTTCTTTTGATTGCTTAAAGATATAATGGTAAAACGAGCCTGCAAAGTAGGATAAAAAATGAAAGAATAGGTATTTGCTGTTTTTCTTTCTTTTTCAGAATCTGCCAACCACTTTCGAACTATCAATTAAAAAAGAGCGAATGATTATTTTATACTACATCTCCAAACTTAGGCAACAGCTGTTTCTTAAAATATTCTCTGATGAAGAAGAAGAATAAGAAAAATTCAACTGCGATATAGGTCCATGGAACTTCAGTCAATTCATTAGAATAAGTGATTAATTTTTATTTGAGGAAAAAAACAGGGACACTTCCAATAGGAAGGTTGCACGCACGTGATCAAACGTCATTGAAATGCGCTTTCGAAAAAAGTGGATGACCAAAGTCAGTGTTTTTGCATTGAATTGAATAGGAGTGATATCGTTTTTTGCAAAGCAAATGAAGAAACGTGACAGTTGTTGAATGCACGTTAAATATGTTGTTTTACTGATGTTAAGGAATGAATCTAAGGTCAAAGTAAGATAAGAGGTGCTAAGGTTTGCTTGTTATTGCTAATAGTTGGGCTAATTTTATGGGCTAAACATGCAGGCTTATTTGTAGCCAGCTTCTGTGAGGATTTCATATTCGATTAATCAGCCTGTTTGGGAACCATGAGTTTAAGTTAATTGTAATGTGTAACTTATACAGTATATTTAGTGGCATAAGCATTCTGAAAAGTTGAAAACTTAAGTTATACTGTAGCCTAAATGACAGGGCAGACTTCTGTACCGTTTGACATATGCTGGATTAGTTATTCTTGGATAAAATCAGTAAGTTTTTGAAATTTTTTGTCAATAGTAATTGCAGGCCAGTCATATTGATATGTCAGATGTAATTGTGTGACCTTAACCACTCTTTAAACAATTGTTTGGGCTATTACCTAGGCTGCTGGACCAAGGGTAATACAAAAATTACGGTACCGATTTATTGATTCATGCGTAGAGCTCATGCTCTGTTTGCATGTCTTTTGTCACACTGGATCACCGCGACGGGTAGACTGCTTGGCCCCACCACCTGTTTGCCACATAAAGATGGAGGCATACCGTTAAATGCCTTGCTCATGGAGACAGAAAGTAAGCTTACCGGCAAGCTTACCGTACCGGTAGTAATGATCAAATAATGGTTGTTTTTGCTAATGTACCGACTGGTATCTAATTGGTATTGTTTATTTTTAAGTGAGGAGCAAATGGTAGTTAGATGACACTTCTCTTAGGGGCATTTTTTTAAAAATTAGCCCACTATGCTAGGCTTATACTAGCCAACTGAAAGACCAAATCTCAACCAAATTGCTTTTGGTCAAATTTCTTTCTTTCCGAGAATCCAACTAGCAATAATTCATTCCAAATTTTAATTAATTTTTCATTAGTTTTCAAAATAACCCCAAAAGTTGGTGTTCGCCCTATACCTCTCCAGCATAAATTAGAGTTTTTGGTCATCCACTTTTTTTGGCGCGAAATCCGTGACGTCACATGCAACCTTCCTATGGTTTACTTAAATTATCCACAATCAAGTGATTAAAATCAGGTCATAAAAATTTCAAAAGCAATGTTATAGTGCTACTATTTATCTGCAAATTGCATAGTCCTGGGCAGTAAGACTATAACTGCGTCCAGCGACAGCGTCCTGCCTAGAGCATAATGGAGCTAACTCTTTAACTGTCGTTGCTCCCAGGTCACCCTTGGGCAAGGTGTAGTACCTGCTAGCCCCCTCGTTAGGGTAACAACAGTTTGGCAGTGAGAAGAATGTATTTTTTTTAGCTATTATCGGATATTTTTACATAGCGTAAAATTTTGTTTATTTGGCTGACTGCTTTTTTAGTTTCTTTTTTTTTTTATTTCAATTGTTTTGCTTGATGTTTTTGTCAGGTTAGGTGACCATGCCCTTTCTACAATCTTTTTGATGTAACCATAAAAAATTTGGGTATGTTTAACGTCAATTCGTTTTGTCACCTGCATTCGTTTTTCGCTCATTGTTTTTATCTGATGGTCGAGTTTTTGTGTCGAGAAAACAGAAGCGAAATAAATTGCCAACTACTACTACTGCTAATCGATAGTTTTTGGATTTGAATGAAAAAGATAAAAAATGATGCTTGTTATTAAAATATGTGCCCGTTTCAAAGTTTTTTTCAAGCCCATTTTATAACTACGTGATTCAACTCACCATCCTACGCCGAAAGAAATTCAATAATCTTTCAAACAAACGTTATTTCGAGGTGGTACCGTTGGCGAAAAGAGATGCGATTTTCAGTTATAGACACCCCACTCTAAAAATAGCGATTGCTAAAAAAAGTCTTTAAGAAATGTATCAAGTTTAAAGTCGTGTTTGAACGCGTTTCAAGTTTTGTTTGCGATGAGATTACGTTGGTAAGAAGTGGATGTTTTATGATTCAAAAAATTTTGCGCAAAATTTTGGTAGAGCTGTTTTTTGTTAACAGCTGCATTTACTTTTTGGTGTTACAAATAAATCTGTGACAGCTACGTTTGGTTACAGCTACATTTACGTGTTCACTTTTATTTCGCCAGAATTACGGTTGCGGTGGTAATTCATTAGCAGATTGCGACTAATAGGCACGAAAGCTGCCAGCCTAGGATTTTAAACCAAAATCTTGTTTTTTTACCTAAGGCTAGGCTCTTAAACCTAGATCTTGGTTATTTTTTACCTAGGGCTGCGTTTCTTGTTTTTTTTTTACAAATTTAATGGAATCTTGGTTTTTCATGGTAAGGGAGTAAAGACCAAAACAAATTTATAATTTCTGAAGAAGGTAAATTATTGTCATCTAAATGTTACCCTGTGGGGTGCACAAGGGGTCTGACTGCAAAGTTCTGAGACATACGGAGCACAATTAATGGCGTTGACCTTTTTTTTGGAGCCCATCTCCAAATAGCCCAAATTACATGAACTAAAGGCCTGGTTGCAATGACAGAAATACTATAAAGTGTTTAGTAACTGAAAATGCTGTTTTGTTCCACTAACAATGGCAGCAACACTATGCTACTACCGCATTAAAATGCTATACAACACAAGAATCTGGAGTTGTTAGGAAATCAAAAGTAAGTGTAACTTTTTGGAAATCTTGTTTTTTTATCATGTTTATATAGCGTTATCTTGGTTTTTCAAGTTATAGTCGCTGAAAGCACTGGTAGGCATAATCAAGATGATGACTAGTTAAACAACTAGCTTTATAGACGTTATTGCCACAGGTAAACAGTTCTTCATTTATTTCAGTATTTGGAACTGTATAGCCAAATCCTCATATCATAGGTATAACTTACCATTAAGTTGTAAGTTAGTGCTGTAGTGTGTAGTATTACTTGACACAATATAATTTACGCCTATCAATGATGGCTCTATCTGTGGCGTCAAACTCAAAACTGAAAGAAAGATCTGGCGTTGGAATCAAAAAGAAAAAATGTATGTGTTAATTTATAGGCTTAGTTGTACTTAGGTATTTGTAACATGTAAGTTCTAGTGAATAAGTGAGCTTAAGTTAACCCCTAATCAGACTTCCAAGGTTATCACCAGTAATGAGTTTGCAAATTTTAACATATTTTGGATTTAAAAGCAATTATTTCTGAAGTTTCAATTTCTACCTTATGAACTGAATTGATCAGGTGTTACCGATCTATAACTGACTGTCACCAGTAGTTTACACTAACACTAAATACAAGAAAACTTGCACCACAGAAATTTGTATTGAATTGTGGAATTACTGAATCAAGGAAATATGGAAATTAAAATTAAACTTAAAATTATTAAAATACAGAAATTCATATCAAAAAGGATTTACTGATTTACAGAAAGATAGCAAAAACTACCAGTACTAACTGACAGGGTTTTTTTTGGACATTTTTCTGATATTGACCAAATTTTTTTGTGCAATGTCTAAAAGTTTTTGAGCTATTTCAGTCAACATGACAAAAATATTTAAACGCTATCAAGAGATAGCAAACAAATTTTGCAAGCCATTTTGTCTAAATTTGTTTAAAAAAGTTCTACAAAAAAACACTAGGTAGTTTTGACAATCAGTTTCAGGTAACATGAGTCATTTAAAGTCTTTCCAAAAAACTTGTGCGCTTGTCGGACCAACGTTTTTTCTCAGCATGGCTGAATTTTAAAAGTGCGAGCAAGGAGGAGTGCGCCACAGTATTTTGAGAAAAATTCAATTGCTGGAATATGAAATTGATCTCTACATTTCTTTTGAAGTTTCATTTTGACTGCTTCTTTTATCACTGGACTCTCGCTGCATCACAAATAATAATTGCACTACTGTAACTTGAATTTTTAGAAAACTTATTGGCAGCTAAAAATTGGATAGGAGTCATTAAAAAGATAAGAAGTCATTAAAAAGCAATTAAGTCAAAAAAGCAATTATCTGATTATGAAATCTATTTTCACAAGTTTTGCTTCTTTAAAATTGCAATAGCGAGAGTGCTTGTGACGAATGGCAAAATTTCAAGTACAAAGTAATGATCAATTACCATTCAGATGACAACTTGCACAAAATATTACTATCACAGTGAAGTGTAACAGAGACTGGCTGATGCTATCCCAACTTGCAAACGCGCTACTCACATTAAATGGGGAAAATGCAACAGTCAAACGTGGCTACAGTCTGCTGTCCAGACTGCAAACTCCTACAAGAAATTGCTTGCTTTCATCCACTGCTGACCAGTTATTGTGCTTAAAACTTAATGCTGCATCATACAAAACATTTATTTATAACAGAGCATACGCATTATTGTTACAAAGTTCTACCTGCTCTTGCTATAATGTTAGTGGCACTGTCAACACAGAGACTGACGTCAACGAAATAACTACTTATATAATTGATAGAGCCTGACGTTTTCTAACAAAACAAAAAAGTACTTCAAATATGGCATTGTCAAATCGGGCATTTAATTTTAGTTACCAGTGCGGTTGTTTGATTGTTTTTCATGAAACCATATTTTGCAATTTATTTTTTGTTAAGTACAATGAGATTGCAACTTTAACCCGTTAAGTGCAGAATTAATTTTTCTCTTTTCGAGTTACAGTGTGTATTTAATCGTGCGTTTCGCTTTTTTTTTCTGTCTCGATTATTTTTGCAACAGCGAAGTTTTGTGGGAAAGTCCCTGACAGGCAGTTTCAAACTTTTAATTCGCGAGAGCGAAATTGTATATAATTTTTGCAGTTTAAAAAAGTCTTTAACAAAGTATATAATTGTTGCAGTTTCTGTACCCGCTGTGTTGGAATGGTTAAGATTAAGGTGCATGACATTGAATCTCGCTTATTTTGAGATCAAGTTTGATCCTGCTTGAAAGCATCACTGATAACCGGCAGGAAAGGTATATTACTACTACATGTCTCTTTCTGGCTGATAAATGCTAGAAAATTTTGCTTTCATGTGTGTCAGAATAGGCCACGATTTGAACAATAATTTAAGGATATAAACGTTTGGGTCAAACTGCTGATTATTGTTGAAATGAAAAAATTTGCTAAACAGAAAAAGGCGGTTTTTATCCATGAACTCAGCAAAAAATGAGCTATATAATGATGCTTTTTTGCTAAAGTAGTGCTGCATTTCGGGCTGGTGATTAACACGTTGGATAAGCAGCAATGCTAGAAAACTTTTATTTCATTGCTGTCGGTGTCAATCTACCCTTCTGAACGTAAACGCGCCATCAAGTTGGCCAAGCGTTCCTCCGAGAATTGCCTGGCGTATTGATTGGTGTCTGTAACAATTAGGTCTACAATTTTGTTGTCAAAAATTTCAAAAAATTTCTGTGGGTCAGTGCACTGTTCAGGCTGCTGGTATGCCTGGGTTGCCAGTAAATAAAAACCTGCTTCGTACTTGGCCGTTAACGGTCCACTGCAGATTATCGTTGTTAGGAACACTGCTGCTAGCTTGATCAGTGTCGCTATCAAGTACGTCGGCATTTTGCAAATACCCTATGTCAGCACTGTTACTTTCTGAGTCGTCTAGAGAAGACAAATCATCACTAGCATTACGTATATGCAACAAAAGATCATCGTCTGAGACTTAAAAAACTTTGCTTGGCGTCGCCATTTGTATCAGCTAAAATACTCTTATAAATATATTCGGAAAACTAAAACCAAAAATAAAATAAAATATCGTAAATATTTATCCGACAAGACTCTCGCAGTGATCATCACATTAGAAGTTGTCTAAATGCTATTACAGGATTGTACTTTTAGAGCATGTGATAAATTGGTCTAAACTCAATGAATAGATCTAGCCATAAAAGTGTTTTACACAATAAAACTTTTCTGTTAGTGCAAAATGCTTACTCAGGATTTTCTCACCCTGGCGCGCGACAAACGCCATGCAAAAGCAAAATAAAAATGCGTAGTTAAAAGCGGTGGCGACTCGGACGGATCTACACGTCTTACGCAGTGAGAGAGCGACATGCTTTGATGGATATACACGTCTTACGCAGTGAACGAGTTAAAGAGATCGTCAGTTGGCAATTGCATTGTTAAAGTAGTTGCCCTAAGCTTTTCAATGGTAGACATGTTAAGTCACTTTAGCTTACATGTAGTTTAGTTTATTAGTCATGCAGCTAGGAAATACTATTTGTAAAGACTAACCGAAATTTATTTAAAATGTCTGAAATTTTTTAAGGCTTTTCAGACAAATGTCCAAAACTTTTTGACCAAAAAAGAAATCCAGCTAACTAAAGTAACAAAATCACAGAAATATCGAAAATTACAAGTCAATAAAAACTAAGCTAACCAGACGTACTGTTTTTAATGACACAGCCCCGTTTCTTTTGTATTTTTTGGCCATCCCATTGTTTTTGTTGTGCCTTTTTTTAACAAAAAAGGTCAAAAAAGGTATTAATAGCAAGCAAATTTGATATTGCGTGCCATCAAGGAGCATACTCAGAAGCACTTCCAATCTTTTGAATCTTTTGTTTGTATCATCTGACAGTAGTAGTAGTAGTAGTAGTTATTCAGTTTTTATCCGGTGTTGTCCCCTTTGCAGAGATGGCTAGATTTACCCCATTCTTTCTGCAATTGCTCACACTTTGTCTCTCCACTTGTCTCATCTCCGGACATTCTCTGTCTCTTCCTGCACTTGCTTCTTCCAGGTCTTCTTTGATTGTCCTTGCTTTCTCTTACCACTCACTTCAAGATCTAGAGCAACCCTCAAAGCGCTATTCTCATCCCTCCTTAGCACATATCGTTATCGTCTAACTCATGTATGTCAAACTCGCAGGCCGCATTTGGCTCTTGGAGCCTCTCATGCAGCCTGTGAGATGACCATCACTTCTCTGGGCAATGGTCTATGTAATGTCACCTGCAGCAAGGTCTATCTGCAAAAAATAGGTCATAACCTCCCCAGCATCTCCACACTGTCGCCCTTTTTCAGGCATCGTTGATCAGAAACAAAATGCATTGCCAACCTTGTGGTAGCTCTCTGTATTTTAGCACATCTGCCATGAACCCAGTTTCCACATTTTATGCACAATACTGAATTGCCCATGACTCTCCTGCCATAAACTCCACATGAATCTATCTTGCTTTTGAACAGTTCTCTTTCCAACCTGCTTACCATCACTTTTGTTTTTCTGGTGTTGACCTTTAAACCTTTACTTTCCAGCGCACTCTTTCCAATAAGTCATGTATGGTTATTTGATAATTTTGTAAGGTTTGACCTTAAGATCATTTACCAACACCCTTTGAATGGTTGAACAGCTTGCACATGTCTCTTTAGCAAGTTTTCATGTGCTTCTTTGAGGATTTTGTCTTAACTTTTGTCTGATGTTCTTTATGAATTTTTTTATTCTCACTGACCTCTCAGGAGTGTGCCTAACTTTTTGCGTGCAACTGCCAGTCTCTCTGAACCTTTTTACTGCTTTGTATACACCAGAATGGCTTACTGAACTTTTCAACATCTTAAAAATCTTAGCAGCTGTTAGTCCCTTATGATAGTGTGTCTCAATTACATCATTTGGAGTTTTCATCATAACTGTAATTTTAATTTTTCTCTAAAAATTATAGATTATTAGTAATCTAGAATGATTTCACTATAAATCTTTAATGAATGAAGTAATACAGTAATTAAAACATGTATTGAAAATTTATTACAGTATGAAATACAAAAGTGTCTTCTTCATTTGGTGTATCAGTTTATTTTTGATAATCTAAATATTACTGAAAAACCGTAACTTTAGTTTGTCTAGACTTTGCTGGGCCACCCTGTAGTTACTTTTATGAACATTTATTGATAATTTATTTGATTTCACCCAGTGATTGATGTGAAGTTCTTCATTGCTTGTAAAAGAAAACATTTGCATTAGCCATAAATAAACAAGTATCATCAGCAAATAGTTTTACCACCAAATTTGTACACATAGGTAAATCATTAACATATAAAAGGATTAAGAGGGGTCTCACAGTTGCCTTTAGGAACTCCACAGGAAACATTTCTAGATTTGAGAGTGTGCATTTACTAGTGTGGATTGTTTCTATTGCTTAAAAAGCTTTTAAAGAGTTCA
Organism: Trididemnum clinides; assembly: GCA_963675345.1. Lineage (NCBI taxonomy): Eukaryota > Metazoa > Chordata > Ascidiacea > Aplousobranchia > Didemnidae > Trididemnum > Trididemnum clinides. Next base: position 4,571,144 of record OY776287.1, on the reverse strand, counting down.
AAATGACAGATTATGAATTCCATAATTAAGCATTTTAGCTAACAAAATGGACTGGTTGACAGTGTCAAAAGCTTTGGCAGGGTCAAGAAATATGCAGCAAACGTGTTTTATTGTCAAGGTTGTCACTAATTTCGACATGTAAATTAGCTAAAATTTGGGATGTGGAATAATTATGTCTGAATCCATATTGATTAGAAGTCAAAAGATTGTGCTTAGTCAGAAAACTATAGGCTTGAATAAATACACTTTTCAAAAATTTTGCTGATTGAAGGTTGTAGGGAAATAGGCCATTGTAAAACTTTTTTTACAAGAACACGCAGTTTCAATATATATAGTTACATCAATTTGGCCATACAGTGTCCTGTTTTTGTCTCCATAGAATATGGTCACCCTAATATTAATTAAATATGTAACCACCCAATTTGGTAAAATTAGATAATTTCAGTTATACCAAGCATTTTTTAAATTTCCATATTTCTGCGATTTTTGTAATTTAATTGGTGTTTTATCTTGGACAACACTAAAGTATTGAAATTTATTGAACTAAGGAAGTATAGAAAATTTTAATGAAACATGGAAAAAATACCAATTAAATTGTGGACATGGTAGAAGTATGAAAAGGTACAAAAATGCATAGTTTACTCAACTGAATTATCTAATTTTACACAATGGGGTAGTTATGTTTTTAGTTTTTTTCAACTTTTGCAAATTTCCATTTTTGTGAAATTTCTGTACTTCATGCTGTCCTTTTTTCTATACTTCCGTAATTTTGTAAATTTCCATATTTTGGTGTTGTCCATAAATGAGGAGCTGTGATATAAGGTGGTTGACATGTTACTTATAGGATTCCACAAGGTTCATCTAAAAACCGTTTTTTTTTTTATGTTTATCAATAGCCTCTCAAAATGTTCCCTCATGGAAACTATACGATTGGGTGACAACCCCTTATCAATGGTTTCAAATAAAAGCAAAGCTAATGTAAAATAATGTCAACTACAAATGGGGCGAAATTAATAATCAATGGCGGTATTCCTTTCAAATGCAAAAAAATTGTGAGTTTGCAAAAACATGTCTGGTGGATTTGTAGTTGGAATTCAACAGTGTGTGAAAAGTGTCTGGCAGTTTGTGATAACTTTTTTGTAGTTTGTTAAGATTTTTGAAATTTTGCTTGCAAAGTCTTCAACCAACTGTTTTAATGTGTGGAAGACGGTGAAAAGAAATCCAAGTTGGGATTTATGCTTTTTTAAGGCAGTGCAACGTTTCATGCAAACATTGAGTGGCTGGGATGCAACAGTGAGTGACTGCAAGTTAAGTATTGCACATGCCATTGCCACAGTTCTTTTGTATTACAGATTATCTCCCAAACTGTTAACATAAAACAGGGTCAAAATTTTTTTTCTTTACTTTTCCTGGCCAATCTCTTTCATAGCTAAACAGCAATAATAACAAGCAGCTCTCAAACTTGAGTTTAACACAAGCCCTTATTTTTCAACAAAAGTTTGAAACTAGAATTTGTAAAAATCTACATTTTTTCTTTGCATTTAAATGCTAATTTTAATGATGCTTGTGAAAATTCTCAGTTTTAATTTAGCACAAAGAACAGTTTAGTTCCTTTGATAGCTCAGTTGGTAGAACGGTGGACTGTAGATCCATAAGTCACTGGTTCAAAGGACTACTATTTCCACACCAATCAACAGTCGCCCCAACATGGCGGTGTGGTCCCCAACCCTGTTTCGGTTGAGTCAAAATGGCTGTTGGCCTTTCCAAGGGTCCCAGTTACCCCAGGAACTCCCTTCATTTTTCACTATGCTGCCCCCTGAACTACTGCAGAAGGGCAGCACATGGCTTCCTTAAAATCGGTTGCCTGTTATTTCTTTATCTTTTTTCCTGCCCTTTTCTTGCCTGTCTTTGTCTCCTTCATTTTCTTCTTCTCTTGATGAGTGGTAACGTTCATCCCAACCCTGGCCCCATCTTTCCTTGCTCTGTGTGCACTGGAAATGTGACCTGGTGGGGCAAGTCAGTGCAATGCTGCACCTGCTCCAAATGGGTCCATCTAAGGTGCTCACAACTTTCCCTCTCCAAATTCAGAACTCTTGACAACTCTCATTCAAGGAGCTGCCCCCCCTGCTGTGTCCCCACTCGTAATGCTATGATTCTCTCCTTGGACTCCTCCGACATGTATACCTCCTGTACAATCCAGCCCTTCATCTACTAATGCAGTACTCCTGCCCCATCCTCGTCTCCAAACCTCTTATCTCTTGTCGGCCCATTCTGTATCTTCTCCCTCCACCCCCTCACCACCGTTTCTTGCTCCTGGCTGTCCCTTTACGCCTCCTGCCTCCTTTCCCCGTAACTCTTTCAGGGTTCTCCAATACAATGCTGAAGATCTTCAAGCTAGAAGCACTTAACTACTTCACTTTCTTTCGTCTCATCCTGTTGACCTTATTTGTATCCAGGAATCTAATCTTAACTCATCTCTTTTTGGATCCCTAGATTCTCTGCTCTGCATTCTGATTGCACCCACTCCTGGACTGGCATTCTCTCTTCTGATGCCACGCACGCTAGCGGTGGTGTCATTATTTTCATCAGGCCTGAGACATGGCAGATAACTTGCTCTTCTCTTTCACCCAAATCAAACTTGAAAACTGTATACTCTCTTCTACACTCTATCGCTGGCTCTCCTTCCTCATCTTCCTCCTCTCCTAATTTCCCAAACTGTTCTCCCAGGAAATTGGTTTCAGTCTATGCTGCTTACCTGAGATCTCACTTTTCCGTTTCTCAGCTAAAGGCCCTGCATAGCCGAGCCAGAGGCTACCTCTCTGAGCTCCTCCGTGCCTCATGCCTTGAGGAGTCTCACCTGTCCTTCTGCTCTCCTTCCTTCCCCACTAAGGTTCTGCCTCCAACCTTTTCTCATCCACTGCCATTGGCCCAGAAAAAGTTGCCTATTCCATTCTAAAGCATCTTCCTCGCTCTGGCATAAATTTTCTTCACATTTTCAATCTCTTCTGGTCTTCACATTCCTTTCCTTCCATCTGGAAGACATCTTTTATTATTCCCATTCACAAGATGGGAAAACCTCTAGACTGTTCTACTTCCTTCCGGCCTATCTTTCTCACCTCTTGTGCACCAAAGCTTTTTGAACGCTTCATACTATCCTGTCTACTCTTCTTTCTGAAGTCTAATTCCATTCTCTCTCCCCGCCAAGCCGGTTTCTGCCCTGGACGGTCTACACTTGATCAATTTCTTTATCTTTCTCAATCCATTTCGGTTGGGTTTAACAAACCCAGGCCGGGCTTTAGGACAATCCTCTCTACAATTGATTTCCCGAAAGCTTTTGACTTTGTCTGGCATCCCGCCCTTTTCCATAAACTCATTTCTGCTGGCCTCCCTCCTTGCTTTGCTCGTTGGACTCAATCTTTCCTTTCTGATATGTGCGGTTGCGTGGTTTATCAAAATCACAAAAATCGTTTTTTTTCAAGTCCATCGAGGTGTTCCGCAAGGATCCGTTCTTGGCCCTGTACTTTTCTTCAATGATCTCCCTGCTTTTCTGCCTCGTTCCGTTAGCTGCTCTCTTTACGCTGACAATCTGGCCATTTGATCTTCCTCCCCCTCGGTCCCCACTACGGTAGAAGCGACACAAGGAGCTCTGATTCGATTGGAGTGCTGGTCGGAGTACTGGTGTCTTCCTCTCAATTCAAGCAAATGTGAGGCCTCTTTCTTCTCAGTGGATCCCCACCAATCTAACCTCCAGCCCAATCTCCTCTTACTCGGCTCCTGTTTCCATTTCAATCCCAACTCCAACCTTTCTTGGGGTCACCTTTGACCGCACTCTTTCCTTTTCTAAACATGTATCTTCACTGAAGGCCAAATTTTTCCCATGTCTCAAGGCCTTACGCTGTATCTCTGCTTGCTCATGGGGTCCCTCTAAGAAGTCTCTCTCTGTTCTGTATAAAGTTTTTCTTCGGCCCCTTCTCACATATGCTTCACCCAGATGGTTTCTCTTTCTTAAGCGTTACCAATATTACCAAATTGGAATGCATCCACTGAGCAGCTAGTCGCGCCATCACCGACTGCCTCTCGTCCTCTCCTACCCAGTTTTTCTCTTCAAGGCTTCTCAACCTCCCCTACGAGTCACTCTGACTTGTTTCACTCTCTTGTCTTATGAGCAGGCTCTTAGTTTCCCAATCTCCTTTCCTATTTCAGGTTTTGCCAGACTTGGAGTAAAACCAAGAATCTGCAGATCGTCCTGGAGAGCTTTTGCGTCCACTCACTCGCTCGTGCTTCCTTCTACTTCCCCTAGGGATGCTCTTCTTGAGTGCCCTCTCTCTCCTCCTTGGAATCTGCCTTCCTTCACCGTGGAGTCCACTCTTTCCTCTCCATGCTACCGCTCTGATCCCCCTCTCTCGCAAGGGTGCAGCTCTCGCTCACCTTGACTCTCTCCTCCCTGACGATCTGGTGTTCTGCACAGACGGCTCTGTTCCTTTTTCTTTTGGAAAAGGCGGCTCTGGTGTACTTGCCAACTGCTCTCTCTGTGGCACTGAGGCCACTCTTTCCTTTTTAGCAGGCCCAGTTTGTTCAAGTTTTTCCGCTAAATCCTGCGCCATTTTTCAAGTTCTTTGGCGGTTTTGGCAGCACCGACAAGTCTGCCACTTTTCTTCTCCTTCTAAATGACTCTCGTTCTGTCCTCACCACTCTGTCCTCTCCTCCATCTTTCCTTCTACCTCAAACTCTCTAGCAGATCTGGCAGGAACTGTCTTTTCTTTCCTTCTGTTCTATCAGGCTACAATGGGTCCCCGGACACTTGTTTCTTCCGGGGAACAAAGCAGCTGATGAGCTGGCCAGACGGGGAGCGCTACTCGTGCCCTCCACAATCCCTTGTAGTCTCTCTCCTCTTATCTCTCGTATACACTCTTCTTTTTTCTCAGGCTGGAGGCATATTGTCTCATATAAATTCTTCAACACACAGGTTCCCTCGATTTCCACCGAGGAACTTGTGCTCCTTTGTCATGCTCACGGTGTTTTCTCTTGTCTATGCTGCAACGGACACAGCCTACTGTTAAGCTCTTATATCTCTAGCATTGGCAGAATCAAGAATCCTTCCTGCAGCGCCTGTAGACACTTGTCCTAGAACAGCTCTAATCTTATTCTGCACTGTCCAGCTACAGACTATCTGCGCCACTCACTCTTTGGTGACTCTTTGTCTCTCTACTACCTCTGGTAGAGACCCTGGGAGTTACCTGGCTTCTGAGCTCCATGGTCTTCCGCCAGGCCCCCATGCCTTGGAAGGGGTCGAGTAAACAACAACAACAAAGAACACAATTTTTTGGGGTAATGGTTCAGTTTTTACAAATTGGAAATATATAGTCTACTCGTACTTGCTACAAAAACTAAGAGTAAACAAAGAGTACAACTATTAACCAATTCTAGTTTTGATTCTCGTTGAAAACAGAATATTTTTCAATTAAAATGTTGCTGACATTTATGTGCTGTGATAGCTTACCAGTCATGATTAAAATAAGCCTTGAAACATGAAGAAAAAATATGGATTCCAGTTTCAATCTCTTTTAAAAACGCTTTATTTTCACTTGTAGCTTTTTTGATGCTAATTACTTGAAAGATAATTGTAATACTGCAGAATTTGCCTTTAACCATACCTCTAGCAGATAGCAAAGAATTGACTTTCACCATATGCCATTTCAAAACTGTCTTTTGATTCAACATAGACTAGTGCAAAGAAAAACCATAAAATTTTTAAAACTCACAGAAAGTCAGGTACTACACAAAAAAAACTTCTGCTAAAGCATAATTGTGAGCATGTGGTTATTGCAGTCTTTTACATCTGCTTTTACACAGTGGCGCTGGGTAAAGTGGGCAGGGTCCCCCAGAAATTTTTTTATGGAGGCAGTCCCTTTGCAAATGCAGTAAGCTATGTGGTTTTAAATGAAGAATAGATTTTACTATTTTTTGCAGTAAACGTAAGATCCTGTAGTTTTTGTGTGTAGCTACAGGTATCAGTTATTTCAATATTTTTACTCAACATGAAAGCTGTGTCTACCAAACTTGCAAATATTCATGCCCACAAATTTCTGTTTTTTTTCTTTCATGCTGTTGCAAGGTTTGTATGGTTTGAGTGACCAAATTTAACCTACTGAAGTAGCCAGATGTTTCTCCACTGCTAATTAGTAACTGTAAACTACTTGTTTGTGAAATTTTTACAGGTGGCATGATTACACAAATTATGCCACAGAAGTGCCATGTCACAGTTTTACTTTTACTCCACTCATAAATTTTGAAATATTCATGCAATTGTTGTTCAGACTTGTTTTTTGGTCGTCTTCAAAGATCTTTGATGTGCAGTTTACTCAAGTCCCCGCTGTGAAAGATATAGTAAAGTGGACTAAACACAACTCCCAAGCTGGTGTCCTAATCGGATTAAAAAATTAAGATTATTTGTGATAGGAATGATGACATCGATAAGGGCTTTCCAAACTTGTTTGTGTGTGACCCCTTTTCAATTTATCAAAGTTAGGTTTTTGTGACCCTATCAGTTTTTTTACAGTGAAGTGCAAAAACATTGAAATGTACTTAACAAAAAACAAAGAAACAATGATATTTAGTGAGGTCAACAGGACTGCTATTCAGTTATATGGATGGCAGTGTTCCCTTTAAATGCAAAAAAAGTGCGAATTTGCAAAATTATGTCCGGCGGATTCGCAGTTAAAATTCTACAGTGCGTAGAAAAAGTCCGGCAGTTTTTGGTAACTTTTTCACTTTGTTAAAGTTTTTGCAATTTTGTTAGCAAAATCAACTGTTTGAATGCATGGGAGACAGTGGAAAGAAATCCAAGTAAAGACAGATGCTTTTTTATAGCAGTGCAACCTCTCACGCAAACATCGCGCGGCTGTAACGCAACATCGAATGACAATGACTTAAATTTTGCGTGCGCCATTGCCACACTTTTTTGTATAAGAAATTATTGCTCCAGCAATTAATCTGAAGTAAAATCAATTTTTTTGTTTACTTTTTCCCAGCCGATTTCAATCGTAGCTGAAGAGCAGTAATAGCAAGCAGCTCTCAAACTTCAGTTTTAACACAAGACATCATTTTTTGAGGGAAGTTTGAAACTAAACTTGCTTGAAATCTTTATGTTTTCTTTACGTTTCAACGCTAACTTCAATCGTGCTTGTTAAAGTAAAAAAGCACATATTTCTCGCTTTCAGTTAAGCACAAAAAACACTATTTTTGAGGGATTGATTCAGTTTTTGTACGTTACAAATAAATAACCTTCTTTTACTTGCCATTTATAAACACTAAAAATAAAAAAGAATACAACTTTTAAACCAATTTAGTTATAAATTCCCTTCAAATACTTTCCAAACTGAGATTTAAAGTTTGCTTGCAATTCCAAAAACATGTTGTTTAATTGATTAGGATAGAGAAATGTAAGTTATCTAGTTATTTACCGTAATCAAGCAGCAGTTAAAGTTTGCAAGTAATTTTTGTTGTGTCATAATCGTAATAACCTACCTAACATCACATTACTTCATAAAAGTTCTATTTCTCATGCTCATGTCGGGCGTCGGCAAAGGGTTAATTTTATTTATGCGCATTTTTAACCTGTCATTCCAAAGTGTTTACGAATCACTGTTGCAAAGGCTGTAAAGTTTGAGACCAAATTTAACCACAATTAACTTACTGAAGAAAAATAGCCTGGTATTTCGCCGTCGTCTTGTAACAACCAATAGGCTACCTATTTGTAAACATTTTGGGGCTGACATAGCACGCTGATTATTACGTCACTGAAGCACATTGTCACAGTTTTGATTTTTCTTTCCCTGCAAATTTGTCCGGCAGTTTTTGTACATTTGCTAGCAATTTCGCACTTGTGCTGGCGGTTATGCACTTACTAAATTCTTAGAGGAAACACTGATGGATGGTGTTCCATTTATTTGCACAACAAGTCAAACCTTGGCTTAATTTTTATCAATCCTAATCTCAAAGCAGTTTCAATGTCTTGAATACTTGCATGATACTTTGTTTTGATGAATGTCAAAGTTGAAAAAGACTCATGAATACTAAAAAACAATTGGAGAACACTTACTGTTAAATAAGATGATGTTAGAAATTCTGCTTTAGCATTTATTGAAAAAGTGTTAAGCTTTTTGTCAGCAAATTCAAGCTGCTACTTTGAAGTAGAGCAAGACTCAAGCCACAACTTTGATTCAGCAAATTTTTCCTGAAAATAAAGAGTGAAATGCCGAATGTTTTGATACTGCATGTTAAATAGGTTTTGGATGTAGTTTAATTTGGCACTGTCCAATTCTAGAAGAAAATACTTTTGAAAATTTTTCATCAGATTGGGCTAGTAGGAAATTATGATAAGCTTAATTACACCACATTTCACGTCATTGGAAGCCAAGAATTTGTCTACAAATAGAAACATTTTAGATAAATCATTTTTGGCTTTTCACTTCCAGATGGTTGATTCCTTCATGAATTCTTCAGTTTTGGATTTCACTGTAAAAATATTGGTGTTCTCTCCTTGAAGGGACAAATCGAGTTGGCTGAGCTTTTCAAGTACATGTAATTAGTAGCATAATTTCAGCAACCATCGATAATTGTGAAAATGGCAAACCAATTCTGAATTCTTTTGAGACAGAAAAACAATGACCTCAGTTTGCAACAGCAGTGGTCTTTTTAAAGCTCTCCCTTTTGACAGTTACCTCACTTCAGCATGCTGTAACAGTGTGTTGTAGTTTGAGTCCATTTCATGACATAAATTTGCAAAAAGCCTGGTATTAAGGGCATGACTCTTTATGAGGTTGATTACTTTCACAGTATCTTGGATAACTGTGTTAAGATCAAAAGAGATTTTTTAGCCACTAAGACCTCGTTGAATCATGAATGGTTGAAAGCAGTAGGTGAATCACTTTCAGGTTCTCACTCTACTGTGAAAATCAGCTGTATGTGCTGTCATTGCTGCTGCTGCTCTGTAGATATAAACCCCAACATAGTCCTTCTTTTGTAGCCCCATTTCAGAGTAAAAGTCATCTACTTTCTGGAAAATATGCATTTCTGGCATATGTCTATCCAGTGGTTGACAAGATAATAAATTTTTGTTGATGTCATTATCTGACATATACTAAAAGATTTGCCACACTGGTAAACATCAGTTGTCTCATCAAGTTGAATAGCAAACTTCAAACTTTTAATCCTTAGAATGAGTTGCTTGCATTGATCTTCAGCTAATTGCATGAATTTGCTTTAATACAATGTTGCTTGACAAAGGAATCTTTTGCATTTCATCAGCTTTTTTTGCCATGAACAATTGTAATCATTTTAATTATGGAAAACAATTAAACAAGTTGCATTCTGAGTAGAAATATGATAGCCAGTAAACTACTGAACATTTTATTTCAAAATGTTTCACTTTACACTTAAAGCATCATCATTTACAATTAAAATGCTACCTACTAGGCTAAATTTATTTTGTGAGCTGTTGTACTGCTTAGATAACTAAAACTACCATGATTGTTACCGGCGCAATGGTGTAGTGGTTAGAGCATCCACTTGGAGTTCATTTCCTAAGTCAAGTCAAACCAAGAGTCTTTAAAAAATGGTATTGACAGCTTTCCTGCTTGGTGCTCAGCATAAAAAAGGGATAGTGTGGAGAACAAGTCGGCAAGCTTGCTTGTGTCCTTGGGCAAGGGCAAGGCACTTAACGGCATGCCTTCACCTTTATGTGGCAGACAGGTGGCCTACCCATACTTCACCAGGTTACAATTGTGAAGTTGCTAACCCAGCATGTCTTAAAAGGCGACTCTTGGGTACCCACCAATGGCAGTCCGCCCTGTTGGTGGTGGGGCTACCAGTCACTCATGACTGGTTTGAGATGGGCTGCCATCTTTCCCCTGGCTTCCTTTTAATTTGGTTGACGACATGAACCTGAATTACCATTTGTGCCATACCTCCATCCTGAGGAAGAGGATGGGTCATCACAACAACAACAACAACAACAACCACAATTGTTATGTAGCAAAGGAAGACTACTACAAAACAATTGCACTAAGTTGGCTACGAAAATTCTAATTAAGGTGGTTTTAATTTAAAACAGTAGAGCGTACTTGAATTTCAATATAGTACAGGTGTCGCATTTTAATAGAAATTTTTTGATTCTATTTCAATTTTAATTTACTTCTTAAAATTGAGGCGACTTGTAATATTGCTCGAATAATTAAGTCTGGTTGCAACTTAAAAGCTAGGAAAAGATTGGCTTCCACTAAGATACTTTACCCCACGCACTTCTCGATCATGAACAGAACAAATGTATCACAAACCACTTCAAAACTTTGAATTCCTTTGGTTGTCAAATACAGAAACTAAAGCACTTTACTATATAAATATCAAACTAACCAAAACTAAAACCACCAAAATAATCACTTGATTCCTGTCACAAAAATCACCACAGAACAATGCCTTTTTACTACACTCTACTGAACTACACTCTCTTAATTACACTCTGAATGAATAAAAAAAATCTCACCACCTTATATAGTAATGTATGACTGGAAAATAATCTAGAAATTGCTAGAACATCACGTGACACAGGAAAAACACTGTTAATAAATTACCTAATTGGTAATAACAGAAAAAAAGAAAAATCTTCAAGAGGAAACAAGAATCACTAGAATACACTGGAACTTGGTCACGTAGACAGCCATTGTGATGTCAGAAAAGGCGTGTGAGTTACAAATCTATTAGTAAATGTGAAAAAAAGGTCTTTCGAAAACAGCTCAGCAAGTTTTTGACTTCAGGCAATGCAGATTTACAAATAAAATGATCGCTGCAAAATAAAACAACAGATTAAAACAACTATGCATATATAAAAACTATTCTTTCAGTGCAAATTTACTTATTTGTACAACAGGTATTTACTTTTCTATATTAAGGAGTTACAGTAATTTGCAACTAAGACCAAGGTAATCAGTGAATCAGTTACATATTAAATAATTACTTTGTGGGACGTTTTTTATCTAGGTTCAACAAGGGCTTGTATTTTTGGATAAGTAAAAGTTTCTTTGATGTGCAGTTTTCTATTGTTGCTGCTGCATCCAATTATTTCTGGAGAGTTGAAATCAATGCTGTGATTAGGATTTAGTATGAGGTGCTTTGCAACGCGACAAAAAATTTTGACATATGCAGCATAAATCTACTGAAAGCTCAATTTCAAATTGTGCTACAGATAAAAATTGTGATATTCTTAGAAGCACTACCAAAAAAAAAGGAAATTTTTTTCTTCTACGACTTCTCTGTCTTGGCAAAGTAAAAAAGAAATCTGAAAATTCATAGCTAAAAAAATTTCTAGAAAATTTGACTTTAGTTTAATTCACAACATTTACATTATTGGCAATCACTTCAAATTTAAAGAAAGTGCAGCACTCTTGCGCAATTCAGGAGTTGTATACAAATTAAACTGCTCTTGTGGTTAATCCTACATTGGTCATACTCGTCATAACCTTATCACAAGAATCAACAACCTCAAACACATGGAAATCCAATCAAGAATCAGTTGTTGCAAAGCATCTCATACTAAATCCTAATCACAGCATCGATTTCAACTCTCCAGAAATAATTGCATGCAGCAGTAACAATAGAAAACTACTCATCAAAGAAACTTTACTTATCCAAAAATACAAGCCCTTGTTGAACCTAGATAAAACGTTTCATAAATTTATTTATCAAATATGTAACTGATTCACTGATTATCTTGGTCTTAGTTGCAAATTACTGTAACTCCTTAATGTAGAAGAGTAAATACCTGTACTATATTGAAATTCAAGTACTCTTAACTGTTTTAAATTTTAAATCACTCTTAATTAGAATTTTCGTAGCCAACTTTGTGCAATCGTTTTGTAGTAGTCTTCCTTTGTTACAAAACAATCGTGGTAGTTATAATTATATCAGCAGTACAACAGCTCACAAAATAAATTTAGCATACTAGGTAGCATTTTAATGGTAACTGACTATGCTTCAAGTGCAAAGCAAAACGTTTTGAAATAAAATGTTCACTAGTTTACTGGCTATCATATTTCTAATCAGATTAGTTAAGAAAGCTCATTTTCGTGCTCCAAGCTGCATTCTCTTATCATCAACTGGCAGGATTTTGATATTGTATCTAGGCTATTTTTGCTGGCAATTTATAGATCTGTGTCCTTTGCTTTGGCATCCATGCTTTGTAAGTGGAATAAAGAGTGTGTATGTCAATTAGGAAAAAAACAAGCTAGCATTGGTACATGTTGTGGATTTTTATTGTGCAAAATATTCACTCTCAAAAGTAGACATTTTGCTGTTTAAAATTAATCTCGTTTCTGACCCAGTTTACACTGATAGAAGATCAACTAGTAGTACAAAGCAATACAAATCATATCTCGCAATTCAACAATAAATGTTAAACATCCCATTTTTATTTTTACATTGGTAAAGAGCAATTGCTATGTGATCAGTTCAAATTTTTATTCCCTTGACTTTCATCAAATAATGGAAACAGCTATTTAAGCTGTAACAGTAGTCATAGCAGATGTTTTGCTTGCTTTTTTGGCAAATCTCAAAAAGTAATGTTATCGATAAATGATAATAATTAGAAAAAGTCTACAATTTTACAAACCAAGCACAAATGGAAATAATTGGTGAAAGATTTGTTTCAGTTGTCCAAAAACAGCAGAAAGTCTATCTAATTAGGAATAGAGGCAAAGATATGGTTTATAAGGCATTTCTACAGCAGCATTTATCAAACGTCAGAGATTTGGCAGCTGAATATTTTTTACACTTATGAAGTTTTCACTGGCCATTTACCAAACTCTTGAAAAAGGTATGCAAGTATTTGGCATGTGCATTTTTATCTTTGTAGAAAAGAAACCTTACAAAAATTGATTGAAGTGAAGAGAAAGAATAATTTGGTTGCAAATATTTGCCAGTTTGGTAAACACAGCTGTCAGTCTGGTAGAAAGATCACCAACCCATGGCTGTGGAACTGAATGTGGCTATTTCATGCATTTTTTTCTGGCTGTTGTGTAACTTATTGACCCTTTAAAATTGCTTTGAAAACTGAAAACCATATGTCTAATATGAATTAATAATTGTTCAGTTTAAATAGTGGTCAAAAAATGAGTTTGTACGAGAGTTTTCACTGATGTAGTGCTAAGAAAAATGCTTGTTGCAGACAATAGATTGCTCAGCAAAAGTTATTTTGGAAAATAATATACATCTTAAGATGAAATACTTATCACTTTTTGGCCTACATCCAATCAGGCGATCATTACTTTCTGACAGATGCAGCCAAAAAAACATTAGAAACTTTTTTTGTTTCAAAATCTTGAAACAATTGAAAATGAGTAAAAAAGTTTGCAGAAAGTCATATTAGGATTTTACCTTCAAAGCAGGGATAGTTTTTCTCAAATTTTGGATTTTATAAACTCTACCCAATTTATTTTTATAAAAGCAATTATAATTTGCTGTTGAAACTTTTTCAAGCAAAAGCTGTTCTCTTGATTTATCTTTATTAGTAAGAAGTGTAGATTAAATTGTGATTCTGAACAAACTTTTTCTTCATGAAGATGAAAATATTTGAAGGAATTAGCTTTTTTTGCCCTCAAGACTTCTAGTTGCATCCTTCAGTTTTGTATAATTAAGATTTTTTTGACGTTTTTGGCTGTGGATGTATAATATCAATAAAAGCCCGATTTTTTTCATAGTGTGGGAGTGATGTGGCACAAAAATACTTAGTCTATATTCCTTGGAAGTAGTATGCAACAATGTTAAGCCTACATTTGGTTTGGTGGTCAAATGAAATTTTGTGGCTTTGAGTGAGTTTCAATTGAATTGAAGTGGGTCCAAACAGTTCGTTTTCTTTGACCTTTCAGACTCCTGATTTAGAAGAAAAATAGTAAAGCTAATATTTGTAAGTGCTTGTTAAAACTACTGGGTCTTACTTAACCACTTGTGGACGGTATTCTTTTCCCCCTTTTCCGTTTAGTCGTAAATCCCCCCCTTCCCAATTGAAAACCATTGCTTTAGTGTTTCCCAAAATCAAGTAAAATTCCATTTAGAACCTTAGCATATATAAACGGCATACGTCTTTTTGCCAAGACTAAAAATGCGTATATATACGTCATCCGTCTTTTGGGCGGCAAAAATTTACATGCGTGTATATATACGTCATCCGTCCACAAGTGGTTAAAAAAGCATGTTCCATAAAAAAACGGGTTTATTCTCCATTTATATCCAATTAGGTTTGTTACATTTGAAGAGGGTGCCACCCAGCAAAAATCTGGGCCTAGTCTTGTTCATTGTTACTTCAAAGTACTCTACTGCATGTAGGTGAAAGTATTTAGATGACTTTTGCAATCTGTAGATTATTATGTCATAGTCCAGTATATACACTAATTCTTCATAAGTTAACTCCTTAAGAAAACATTTCAAAATGGTCATATCAAATGTTCCAGCAAAGTTAATATATTTAGACAGTTGGCAACATTTTGTTGCAGGTTGTAATCCTGTTTGTGGTGACTATGATCATGCATTTGAATCTTACAATGACTGTGTTGTGCTGTGGGAAAGCCATTTCACAGCAATTTTTGCTCTTTGGCTGCACATTGTGCTAGCAGTAAAAGTAACTCTGATGGAAGTCTGAGATGTGTTAACATGACCAACAAAAGATTGTAACCAGAGGAAGAATGTATGACAAAAAACATTACTTTTTTTTGTTGAAGGCTCTCCTGAAACTCTTGATGAAATTCTTCGCTTTGTTTTTCCTTCAAAGAAAGAAGATAAATCTTCATTTTCCAGGTTTGATATTGCCGTCTGTTGCAAAATTACATTGGTTAATTTTACAGCTATTCTTTACTGTTGAAATATCACATTCTGAATGTGTTTTAATTTTTAACAAATAGTTTGAGTGCTTTTTGCTTATTTTAATAATAGATAATGGGATTTAAATAAATTTTAAATTTAATGGGTTTGCAAAATTTTATTTTTTTTACAAGTTTTCTCTAGTATTTTTGGCTTCAACACGTTCTGTTTCAGCAGTTACGTAAAAAGCTGATTTGGTGGCGACTTGCAGTTGTTGTGATTGGTTATAGAATCTTGGTCATAAACATATGAGACCCAGACCATCCTGGTGACTTGGTAGCTATGCCCCTTCAGATTCTCATCTGCTCTGTTGGGCTTATTTAATTTTGCACTTCTATGTGTGTAAAGAATTGCTATATCGTTGACTCAAATGTCATGTTATGGTGACTACTAAAATATTGTTTAGCTATTTTGCAGTCCCTCAAACAATAGTGTACTTTTGGGGATGTACCACACCCCCCTTATAATATTAACAACAATGCAAATATACTAAAATATTTACCAGTCAAAAGTAATAATATTCATTTGGTGATCATAAAGAACCCATGTAATAGTATTTCCTATTTTTTTGTTGCAGTTTTTCTGACTTGTGATTTGCTTTTGTGCTGCAGCTGTTGCAGTAAAGGATATCCTTTATTAATTTACCATGTTAGAACTTTTTATGCACATAAAACAAAACTCGTGCTGTTTAATGGCATGTCATGAAGTACATGTGTTCATATAAAGCAATTTAGATTGAAAACCAATATTGATGTTCATATGTCCCCAAATTTCAGTGAAAGGTCAAAGGAAAACTAACGATTTTGTGCTTCATCAAAACAATTTCACATATCTTATTAATGCTGATTTGGTACAGTATTTTTTGTTTCAAACTAGTAACTCAAAAAAATTTTTTTGAAACTTGATTAGTTCTATCTCATTAAATATTGAATAACAGTGTACTCTATTACATCGCTTTAAAAACAACTTTCAGAAAGTAGAGTATTCATTCTCAAAGCTTTTTGTCTGACACTTTTCAAGAGAATTTGTCAGAAATAGAGTGAAAAGGTGAAGCGAGTCACTTATATAGAGACACAGTTGACGAAAAAGAAAAAAGGGAAAAAAGGCTCCATCATGATTGGTAAAATGAAGCGACCAATAGAAGGAGTGGAAACTAATGAATACTCTACTTTCTGCAACTTTCAAATTCTGTACCACAAATCAACTCTTCAAAAACAACTTTCTTTTGAATTTGACGTCAAGCATTATTGCCATTGGTAACAGCTATCATTTTCTCTATTAATTCCCATCAATAAATAAACTTTTAATGGAGCAAAAACTTCATATACCCCAAAGGCAGTAAATTTAAAGCTGTAAAAATAAAAGAACTAGCTAATATCACATACTAAGTGTTGCCAGTAGAAATAAATTTTAAAGAATTAAAAGTTTAGAAATTTTTTGTTTGTCATGAAAAACAAATGCAATATAAAAAATATTTGGAAATCATTTTTATACATAAATAACATGCTGCAAAAAAGTAGACTAATTTGTTAAAAACTACAATATTTGAATGTAATAGCTAACAGTGACTAGAGACCCTAAAGCAGCAATCAAGCTCAGCTTACAGATTTTTTGGTAAACTTACAGAATGTAGCCAACAACCACCAGTAAAAGTATTAAGAGAAGAGACAGTGCCTGAAGTAATGGATTTGCAGCAAACCACCTCTCAAATGGAGACCTCTTTCTAGACATCTACTGAGTTAGAAATAAATCTTTGCACAATTGATGACACAACCAATTACCAAATTTTGACTTCATTGGGCCCACCAGAAGGGTATATTTTTTTAAAGTTTCTTGATCTAGTAAAGATGTAGGCTATCTTCATTTCCAAACAAATTGTTTAGTGCAAAACAAATGGCTCGTTTACTGTCAAGCACAAGCAGCAAGATTTTGCAAATACTGCTTTTTGTTGGCTAAGCAACAAGTAGGGGGTAACATTTGCAACAGTTTGTCACCACCCCTATCACTAAAAATATGAAGGTTATCCAATTGATTGCTGTGCATGCATTAGTACATTATCATCAATTGGCACCAATGCAAGCTGAATCTTTTCTTGACTCTTATGCTTCCTCTACTGGTAATGTTTTGGAAAGAATGACTTACGCCAGACTAAAACAAGAAGTAGCTAATCAAAAAGTTGTGAAGTCAATCATTTATGCATAATATTTTGAGCCTGGCAAAATTTGCTTTGAGAGGTCATCATGATAATGAGAAGTGAACTGATCCGTTGAATTTTGATACGGATGTAAGTAAAGATAAGTTTTGAAGGTTGGTTTGCTTTTGTGTTTCTGCTGGTGATAAAGCATTAAATCAATACATGCAATTTGCACCAGCAAATACTTTTTATATCAATTAGAATATTCAAAATGAGATGATAATAAATATCTGCCAACATGAAATTCATTCCAAAAAATGAATGAAGATATTCATAAAGCTAAATACTTTACTTTGATTGCTGATGAAACAACATATATAAGCATGCACAAACAGCTTTTAATTTGTTTATGTCATGTTCACAAGGACAAGCAATAAGAAAACTGCAAGGTCAGAGAAATATTTCTCTTATTTGTAGATCTGGAAGATTTAACAGATGTAGGTCTAGTGCAGTTTTGCTGGAAAACCTTTGAAAGCAAGGAATTGACACTGCTGACATGGTTGTCAAAGATACAATGGCACACCCAGCATGTTAGGTCATTTAAATGGTGTCCAAGCTGTAATAGAACGATTGTGCCCTATGGCATTACATACACATCGTTGTTCCCATTGTATCAATTTAGTACTGACTAAAGCCTGTCAAATTGCACAAATATGAAAAGTAGTCAAAATAGTGAAAAATGTTATTGTGTTTCTTTGAAGGTGTACTAACAAAAGAAATTCATGGAAAGTATAATTGATGCACTGATGCCAAACACTGACAACCGATGCTTGAAATTGTTTTGTGAAAGCTGCTGGTTTGAATGCCACAAATCTATTGCATTTTTTTATCTCCTTTACTTGCCAATAATTCAAACTTCTGGGTAAACTGAATCCTGCAGTGATACAACAGCAGCTGACAAAGCTAGCAACTTCAAATTTTGTCTTTGGAATTTTGCATTCTTAGTTTGTTTAAATATACGGGAGCAGATTTTATTTGAAACTTCAATCTTTTGAAAAGCCTTCAAGCTAAAACATGGATGCGCTCTCATGCTTTTCTCTACTAAATGACTCCAAAAATATTAAAAAAAAAAACTGGAGGGCATCAGCAGAGAACTAAAGTTTTCCAAGAAGTACACAATTTGGCCCATGAATCTGATTTTGTCATTTTGGCTTGCGGTACTAGAATTTATATTTTAGTTATTGAAATTGAAAAAAATGTCATGACAAAATCTTTTGTTTATTCAGTTTTATGACTGAATCTGCCTACCACGCATTAATTTGAAATAAGATTTGATACAAGTGCTGTGAAAGTTGCAAAGTGCTTTACATTGGTTCCTTCACTTCAAAAAAAAAGTAAATTCAATTTCAAAAAATTAGTTATGATTTGCTTACAATTTAATCTAGAAAATTTAAATATTTACGTGATCATTTAGATGTGGGGTGCATTCTTCACAATTTCATCAATTTGTATGTTCATGAACTGTGATTGGTATTTGCTGCCAATGCAGTGTTTAATTGCTGGAAGACAAAATGGGTAAAAAAACTGGAAGTGTTCTATCAGACATTGTATTGTCTCTGAAGTATGTGACTTCAGAGTGTTATCCAAACATTGACATTCTGAAGGCAAGCCTTAATCAAAAACTAAGCACAAGCATCAATTGATTTGAAAGATTGCAGTCTTAAATGATTTCATTCGTTTCAACAAAACTATTTCCAAAATGTTACTTGCTTCATTTTGCTGCTTATTTTTTTGTAGCTTGCAGCCCAGAGCTGTCATTGGGTCGACCTGGCCAAAATGGAAATATAAAATAAATAAAAAACTATAAATGGTCTTTGTGTAGGCTATGGTCTTTGTGTAGGTCTTGTGTAGGCATGGCATCAGAAACCACTGCATTACACTTGAATATTTATTGAAATC
Source organism: Trididemnum clinides (assembly GCA_963675345.1). Classification (NCBI taxonomy): domain Eukaryota; kingdom Metazoa; phylum Chordata; class Ascidiacea; order Aplousobranchia; family Didemnidae; genus Trididemnum; species Trididemnum clinides. The sequence continues at coordinate 4,552,144 of OY776287.1, read as the reverse complement.
ATTTTCTCCAAGTCTAAGCCTGAAATCGTTCCAAACTCAACTGAGCTTGCATTTGAGAAAGCTGACCTGATTGACCACTGATGTAGTCTTACCTTCTGTGGCTAAATGATTTTTAAGGTATTATAGTTTCAGGTTAACATAGTCACATAGCCTAGGCATTAAATTTGCAATATATTAAATGCTTAGCTTGAATAATAGAATTGATATAAAAAAATATAAATCATGCCAACAGTTACTGTATTTATTTGAGTATAACATGCACCCCTGATTTTTGACTAAAAATCTGTATAAAATTTTGTTTTACTTTTTCTCGACTTGCACTTGTATACAATGCACACCCAGGCTTTGAGTTTTTATTTTGATAGAAAATTTTGTGTGTTATACTTGAATAAATACAGTATATAAAATAATATATAATATAATATAGATCGTGCCAAAAGTGGTGGGTATAGTTTTATAATTTAATTCATTGAGTATATTAGTATTATTGCTAATTTATTTGTTAAAGGTTTAGATCACATTGACCATTCAAGTGACAAAAGCCAGTGGAGAACATTCATTCTCCCAGATGTGCCACCTTAAAACATACCTTTGCAATACCATGGTAGAAGAGTGCTTGAATGGCTTAGCTTTGATGAATGTTTACTTTGAAATAAATTAGTTCACCAATAAAATAATTTGAGAATATGCCAAAAAAGACTTGGCAATTGCAGATTTTTTATAATTAGTTTTTTTATTTTTTCGACATTTTTTTAATCTGCGAGCTTTTAGAGAAGCTGTGAAACAAAAAATTCATGTTTGTGGCAGCAAAGGATAATTTATAATTATATTCAAGCAGGCCTTTCAGATATTTATTTTATAGCAACAAGTCATCCAGTGTTTGTTTTAGTTAGCAACATCTAATGCAAACAGAGTGGTGGAAAAATTAAGTAAAATTGTCTTCATTTTCATGCTAAGCAATTCTGCAAAAAAATTGTAAAAAGCAATAAAGTAAAACACTTGAAATGCATTTAAGCAATTATCAACAAAAATAAAGAATTGATTATCATTCTATTTTCCCAAATTTTAGTGTTTCTAACTATGTATTTAAAATGTGCAACAAATAACAGCCACCAATCAATCACTGCCAAGCAAAGCCAAACTTTGTTTAATTATTTTCTGTTGCGACTTATGGTTGTACATTTGCTTGACATTTTGTGTTTGGTTCACTGCACTCTACCCTGTGTTTTTTAAAGGGCCTGTACATTTTTTCATTTGCTGTCATGTTCACCGTTTGTTGTTTTTGATGACATGTTTTATCTTCAACAAGATGCATGACATATTTTAACTTCAACAAGATGAGATATGATGACAAATTTTGTTTTAAAAAAAGTTTCCTCATTTTGGCTTTGTGCAAAAGCTTGGCAAATTGTAAGAATTGGAGAAGTGATTAAGGATAGGGTAGTTGAACAGTTCCTGTGTTTTGTTAGCTTGGTTTTTTGTGCTAAAAATGGAGATTGGTCCTAAATCCTGCCTTCATTGGCACCCCAGTGTAAATAGTTATACCTAAAGATTTAAGCGCAGGACTAATGAATGTCGTGTGTGATGATTTTGTCTGAAGCAAAGATGTGCAACCTGCAGTTTGCAAACCAAATTTTGTGGCCTGTAGTATGCTGTAGTTTTTAGGTAAATGAGGTTTATGCCATAAATTCAGTGATAAATAGTTTAAGCCAGCATCAAATCTTTTACAAAATGACTGAAGTATTTTTGTTAGTTGGTATGATTTAAAATGAAACCAGCGTGTTTGTTTTGTTGCAATTAATCATAAAAATTTAAACAAACATGCAAGACTGAGTTACAGGCACAGCAAAATAGAAGGGGATAGTGAAATTGGTCACAATTTTCTGCCACATTTTTCTTAGATCCAATGGTAGTATTGAGCTGTTTACAATATGTCACTAGTTAGCAAAAATTATTTGCCCATGTAGTGTGATTACTCAAAGTGTTTTGCTTTCCTTTCAAAATTTTATCATAGAATTTCATTATGATTTCTTAGATAACGTTATGCAAGGTTAGTTGATGGTTAACCTTTTTAACGATTATGATTTCTGTAAGTTGTAGTTGTTATCATATGTAACAAAATTATTTAATTGTTATGTACTATTTTGTATTGTTATGAAGTTCATTATAGGTTGCAGTCAAAGCAATTTCATGCCACTCAGAATGCATAAACATCAAAAAAGTTGTTTAAATTTTTATAATTTTTATGTAATGTTCTTTTTAAAATTTCAAAAAGTCTTAAAAAGTTTTGTCTCTTTATTTTTCCAATTGTGCACTTAAACTTTGTCCTGTGGTCTGATTTGCTTAGGTGTATTTGTGCAAAAAGTTACACCCTTGATCTAAGGCAAGATCGTTTTTACAAAGTGTGGTTTCATTTGTCCCTAAAATATGTGCAGCTCAATCGTCTTAGAGTTATTCTATCGTTTAGCACTACTTGAAGTGGAGCACCAGAAAAACATTTTTACAGAAAACTTTTCCTTCTCATTTTTTGCATAACATTACTTTTTAAGTGATACAGTCTTTGCTGCTAACTTTTACACAAAAATGGTGAAATTTACTTTTACTCACTGTTTTTACAAGTTTTTGGTTTTTATACGAGGGTCAGTCAATAAGTAATGAGACTTTCTCAATTGCTTTTGTGTTTTTGTAGCTAAGGAACTCAAATTTTATGTGATGATTATGAATGGAGTTGTCATCTCATTTACAACAAAACTTGTTTATTTTCAGATTACTGTAGGTGTGATGATAAATTGAAATGACTACTAGGCTAGCAAACAGCTCATCGTTGGAACAAAGAGGAGTCATCAGATTTCTGTTGGCAGAGAGTGTAAAATCATGTGAGATTCTGTCTAGAATGCAAAGACAATATGGTCCTTCCTGTATGTCTAGAGCAAACTTCTACAAATGGGTGCAAGCATTCAAAGATGGACGCGAAAGCATTACTGATGATCTGAGAAGTGGAAGACCTGTGGATGTCTCTACCCCAGAAGCAGTACAAGCAGTTGAAGACCTGATCAAATCTGATAGAAGGGTCACTTTAGGTGAAATTGCTACAAAATTGGACATCTCCCATGGCACAGTGTACGCAATTGTGCGTGAGAAGCTGCATTTTTCAAAGTCAGCTGTCGCTTGGTTCCCAAGATGTTAACGGATGATCACAAAATGCAATGCCTGATGGCTTCCAGAGCATCACTACGCAGATACAGAAAGGAGGGAGATGCATTTCTGTCGAGAATAGTGACAACTGATGAGACCTGGGTTTTTCATTATGACCTTGCACCATCTGATTTTCACCTCTTCGGCCCACTCAAAGAGAGTATGAAAGGAATTCACTTCCAGACTGACGAAGAAGTGAAGGCTGCTGTGAGCAACTGGCTAAGGACCCAGTCCACGGAATTCTATGCCAAAGGAATAGACAATCTAATATCAAGATGGAACAAGTGTGTTGCAAAGGAGGGAGACTATGTTGAAAAATAAAAAAGCATTTTTTGATTACCAGTCATTGCAAACTTGAGTTACTGAGAAAGTCTCATTACTTATTGACTGACCCTCGTATATTTGATTAATCTCAAAATCACTCACGGGAGCCTTCAGACGATGCTGGCAGCATCAGTTAGTTTAGTTATGAAAAACAACCAAACTTTGCACTCATCTTTTTAGGCAACACAAGCAAAAGCTGGGATATAATTAAGTAAATATATTTTTCGGCCTATACGTAATATTTGCTTCTTTGACTCCAGTTAAAGCAGAAATCTTTGCACTATTAATTTGCTGTCACTCACAGCACTTGCCTGAGTGTAAAACATAACCCAAACATAAATACTTTTCTTAATTATTATTTGGCTATTCAACTGAATAGCACTTTCTGTCTGGCTGGATACCCGGTAGTTGAAACATCACCAGATACTTATTGGATATTTGGCACAGTCATAATTTTATATAGGGCTGGTCAATGAATAAAATGTGTTTTCAGTGTAACTAATCCATATTGGTCTTACATAAATGACTACCGAGCCAAAACAGATAAAGCTCTTAATTCATGGAATGAATAAAGCATGCTATATAGTAAACGTGCAATGTTCAACATCATAGATATTTACAAAGAATTGCATCGATCCATCATTTGCAAAACACAGCCTCTATAACAAACAGCTACATGGGGATGTTCATAGACTTAAAAGAAATATTGACTAGCATGTCACATTGGATTTTACATGTAACTGTTTATTGGGGAAAAAGTTTGCTTATATCATTTCCGGCAATGGCTTTGTTCAATACAATCACGGATCAATGTCCAGCAATAATCTGCCATTATGTAACAGTCCTAACAACCTTGGTGTCTTTTTTCCATCGTCCTATTGTGTTGATGGAACCTCTCCCCTTGTCCCTTGCTAACATCACCAAGATTTTCTGGAAAATGATCTAGATGGACAAATAGATGGTAAAGTTTGATGCTCATCCTTGCACCACGAGCTTGAAAGTTTTGAAGCATCACATCCACAATGTTTCAGTAGTTGCTAGCTTTTGTGTTACCTAGAAACTCTTGTATCACTAAAACATGTGCACACCAGGCAGCCCTCTCGGCCACTGTCATACGAGCAGTGAAGGTTTGATCTTGCATCAGTTTGTGAATTTGGGGTCCATCAAAAATACCTGCTTTAAGTTTTTCCATGCTGAGACCAGGAGAGGTTTTGGCAATGTAATTGAAACAATCACCATCTTTATCAAGAGCCTTCACAAATTGTTTCATCAGACCCAACTTTATGCAAAGCAGAGACAGGATAATGCGATTCCGATTGACCAGTGACTCATTTATAATATTTTTATCTCCTACTGCAAGATCTTCTTGCACCACCAGTCCTTCTTTACCCAGTGCTGATCAGTAGCGTGACTGTCCCAGTAACAGAGAAAACAAGGATGTTTGGTGTACCCCCTTGCTGTCCTAACAAAAAATTGACCATTTAGAATCTACACATATGGTTCAGTTGTGCTCACTGTAGCGTAGTTTCTGCAAAACCATCTTCACATTCAGATAGTGTTCTTTAACAATCATGGCATGTCCGATCAGAACACATGCAAACTTGTTGCCATTATAAAGTATCACACATTTCAAACTCTGTTTGGAGCTGTCTATAAACAATCTCCATTTATCTGAGTTGTGCTCTGGAAGAACTATTTCTTAAAGAAGGCCTTGGATGTTGTTGCAATAAACAAAGTCATCTTCCACAGTGAAAAAACAAATTAACAAATCATCCCTATCATGGTAGAATGTAATTTTAGTTCCTGAATCCAGTATACCATGTTCACCAAACAAAATGCCAAAATCTCAGACAATTCCTTGGATAGTCCGAGATCACACACTAGGTCATTCAGTTGGTCTTGACTAAATGGTTTTGGTTTTTCACTGAGCAAAAATGCTGCAGCAGCTATACTGGAAGAGCTACTAATACTACTGTCGCTCCTATCAGTATCATCCATTGCTTCCAGTAGGATTTCATCTGCAGTAGGGTCAGGTAAGGAAGTGAAAACTGGAACTAAAACTCCAGCGCAATGTGGTATGGGTCATCGAGCAGACTCAATATCAGGATAATACCAGTCTTTCTGCTTTTGCTGATTCCATCCAGACATATCAACTGTGCAAAAATAGCAGTCATCATGGTGATTTTTGGGCTCATGCCATACCACAGCAACCCCAAACCGCATCAAACTTTACATACCTTGTAGGGTGCCCAAGACTTGTCTAGGTTCCCTAACTTCATGCCAGAGTAGTCTTCATAAACTCTCTTGGTAAAATCTCTCACATTGAATTGGTACTTTGCCATTGTATATTCACCACAAATATAGCAAGATACATCTGGATTGCAGACAGAGACACTGTTTTGATCTATCAGGTCTCTTCAGTGCAGTTGGTGACTGACAAGAAGCTAGAGCCTTTTAACAAACCGATTTTGTTCCCGTGGTATTTTAATCAACTGATTGTAGTTAGCCTATAAGTTGCTCAAATGTCTATCAATTAATTTAATATCTAAATAGGCTAACACCAGCTCATGTAATTCGAATTATAACATACTAAAGGCACTGGCTTGGCTGGGAATCTAGAGCATATATCACAATCAGCTTACTATAGTAAGCATGCATAATGTAAGCTAAAAATTAACAGCATCAGTTGATAGGACTGATGGCGCAGTGGTATAAACTGCATGAAGCAATTCATGTGATCATTGGTTCAATACCTGAGTCCATATGAAGAGTTTTAGTAGGAACAAAACTGGTTGTGAAAGTGGTATATTAATCAACTGATTGTAGTTAGCCTATAAGTTGCCTTAATATCTATTAATTCAGGGCTCTTCAAACTGGTGGTTGTAACCCCCTGGTGGGTTGCAAAAGGGCTCAATGGGGGTCACGAGATGTTTACAAGAAAACATTTCAAACAGATGAGAAAATCTGCTTTACATGATTTTTATTAATATCTCTATTGTAATGTACAATTATTTCTACAAGCATCATTTTTAATGCAAAGAAAAAAAGGTTATAAATTACAAAATTTGTTTGATCAAATTTAGGTTGCATTAGTTACTAACGCATTGCAGCAGCTGCTAACACGTTCAGGTTCTGTTTGATGCTGGTAATGAACAAGTTTCAAACTGAAGTGGAGTGGTTGAGCATATAGTACTATACTTAGTTCTTGTTTGGTTTCCATTCAATTTAGGGCCAGAAGTAGTGACTATGTATTATTGTGCTGGTGACATAGTATTTGCAAAATGATTTTGTTTCTAATTGTTTGCTGTGGCATGGGTATTTACTTGTGAAATTGAAAATAAATAACCTAATGCTGTAAATTTAGTTTATCTATTGCAGATGGCAACATGGAATTTTTTGCTTTTTGATGTATAGTTGCAATTTCTTTTGTGCAAAAGTATTGTTGCAATACCCTATTAGAAATTGACAACTCCTAGTTCATTATTCATAGTTATTTTATTATAATATTTCTTTAAAATGTTTAAATATTTGTAATTTGAAGTTATTTAAAAAAATGGGTGCCTGCATATAGGATCTACTGTAACAATGTATATCCGATAACAACAAGAACTGGCTGTTTGACTGGTAGTGTTCTTATATTTTTTGCTGAAATGTATCTTAGCAATTAACCTTTTTTTCGTAAATAACGTTCATTTTCATTCTAGATTTTATAAAATCATCAAAAGTAAAAAAAGAAAAAGTTTTAAGGTTACATACTATTCTGTGAACAAGTAATTTTATAACAACACAGATTTTCAAAATTAATAATTATTTAACAACCCTTCTCATGGATAAGTGGTTAAAATCAAAGCACCATATTTCACCAAACAATTCAAGTATTGAGAAGTCAATGCTAACTGAACAACCAAGTGGCAATATGGAAAAAACAAAGACCAATCATTCTTCCATAAAAAAGAGGAAATACAGTGAAAGTTACTTGCAAAATGGATTTACATATACCTGCATAAACAATGAACATCGGCCAATGTGCTTCATTTGTAACAAGAGTTTGGCAAGTGAAAGTATGAAACCTATAAAATTGAAGAGGCATCTAACCACAAGGCATTCTTCCTATGCTGAAAAGCTGCTATTGTATTTTGAAACGTTATTGCAATCAATGAAAAAGCAAAAGTTATCCATGGAAACACATGTACCTACTAATTCGTAACATTTACGTTCGCCTTATGAAGCTTCCTATCTCATTGCAAAGAGCAAAAAGCCATTTACAGTTGGCCAAGAACTTGTTTTACCAGTAGCTGTTGGAATGACTAAAATCATCCATGGCCATAAATATGCAGATGAATTTTAATAAATTCCTTTATGAGACTCAACAGCAAGTAGACGAATGGAAGACATTAGCAAAGACCAATTTGAACAGCTAATTGCAAGAATAAAAGGGAATTCGAAATACGCAATCCAGATTGATGAAACTACAGATATTTCAAGTAAGGCACAATTGTTGGGATATGTCAGATATTGCTTCAATAATAATGTTCATGAAGACTTCCTCTTCTGTAAGGCATTGGAGGGACACACAACAGGTGAAGCAATTTTTTTTAAAGTTAGTGAAGTTCTCAAAGAAGTTGGATTAAAGTGGGAAGACTGTGTAGGGGTTTGTACTGATAGAGCAGCAGCAATGTAGGAAAAAATGTTGGCTTTCATGCTAAGGTGAAATCACTAAATAGTGGACCTATTACTAGAACTCACTGCATAATTCATCGAGAAGCTCTGGCAGCAAAGAAAATTTCTGCTCAATTATGCATAGTATTGCAAGATGCTGTAAAAATTATTAATTAAATTAAAAGCCGTGCTATCAATAGCTGTCTTTTTTCCAATTTATGTAAAGAAATGGATTCAGAGTTTTGCTTTCTTTTGCTCCATTCAGAAGTGAGATGGCTGTCAAGAGGCAAAGCAGTAAAAAAGCTAATTTTGTTAAAGGATAAAGTATTGCAATTTCTGTCGGAAAGTAATTGAGATTTGGTAAAATATTTTCAAGATAAAAACTGGCTGTAAACTTTGTTGTTTGTCTGGCATATTTGAAAAACTTAATGATCTGAATTTATCTTTGCAAAGAGAAAACTCGAATATTTTCACGTTGATATTTAGAATTGAAGCATTCATGAAAAAATAAGTGTATGGATACAGAAGGTAGCAAATTCCTCATATGAAATGTTTGCCTGTATGGAGGATTTCATCCAAGAATTACTCATTTTTTCAGGGGTTGGAAGAGTGTCCAAGAAAGATGCAAAAGAAATATTATGCAATTTTGCACTGATTACAAATACTTGCATCATGTCTTCTGTCAAGGGTTTTTGGTTGGTTTTAGGTATCTACACAGAGCAGTCAGCTTGTTGCTCTTGAATCAAAGAATAGCTAGTTTATATGAATAAATATTTTGGATTAATCAATTCAGGGATGTTTGGCTCAACTTTATTACATAAATACTAAAAATTTCAAAGATTTTGCTGCCTGCTCAGGGCTTTGTCAGTGTGATCTGCAAAACAGCAAAAACCTGTTGCTCACTTACTCTAAAAACCTTTCAAAATAAATTAGCTAGATTAAAAAATCCTGCTTCTGTGCAAACTATTAGAAACTAAATTGGTGATAACGATGAAAGGTTAATGATTAAATTTGATGAAGTAATGGAATTGATATTATGTAATCTACTGTGCAAGTCAACATAAGGTGATGAAACTATATAAGGCAAATGAAATGTAAAGCTAAAAAAAGATTGAAGTTAAAGGAGAGAATAAAGCACATACAAAAATCTTTACAAGTAATAGTGATGTAATAGATAAAGACAGAAAAAGAATATGGAGAAATCACATAAGAGGAGATTATGAATAAAGAGAATGATTGGGGCCTTGTGACAGAAGCTAGTATGGTAGAGGGACCCATTAAAAATGTTACCCACAAAGAAATTGCAATAGCACTAAAAGTGTTGAAACCAGGAAGGCAGTGGATCCTCTGAAGTATGTGCAGAGATGACATCTGCTACTGGAAAAGTAGGGTTAGTGTGATGGTGGAACTTTGCCAATGCATGTTACGAGGTGCATTCAATAAGTTTCCAGACTTTTTTGGTATGGACACTTTTATTAACCGTACACACAAAAAACTCTAGTCCCCTTCAAAGTATTCTCCTCCGACATCAATGTACTTGTTGTACCGTTCCAACAACTTCTGGAAAGCCCCCTGGAAGTCTTCTTGTGTGAGCGTGTTTAGGACCCTCGTCACAGCCTCTTTCATGTCCTCAATTGTGGAATAACGATTGCCTCTGAAGTTTTCCTTGAGCTTTGGAAATAGCCAAAAGTCGCAGGGAGCAAGGTCTGGGCTGTAGGGAGGATGGGGAACCGTCTTGATCTGGGTCTGGGTCAAATAGTCTGTGACGAGGATGGAGTTGTGGACTGGGGCATTGTCCTGATGGAAATGCCACTGACCTGATTCGAAGAGTTCTGGCCTCTTCCGACGGAATCTCTTCCTGAACTCCCTTAAAACTTCAATATAGTACTCCTTGTTGACTGTGATTCCAGTGGGAACCCAGTGAATGTAGATTATGCCCATGCTGTCAAAAAAAGGGATCATCATGAGTTTCTGGGTGGACTTGCTCTGTCTGGCCTTCTTGGGTCTGGGAGATCCAGCATGCTTCCACTGGGAACTCTGTCTCTTGGTCTCTGGGTCATAACAATAGATCCAGCTTTCATCGCAGGTTACCAGGGGCATCAAGAACTTGGGGATCTGAATTAATGAGCTCGACCATCTCCTTGCTGTCATTGCAACGTCTTTCTCTCTGATCTTCCCGGAGCACTCTTGGGATGAACTTCGCGCAAATCTTCTGCATCTTCAGTTCCTCACGAATGATTATGTGTACAGCTCCCACACTGACATTAAACTGTGCGCTTAGTGTCTCTATAGAAACACGACAGTCCCTATTCATGAAATCGTTTATTTGGCCAATCATTTCTGATGTTCTGACTTCCCTACTCCTCCCACATCTCTCATCATCCCTCACGGACTCCCTGCCTTCCTTGAATCTCTTGTGCCACTGAAGAACTGATGATCGATTCATGCAAGATGGTCCATAAGCAGTCTGAAGCATACCATACATTTCCGTGGCAGTTTTTCCAAGTTTAAAACAAAACTTGATCGCATATCATTCTTCTAATGTGTCCTCACGTCCAGATTGCATTTTTGAAATTCACCAGCTGTGACAATCAGGATTTAGTAAGGTGTACTCTAATTCCTACTGTAGCTATAAATTTGCACCTAAACAAGAAAAATTTGGTCAATCATCTCATAGGGAGTATGGTAACAACATACTGAAATATCTCGAGTTTACGGCAATTATAAATGCCTGTACAAAAAAAGTCTGGAAACTTATTGAATGCACCTCGTAGATGGGAAAGGAGTGCCAGATGAATGGCAAACAATTGTACTGGTACCAATTTTCAAGAGAAGAGGAAATGTAAGAAATTGCAATATATACAGACAAATAAAGCTGTTAGAACATACTATTAAGGTTGTTGAAAGAGTGCCGGAAAGAAGGATTCAAGAATTAGTAAATATTGATGCAATGCAGTTTGATTTGATGCCTGGAAGAGGAACGACAGACGCATTGTTTGTTATGAGAAGAAGGCAAGAGGAATATAGGGATGAGAAGAAAAAGTTGTACATGTGTTTTGTGGATATTGAGACAGCATTTGATAGAGTTTCAAGAAAGGTGATGGAGTGGGCAATGAGAAAGAAAGGCTTACCAGAAGAAGTTGTAAGAGTGGTGATGGGCCTCTATCACAGGGCAAACACGAAAGCTCGAGTGGGATCTGTGTTATCTGAAGAATTGTTGATACAAGTTGGTGTACATCAAGGATTTGCATTGTCTCCACTTCGTTTTGCAATTGCAGTGGATGTAATCACGGAGATTGCAAGAGAAGAATTGATGAATGAAATTTTGTGTACAGATAACTTGGTTTTAATGAATGAAAGTATGAGAATTTAAAAGAGAAGTTTTTAGAATGGAAAGCGACGTTTGAAAGCAAGGGGTTGAAGGTGAACCTCAAGAAGACCAAAGTAATGGTGAGCGGTTCGAAAGGTGAGGTGCTCAAGAGTAAAGTAGATCCATGTGCCAAGTGCAGCAAGATGGTAATGGCAAATTCAATGATGTTTACAAAGTGCAGTAAATGGGTACATGGTAGATGTGCAAAAATGAAGAGGGTGACTTCAACTCTGGCAAAAGGTTTTGTTTGTGAAATATGTGTTTATGCAAAGGAAGGAATTATGGAACCAGGTGAAAAATTATCATTTGTGACCAGGTTGAGTGTGTGAAGAGCTGTTGTTATTTGGGGGACAGGTTGAATACAAGTTGGTGGAAGTGAAGCAGCAGTAACAGCAAGAATGAGAATTGGATGGATAAAATTTAGGAAATTTAGGGAGTTACTTTATCGGAGAAAGTATTTGTTAAAAATGAAAGGAAAGATTTATCAGAGTTGTGTAAGATTAGCAATACTGTATGGTAGTGAGATGTGCCTAAGGGAGAATGAAATGGCAATTTTGAGAAGAACTAAAAAAGCCACGATGAGAGCGATGTGTAGAGTTAAAATCCTTGAGGAAAGGAGCCAAGAACTTGCTGGGTTTAAAGGATACTCTGGATGGACTAGCCTGAGTGATTGGAGTATGATGGTGTGGGCATGTTTTGAGGAGGGATAATGGTGATGTTTTAAGAATAGCGTTGGGTTTTGAAGTGGCAGGAAGAAGAGGGCATGGGCAATTGAATATGACGTGGAAAAGACAAGTGGAGGAGCATACCAATCAGATTGGACTGAAAAAGGAGGATGCCATTGACTGTGAAGTGGCATAATGGTGTTTACAAACTGTCAAGAAGCATGAGGTGAATCCGGCCATCTGCATTAACGCAGACAAAACCAGATTTAACCCTTTCAATACCGATTTGTTTTGATGTCCCAATGCTCGCAAATTTCACTTAAAACTTTTCAAATGGATGACATATATCAATTTTTTAACGAATTCGAAAAAAATTTTTATTCTTTGTTTCTTTTTTTAATTGGGACAAATATGTCCCAACGGTATTGAATCTTGGGATAAATTTGTCCCAACGGTGCATTTACTAGCAAAACACTTAAAAATTACTGTACCACAAACAGCAATCTAAATACCGTGGGACATATTTGTCCCAAGTTACAATACCGTTGGGACAAATATGTCCCAAACATTAGAAATTATTCAATACTTTAGTCAAACAGATCTTTTTCATGTATTATTGCAATCTCAAGGTGTCTGACAACTTTTTATTTCCTTTTCTAAGTAAAATTAGGAACTAATTTTGCCTTTATAACTGCAAAAACTAGAATTTTACTCGAGATCTCACATACTTGCTTTTTTAACCTTTTACTATCTACCTGTAAACACTTGACTAAAGCATTAAACACGTGGGCGGATGAATATATAATCCGCTGATTGCAGCAAAATACCGATTTGTCCCATCCCAGTGCATTCTTTGTGATTCAATTCATGCAGCTAAAGAGTATGCTATTTATCAGGTTGGAACAAAAGTTCTGTTCCCTTTTTGATTTAATATTTTCATGAACGATTATACATGTGGGTATATTATACCATGAACGATTATAGCTTGTGGGGAGATGGGAAGAGGTCATTAATAAGAATGGTGATTATGCTGATGATTAAATATAGTTGTATTTAGCTTAATCTTTATTTTCATTTAAAAACAACAAAAGGGACCGAACTTTTGTTCCAACCTAATTTTTATTCAAAGCTATTCAATGTTTTTCTGAGGTTGTGTGATTTAGAAGAAAGATCAATACCAATTACTATATATCATTCAAAGAATGTCCTTGTGAATTGAAATAGATGGCTATGAAAGTGTCTTCTCCTTTCCTAGTGTTTTGAAAGTGTTTGGTGAAATGATATTCTAACTTATTGCAAGTTTCACTGACATGTTGCTTGCATTGCATACAAAAATGTAGTCTATAAAGCACAGTTCTGTCTGTCTTAACTCCTCCAAAATCGCCAGGCAAACAAACATTAAACTTGGCACAGTTGATCACCTCCTTGGAATAAGTGTCAAGGGAGTTTTTGATGTCATGATGATAAAATCAAAGACAATTTTTTAAAATCGCATTTTTGGACTGAGGAAAGCAGTTTTTGGCATAAATTAAAACTGGTACTCTACTTACAAATTTCAACGAATCTACTTTTTTAGGATGTCAAATGATGTCATAATTGGCAACTAATTGCAAAATTTGGTTTCTTAATTTTTTTAAAAAGTGCTGATCGTAGAATTGTGGCAAAAAGCTTTTTTGGGAGATATCAACAAAGTGCTTTCAATAAAAAAACGACAATTAAAGATCATTTGGCAATGCAACAACAGATTTTTCATTTAGGCATTTTAGCCTTAGCATGTTTTTTGGTTTTTTCCTGCATTGTTCAACTTGCTGTATAATGTGATAATGCTGCCTGGTATGATTGACACAGTGTTTTGCTACCAGAGATCATTATTTGATGATTTTTTTAAAAATTGCAACATTTTTACAAAATCAGTTTATGTAAAAAACTGAATTGTGATCTCATTTCTCAACTGATTCCAAAACTTTGTAATAAATTTAAGAATATTTCAATCTGATTCTTTAAATATATGACATGTGCATGTACTATTTGTTTGTATATTAAAAGGCTGAACTTTATGACCTGTATTCTAACTTTTTATTCCACCATGAGAAGTAGTAAGCTGAGGAAAAACAGGTTAGTTTAATGTATAATGATTGTGATGAGGTACTAGCAATCAGTGTCGTTTGAAAGCTTGGAAAATTTTCCTTCCAGCAATATGTAACTTTAACTGGTTAATGCTAAGGATTAGCTTATATTGGCTGATTAACAATCGGTTGCCATACATCATGTTACATTTCTGGTTGGACAATTATCTAACTAAACCTAAGAAACCTGCAACTATTAGAAAAAGTTAGTTTTTTGGTTATTTTTGACTATTCTTGCAAGCATGGTTATTTTTAAAGCTATTTATCAAAAAATGAAGATTTAAAAAATTTTGAGTTATAGCTTTTTAGTTAAAAACACTCAAAATTTTAGTGGTAGGACTCCACAAAATTGCAATTTCTAGAAAGAGTTAGTTTTTAGTACATTTTCATTATGCTTTCTTAAAAGCATGGTTATTTGGCATTATGTATCAAAATTTTCACAAAGGTTCATCTGAAAATGAAGTTTCTAAACATTTTAAAAAGTAGATATTTTTATCCTCAACATTACTAATGGCTACTATTGTAATAACCTATCTGTAGGTGTATAGCTTCAGTTTAGTTTGCTTTTTTCCTAGCTATGTTTATGCTAGGACCAAACAACATGCATGTTGCCAAAAGGGTTGAGATCATGCAAATAGACATTCAGCTATGAAAAAGTCATAAATAGTAGTCCTAGTATTTAATAGGCTATTCCTGAATATACTCATATAAATTACTTTGGCACCTTTCACATCCAAAACTTTGAAATTTTACTTCCATGCACTTCATAAAATGAGCATATAAAACTTTGTGAAATTGTTTGGCGTTTCAGTTGTGACCAAATCCAGTTCCTACATACAAGGCAAATAAGTTGTCACCAGGAACTTCAGAAAATTCTGAAAAGCTCAGAAGTCATGAACAACCTCCTGTAATGTTTTTATGGCTTAATTGATGTCCTTTAAAAAACAATACTTTTGATTTTAAGGAAATTGTAAACCTTGCAACTAATTGGCAAAGCAGCATACGGGCGTAAGGGGCATTAACAATTTATTAAAATGAATATGCCAGGAAACAATAATGAGTATACCACCCAACCAATTTAGACGAGACCATCCCTGGACGCGTTTCGTCCTTTTGGTCTCGTCTAAATTGGTTGGGTGGTATACTCATTATTGTTTCCTGGCATATTCATTTTAATAAATTGTTAATGCCCCTTATGCCCGTATGCTGCTTTGCCAATTAGTTGCAAGGTTTACAATTTCCTTAATACAATTTCTTCGCTTAATAACTTTCAAATCTATAGACTTTTGATTTTGTAATTAGAATTGGCTATGCCAACTATACGTTATCTTCATTATTGTTCTTCCAAGTAATAATTTGGTAATAACTATGAGTTTTGATTTCTGGTTAGTTTGTTTTTTGCCTGGCTGTGTTTATGCCAGGACCTAGTAACTTGTGTCCAGCCAGAGAAGTTAGGTCATACAAATGTCCCTACAGTTACAAAAAAGTGGTAAATAGTGGGGCTAATACTTGATAGCTTAATCCTGAAAATACATTTTGATTAGTAATGCAAGAGGCTAGCAATGCACTTAGCAAAACTGCAGACAGTGACACTGTTTCGACCTATCAGGTCTCTTCAGTGCAGTTGGTGACCGACAAGAAGCTAGAGGCTTTTAATAAAGCATAGCTTAGACCGCCACACTTGCAGGATCTATACTATATCCACTTGGTGTAAGGTCTGTTGGTACTCTGCGAAGCCGTATCACTTGTGAATGAGTGGTGGTTGTTGCAGGTGCACTAAGTCTAGCAACTGCTAGAATAATAGTGCTGTCACAGCCTAATGGTCACAAAGTCTTACATGTATAGTAATGCAAGAGGCTAGCAATGCACTTAGCAAAATCACTCGTGAATGAGTGGCAGTTGTTGCAGGTGCACTAAGTCTAGCAACTGCCAGAACAATAGTGCTGTCACAGCCTAGTGGTCACAAAGTCTTACATGTATAGTAATGCAAGAAGCTAGCGATGCACTTAGCAAAACTGCAGACAGTGACACTGTTTTGACCTATCAGGTCACTTTAGAGTACTGACAGACCTTACACCAAGTGGATATAGTATAGATCCCGCAAGTGTGGCGGTCTAAGTTATGCTTTATTAAAAGCCTCTAGCTTTTTGTCGGTCATCAACTGCACTGAAGAGACCTGATAGGTCGAAACAGTGTCACTGTCTTCAGTTTTGCTAAGTACATTTTGATTAGTTTGGTACCCTTCCACAACTTTTACATGCTTTCAATTCAAGCGCTTGATAAATTTAATGGATAAAAGTTTGTTAAGTTTAAGGACGTCTATGGTAAAAACAGGGCAAGTAAGAGGTTGCCAGGGGCTTGAGGAACTTGGAATCATGTAATGGCTATGTGCAACCTCGCACAAATGCTTTTACTTATCAATTGCATGTCAAAAAACGATAGTTTTGTTTTGGAAGGAAATTTGGCTATCTGAAAAACAAACTTTACTAGTGTTTTCACAACTATCCATTGGTTAAAGCCAGTTTTGCAGGCTGAACAGATATTGTTTACCTCAACATTACTGATGGGGAGCCCTGCTGAGTAACACCAGTGAAGCTGGCTTGTCCAATATATTACAACAGAATTACAGTTTATTGGTTTCAAGATTTTATAGAGCACTGCTGGCCAATTGATGAATAAAATTGATTGCTGTAGTGAAATATTTAGATATTGAAAAGTTTGGTTTTGAGCCCTGCATAAATCCAGCTGGAACAGTATCATTATTATCAGATGTTAAAGTAGTTTTTACAAAGATATTTTGTAATGTTCGTCCTTTTCTGTATGAAATGCATGGTGGTTTATCAAACGTTTCAGATAAGTGTGTATTTTTGTTTCAATGTAGGAATATTTGTTGAAAATCTGCCTAAAATGTGGTAGCTTAGGGTGAAAAGTGGTGATGAATGTACCCGACTTCTAATTATAATCTATTGCTTTTGAGTTGTAGCACAATAGAGATTGCCCAGTCGTAATTTTTGCCCTATCAATTGCCTTGGAAATGACCCTAGTCTTTTACTTTCTTCATAATAAATGTTGTAGTAAACTGTGTGTTTATTTATATGTGGGCGAAATTTGCCATATTTAATTACATACATAGAAAATGGAATGTTATTAGGCATATATTAAGGATGGCAAGATGAAAATATTAGATGCAAGTGTGCATTGACAGGTTTAGAAAAAAGTTATGTTTCGACCTTATTTGTTATAAGCACATTTGTGATATAGAGTAGTGCATCTGTGATGTAGAAAAGTTTGTGCTAAATTTGATGGGTGAAAAAATGTCAGCAGTAAGCCAAAAAGATTCTTTTTAGAATTGCTCTCCATCTGATCATATCATAAATACATCATCCAGGAAATATATGTAGCGAATAGGTTGATACAATATTTTGTTCAGCAGAATGTTCTGAAACATTGCCATAAAAACACTAGCATATTGAGAAGCCATTTTTGTTCCCATTGTTTCCACAGTAATGGGAACAATAGACAACCACTATTTAATGAGCTGCTATTCATTATGTGCAAAGATATTGTTTTCTAAGATGCATTGTAAGCAGCTATGAATTTTGTGAATCTAGTCCTTGTCAAACTGTGCATTTTCTAACAATGTAGTGACTGTGAATTCCTTTTCTATGAAGTATGTTAGTATACAAAGAGGTAATATCCATTGCAACTAGCAGCAATTCAGTTGGTATGATTTTAATTCCCTGCAGTTTAATTGGGAAATTCATTAAACCTTTAAAATTTTTAGTATTTGTGTTTTGAAAAAGTTGAGCAATTTGTATCTAAATTGATTAGCTTATTTATTATTGGTATGCCAGCATCCTCTGGATTCGTAATTACAAACGCAAGTTGAAGAAAAAAAAAGTTATAAGACCTCACTCTTTTTTTCTCCTAAATAATAATTGAAAACTTTTGAAAAAACTCCAAAGTGGAATAATGTAAAGGTATTACTTCTGCTGGTTTTGACAGTTAACATTAAGTTAGGCAAAAAGTTTTAGTGTTTGCTATTTGGATTTATTTGGTTGATGGACATGGTTGATGGACAGGTACTAGGGGTGATGGTACAAGACAAAACATGCTTCAATTTTTTTCTACAGAAGCTTTAGGCAAAAAGCACAATCACACTTTGCTTTGTATGTAAATATAATTCGTTATTGAGCAGTGATAATGTTATTGAGATGATCTTTTCGAGATAAAACCTTGATACTTCACATCAAAATTTTATCTTAAAAAGATATTTAGGAAGATAATGAAAGATATACAAAAATACAATGCTTCTTCCTACAGCATGGAAAAAAGGTCAGCTAAATTCAAACAAGGTAGGAAAGGGCTGGATGGTTAATATAGTTCAGGAAAGTAGTCAGGGTGGCAACATAAAATATTAACTAAATTCATGACTTGTTGCTTGCAGATCAAGAATTGACTAATAGATACATTGCAAAGAAATTGGCATATCTCAAGAAAAAGCTGCATAAAATCATATGCAACGATCTTGAAATGACCAGCGTTTCCGCCATATGGGCCTCAAAGCTTTGTGGACTTAATCAGAGACACAGATGTGGAAAAACAAATTCAATAACAATCTTAGGGCTGATCCAGAAAGATTTATCAGGCGTTTTGTCACCATGGATAAAACATGGGTTCACCACATTCAATCAGAAACTAAAGAGCAATTAAAGTAATGGAACCACTCTGGATCACCAGCTCCAAAAAAGGCAGGGTTAGTAATTTTTGTGGCAAAAGGCATTGCATCAATTGTTGGAATGCAGTACACCTCCTGGTGATCAATTATCTGACACAAAGTCAAACCATCATTAGATAGTATTATGTAGTATTGTGTAGCATTTTGATAAGACTTTGGCAAAGCATTAAGCAATATTGTTCTGGAAAGCTGTCAGCAACAGGTTGTATTTAACCAGGACAATACACCAGTGCAAAAATCAACTATGGCTGTAGCTGCAATTCAAGACTATGGCTTGCAACTTGTAGAACAACCATTTTACTCACTTGATCTGGCTTTTTCAGGCTACTATTTGTTTACAAGCCAATAATGAACGTACTAGTCATCATTTTTTTGTAGACAATAATGCCATTATTACTGTGAGTATTTGACAGCGAAGATATAAAGTTTATTGTACAGGGAATATGGAAGTTTCACAATTAGTTGATAAGGTGTTTAAGCTTGAAAGAGGACTATATCAAAAATTTTTTTTGCTTTCGTTTAAACAACTTTTTCCACCACAGACTACAAACTTATTGAGTATCCCTTGAACACTTTCTTTTTTGTCATTTGCTTGATAATCTGGTTTTAAATTAAAGAAAATTTTTAATGCAAATTGAGAACAACGTAAAGAAACAATATTTTTAATTTAGTAAAAACATTGCAAATTTGCAATTCAGGTAAAATATGCGACTATAGTAAACTTTTGGATGCATTTTTAAAAATTGTATTTCAAATGGCGTTTGCAGCTTTTACACGGCTGTAAAACAAATGTTCTATTGGCATGTAGTATTGTTGCACACAAATTTATTCAAAGAAAGATTTTTCAACAGAACAAGTTGAAACGATTGTTGAGAAACTATTACGAGGGTAAATCAAAAAGTTCTAAGACAAATAACATAAATTCAATCTCAGTAAAAATACCGCAACAAAATAACGTTTAATTGTACCACCAATGACTTAACAACAAATTTGACAAGTTACAGCATTCTAAATTTTTTATTCATTGTTCCAGGTTACATTTTATAAGACTAACTTTTTTGACCCCCCAAAATGAGCCAATTTGAGGTTCGAGCAAACATTAAATTTCTAACAAAACTTCAATGGAAACCAACGGAAATTATTGAAGCTTTGCAAAATGTTTATGGTGACTCTTCACCTTCTAGAGCTGTTGTTTATCGTTGGATCAGACGATTCAGGGATGGTAGGGGTGATCTTGAAGATGACCCTAGAGGAGGAAGGCCTTCAACGTCAAAAAATGCTCAAAACATTGAGCTTGTCAGGAATCTTATTGAGGAAGATCGACGAATAACAGTAAATCAGATTGCCAATGAACTTGGCATTTCATTTGGGTCAACCTTTTCAATTCTGACTGAAGATCTTGGTTTCAGTAAACTTTCTGCTCGTTGGGTCCCTAAAGCGTTGCAGCAAAATCAATGCTCCAGCACACACGGCCAAGACTGTAACGACAACTTTACGAGAGTTTTGCTGGGAAATCCTTTCACACCCTCCCTACAGACCTGATTTAGCTCCTTGTGACTTCTTCCTATTTCCAAAACTTAAGGAGCATTTGAAAGGAACAAGATTTCAATCCATAAATGAAGCAAAGAGGGAGGCTGTGACCTGGTTGACTAGACAAACTCCAGAATTCTATCAAGAAGGAATTTCTCGATGGAAACATCGCTTGCAAAAGTGTATTGAGTTAGGTGGATCTTATGTAGAAAAATAATCGTGCAACTTCAATAAATATTGAATTCATGTTATCGCTTGCCAAAGTGTATTGAGTTAGGTGGATCTTATGTAGAAAAATAATCGTGCAACTTCAATAAATATTGAATTTATGTTATTTGTCTTAGAACTTTTTGATTTACCCTCGTACTTCTTGCTATACTTACTTGGATATGTTGAATAATAGGAGGAACCATACAAATGGTGATGGTGGTTTATCAGTATAATGATATATTGAATAGAACATCAACTCATTTAAAGCAGTTAGAAAAAAAGCTTGGTTATATCTAATACTAGTTTAATGTCATTTTCAAAATATGTCATATATAATTTTGGTAAAGAAGCCAGTTTTATCTCCTAAGCATTAGAATGGATAGCAGCTTTAGTATATTGAACATTTATATTTAAATATATAGTGAGTACCCTGTTGCTTACTGTAGTTTCAAAAATTAAGTATAGTACTCTCACTTAGCTTATAGTAGTTTTTTATGAAATTGTTTTTGCTACAAGCACTTTCTCGTAGATTGGGACTAAACTTTTACTTAAAATGCATTTTCCCATAATAGAGGTAGAATACTCTTATTGTCTTGATAAAAGTATTTAGTATACTGAAGCTACTGTGTCATGAAACATTGAAAACTGATGATTATAAATATTTTAATGTTTTTAGAAACCATGTGATTGGTTTTCACAACTTAGAAAATCACATCAACCACATTCTTGGAGATTTATCCAGCACTCGACAGATTCTTGCACAATCAACACCTAGCAGTAAGTGGTTTTTATTGTATTTTTATATATAGTTATTATGACTATTAATCTATAAAAAAACTAGGTCGATTTATAGGCTCAGATTTATGGTACTTAAGTATTAGTTACTTTTCAAACGCAGACTTGTTGAGAAAATTTATATTTTTTAGTGGACTTAGGCAGGTGATCATGCTGTCTGTGGGGAGTAGTTTTAAAAATTAATCTTAATAGTTAGACTTTTGTGTAGTTTAAATGTATTGTTTGTATTTTTTGAAAAAGCCATTCCTACACTGAGTCACCCCACCTATGTGTCCGTTTCAAATCAGTTATATTTGAATTTTTTCCCGAGCTACCTCAATCCAGTATGACTTGGGACAGGAAGGCTTTTACAAAACACAAGCTTATGATGCAAAAACAAAATTTAGTAGAAATTTGGGGAGTAGTCTTGAGAATTAATCTTGATAGTTAGACTTTTGTGTAGTTTAAATGTATCATTTGTGTTTTTTGAGAAATTCGTTTCTGCACTGAGTCACCCCACCTATGTGTCCATTTCAAATCAGTTATATTTGAATATTGTCCCAAGCCACCCCTATTTGATATGACTTCGGACAGGAAGGCTTTAGAAAAAAAACAAGCTTATGATGCCAAAACAAAATTCAGTAGAAATAATCTACCTTTTTTTTGTATTTTAACTTGTTGATTGGTTTACAAAGTGGTACACTACTTGTAAGCATTAAATAGATATCCAAATGGAAAGGTTGAAAATATTTCAAGTCTTTCCTGTCTCTGTCTATGGTACTTGAAAGTGGCCACAATTTATTCTCATTTCATACTGTCAGGGAATCAATGGTTCTATCATAGATTCTTAATCATTCTAAAATTTGAATAACTAAAATTTGACACAACATAATTCACTGACTTCAGTTATCTCAAGGGGGGAAAGTGTTTAAAGCAAGCATGTAAAATAAAAATTAGAAGCTTGCTTTCTGTAGAAAGGTTTGGCCGTTAGAGGTTGGATTGGAAGGTATGCAAAACACAAAAGATTGCCTAATCAATGTTGCATGGTGATGACATAACATCCTCTTGCCAAAATGCTCATCAGATTGGACATTTGAACCAACAAGACAGGGTCATCAGTAATTACAATAGACAACAAATCAATACAATACACTCAACAACGCAAGAAATATATTTGTGCACAAGATGAGTTTGCTTGCTTTTCTAGTAACATTTAATATTAGCATAGCTATTGGTCTTTTGAATATTCCATGTGCCCTTTTTACTGTGACAACACATACTATGCATTTTTATCTGGGTGTGTTACAATTGATTTTTTTTTGACCCACTTGGATTGGTGTTGCATGATTAGATATAACTAGGGCATCAGGGGATGTGCTTCTATATGCCAGGTCTGCAGGATCGATTTAGAATGGCAGTAGGGATGGGCAATTCAGCATAATTTACTATTCTAGAACAGTGGTTCTCAAACTATGGGTCGCCACCCACCAGTGGGATGCAAAAGGAATCTTGGTGGGTGGTAAAAAGTTACAGAATTGCACATCAGCTTTGATTAACCACTGGCTGTTGGGATCAGTGACGAATCCAGCACTAAAATTAAAAAAAAACAAAAAAATTTTAATTAGATTTTTAATTCTATTCTGTGAAAGTTTCCCTTCTACGATCTTCTTAAAGGAACAGAAATTTGCTACACATAAAAACTACCTAGAACGACAAAGTAGCTTTTTTGACACATAGCAGTTTTGTACAGTAATTCATTGCATTGCAATGATTATTCATTGTTGTGTAATCATGTAACAAGACAAAAGACAACACAACCAACAAACACCTTTGTTGTGTATGTGTGCTGCAACTGGCAGTTGTAGTTTTAACTTTACTTTGAAGCAGGTGTAACTTCTAGGCTTCAGCAACCTCAGTCAGTTATTTTGGCAGCAGTTGGTCATTCTAGTATTAATAAAGCAGCTTACAACAGTTTATTTTTCAGAATCTGATTTCTTTGTATTACTTAGCCCTTCATATAATCGATAAATGGTTAAAAAAGTCAATTGAAGTCGATGACGAATCTCTAGAGCATGAGTTGAAAACGAGAGCATTCGTCCAAACAAATTGCTTTGCCATGTTGAGACTAAGCACCCCAAGTCAAAACACAAACCCTTTGATTTTTTTATGAAACTGCTAGCCAATTTAAAGACAGGACAAAGAATTTTGCACCGTTTCACCGGCTTAAATGAAAAATCTTTGTATGTGTCTTACTTGATTAGCTTGAGAATTGCGAAAGCTGGCAAGCCACTTACAATTGGGGATACTTTATAGTTTTTCAGCTATAAAAGATACAGTTAAAGTTTTCTTTGGTGATAAAAGTGAAAAAGAAATTGAGGACGACTAAGGAACCTGGGTGTTGCATGTTCCCTAATTTTGAGAACCCATGATTTAGCAGGTAAATGTTCCCTGTGATCTATATTAGAATTTTCCTCAGTGATTATGAGTGTGTTGGCTGCAAAGATGGGAAATTGTTACCCTTTTTCAAACGTTGCATTACAGCTCTTAGAGATTTTCCAAAAATACAAAGACTGGAGTGGCAAGTTCAGTTTGTTTCAAAGAAGAGCACTCATGTGTGCTGCAAGCGCTACTGTGGTAAGTTCTAATGGAGGTACACCAACAGCTTTCATTGGTGCAAATCTGTTTTTTTCCAATCAGCGAGGAGCATTGAGGAGTATCTCAGCCAGGGTTAGGACAAACGTTGCTGCTCAGCAGGAGAAGGAGAAGAATGAGAAGATGAGCTAGAGAGAGGCAGGAAGAGAGAAAACAGTCAAATGATTTCAAAGAGGCTGCGTGCTGCCCTTCTGCAGTCACTCAGGGCAGTACAGCAGAAAATGGTTGTATGGTGGGAGAGCCTGAGGTAACTGGGACCGTTGGAAAGAGCAACAGCCATTTTGACCCTGTACTAAATCGCTAGATAGGTCTATTGCAAAATAGCTCAACAGCTCATAGCTCAAAACGACCACCATTTGGGTGTTGCAAGCATTATTGACTATGCTTTTTTTAATATTTCCAGTCTTGATTAATAGACTAAGATGATTACCATTATTTGTACAGAAACTATGGCATATATTTACTTAAAATTTTTGTTGCTGCTCTCATAAATGTTTGTTTGATAAAGCTGCTTGAGTTGATACCTTTTTACTCTGCATAGGTGATGGCATGCCCTACCAGGGTAAAATTGCACCATATTTTAGGGAAACATTTTCCTATATTGCTCAATAGTAGCTTTATAGAGCTACCAGGATTATACCCAAGAATTTGTGGGAAAGCATGGTTTCTCGCTACTCCCATGGGCATGTCTATGCAAGGAAAAAATAACATGCAACATAATGCATAGGCAGCAGGCACTTGAGAAGGTTTCAGAGGGAACCATAAGAAAACAATGTTTTGGTGGGAAATTGCACCACCTGGAAGACATTTGCTATTTTGCTTCAAAATACCTTAATAGCAGAAATATGTTCCCTACTTCAAAACTAAAAAACGCAATGCTAATGACACTTTCAAACTAAGGCCAGGAATAATGCTAAGAAACACAAGGTCACCTTGGATTTATGTAAGCATTATACGAAGCACATAGACCCAAGGCATGGTCAGGACCTTCAATTAGAAATTTTGTTAGGAAAAAGAGCACACCAAGTCATCAAAATTTGATATGCAAAAAATGCATTAACTTTTTTATTACTGTTTGCACAAGTGGCTGATGGGTGAAGCTGGCTTGGATGGTTGAACCAGCATGCTTAACCTGGATGTTACTGATGGTGGCCCTGCTGGTGATGCGGGAAGCTTGGTTGCAAAAGTTTTCAGAGTCTCTCAAAATGTTCTTGTGAATTTGAATTGACTCAAATAAAGGAATTGCATGGAGCATTTTGTAGAAACTTCTTATTGATTGACTCTTTACAGAGATTTGTCTGCATATCCAGTGGTATGCAATGATTAACCCTCTCAGCACATTATGACTTAGATATCAGTTTCTGTGCATGATGTAATAGGTGCAATGTGACCGATTTCTTGGTTTTTATACATTCTTTTGAGTGCTGCAAGACTTAGATCTCAACCAGCACATGCTGTTTGACTGCTTTTTTCTTAGAAAGTGGTGAGCGCTGATTGCTTATAGTTGTTATGTGTGATTGAGTTTATTCACACAGAGACAGAGAGACGTGCCAAAAGGGTTAGTTAATGTTGGAAACTTGATGATAGATTGACAATGTGGTGAAATAAAAAATTTTTTCAAAAATGATTACCAACATCACATGGTACCATACCGCAATCTATCTCATCATGTCAACAACCTATGACTGGTTTTGACCTATTGGGTCTCATCAGGCAGATGTAAAAACACTCAATAACAAAAATGCTAAAAAAACAAATTTACCTTTAAGTGTGATAAAAAGATGCTATATGAAACAATATGATTCACCAATACTTATATCATTGAGGTCTCATTTAAGGACACACACACACTTGACATGGACCACAAGTCACAATGGTACGCTTCAATAGAGGTGTAGGATTATTGTTAAGACTTTATCATTTTACAAAATATAGAAGCTGCTAGATAGCAATTTTCAAGGCGATCTCTTATTAAGAGGGATCTGCCTCCAGCAACACATTATGGTAAAAATATAAAATTTTGTTTAAAAATGATCACCAACATCACACAGTACCATACAGCAATCATGTCAATAACCTGCTACCAGTTTTGACCTTATTGGGTCTCATCAGGCAGGTGTAAAAACTCTTAATATGCTGCCTGTGAAGTTATCTAGATTATAAAGCAATGTAATAACATTCCAAGTTTAAGAAAAAAATAATGTTCCAATATAAAACCATATATCTAACAATTTGTAAAACTGAACTTAGAAGGAATATTTTGTTTCAAAAATAATTTGTCGTGTTGGGTTCCTACTACGATATGGTGAGTGACTTCTGGAAGGCTTAGCTGCTTTTGTCACTACGACAGAAATGAGGCAAATAGTGCAGCCAAACAACTTAACACCACAAACATAAATACGAAAGGGGCTGTATGAAATCCCAAAATAGGCTTACTGTTAAATAATTTATTTTCATAATTGTGAAAACAACCACCATTTAGCCACCACCATCATTTTAACCCTGACATTGCTGATGGGGGCAGGGGGCTCTGTGTGTGACACCAGCAGAGCCGGCTAATGTAGTTACAAAGCAATTTTGTTTAACATCTTTAGATAAATTCATTGCGACTCTTGTATTTTACAGATTGCTTTAAATGTCAATAGTATTGAAATTTTTTTGTAGTTTCGATTGTAATGATCATCTGATATCAGGTTTTCCATTCCTTTTTTTAATAACACTCTTTGTTCAGCAGCATTAAGCTATTCAATTGTTGTATTTAGTGTATGTTGGTGGTATTCAGTTACTAAGTAGAAATATAATCAACGTGTTAGTTGATAAGATTAAAATTTTAAGTACCATATTTTTTGGACCCAAGGTGCACTGGACTATAAGATGCAATATCAATAAATGTCTTTTAACATGTTTATTTTCATATATAAAGCGCTTCGAACTATAAGGTGCATTTAATGAAACCAAAACCCAACGCATTTTATTGATACCATACTTGTATTTTGTGACCAAACAATCAATTGTTGTGTGATCACAAAATACAAGCGTGAGAAATACATGAACAGTGAGAAGTTTATGGCTAGTTGCTAGGTGCCGTACATGTTGCAATACATGCCCAACGCATGTGTGTGCTTATGCACATAAAGTGAAGGGAATGAGGACAGGTGAAGAGAAAAAAAGAGAGTCGCCAAAGAGTGAGTGGTTCAAAGAGTCCGTAGCTGGACAGTGCAGAATGAGATGAGAAGTGTCCTGGGATGAGTGTCTGCAGGCACTCCAGGAAGGATACTCGATTCTGCCAATCCTAGAGAGATAAGAACCTAAAAGAAGGCTGTGTCCATTGCAGCGAAGACGAGAGAGGACACAGCGAGCATGACGACGGAGCACAAGTTCCTCAGTGGAAATCAAGGGAACCTGCATGTCAAAATACTTTGATGAGACAGTATGCCTTCAGTTCAAGAAAAGACGAGAGTGGATACGAGAGATATGAGAAGAGAGGCTACAAGGGATGGTGGAAGGCACAAGCAGTGCTCCCCGTCTGGCCAGCTCATCAGCCGTGTCATTCCCCAGGAGAAACGAGTGTCCGGGGACCCATTGTGGCCTGATAGAACAGGACGAGAGAGAAGACAGTTCCTGCCAGATCTGCCACAAAGTTTGAGATAAGAGGAAAGATGGAGGAGAGGACAGGGTGGCAAGGACAGAACGAGAGTCAGACAGGAGAAGAAGAGAAGAGAAATGGCAGACTTTATGGTGTTGCCAAGACCAGCAAAGAGTGTACAGAATGGTGCAGGCTTCAGCTGAAAAACTTGAGCATACTGGGCCTGCCGAAAAGGAAAGAGTGGCCTCAGTGCCACAGAGAGAGCAGTTGGCAAGTACGCCGGAGCCGCCCTTGCCAAAAGGAAAAGGAACAGAGCCGTCAGTCCAGAGTATCAGATCATAAAGGGAGAGAGTCAAGGTGGGCGAGAGCTGCACCTTGGTGAGAGTGAGGGGGATCAGAGCAAAAGCATGGAGAGGAAACGGTGGACTCCACCATGAACAAAGACAGATTCCAAGGAGGACAGGGAGGGCAAGCAACAAGAGCCTCCCTAGAACAAGTAGAAGGAAGCATGAGCGGGTGAGTGGACGCAAAAGCTCTTCAGGACGATCTGCAGAGTCTTGGTTTCACTCCTAGTCTGGCCAAACCTGAGATGGGAAAGGAGGTTGGGAGACGAAGAGCCCGCTCATGAGAAAAAAGAGTGAAGTGAGTCAGGGTGACTCGTAGGGGAGGTAGAGAAGCCTCGGTGAGTAGTAGAGGGATAGGGAAGAACGAGAGGCAGCCATTGATGGCGTGACTGGCCGCTCGGTGAAGGCGTTCCAATTTGGTGATATTGGTAGCACTTAGGAAAGGAAACCATCTGGGTGAAGCGTAAGTGAGAAGGGACTGAAGAAAAGATTTATACAGAACAGAGAGGGACTCCTTAGAGGGGCCCCATGAGGAAGCAGAGATACAGCATAAGGCCTTGAGACGTGGGAAAGATTTGGCCTTCAGCAAAGATACATGCTTAGAAAAGGAAAGAGTGCGGTCGAAGGTGACCCCAAGAAAAGTTGGAGTTGGATTAAAACGGAGGCGGGAGCTGAGTAGGAGGAGGTCGGGCTGGAGGTTAGCCTGGTGGGGATCCACTGAAAAGAAGGAGGCCTCACATTTGCTCGGATTGAGAGGAAGACACCAGTGCTCAGACCAGTGCTCCAATCGAAACAGAGCTCCTTGTGTGGCCTCCACCGGAGTGGAGACCGAGGGGGAGGAGGACCAAATGGCCAGATCGTCAGCGTAAAGAGAGCAGCTGACGGAAGAAGGCAGAGAGGCCGGAAGATCATTAATGAAGAGAGAGAAAAGTACAGGGCCAAGAACAGATCCTTGCGGAACACCTCGATGGACTTGAAGGAACGGCTTTTGTGATTTTGATAAACCACAGAAGCGTGCCTGTCAGAAAGGAAAGATTGAGTCCAACGAGCAAAGCAAGGAGGGAGGCCAGCCGAAATAAGTTTGTGGTAAAGGGCGGGATGCCAGACAGAGTCAAAAGCTTTAGAGAAATCGATAGTAGACAGGATCGTCCGAGAGCCCGGCCTGGGTTTGTTAAACCCAACCGAAATGGACTGAGAAAGGTACAGAATTTGATCAAGTGTAGACCGTCCAGGGCGGAAACCGGCCTGGCGGGGAGAAAGAATGGAATTAGATTTCAGAAAAAAGAGAAGACGGGATAGAATGATGCATTCAAACAGCTTTGATATGCAGGAGGTGAGAGATAGGCCGGAAGGAAGCAGGAGAGTCGAGAGGCTTTCCCATCTTGTGAATGGGAATAATAGAAGATGTCTTTCAGATGGAAGGAAAGGAATGTGAAGATCAGGAAAGGTTGAAGATGTGGAGAAGAAAATCCATGCCAGACGAAAGAAAATGCTTTAGCATGGGATAGGCAACTTTGTCTGGGCCAGTGGCAGTGGAGGAGAAAAGGTTGGAGGCAGTCGCAAGAAATTCAGCAAATGAGAAAGGAGAGCAAAAGGACGAGTGAGACTCCTCCAGGCCCATGGCTCGGCAGAGCTTAGTGAGGTAGCCTCTGGCTCTGCTGCGCAGGGCCTTTGGCTGAGAAATGGAAAAGTGAGATCTCAGGTAAGTGGCATAAACCGAAGCCGATTCCCTGGGAGAAGAACAGTTAGGAAAGTTAGGAGAGGAGGAAGACGAGGAAGATGAGTCAGCGATAGAACGAAGAAGAGAGTGCACAGATTTAGGGTTAGACCTAGGTGAAAGAGAAGAGCAAGTCGTCTGCCATGCCTCAGTCTTGGCCTTGGCAATGACTGACGAGGTGCATCGAGAAGTGGAGATGTAAGTCTGGCGATCTCCCATCACTTCTGTGAGCGGCAGCAAAAGCCTTGCATCTTTCACTAACCGCTTCTTCCACCTCAGCAGACCACCAGGCTTTAGAAGGGCGTTTGATGCGATCGAAAGGAATGGAAGATTTGGCCGCATTCAAAGTCAGAGAGGTAAAGAGAGCAGCAGCACAGGAAAGAGATGGAGACGAGTATTCCTCTGCTGAGGGACAGTGAGAGTCAAAATAAGAGGCAAAGCCATCCCAGCAAGCTTTCTGAAAGTTGAAGGAAGTAGGGCGCTTGTTCAGGCAATAGACTGGAGAGAGAGGGACAGATAGAAGAATTGGTAGATGGTCAGAACCCAGGTCCTGTAGCATCTCCCAGGAGCAAGAAAGGGCAAGAGTAGGAGGAGCAAAGGAAATGTCAGGAGAGGAGCGACTGCCAGAGGAGCAATGGAGAAGAATGGGTGTGTCAGGGTCATTGAGGGGAGGAGGCCAGAAGAGATGACCCAGTCGAATACTTCCTCCCCACGGGGGTCAGAAGTACCTCTTGAGTCCCAGAGGGGGTGATGGCAATTGAAGTACCCCAGAATGAAGAGATTTCTGGAGGAGGGAAAAATGGAGGGAGAGAAGGAGGCGGTTCTGCCATCCGTTGGGGAGGAGCAAATAGGGGGGGGGGGCATACACATTAAGAAATGACACCAAGGAGGATTTGTTTAGAGAGATGTTGATCCCTACATAATCAGAGTAGGGATCGAGCAAAGAAAGAGAGGAGGTGGAAAGTTCAGAAAAGGATAGGCCCTGCCTGATGAAAATGACAATGCCTTTGCTAGTGTGCGTGGCATCAGGAGAGAGAATGCCAGACTGGGAGTGGGTGCGATCAGAACGCAAAGCAGAGAACCCTGGAATCCGGAAAGAGGAAGAGGAGTTGAGGTTATATTCCTGAATGCAGATAGGGTCGACAGGTTGGGATGAGAGAAAGTGGAGTAGTTTACTGCTCCTGGCACAGAGACCTCCAGCATTCCATTGAAGAACCCTGAGAGAGTCAAGGGGAGGACAGGAGGCAGGAGGCATAGAAGGACGGCCAGGAGCAAGGGACGATGGTGAAGGGGCAGAGGAAGGGGATATAGAATGGGCAGAAGGAGGATAGGAGGTTTGGAGATGAGGGTGATGCGTAAGTGCAGCATCAGTAGAGGGGAGCCAGATTGTAGAGTGGAGGTATACATGTCGGAGGAGTGCGAAGAGAGTGTCACAGTGTTATGGCAGGGAAAGCAGCTCCAAGAGTGAGAGCTGTTTAGAGCTCTGAAATTGGACAGGGAAAGTTGTGAGCACCTTAGATGGACCCATTTGGAGCAGGTGCAGCATTGCACTGACTTGCCTTGTCAGGTCACATTTCCAGTGCACACAGAGCAAGGAAAGATGGGGCCAGGGTTAGGATGAACGTTACCGCTCATCAAGAGAAGGAGGAGAATGAGGAGATGAAGAAGGACAAGAGTAGGGCAGGAGAAAAGAAAAAGAGAAATCAGGCGATCGATTTTGTAGATACTGTGTGCTGCCCTTCTGCAATCGTTCAGGGGGCAGCATAGTGAAAAATGAAGGGGAGTGCCTGGGTAACTGGGACCCTCGGAAATGCCAACAGCCATTTTAACCCAACTCAAACAGGGCTGGGGACCGCACCACCACGTTGAGGTAGCTGTTGATTGGTGCAGAACGAGTTGAAGGTAGTACAATCGCATTGGTAGTGTTTATTGCAACATAAAATTTATTCAGAGCTTGGTGACAAAGTGCAATTTGATCCACACATTAGACGCACCAGACTATATGGTGCATGTTCTGTTTTTGAGAAAATTAAAGGATTATAAGTGTGCCTTGTGGTCCAAAAAATACAGTAAT
This sequence comes from Trididemnum clinides, assembly GCA_963675345.1. Lineage (NCBI taxonomy): Eukaryota > Metazoa > Chordata > Ascidiacea > Aplousobranchia > Didemnidae > Trididemnum > Trididemnum clinides. Next base: position 4,520,180 of record OY776287.1, on the reverse strand, counting down.
TTTGTATTCAACTTGAAAAATCCATTTAATAAATGTACATAATGTTTTCAAACAAAGGGAATAATGTAGCAAAGTGTCATTAAATTTGATTTTATGCAAATAACTGTTATATAGTCTAAATGTAACTCTTTATGACATCATACTCTCCACATTTGGACATGTTTAATTAAATTTGAAATGAAAAAATGTATTGATTTAATAGGTGGATTGTTGAGAAATGCCCTAATAAACGTTATCATTTTCAGTTGGAATTAGCTCTTTTTATTTACAAAATATATGAGTAATGCACTGGCACTTTGGAGAGCAATTTTTGCAAAAGTTATAATTAGTGTAATAAAAAGCATGTATGTGCAAAGTTACTAGATTAGTAAGGCACAACAAATTAAATTGTGGAAACAATGTGCATTACATGCAAGGCAAACAGTTGTTAGGCAAGGACATCTATAAAAATGTACAGAGTAGAAACTGTAGTTTTATTGATACTGAGCAACATTGTTAGCTACAGATATTCCTTCTCATAAGTTTAGTCCTGCTGGTGTGAAACCTGTATTTTGCTTTGTAAAAAGATTTTTTCATTTGATACTGCTGCAAGTGCAGAAATTGTTTTTCTTAAGAAGCCAAAGTTTAATACAGCAGTAACAATTTCTGTTGGTAAAAATTGGCTCTAATCAATTATTTTATATGTTTAAATGTTATTTATTGCATTGGTATTGATTAGATGCCAAATCATCTCCATCAAGCAGTCATCTAAAAACTGGATACATGAAAGTACTGTTTGGTGAAAAGAAGACAAAATGTGTGCATAGTGTGTCACATACTGAAGGTAGGTTTAATGAGTATTTTGGCAGGTATTGTGCTGCCTCATCCTTGTTTACATTTTAGCTCTTGTGAAAGGATCTAACATTTGATTCACGTTCACAAGTCAATTAATGGTCGGTTCTGTTTTTTGTCTTGTCATTTTGGGTTACTATAAGCCACAGCATATAAATAAGTTTTATTAATGTAGATAGTTACAACCAGAATTGGAATTTATATTGGTTGTGTAAGTTTAATGTACCTCGTGTGGTTGGTTTGTTTACACTGTTATTTAATGTGTGTTCATTGCAGCTATGTCAAGTGAAGGTAGGATCGGTCAGGCAGGAGGTGTTGGTTTACAAAATCATCCTCTTGACACTGTGCCAGGTGATAATTTGGCAGTGATTGGCAGCAATAACTTCCAATCAGTCAAAGCATCTCATGCTGTTTATAAAGGTGAGTGTGTAACAAATATCATGGAAAATTGTGAATATTATTAAACAGTTTTGATTGAAACGAACTGTTTTTTGCAAACTATAACTTCATGATGTTGCTCTATGTTTTCATAAATACTGGATTTAATTCTCAACATACTTACTAGTCCAGTTCTTCAAATGCTCATGTTTTTATTGATATAAGTTTTTTGTTTAATTAGCAAATCAGGATCAAATGCAGTTGAAGCTGATAGATTATTTATTGATTACATGTTATATGCTTGTAACTCAATCAAGGAGCAGAATTTTTAATTCAAAACTTTCTGGTAATAGCTAATGCTATAAAAATAAGATACGGTTAAATGCATGAAATAACTTGACAGTCTTCCAAGACTATCCAGTGTTTTTTAACAGTTTTCCAAGATTTTTTTGTCTTGCTACACTCACAAGTAATCAATTAAAGTTTTTTTTGAGGAAAATATGTTTGACTAAATTTACATCACCATCTTCAGTGCTTATGCATAAAATCAAGACAATAAAAATAGTTTCTAGTCTCTGCTGAGTGTTAATAAAAATTTACTAAAATGTATTTTCCAATGAAAGAATCCTAATTGATTGCCTGCAGCTAGCAAGGCAAGAAATTCACATGTAACATAGTGATTATCAGCCAGATAGATTGCTTTAGTGTAGATTATAACTTCAACAATACAACCTCACAATATTATAAATTGATAGCATGATTACGTTTAACATCTTTTTTGCCTGTAATTGCATTTTTAATGCACCAGTAAATCAAAGTTTTTGTGTAATTTTTTTATAAATATTTGATTGCTATAGTCAATAGCTTATCTAAATTATTTCTTCCATTCACTTTTTTGGTATCATTTTCATTTAATCACAATTAATCTTTTATCACAATTGTTAGTTGGTTTCCATTAATTTTTTTGCTGAGAAATGTCAAACATTTGCCTCAAATAGTTTTAAAATTTGCAGGCTTTTGAAATTAAATTGATCAGTTATCAATTGTAAAGTTAGCAATGTAACTTTCATAGTAAAATTTGCGTGAAGTTGTTTCAGACTTGACATAACGTTTAACTTTTTCTTTATTTAACAACAACTCAACTTTCATTTCTACAGCTAGAACATAACTTATAAATCTTTTTTAATGTTTATGTAAAACACCAACATTCTTCAGGCTATGATCCCTGCTTGGCATAGTGATATAGGAGAAATGTGTGCTATGCACAGGAAGCTGTAATTGGATCCTAAAAAGTACAGACGAATCTGCTTAATTGCGCAGTCAATTTGCCCAGCTTTTTTATGTGATTAAGTGGATTATGCTTTTATCCAAAATTAGTATAACCACACAAAACGCTGCAGAAGACAAAGTATTGTTTAATGATACACAACATTGTTTCAATCACGTAAAATTCTGCACAACAGTTGTTTGTTTAATGTTGTTGTGTATGCTCTCCTGTAAATATTTCTTTAAACAAAAAAATGTGTTTATGTCTGCACCTTCACATTGCAAACGTTGCCAAATTGTATTGAGAGCGTTTAAAGCTTTCTTTATTTTTTGGCAGGGTAATGAGAATTGAATTGTCAGCACTTTCTTCCTCGATGTCATTGCTTTCAAATGGTATTTTTTCATTCACTTCAAACACCAACAGTTGCAAAGTACACATGTGAATTTGTGCTGGCACACTGCAAAAGATATACTGCAAGACCAAATTTGGCAAACATGAAAGATGCCACCTGAAATGGATCAAAGAAATTTGGCATATTTTTTACAGTGCGATACGTGCTCCCAATGCACTCGTAATTGTTGTCTGTCTTTCAACAATGTAAAAACTTTTTGCTCAAGATGGATTTTTGTCACTTGATTTTGCAACTAACACCTTGGTTAATCAAATAAACAGCTTTTGTTTCTGTCCAATTATACAGATTATGCAATAAGCTGATATGCAACTAACCCAACTATTTTCTTAGAAAAAGATAGGGTATGGTTCGGGATTTACAATTCTTATGCCATCTTCTTCTTCTTCTTTCGGCTTCTCCCTATTCGGGGTCGCCACAGCGCAAAAGTATTTTCCACTTCTCCCGGTCGACTTCGTCTCCTTCCTTAGCTCCAACCCTTTCCATGTCTTCTCTTGCCAAATCCATCCACCTTCTCTTTGGCCTTCCTCTTTTCCTTCTACCTGGCACCGCCATCTCCATCATCGTTTTTCCCACGTAGCCTTCTTCTCTCCTTTTCACGTGGCCATACCAGCGTAGCCTTGCATTACGAAGTTTGTCTCCTAGCTTTGCGATCTTGGCAGTCCCTCTCACGTATTCGTTTCTTATTTTGTCCTTTCTTGTCACTCCCAGTGCCCATCTCACCATTTTCAACTCTGCAACTTCCATTTTTCCTACCTGTCTTTCCGTCATTGCCACCGTTTCCATTCCATAAAGCATGGCTGGTCTGACAACACTCTTGTACATTTTACCCTTAACTCTTGCTGATAATTTCCTGTCGCACAGAACTCCAGACACCTTCTTCCAATTTATCCAGCCTGCTTGGATCCTTCTCCTCACTTCTTCCTCACATCGTCCATCGCTACTAATTGTTGAACCCAGATATTTGAAATTTTTTGCTCTCTTTAGCTTTTCTCCTTGCAGCTTCAACTCTTCTCCATCATCCACATCCCCAACCTTCAAATACTCGGTCTTGCTTCGGCTCACTTTTAGGCCTCTTCTCTCCAGCGCATTTCTCCACATCTCCAGATCATCCTCTAGCTCCCTGCAATTTTGCCTAGACAGCACTATGTCGTCTGCAAACAGCATATCCCATGGTGCGTCCTTCCTGATGTCCTCCGTCAGCTTGTCCATGATGATGGCAAAAAGGAATGGGCTGAGTGCTGAGCCTTGGTGAAGTCCAACACCTACCTTGAATTCCTCAGTCAACCCTGCTGCACTTCTCACAGTTGTTGTCGCTCCGTCATACATGTCCTTAATAATCGTTACATAGCACTCTGATGTTTACAATTCTTATGCCATAAAACATATTATATGATTATCTGATATGCAATTAACCAGATTGGTCTGTACCTTAACTTGGTTACTAATAAGTTCTTTACTATTTGCTAACTTCGGTGACAAGTACTTTTCACTGCATTAGTTGATTTGTGTCTATTGCTCTCAGCAAAAAAATTCATTCTCTTTTTCTCTCACCACGTATTTTTCAAGATAGCATTGTTTTTGCTTTCATTTTCATTGTTGCTTTTTGAGACTTTATTGCTCTTGCCATAATTTCTGATACAACTTTCTTCCTCATCACTATTGAACACTTGTTCAATATCAACTAAACACGTATGCAATGTCTTCTCTAGCAAACAATGTGGAGGTCATTCCTCTAGTTTGTACAGAACTAAATTGTATTGCACTTATATTTGCCAATGCTTGCATTCTTTTGGCAAGCTTTCCATGATATTGGAGCAGGGATTTTTGAACTATTGGTAGTGATACTGCTTTGGGTCACAAAATTTGTTGGTTAAGCTGGTACTAGTGCTCAAATGATTAAAATTTTTTAAGCTGATGTGAATATAACTCACAAAAATATTTGAAATTTTTGTCTTGGTATTGTGGCAAACTACTAGTAAAAATAAAATTTGCAATATGATTGTGAAAAAGAAAAAAATCTAGCACAAACAGGTGGTTTATTTAAAAAAAAATTATACAAAAGTCACTTGTACACAAATAAATAAGATGCACAAATGTTAGCATTAGCCACAATGGTTGATTCAATACTGGGGTTTTCAATCTTTTTGTAACAGTGTACTTTTTCATAGAACCTAGATGTGGGGCTTACCTCTAGAAATAAATGTTTTTTTTCTTTCTTGATGGAAAGGTGTTTTTTGCGAACAAGTTGATGAAAGCAATTGCTTTGCTTATGTTGTGCTGTTTTTGTGATTTCCTTGCAAATCCTTTGTTGTAGTCATTGTTTTTGCCTTTTCTCAAATTACAGGCCTTTTTTGTTCGAGATATTTGAAATGACTAATGAAAAGAAACTGGCTTGCATACCCCCAAACTTTTTCTTGCTTCCCACTGAGGGTATGCGTACCCCAGTTTGAGAACCCATGTCTAATGCATAAAACATTTAAGTACATATGTATGTTTGTACAGTAATCCCTCGTTACTCATGGTTAATGTGTTCCAGGACCACCTGCAAAAGGTGAAAATTCATGGAATAGCGAAAAAATATTTATTTTGTTATTTAAGTATAGCTTAAATGTTTGTGAACCCTCCCCATATTGATATTAAAAACCAGCCTACATACAATTAAGCTTTTATCAAAGCATTCAAATTTTCTTCTTCCTCTTGGGTTTACTAGAGGAATCTTTTGCAGGGGCCTGGTGCTTAGGCAGCATTGTAAGGGCTTAACAAAAAGTTGATTGCAAGCACAACACTAAGATAGGTGAGACACAGTCAACAGTGTGAACGAGAATGGCATGATGATGCACGGTCAAACAGCAATATGGTGCTATTTTTGAATTTTTATTTTTTGATAAATATTTTTGAAAAGTCTGCATGCACTGAAGCCATGAAACTTGAACTGCAAAGTGGCAAGGGAACACTGTTTACTTTTAACTTCTCCAAAACTTCTGGGCATACAATCATTAAACCTGGCACAATTGATAACCTCCCTGGGGTGAGTATCAGAAGAGGAGTTGTTACATCATCATGTTGTGAAGATAATTTTTTAATTTTGCATTTTTGACAGAGAAATGGTTTTTTGGTTCAAATAAAATTTTACTTTGGGGTGTAAGATTGATTGTACAGTTATCCCTTGATTGCACAATTTATTTTGTGTATTTTCTTAAAAAGTATTTGCTGTTGAAATTCAATTAAAAGGTTTTTGGGAGATATTACCAAGGTGCTTTTGATGAAAAAAAACCTTAAGCAATTTCAGCTGAATTGACAATGCTAGAAGTGATTCTTTAAGCATTTTGAACTTTCTAAAGCATGCTCTCTTTATTTTTTGAACACTTTAATCTGGCTGTATGATGTCACATGCACTCTGGCACCATTATGTTGAAAAAATGCAGGCAGCAGCAACGTTTTATGTTTTTTGGATCACTGTTATTGTCAAAGCAAACTGCTAAACATGCTGCCTAATTGATACATTACTCTTAAACTTAGTTATAGGGTAAGAAATCAGTATTTGCAATGGCAAGTTGCAATACTTGTGTGCAGTTATGTTGGCAGGCTGACTGACTTGAATCTCCTAGCAAATGCATCAGAGTTGAACAAAATGGCAATAGTTTGTGTGAAATTTTAAAGCAATCACAACAGTTATCCACATCTTTACCAAAAAAAACATAGCCCATGGATTTACTCTTATACTATTATCTAACTCGTTGCAATAACTTAACTGTAAGTGCTTGACTTTGGGTTACTCTGCACTTCCCCTAGCTGCAATTATGCCAGGACCTAGCAAACTGTGCACAGCCAGAGATGTTAAATCATACAAAAAGGCATACAATTACAAAAAGTTGTAAGTAGTATTTAATGGCTTATTTCAGAAATACACAATAATCACTTTGGCACCTCCTTCTCTACAACTGTGTATTTATACTTCGATGTCAGTGCCAAAATAAACAAATGAAAGTATTGGCTATTTCAATTGTGAACAAGTCCACTTTCTAAGTACCTACTGGAAATGGGGCAAATAAAACTTCACTAGGGACTTTAAAAACTTTACAAAAAGCATTTTGGCTATGTGTCACCCTCCTAGTGTTTTTCTACTCTATTAACATTAAAACCATGGTACTTTTGATGTGGGAATGAGAATTGGCTATGTCAAAAGAACATAGTTTTTATTACTTGTTGGGTGAAGCTGGCTCAGCTTGCTTAGCCAATATTCTTAACCTTGACATCACTAATGGCAGCTCTGCAATTGTAATTACTGTGAGTGCTTCACTTTCTTTTAGTTTGCTCTTGTCTGACTGCATTCATGCCAGCACCAAACTGTGTGCGAGCAAACACAGACATTAGGTCATACAATTATGTGTGCAGTAATGAAAAAGTTTTAAGTAGTGGTTTTAACATTTCAGAAGTTATTTCTAGAAATACCTATCAATCATCTTGCTGCCCTCCCACAACTTTGAAATTATGTTTTCATGCACTTAACCAAATGAATGCATAAATGTGTGTAAAATTGTTTGATGTTTTAATTGTTAGTAAGTCCAGTTCCTGAGAACACCTGTGCTGGAAACAGGACAAGCAAGGTGAAGATATAGACTCCAGAAGCTTAGTGAAAAATATGTCAGCTGTGTACAACCCTCTATAATGGTATTTTATTGATTTGATCTTGGAACGAGAACTGGCTATGTCATAAAAACGTTAACCACTTAATACTGTTCTCACAACTGTCCAGCAGGTGATACTGGAGCAGCCATCTGCACCAATTGTGAATGCTTTACTTCAGGTTAATATTCTCTTCCCTAGTTGCGTTTATGCCAAGATGCAGCAACATGTGTGCAGCCACAGGCTTTAGATCATACAGTTTTGCCTTCAGTTATGAAAAAGCCATAATTAGTGGGCCAAGTATTTAATTGCTTAATCCTGAAAATATGTATTAATTGCCCTAGTGCCTTTCCACAACTCTGATATGCTTTCAAGCACTTGCTGAGTTGAATGAATAAATGAATAAAAGTTAGGAATGCTTATGGTGAAAACAGGGCAAATAAGACATTGCCAGAGATTCCAAAAAATTAGGAGAGATGTAGTGGCTATGCATAACCCATCATAATGTTTTTTTTAATTGATTTCCTTTAAAAAAATGGTAATATTGTTTCAGAATGAGTATTAGCTATGTCGAAAGATTATTAACTTTTTAGTACTAAAACCAAGGTTTTTTATGGTTTAGTGTAAGATATCACCAAAAAGTTTTTTGAGACTGCATTATGAAAAAGTTGACTTTTTATTGATCTATTAAATTAAAATATGAAACTTACTCTTTGTATTCAGAACCCTAACAAAAATACCATGGTGCTCAAGCTTGAAACCAAAAAATTGACTTTATTGAAAAAACTGGCTTTACCTATTTTATTAAAGGGTTTACAAAGAATCCTTGAGACATGTTAATGTATATGCCTCATAGATGCAAACAGTGGAATTAGTTACAGTAACTGCGGAACTGAGATGGCAGAATCAGTTTAGTCGTTGACTCGGGCTTAGTCGTGCTCTACACCTACTGTATTAGCCAATGACCATAGTTTGACTGGTCGATGTAGTTGTGGATTTGAGTCCCACTCCTTGCATTGTTTTTAACATGTTGAGAATTACACTATTTAGATGTAGATTCGTTTATTGTTTTTTTTATACATTGATATGTGAAGGCATTTATTGTAATTGAATATATATAAAGCAGAGTTCTCTCTGTGGATGTAAGCATTTATAAGCATGCTTCAACTTTTCCAAAACTGCTGGATGTACAAGATCAAACTTGGCATGATTGATCACCATCCCAGTGTCATAAAGGGATTCATGGTGTCATAATGTTTCCATAATCAAAATTAATTTTATTGAAATTTTTATTTCTTTCCAGAGGATAATTGGTTTTTGCTCTAACAAAAGCCAGCTCCTGTGTGACCAAATTACTAAAAATTTTATGTCTAGGGTCTAAAAATGACATCTCAGCTAATGTGTAATTTCATGGCTTGCTAGTTGTATTCTCTCACCAGGTACTGGTCACAGGAATATGATTAAAGGCATTACTAGAAGATAATTAACAAAGTGCTTTTGATAAAAAAAACCCTACAACAATTAAAGCTCAATTAACGATACAAATGAGGGATTTTGGTTTTTAGAATTTTCAGCCTTCTAAGCATGCTCTTTTTTTTCTTGTACGCTTGAAACCTGCTTTATGATATCATAATGCTCTCTGGTACGTTCAACACAGTTTTTTGTTGCCAGAGATCATCGTGTGATGACATTTTTCAAATGATGTGAAATTTTTTCGACAGCACCTCATTTAAGAGCTGATTTGTAATCTCATTTCTCAACTGATTTAAAATTTTTTTTAACAAATTGTAGGCTATTTCAAAGGAATTTCGATGATTTACATTTACTATTTGTTGTTATATTAGAAAAATTGTACATCAACACCTGTAATGTAACTTCTTACCCCAACAAAAAGTAGTAAGCTGAGTAGTAAACATGGAAATTCAATATGTAAAGTAATTGAAGGTACTAACAATTAGTGTCATCTGAAAGCTGAGGAAATTTGCTTTTCACTAATATGCCACTGGAATTAATTAGGGCTAAGGATTAGTTTATTATGACTGATCAAGAATTGGTTGCTGTACATCATGTTTCATTTTGTAGTTATTGACGTTAGTAGAATACTGGTGGAACTGGAGCTGAGCTTGCTCTCAGCCCATATGCACAAACTATTGTCATATCTTTTTTCCTTAAGCTTTTTTGTTGTTACTTTTTTGAACCTTCATAATCCCTTCACACAGTGCTTCCTTTACTAATATTTTGAACATTCTAATTTCATCACTATTTTGTAACCACCATGACTTATTTTTTGGTTTCTCCATTCTGATTTCCATAGGTTGCATACAACATCTGTTTCTTTGCAGCTGGTAATGTGTCATATTCCAAATCGATTGTCTGATGATTTTTGTATTCATATATTTTCTGCATCCCCTGCCTATTCAGAAGGTGCTGGGGACAAGTGGTCAGTTGTTATGTATAAATTAGGAGATAATTGTTAGAGCAAAATTTTTTACAAGGTTTTTTGACTTATAAACATCATTTTTTAGATTTTTAGATATAATTTCTTCTTTTTAGATTTTTTTAGAAACAACATCATTTTTTAGATATAAGCGGTCTAAAAACCCCAATCTCTGTTTTTAAAACATGGTTGGATGCCTGAAAGTTGCCTCTTTAGTGTCATGGTGGTTGAGCTCATACAAACCTCTTCAGGCAATGCATGAAGTGCATCATGTGATAGAAGTTTTTGCAGCAAGCAGCTAGTCTTGTGATAACTGTCTGCAGCACAATTAGAGTTCAGAATGCTGATTCTGCCTTTTTAGATATGGGAACTTTAACATAGGCCAGTTGAACAAAAAATAAATAGCTCTTTTGCAGCCCATGAAGACATTAGTGAAATGCAGCTTGAACGGTACAAACTTTGGGAGCTCCTGCTCTATTCAGTCTTTGTGAAGCATGGGAGTATATAATTATGTTTTCATTGAAAGTGTATGACTTAACTGCAGTGTATTCAATACTTATTTCATTCAAATAGCTGTCAGGTTTCTTGAAACCAACATTAAATCTCATTACAGCTTTGAAGTTTGACCATATTGAATTTAATTTATGAGTCAATATCTTGAAAACTACGTGGTCAAATTTCAAATAGTTTTGGTTAGGACATAGTCTTTTATATTTATAGAATAATTTAGCAGGCATTGGCAGTCATGAAGATCTGTAAAATTTGTAGAAACTTTGTTTTTCAAGTGAACATAACACTTTCAGGAAAATGGATGTATGAAATACTTCTTGGTACTCCTGGATTAATGCAAGTTGGATGGTGTACGGCTTCATGTAAGTTTAATAGAGAAGAGGGTGTGGGAGATACAAAAAACTCTTTTGCATACGATGGTTACAGAGAGTCAAAGTGGAATGCAAGAAACAGCATCAAATATGGAGAGGTACTTTTAAAGCTATTTGTGTTTAGCTTGATTTTAATTTTATTTGTGTAAGCTACGACTATTGACATAAAATTTAATGACGTTAAATTATTGAATGTGCAATATGCTACTCATCATTGTCTTTGTTGGCAATATAATCATTGATCAAATGTGCTAGAACGAAGATTTTGTGGAGACCATAACTGGTTGATAAATTAGTTCAATTAATTTTATCCAGATCTGTGTCCTTTATAATTCATTCATATTATTTATGAGAATCATTTAGAATATTAAAGCTTTTTTTGTAACACAAATTTTTTGAAGAAGTCTAGGAGAGATTGAGGAGACATGTGGTGGTGGAATGAAGAGGTCAAGGATACGATAGCAACAAAGAAGGCTGCATTTAAAGATCTGTGCAGGTTTCCATCAGAAGAAAATAACACCAAATACAAACGTTTAAGAAATCAAATGAGAAAAATTGTTGCTAGAGCTATGAAAGGAGTTGCATAATTTATATCGGAATTTTATTGGTGTTTTTTACTTCCTTAGATAAATGAAAAAGGAAGGGAAGGATCAAGAAGGAGGAAGATGCTTAAGAGGAAGAGACGGACGATTGGGTTTTATTGAAGAAGACAGAGCAAAAATTTGGAACACATCGAAAAGATCATGAATGAAGAGAATGAATATGACCACATGGTGGAAACTGATGTAGTGGAAAGACCAGTGGAAAAAGTGGCTCGCAATGAAATTGTGAAAGCAATGCAAAAAATGATATCAGGCAATGGGACCATCTGAAATAAGTGTGGAGATGATAGTTGCAAGTAGCTAAATTGGAGTTAAAGTGATGATAGAACTGTGTCAAGCGTGTATTGGATGGTAGAGAAATGCCTGATGAGTGGAGAACTAGTGTGATTGTGTCTATTTTTAAAGGAAAGGGTGATGTGATGAGCTGTGGATCATACAGAGGAGTAAAACTGCTAAAACATGCCCTGAAAATTGTTGAAAGGGTCCTAAAGGCGAATGCGAACACCAATCAATGTGAATAAAAGGCAGTTTGGATTTTGCCAGGAAAAGGAACAGTGGAAGTGATATTCATTGTGAGGAGAATGCAGGAGGAATATCAAAAGAAGGACAAGGAGTTGTAAATGTGTTGACATGGAAAAAGCTTTTGATAGAGTGCCAAGAAAAGTGATAGAGTCGGCCATGAGAAAGAAGACTCTATCAGAAGTAATGTTTTGAGCACTTAGAGCTTGTATGATGGTGCAAAGACAAGAGTGAGGGTGGGATCTGCATATTCAGAGGAATTCGAAGTGAAGTTGGTGTACATTAAGGATCTGTGCTGTCACCACTATTGTTTGCAATAGTTATTGACGTTATTACAGAAAATGCAAGAAGGGGTGTGGTTAATGAATTAGTGTATGCAGATGACTTTGTTCTCATGAGCAAAACCATGGAAGACTTGAAGGAAAGATTTTGGAATTGTAAGAATACACTGGAAAGTAAAGATTTAAAGGTCAACACCAGAAAAACAGAAGTGATGGTAAGTGGGTCAGAAGAAGAACTATTCAAAAGCAAGATAGATCCATGTGGAGTTTGTTGGAGAAGAGTCATGGCCAACTCAGTTTTGTACACAAAATATAGGAACTGGGTTCATGGCAGATGTGCAAATAGAGTTACCGCTAGGTTGGCAATGCATTTTCTTTGCTCAAGATGTAGAGGAATAATGGAAGGAATGGTGGATTTGATCAAGAAGTTGTGTGATGAAGTGTAGACATTGAATGGATTTTGTTATTTGAGAGACAGACTAAATGCTAGTGGTGGTTGTGAAGCGGCAGTCACAGCAAGAGTAAGAATTGGTTGGGTAAGATTCAGTGAATGTGAAGAGTTGTTGCTTGGAAATAGGGTTTCTCTGTGGATAAAAGGTAAAATTTATCATGGTTGCATAACATCAGCAATACTGTATGGAAGCAAGGCAATGTGTTTAAGAAAAAAAGAAAAAGCAGTTTTGAGGAAAAGGGAAAGAGCTATAATGAGAGCCAAGTGCAGTCAGAAATTGTTGACAGAAAGACGACTGGAGAACAGATGGACATGTTGGGGTTGAAGGAAATTATAGACCAGTTAGCAACAGCAAGTGGAGTTAGATGATATGGACATGTGCTGAGAAAGAGATGACTATAGTGTTTTGAGGTTTGATCTGGATCTTGAAGTGAGTGGCAAGAGAAAGCGAGGACAACCGAAGAAAACCTGGAAGAAGCGAGTGGAAGAGGAGACAGAGAAGATTGGTTTGAAGAAGGAGGATGCCCTGAATCTTGACAAGTAAAAAGACTGAGTGCAAGCAATCGCAGAAGGAATGGGGTGAATCCGGCCATCTCTGCTAAAGGGACAACATCAGATGAAAACTTAATAACCACAAAATAACTACTATTTCACCAGCTTTTTAAGTTTTTGTCCTTTGCAGACAAATTGCATTACAACACAACACAACAACGATTAAACTTCTCGTCTTTTTTTCATACTATCGCTTTTGTGCTGAGCATCAAGCTGGGAAGCTGTGAAGACTATATTTTCTAAGTTTATGGTTTGCCTCATCAAGGGAACTAAACTCCTGTCTACTGACTGCATAGTGCATGTTTTAACCATGTTAGTTGATGTGTCTAAACCAGTGGTTCCCAAAGTATGGCCTGCAGGTCAAATCTGGCCCCTTTTACAATTGCACTGGCCCTTTTCACAATTGCAAAACAAATGCACAGAGCAGTGTTTTCTTGAAAGAGTCACTTCAATCCGATTAATTTGATCACGAAAAGCATAATTTGTGACAGCAAAAGAGGTGATGATCTTTTTTTGTTGTTTTGGAGATTACCTAATTTTCAAGGCAATGTAGCATGTTCTCCAATGTTACTGACTATTAATTCCCACCTACTTTGAGTTAACTTTGGCCCTTAGGTCTTTAGAATATCAGGAATGTTGCCTTTTGTGGAAAAACTTTGGGAACTACTGGTCTAGACCATGAGTGTAGGATTTTTTTGCTGGCAGGCCAATTTTATTTATCGGGATTGTATGGTAGGTGAAGATTTTGATCTTTTTTGGGAGAACAATTTCATCAAAACAAAGTTTTCAAATGAAAGTTTTCTTATTTACTGTCACGCCTCGAATGGGAATACTTTTTACTCATGTCCTGTTTTTTTCTTCTGGGTGATTAGTCATGGACATACGTCAAAAGTTACTTCCTTCTGTGGGCTTCACAGTTTGATCTGCCATGCTGCTGTTTCCACACTCTCGATCTAGATTACCCTTTTCTGTTTTAAAACTGTGGAAATTTGTTTCTTGTATGTATTTGTTGTACTTTTCTATTTCAAGCAATCTTAAATAATGATGTTACACAGGCTTGGGAAGCAGATGATGTAGTTTCTTGCCTACTAGATCTTGACAACCGGACAGTTTCTTTCTGCTTGTGAGTAATGTCTTTTATTGCATCTCTATGAATCCATCATTCACTTTATATTTTGAATAAGTTTTTTTGTAAGAAATAGGTTGTATGAATAATTATGATGTTATGGATTAATAGTGTGATTGACAGTAAATATTATCTGTAATTAAAATTAACATTTGTCTCAGTTTGTCCATAGATTTTGGGGCTAAAACATGAGAAAAATTTAGTTAAAAATTTGGAAAAAAAGGATATTAAAAATTGACTACACATATTATAAAATTTCTGATATAATGGTGTGAGTTGATCTTCATCATAATTTGTTTACTTTATCAAACAATACTTTACCACATAATATCTTTCAGAAATGGCAAAGATCTTGGTGTTGCATTTAATAACATTCCTTCTGGACCAGGCATCGCTTATTTTCCTGGTCTAAGCCTTGCTTTGAAAGAAGTTGCTTTTTGTAATTTTGGTCTCCGGCCATTTAAACATCCTCAGTCTGGTTACAGACCAGTACAGGTATTAAGATGTCAAGTAACTTATGTATTTATTGCTTTTAGAAACTAAAAATGAAGCTGATGATGGTATTTTTGTCAAAATTGATTCCTCTTCCTGTTTTTAGTATTTTTTTAACTAAATTTTAATGCAAAGTTAGTTTTAAAACTGTTTTCCTAGAAAGTCATGCATGCTACATCAATAAATAATGAAAAGTCATGAAAACGCCAAAGGGCGTGCGGCATAAAGAGTTCACGGCTGGGCAGCAGAGAATGGTTTAGGAAGTGATGTGAATCCAGTGACCTTAATCACTACAGGAAAGATTTTCAAATCTTCCAATTCTGGATAGTGAAGAATTTAATAGAAGACTGTGCCCATTGCAGCAAAGGTGAAAGAGGACGTAGGAAGCGTGACAGGGGAGCACAAGTTCTTCAGTGGATGCTACAGAGATTTGTGTGTTAAAAATTTTTTATGAGGCAGTTCGCCTCTAGTCCAAAAGAAGAGAAAAAATTGCAAGGGACTGTACATCTTGTCTGACACTTCGTTAAACACTTTGTTACCGGGAAGAAATGAGTGACTGGTAACCTGTTTCAGTCCGATTATGATTAACACCCGCAGTGCAGTTGTAATAGAGAAAAAGGAGAAATTAGAAAGTTCCTGCCATATGTGACTGAGAGTGTTGAAAAGAAGAAAAGACGAGAGAGGAAAGGACAAAGTGAGAGTGTGACAGAAGAGAAAAGTGGCCAGTTCTGTAAATACCCTGTCCAATGAAGATTTTGACACCACCACAAACTAGCCAGCTATCAAAAAATAGAGAAAACCAGACTTGGAATGACTGATTTGATTAAAGAGCTGCAAATTTAGAAATTCGGCAAGAGGAAGAAAAGCTGACATTGGCTTCCTGGATACAGATAAAATTACTGTGAAGAGCTAGAAAAAGTGGAGAAGTTTTACATCTCTGACACTAAGACCTCCTGCATTTCATTATAGAATTCTGAGCGTGTTGGGTAATAAGGAGAAAGCAGGAGGTTAAAGGAGCATTGGGTGTCGAGGAGAAAGGAGAAAAAGACTTTGTAAGAGCAATAAGAGACAGGGCAAATAGGATAAGAGGCAGAGCTGGCTAGTAGGAATATTAGGGGCTAAGCTACAGCTTAAAGTGGAGGCATACGTTTCAGAAAACTCTGAAACGAAGCTCATAGTGTTTAGTGACAAAGTACCCTCAGAAATGGGCCAATATAGAATGGGGAGAACAACTGTAAGGGTGACAAAGGGAGACGAAGTTGAACCCCAAGAACAAGAAAATATACCGGAAATGTACCCATTTGAGACAGGTTGGTATGGAACTAATAGCTTTTTTCGATGACATTGTGGTTTTTTGTGGAAGAAAGAAAGATAAGACAAGGGTTAAGAGGAAATTTGTTTCATATCAGACGAAGAAGAAGAATGAAAACGCGTGAGAGGGCATAAAGGAAGAAGAAGAAAGAAGAAAAGAACAGGCCACCTCATTTTAGATAGAGTGTGAGCTGTACTTTTGCGATTGCTCAGAGAGTAGCACCATGAACAAATGATCGGGTGGGAAGTGCTCGGGGTATCTAGGATTCTTGGCAAGGTCAATGGCTATTTCGTCCTAACCCACTGGGGTTGGGAACCAAGCCACTGTGTTGAAGCTGTTGTTGATGGTGCAGTCATTGGTTGCTACTGCATTACGGTATATGTAATCTGCAGTAATTGTTTTAAAATTACATTGTGTTAAGTCTTAAGATAAACCATTACAAGTGTCAATGCAGCATCAACGTGTTTTGTCTGCACTGTGTAAATCTTTACTCCAAATTATTTTTTGTCCTAGGACCCTCCTGAGGATGCAGCTGATGCGCAATGTTTAATTAACAGTTTGACTGCGTTTGTGTCTCTTCCTGCATCTAAACCAGTAAGTTTTTGCTTCAAGCGAAACTTTATTTAATGTGATATGTGAGTATTTACTTACTGTATTTTACATCGAGATTTCTATTTGAATCAGTAAAATTTGTTAAATCAATTTCTTCTTTCAAGTGAATCTGAGTGAACCACATATGAAATTGGTCGCAAGCTTAAATTATAATGCAAATATAATAGAAAACTGAACGTAGAACCGATACCTGAATAAACATAAAATTCATGTAAATTCATTAGCTTCATACGATTTGATTTTATAATTGGGTAGTTAGTTGAAATTAGTATGAGGTGATTGTGGTTTGGTGAACATGGCATAGTTTATTAGTGATGTCGTACGTATTAACTTTGAATATACTGCATGTTGCTATTTTAACGCACGTTTCATATGGGTTAATTTAGCCTTGTAATAAACCAATCAACTGTTATGTTTTGTTTGATGGGATCATCTACTCATTGTTTCACCATTAATACTCCACCGGAAATGTAAGTGCAAACATACGATATCGTTGTAAATTTTTGCTTCCGTGACACAGAAATTGTAATCATCAGTTTGCTCTTATTTTGCTGTTAACTATTAAGTTTGTTATGTTTTTGATTAAGTTCTAAATTCATTTTTTGATTGGTTTACAACTATGCCAATATTGTCAATTGGCAAACTCTTTGACTTGCTTGAAGCGCTGTGGTTATCACTGCTGTAATCGATTTGCCACGCAGTTGCAACTGATACGTTTTCTTTCTGGTCGCTTGTTTACTTGCGCTGTTTTTTACGTTTTATTTGTCTGTAGGATTTGTACTCACTTTTCGATCCAGTATCTGAACAGATATTATTTGCTCATATCTTTCAAAGATTAACTCCATTACTGGTAAGAATCGTATTAAAATAGATTGTTCTACTTATGAGTTAAATGTACAATAGCTGTTTATATTTGCTTGTAAAATGTAATAAATATAAGCTAAGCGTACAGCAAGAAATAAGTAGCATGTATCTTCAATGTTTGGTGTCATTTAAGTACTTTGTCGTAATGTGTGATGCATTTTGGATGTGCTAGTTGATGAAACCAAGAAGTAATTCATACTAATATATATGAATAATTTGCGTTACTTCGTAGAATGTGTTTAGTTTGTATAATACTTGAATGTTTTACTTTTTTAGAAGAGTATTTACAACGTTGAAGCTTATTTGTTGCCATTTTTACTCTCTCTATGCAAGGAAGATAACAGTGAAGAAGATTACAACGGACTTCATCTGGTTCTATGCTGTTTATGGCAGTATGCTGAGGTCGGCGGTCGTATCTTGTATGATATCATCACGATTATGTCACAACAAGATAATAAACGTGCTGAATGATAATTAACAAACTAATACGATGTTATTATTGTAGCAGTTACTAATCACGAAGAAGCTGTCGAGTACGATGAACGTTAATATAACGTGTAAATAACAGTGTCACAATATGGTGGTGCTGTCCCCGATGTCGTTGGGTTTAAGTCTGGGTGTTGGCCTCCCCAAGGGTCTTAGAAATTCTTGGCAATCTTGTTGCCAAAATATTGTATCCGAAGTACGTGATGCTGCCCTATGTACGACTGCAGAAGGGTAGCCCAATCTCTCCAAGATCGGCTGCTTGTTTTTTCTGCCTTATTACCCTTCTTACCTTAGTGTTTCTCTTTTTTCCTCCTCGCATTGTAATGAGCGACAACGCTCATTCAAACCCTGGCCCTATCTTGGCCCTGACCTGGAGTGGCAGATCAGTGCAGTATGCCTTAAATGAACGCACATCGTGCTGGTCTATTTTTTATTTAGTTAACTCTTTTTCCACTTTACATTTATGCAGTTGTTCCTCCTGCTCTGTTTCTGGGGAACCTTCTTTTCAAACCCCGGTCTTTCGTTTTGGGATCCCCCTGCATGTAATTTTCTACTGTGGACTGCTGCGTTAATAAATCAACTTCTCTCAAAGCATCTTTTATCTCCCCACCCATGTTTGGTGACATTTTATTCCTTGTGTGCCTTATTGCTGACTCCATCTACAGAAGCCCTTCTTCTATAGGGCACACCTCTTTCGTTCACCTGACTTGCTCAGGTGATTTTTTAATTCAGATTTTTTAGAAGTACATGCTGTAGAATGCCATTTTATTTCACAAAGTTTTAAATATCAAATCAGCCAAATGTTTCCCATCATTGCTAACATACGATTGGAGACGTTCACGAAAGTTTTCAATAACTCGATGGATCATTTCGGGTGGAATAGCAGCAATTTCAAAACTAATAGCTCGTTTTAATTTTTCAAGAAATCGAGGACGGTAACTGAATACTTTTGACTTCACATATCCCGACAAGAAAAAATCGCAGGGCTTTAGGTCAGGCGATCTTGCGGGCCAACCAATAACACCACACAAAGAAATCAATGGTTCGGGAACATTTCCTTGGAATTTCTATTGAACATCCGGAAGTATGCGATGCTGCTGCATCCTGTTGAAACCATACATTATTTCTGTACTCAAGTTCATTCAGTTTGGCTCTTAGAAAAGTGTTTAGCATGATACAATGTCGTTCAGAAGTAACTGTCATTGTACCATTGTCATCTTCGAAAAAGTACGGGCCCCAAATGTAAAATTTTGATATTGCGCACCATACAGTAACATAACGACTATGCAATGGGCGTTCTTGAATCTCATGAGGATTGTTGTGCGACCAATAGCGAAAATTTTTGTTTTTGAAATAAGTTTCCACAATGAATGCTCGATGATCACCAGTCCAATTCATAAGGGCATTATGAAATTAAATAAAATGCATAAATATACATGTATAAATGAATTTTGACGTAATTAAAATAAAATGGCTTTGTATGTACTTTTAAAAAATAATAAAAAATTTCTTTATTTAATTTGTTGTTTAATTTTTCTTTAACCTCCAAATGTGTCAGATCATTTTGGGACACCCTGTAGCTACTCTGCTTCATCAGTGACATGCTGACCGAATTTATTTCCAAAATTCCATCTTTAGTTTCTCTTTTTTCTGAAACAAGATTTCAGGATACTGCTATGCAATCTAATTGCACCCACTCGAAAGATTTTAACTTTCGTCACTCTTTGTAGGACTCAAGACAAGAGGTACCAAGAATATTTTGGGAATGAGGTATTTGATGAGATTATTACTTCTGATCTTCCTCTCAAAGACTTTAACTTCCATACTCTCTTTCTCCATTCCTTTGGAATCCACTGTTCCTTGGACATTTTTCTTGCTCTCCTGCTATTAGGATCTAGATGTTGATCATCTCTCCGTTTTCTCACAGTTATCTCATTCCAATGAGCGCTTTTCATCGTTCAACTTTGAAAAGCTGCTTGGGGTGATATTGCTGCTTCTGTTGCTTTTCATCGTTCATCTGTAGAAGATTACTTATCTCTCTGTTCTCTATTCTATGTAGCTGCTCTTTCTACTTTTCCGTGGCATCGAATGCTGCCAATTCTTCCATTACGTGAGGTCGTATCTAACGCCTATCTCTAGCTTGATGATCTAAAATGGAAGAAGCTGTCTGAGAAAGACTCTAGGCTTTTGCTTACGCCCATAAAAGTGATGAAGAATGCCAAACTTAGTCTTTTGTATACCGGCATGCTTCACTTGCTACATCAAAACCTAAGCCAAGGCATCTGTCTACTCTTGCACGATCTGCCACTAGTACTGCTTACCGTCTGCTTCTTTTCATTTGAATTGCTTCTTGTCAGAGGACTTGGAACTATTTTCGTCAACTACCTGAAATCTCATTTTTTTCTTTTATCAGCCTAAAGCTATGCGTCGCAGAGCGATAGAATGTTTGTCTGAACTTCTTTTGGCATTCTGTCTGATGAATGCTATTTTTCTTTTTGCTTTTTTCTCACTCTTTAGAACCTGAAGCAGCTGTCGCCTACCTTTCTTCGTCCACTGCCACCGGTCCAAATATAGTTGCCTAATCTTTGCTACAGTGCCTTTCGATGCTGTTGAACTTGTTCATATTAAACATTTTTTGTTTTGATTTTAACATTCCTTTTTTTTCTATTTGAAAGTCCGTTAACATTATCTTCCATAAAACCGAAAAACCTCCCGACTCCCCTGCTTCCGACCTGCTTTTCTCATCTTCTCTGTCTCAAAGCTGTTTGAGGTTATTTTTTTTACCCCGCCAACTCTTCTTTTAGAGACAAACTTCTTTCAATTTACCTGTCAGATGGACTCCGTTCTGATCGGTTTACTTTTAATCAAATTATTATTCTATTTCAGTTCATCTAGATCGGTTTTATAGACTTAAAACCGGATTCCTGCTTTTTTGAATAAGCTTATTTCTGCTAGCCTTCTTTCTTGTGAGGGCGTCAATCATTTCTTTCTGACAGGCGCACTTGTGTATTGTGACAACAACCACAAAATTCGCTATTTTATCTCCGCTGAAGCTCTCCCGTAAGGTTCTATTCTTGGCCCTGCTCGTTTTTTATCTTTTCATCAATGGTCTTCCTTTTTCCCTCAATTGCTCTCTTTATGCTCACGATGGGTCATTTGGTCTTTTTCCTCGCATTCTATCTATTCGTCAGGCCGGTTTTCGACGTGGTCGATCTACTCTTGATGAATTCTTTTTTTCTCGGCTTATCTCGGATCGGTTTGGAAACTCAAATCAGACTTTCAAGCAATTCTGGTTACTGTTAGTATCTCAACAACATTTGACTATTTGGCAATCTGTTCTTTTCCACAACTTGTTTCTGCTAGCCTTTCTCCTTGCTTTGTTTGGTGTACTCTTTCTCTCTGCCCGGCGCATTTGCCTATTTTTAAAGCGATTGCAAAAGTCGCTCCTTTGGAGGTGATTCGGAACGACTGTTCTGTTCTCTTCATCAATGATTCTTTTGTTTCTCTTCTTTCTTTAGCTGCTCTCTTTATGCCAACAATCAAGTCGTTTCTATCTGCTCTCGCTGCTGCGGAGGCCTCACAAGGAGCCCTGCTTAGACAGGAGAGCCGGTTTCAGCACTGGTTCCTTCTCAACGTAGTCAGATATAAAATTGTTTAAATGAACTTCTACCAAGCTAATCTTCAGCCTCGTCTCTTCCGGATAAAATTCTTTCTTTTCAGTCCTACTCCCACCATCCTTGGGGTCACCTTTGACCATACTCTATTTCCTTTCTAACTCATCTCTTTACTGAAGGTCAAGTTCTTCTTCGTCACCAGCGTTATGCTGTGGTTCTGCTTCATCTCACCGGTTTTTAAAATACCAAAATAGCCTTTTTTATTCCTGTAGAGGACGGCTCATTGCACTCTTTTAGGTGATGAGTGGAAGCTTGAATGTTTTGGTCTGACTTTCAGCAGAAGTTATTGCTAGAATGAGACAGAGAAGAGAAGCGTCGTGATTTATAGTCGGCAGGACTATCAAAATTATTGCATTTTGTCAGCGTCCGAAATCCAAGTTCGTAGTGCACCAATCGGAGTGTTTAGACAAATTATGTTTGGCGGCAAACAATGAGTTTTTTAAGAACAGTAAAGGTATTTGCGTGTCATGTTAAAAGTGGCAACTATTGGGTCCATACCAATTGCAGTCTAACTGTTAATGGTGGGATTTCCAGCTTAATTTCTTGGCTGGACCATTCATGTCAAAAAGTGAGGTTGAGATTAAGCAAGGGCATGCTCTCGGTAGAAAACTTTGCTCTAACAAATCTTGAAAACCAGAAAAATATGGCCCCCAATCTTCGACAGCTTTTAAATGGCAGGGAGTGCTAGCAATTTCTATAGAGTTTAAATCTGATTCTCATGAGATAAAATTTAGAACTTTGATGGAGGGAATCCTTTGTGAAGGAAAGACGGAACTGTTTAAAGTACTAAGGAAGAAAATAGTTGATGTGTGCTGCATGCAAGAACCCAAATGGAAGAGCCAAGGAGCTCATTTTGTGGGTACTCTGGGACGAAGGTATGAAATATGGTGTTCTGGAAATGATGTAGAATCGGGAGGGGTTGGAATCTTGGTGAAAGAGGAAATATCTAGAAACGTTGTGGAAGTTAAAGAAAAAGGCCACACAGTGATGGCAAATTTGCTAACCTTAGGGAATAAAGTGATTTGAGCAATGCATGCGCATGGGCCACAAAGCAAAAGACCAGACACAGAGAAAGTTTGTTTTTATGATGAAATGACGAGTGTATCGGACTTGGAAGTTGTAATGTTTTGTGAGAACGAGCATGTGAGAATGTTTTGAGGGTGTGCGTGGGGGTAGTAGAATTGGAGAGAAAAATGTGAAAGGAAGAAATTATTGGAGTTCTGTGATGAAAAAAAACTGTGTGTGGCAAACACGTGGTTTCAAAAGGAAGAGAAAAGTAAGTTACGGTAACTCATAGTGCAGTTAGATGTATAACGAAAACTGATTTTGTCCTTTTGGGAAAGAAAGACAAAAAGTGTGTAAGGATTGTAAAAGTGATTTCATCAGCACGCAGCATAGGCTAGTTTTGAAAAAAAATTGTTGGAAAGTAACAGATCATAAGGATAAAGAGGTGGAAGTTGAATAAAAAACATACGAGAGAAAGATTTGAAAAAGGGGTGAAAGGAGTATTCAGCACAGACGTGCCTGATATGTGGAAAACTATGAAGGATGGAATCCTTAAAGGCATGTGAAGAAGTGTGTGGAAACAACAAATCTTGGTGCTGGTAGGATGAAGAGATGAAGGATACTATAGCAAGAAAGAACGCAACGTTTAAAGAGATGTAAGAAGAAGATAAGATCCAATACCAACGTATGAGAAATCAAACTAGGAAAGTTAGTGCTATGGTTGTGAGAAGGAAAGCAACACAGGAGTGGAATAATTTGTATCAAAATTGCAATTCGTTTGAGAATGAAAAGGCAAGAGAAAGATTTTGAAAAAAGACGATGCTTAAGAGGAAGAGGTGGACGGTTGTGACGTATTAAAAAAGATAGGGCAAAAATTTGGAAAGAACACCCGGAAAAGATCACGAATGAAGAGAACAAGAGGGACCATAGGGCAAAAGCTGATGTAGTAGGACCGGAAGTGTTACCAGAGTTTCTCATGAAATTGTGGAAGCAATACAAAAGATGAGTCAAAAAAGGCCCTGGACCATTGGAAGTAAGAGTGGAGATGATAATTGCAAGTGGCAAAATTGGGGTTAAAGTAATGATGGACCTGTGTCAGCGCGTATTGGATGGAAGAGGAATACCTTATGAGTGGAAAACTTGTGACATTGTGCTTATTGTTAAATGAAAAGGTGATGTGACGAGCTGTGGACACCTGAAGCTTGAACATTTTGGTCTGGCTTTCATCAGAAGTTATTGCTAGAATAAAGGATTATATACTGGTAGCAACGTGCTATGAATATTGTTAAAATGCCAGAGAAGCGAATATGAACAACAATCTATTTGAGTAGAAGGTACTTTGAATATATGCCAGGAGAAAGAACAGTAGATGCAATATTCAATGTAAAGTGGATGCTGGAGGAATATCAAAAGAAGTTGTGTGCGTGTTTTGCTGACATGGAAAAGGCTTTTGATAGATTTCCAAGGAAAGGTGACGGAGTGGGCCATGAGAAAGAAGGTTTTATTAGAAATAATGGTTCAAGCAGTTCTGAGCTGGTACGGAGGAGCAAACACAAGAGCGAGGGTAGGATCTGTGTATTCAAAAGACTGAAGTAAAGGTTGGTGTACATTAAGGATCTGTGCTGTCACCACTGCTGTTTGCTATAGTTGTAGATGCATTACGGAAAAAGCAATGAGGGGTGTAATTAATGAAGTATTATTTGCAGGTGACCTTGCTCTTATAAGCGTAACCATAAAAGATTTAAGAAAGAAGTTTTGGAATTGTAAGAAAGCACTTGAAAGTAAGGATTTGAAGGTTAAGATTAGAAAAACAAAAGTAGTGGTTAGCTGATTGGAAAGAGATCTGTTCAAAAGCAAGACGGATCCATGAGGAGTTTGTGTGAGGAGCGTAACGTCAGTTCAGTGTTGTGCACAAACTAAAAACTGGGTTCATGGCAGATAGACGAAAATAAGAGAGTTACTACTAGGTTGACGATGCGTTTTGTTTGATGAAGATGTAATGATGGTTGATATGATCGAGACGTTTTATGATAAGGTGGAGGCAGTGAATAGATTTTGTTATTTGAGAGATACGCTAAATGCTAGTGGTGGTTGTGAAGTGGCAGTAACATCAAAAGTAAGAATCGGTTTGGTGAGATTCAGGTAATGTGGAGAGTTCTTACTTGGAAGTAGGTTTCCTCTGAAGATAAAAGGTAGAGTGTATCTATCATTGTTGCGTAAGATGAGCTATATTGTATGGAAGTGAGACATGGTGTATGAGAGAAAATGAAAAAGCAATTTTAAGGAGCACGGCAAGAGTTATAATGATAGTCATGAGCAATCGGAAAGTTACAGACAAAAAAAAACTATTGAAAAGCAGTTGGACTTGCTGGGGTTAGAAGAAACTGTGAATGACTGGCAATAGTTAGTTGGTACAGACAAGTACTGAGAAGTGATAAAGATAGTGTTTTGAGAGTTGCCTTAGATCATGAAGTAAGTGGCAATAGAAAGCGAGGTTGATCTAAAAAAACCTAGAAGTAGCAAATGGAGGAAGAGGCAGAGAAAATGGTTTAAAGACGGAGTATGCCCTGAATCGAGCGATGTGACTAGAAGGAGTTTAAGCAATTGCAGAACGAATGTGGGTGAATCTGGCTGACTTTGCAAAGGGAACAAAACCCAACACTGCTACTACTTGAGCCGCCATTAAAGGAGTTTCTTTTCTAGTTCTCTGTAGAATTTTCCTTTGGTTCGTTCTCACCTGCACTGCACTCCAATTGTATGTTTTTCTCTGCATTGACGACGTCACCCAGTTCTAGTGTCTTCACCGGATGACCAGATATGCCGTCACTAGTTGTTTTTCATTTCCAATGTAATCTGCTATGCTCTTGGGTTTTGTTGTGCTCCTGCAAGTGTTTTTTTTTTGTCCAATTCTTTTGCCGTGAAACCAATATTTACTCGACGTTTTTGGAGAGATTTTGTGTTTGCGTGCTTGTCTATCATGCTTTTTTCTCATCTCTTAGAGATTCTGCTTGTTTACTTTTTTGCTAGGTCCCGATTCTTCGATGCGTAGCTCACTTCCCCGTCTTGCTCTCGCTTTGATTCACTTCTTTCTCGTCAAGGTGCTGCTTTGCTGACTTTGACTCTTAAAACACGATCTTGTGATTTGGATTGATGACTTTGTCTTTTTTGCTTTTGGCTACCGAGGCTCCGGTGTCTTTGCCAATGCTCACTATATGGCACTATAGTCACCTTTTCATCAGGTCCATTTTGCTACAGTTGTTCTGCTGAAGCTCTCAGTTGGTCTTAGCAGCATCAATAAGTGTGGCCCATTTCTTTTTTCTCCACATTTTCGTGGCAACTCTTTATATCAACTCTGGTCCAGATCGTAAAAGAATGCCCTGATATTGGACCTGGGGCCCGTGGTCTTTTGCTACTTATTTAACCCAAGGAAGAATTGGTGACAACAACATTATTAACTAGAGTTTACTTGTTTGCTGTTGATTGCAATCAAATAATCTGAATATGTTATCAGCATTTTCTATGTTACAGGATGCTATATCATTTGTCAGTGTCGCTCTAAAACGTTAATGTGTTTTTATACTGAAACTTTTTTACCATCAGAGTAAAGGTTGGGATGGAGCATATTTATTTACTTTTCATGTCACTAATGTTTATTTCAGATCCGTGATGTTCGCGATTGCATCAACAATTTGTTTGAATGTGGTTTACGTCAGTATCGTTCCGCTCCTGTGCATGTCGATTTCACTACTCACATCTCTCATTTATCTTTCATACTTGGACTTTTCAAACATCAAGCTACAAGAAGACATCTCGCACTACATTGCTCATATCCTTTAAAAACAATGTTATAATTAAACATGTTTGTTGTAAGATTTTTTGTCCGCGGTAACTTGCCTGGTGTCCTTATCACTTAAAGTGGGTATTTCTAGAAATAACGAACCCAAGTATATTGCTTTTGCACCATTCAACCGTTATTGGCCTCTCGAAGATTTTGAGAACCCATGGTGTTCTTCTTCCTACTATTTTTTTGTGGTGCTGCCCTCTATACCACCACTGAAAAACAGCTCACACTCTCCAAAATTGATCGTTTTCTTTTTTCTCTTGCTTTATTGCCCCTTACATCACTGTCCTTTTTTCATGCTTTTCGCTCTTCTGTTGGCCAGTAACGGTTTATCCAAACTCTGGGTTCTTCCATTTATGCTCTGTGTCTCCACTGGCAGTGTGATCAGTGGAATGCACCACATGCCTCAATCAGGGTACACTTGTTCTGTACTTTTTTATCTTTAGAAGGCGATTCCTTTTTCTCTTCATTTTGTAGGGTTGCCCTTGTTTTATTTCCGCCATTTCTGAGTTAACCTTCCCCAAGCACTCTTTGAGTTCTGCTTTGGTATCCCACTACATTTATACTTTCACTGAGAGTAGCTGTTCAGTTTATTCAACTCCTAGGACATTTCTATTTTCTGATTTTCTGCTGATGCCTTTCCCTCCTTTACTCCGATGCTTCTACAGAATCCTGATCAGCGCTTCTCATTCTTCTCCTGCTTTCTTCAATGAAACAAAGGGGCATTTACGTAAGAGATGAGAAGCTACTTTATTTTTTTGTGTTCAGATGACTTGATTACTATCCACAAGTCCAATGAAGTTCCTTCTGCGTACGTGCCTCTGCAATCTGATTCCACCCACTCATGGTTTGGCATTCTCTTTTTTGATGTCCCGCAGCATGGTGGTGGAGTCATTATCTTTTGTCTCACTGAATGTTATATTGAACTTCACAGTTTCTTTTTCTATTTTTTACTCGTGTGCAGATTGCATGAGAGTCGATAGCTATTTCTAAAGTTTTTCTTGCAATCTGTCACTGCATTGCTCAGAGCCTTTCCTTTTTTCTCCGAAAATGTTTTCACTCCCGAAAGTTTGTCAAAAAATTGGCCCCCAGTTCCCTGCATCTCTTAAATGGGCTGGGGATGTGAAGAATCTCCGGGTTACAGAAATTGGAGCTAAGGTTTGTAAGTTAGAATGTTGGAAGTTTTGTTGAGGAGATACAAAAGGGTGTGAGCAGCTAAGAAGGAGGAAAGTGGATCTGTGCTGTGATAGAGAGGACAAGGTGCTCGATTTGTGGGTGTCAAAGGTAGAAGATATAAGCTGTGGTAGTGTGGAAATAATGATGGAATAGGAGGTGTTGAAATTTTAGTGAAAGAAAAACTATGGGAGAAGGTTGTAGAAGTTCAAAGAAAAAGTGACATAGTGATGGCAATGGTACCAGTTTTTGAGGAGGAAGTCATAAAAGGCATAGGTGCATATGCTTCTCAGGTGGGAACATTTGATTGCGAGGTCCAATTTTATAATGAAATGGCTAGTGAATGGGATTTGCAAAACCCTGTTGAAATGATTTTTGGTCTGGGGGACTTTAACGGGCATATTGGGAGACGGATTAATGGTTTTGAAAGTGTGCATGGTGGGTATGGAATTGGCGAAAGAAATGTTGAGGGAAGGAGACTACTCGAGTTTTGAAAAGAAGTTTGTGACCAACACATAGTTTGAAAAGAGAAGCAGAGAAAAATAATATACAGTATGAGTGGAAGTGAAACTGAGATTGACTTTGTGTTGGTTGGTAAAAGTAACAGAAAGTATTTAAGAGATGTCAAAACAACCCCTGGGAGTTGTAGCATCGGCTGGTGGTACGGACATGGACAAAAGTGAGGTAAAGAAAGTAGTGAAGAACGAACAAGCCGTGAGAAGAATTGTTTGGAAGTTTAAGAAAAACAACATGAAAGCAAGATTTCAAAAAAGAGTAAAGAATATTGATGCGCCAGATATATGGAATGATTTTAGAAATGGTGTTTTAAAAGCTTGTGATGAAGTGTGTGGAAAGAAGAAAGGTAGGAGAAATCATGGGGATACATGGAGGTGGAAAGAAGAGGTGAAGGAAGAAATACGACAAAAGAAAGAGGCATGTAAAAAGATGTGCAAAAATCAATTGGAGGAAAACAAGGCTAGATATAAAGAATATGACAAATCGAGCAAAGAAAGTGGTTGCTAGTTCTATGAGGAAAGAAAAGAGTTGATAAATTGAACGAAAAACCAAACAACATTTTTACACTGGAGAAGTTCGTGAAATATGATGGGAAAGATATTGAAGGAGGAAGATGCACGAAAGGAAAAGATGAAAGATTGAATTTCAATGAAAAATACTGGAAAAGAAGGTTCGGTTTCAGTGAAAAAAACAGGAAAAGAATATGGAAAAATCACATGGAGGAAATCATGAATAAAGAGAATGATTGGGACCACATGACAAAATGAGGTATGGCAGAGGGACCCATTAAAAATGTTACCCACAAAGAAATTGCAATAGCACTAAAAGCAATGAACCCAGGAAAGGCAGCTGGACCATCTGAGGTATGCACAAAGATGACATCTGCTAGTGGAGAAGGGATTGGTGTGCTGATGGAACTTTACCAACTCTAGTTGGATGGAAAAGGAATGCCAGATGAATGGCAAACAATTGTGCTGGTACCAATTTTCAAGAGAAGAGGAAATGTAAGAAATTGCAATATATACAGAGGAATAAAGCTGTTAGAACATACTATTAAGGTTGTTGAAAGAGTGCCGGAAAGAAGGATTCAAGAATTAGTAAATATTGATGCAATGCAGTTTGGTTTGATGCCTGGAAGAGGAACGACAGACGCATTATTGACAGACGCATCACAGGTTGAAATTAAGCAGCCATTTTTGTAACAACAGTAATTTCTCTACCTAAGCATAATGTTTAAATTATCGAATTTTTATCTTACTGTCGGTTTTTGTTGTAAACAAATATATACTGTTTAGCATACAGTACATTTTGGTCCAAAGCAATTTATTTCGTTTATTGATAAAAATAATTGTATATGGTTCGATTTACTGTAACAAACTGTGTAAATAAATTTACAACCTGCTTCGACAGGAAATCAGTCCTGGTATTAGCAAAAAACCGAACTGCTAAACTTTTATTCTTCACATTTTAGTGGAATTGGCATTGCCATGTCGGCTCTGCTCAATATCAATAAAATCAATGCATATTTTTCTATTGAGCACGGAATCAACGTATCACCACTTACCACAGCAAAGAAATAGAACTTGGCAATCAAACCAAAGGAATTCGTAATTAAATCGGTTAAGACCTTTCCTTTATTGCACTTTAAAGATATCAGCTTGGACAACATGTAGCAGAAAATCTGCTTGTGGGTGGCCACGAAATAATTTCGCCAGTGCTGACGCTAGTTTATAAGTAGGCCTATTAAGTAATATATAACCGATTAATAGTAAGGTACGTTTTAATTTTTTCCCAAACTTCTTCTGTTTTGAGTGCTCGAATTTTTGAATCGTTGATTTTTTGTTCAAGCGTGGAGCTCCTAAATTACAAACCACTATCGTAATCGCCATAAAATAAAATTTGTGTTTTGCTTTTATTTAATTGCTTTCATTTCACACTTCATAAAAGGCGTTTGTTTTGCCCAGACGTCGTCGAACGTCTCGAAATATGGATTGCCAATTGCGAATTCGAGGTAAAGTAAAATTTTGCAGAGTTTAGGACATGTCGTACAGCAACCACAACGTTTTTCCTTTTCAAAGACAAATCATACAGCAACGAAACAGTTTTTACTTTCCAAAGAGAAATCATGCAGCAACAAAACAATTTTTCTTTTATAAAATCAAATCATACAGCAGCGAAAGCACGGTGATGTGCCATCTGTAAAATAGCGATACCTGTAAAATAATGCTTCGTGCAAAATATGTTCGAAAGCGTTTATGGTAGTTTGCAAGCAACGAGATTCGGTGACAGCAAAACAAAGTCTAGGCTACCTATAGATAACCAGCACCTTTTGCTTTAAACCAAATCTAGTTGCTTCCAAATTACCACGAGCGTTTCTGAACATATTTTGCACGAAGCACTTTTACAGACGGCACTTTACCGTGCTTTCGCTACTGTATGATTTGTAAGTTATTAAGTCTTTGTAAGTTATTAAGTTGTTAAGATGGTCTCGTCTAAATTGGTTGGGTGGTATACTCATTATTGTTTCCTGGCATATTCATTTTAATAATTGTTAATGCCCCTTACGCCCGTATGCTGCTTTGCCAATTAGTTGCAAGGTTTACAATGTATGATTTGTCTTTAAAAAGGATAAAATTGTCTCGCTGCTGTATGATTTGTCCTAGTTCTGCAAAGTTTTACCAAACCACGTATTTTACAGTTGGCAACCCAAATCGATAGTCGATTAGCTAACAAGCAAAAATCAACGTCTTTTGATTTCACTTGAAAAAGTTTCAGCCCCCCCAAGTATTTCACAATCGCACAGTCGCACCTGCGAATTGGCAAGAAGCTTCCATCTTGACTATTTTCTCACGATGTCACTCAAAAGAACTTGCTTATCTGCTACTGTATTTCGCGGTCGCTCGGTCACACCTGGGAAAAGCCACTTTTTTCGAATACAAAGCGAAGGCTAGTATTCGCTGCTAATCAAAATTGTCCCGTTTTGATCGTAGTGAAGTTTTTGAAAACTTTGGTCTTGAATGATTCCACGCACTCACTAGAAATATATATGGTCTTAAGACATTTCGAAGTATAGCGTGATCTTAATGACCTTTTGGTTTAAAGACCAGAAAATTTTCAAGACCACAAGACTTTTGAGGGTTAAAATCTAGACCATGAAATTCAGAACCAAGACCTTGAGAAAACGGTCTCAAGACTAGGATTGTTCTTAAGATCCGTACTCATTTTTTCACTAAGCGCATGTGTTTGCTTGCACCCCTAGTAGCATCCATATCTGGATCTATCTCCAGAATTCGATCTAACTCTCAACCTGTAAATAACAAGGCCTAATTTGAAGTTCTGATGTGTTTCTG
This sequence comes from Trididemnum clinides, assembly GCA_963675345.1. NCBI lineage: Eukaryota > Metazoa > Chordata > Ascidiacea > Aplousobranchia > Didemnidae > Trididemnum > Trididemnum clinides. The sequence continues at coordinate 4,488,492 of OY776287.1, read as the reverse complement.
CCTCTGTTTGGGGCCCACCAAAGTAGCAGGTCTTTTCCCTACTCTATATAGCTTTTCTTCTTTGCTTTTCCCGGATTCACTTTTCTCTACATTATCAACGTCACGTAATTAAAGTGTCATCACTGGCAGTATTTCATCTTCTATTTCTTTTCTCGTTTCTGTGGTATGTTTACTTCCCTTGAGATCCGCCTTACGCATTTTTGTTTGTCCTCTTATGACTGGGCTCTGTCGTCCTCCATCCCTACTTTAGGATTGGCCAGACAGAAAGTGAAATCACGGCTTTCAAAAGTTCCTGGGAAAACTTTGCGTCCAGCCTCCCACTTTTTCGTTCTCCTTCCTCTCCAAGAGAGGTTCTTGTTGCTTGTCCTTTTGTTCCTAGAATTCCTTTTTCTTTGGCACGGAGTTTACTCTTTCCACTCATGCTCTCACTATGACCCACCTTTTCTCGAGGTACAGTACTTACTCATCTTAACTTTTTCAAATGACATTCTTATGATTTGATTGATGTTCTGACCCTTCTATTGGCTAAGGAGACTGTATAGTCCCTGCCTACTGCTCTGAATGTGACATTGATTACACTCTTTGCATTTCGTCCGGCCCAATTGTAAGCTTTGGTTTCTGCCGGTCTTGGCATCACCACAAGTGCACCATTTATCTTCTAAACTTGCCCTGTTCTTCTGTGCTTTCTTATCTTCCGTCATTTCTTTTCTCTCATATTTCGGACATATTTGGAAGGAACTCTCCGCCTCTTCCTCTTTACTATTATCTAGGTGTAACAGGTTCCCGGTCATTTACTTCTTTCCGGCAACGACACGACAGATGAACTTGACAGAAGAATTGCGCTGATCTAGCCATTCATAAATTTTGGCAACTTTCTAGCCAAACTTCTCTCCGCTGGTAAATGTTTGATCTCGCAATTTTTCAACGCACAACTTCCCTTAGTCTCCACCGAAGAACTTGTGTTTCCTGATAATCTCTCCTGTGTTCTCTCTCGTCTTCGGCGCTTTTGCCTTTTTTGAATGTTTATCTGTCCAGAATTAAAATTAGCGAAATTGAAAATCCTTCGCGGTGCTACCGAATTTTTATCGCCTGCGGTACGATCTCTCTACTTCACACACCTTTTGTCTCAATTTTGTCCTGTTATGTTATTATCTCTCTACGCCAAGTTCTTTTTGGCAACTTTTTTATGCGACTTCTGTTCAGTGCCGTGGGCTTTGCTCCCTGGCTGCATGGTTTTACGTGTTGCTCCCATGCCTACTAAAGGGTCGGATAGCAGCAGGTATGTTGTTTGTTGGCTATCGTTGCACCTACGCCATGCTCAGCTTGAAATTTTGCTTATTTTTTGTAATATTTTACCAGTAGTAATTAATCATGTCCGTGCAAGAACCTAACAAGGTACCATTAATAGCTAGTATTAATTTGATGCGAAATATGATGTGCTTTATGAGTTAATGTCAAAAAATGATTAATATCAAACAGGAGTTTTCTCACGTTATCTGCAACATTGAAGTTGTAAGCGCTCAATTTTTTATATTTTTCTTCGTCACATTTCTGGTTTATGTTTCAAAAGTGATGCATGGAACCTCGCGCTATAAAATATCTTAGAAATTTTTTTGTGATTTATATTACCGTCATGGTGTATAGATACTTTCCTTAGCAATGATAACATTTGATAAACAAGCTGAAATACCAGCTCTCTTCTATATCAAGCAGGTATCCAAACACAGAGAAGCTGGCTTAAGCGAACTCATACCAATGTTGTGGGGACAGGTAAATTTTGTCTTTACTGTTTAGAATATATCTTTCGTATCGCACCGCATGCCTTCATTTTTTGATCACAGAAAATCATTACACACAAAGAAAATCTTTCGTTCAGTCTTACGTTTTTGGTTCACATACAGCGAATATGATGAAGACCCAGCTTTTCGTAATTGAGAGATCTTTTGTAATACACTGTGGTATAGAATGTTTTGTCTGTTGTAATATTACGTCGTTAGAGCTGGATATTGTTGTTTCGAGGACCCGATAGCAGGACATGCTTCAAGTTGTCACTTGATTCTCATCTGTATTCACTATTCTATGATTTGTCTAAGTTTTCTGCTCCCTAATAATTGTCGGTATGTGCGTGATCTCAAAGCACATAAAGAGTTGGCGGTAGTCCTGTATTTAGTCGATTAGAATGAGTGTTTTTTATTACTGTTTTGGTGTTAAAATCTTTCACGTAATATTACAGGGTTGTGATCCGAAGAGTACGTATGAAAAAGGATACGAAAAATTGAAGGAAAAGATGGACGGTGAGGTTGATGGTATTGAGCTATTGTAACTGGCTATTAACGTAACCCTAGGACTGTGTAAACTTTTACTGAATACTGCTGCTGTGCTGGTCGTTTATGAATGGCTTTAGCCGGAGTTTTGAATGAATGATTAGAAAAGTCTCGCACCAAATGCTCTATCAGAAAGCTGCGCGTTTCGATAACAAGAATGCAACCATTGAATCTAAATCAAGTTGGTGCAAAAGTGTAGCTTTTTTAAATATAAGACTGTCTCAAAACATAATATAATTTGCCTTGACGATGCCCCGGAATGGTCGGAAAAGAAACCTTTCCATCATCAACGTTATAAGAAGCCATCCAACTTTTCATTAATATCATCCCATAAGTAATGTCGTTTTTTTAGAGAAATTTTCAAATCATCCAGATTAAACGAATCCAATTTAAACGTACTGCAATCTGCATTAATATTTTGTCTGGCACCAAATTCATTACATTCATACACGCTCTGGACGACCTGTCCCATTTGATAATGATGCACTGAAAGCTGCTACGGACCAAAATCCATTTGCAACTGTTGAAGAATTAGCACAAGAAGTCAATTTATCTTTGTCGACAGTTCATCTCCACTTACAGGAGCTTGGATTAGTCTCTAAGCTTGGTAAGTGGGTTCCACTTAAACTGACTGAAGATCATCGACGTCAACGCGTGAATATCTGCACTGTCCTTCATTCACGTCAAAAAAATTCTCCATTTTTAAATCGTTTAGTAACAGATAAAAAGTGGATCCTCTATAAAAATGTTGAACGTCGACGCCAATGGGTTTCTGCAGGAGAGCAACCAAGACCTCAACAGAAACGAGATCTGCATCCTCGCAAAGTGCTGTTAAGTGTTTGGTGGGACATGTTCGGTGCAATACATTTTGAAACATTGACACCGAACCAAACCATTACAGCTCTGTCATACTGTGATCAGCTCAATAGACTGAATGAAAAGCTTAAAGAAAAAGGGAGCTTTTTAGTCAATCGTAAGAGTCATTTTTCATCATGATAACGCTAGACCTCATAGTGCAAGGATCACATGCAATAAGATTGAAGAGCTTGGTTGGGAAAAACTTCCGCATCCTCCGTATTCTCCCGATATTGCTCCTTCAGATTGTCATCTATTCCAAAATCTGCAACATTTTACTGATGGGAAAGAATACCCTTCACGTGAGGCACTCGAAACGGACCTGCAACATTTTTTCTCTAGTAAGCATGCTGACTTTTATAAGAGTGGCATAAATAAACGTGTGTAGCGTTGAGAGAATGGCATTAATTCAGATGGACACTATAATATTGATTAAATTAATATTTTGTGTGTGTTTTTTTTATTTCTTCAAAATCCTTTTAAAAAATGGCATTTCTTATGGGATGACCTAGTACCTTTTATAAATCCTTTTTAATTATGAAGTTATGATAGTTGATTTGTCATGAGAATTAGTGAAACTGCGTGTATTTACTTCAGTCCAATAAAAGATCTTGAATTTGACTTTAAACTGTTGTTTCATTTCCGAAATTAAAATTGTGTGTGTTTTGGAGAGAGTTGAATGCTTCATTAATACCAAGTTTACATAATGTTGAATAGATGTGAAAAAGTTGCAGAGAAACATTCTGAAGTTGATGGTTCTAGATCCTAACAACGAAGTGAGATGGTTGCTCTTCTTGCTGTTTAATTGATGCGCTTACTTATTAGTGTTCAACAAGTTGTTTTTTATACTTTGTTTTTATCCTAAGATCTCCTGTGTCTTTTTGCACGGTAAAATTTGAAATAATATATTCAAAGAAACTCTTTGCAGCACTGTATTGGGGTCGAAAGTTTCACTCTCTCTACTTTCTTATTACCAGGGTTAGCAGGGTATAAAGTTTTCAACATCTTTTGTAATGGCCTGATCACAGCTGGTACTTGCTCCAGTTTCACCTAGGTATTATGCTGGTGGAATTGCTAGTTTGTAAACGTAGTAACTTGCCTAGCATCAGATTTGAAGTATAGCTCCGCATTTACGTTTCTCAAAAATTTCTGAACTTTTGTTTCAAGTGTTATTTGTTTCAAGCCTTCCTTTCGTTCACTGGTACAATATAATTTCGGTGGAGAAAATGTATTTTGATCGATTTTTGATTTTACAGCCCGAATTTTGTCTTAAATCTTACATGGTTGTCTCTTGTAATGGTGTCACGATCGAGTGTTTAACTGTAGTAGCTGAGCACGTATCTTAACTGATCATTGTGTGCAGTACAATCACTTCATTACTTCATTGCTATAGGGAGCACTCGTCAGTTCGGCTTTCGTCAGACATCTTCGCAAATATCTTGAAAGCATCATCTCCACCACCAGGGTAAGTGCTGGTCACGTGTTTGTTGTTACGTTATACGTTGAACACGATTAAGGATGTAAAAATCGTTTTCAAGACGTTTTCTAGGGTACATTTTTCCTTGTTTTGTTTGTGATTTATTCTTGGTTTTTTTATTTTTAAACATGAAAGAATTTTGTGTGTGCAGACCTGTCCGCCCGAAAATGCTTAAACACACAAGTGCTGTAATAGGATATTTGCTGTCAATCGATTCATTTCATGTGCAGCTTAAAGCATATAATAGCAGTAAAGCACTTTCGCAGATTTTCGCGATATTGGTTGATCTTCATGATCTGACGAGTCGATCGCACGAGTTCATAGATTTGTGGAAATGTTTTCAATCCTCTCACGTTGCTTCAGTGAATAGTATTACTCGACTCATTTAAACATACTTCAAAAAACCTTAAACTTTTGGTACACTTTATGCAAAACTCTTAAGGCAGTTGAATGGAAAAGCGCAATTTTCACGGTCTGTGAGATTGAGCTCTTTCGCAGTCACCGAGAGCAGGGTTTCCACGGTCATGGAAAGTCGAAGTCATCAAAAAATCTGTTTTCACAAGGAGCGATTGTTTAGTGCTGATGAGGCAAACGATAACATTAAATTTCCTGTTACTCATTGATTTTTATAAAAATTTTGTATTGTGATATCAGCCGGAACACACCATGGTCTGCCATCCATTCGTTCTTCACTCCTTCATGCAGCATCTCGTCTCCATCATTCGAGAATTATGGGAACATTGCAAACCACTAAAATCCAACTATGTCGCGTCTTCAGGTGCGTTCAATGATTTCATGACTAGGATATCTTTTTAAAATATCATTTGATTATATTTTTATTCAAATGCGATAATAAACACCATAATGTTTTTATACTTTTGATCTCCAATAATTACACTTAAATAAAATAAAAACGGGGCCAGTTTCTTATGCTTCTTCTTTATTGTATTGTTATATGCATTCTCATTCTTGTGATGAGCGGCAGTGTTCACCCTAACTCTGGTCCCATGTTTCCCTGCTCAGTTTGCGCTGGAAATGTGACCTGGAAAGGTAGGTTGGTGCAGTGCTGCACCTGCTCTAGGCAGCTCACACTTCTGTACCTGTCCTCCTTGCTGCATCTGCTTCTCCTGGGGTGCCCAATTGTTCTATGCTGCGACTTCCTCTTTGGGACCCCAGCCTGTATACCTCAGCTGTTCAGTATGACCCATCTGCCCCTCTCTACCAATAAAGCACCCCCATCCCACTCTCACCTACAAACCTATGTTTCTTGCTGTTTTTCTAAACCTTCTTCCTCTTCCTCCCCTAATTTACTCAGGATTTTTCAGTGGAATGCTGGAGGTCTTCGAACCAGAAGTGCTGTACTTTTTCACTTTATCTCACTTTATCCTGTAGACCTTATCTGTATCCAGGGATCCGACCGGAACTTGTCTTCCTCTTTCTAGATCCCTAGATACTCTGCCACTGGTCGCACTCACTCCCAGTCTGGCATTCTTTCTCCTGATGACCGCCACACCAACAGCGATGTCATCATTTTCGTCAGGCAGGGCCTATCCTTTGAACTATACCTCGTCTCTCTCTCTGTGTTTGCTTGACTCCTACTCTGACAATGTAGGGATCAACCTCTCGCTAAACAACAACTCTGTTCTCTCTTAATGTTTATGCTCCCCCTATTCGCTCTTCTTTGATAGATAGTAAAACCGACTACTTTTCCGCTCTGTTTTTCTTCCAAAAATCTCTTCATTTTGAGGGACTTCAATTGCCATCATTCCCTGTAGGACTCCAAAGGTACTTTTGACCCCCATGGTGAGGAAATATTCCATTGGGTCGTTTTTACTTATCTCAAAAATTTTATTGGTGGTACAGAATTTTACTATAGCTTTGAAAAAATATGTTTGAGTCATAAGAAAAGTGCCCGCTGTACTTGAGGGTCCCTTGGGTTGGTAAGCCCTCCACAAAGTTAAAAAAGGAAGTCAAAACCGCCATGGAAAGCTGCTATGGTTCCGTCAACATCCGCTTGGTCTTTAGGTCAAAGCGCATGCTGCCTGTGGCTCGCAAGGGTATTCTACCTATCACTCAGAAAAGTTCAGTCATATATGGATATAGGTGCCACTGGGATAGTGGGTACGTAGGGCAAACATCTCAACGACTACAGGATCGCATCAAGCAACATGTTCCGCAATGGTTAAGACAACAATTGACCTGTCCACGCCGATCTCAACCACACAGATTGTGCAAACGAAAAGACACCAATCGCACCAATCAACAGCCGCCTCAACGTGGTGGTGCGGTCCCCGGCCCCGTTTGGGTTGGGTCAAAATGGCTGTTGGCCTTCCGGAGGGTCCCAGTTACCCTGGGCACTCCCCTTTATTTTTTTACTATGCTGCCCCCTGAACGACCGCAGAAGGGCAGCACACAGCATCTTTAAAATCGGTCGCCTGTTCTCTCTTTTTCTCTTTCATTTCTCCTGCCCCTCTCGTGCCCTTCTTCGTCTCCTCATTCTTCTTCTTCTCCTGATGAGCGGTAACGTTCATCCCAATCCTGGACCCATCTTTCCCTGCTCTGTGTGCGCTGGAAATGTGACCTGGCGTGGCAGTGCAATGCTGCACCTGCTCCAAATGGGTCCATCTAAGGTGCTCACAACTTTCCTTATCCCAATTCAGAGCTCTAGGCAGCTCTCACTCTTGGAGCTGTCTCCCCTGCCGAATCACTGTGACTCCCTCCTCGGACTCCTCCGACATGTATACCTCCACTGTGCAATCTAGCCTCGCCTCTGCTAACACTGCTCTCTCACCCCACCCTCGTCTCCAAACCTTTCATCTCCCATCTGCCCATTCTATATCTCCTCCCTCTGCCCCTACACCACTGTCCCTTGCTCCTGGCTTTTCTCTTGCGCCTTCTGCCTCCACTCCAACTCCTGACTCTCTCAGGGTTCTTCAATGGAATGCTGGAGGTCTTCAAGCCAGAAGCACCGAACTACTTCACTTTCTTTCGTCCCATCCAGTCGACCTTATCTGCATTCAGGAATCCAATCTTAATTCCTCTTCCTCTTTCCGGATTCCTGGATTCTCTGTTCTGCGCTCTGATCGCACCCACTCCCGGTCTGGCATTCTCTCCTCTGATACTACGCACGCTAGCGGCGGCGACGCTAGCTTTCTACCTCCACTCTTTCTTCGCTTGATCCCTACTCTGATTATGTAGGGATCAACATCTCTCTAAACAACTCTTCCTCGCTCTCTTTTCTCATTGTATATGCCCCCCCCCCCTATTCGCTTCTCCCCAACGGATGGCAGAACCGATTCCTTCTCTCCCTCCATTTTTCCCTCCTCCAGAAATCTCTTCATTCTTGGGGACTTCAATTGCCCTCACCCCCTCTGGGACTCAAGAGGTACTTCCAACCCCCGCAGGGAGGAAGTATTCGACTGGGTCATCTCTTCTGACCTCCTCCCCTCAATGACCCTGACACACCCACTCTTCTTCATTGCTCCTCTGGCAGTCGTTCCTCTCCTGACATTTCCTTTGCTCCTTCTTCTCTTGCCCTTTCTTGCTCCTGGGAGATGCTACAGGACCTTGGTTCTGACCACCTACCAATTCTTCTGTCTATCCCTGTTTCTCCGGTCTTTTGCCCCAACGAGCGTCCCCCTTCCTTCCACTTTCGGAGAGCTTGCTGGGATGGCTTTGCCTCTTATTTTGACTCTCACTGTCCCTCAGCAGAGGAATACTCGTCTCTTTCTCTTTCCTCTGCTGCTGCTCTCTTTACCTCTCTGACTTTGAATGCGGCCAAATCTTCCATTCCTTTCGATCGCATCAAACGCCCTTCTAAAGCCTGGTGGTCTGCTGAGGTGGAAGAAGCGGTTAGTGAAAGATGCAAGGCTTTTGCTGCCGCTCACAGAAGTGATGGGAGATCGCCAGGCTTACATCTCCGCTTCTCGACGCGCCTCGTCAGTCATTGCCAAGGCCAAGACTGAGGCATGGCAGACGACTTGCTCTTCTCTTTCACTTAGGTCTAACCCTAAATCTGTGCACTCTCTTCTTCGTTCTATTGCTGACTCATCTTCCTCGTCTTCCTCCTCTCCTAACTTTCCTAACTGTTCTTCTCCCAGGGAATCGGCTTCGGTTTATGCCACTTACCTGAGATCTCACTTTTCCATTTCTCAGCCAAAGGCCCTGCGCAGCAGAGCCAGAGGCTACCTCACTAAGCTCTGCCGAGCCATGGGCCTGGAGGAGTCTCACTCGTCCTTTTGCTCTCCTTTCTCATTTGCTGAATTTCTTGCGACTGCCTCCAACCTTTTCTCCTCCACTGCCACTGGCCCAGACAAAGTTGCCTATCCCATGCTAAAGCATCTTCTTTGCTCTGGCATGGATTTTCTTGTTCACATCTTCAATCTCTCCTGGTCTTCACATTCCTTTCCTTCCATCTGAAAGACATCTTCTATTATTCCCATTCACAAGATGGGAAAGCCTCTCGACTGTCCTGCTTCCTTCCGGCCTATCTCTCTCACCTCCTGCATATCAAAGCTGTTTGAATGCATCATTCTATCTTGTCTTCTCTTCTTCCTGAAATCTAATTCCATTCTCTCTCCCCGCCAGGCCGGTTTCTGCCCTGGACGGTCTACACTCGATCAAATTCTGTACCTTTTTCAGTCGATTTCGGATGGGTTTAACAAACCCAGGCCGGGCTCTCAGACGATCTTGTTTACTATCGATTTCTCTAAAGCTTTTGACTCTGTCTGGCATCCGGCCCTTTACCACAAACTTATTTCGGCTGAACTCCCTCCTTGCTTTGCTCGTTGGACTCAATCTTTCCTTTGTGATATGCACGCTTGTGTGGTTTATCAAATTCACAAAAGCCGTTCCTTCGAGTCCGTCGAGGTGTTCCGCAAGGATCTGTTCTTGGCCCTGTACTTTTCTCTGTCTCCATTAATGATCTTCCGGCCTCTCTGCCTTCTTCCGTCAGCTGCTCTCTTTACGCTGACGATCTGGCCATTTGGTCCTCCTCCCCCTCGGTCCCCACTGCGGTGGAGGCCACACAAGGAGCTCTGTTTCGATTGGAGCACTGGTGTCTTCCTCTCAATCCGAGTAATTGTGAGGCCTCCTTCTTCTCAGTGGATCCCCACCAAGCTAACCTCCAGCCCAACCTCCTCCTACTCTGCTCCCGCCTCCGTTTCAATCCCACTCCAACTTTTCTTGGGGTCATTTTCGACCGCAGTCTTTCCTTTTCTAAGCATGTATCTTTGCTGAAGGCCAAGCTCTTTCCACGTCTCAAGGCCTAATGCTGTATCTCTGTTTCCTCATGGGGCCCCTCTAAGGAGTCCCTCTCTGTTCTGTACAAATCTTTTCTTCGGTCCCTTCTCGCATACGCTTCACCCGGATGGTTTCCTTTTGTAAGCGCTACCAATTTCACCAAATTGGAACGCCTTCACCGAGCAGCCAGTCACGCCATCACCGGCTGCCTCTTGTCGTCCCCTATCCCTCTTCTTTTCTCCGAGGCTTCTCTACCTCCCCTACGAGTCACCCTGACTCACTTCACTCTTTGTTCTTATGAGTGGGCTCTTCGTCTCCCAACCTCCTTTCCTATTTCAGGTTTGGCCAGACTAGGAGTGAAACCAAGACTCTGCAGATCGTCCTGGAGAGCTTTTGCGTCCACTCACCCGCTCATGCTTCCTTCTAGTTGTTCTAGGGAGGCTCTTGTTGCTTGCCCTCCCTGTCCTCCTTGGAATCTGCCTTCGTTCACGGTGGAGTCCACCCTTTCCACTCCATGCTCTCGCTCTGATTCTCCTCTCTCTCGCCCATCTTGACTCTCTCCCCCCTCATAAGTTGGTGCTTTGGACAGACGGCTCTGTTCCTTTTCCTTTTGGCAAGGGCGGCTCCGGCGTACTTGCCAACTGCTCTCTCTGTGGCACTGAGGCCACTCTTTACTTTTCAGCAGGCCCAGTATGCTCAAGTTTTTCGGCTGAAGCCTGCGCCATTCTGTACACTCTTTGTTGGTCTCGGCAGCACCAACAAGTCTGCCATTTCTCTACTCTTCTTCTCCTGTCTGACCTTCGTTCTGTCCTCGCCACCCTGTCCTCTCCTCCATCTTTCCTCTTATCTCAAACTCTGTGGCAGATCTGGCAGGAACTGTCTTCTCTCTCGTCCTGTTCTATCAGGCTACAATGGGTCCCCGGACACTCGTTTCTCCCGGGGAATGACACGGCTGACGAGCTGGCCAGACGGGAAGCGCTGCTTGTGCCTTCCACAATCCCTTGTAGTCTCTCTCTGGTCTCTCGTATCTACTCTCGTCTTATCTCGGACATACTATCTCATCGAAGTATTTTGACACGCAGGTTCCCTCGATTTGCACTGAGGAACTTGTGCTCCCTCGTCATGCTCGCTGTGTCCTCTCTCGTCTTCGCTGCAACGGACACAGCCTTCTTTTAGGTTCTTATCTCTCTAGGATTGGCAGAATCGAGAATCCTTCCTGGAGCGCCTGTGGACACTCGTCCCAGGACATCTCTCATCTCATTCTGCACTGTCCAGCTACGGACTTTTTGCGCCGCTCACTCTTTGGCGACTCTTTGTCTCTTTAAGACCTCTGGTCCAGACTCTGGGGAGTTGCTCGGCTTCTGGGGCTCCATGGTCTTCTGCCATGCCCCCATCCCTCGGAAGGGGTCGGGTAAACAACAACAAAAGACACCAAACCGGATTGTGACTATGCCATTGGTTAACATCTTTCAGAAAATGATCAATGTGCGTTGAACTATGATAACAAGCGGTTTTCAATCCTCGCCACATCACGCAGCTTTTTCTATCTTAATCTCTTAGAGGCTGCTTTTTTCAAGACCCAGCGCCCGGCTTCATGCAGGCGAAAAGTGTTTGTCTACGCTCTCAAACTCTTTCGTTAATCGCGGCATTTGGCTTCCTACTGCGCATTTTCTAACTTTCGCTCATGCGAAATCTTTCTTTGGCGCGCTTTACAATACTAGTGCTATCATTGGCTCGACTTGTTTGCCTAACATTCAAATTAATCACATAAAACACTTACTCACTCTAGATCTTCCCTTTTGACGCGATATTGCCACTGATAGTGTCACGAAAAACTTATGGCTCAAACAACTTTTTATCTTCTTTCTTTAAGTGACCACGTCACTCGTACCATTCTCCATTGTTCCTCTGGCAGTCGCTTCTCTCCTGACATCTCCTTTTCTCCTTCCTCTCTTGCTCCTGAATGATGCTCCAGAAGTTGCTCTGATTGCCTCCCAATTCTTCTAATTGTCCCTCTTTCCTACAATTTTCAGAAAGCTAGTTGGGATGATTTTGCCTTTTACTATGACATTCACTGACCCCTTGCAGAGAAATACACTTTTCTATCTCCTTTGTGGCTGCTCTCTTCTCTGGCATTAAATGCAGCCAAATCTTATATTTCTTTTGGGAGTCGTCAAACGCTACCCTCAATCCTGGTCGTCTCCTGAAGTGGAAGAGTTAAAAAGCGAAAGACATAAGAAGGTATTTGCTGCCGCTTATAGAAGTGATGAAGATCGTCAGATTTACATCTCTGCCTCTTGACATGCCTCGTCTGTCATCATCACAGCCAAGGCTAAGGCATGGCAGGCGACATGCTCGTTTCTTTCCTAAATATAATCCTAAATCAGTCTGCTCTCTCCTTTGTTCTGTCGCTAGTTCTTTCTCATCTTCCTTCAGTCCTAACTTTTTCAACTGCTCTTCTCCCAGGGAGTCGGCATTGGTCTACGCCGATTACCTGAGATCTCACTTTTCTGTTACCCAGCCCAAGGCCTAAGGTAGCCGAATCAGAGGCTACCTGTACAAGCTCAAGCCACATGCCCCGATGAGTCACATTTCTCATTCTGTTCTTCTCTTGCACTGAGTTTTTCACGGCTGCCACAAACCTCTCGACGTCCACTGCCACTGGCCAAGACAAAGTCGTCTTTCCTATGCTAAAGCACCTTCCTCGCTCTGGCATGAATTTTCTTCACATTTTCAATCGTTTGTGTTTTTTACATTTCTATCTTTGCATCTGGAAGATTCATCTTTTTCTTTCTATCTATTACTCCCATCCACAAGATAGGAATGCCTATCTTTCTTACCTCCTGCGGCTCCAAGCTTTTTGAACGCATCATTCTATCACGTTTAACAAAACTTATTTCCAAAAATGGTGCGATGTCTCGTAAACGACACGTACTACAAAATGTTGTATTTGAATTGAAAAACCTGAAATTGAACAAAACTGATCAAGTTGCTCGCTATAAAAATTATTGTTGACCGGTATTAAATATTTCCAGATGCCTTTATTCCAATCGAAGTATTTTACAACGAAACGATTGATTATTTTGATTTACAACGTATTGGTGGACTTAAGTCGCATCTGTTCAACGAACATAAAGGTAAGAGGAGTGTAGTGTAGGGTGGGGTAGAAAACATCCACATTTTGTATCCCGAAAAATAGACAAAAAACTTTTATTGTAATTTTTATTACATATTTTCATTGCTATATGATTGCCATTTTGTGTGAACCATGTTTTAATAATAACGTCCTCAAGGTGGCGTTCTCAAGCTGCGATGCACTGCTGTAAACGATTCTTAAAAGTTTTCGATCACTGTCAGAGTAATTTCTTGTGGGATTTCATTTACTGTTTGACGAATAGCAGCTTTCAGTCCATCAATGGTTGTTTTTCGGTTGTACACCTCCGCCTTAACATAACCCCACAGAAAATAATCACAAAATGAAAGATCATGGGAACGTGTTGACCATCCAATATCACCACGCAAAGAAATCAAATGCGCATTATCCTCGCAAAACATTGATTGATTTTTTTGCAGTATAGGCGGTTACTCCATCTTGTTGAAACCATACCGTTGCATTTTGCCCGAGATCCTGAAGCTTTGGCTTTTAAAAGTGGTACAGCATCTGCACATAACGAACTGAAGTAACTGAAAAAGGCCCCAACCTCCAAAATTCGCAGCTGCACACCTCACTGTCACCCGATTACTGTGAAGAGGCTTTTCGTGTAGCTCTCTAGGGTTACTTTTCTGACCAGTAGCGAAAATTTTTCTAGTTGTCAAAACCAGGTAAATGAAAGTGAGCTTCGTCACTGATAGGCAGAACAGTATTGACAGGAACATTTTCAAGAATATCTTTACAGCAGGCTTCACAAGTTTCATAGTCTCGTTTCAGCAATTCTTGAGGAACCATCAGTATATGCAAATGAAACTTGGAATTACTATGCAAAATTTGTCTTACGCTGCAAACAGAAAGACTTTGCACCAATCAACAGCCGCAACAACGTGGTAGTGCGGTCCCCGACCCCGCTTGGGTTGGGTCGAAATTGCTGTTGGCCTTCCCGAGGGTCCCAGTTACCCTGGGCTCTCCCCTCACACAAACCATTTTTTCACTGTGCTGCCTCTCTGAAATCAATCGACTGTTTCTCTCTTTAGCCCTTATTCTCATTTTTCTCTTTCTGTTCATGAGTGGCAACATTGATCCTAACCCTTGTCTCGTATTTTTCTGTTCCGTGTGTGCTGGCAATGTGACCTGGCGGGGTAGGTTGGTACAGTGCGGCACCTTCTCCAAATTGGTCCATTTTAGTGCTCAGTATTCCCGTTTTCTAGTTTCAAAACTCTAGGCAGCTATCATTCCTGGAGCTGTCATCTCTGCTGTATCCTTACTTCTTCTGGAGGTCTCAGACCTACAAAGACTGTGTCTTCCTTCTCGGACTCCTCCAGCTTGTACAACGGTACTGTTCAGTGTGGTCCATCTGGACCCCTTTTTGCCAACGTAGCACTCCTGCCGCACCCTCGCGTTCAAACCTCCTACCCCCCTTCTGCCTACTTTGTATCTCCTTCCTCTGCTTCCCCGTGACATTTCTGGCTTTTTTCCTATACCTACTGCTTCCTCTTCCTCCCCTGACTTGCTCAAGATTCTTCAATGGAATATAGAGGTCTTTGAGCCAGGAGCATTAAACTACGACACATTATCTTGTCTAATTTTGTGAATTTTACCTGTATCCAGGAATCCAACCTTAACTGATCTTTCTCTTCCAGATCTCTGGATTTTCTACTCTGCGATCTGATCGTACTCCTTATTGGGTATTCTTTTTCCCAATGACGCGCACGCTTGCAGTGGCGTCATCATTTTCATCAGGCAGGGCTTATCCTTCTCTGAACTTTTTACCTCATCTCTCTGTTCGTTTGATCTCTACTTTGAGTATGTTTGGGGTCAACATTTCACTAAATAACTCCCCTCGCCCTCTTTCCTTTATGTTTATGCTCCCCCTACTGCTCTTCAACAGATAGCAACCGGCACGATGGCGTAGTGGTTAGAGCGTCTGCTTCGCAGTCGGTAGACCTGGGGTTTATTCCTTTTGTCGAGTCATACCAAAAGACTAAAAAATGGTATTCACAGCTTCCCTGCTTGTTGCTCAGCATGAAAAAGAGATAGTGTAGAGAACAAACCGGCAAGCTGGCTTGTTTTGTCCTTGGGCAAGGCACTCAACGGAATGTCTTCATCTTTATGTGGCAGACAGGTGGTGGGACCAAGCAATCTACTCGTCGTGGTGACCCCAATCTAACTGAAGATTCGCAAATCGAACGTGAGCGCTAACGCAGTGTATATACAGTACATCTTCCTGCATAATGCTCACAACAAATAGCTCAAACGACGAAGAAGAACAGATTGCAGAATCGACTACTCTCTCTTCCATTCTTCCCTCCTTCAGAAATCTTTTTATTCTGGGGGACTTCAATGCCACGACCCCTCTGGGACTTAAAAGGTACTTGTGATACCCATAAACAGGAAGTATTTGATTGGATCATCTCCTCTGACCTCCTTCCTCTTATTGACCCTGATACGCCAACTCTTATCCATTGCTCCTTCTCTGACATCTCCGTTGCTCCTTCCTCTCTTGCTCCTGGGAGGTGCTTCAGGACTTGAGCTTTGATTGTCTCCCGATTCTGCTAACTGTCCCTCTTTCTCCAGTATTTCACCCCAGCAAACGTCTCCTTCCTACAATTTTCAGAAAATTTATTGGGATGGCTTTGCCTTTTACTTCGACTCTCACTGTCCTCCTACAGAGGAATATTTTTCTCTTTCCTCTGCTGCTGCTCTCTACTTTTCTGGCACTGAATGCGGCCAAATTCTCCATTCCTTTCGCCCGCGTCAAACGCCAAGCTCAAGCCTGGCGGTCTGCTGAAGTCGAAGAAGCGGTAAGCAAAAAACGTAAGGCTTTTGCTGCTGCTGCTCATAGAAGTGATGAAGATTAAGAGGATTACATCTCTGCTTCCCGACATGCCCTGTCTGTCATCGCCAAAGTCAAGGGTAAGGCATGGCAAGCGACATGCTATTCTCTCTTTTCTAAATCTGATTCTAAATCTGTGTATTCTCTCCTCCATTTTGTCGCTAGCTCTTGCTCGTCTTTCTCTTCTCCTAAGTTCTCCAACCGTTTCTCTCCTAGGCTGTCAGCATTGGTCTTCGCCGACTAACTGAGATCTCACTTTTCTGTTTCCCAGCCAAAGGCCTTGCATAGCAGAGTCAGGGGCTATCTTTTCAAGCTCCGCCAAGCCACGTTCCCTGAGGAGTCACATTTCTCTTTTTCTATCGCTGAACTTCTTGCGGCTGCCACAAACTTCTTCTTGTCCACTGCCACTGGTTCAGACAAAGTTGCCTATTCCATGCTCATAAAGCACCTTCCTTACTCCGACAAAAATTTTCTCCCACATGTTTTCAATCTTTCCTAGTCTTAGCTTTCCTTTTTTTCCATCTAGAAGACATCTTCTATTATTCCCATCCACAAGATGGGAAAACCTCTCAACTCTCCTGCTTCCTTCCTGCTATCTCTCTCACCTTTTGTGTCGCAAAGCTTTTTGAACGCATTATTCTATATCGTCTACTCTTCTTTCTGGAGTCTAATTCCATTCTCTCTCCCTGCCCGGCTGGTTTCTGCCTTGGACCGTCAGCTCTTGATCAAATTCTTTTATTTGATTTTATCCGCTCTTCATCAAGTTTATCTGCTCTTCATCAAGTCTTATTTGGAATGGGTTTAACAAACCCATGCCTGTTTCTTGGACAACTCTTGCTACTATTGACTTCTCGAAAGCTTTCGACTCTGTCTGGCATTCCGCACGTTTTCACAAACTTATTTCGGCTGACCTTTTTGCTTGGCTCGTTGGACTCAATCTTTCCTTTCTGATAGGTGTGCTTGCATGGTTTTTCAAAATCACTAAAGTCGGTTCTTTCGACTTCGTCCAGGTGTTCTGCAAAGGTTTGTTCTTGTCCATGTACTTTTTTTTAATCATTCATGATCTTCCTGCTTCTCTGCCTTCGTCTGTCAGCTACGTTATTTATGCTGACGACCTGGCCATTTGCTCTTCCTCCCCCCTCAGTCCCTGTTGCGATGGAGGCTATGCAAGGAGCTCTGATTCGATTGGAGCGCTGGTCTGAGTCTGTTGTTTTCCTCACAATCTGAGGAAATGTGAAGCCTTGATCTTTTCAGTAGATCCTCACCAAGCTAACCTCTAGGCCAGTGGTTCTCAACCTTTTTGGCCCAAGGATCATACCCAAGCTCGCCTATATATCCGCGGACTCAAGCTAGTATATATTAATGAAAAAGAGGTTTTTTGATTTCTATCCAAGAGGAAAACCTCTTGGCGAAGGGTGACGAAATCCTAACAGTGGAAAAGCATTGTTTCCTAACGTGTTTGTTACAGCAGGCTAAATGTAAATACAGCTTTTCCTGAAAAGTTTTTTTTAATTGTTTAAGTCCTAAACGCAAGCACAGTATTTCTCAAAATAAGAGAGTTTAATACGGTATCAACGAAAAAAACCAAGCACTGTTTTTCATTCAACACACACTTAATGAGAGCCTTGTCCTTAAACTTGCTTGACAAGTTTATCGAATTCCGGAATTATGGTTGCCAATGCACATCTGATGTCATCTTCCGGTTGAAGTCTATTGCGATACTTCGTTTTGATCATCGTCAGAGTTGAAAAGCCAGATTCACACAGGTATGTGGTTGGAAATGGCAAAAGAGCCGTTGCAGCTTGCTTGCAAAGATCTGAAAGACTAGGCTCCATCGACTGCACATTTGCCCAAAATTAAGTCAAAGAATCCTTTTCAAACTTGTCTTTCCACATCTGTCGACTTTGCAATTCAAGCAACTCTTCAGCAATGCAGTTCATATCTGAATGAACTTCTAGTGCTGACACCTGAAAAGGATTCCGAACCCAATTAAAGATCCTGCAATAATTATTGAAAGGAATATAACGATCCAATTCAGAAAGAAATGTATTGAGGTGCTTAAGAAAGGTGGGAAGAATGACGCCCAAATTGATATCTTTCTCTTCCACAAATAAGTTCAATCCTGGGAAAGCAGTTAACCTCCCACTTTTCATTCGATGCATCCACAGCTTTATTTTGCCTTTGAATGCATCAATACTTTCCAAAGCATCAAAAAATAGTTTCTCTTTTCCTTGCATAGAACTATTCAGTTGGTTTACATGGCTGAAAACATCGGCCAAAAATAGCAACTTCGCAATCCATTCATCATCACGAAAGCGATCAGCAAGTTCACGATTTTGCTCTTTTAAAAAAGCATGGGTTTCCTCTCTAAGAGTAGCCACTCTCTCAAGTACCTTTTCTCGTGACAGCCAACGAACAGTTGAATGGAACAGAAGCCTACTGAGTTCCGCTCCCATTTCGTGACACAAAGCACGAAATCAGCGAGTGTTCTAATTTAATTTAATATAATTTACCACAGATACAACCTCTTTGAAAACTACGGCAAGATTTTCTTGTATTTCTTTTGTTGCCAAATTCTCTCTGTGGAGAAGACAATGAACAACCGAAATGTTATTGTTGTTCCTTTTCACAAAAGTCATGAAGCCTTTATTACTTCCCGTCATGGCTGGAGCACCATCAGCACAAACAGACACGCAATTAGACCACTCAAGCTGATGTTCTTCAAAGAAGAAATCCACTTTCTTGAATATTTCTTCTCCTGTGGTATTTTTAGCAAGTGGACGGCAAAACAGAAACTGCTCAACGAAATCATTTGTGTTAAAATATCGCACAAACACCATGAGCTGTGCATCACTTCCGATATCTGTTGTCTCATCCAGTTGCAAACTAAATCTTTCACAGTGTCTTATGGCAGCGATTGTTTGTTGCAGAACATTTCTTGAGAGTTCTTTGATACGCCGCTTCATGGTGTCGTTTGACAAAGGAACCATTTCCAATTTGTTAGCAACAGCATCACCAAACATTATCCTGGCCATTTCAACAGATGCTGATTTAATCAAATTTTCTCCAGCTGTGTGAGGTGCTTTTGCACGAGCGATTTTCCATGCAACCGCAAAAGAAGCACGCACTGCATGACTGTGAGAATATATTATTCCTCCCCAAGCAGTTGGGCGATCAATGCGACTTCGCTTCACCTGATGCTCTTTTTCTTTAAATACTTCAAGAGATTTATTAAGAAAATTTTTATGGTTTGATTCTAGGTGCCGACGAAGTTTCGTTTACTTTAAAGAGCTATGAGCTAAGACTGTTAAGCACAACGCACACTGCGGCCTCACTTCGCCATTCACCTCAATCGAAGTAAATCCAAGCATTAAGTATTCATCATTAAATGCAAAAACTTGCTTTCTTTTAGCCATTTTAAGTAACTGCACTAATCAATGTCTGAAAGAAATCAGTGGTGCCTTTAAGACTAAGTAATTTTATTCAATCTTTGCGAGCTTTCGTTGACTAGCACAAAGTACGGTAAGTTAACCCTGTAACTTACCGTACCGTACCGTACACTGATCAACATACTCAGGCTGATAAGAAGAACGCAATAAATATCTTTATTATGACATCACAAAGATAAAGTTGGTGAAACAGGAGTATTTTACGTTTTATTTGTAATACAATATGAACTGGCTACTAGTGAAAGCAGCTGTGCTCGCGGACTCATCCAGGCCCTTCCGCGGACTCGGGGTTGAGAAACACTGCTCTAGGCCCTCCTCTTATTCAACTCTCTCCTCTGCTTCAATCCAACTTTAACTTTCCTAAGGTTCATTTTCGACCGCACTCTTTCCTTTTCTAAACATGTATCTTCGCTGAAGGCCAAGTTTTTCCCTCATCTCAAGGCGATATGCTATATTTCTGCTTTGTCGTGGTACCTCTCTAAGGGGTCCCTCTCTCTCTGGTACAAAGCTTTTCTTCGACTCCTTCTCGTTTGTGCTTCACCCCCTTTTCTTGGCGTCACCAACCAAACCAAGTTAGAACACCTTCACCAAGCCCCAAGTCACGTCATCTCCAGCTGCCTCTCGTCCTCCCCTGTCCCACTTCTTCTCCCTGAGGCGTCTCTACCTCCCTACGAGTCACTCTGACTCGTTTTCCCTGTCATCTTATGAGCAGCCCTTCGTCGCCCAACCTAATTTTCCATTTCAGGTTTGGCCAAACTTGGAGTGAAACGAAGACCGCAGATCCTCCTGAAAAGCTATTGTGTCTTGTCACCCGCTCTAGTTCCCTCCTACTTCTTATAGGCAGGCTCTCTTTGCCTGCTTTCTCTTTCCTTTTTGGAACCTGCCCACACTGTGGAGTCCATTCTTTCCTCCTCTTGCTCTCTATTCGATCCCCCCTCTCACTGGCCATGTTGCAGCTCTCACTCACCTTTACTCTTTTCCACCTCGCGGTCTGGTGGTCTGGACAGACGGCTCTGTTCCTTTTTCTTTTGGCAAAGGTGGCTTTGGCGACCTTGCCAACTGCTCGTTTTGTGGTACTTAGGCAACCCTTTTTTATTCGGCAGGTCCAGTGTGTTCAAGTTTTTCTGCTGAAGCCTGCGCTCTTCTTCAAGCTCATTGGTGGCCTCGGCAGCACTAACAAGTCTGCCATTTCTCTTCTCTACTACTCCTCTCTGACTCTCGCTTTGTCTTCTCTGTCCTGCCTTATACCTCAAACTCTCTGGCAGGAGCTGTGCTTCTCTCTCCTCTTTTACTATCAGACTACAGTGAATCCCCGGACACTCGTTTCTCCCGGGGAACGACACAGCTAATGAGCTGGCCAGACTGGTAGCACTGCCTGTGCCCTCTGCAATCCCTTGTAGTCTCTCTCCGCTTGTCTCTCGTATCCACTCTTGCTTTTTCTCGGACTGGAGACATACTGTCTCATTTAAATTCTATGACACACAGGCTCCTTCAGTCTCCACTGAGGAACTTGTGCTTTGTTGTCACTCTCGCTGTGTGCTCTTTCGTCTTCACTGCAACGGACGCAGCCTTCTGTTAAGCTCTTATCTCACTAGATTTGACAGAATGGAGAATCCTTCCTGCAGTGCCTGCGAACACCGTCCTAGGACACTCCTTACTCATTCTGCACTGTCCAGCTACAAATTCTTTATGCCACTCGCTTCTTGGTGGCTCTCTGTTTCTTTGCAACCTCTGATCCCGGCATCTGGGGCTGCATAGTCTTCCGCCATGCCCCCATCTCTCGAAAGGGGTCGGGTAACAACAACAGAAAGACTCAATGCAGTAGAATGCTTACGAGCTGAACGTCATGGAGATCGCAAAACGGACTCTTTAACAATTTGGGTGTTCTCTGGAGTTCGAACGCTTCTTGGTCTTCCAGGAGGTTTCCGCTTAAGTGCTCTACAGTTTTTCGATCAGGAACAGGGCTGTGCCTGCTCAGTTGGAAATGATTTCTGAAATTTTTTAAGGTTGCGATTACGGATTCTCCGTTAGTGAGAAAACTTTTTATAATAAATGCACGGTGTGTACCTGTCGATATGTAGACTTCAAAACTTTTCCAAAAGACTTTAGTGAGTCACTAGTTATTCTAATCTCTCACTCTAGAAAACAAAATGGCAGTTCATTTACTACATAAATTTACTTTAGGTATGTAGCTATCTGCAATGACATTGCCATGGTAAGACTTCAGAATGTGGGAGGTTTTTCTGCCCCACCCTGTAAAATTGCAAGATGAGGTTAATTATCTCGTTTGTGATTCAGATGCGCTCGCTAAGGAAGGCGTGTCGGTGGTTCGTGGTCGAGGTGGTAACCGTCGTACTGCTGGTGATGATAATCCATGGGGAGAGCATAATGCAATATTGCAGTTGTTTGATGATTCAGATGCCGGTCCATCGTTATCAACATTAGCACGTGCTGATGAAGGTGAGGTATGTTCTCCAATTTTAGATTCCACATCACCACTAACTGTTGCCTTATTTCCGCATAGACACCGAGTTTGAATCGTACAATCCCGTGCTTCGATTAGCACGGGTGCTGCTTAATCAGAGCAACAAGATGGCGGGCAGAGATCGTAGTCTCACCGTCAGTAGGAAACGATCATCAAGCAACGAAGGAGAGGTCGATCGACTTCCTACGAAACCCCTTTTAATTGAACTCACTGATGGGTGTTTATTATTATTCACCAATATCATCTACCAACAAATGGATAAGGTGAGTTGTTTCGTATTTGATATTGTGATTCTTTATGACTCATGGGAAGTGTGCTGGGTTTGAGCGCACAAAGCTGAATTTAATTCTTCGTATTCGTAGGTGTGATGAGTATTTGTTTAATGACGTTCAGAATTTAAAGACTCGCCGGTTGTAAATCAAGATGGTTAGCTGTAGACAAGCTCCGCATCAACACAGAAAGTTAAATAATGCGGGAGAAAAAAAGCTTATTACGATGTATAGAAAGTTTTTTATTGTTAGTTTTTAATCAGCAAAAGCTGTTGTGCAGTAAACACTGCCCTGCTTATTATCAACGTAGCAATGGATTATAAATGCAGATCCACTCAACAAGAACCAAGATTGTTGAATATGCGACTGCTTTGAATGATATTGAACTGAAGCTTAAAAAATGTACGGAAGAAGAAGTGAGTAATGCATTGGCTAGCAACGCAACGCTTATTGTGTAACCTGAACGTTAGCAGACTGCCCGATAAGTTTCTCTATTGGTAGTAGTAGTAGTTATTCAGTTTTTATCCGGTGTTGTCCCCTTAACAGAGGTGGCTGGATTCACCCCATTTCTTCTGCAATTGCCCACACTCCATCCCTCCACTCGTCTCGTGTCAGGGCATCCTCCTTCAAATCAATCTTCTCTCTCTCCTCCACTTGCTTCTTCCAAGTCTTCTTTGGTCATCCTCACTTTCTCTTGCCACTCATTTCAAGATCCAGAGCAACCCTCAAAACGCTAACGCCATACCTCCTCAGCAGATGTTCATATCATCTAACTCAATTCGCTCTAACTAACTGGTCTATAGTTTCATTCAACCCCAACATGTCCATCTGTTCTTCAATCGTCTTTCTGTCAACAATTTCTGACCGCACTTGGCTCTCTCCATAGCTTTCTCTGTTCTCCTTAAAATTGCTTTTTCATTTTCTTTTGAATACCATGCCTTGCTTCCATGCAATACTGCTGATCTGACGCTGACGCAACAACGATAAACTTTACCCGTCATCTTCGGAGGAAACCTATTTTCAAGCAATAACTGAATTTTACCCAACCAATTCTTACTCTTGCTGTAACTGCCGCCTCACAACTTTACTCTTGCTGTGACCACCGCTTCATGAACCGAGTTCCTATATTTTGTGCACAACACTGAATTGGCCATGACTCTTCTCCCACAAACTCCACATGGATTTATCTTGCTTTTGAATAGTTCTCCTTCTCACCTACTGACCATCACTTTTGTTTTTCTGGTGTTGACCTTTAAATCTTTACTTTCTAGTGCATCCTTCCGATTCCAAAATCTTTCCTTTAAGTCTTCCATGGTTTTGCTCATGAGAACAAGGTCATCTATATATATTTACATCTATATATATCTATATATTAATTCATTAACCATATGTATCGGATCCACTGTTCCTTTTCCTGACAAAATCCAAACTGCATTTTTTTCCCATTGATTGGTGTTCGTATTCGCCTTTAGGACCCTTTCAACAATGTTCTAGCAGTTTCACTCTTCTGTATGCTCCACAGCTCATCACATCACCCTTTCCTTTAAAGACAGACACAATCACACTAGTTCTCCACTCATCAGGCATTTCTCTACCATCCAATACATGCTTGACACAGTTCCATCATCACTTTAATCCCAATTTCACCACTCACAACTATCATCTCCACACTTACTTCAGATGGTCCACTTACTTTTCCTTATATCATTTTTTTGCATTGCTTTCACAATTTCATTGCGAGCCACTTTTTCCACCGGTCTCTTTACTACATCAGTTTCCACCATGTGATCCTATTCATTCTCTTCATTCAATATCTTGTGTTCCAAATTTTTGCTCTGTCTTCAATAAAACCCAATCGTCCGTCTCTTCCTCTTAAACATCTTCCTACATCCAGATCCTTCCCTTCCTTTTTCATTCTTCTAAGGAACTAGAAAACACTGTTGAAATTCTGATATAAATTATTCAACTCCTGTTCAGCTTCCTTTCTCATAGATAGAGCAACAACTTTTCTCGTTTGATTTCTTAAACGTTTGTATTTGGTGTTATTTTCTTCTGATGAGAACCTGCACAAATCTTTTAATGCCGCCTTCTTATGATATCTTTTACTTCCTCATTCCACCACCGCATGTCTCTTTGATCTCTCCTAGACTTCTTCTTTTCACACAGTTCATCACATACCTTTAGAACACCATTCTTGGAAGTTTCCTTAAATCAGGCCCGTCTGTACTTATTCTTTTACTCTGTTCAGTTTTCATTCAAATTTTTCTTATAATCCGTTGCTTTCTCACAACCTTTTTTAGAATCTTTTTATCCAGATTTACGACCACCAGCTTTTGCTGAGGTTCCCATCGAATCACTTTCATATCCTTTACATGCTTTCTGTATTTTCCCCACAAGCACAAAATTAATTTGTGTTTCACATCCACCAGCGCTATAAGTGATTTTCCTTTTGTCTGCCTTATAAAACCAAGTATTTGCCACGCACAGCTCTTTCATCACAGAACTCTAGCAATCTTCTTCCTTCTGTATTTCTTTTCTCAATACCGTTCTCTCCGTGTACACCTTCAAAACCCTCAGCACATTTCCCCACATGTCCATTGAAATGCCCCAAAGAAGCAATGATTTTACTAGAACTTCCCAAGTCTCACTCACTCGCCGTTTCATCATAAAAACGCAATTTCTCTGTGTCTGGTCTTCCACTTTGTGGCCCATACGCACACATTATATGTATCACTTCTTTACCTAAAGTTAGCACAGTTGCCATTACTCTATCGGTTTTTCTTCTAACTTCCACAACTTTTCCAGATATTTCCTCTTTTACCAAGATTCCTATTCCTCCAGATCTTGCATCATTTCCTGACCACCACAGTTTGTACCTTCGTCCCGAAGTACCTACAAAACGAGCTCCTTGGTTTTTCCATTGTACTTCCTGCATGCAGCACACATCAATTTTTATCTTTTTCAGTTCTTCACACACTTCTGTTTTCCTTCCACAAAGATTTTCCACATTTAAAGTGCCAAATCTTATCTCCTGACATTCAGCTTTAAACCCGGAAATGTTTTGCACCCCATGCCCATTTGAGAGCTGTCAGGGGACTGGAGGCCATTTGTTTACTTTTTCTCGTCATGAAGATTTGTTGGAGCAAAGTTTTCTCTGGGGAGCATGCTCTTGCTTACCTCTGCAACCTCAATTTTTGGCATGAGTGATCCAACCAAGCAATTAAGCTGGAAAACCTACCATTAACAGTCAGACTGCTTTTGGTAGGCACTCAACTGTGGCCCCTTACAACATGCTGGGTAAACAGGTTGATTATCTTTAAAACCGGTGAAGCACGGTGTAATCAGAAAAAATTAGGTATTAATAAAATGGGCCTAAATTTTTTAAAGGTGTTTGGTAAGAGAAGGTTTAACGTTGGCTTCAAACTTCATCACTGAACTCGTGGCGCAGAACTCATTTCATCTAAAAATATGGTTTGCTGCGGTTTACCAAAATTTGTTTGCGTGCTGCATACTACTGCTTTAAACAAAATGTCGCACACAGCGTTGATTACAGACCTACCCATAAATCTGTAGGCTTGTTAATGTGTGGTTACAATTTCTAGTTATAAGTCTGCGTTATGTTTCCGTTATCGCAGTAAATCGACTCACACAGGCAAATATGTACTCTAAAACAACAGTATAACCCGTTTAACACATGATGGAACTGGAAGTTTGAAAGCTATTAACGTACCGAGGATTTTTAAAAAAGGGGAGGTGATGTAAAAGCAAATAAAGCTAATTTTTATAAAAATAGCCAATTAAATTTGTTTTTGCTTAGTTGTGAAGCCCAAAATAGAGGCGTGGTTCAATAACCCCTTAACTACTTTAGTAATTGGAAGATTGCGAAACGTTTTTGCGATTTTTAAGTCAGCAGTCACTTACACGTATCATTGATAGTGATTATTCTGACCATATTAATCCCAATATGGCAGTTGGGAATCTGGGGAGAAGGCACTCGTTAAAATGATATGCGTGAAAGACCAAAATTTACAGTCTCAACAATCATAAGTGGGCCACGGATCTCTGTGTATTTTGAAAATGGGTTTGCATGCCGAATAAGGTTGAGAAACACTGGTCAATATGAACAGTCGTATGGATACCTGTGAACTGGAGAGGCAATGACCTTTTTTTTGGAGATCAGCCTCACTGCAATGTTATCTTATGCTTACCCCGTTGACATTGTCATTATTACATTGAAGTGGGCCGCAAAAATCTGTGGCCCTTTGAAGTGGGCCATGGCACGAAAAAAGTTGACAAACACTGCTCTAAACTAAAAATTTACTGTAATCCTGGTTTCAATTATCTAAAGCTTCTTATTTCTTTCTCGTTTTCAGTCGAATCACAGCTGGTACAAATTCTTTGTTTCCACACGGTTCTATCCATTGGATCTTCTTTCACCAGTCCCAGTTCTTTCATATCTTCTTTTGTCACATTCTCCCACCGTTTCCTCGATCTATCTCTTTTTCTCCTTCCTGCAACCATCTCCGTGACTTTGCTTCCAACGTAATCTTCGCTCCTTCTTGATATGTGGCCAAACCATCGCAGTCGTACTTCCCTGCATTTCTTTGACAGTTGCTCAACTCCAAAACTCTTTCAGATTTCTTTATTCCGAATTTGGTCTCATCTTGTTACACCTTTCATCAATAGCAACATTCTCATTTCCGCTGTATTAATTTTTCCTTCTAATACTGTGGTCAGATGCATAGTTACCATACCTTACAATACAGCCAGTCTAACTACAGATTTGTACAGCTTTCCTTTTAGTTTTGTTCCTATTGTCGCAAATTATACTGGTAACTTTTCTCCAATTTTGCCAGCCAATTTGCATTTTATTAATTTCCACAACAGCGTGCCCATCATCCTGAACCGCAGAGCCCAAGTATTTAAAAGCCTTCATGTTTTTAATTTCCTCTCCTGCCAGTTCCTCTCTATGGTCCTGTGTTCCTATGATCATGTACTCCGTTTTAGTTCTGCTGATCTTCATTCCATAGTCTTCCATTAATCTTCTTTTTTTTAGTTGAAATTCTACACCCTAATACTTTCAGCACATAAACACTACGTCATCAGCAAACACCATGTTCCATGGAACACTTTTTCGAATGTTATTGGTAAAATAATTCATCAACAAATCAAACAGGCTGGGTCTCAGTGCCGAGCCTTAATAAACTCCCACTTCAACTGGAAAAAATTTAGTTTTCTCCTCATTACACATTACTGCTGTTTTGTTTCGTTAGTACATTTCCTGATCTATACGCACATATTTTTCCGGCACTTTTTTTCTCGTTGGCAGTTATAGTGCCTGTCTTGATACTCCATCGTACGCCTTCTCCAAATCGATAAACACGCAATATATCTTTTTCTGCCCCTTGTACTTTTTGATCGGTTTACGTAGAGCTAAGACGGTATTTGTAGTGCTCCTTCCAAGCATAAATCCAAACTGCTCATCACTGCACGTTAAGGTGGATTGAAAAAACTTTTTTCTCAACTTTATTTTAAGATGCGTTAGCAGTTGTCTCTGACCCTAAAAACTACTTCTAAGCCATTTTTGGGGTGTAGCCAGTGTGGGGGTGCAGGCATCCCCATAAATGTGCTAGCGGGAGGGCCATTTTCAATAAATTGACATATGTCAGCTACCACTGGGTCTAGAAAATTGTTTGACAGCTCAAAATGTTTCAAAGATGCAGGTATATAGGTGCTCAAAGAGAACTTTTTTTTACATATTTTTTCTGCAAAGTGTCTAAATTTACAAAAATCTGTTTTTGACATACTTCATATCTATGACGTCTGTTTCATAAAATATTTTAGCGTTTTTATCATTAACTATTTTACTACAAAATAATTTTAAACAAAAAGGCTGAAAGAAACAACTTGAAAAGCTCTTATAATTGAAGTAGACTCGGCTTTAACTTGTTATATTTGCTATTTCAACATGATCAATAGTATTATCTACTGATGTTAGTCAAAAGAACAATCAACTGCTTTAATATGCCGGTGTTTTATGCCTTATCAATATGATAACAATTCGACAATACAGCCTTTTTCTCTTGGCTGTAATTTGAGGTCACATGCTCTCCCTAATGTTTCCAAATTGTTATATTTGACTAGATCTTAAGCCATTAGCTTGGTGCTTTTTTCAGACGAACAAGATACATTTTTTTGTTCTTGCAATTGTTTATAGGTGAAATTTTGTACGTACCAGCATTTGAAGTACAGTATGACAACTAGAAAATCTTTAGGAACTAAGTCCCGTAAATGGTGATCGGTATGAATTCAAAAGTCGACAAACTTTAAAACTAGATGTTTTATCGACAACTAGAGATGTTTTGGAAAGATTATTCTATGAATCTAATTGGAGACAAAGAACTGCTGCCACTACTGTTGCTGAAGGGTTACAGCATTAGTATACCCGGAGTGATATCACGAATTAAAAAGTTGGTCAAGAATTTTCACAAAATTGACTCAGTACCTGTAAGGAGAATAACTGGTTCAGCCTTCAAAAGAAATGTCTAACATTTCATGGAAAATGTAGATAGGTTAATTGATATTTTTTGCTAAAACAATTCTCAAGCCGTAAACTTGAAAAAGAAAAATTGTTGAGGATGAACAGTACGGCTTTTGCATGTTATGAAGACTAAAAGGAAGCGAAGATTGGCAAATGAACAAATATCGTAGAAAAACTTGATGACTTCGATTTAACCTTTATCAAAAGGGCTACACAGCAATGTCTGAGCAAAAACAAGGATCAACATCTAGTCACCAAATGCGCCATCATTGAAGGCGAAACAAGTACCTCTAGTCGTGATACAGTTGCAAGTGAAACAGAAGGTGTTGGTAAAAGTCTGGTATCATCTTCCTACACGGCAAGTTTGTTTGAGATGCCGTCAACCAGCAATAAAGAGCAGTTTTCAGGACAAAACAGAAGAGCATTGAAAGAAGTTGCGATGGTATGTGAATGATATGGAATTTCTGACCGTGCTGGTGCTGATGTCGCTACTGCAACGTTAAAGGATTTTGTAATTGTAGCTGAAAGTGAAAGCAAGCATGTGATCAATTGCAGCAAGTTGATAAGAGAGCGAAGTAAGTGCAGAAAAGAAATCAGACTGGAAGAAGATAACTTGTTTGGTCTTGTAAACTCTATTTATGCAGACGGAAGAAAAGACGCTACAACATAAAGCAATGAACGAAGAGGAAAGTATTATTGAGGAGCATTATGTCGTTGCGGGTGAGCCCCACGAATTTTACTTGTTTCATGTTGTGCCTACTGGAGGAACAGGTCTGAAAATTGGTAAAGCAATATTTCAAGTTATTGAAAGAACCCAATTACAAAATTCGTTGGCCATTAATTGGAACAGACAGAACGGCAGTTATGATTGGCAAAAACGCTGGTTGCATTGGTTGTTCTGAAGCAAAATTGGAGAGATCTCCAGCAGGTAATATGCTCGCTGCATCTTGATGAGCTGCCACTGCGCCATATTTTTCATGAGTTTGAGGGTGCAACAAGAACAAGGGTGCAACAACTGTCTTCATTTTCAGGGCCTATTGGAAGGCAGCTGCATGGATCTGCTTCAGCATGGGCTGTAGAAATTTTTCAACCAATTACGAATCCGGAGTTTCCTCAACTACCATCTGAAATTGTAGAAAATCTCAGCAATTATCAGTTCTATGCATACAAAATTTGTCGAGCTGTTACATCAGGTGTTGTTGACGAAGACTTAAAGCAACCGCAGGTAGGAGGTCTTGGCCATTCACGTTGGCTAACTTTAGGCTGCCGCATATTGAGGTTTTATATTTCCGAGCACAACCCTTCAAATTCTTTGCAAGCAATAGCAAAGTATCTAGTCAAAGTTTATTTTTCTTGTTGGTTTGATATTAAGCAAAATAACAAGCTCACCGAAGGATCAAAATTTTTTTCCATGTTGAAAAAAAATAATGACTTGCTTATTTCAAGAGCTGGAGAATTGCTCTCAAAGTACTTCAAAAGAATGCTTATTTTGCGCATCACGAGCATATTTTACTAACAATGCTGGGTGACAATGAAAAGAATGTTCGCGACCAAACAATCCAAATAATTCTGAAGATAAGAAAAGCAGGCTTTTATGAAGAAAATCCCAAATGTCCACATGTACAATAATTCGCATTCCTCCTGTCGACTGCAAGGCAACAGCATATCACAAAATGTCAACCTAGTCAGCTACAACAATGAGGGAGCCTCCAACTATCAGAGACAAGTCTACTCTTGCTATCAAGGTATTAGCAGGGAACAAATTGTTATTGATGCATTCTTGTCAAAATCAAGCCGTAAAAGAACATGTCAAGCTCGTGACAGAAGCAACCACCACCGTTCAAGGATTTTCACGAAGAGATGGGATGGCAAGACAAAAAATTAAATCCCGTCACCTTATGAAATGCTCTGACTTAAAAAAACAATTTAATGTTTAAAATGACAATCTGAATGTACATGGAGCACATTGTGTTTGGTTAATTGCTGCGATTTTTAACTAGATAGCGACTTTTGAGGGCCTGTTTGCCGGCAACTTTTGTGCACTCGTGCATTTTTCTGTTCTGTAGGAAATGTCTGCATTGTTCATAAATGAAGAAAAATGCAAACACTATGTTTATGGTTTATAGTTTGATGTACTAATAAAAATGGCAAAATCAATGGCATACCTAGGGTTCGGTCCGCCCGTTGTGGTCTCGAGTTTGCTGTCCCTCGCAGAACAAAACACACATGCAACACATCTGAACCTTCCCTGCTATGTTTGTTATCTTCAAAAAAAGGGTTTCGCCCGACAAAGTCCAAAGAAATTTTAAGGAGTAGAGTAATAGCTGTTGGAAAAGCATCCTAAAAATGCTTCTAAATTATGAAAAACCAGATTTTTGTAAATTTAGACATTTTGCAGGAAAGATACGTAAAAAAAATCTCGTAGAGCACGTATAAGGCTGCATCTCCGAAACATTTTGAGCTGTCAAACAGTTTTCTGGACCCATTGGTTGCTGACATTGTCAATTTATTATAAATAACTGCCAACACATTTGTGGGGGTGCCTGCATCCACAAATTGGCTGCACTCAAAAAATAGTTTTTGAAGTAGTTTTTAGGATCAGGGACAACTGTTAATGCATCTTAAAATGTGACATGAGAGAAAAAAGTTTTTTCAACCCACCCTACTGACGTTTTTTTATCCCTCTGTTCCATAGTTTCAACTGTATGTGACATTAATTTAATATCTCTGTAGTTACCACATTCTTGTATATTCTCTTTATTCTTGAAGATTCGGATCAATTTACGTAATTTTCATTCTTTAAAAATTCTTTTAGTCACAGAAATGTAATTTAGTAGTTCTACTAAAGTTCTACTAAAATGCTAATTCCTTTGAAACCAAGAGCTTTCCGTGCTTCAACGGGTATTTCATCCGGAGCGACTGTTTTATTGTTTTTCATTTTTTGTAGTGCCTCCTTAACTTCTTCCTTGTTGATTTTTTCCGCTTTTTTTCTGTTTGGTTTAGTCATCGTTCTTTCATTTTATTCTCCTCGTTTATCAATTTTTCAAAATATGTTTTCCATTTTTGCTTTATGTCATTCTCTTCATACAAAGGTGCTCTCATCTCATGCTTAATGTACTTTGCATGGTACACATCCTGAGTTTCCTTGCACTTTTGTTTTGCAATGCGCAAGGCCATCTTTTGTCCTATTTGATTTTGAAGTTTCTCTTATAGACTATTGAAGGCCCGATTCTTTGTCTTTGCCACCTACACTTTTGCCTTCTCTGCTTTCTTGCAATCAATTGTGGATCCAAATCCCACTCTTTTTTTGCTTCTTCTCCACTGCTTTTTGTACTTCCAGGTTCCATCACCAAGTTTCTTTGTTTTTCCATTTGTTTTTCCCAGAACTTCCTTAGCAGCCAACCGCATTTTCTTCGCTTTTATTTCCCATTTTGCTGTGTCCAATCTTTGTAGAACTTTCTTTTTAAATTCTCTTTCATTTTTCTCTTTTCTAAGTTTCACCACTTAATCTTGATCTTCCCTTTGTTTTTTAATTCTCTTCCCACCACCTACATGTCCACCATAACTGGTCGATATTGAGTGATTACCGTTTCTCCAGATAGCACTTTACAAACTTTTACCCATTTTTGATCTTTTCTTTGACATCGTATAAAGACCACCTGGGACCATTCTCCCATCACTTTTGCATGTCACTTTACTGTTTTCTCCTTTTTGAAATGTAATATTAGTACTACAATGTTTGTACTAAGGGATAAATCCACAATCCGATGTCCGTTTTCGTTTCTTGTTCCCACTCTAAATCTTTTGATTCCTTCCATTTTCATTCTGTTTTTACTGTTCCAATGGGTCCATTTAAATCTCCACCAATCCAAATGGTTTCTTGTGGTATTGGAATCATGGTTTTATTCGGTGCCTTCCAGAACTCATCCTTTTCTTCTATATCTCATCCGGTTTGCGGTGCATATATGCTGATGATATCCACTATTTGTTCTACCATGAAGGTTTTCACATGAATGGCTGTCTGATTTTCTCCGTACCTCCAATACTTTCGATTTAACTTCTTCTTTCAAGATGATTTCCTTTCCGTTTCTCTTACCATTGCCTTCTTGGTAATACAGTTCGTTTCGATTTTCTACTTTTGTCTTTCCACCTCTCCACTTAGTTTCTTGGACGCATAGCATTGCTTTTTTTCTTCTTTCCATCATGTCGATTATTTCTTTTCCTATACCGGTCATCGTACCCACATTCAATGTACCAATCTGATTTTGACCTTTAGTTGTTCAACTTTACTTCATCTTCCTTAGCCCTATGCGCTCGTGATAAGGTAACTGTAATCCATTTCTAACAGGGTCACAGTGATCATCCTGCTCGCTGCTGGCATGATACGCTCTAGCCATATTCTCACTTCTTAAATTTTGTACCATCATAGTTTAGTTTGGCGTAGTTTTTCACTCCCGGAAACCCTGCTTCTTTCTCAACCGAGTTTGGGACAGGCAGTGGCGGAGTTTTCAATTAAAGCAAAAAGAAAAAAAACGGAGTGTTTGCTGAAAAAGTAAGCATATTTAGAGTTTCAGATATGATGAAATTGTAATGGAAAACATCTGTAACGTCAATTATTTGCTCTTCGCCACAACACAAGTAAAATCCTTACTGACCTAACAAATCGTAATGCTACAGTGGGTTTGTTTTTTGTTAAATAGCTTGCACAATTATCTTTCTTAGCTTGATGACGTCCGTTCCAGTCTCAACCAATCACACTCCGTATTGCTCCGTCACATGACTGATCTATGTCGTTCAATGGCATGGATGAAGGCGTCAGTTTATGCACCAGTAAGTAGTTGTTTGAATATGTAAATTATTGTCATAAGTCACGCAATTATTACAATCTTTATTCAGGCTTTAGAAGTCTATTTATAGCGTCTGTCAAACAATAACGAAAAAAATACTGCACTGCTTCTAAATGACTAACTGCTATCCTGCTTGGTAACGCTCATGTGAAATTCGCTTTTTGACTACGAGCACTAACAAAATTCAAAAGACGTACTCATTCCATTAAACTATAAATACTACGCCTTTAGTGAACCTTTTACAAGCAAACTATCTGGTAACAAAAGAGTTGTGATTTAATGAAGACTGTTTGAATTTCACCGCAATTATCCAATTAAATGTGCTCTAAACATAGATTTGGTACTTGAACCGTAGCAGGATAATTGAGATGAAAAGTGACATGAGTAGGGTGACCACAGGTGCTGCACGACGGATTCTCAGTTCCACCAATCTTGGAGAGAAGCATTTAAAAGAAGGCTGTGTCCGTCGCAGCAAAAGTGAGTGTGACAAGGAGCAGTTAATCATGAGGGGACGTGTCTGTTGAAATATTTTGAGGAGATTGTGCGCCTTTACTCGAAGAAAAAAGAAATTGGAGTAGTAGAGTGGCTGTAATAGACCTTTGATGGCTAAAATGACGTATTCCCTTCTGGCTTTCGTTTCAATGAAAAATTTATCAGCAGTGTCGTTGCCCAAAGGTAAAGAGTGGCCGGGTTCTCGTTGCAGCTTGAGAATAAAAAGTAAAGGGTGGAGAATTCTTGCCATGTGTTCCAGAGAGTGTGAGAAAGTAGAAATTTTCAAGAGACAGAAGAAACAGAAAAGTGAATTTTCAAGTAGTTGGCAAAGATAGGTTCTGATTCAGTAAGAGAAAACCAGTTGGGAAAGTTGGTAAGAAAAAGAACCAGCTGTAGAACAAAGAAAATAGAAGATTGTTTTAGGGTTAGAGTGCATATTTCTTGCCATATCTAGCGTTAGCGTCGGTGACGACTGATGAAGGATGCCGGGGAGCAATGATGTAGGCCAGTGGTACTCAAACGTTTTTCGATGCGACGCATTTAAAAAAGCTTACGAGACTTTGCGACGCACCAAACAGCATCCTAAGATTTAGTTTGCCGTACTGCAAAATAAATGTGACCCATAATCCACACCAATAAGTGTTCTTATGCTCCCGAGATTTTGGATTGGTCTGTCATCTTCAATCGTAAAATTACGCTCTTCTAAGTTTGTAACCCATCGTTTCTGTTTTCGTCCAACATACAACTGAATGCTTTATTCTTTATATATTTTTCGTCATTTAAGTTAAACTTCTGCAATTTTATTCATGAATCACAAGTCAACAATTAAAACAGTGTATTAAAAACACTATTGTGAAAATACAACTGATTATGAATGTCAGAAGAAAGTAAAAATGGAATCTACGATCAGAGTTCCTTTGACGCAATAAAACCTAGATTTAATGACACAAAACCAAATTATCCCGCGACGCCCTTGGAAAATTGAAACGACGCACCGGGGCGTCGCGACGCACAGTTTGAGAACCACTGATGTAGGTTAATCTTGACGTTTGTCGTCACCTTTATGAACTGAAATGAAAGCCTAGCGTCTTTCATTTACCTTTTTTATTGCTTCTTAACACTACCAAGCTTGAGGTTGGCGTTTGATACGACCTAAAGAAATAAAAGATATGCCTACATTTAATGCCAAAGTAACAAAGAGAGCATTGCTGAGGATCAAGAGTGAGAAAGAGAAACAATCTTTTGCTGGAGAACAGTGAATGTCAAAATAGGCAGCAAAGTCATCTCAACAAGCTTTCTAAAAATTAAAAAGATGGAGGGCGCTTATTGAAAAGATAGGAGAAAGAGAGGTGGTGATAAGTTTAGAAAAACGGTCGGAGCCTAAGTTTTCAAGCTCTTCCATACAGAAGGAGAGAACAAGAGACGAGGCAGCCAGAGAAATAACTCATGAGAAACGCCTGCCCGAAGAACGAGGTAGAAGAGTTGGAAGGTCAGGGTTTTTGAGTTAGAGCAGATTGGAGGAGTTAATTTACGCTATTATCTCATTGCTCGAGGGTCTGAAAAGGTACCTCTTAAATCTCAGAAAAGCTGGTGACAGTTAGGTTCGCCATAATGCTAGAATTTGTTTGAGAGAAAAGAGAGTCGGATCTAGTGTGCTGTGAGGATGAGAAGATTTGTGACGCAAAGACTCCAAGAAAAATAAGCGCGGATAGTTTTTGAAAGAAATGTTGACTTCACATGGTCAGAGAAGTGGTCGGAAAAGTGAACAGTTCAGGAACGAAAAGATGCTGTATAGCGAAAGTAATTACTCCACTACCAGCGTGCTAGTCATTGTGAGGACAGAAAAAAGCGTCCTACACCAGGATTAGTGCAATCCGGTTGCAGGGCCCTGTATCCAGGAATCTTGAAAAAAGAAGAGTGCTAAGATACAGTTCAAGGAGAGTAATTCTTTACCTCTAGGGAGAATAGCCTTTTGCGTTTCATTTAAAACCCTGAGCATGTTACGTGAGGAGGAGAATGAAGGAGGTAAATAGCTAAGGAGAAGATTTAGTAGGGGTTTAAATTGGCAACTGGGCAGATGATTAGTAAGATCTTACCAACGAGGGTGAGGTGGTCTGCATCAATCAGCCGCCTTAATGTGGTGTTGTGGTTCCCCACCCGGTTTGTTGTGAATTGAAATAGCTGTTGGTCTTTCCTAAGGTCTCAGTCACCCCAGGCATTCCACTCATTCAATCATTTTTTGCTTTGCTGCCCCCTGAACGACTGCAGAAGGGCAGCACACGGCATCTACAAAATTGGTCGTCTGTTTTCACTTTTTCTTTTCTCCTGCCCTACTCTTGCCCTTCTTCGTCTCCTCATTCTTCTTCTTCTTCTGATGAGCGGTAACGTTCATCCCAATCCTGGCCCCATCTTTCCTTGCTCTGTGTGCACTGGAAATGTGACCTGGCGAGGCAAGTCAGTGCAATGCTGCACCTGCTCCAAATGGGTCCATCTAAGGTCCTCCCAACTTTCCCTGTCCGAATTCAGAGCTCTAGGTAGCTCTCACTCTTGGAGCTGCTTCCCCTACCGTAACACTGTGACTCCCTCTTTGGACTCCTCCGACATGTATACCTCCACTGTACAATCTGGCCCCCCTCTACTGATGCAGTACTCACGCGCCACCCTCGCCTCCAAACCTCCTATTCTCCTTCTGCCCATTCTATATCCCTTTCCTCTGCCCCTTCACCACCGTCCCTTGCTCCTGGCTGTCCTTCTATACCTCCTGCCTCCTCTCCCCCCTGACTCTTTCAGGGTTCTCCAATGGAATACTGGAGGTCTTTAAGCCAGAAGCACTGAACTGCTTCACTTTCTTTCGTCTCATCCTGTTGACCTTATCTGTCTCCAGGAATCCAATCTTAACTCATCTTCCTCTTTCCGGATTCCTGGATTCTCTGCTCTGCATTCTGATCGCACTCACTCCTGGTCTGGCATTCTCTCTCGTGATGCCATGCACGCTAGCGGTGGTGTCATTATTTTTGTCAGGCAGGCCTATCTTTTTCTGAACTTTCTACCTTTTTTCTTTCTTCACTCGATTCCTACTCTGATTATGTAGGGATCAACATCTCTCTAAACAAATCCTCCTCGCTCTTTTTTCTTAATGTGTATGCCCCCTTATTTGCTTCTCTCTAACGGATGGCAGAACCGCCTCCTTTTCTCCCTCCATTCTTTCCTCCTCCAGAAATCTCTTCATTTTGGAGGACTTGAATTGCCATTACCCCCTCTGGGACTCAAGAGGTACTTCTGACCCCCGTGTGGAGGAAGTATTTGACTGGGTCATCTCTTCTGACCTCCTCCCCTCAATGACCCTGACACACCCATTCTTCTCCATTGCTCCACTGGCAGTCGCTCCTCTCCTGACATTTCCTTTGCTCCTTCTTCTCTTGCCCTTTCTTGCTCCTGGGAGATGCTACAGGACCTGGATTCTGACCACCTACCAATTATTCTATCTGTCCCTCTCTCTCCGGTCTTTTGCCCCAACGAGCTTCCCCTTCCCTCAACTTTCAGAAAGCTCGCTGGGATGATTTTGGTTCTTACTTTGACTCCCACTGTCCTTCTGCAGAGGAATACTCGTCTCTTTCCTCTGCTGCTGCTCTCTTTACCTCTCTGGCACTGAATGCATCCAAATCTTCCATTCCTCTCGGTCGCATCATACGTCATCCTAAAGTCTGATGGTCTGCGGAGGTGGAAGGTGCGGTTAGTGAAAGACCTAAAGCTTTCACTGCCGCTCACAAAAGTGATGAAGATCGCCAGGCTTACATCTCCGCTTCTCGACGCGCCTCGTCAGTCATTGCCAAGGCCAAGACTGAGGCATGGCAGACGACTTGCTCTTCTCTTTCACCTAGGTCTAACCCTAAATCTGTGCACTCTCTTCTTCGTTCTATCGCTGGCTCATCTTCCTCGTCTTCCTCCTCTCCTAACTTCCCTAACTGTTCTTCTCCCAGGGAATCGGCTTCGGTTTATGCCACTTACCTGAGGTCTCACTTTTCCGTTTCTCAGCCAAAGGCCCTGCATAGCAGAGCCAGAGGCTACCTCTCTGAGCTGCGCCGAGCCACGTGCTCTGTGGAGTCTCACACGTCCTTTTGCTCTCCTTTCTCATTTGCTGAATTTCTTGCGGCTGCCTCCAACCTTTCCTCCTCCACTGCCACTGGCCCAGACAAAGTTGCCTATCCCATGCTAAAGCATCTTCCTCGCTCTGGCATGGATTTTCTTGTTCACATCTTCAATCTCTCCTGGTCTTCACATTCCTTTCCTTCCATCTGAAAGACATCTATTATTCCCATTCACAAAATGGGAAAACCTCTCGACTGTCCTGCTTCCTTCCGGCCTATCTCTCTCACCTCCTGCATATCAAAGCTGTTTGAACGCATCATTCTATCTTGTCTTCTCTTCTTTCTGGAATCTAATTCCATTCTCTCTCCCCACCAGGCCGGTTTCTGCCCTGGTCGGTCTACACTCGATCGAATTCTGTACCTTTCTCAGTCGATTTCGGATGGGTTTAACAAACCCAGGCCGGGCTCTCGGACGATCTTGTTTACTATCGATTTCTCTAAAGCTTTTGACTCTGTCTGGCATCCCGCCCTTTACCATAAACTTATTTTGGCTGGCCTCCCTCCTTGCTTTGCTCATTGGACTCAATCTTTCCTTTGTGATATGCGCGCTTGTGTGGTTTTTCAAAATCACAAAAGCCGTTCCTTCGAGTCCGTCGAGGTGTTCCGCAAGGATCCATTCTTGGCCCTGTACTTTTCTCTCCATTAATGATCTTCTGGCCTCTCTGCCTTCTTCCGTCAGCTGCTCTCTTTACGCTGACGATCTGGCCATTTGGTCCTCCTCCCCCTCGGTCCCTACTGTGATGGAGGCCACACAAGGAGCTCTGTTTCGATCGGAGCACTGGTCTGAGCACTGGTGTCTTCCTCTCAATCCGAGCAAATGTGAGGCCTCCTTTTTCTCAGTGGTTCCCCACCAGGCTAACCTCCAGCCCAACC
This sequence comes from Trididemnum clinides, assembly GCA_963675345.1. Classification (NCBI taxonomy): domain Eukaryota; kingdom Metazoa; phylum Chordata; class Ascidiacea; order Aplousobranchia; family Didemnidae; genus Trididemnum; species Trididemnum clinides. The sequence goes on along the minus strand of OY776287.1, from coordinate 4,449,504 downwards.
TCCTCCTACTCTGCTCCCGCCTCCGTTTCAATCCCACTCCAACTTTTCTTGGGGTCATTTTCGACCGCAGTCTTTCCTTTTCTAGGCATGTATCTTCGCTAAAGGCCAAGTTTTTTCCACGTCTCAAGGCCTTATGCTGTATCTCTGTTTCCTCATGGGGCCCCTCTAAGGAGTCCCTCTCTGTTCTGTACAAATCTTTTCTTCGGTCCCTTCTCGCATACGCTTCACCCGGATGGTTTCCTTTTGTAAGCGCTACCAATTTCACCAAATTGGAACGCCTTCACCGAGCAGCCAGTCACGCCATCACCGGCTGCCTCTTGTCGTCCCCTATCCCTCTTCTTTTCTCCGAGGCTTCTCTACCTCCCCTACGAGTCACCCTGACTCACTTCACTCTTTTATTTTATGAGTGGGCTCTTCGTCTCCCAACCTCCTTTCCTATTTCAGGTTTGGCCAGACTAGGAGTGAAACCAAGACTCTGCAGATCGTCCTGGAGAGCTTTTGCGTCCACTCACCCGCTCATGCTTCCTTCTAGTTGTTCTAGGGAGGCTCTTGTTGCTTGCCCTCCCTGTCCTCCTTGGAATCTTCCCTCGTTCATGGTGGAGTCCACCCTTTCCACTCCACGCTCTCGCTCTGATTCTCCTCACTCTCGCCAAGGTGCGGCTCTCGCCCACCTTGACTCTCTCCCCCCTCATGATCTGATACTCTGAACAGGCGGCTCTGTTCCTTTTCCTTTTCGTAAGGGCGGCTCCGGCGTACTTGCCAACTGCTCTCTCTGTGGCACTGAGGCCACTCTTTACTTTTCAGCAGGCCCAGTATGCTCAAGTTTTTCGGCTGAAGCCTGCGCCATTCTGCACGCTCTTTGCTGGTCTTGGCAACACCAACAAGTCTGCCATTTCTCTTCTCTTCTTCTCCTGTCTGACCTTCGTTCTGTCCTCGCCACCCTGTCCTCTCCTCCATCTTTCCTCTTATCTCAAACTCTGTGGCAGATCTGGCAGGAACTGTCTTCTCTCTCGTCCTGTTCTATCAGGCTACAATGGGTCCCCGGACACTCGTTTCTCCTGGGGAACGACGCGGCTGACGAGCTGGCCAGACGGGGAGCGCTGCTTGTGCCTTCCGCAATCCCTTGTAGTCTTTCTCTGGTCTCTCGTATCCACTGTCGTCTTATCTCGGACTGGAGGCGTACTAACTCATCGAAGTATTTTGACACGCAGGTTCCCTCGATTTCCACTGAGGAACTTGTGCTCCCTCGTCATGCTCGCTGTGTCCTCTCTCGTCTTCGCTGCAACGGACACAGCCTTCTTTTAGGTTCTTATCTCTCTAGGATTGGCAGAATCGAGTATCCTTCCTGGAGCGCCTGTGGACACTCGTCCCAGGACATCTCTCATCTCATTCTGCACTGTCCAGCTACGGACTCTCTGTGCCGCTCACTGTTTGGCGACTCTCTATCTCTCTACGACCTCTGGTCCAGACCCTGGGGAATTGCCTGGCTTCTGGGGCTCTATGGTCTTTCGCCATGCCCCCATCCCTCGGAAGGGGTCGGGTAAACAACAACAACAACAACAACAAAAGACACCAAACCGGATTGTGACTATGCCATTGGTTAACATCTTTCAGAAAATGATCAATGTGCGTTGAACTATGATAACAAGCGGTTTTCAATCCTCGCCACATCACGCAGCTTTTTCTATCTTAATCTCTTAGAGGCTGCTTTTTTCAAGACCCAACGCCCGGCTTCATGCAGGCAAAAAGTGTTTGTCTACGCTCTCAAACTCTTTCGTTAATCGCGGCATTTGGCTTCCTACTGCGCATTTTCTAACTTTCGCTCATGCGAAATCTTTCTTTGGCGCGCTTTACAATACTAGTGCTATCATTGGCTCGACTTGTTTGCCTAACATTCAAATTAATCACATAAAACACTTACTCACTCTAGATCTTCCCTTTTGACGCGATATTGCCACTGATAGTGTCACGAAAAACTTATGGCTCAAACAACTTTTTATCTTCTTTCTTTAAGTGACCACGACACTCGTACCATTCTCCATTGTTCCTCTGGCAGTCGCTTCTCTCCTGACATCTCCTTTTCTCCTTCCTCTCTTGCTCCTGAATGATGCTCCAGAAGTTGCTCTGATTGCCTCCCAATTCTTCTAATTGTCCCTCTTTCCTACAATTTTCAGAAAGCTAGTTGGGATGATTTTGCCTTTTACTATGACATTCACTGACCCCTTGCAGAGAAATACACTTTTCTATCTCCTTTGTGGCTGCTCTCTTCTCTGGCATTAAATGCAGCCAAATCTTATATTTCTTTTGGGAGTCGTCAAACGCTACCCTCAATCCTGGTCGTCTCCTGAAGTGGAAGAGTTAAAAAGCGAAAGACATAAGAAGGTATTTGCTGCCGCTTATAGAAGTGATGAAGATCGTCAGATTTACATCTCTGCCTCTTGACATGCCTCGTCTGTCATCATCACAGCCAAGGCTAAGGCATGGCAGGCGACATGCTCGTTTCTTTCCTAAATATAATCCTAAATCAGTCTGCTCTCTCCTTTGTTCTGTCGCTAGTTCTTTCTCATCTTCCTTCAGTCCTAACTTTTTCAACTGCTCTTCTCCCAGGGAGTCGGCATTGGTCTACGCCGATTACCTGAGATCTCACTTTTCTGTTACCCAGCCCAAGGCCTAAGGTAGCCGAATCAGAGGCTACCTGTACAAGCTCAAGCCACATGCCCCGATGAGTCACATTTCTCATTCTGTTCTTCTCTTGCACTGAGTTTTTCACGGCTGCCACAAACCTCTCGACGTCCACTGCCACTGGCCAAGACAAAGTCGTCTTTCCTATGCTAAAGCACCTTCCTCGCTCTGGCATGAATTTTCTTCACATTTTCAATCGTTTGTGTTTTTTACATTTCTATCTTTGCATCTGGAAGATTCATCTTTTTCTTTCTATCTATTACTCCCATCCACAAGATAGGAATGCCTATCTTTCTTACCTCCTGCGGCTCCAAGCTTTTTGAACGCATCATTCTATCACGTTTAAACTTTTTTCTGGAGTGTAACTCCATTCTCTCATCGCATTAAGCTGGTTTCCACCCTGGTCGGTTTACTTTCGATCAAATTCTGTTTTTTCTCCGTCCATTTGATGTGGGTTTAACAACAAACCCAGGCCGGCTCTCGGACGATTCTTGCTGCTATTGGCTTCTCTAAAGCTTTTGACTCTCAGTTTATTTGGGATGGATTTAACTACAAACCCAGGTCGGGTTCTCGGACGATTCTTGCTGCTATTGGCTTTTCTAAGGCTTTTGACTCTGTCTGCCATCCCGCACATTTTCATAAACTCATTTTGGTTGGCATCCTTCCTTGCTTTGTTTATTGCTTTCCTCTCTGACAGGAGTGCTTTCGTGGTTTTTCAAAATTACAAAAGTCGCTCATTTCGAGTCCGTCGAGGTGTTCCGCCACAATCATTTATCGGCGCTGTTCTTTTCTCTATTTTGATCAATGATCTTTTTGCGTCTCTACCTCCCTCCGTCAGCTGTTTTTCTTTTCCAGACAAGAGTGCCTGAGGACTGGTGTCTTTCTCTCAATCAGAGCAAGCATGAGGCCTCGTTAAATCCCTATCCAGTTAACCTTCAGCCCCACCTTATATTAGTAATTCTCTCCGCTTCAATTCAATTCCCACTTTTCTAAGGGTTATCCTTGCAGAAGGCAAGTTTTCACTTTGTCTCAAGGCCTTACGCTGTATCTCATTGGCAAGTTTTTCCCTTGTCTCAATGCCTTACGCTGCTTCTTCATAGAGCCTTTCTGAGGAGTGCCTCTCTTTGTTGTAGAAACCTTTTCTTCGGCTCCTCACTTATGTTTCACCCAGATGATTTCCTTTTTTTTGGCGTTAGTAACGTTACGAAATTGGAACGTCTTCACCAAGGAGTTAGTAAACCGGTGCGATGGTGTAGTGGTTAGAGTGTCCGCTTTTCAGTCGGTAGACTTGGGGTTCATTTCCCAAGTCAAGTCATACCAAAAGACTTCAAAAAATGGTATTCAGAGTTTTCCTGCTTGTCGCTCAGTATAAAAAAGGGATAGTGTGGAGAACAAGCTTGCTTGTTGTGTTCCTGGGCAAGGCACTTAACGGCATGCCTCCGTCTTTATGTGGTAGACAAGTGGCCTACCCGTACTTCACCGGGTTACAATTGTGAAGCTGCTCACCCAGCATGTCTTAAGTGGCAACTGTTAGGTACCCACCAATGGCAGTCTGCCTTGGAGATGGTGGGGCTACCAGTCACTCATGACTGGTTCGAAATGGGCTGTCATCTTTTCCCTTGCTTAATTTCAATTAGGTTGATGGCGTGAACCTGGATTGCCGTTTGTGCCGTACCTCCATCCCGAGGAAGAGGAGGGGTAACCACAACAACAACAACAGGGGGTAGTAAAGCCATCACCGGCTGCCTTGCGCCCTCCCCTATCCCACTTTTTTTCTAAGGAGCCTTTGCCTTCTAGTTAAGTCATTCTGATTCATTTTTCCGTATCTTCTTATGGCTGGAAACCTCGTCTCCCTACTTCCTTTTCCTTTTTCAGGTTTTGCCAGACTTGGAGTGAAACCAAAACTCCAGATCTTTTTGGAGAATTTTTGGATCCATTCACCCACTTATGCGTTCTCCTAGAGGGGTTTCCTCACTCCTCTTTAGTACCCTCTTTTACTGTGACGCTCACTTTTTCCACTCCATGCTTCTGCTCTGACGCCCTCTTTTTGGCCAAGGTGCACCTTTTGCTCATCTTGACTTTCCCATCTCACGATTTGGTAATCTTAACGAATTGGTTTGTTCCATTTTCCTTTGGCAAAGGTGGTTCTGGGGTCCTTGCCAACTGCTGATTTTGTGACACTGAGGCCACCCTTTCGTATGCGGCTGGCCCAGTTTGCTCAAGTCTTTTAGTTGAAGCCTGCACCATTCTGCACGCTTTTCACTCGTCTAGGCAGTGCCAACAGGTCGGCCACTTTTTCAGACTACCGCTCTTTCGTCAACACACTGTCCTCTCTTTTGTCTTTTAACTCATCTGGCAGGATTATTTTCTCTCTCCTCCTTTAATATCCAGCTGCAATGGCTCCTCGGACGCTCATTTTTCCCCAGTAACAATGTGGCAGATGATTTGACCAACATCATCATCACCTGCATCCCGCATCATGGTATCTGCTTTTGCTGATGATGAGATGGCCAGGCGGTGTGTGCTACTTCTGCCTTCTGCAACCCCTTGTAGTCTCTCTCCTAATACCTCTTATATCCTGTCTTCTCTTTTCTCATATTGAAGGTGTACTGTCTCATCTAAATTCTTCGACACATAGTTCCCCTTGGTGTCTACTGACGAACTTGTGCTTTCTCGTCACACTCGCTATGCCTTGTCTCTTCTCTGCAACAAGACACAGTCTATGGTTAAACTCTTACTAGAATCGAACATCCTTCATGCAGCTATGGCAGTCATCCGATGCAGGACATCTCTCATCTCATTTTCCACTGTCCGTGTGCAGACTTTTTTCGCCACTTGCTTTTTGACAACCCTTTGTCCATAACTTCTGGTCCAGGCTATAGGGAGTTGCCCTGCTTCTGAGAATCCATGGTCACCTGCCATGCCCCCATCCCTTGGAAGGTGTCTGGTAACAACAACAATAGAGCGCGGCGGCAGAGCTGCTCTGAAAGTAGTAGTATTGTTTGAACAATAAGTGTCAGTAAAGGTATACACACCGCAGAAACCGCGAAATGGAAATTGCAGTTCTTAGAGTAGCTATAAGGGTACCCCCTGTGTTGCAGTAGAATTAAACTTGTATTTGTTAGACTCTTCGCCTATTGCCAATAACACCTGATTTAACTTCAAATGCTTTAGCTGTCGAGCAATTGAATGAGTGGTGTTAGAATGGATTGATTAGAACTATGTGGACCACAATGATAAGCGCCACAGTGATGACAATGGCAACAGTGTTCTAGACTTTACCAATAAACAGTCGCCTCAACATGGGTGCTGCAATCCCCAACACCCCGGTGCCCCCACATCAAGCAGTTATTTTATAGTGCTACTCTGCGAATGACTGCAGAATAGGAGCCAGCACTCTCCAATATCTATGGACTGCTTTTTTCCCATTTGCTCCCTCTCTCTTTCACGTTTTCTTATTCGTTCTTTTCTGCTGATTGGTAATGTTTATTCCAATCCTGGCCCTATTTTTTCTTGTTCCGTGTGTGCTAGAAATGTGATCTGGAAGGTTAGGTGATTCGAGTCCTGTACGTACTTTGTGATGTATATTTAAGTTGCACTGTCCTCTCCTTTGTGAAGTTCCTCTCTAGATCTTACTCTTGGAGCAGTGGTTCTTGTTAAATCTCGGTCTCTCCTGGGGTCTCCAGTCTACCAACACTGAGTCTTCCGTTTCAGAGCTCCCTTGTGCATTTACCTTCAATGAGGGCTGCAACCCAGCCAACCCTTCCTCTATCAACGTAGCTCCCTCCTTTCACCCTCGCCTTTTGACTTTGTGTTTTCCCACTGCCCTGAACCTAACCTTTATCGTGGAATCTTCTGCGGCCTTTTTCATTTCCGACGCTTTTTTAATTCTTGCCTTCTTTCACTTGACATTCTCAGAATCTTCCAATGAAATGCAGATCTTCGTTCCGGAAGTTTTAAGCTTCTTTACTACTTTTGACTTTTCTGTTGATCTTAACTGTATTCAGCAGTCTAACCTCAGCTCCTCTTCATCTTAAAATTTCTGGATTTTTTGCTCTGCAATCTAAGCAAACTCCCGGTCTGGCTCTCTTTCTTGATTACTTGCTCGATGGCAGTGGAGTCATTATTTTTATTAGACAGGGCTTATCCTTTTCTAAACTGTCAACCTCCTCTTTTTGCTTGACCCATACTCTGACTTTGAGGAGGTCAACATTATTCTGAAAAACTTCTTTTTTTCGTAAACTTCTCTGCTCCTCCTCTGTGCAGAGCAGACTTGACACCATTTCTCCCTTGGTTTATCTCGAGAAATTTTTTCACGCAAGAACTTCAATTATCACCACCCTCTAATGGACTCAAGAGGTACTCCTAATCCTTGTGGGGGTGAAGTGTTTGGGTCACCTCCTCTGATCTTCCTTTCAATGACTCTGACACCTCTACTTTTGTGCGTCACTCTTCATTTGACATCTTTATTGTTTCCTTTTCTCTTGCTATCCGCTTTTCCTGGGAGGAACTTCAGGACTTTGCTTCTTATCTATTTTCTTTTCTCTTTCCCATCCCTGTGAGTTTCCTTGTTTTTTCAGTTTTTGGAAACCTAGTTTAGGTGACTTTGCTCTACTCTTTGACTGCCCCTCTCCGTCTGCAGAGAAATGCCTCTTTTTCTTTTCTCTCTAGGTCTGTTCTTTTCTTTATTGACGAGCAATCTTTTTGTTCTTTTCGGATTCATTTAATGCTAACCTCACACTTGGTGGTTTTTTCCAAGTGGAAATAGTGGTTAGAGAAAGACGTAAGCTTTAGCTTTCGCTCACAGAAGTAATAAAGAGTAATAGGCTTACATCTCAGCCTCTCGACATGCCTTGTCTGTTATCGCTAGAACATGGCATAAAACATGCTCCTCTCTCTGTTCTAAATCAGACTATTCTATCCTTTAACCTGTTGATAAATCTTGTTTTTTATTCCTCACAAAGCTTTTTTTCTGCCCATTTTGACTTATACTACCCCTGATAGTTTCCTTTACGCAGTTTTATCAAAGTTGTCAACTTGGAACGCTTTTTTGCCGGAGCAACCGAGCAGTTTAAAATCGAGATGCCTGTCCTGGTGAAAACCAATGGAGTTTCGAATTGCAAGCCTTTTGTTTTAAAGTGTTCAACGATTGCCACTACAACATAACCATCAGTATGCTGCTTTAACTCATTAGGCTCATGTCACCATTAGGTCCAAAAATATTTTTGTTTGAACTGGTACATTTTAACAATGATTTGGCGACCCGCATGCAGCCCACCATTGGTGTGTTGGGTAGGCTTGGTCTGGCAAGCAGCAAACTAGTGCGGTTCAAATGACAAACTTTTTTTTTTTTGAACGACCCAGTCCAGCTCTTATCTCAAACTCTGGCAGATCTGGCAGGAACTGTCTTTTCTCTCCTGTTCTATTAGACTACAACGGGTCCCCGGACACTCGTTTCTCCCGGGGAACGACGCGGCTGATGAGCTGGCCAGATGGGGTGTGCTACTTGCGCCCTCCACAATCCCTTGTAGTCTCTCTCCTCTTACCTCTCGTATCCACTCTCGTCTTATCTCGGACTGGAGGCGTACTGTCTCATCGAAGTTCTTTGACACACAGGTTTCCTCGATTTCCACCGAGGAACTTGTGCTTCCTCGTCATGCTCGCTGTGTCCTCTCTCGTCTTCGCTGCAACGGACACAGCCTTCTTTTAGGTTCTTATCTCTCTAGGATTGGCAGAATCGAGAATCCTTCCTGCAGCGCCTGTGGACACTCGTCCCAGGACACTTCTCATCTCATTCTGCACTGTCCAGCTACGGACTCTCTGTGCCGCTCACTGGCAACTCTCTGTCTCTCTACGACCTCTGGTCCAGGCCCTGGGGAGTTGCCTGGCTTTGGGGCTCCATGGTCTTTCGCCATGCCCCCATCCCTCGGAAGGGGTCGGGTAAACAACAACAACAACCCAGTCCAGCAGACCCGTTGGCTGCGCCACCGCGATGTAGCGGTTGTCGGGTGCAGTCTTCACATGTTGTAAATGCAACTTTTCTAAAATCGTTTCTGCAGCCACTCAACGGTTTTGAATAATCCGAATAACATTGTAACGATACAATTTAGGTTATGTTGTTAAGCGTTAAGCTCAGTCTTATGAACGTTCTTGTAATGTTGCGGAGAAAACGCTGATTGTAGTTATGTTTTGATGCCTAGGAGTCGCAAGATAATTTGTGGTGGTTGTTACAAGTTGCTGTTCGTAGTGCTCATAATGCTTCCGAGAAGGGGGTGTTGTTTACCTTCATGCCGGAATTTTATCTCACTGCTGCATCAAGGTAGGTGTCGTGTGCGGATAATACGAACAACTAAACAATCACACCTAACTGACTAGGGTGGCTCATCACCGGATAGAAATATTATTTTTTAAAACTTTATCTGTCTACAAACGTGATGCTTCATGAGAAAGTACATTTGGTCAAATGTTTTTAAAGTTGGTGTAGGATGGCACAAAGACGTTTATTGAAAAAAATTTTAATTTCTGCTTATGTTGTAATAATCATTATTTAGCGGTTCATTTACAGTAACGGTTTGCGTCACCTAAAGAGATTGAAATTATAGTAAGAACTACAATTACGTCAACTAGTAGGAAAAACAATTGATAAAGTTCAAAATGTTAAAGAAGCAAAGAAGTTCTAATGACGTCACTTGTGAAAAGAAAAAACTTTTAGAGCTGGGCTGTCAAACTGACTGATTGCGGGCCAAATCCGGCCCACCATACCCCATTTGGGGTCCATGTGATTTCACTTTTGTAGTAGACAAAATGAAACGATCAGATATTCTAGTTGAGTAAGCCACTAAGCTAATGCCTATACGCTTTGAGCGTCGCACCCTTGACGGTACATACGCAACGCACTTTATCAAATTTGCAAACTCGCATACGCATACTAAATGTCATGTGTGCTTTAAATACGAAGAGATTTTTTCACTAACAATAATTCCATGGCGCAACGTGAGTGTTTCATCAATAGAGTAAACTTCTGTTTTTGCATACTTCTACTACTTGCCAACTTGATACAATGGTGGTTCTAAGCATGGGCAAACCAGGCTATCGCCCGGAGCCCACCACTTAACTCTACCTGGTGGAGCCCCCACTTTTTTCACCCCGAGAAATTGGTAATACAACTTCGTATGCTGAGACACAGTGCATATTAACCGATATGCTAAAATTTGAGTTTATTCTATGCTTTGAAATACGGTATGAGGTCCTATCACAAGCTAATGTTGGACAACATTTGAGTTTATTCTGTGCATTGAAATATGGTATGAGGTCCTATCACAAGCTAACGTTGCTCAAGTTGACGTTGATGTTGAAGCAATTACTGACCTAATTGGAAGCTTTTTCAAATTGCTGTGCGTTTTGGTTGTTTATGGCTTCAAACAAATCTTTGGATAATGGCCATGTAAGTAGAATGCTTTGAATAAGATTCGCGTGTTTTGAAATATACAAACTGGAAAAATACCGGCGTGATCGCGCGAGCACTAGATGGACCATCTTTGACCTGACTTGGTCAACATAAAGAATTAAACCGGCTGGGTTAGCGGGTGTAGCTGGAGATCTTGAGGTTTTGTAGAAAACTAACAGTAGTGTATGCTAAGTAACGCTACAAACAGTTATTGAATCAGCCGGTTTAGCGATTTGCCTTGTATTTTTAAAAGTGATCACAATTAATCGGGATCACATCTTACACTATCAAGAGAACTAAAAATTGGATCCATCTCTAGATTTTATAACTCTTAACGTGTTAAAAACAATGTTGAAAGTGAAATTGTAATCCCTAACTACATCAATTAGCCGAACAGTGGTTATTAGTGATTCACGTGTATGAAGTAACGAGCGTTGGGTTAACTGGATGCGTCTATCCAGCCAGCTCTTGCACGGTAAGTAACACCATTGTCAGCCGTCCAGCAAGGTGACCTAGCGTTACATCAATGTATAGTAAAAATGGTCAACATCTTGAAAGCCGATTGCATACAAGTCACGGTCTTGACGACAAAATAAGGACAAAAATATGGATCACTGAAAAGACCAAACAAGGACGAAACTGCAGTTTCAGTGATGCGTAATTTTAAACTCTCATCAAAATCCGTGATCTTAATTTTGAAAAGTCTAAAAGAGGAACTACAAGAAAATGTCAAGAAAACTACCTTTACCCTCCAAAAGAGGAAATGGCCCAACTCGATGCCTGGCAAACTCGATGCCGCCAATTTATTACCGACACCACTAGTACACAACAATTTGAAAGTTTAACTATATATTTTGGCATCAAGTTGGCTTGGCATCGAAGCGTACCCGACCCCCAAAAGAAACTAGATGCTTTGAGCGGTCATAGGATGATTGGAAACTCATCAAAATCAGGAAAGGCGAAACAAAATTAGATTATATATTTGGGTTTTACAAATTAACGTTCCCTCAAATAAAAGTATTGAAAAAAGGCTTTAACTTTTCTATCGTCCCAAAAAGAATTTCAACAGAATACTTACTTAGTGGAGTTGAAACTGGTCTACGTCAAGGCCGTGATACTGCTGCAGACACACGGCTAGATCAAAAGTGGCCAAAACTAAAAACAACCCAAGCCACCCGAAAAGAATTCAATGCAAAAAGAGGATTTAAAAGAAATCAGAAAAAAGGACATTCTGATATTAAAGGCAGACAAGGGAAATGCTACAGTTGTAATGAACTCGAGTGATTATGACGCTAAAGTTAATGCTTGTTAGATAACAAGTCTATGTGCACCAAACTGGTACTAAATCCAATCTAATTAATTGACTCACTTCTATTATAAACAAATTGCCAAGAAGAGCCGAGAGAGCGAGGTCTTTAGTATCTCTCCCACCAATCCATCGCTGTGCCACGTTTTGATTCAGATGAGCTTAATGCATTGGTATGAGAGGTGCTGAAGACCTCGCTCTCTGCACTTGGCCTGCCAAAATCCCGGACCTCACTGTGTGTAATCTTTTTTGTGAGGTTAGTTACAGACAAAAGTTTATCTACCACTACTTCCAGCATATATTGATGACATGAAAGATCAATTTTGACAATCAACACGGCGGACTGCGACAAGCTGAGGTGCTTTTGGGAAGAATTCTCATATCGGCTTAATGTTGTTCGTGCTGCCGGTGGTGGCCACATTGAGTGCTTGTAAAACATGAAACAAAACTTGAATGTACAATATATACAACACATGTGTCCATAGTTTTGTATTCGTTTTTGACATATCGGGTGGTGATTTTGGCGTATTCTTTTTGAAACACCTGTATCTTAATGTGCTGGTGGGCAGTTGGGAGACTCCAATTGACACATACTGTACTTGATTGATTGTCTTTCACTTGAAAGCTGTAGCAGTGTAAATAGCGGTTAGATTCTGCACACTGTGAATAACATATAGCGACAACTTGGCACCTGCACCAATCAACAGCCGCCTCAACGTGGTGGTGCGGTCCCCGGCCCCGTTTGGGTTGGGTCGAAATGGCTGTTGGCCTTCCCGAGGGTCCCAGTTACCCCGGGCACTCCCCATTCATTTTTTCGCTATGCTGCCCCCTGAACGACCGCAGAAGGGCAGCACACAGCATCTTTAAAATCGGTCGCCTGTTCTTACTTTTTCTTCTCTCCTGCCCTACTCTTGCCCTCCTTCGTCTCCTCATTCTTCTTCTTCTCCGGATGAGCGGTAACGTTCATCCTAACCCCGGCCCCATCTTTCCTTGCTCTGTGTGCGCTGGAAATGTGACCTGGCGGGGCAAGTCGGTGCAATGCTGCGCTTGCTCCAAATGGGTCCATCTAAGGTGCTCACAACTTTCTTTATCTAACTTCAGAGCTCTTGGCAGCTCTCACTCTTGGAGCTGCCCCCCCTGCCGTAACACTGTGACTCCCCCCTCCTCGGACTCCTCCGGCACGTATACTTCCACTGTGGAATCTGGCCCCCCCTCTGCTAATGCTGCACTCCTGCCCCACCCTCGTCTCCAAACTTCTTATCCCCCATCTGCCCATCTTATATCTCCTTGCCCTGCCCTCCACCACCGTCCCTTGCTCCTGGCTATACTTCTGCACCTCCTGCCTCCTCTCCTCCCTCTGACTCTCTCAGGGTTCTTCAATGGAATGCTGGAGGTCTTCGAGCCAGGAGCACTGAACTACTTCACTTTCTTTCATCCCATCCTGTCGATCTTATCTGCATTCAGGAATCCAATCTTAACTCCTCTTCCTCTTTCCGGATTCCTGGATTCTCTGTTCTGCGTTCTGATCGTACTCACTCCCGGTCTGGCATTCTCTCTTGTGATGCCTCGCATGCCAGTGGCGGCGTTGTCATTTTCGTCAGACAGGGCCTATCCTTTTCTGAACTTTCTACTACCTCTCTTTCTTCGCTCGACGCCTACTCTGATTATGTAGGGGTCAACATCTCTCTAAACAAATCCTCCTTGGTGTCATTTCTTAATGTGTATGCCCCCCCTATTCGCTCCTCCCCAACGGATGGCAGAACCGATTCCTTCTCTCCCTCAATTCTTCCCTCCTCCAGAAATCTCTTCATTCTGGGGGACTTCAATTGCCATCACCCGCTTTGGGACTCAAGAGGTACTTCCGACCCCCGTGGGGAGGAAGTATTTGACTGGGTCATCTCCTCAGACCTCCTCCCCCTCAATGACCCTGACACACCCACCCTTCTCCATCGCTCCTCTGGCAGTCGCTCCTCTCCTGACATCTCCTTTGCTCCCTGTACTCTTGGTTTTTCTTGCTCCTGGGAGGTGCTTCAGGACCTGGGTTCTGACCACCTACCAATTATTCTATCTATCCCTCTTTCTCCGGTCTTTCACCCCAACGAGCGCCCCCCTTCCTTCAATTTTCAGAAAGCTCGCTGGGATGACTTTGCCTCCTACTTTGACTCTCACTGTCCTACTGCAGAGGAATACTCGTCTCTTTCTCTTTCCTCTGCAGCTGCTCTCTTTACCTCTCTGGCAATGAATGCGGCCAAATCTTCCATTCCTTTCGGCCGCATCAAACGCCCTCCTAAAGCCTGGTGGTCTGCTGAGGTGGAAGAAGCGGTTAGTGAAAGACGCAAGGCTTTCGCTACTGCTCACAGAAGTGATGAAGATCGCCAGGCTTACATCTCCGCCTCTCGACGTGCCTCGTCAGTCATTGCCAAGGCCAAGGCTAAGGCTGAGGCATGGCAGACGACCTGCACTTCTCTTTCACCTAAATCTAATCCTAAATCTGTGCACTCTCTTCTCCGCTCTATTGCTGGCTCTCCTTCCTCGTCTTCTTCCTCTCCTAACTTTCCTAACTGTTCCTCTCCCAGGGAATCGGCTTCGGTCTATGCTGCTTACCTGAGGTCTCACTTTTCCGTGTCTCAGCCAAAGGCCCTGCGCAGCAGAGCCAGAGGCTACCTCACTGAGCTCCGCCGAGCTACGTGCTCTGTGGAGTCTCACTCGTCCTTTTGCTCTCCTCTCTCTCCCGCTGAATTTCTTGCGGCTGCCTCCAACCTCTCCTCATCCACTGCCACTGGCCCAGACAAAGTTGCCTATCCCATGCTAAAGCATCTTCCTCGCTCTGGCATGGATTTTCTTCTTCACATCTTCAATCTTTCTTGGTCTTCACATTCCTTTCCTTCCATCTGGAAGACATCTTCTATTATTCCCATACATAAGATGGGAAAACCTCTCGACTGTCCTGCTTCCTTCCGGCCTATCTCTCTCACCTCCTGCATATCAAAGCTGTTTGAATGCATCATTCTATCTTGTCTTCTCTTCTTCCTGAAATCTAATTCCATTCTCTCTCCCCACCAGGCCGGTTTCCGCCCTGGACGGTCTACACTTGATCAAATTCTGTACCTTTCTCAGTCCATTTCGGATGGGTTTAACAAACCCAGGCCGGGCTCTCGGACGATCTTGTTTACTATCGATTTCTCTAAAGCTTTTGACTCTGTCTGGCATCCCGCCCTTTACCACAAACTTATCTCGGCTGGCCTCCCTCCTTGCTTTGCTCGTTGGACTCAATCTTTCCTTTCTGACAGGCGCGCTTGTGTGGTTTTTCAAAATCACAAAAGCCGTTCCTTTTGAGTCCGTCGAGGTGTTCCGTAAGGATCCGTTCTTGGCCCTGTACTTTTCTCTGTCTTCATCAATGATCTTCCGGCTTCTCTGCCTTCTTCCGTCAGCTGCTCTCTTTACGCTGACGATCTGGCCATTTGGTCCTCCTCCCCCTCGGTCCCCACTGCGGTGGAGGCCACACAAGGAGCTCTGTTTCGATTGGAGCGCTGGTCTGAGCACTGGTGTCTTCCTCTCAATCCGAGCAAATGTGAGGCCTCCTTCTTTTCAGTGGATCCCCACCAGGTTAACCTCCAGCCCAACCTCCTCCTACTCTGCTCCCGCCTCCGTTTTAATCCCACTCCAACTTTTCTTGGGGTCATTTTCGACCGCAGTCTTTCCTTTTCTAGGCATGTATCTTCGCTGAAGGCCAAATTTTTCCCACGTCTCAAGGCCTTACGCTGTATCTCTGCTTCCTCATGGGGCCCCTCTAAGGAGTCCCTCTCTGTTCTGTATAAATCTTTTCTTCGGTCCCTTCTCGCATACGCTTCACCCGGATGGTTTCCTTTTGTAAGCGCTACCAATTTCACCAAATTGGAACGCCTTCACCGAGCAGCCAGTCACGCCATCACCGGCTGCCTCTTGTCGTCCCCTATCCCTCTTCTTTTCTCCGAGGCTTCTCTACCTCCCCTACGAGTCACCCTGACTCACTTCACTCTTTTATTTTATGAGTGGGCTCTTCGTCTCCCAACCTCCTTTCCTATTTCAGGTTTGGCCAGACTAGGAGTGAAACCAAGACTCTGCAGATCGTCCTGGAGAGCTTTTGCGTCCACTCACCCGCTCATGCTTCCTTCTAGTTGTTCTAGGGAGGCTCTTGTTGCTTGCCCTCCCTGTCCTCCTTGGAATCTTCCCTCGTTCACGGTGGAGTCCACCCTTTCCACTTCATGCTCTCGCTCTGATCCCCCTCACTCTCGCCTAGGTGCGGCTCTCGCCCACCTTGACTCTCTTCCTCCTCATGATCTGGTACTCTGGACAGACGGCTCTGTTCCTTTTCCTTTTGGCAAGGGCGGCTCCGGCGTTCTTGCCAACTGCTCTCTCTGTGGCACTGAGGCCACTCTTTCCTTTTCAGCAGGCCCAGTTTGTTCCAGTTTTTCCGCTGAAGCCTGCGCCATTCCGCACGCTCTTTGCTGGTCTCGGCAACACCATAAAGTCTGCCATTTCTCTTCTCTTCTTCTCCTGTCTGACTCTCGTTCTGTCCTTGCCACCCTGTCCTCTCCTCCACCTTTCCTGTTATCTCAAACTCTGTGGCAGATCTGGCAGGAACTGTCCTTCTTCTCCTCCTGTTCTATCAGGCTACAATGGGTCCCCGGACACTCGTTTCTCCCGGGGAACGACACGGCTGACGAGCTGGCCAGACGGGGAGCGCTGCTTGCGCCCTCCGCAATCCCTTGTAGTCTCTCTCCTCTTATCTCTCGTATCCACTCTCGTCTTATCTCGGACTGGAGGCGTACTGTCTCTTCAAAGTATTTTGACACACAGGTTCCCTCAATTTCCACTGAGGAACTTGTGCTCCCTCGTCATGCTCGCTGTGTCCTCTCTCGTCTTCGCTGCAACGGACACAGCCTTCTTTTAGGTTCCTATCTCTCCAGGATTGGCAGAATCGAGAATCCTTCTTGCAGCGCCTGTGGACACTCGTCTCAGGACATCTCTCATCTCATTCTGCACTGTCCAGCTACGGACTTTTTGCGCCGCTCACTCTTTGGTGACTCTTTGTCTCTTTAAGACCTCTGGTCCAGACTCTGGGGAGTTGCCCGGCTTCTGGGGCTCCATGGTCTTCCGCCATGCCCCCATCCCTCGGAAGGGGTCGGGTAAACAACAACAACAACTTGGCACCAAACGAGAAAAGGTTGTATTGCTTTTAACGGATACTGCTCGTTACATGTTTTTTGTTGGTAAGACACTAAAGGAATTATATCCTTCCTTGATGCATGTCACCTGCATTGCACACTTACTATAGAATTGCAGTATGCGAATGCGAGCGAATTTTAAAAATAATGATGACGCGGTAGCAACGATAAAAGCAGCAACAATCAAAAACAAATATCGCAAAAAAGATTTTCGTGAAGCTGGTCTGCTATCACTTCCTGACCATGTGATTACAAGATGGGCAACTTGGCTTAGAGCCGCATTGTGCTATAGTGAACGCTTTCCTGCTGTTCGTATTATTGTCAAGAATTAAAGAGGTGGCACACTCTTTGCCGAGCAAAAGAAATTTGGTTTCAGACTTAATTTGTATTAATCAATATTGGACTCTAGCAGCTAACGTCGTGTTCTAAGAAGCAAGCAACTGCATTGTGGCAGAAGCATACGAATTATCGAAAAATGTGCAGTTCCACGATGACCCATGTTCAATTCAAGCTTACATCAAGAAACCATTATCCAACTTTGATTCAGAAGCAATAATAAACTGTATAAACTAAATAATTGCCCCAACCACTCGTGTATTGAGCGATCATTCTCTGTACTAAAAAATAATTAGAAAAAAATTGAAATTTTGAACCAGAGAACGTCAAAAAATACTTGATGCTGTATTACAAAAAATGATTCTGATAATTTTACGGTAGGATTTCTTGTTGAACAGATGATAGACTGACGATGCAATACATTTTATTGTTGTAGCATAGCAGTTTTTATGGGCATTAATTGCTACGCAGAAGCGCCTTTTTTGTAGGGTCAGTTGTCATGCATCACTACAGTACAAATTAACTGCTAACGACAAAATGCGAATTATAGGTTCTCTAAACTTATGAAAATTGCCTCTGCTGCGACATTTTAGTCAAAATCTGTATCAAAACTTCAAGTCAAACAAAAAATTTTTAGGTTTAAACAAAAATGGCTCTAGTTATGAAATATTGATATCTTTTGACGTTGTTGGCTACTTTACATCCGTGCCGGTAGACAAGACTACTGGCCTCGTTTTAGAACTTCTGTCTTATGAATCGTTATCTTCACGCACTTCTCTTCACATTTCTGACATTAAACGTAGCCTTGAACCTTGTCTTTATTCTACTATTTTCTCTTATATTAATTTTCTTTACCAGCAAACGTCTGGTACTCTTATATATGAACTTTTACATTTCTCCAGTCATTGCCAACATATACCTGGAACCCATTGAACACAAGGTCATCATTACGTTTCACTCCCCACTTTTCTTGTAGTTGAGATATGTTGACAACACGTTTTGCATTCTCAGCAAACAGCATATTAAAAAATTCTACCAACACCTCAATATGTCCTCACGTTCAGTTTACTATGGAAGGGGAGCAAAATTCTTCGATCTTCTTTCTCGACGTCCTGGCAACCCAAAAATATCTGAAGAATGACACCACTAGCATCACACTATCTAGGCTACTGGCGTCTACAAAAAACATATACTCTACCTTTCGTCTTAACGAATTTCCAGCTAGGTTGCTTATTTCTTTTCTCACCAAACTTAAACCAATGCAACACAGCTCACTGATTCTACTTCTATACCTTTTGTTGCAGGCATTTCAGACAAAATTAGACGAGTTTTAAACGAGGCAGGTGTCAGAGTAGCCATGCGACCTATTCGTACTCTAAGTCAAGTTTTACCGTCTTCCAAGGACTCACACACTAATGAAAAAAAGACTCGTTTGATTTATTCCGCTCCTTGTTCTAGCTGCGAATATGTTTACATTGGGCAAACCAAACGAGATCTTAAATCCCAAACTAAGCAAACGAGCTATCAGATATCCAAAATGAGAGGAGTCTGCTCAGCGTTAAGATCATTCAATTGATTGGAATAACTTCCGGATTTTTGATAGTTGAGACAAACTACTTTCGACGTCTTACCTCCGAAGCATGGTTGATTAACTGGTACCCCAATGTTATAAATAGGCTGGATGGTAATGGTCTACCCTATGTTTATCGACTTTTAGCTGCAAAAAATTTTATTTTGCTTTACAGCCTCGCGGTATCGTCTAACCTTTTAAATATGTCGCTGGAAGCTTATTAATTTTGCTTACAGCCATGTCATTAGTTCTTAATTTATCGTGGTTTAGTTCAGCCACCATGCTGACCAATCTTTTTCGTATTCACCCCGCGTTTATCTACTTTTAGGGTTTTAAATTTTGTCAGTTTAGAAAAATCACAGTGTTATTTGCTTGATTTTTGCTGTTTGCGCTCAGGGTTGGAATACCACCCTGAACACTGCTTTTTGATGAAGCTTGACGCATCTGCCAACGTTAATAAAAGAGCATTTTTATATTGCTTGTTGCTTATATTATGTTACACCGGAAGAACAACGTGCCTTACAGTTTTAACACTGCTTGGTGTAGTAGCCTATTCTCCTATTTATGCAGTATCTAGGTCTCTTAGTTTACGTTAAGTAGGGCTGTGGGCAAAATTAGCTCGCCCCTAAGCACGGTAGTGCCACATTCAAGTGCACAAGTAGGATTTTAATAAAAATTGGTGGCTAGTCCATTTTTCTAAAAGTTGGCTTAAGCAATCGCGAAATTGATGGGTAGCAAGCTCCAAGTAAAGCTTTAGTTATCGACCATTTCATATTACTCTTTTGCAAAGATTACTCTTCTTTGCAAAAGAGTAATATGAAATGGTCGATAACTAAAGCTTTATTCAAATTTTGTACCACTTCTCATCTTTTCAAGCTCCAAGTAATATGACAGCGGATAGAATTCAGCCTATTGGTTGCACTCTTGCCCATGGCTACTGCGGGTGGTTAACAAACAAAATATTTCCACTACGTCACCAAAGTGCTGTTGCGCTGCAAACGGTGAATTGAACAACACTGGATTTACGAAAACATACCTATGAAGGTTCTTTTTTCCATAACCGATCTCACTAAGATTTCCGTACTCAATGTCATTTTGAGCTTTATTGCTCATCTCTTTTTATTTTCTAATACAATTGTTAATCTTTCAAATGTATTCAGTAACGTTCATCGTAATTTAAATGCACCTTTATAATTGAACAATTCATGATTTGAACATCTTGTACCATCTCCAAACTCTGTTAGGTTTGAAAAGTATTTGACACAACGTGTTTTCTCGTGATATATCATGTTTTTGGAAGGTGAAAAACAAAATGAAAAAAAACTTCTGTGCCACCTTAACCACTTTAACGTTGTTAGGTTGTACAAGTGCTTACGTGAATACTTCGCTCCATCGCAACCATTTGAAAAACTTTCCCATCTCGAAAGTGCACTCTCTCAATTTGTTCATTTTCTCAGCATATTTCACTGTGATTCAAGAGTGGTAAATAACGGTAAGCACAATGTTACTTCTAGCGATGTAGATGTTACCATTTTGCAGCTTATTATCTGCCTTTCACTACGAGCTTAATGTAGTGGCAAATTAAAGAATATGCTAAAGAGGTTACCTTAAGCTGCTTGACAGAAAATGAACTTTTTGCTGTGTTTACACACTTATTTCGAATGAGTTTGTGACTATATGAGCTCTGCAAAAACAATCATAATCTTATATTTCAGAATTGTGCAACCTGCGGCTCGCCAATTTGCAGATGTAGTGTTTGACCTGCGTCACGATGTAGAAAAAGGTGTAGAAAATGTACTGCACCAATCAACAGCCGCCTTAGCGTGGTGGTGTGATCCTCGATCCCGTTTGGGTTGGGTCAAAATGGTTGTTGGACTTTCCGAGGGTCCCAGTTACCCCGGGCATTCCCCTTCATTTTTTCGCTATGCTGCCCCCTGAACGACCGGAGAAGAGCAGCACACAGCTTCCTTAAAATCGGTCGCCTGTTTTTTCTTTTTTCTCCCGCCCTTCTCTTGCCCTTCTTCGTCTCATTCTCCTCCTTCTCTTGATGAGCGGTAACGTTCATCCCAACTTTGGCCCCATCTTTCCTTGCTCTGTGTGCGCTGGAAATGTGACCTGGCGGGGCAAGTCGGTGCAATGCTGCACCTGCTCGAAATGGGTCCATCTTAGGTGTTCATGACATTCCCTGTCCAAATTCAGAAATCTTGACAGCTCTCACTCTTGAAGCTACCCCCCCTGCTGTCCCTCCACTCGTGACACCGTGACTTCCTCCTCAGGCTTCTCCGACATGTATACCTCCTGTACAATCTAGCCCTTCATCTGCTAATGCAGTACTCCCGCCCCACCCTCATCTTCAAACCTCTTATCCCCCGTTGGCCCATTTTATATCTTCTCCTTCTGCCCCCTCACTACCGTCTCTTGCTCCTGGCTGTCCTTCTATACCTCCTGCCTCCTCTCCCCCCCTGACTCTTTCAGGGTTCTCCAATGGAATACTGGAGGTCTTTAAGCCAGAAGCACTGAACTGCTTCACTTTCTTTCGTCTCATCCTGTTGACCTTATCTGTCTCCAGGAATCCAATCTTAACTCATCTTCCTCTTTCCGGATTCCTGGATTCTCTGCTCTGCATTCTGATCGCACTCACTCCTGGTCTGGCATTCTCTCTCGTGATGCCATGCACGCTAGCGGTGGTGTCATTATTTTTGTCAGGCAGGCCTATCTTTTTCTGAACTTTCTACCTTTTTTCTTTCTTCACTCGATTCCTACTCTGATTATGTAGGGATCAACATCTCTCTAAACAAATCCTCCTTGCTCTTTTTTCTTAATGTGTATGCCCCCTTATTTGCTCCTCTCTAACGGATGGCAGAACCGCCTCCTTTTCTCCCTCCATTCTTTCCTCCTCCAGAAATCTCTTCATTTTGGAGGACTTGAATTGCCATTACCCCCTCTGGGACTCAAGAGGTACTTCTGACCCCCGTGTGGAGGAAGTATTTGACTGGGTCATCTCTTCTGACCTCCTCCCCTCAATGACCCTGACACACCCATTCTTCTCCATTGCTCCACTGGCAGTCGCTCCTCTCCTGACATTTCCTTTGCTCCTTCTTCTCTTGCCCTTTCTTGCTCCTGGGAGATGCTACAGGACCTGGATTCTGACCACCTACCAATTATTCTATCTGTCCCTCTCTCTCCGGTCTTTTGCCCCAACGAGCTTCCCCTTCCCTCAACTTTCAGAAAGCTCGCTGGGATGATTTTGGTTCTTACTTTGACTCCCACTGTCCTTCTGCAGAGGAATACTCGTCTCTTTCCTCTGCTGCTGCTCTCTTTACCTCTCTGGCACTGAATGCATCCAAATCTTCCATTCCTCTCGGTCGCATCATACGTCATCCTAAAGTCTGATGGTCTGCGGAGGTGGAAGGTGCGGTTAGTGAAAGACCTAAAGCTTTCACTGCCGCTCACAAAAGTGATGAAGATCGCCAGGCTTACATCTCCGCTTCTCGACGTGCCTCATCAGTCATCGCCAAGGCCAAGGCTGAGGCATGGCAGACGACTTGCTCTTCTCTTTCACCTAGGTCTAACCCTAAATCTGTGCACTCTCTTCTCCGCTCTATCGCTGGCTCATCTTCCTCGTCTTTCTCCTCTCCTAACTTCCCTAACTGTTCTTCTCCCAGGGAATCGGCTTCGGTTTATGCCACTTACCTGAGGTCTCACTTTTCCGTTTCTCAGCCAAAGGCCCTGCATAGCAGAGCCATAGGCTACCTCTCTGAGGTTCGCCGAGCCACGTGCTCTGTGGAGTCTCACTCGTCCTTTTGCTCTCCTTTCTCATTTGCTGAATTTCTTGCGGCTGCCTCCAACCTTTCCTCGTCCACTGCCACTGTCCCAGACAAAGCTGCCTATCCCATGCTAAAGCATCTTCCTCGCTCTGGCATGGATTTTCTTGTTCACATCTTCAATCTCTCCTGGTCTTCACATTCCTTTCCTTCCATCTGGAAGATATCTTCCAATATTCCTATCCACAAAATGGGAAAGCTTTTCGACTGTCCTGCTTCCTTCCGGCCTATCTCTCTCACCTCCTGCGTATCAAAGCTGTTTGAACGCATCATTCTATCTTGTCTTCTCTTCTTCCTGGAATCTAATTCCATTCTCTCTCTTCTCCAGGCCGGTTTTTCTCCTGGATGGTTCACTTTATATCAAATTCTGTACCTTTCTCAGTCGATTTCGAATGGGTTTAACAAACCCAGGCCGGGCTCTCGGACGATCTTGTTTACTATCGATTTCTCTAAAGCTTTTGGCTCTGTCTGGCATCCCGCCCTTTACCATAAACTTATTTCGGCTGAACTCCCTCCTTGCTTTGCTCGTTGGACTCAATCTTTCCTTTGTGATAGGCGCGCTTGTGTGGTTTTTCAAAATCACAAAAGTCGTTCCTTTCAAGTTCGTCGAGGTGTTCCGCAAGGATCTGTTCTTGGCCCTGTACTTTTCTCTGTCTCCATTAATGATCTTCCGGCCTCTCTGCCTTCTTCCGTCAGCTGCTCTCTTTACGCTGACGATCTGGCCATTTGGTCCTCCTCCCCCTCGGTCTCCACTGCGGTGGAGGCCACACAAGGAGCTCTGTTTCGATTGGAGCACTGGTCTGAGTACTGGTGTCTTCCTCTCAATCCGAGCAAATGTGAGGCCTCCTTCTTTTCAGTGGATCCCCACCAAGCTAACCTCCAGCCCAACCTCCTCCTACTCGGCTCCCGCCTCCGTTTTAATCCAACTCCAACTTTTCTTGGGGTCATTTTCGACCGCAGTCTTTCCTTTTCTAAGCATGTATCTTCGCTGAAGGCCAAATTTTTCCCACGTCTCAAGGCCTTACGCTGTATCTCTGCTTCCTCATGGGGCCCCTCTAAGGAGTCCCTCTCTCTTCTGTATAAATCTTTTCTTCGGTCCCTTCTCACATACGCTTCACCCGGATGGTTTTTCTTTCTCAAGCGTTATCATTATTACCAAATTGGAATGCCTTCCACTGAGCGGCCAGTCACGTTATCACCAGCTGCTTCTCGTTGTCCCCTATCCCGCTTCTCTCCAAGGCTTCATTCCCACCCTACGAGTCACCCTGACTCATTTCACTCTTTTATTTTATGAGCGGGCTCTTCGTCTCCCAACCTCCTTTCCTATTTCAGGTTTGGCCAGACTAGGAGTGAAACCAAGACTCTGCAGATTGTCCTGGAGAGCTTTTGCGTCCACTCACCCGCTCATGCTTCCTTCTACTTGTTCCAGGGAGGCTCTTGTTGCTTGCCCTCCCTGTCCTCCTTGGAATCTTACGGTGGAATCCCCCCTGTCCACTGCATGCTCTCCTTCTGATCCCTGTTTCTTTTGCCTAGGTGCGGCTCTCGCCCATCTTGACTCTCTCCCCCCTCATGATCTGATACTCTGGACTGACGGCTCTGTTCCTTTTCCTTTTGGTAAGGGCGGCTCCGGCGTACTTGCCAACTGCTCTCTCTGTGGCACTGAGGCCACTCTTTACTTTTCAGCAGGCCCAGTATGCTCAAGTTTTTCGGCTGAAGCCTGTGCCATTCCGCATGCTCTTTGTTGGTCTCGGCAACACCAACAAGCCTGCCACTTCTCTTCTCTTCTCCTTCTATCTGACTCTCGTTCTGTCCTCTCCTCCATCTTTCCTCTTATCTCAAACTCTGTGGCAGATCTGGCAGGAACTGTCTTCTCTCTCGTCCTGTTCTATCAGGCTACAATGGGTCCCCGGACACTCGTTTCTCCTGGGGAACGACGCGGCTGACGAGCTGGCCAGACGGGGAGCGCTACTTGTGTCCTCTGCAATCCCTTGCGGTCTTTTTCTGACTTCTTCTATCCACTCTCGTCTTTTCTTGGACTGGAGGCGTACTCTCTCATCAAAATTCTTCGACACGCAGGTTCCCTCGATTTCCACCGAGGAACTTGTGCTTCCTCGTCATGTTCGCTGTGATTTCTCTTGTCTACGCTGCAACGGACACAGCCTTCTGTTAAGTTCCTATCTCTGTAGGATTGGCAGAATCGAGAATCCTTCCTGCAGCGCCTGTGGACACTCGTCCCAGGACACCTCTCATCTCATTCTGCACTGTCCAGCTACGGACTCTTTGCGCCGCTCACTGTTTGGCGACTCTCTATCTCTCTACGACCTCTGGTCCAGACCCTGGGGAGTTGCCCGGCTTCTGGGGCTCCATGATCTTCTGCCATGCCCCCATCCCTAAAACGGGGTTGGGTAAACAACAACAACAACAACAGCATATAGAAAAGGTCTTTACGGCAAATGACACATAAAAATTAACTTTAGCTTGACAGTCCCCTTCTTCCTCTTTACATTGACATCAAAAAAATATCTTCCGTGTATAAAAAATCCCCACCCAGTTTTGATTCATCTCCAAAAAAGGCTTTGCTCTTGGCACTTCTTTTACGTGTTCTGATTCAGTTAAGTCAAATCGGCTCAGTTATGTAACCGATTGCACAACCCTAATCGATAGCGTTGATATTGGAGAAGGATAATTATAATTATCTGCATAAGCATTAAAATTTTGCGTAATGATTTGGGCAAGTTTTCTCAATGAAGTCAATTTTTTGGTAGTACGCTTGAGCGGCTACAAAGAGTAAGTTTCGTATTCTTAATTGGATAGGTCAATAAAAGTCAATTTTTTTACCGTTAGATAAATTTTTTTATTTTTTTAAGGTAATAACGTCAATTTTTTATAATTAACAATGTTAGTTAAAAATTTTTTTTCGTGTTGGTGAAAAAAACTAATACCTGTTTGAAAAAGTTAGTTAGTGAGAAAACGTTTTAACCTGCAATATTTGCCAATTTTTTGTTTTAACTTACAGTGTTTGCC
Organism: Trididemnum clinides; assembly: GCA_963675345.1. Taxonomy (NCBI): domain Eukaryota; kingdom Metazoa; phylum Chordata; class Ascidiacea; order Aplousobranchia; family Didemnidae; genus Trididemnum; species Trididemnum clinides. Next base: position 4,424,108 of record OY776287.1, on the reverse strand, counting down.
AATTTTTTAAAGTTTGGACAGATTGCTACTTCTTGTCACAAATAGGCGATTGTGGTGCAATAGTCAAGTCAGACGAAATTGTGTGCGACTGTATTGCAATCGAATAGTTGTGACAATTAGGAGGCGCAACACTGCATATTCGTTTCGTAAAAACGTTTGCAGTGTAGCGAAGAGTCATCTACGATGCTAGTTTATTACCTTGTAATTATTTGAGGTGAATCAAGAAAGAGTGAATAGTTTATTTACGCCGGTGCAGTGTGCAAGTTCACAAACAGATGGTATTTGACTATCCTTATTGGAATCAACTGTCAAAAGGATGACCTGACATATTTATATAGATTTTGCTTTAGTTTGTGATTTAGGCGTTTAAATGATGCCAAAAGTTAAAGCTACCAAAACATCTAAAATTCAATCTGTACTTCAAGATTTTCCTGAGGAATTAACGAAAAGTCCCAACAACTAATTACATTGCTTAATGTGCAGCTGTACGGTTTCTTTCATCAAACGCTTTTTGAAAGTCATTGAACTACGTACAAACACGAAAAAGCTTTAAGCAATAGATGTGAACTACTAATCCCATACGCTTCGCAAACGTTTTTGAGGAGCAGTAACACCGCTGTTGTGGAAAAAGCAACCAAGGCATTTTTGTCTGGTGGTATTCCTTAGTACTGTATAAGCTAAACAATAAGCATGTCAAAAACCTATTTAACGACATTGGTCACAGTTTGCCCTTTGTAACTACTTGTAGAGAAACAGTGCTGCAATCAAGTGCTGGTGAGTTACAGCGGATAAGAAATGCTGTTTGTGACAAACAATTTTTTTCTAGTTGTGGATCAACGCAAAGTCAAATCTCACTTTGAAGTTGTTGATCAGCTGTTCACAGAAATTACATCAGCAACAGTTAAACATAAAACCAGACAACCCAAATTTGCTACTATTGGTTGCCCGCCTCATCTTTTGGTTCCCCATCTTATTGTTACAAAATGAAGATGCTAGTTAAATGCTGCCTAACATTAATGCAAAGAATTTACCTACAGTGAAAGCGATTGTGGAAAGTTTTGAAGGGTCTGGTGTTTTAGTAACTCAACCAAAAGTTAGCTTGCAAACAAATGGCCTTAACTACTCAAGGTCAAAAGACCATTATCAACGTGTAATTTAGCATATAGAAATGATGGAAAGTGCCAAGTACACTAACAAAGAAGTGGTTCAAGCAATTCAAGAACTTGACTTCGGAGAAGATACTTGCAGCATTAACTGTTACATTCAAAGAAGAATGCAAAACCATGACATTTCTGAAATAACGAAGATGGTGACAGTTGACTCAGCCCACAACTACTTCTGTAGAAAAAAGTTTTTTCATGATGCGAAAATTGTTTGCCAAGGACGGACAGAAACTTTTAAGGTCGAAAATGGAAAAGAGTATATGATTTTACGTTTCAATTTTTTCACCTGGTGATCGCTGTGCCGGCTGGTTATATAAGGCATGCGCATTGCAAGTTTTGTTTAGGATCAGTATGTTTTCGTTAATTAAATGATCGTTTTAATATAAAAATTCAAGAAAGATTAATTTATTGGGTCAAAATTTTGTTAGGTCAATAAAGTGAGTTCTTGGTTTTTAGGTCTATAAAAACTTGCCCTAGCGATGACTAAACGTTTGATGAAGTATTTTATCAGACATTAAATTAAAACTAAATACTGCCTCTTTTCGTTTTGATAAGTAGTCATCACGCAAATTGCTTTGATGCTGTGTTTACTCAAGCCAGCGTTCTGTCGGCCATTATACTTACAACAACAATGGCAAGAATACGTCTCCTTTTTTCCTTTGCTGCTGTGCTCTTACCCTTTTTGGCACTAAATGCAGCTGACTCTTTCATTTCTTTCAGCTGCGTCAGATGCCAATCTCAGGCCTGGTGGTCTTCCGAAGTGGAAGAAGCGGTTAGAGAAAGACACAAAGTTTTTGCTCACAGAAATAATCAATAGCGCCAGGCTTACATTTCAGCCTCTCGGTATGCCTCCTCCTTGCCGCATCACCAAAGCCAAGGTCCTTTGTCTTGCCTACTTCAGATGTGGCCAGACTTAGAGTGAAACCAAGGCTTTCCAGGTCCTTCTGGAGAGACTGTTGGTCCGCTCATGCTTTCTCCTTTCGCCTGGGAGGCCTTTCTTGCCTGCCCTCTTTTTGAAACCCGTGCTTTCTTTGGTGTGGAGCTCACTCTTTTTACTTCATGCCCTTGCCCTAACCCTCCTCTTTCTCCTTAACTCTTTTGCTCCCGCGTGAAAAGCGAAAAAAATGTCCTTAAGGTGGCAGCGCGAAAAACTGTCATAATCAATCATAATTAATCATAATTATGTACCTCAAGTTTGTTTGTAAATCATTACTCAGCTGTCTACTTCTACATTAAGTGTGATATATCGTTGAAATCTACATTTCTTGAGGATTTCAAATAGAAAAAAAACATTTTTTTGAATATGCAAATTTTATGCAAATGAATCCCCTAACTGGGGGTAGTTGTCTTCAAAATTAAAGTAGTACCCTCACCTCAAAGATCACTACAGATTTTATTTTCAACCAATTTTTTTAGAAATGGTCGCTAGATGATGCTAAGGAAATAAGCTTTCAAGGTACATCACTCAAAACTTACCTAAAAGCCTGGGTTTTCTACAATTTGCAATTTTCTGAGGCACATGGCCTGTTTTTTGACCGGTACCGACCGGTACCAAATTTTGGTAGTTAAATTTAGTACCTAAAATATGATCAGTTATTATCTGCTAGAGGTTAGCCTAAACCATGTAACATTATGTATTTTTGAACAGGGAATTTCTTCAAGATTCAGAAAATATCAAGTTTAAATAGAATATGCTGTCACTGACAATGAAACAGCCGCTTGTTTACACCCTTCCCATTTCTTGAGAAACAAGGGGGATACAGCAAACTTTGATTTAGAGAAGCCAAACTTCTGCTAGCTTTTAAACTTGTATTTCGCTTCTTGTCTCCTTGGAAACTTGATACAAAATGACGACTTTAGTGGTGAAACATTTGCAATTTATTTTATCTTTTTATAGGGTGTAGTTTTTCTAAAAATTATAATTTAGTGAAGGTAGGTCAAAAAATTCTTGGAGGTTTTGAAGCGACATGATGTACAGTACTCATTTTTGATCAGTAAATATCATATACCACTTAGTCTAAACTATTTAAAGCTATATATTGCTGGAAAGCAAATTTCCTAAACTTTCAAATGAGACCGGTATTTAGCAACATATCATATTTTTTACGGACTAAATTTACTTTTATCTACTTATCATTCTAATTTGTTTGGGGGTGTTTTGAGACTCCTAAAAAATTTGGAAATTCAAAAAAATAAAATTTATTATTATCGCTTGAAATTTTGTGAAATGATGCCCCAAAAGAGTAGTTTTCAGACTGTGTTAATGATAAAGGGTTTGGTGTTGTGGTAAAGATGTAATCTCAATTTGATTTTAGCGTAGTTGGCACGTGCTGAGAATTTGGCCGATTTTGTCGTCTGCAACTGGGATCTTGGTCTTTTTAACCCTTTTTGGGTATAAAAATCCAAGAAATAGGGCACAAATTATACATCTTCCGATGCGTGAGGAAATAAGCGTGATCTTTTGAAAGTTTTATGAAAATCGGATGAAAAATAAAGTCACAAATTGATTTTTTAGTAAACTAATTTTGTAACTCAATTTTAAAAAAATTGAGGTAAACACTGAAAACACGAGATCATCAATCGATGATCGCGGGAGCGAAAGAGTTAAAGGCGATTCTCTCACCCATTTCATGATCTCATAATTTGGACGGTTGGCTGAGTCTCTTTTTCTTTTGTCAAAAGAGACTCTGGCATTTTTTTTGCTGCTCTCTTCGTGGCGCTGAGGCTATCCTTTCGTATTTGGAAAGCTCAGTGTGTTCAAGTTTTTCTGCTGATGTCTGCGCCATTTTGCAAGCTCTTCGCTGGTCTCAGCCACACCAACAAGTCTGCCATTACTGTTCTTCTCTCAGACTCTCGCGCTGTTCTTGTAGTTTTATTGTCTAATCCGAATTTTTCAACACTCAGAACCCCTCAGTGTGTGCTTCAAATCTTGTGCTCCCTCGTCACGCGTGTGCCCTCTCTCGTCTTCGCTGCAACGGGCACGGCGTTTAAAACTTTTATCTAGAATTTTGCATAATTGAGAATCCTTCATACAGCATAAGCCATCATCCAACTTAGGACACCCCTCGTCCTATTGTTTACTGTTCAGCTACAAACTCTTTGCGCCACTTGCGGTTTGGCAACTCCTTTCCTTGAAACGTCCTGTGGTTTAGGCCTTGAGAAGTTTCCCAGCTTCTGGGGCTCCATGATCTCTACCATGCCTTCATCTTACGGAAGAGGTTGGGTGACAACAATAAATGCTGCAGACTTTGTTAGAAATGTTTAAAGGTAATTTGAATAGACATCCTGCGAAGTTTGTGTATGTGGTAAGCACAGCTAACCTACCAAAGCTGTATGGCATGCCGTCTAGCCAACCCCCTAATTGCGCCTTTGCCTTGCGGTGTACTTGAAAGTGGATTTTTTTCCGAAATAAGCCTTGCCTACCTCCTAATAACCTATTTCAGTGATCGCAGAAAAAATGATTACCGTTTTTTTACCACCATCCGCCTTGACTTTGGGTCCTCGTACTTAGTGGAAGGAACGGAAGGGAGATCGTGATGTAGGGCACTAGAGATATGCTCCCCACTTTCGTCATAAATTAGTCGTAGTGTTGAAATGGTATTGAGCTATGTACGGTAGTAGCAGCTCAGTGGTTTTGGTTAAACCTCGATCCCCAGAAAAGTTGACCATTGTAATGGATTTTGGGTCCGACAAAAATTTTTTTGCTTTGTTGCATTTTTTCCAATTACCTCAATGACGTCACGGGGCTGTTTCGTTATCAAAATGGTCAAAATTCTAATCTTGTCCAAAACAGCGATATATCAAGAAATCAAGCGACATGTCAACAAATGCAGAATTTTACACTAAATAAGGCAAGGTAAAAGTTTTTCTTTAACGCCATCAGTTTTGAAGTTACTGGCAAATAAATAAATATGTCATCATCTTGAGACTAATATTTTTATGTATTGACCAAACATAGGCGATGCAGAATTGTAATAGTATCGCAGAAAGCGTTCAATGGAGAATTCTTTTTGATGCGGTTCTTTAAGATTTTTTATATGTCTAATACCGGCCTAAGTTAAGTTATGGACAAAAACAGATGACGTTACAGTAAAATAAAAAATTCTTTGATATTGAAATTGCGCAGTAACATTAATTGAAGAACGAAAGCACATGAAAATTTGCTGTCTGTTGGAATTTTGACATTTATGAAATTTACATTTCCATAAGGTCACGCATTTACGGTTGTGATTTTGACAACAAAGCACTTGGCTGCAAGGTTTTGGACTAGAACATAGTGGTGGTAAGTTGTCCGGTCGATGAACCACTTCCGAAATCGCAAGCTGTAAACCCTTACGAGTATAATGATCACAATATTCAAGAGGATTTGTATGTGGTGAAGTCGGATTTGCAGCTTAAATCCATATCTTGCATTGCAGATAAACAAGTTTAATTTTTGTGGAGCAGCATGCAAGCTTTCGCAAATCTTATCTACGTCAAGTATTTCCCATTGAAGCTGATTAAACGTCTCACAGTCACTTCGTTTGAAAGACGATACCAAAAGCATTTTTGCGTTTGCTAGCATATCTTTTGACTAGGTATTTACTCCAAATCCATACAGAAAACTTTAATCCATTGGTTTACGTAATCCAGCATGTTTTGACCCTACTTTGTTGATTATATCACATCCACTTGAAGCATGAATTGCCGTCAGTGACGAGACCAAATTACTGTCTAAACAGGAAACCACCAAATGGATTGGAAATAATTTTTGCAACTTTATTTCCTCACTAGTGGTAGAAATAGTTTCTTCAACTTGATATTTCAATTCCTTTGAAATGATACAAAAGCATCGCTGACACATTGGTGTCTCCCGAATGCACTGCCATGAAGACACATGACGTTGCAATACGTATCATGTGCATGCAACATAATGCCTCATTAACTTCTTCTTTGGTATTTCAGCGAGGAACATTAAACGTACTGTGTAGCCGAAGTTTTTACACCCACAGCCATAACGCCGCCAAATGTTTCTTCTTTCTTGAATTCACGTTTTGAGCCGTCCACTTGAACACAAAGCTCTGTATTTACATATTTGTTTAAAATGAAATCCCATAGGATGGACAAGTCTTCTGCAAGATTTTGAGCATACGATGCAATTGTCTTGTGAATCGAAGATGACACTTGTCTTTAGCACTGTGTATTTTGCTTTCGGAAGTCTTTTTCGGATGCATCAAAAAGACGAAATGAGATCAGAACGCTTTAGCTCTCCATAGATTTTAAGGACGATTTTTTTACTTCGCAAATAGCGAACAAGCGCCATAGGGTCTATTTATGGTAATATTGTAAACTGCTGGAGTATCTCTTTAATGGCCAGGAAGAGCTTGCACTAGAGCCCTCGATATAGCAGCTTTATCAAACATTTTACAACTAAAGCTACCTTCGCATTCATTTTCAAGAAAATGAGATGTCGCGGTTGATTCATACTTGGGAAGTTTTGTAATGCTTTCATCTTTCTTTTTAGCATAATAAATATATCGGATTGTCTCGGCTGTGTCTTTGGTTTGTGGAAATTTGGACCCCATCAAAAATTGGCAATGGCTATGCTCTGCTGATCGTGTTAATGATGTTGAGCGATTTTTTATCGTTTTTTACCATTCGACTCTCTACCTATTTTTGATACATCTTTTCACCAACCTTCAAGATTTCTGCAGGTGTAACATTGCGAAGATTATTCCTTGCTGAAAACTAGCTGAAAAGCGAGTGCAGATTGATCTAATATAATTGAGCAAAGTTTTTGACCTGGTTTGACTTCGCCTTGCAGCAGAAATGGTAAATTCATGATTCAAATCCAGTTCACTTGAATCATTTTTACGTATGCCACACCACTCTTTTACATGGTCTGCCCACAGATCTTTTTCATGCTTTAATATATTCCGCATTGCAACGTCTTTTCCTCGTGTAATGTTGATGACTCCAATAACAATCTTAGCTACTTCATTACAGTACTTTTCCAGCGCCATGTCAAATCCAACAGCGCTCCCTTCTCACTCTGTATAGTGCAATTATAACCCTTTTGCGCTCTTCATCTTCCTGACAAAACAGCAAGTTATTCAGTTACCTATACTCACGACTATTCTTGGCAGAACTGAAACGCAGAACGAAATAGCACCGCTCGCCTAGACAAGAATCTGTGACATCACAAGCCAAAATGGTTGCTACAACCTACAATATCTGTAAATCAAGCAATACGTTTTCGGATAGGGGGAAACTTTTATACGCTTTTACACTGTAAAAGCTTTCAAACGAACTTTTGAACTAATTGAACGCCTTATGTTCTCATTAAATATAAAACTTTGTCATTCACAAGGAGCGAAGTCGCTTCTGCTCGTGTTTCGTTAAGAGGTGCGATGTTATAACGTTACTACTTTTGTCAATAATATCCAGAGCCATACTATTAAATTTAACTTCGGATTTACAGATATATTTTACCCTGACAAAGTCTCTGTTAGGGTGTCTTATCTTTATGTTAGTTTTTTCTTACGTTAATATGATTATCTTTAATAAACTACTATTGTGGATCTCTCTTTGGTTTATCAAGTCGTAAAAATATACAGAATTCCAAAAACATTATTACTGCTGGAGATCACTTTAGATTTTCATTCCCAGTGTCAGTTCAATGCCACTTGGAATGAGTCTGTCCAGAACATCTTGGGTAAGACTCAATCGCTTGCAGGCTGGTGTAGGATGTTTTCACTCGTCCATGTATTAATGGGGTCTCGCTCCATCACCGAATTGCGAATGTGGCGCCACTGAGCAAACTGCAGATCACGTTATATCTTCATGTCTCATACATCATGAACACGAGGTCTGCAGGTTTTGGATGGCGCAACTCGATGTTGGCTTAACACCACCACTGCCAGCATCTAATTTGGACAGTGCAGCAGCCTGGGGTGGTAAAAGAGTAGACCCTCGGCCTGGCCTTGATTTGTGCTGGCCCTAATTGAGTTTGGATGCCTGACCAAACGACGACGTTAGCCTTAAAGTCTTTGCTAGACCATTATATTCAGTTGAAATTGTATTTGGTCTACCAGTTCTGATAAATTTTACCGAAATCCAGTGGTAAAAAATATAGCGGACGAATAAAATTTGTGGGCCAAAACGGTAATGTTCTAGTTTTTGATTTTTTAAAAAGTCTTGCTACGGCCTCCCTTGCAAATATGCAGAATGTGCTAATGAAAATTTCGTCTCTTAAAACTTTTAGACTCATATTATACGTAGTAAGAGAGTTACAGCTTTTCTTTAAATTGGTTGACAAGTCACACGCCTGTACTCGGCTCATAGATACGAAAGCTTATCTTAAAATGATGACATCATCAACTATATAGTCGCTAGTATTTCCGAAACTGATGACGTCAGAGAAAGAGAGAAAGATCTACTCTTTTAAACCCGATTTTGTCTGCGTTAACGCAGGTGGGCGGATTCACCTCAAGTTTCGAAAGTTTGTAAATACCATCACGCCACTTCGTTCTGTCAATGGCATCTTCCTCTTCCAGTCCAATCTGATCAGTATGTTCTTCCACTTTTCCACGTCATCTTCGGTCGTCCACGTCCTATTTTTCCCGCCACTTAAAAATCCAACGCTCTTCTCAAAACATCACCATTCCCAAAACACGCCCACACCATCGTACTCCTCTCGCCCTGGCTAGTTTTATAAAAAATATAGTTCTTGGCTTCTTTTCTCAATCAACTTAATTCCACACGTTGCTCTCATCATTGCTTTTTCCTTCTCAAAATTGTCATCTCTTTCTCCCTCAGACACCATTTCTCGCTCTCATGTAGCATTGCTGATCTTACTCAACTCTGATAAATCTTTCCTTTCATTTTTGACAAATACTTTCTCCCATAAAGTAACTCCCCACATTCTCTAAATTTTATCCATCCAATTCTCGTTCTTGCTGTTACCGCTGCTTCACTTCCATCACTGGCGTTCAACCTGTCCCCCTAATAACAAAAGCTCTTTTCAAAGTCAACCTGGTCAAAAAATGATATTTCTTCACTTGGTTCCACAACTTCTTTCTTTGCATCAACACATAGTTTATAAACAAAACCTTTTGCCAAAGTTGAAGTCACCCTCTTTATTTTTGTGCATCTAGCATAAACCCATTTACCACACTTTATTGCACATCACCAAATTTGCTATTACCCTCTTGCTGCACTTGGCACATACATGTAGATCTACTTTACTCTTGAGTACCTCACCTTTCGAACCACTTACCATTACTTTGGCTTTCTTGAGGTTCACCTTCAACCCCTTGTTTTCAAAAGCCTTTTTCCATTTTAAAAGCTCTTTTAAATTCTCTAAACTTTCACTCATAAGATCCATGTGCCAAGTGCAGCAAGAGGGTAATAGCAAATTTGGTGATGTGCATAAAGTGTGGTAAATGGATTTATGCTAGATGCACAAAAATGAAGAGGGTGACTTCAACAAGTCATCTGCATACAAAATTTCATTGATCAATTCTTTTGCATTTTCCGAGATTACTTCCACTGCAACTGCAAAAAGCAGTGACGACAACACAAATCCTTGATGTACACCAACTTGTATCAACAGTTCTTCAGGTAGCTCAGATCCCACTCAGCTTTCGTGTTTGCCCTGTGATAGAGGCTCATCACCACTCTTATAATAAATTCAGGTAAACCTTTCTTTCTCATTGTGCATTTTATTGTACCTTTCTTGGAACTCTATCAAATGCCTTCTCAATATTTACAAAACACATAAACAACTTTTTCTTATTCCTACGTCCCTATATTCTTCGCACTACAAACAATGCGTCTGTCGTTTCTCTTCCAGGTATAAAACCAAACTGCATTGAATTAGTATTTGCTAATTCTCGAATCCCTTTTTCCAGCACACTTTCAACGATCTTCATGGCGTGCTGCTTTAACAGCTTTACTCCTGTGTAAGTATTGCAATTCCTTACATCTCTTTTTCCCAAAATTGGTACCAACACAGTTGTTTGCCATTCCATTCATCTGGCATTCCTTTCGCATCTAACTCGCGTTGGCAAAGTTCCACCATCACACTAACCCCTATTTCTCCACAAGCAGATATCATCTCTGCACATACTTCAAATGGTCCTGCTGCCTTTCCTGGTTTTATCACTTTTATTGCTATCGCCATTTCTTCACGGGTAACATTTTTAATGGGTACCTCTGCCATACTAGCTGCTGTCACGTGGTCCCAATCATTCTCTTTACTCATGATCTCCTCCATGTGATTTTTCCAATCTTCCGTCTTTTCCTCTCCTGCATCTTCCTCCTTCAATTTCTTTTCCATCTTTTTTCGTGAACGTCAACAGTGTGAAAAGGTTGTTTGGTTTTTCGTTTGATTTTGTTAACTCTTTCTCAGCTTCTTTCCTCATAGAATTAGCAACCACTTTCTTTGTTTGATTTTGATATTCTTATATCTAGCCTTGTATTCCTCCGATCGATTTTCACACATATTTTTATATGCCACTTTCTTTTGTCGTATTGCATCCTTCACCCCTTCATTCCACTACCATGTATCCCCATGATTTCTCTTATCTTTCTTCTTTCCTCATACTTCATCACAAGCTTGTAGCATAATATTTTTAAAAGTATTCCATGGATTGGATGCATCAACACCAACCAATTCCTTCAACTTCCAAACCCTCCTTCTAATACTTTGTTTGTTCTTCACTGCTTTCATCAACCCTCTTTTGTCTATATCTGTTACTACCAGCCGATGTTGCGATCCCCAGGAGATGGCTTTCACGTCTTTTAAATACTTTTTATTGTTTTTGCCAACCAATACAAAATCAATTTCAGTTTCATTTCCACACATACCGTATGTTATTTTTCTCTGCTCCTTTTCAAAGCATGTATTTGCCACACACAACTCCTTTTTATCACAAAACTCGAGTAGTCTTCTTTCCTCAACATTTCTTTCGCCGATTCCATCTACCCTTCATGCTCACCCTCAAAACCATCAGTCCGTCTCCCAACATGTCCGTTGAAGTCACCCAGTTTAAGAATCACTTCACCAGGGTTTTGCAAACCCCACTCACTTGCCGTGTCATTTTACAGTAAAATTGATCTTCCTCACACTCTGATCTCCCCACCTGGGGAGCATACGCACATACGACTCTTAACTTTTTCCTTAAAACCAGCACTATTGCCATTACCCGATCACTTTTTCTTCGAACTTCTACAACCTTCTCCCATAGTTTTTCTTTCACTAAAATTACAACACCTTCTATCCCATCATTCCACGCTTGTATCTCTTACCTCTGATACCAAAAAATCAAGCACCTTGTCCTTTCCATCTTACTTCCTGTAGACAGCACATATCCACTTTCTTCTTTCTTAATTCATACATTTCCGTATTTCTTCCACAAAAATTTCCAACAATACAACCTCCAAATCTTACCTCAAATTTCTGTAACCAGGAGATTCTTCGCACCCCTTGCTCATTTAAGAGCTGTCGGGGACTGGGGCCAATTCTTTAACAAACTTTTTCATGATTTAAGTTTCTGGAACTTTTCATCTTTTACGGAGAGCATGCCCTTGCTTACCTCCAATCTTAGTTTTTAGACATGAGGGATCCCCAGCCTTGTTAACATAAACTGGTACTAAAAAGACGCCTTTTACGACATGCTTGGTGAACATCCTCGTTATTCTATCCCTGGTGAAGCACCGGCACATTACCGAAAGAATTTCGCACAATCCCGAGAAGAATTTAACATAGTATTTCGGAGTAAAATTTCGGATCTAAAATTGCTTCTCGTCGGACCTAAAATCCATTACAATTGCCATGTTTTCTGGGGCTCAAAGTGCAGATAAAACCACTGCCGGCCACTACAGTATTGTCAAAAAACCATCACTATATAACGGTTTTTCCTTAATGTTTGTGCCGGTTAAATCGATACACTTTACTTCTATATAACTGTAAGGGGCCCTGCCTGCGACGCTGACAGCGCCGACTTGTCATCTACGCTTCTGTTATTTCGCTGTTTTCCTAAAACAAGTGGAGCTCAAACTTTTGGCTCGTGGGCCACCTTTGTCTTTCAGAAACCCTTCGCGGGACACAAGAATTAATAGTCTTATTTTTGAAGGAAAACTTTTTAAGGTTTAATAGTAAAAATGAGCACTGCAAAAAAGAGAGCTGCTCACAATTGCATCCATCACACTAAAACTAAGTACTGAAAATAGTTACAGTTTCACCTCGTTAACATGGACCCCTGTTAAGACCCCTGTTAAGCCGGATATCGAGGTGAAACTGTATTATGTAATTGCAATTGTTGGTTTACTTGACATCTTCAATGAAAATACTCTTAAATGATTAAAGTGTTAAGTTTTCTTTCCAATGAAAATTGCTTCGCGGGCCACGGTTTGAGCAATACTGTCGAAGAATAAGTGCCATTTTTATCGCTCTGAGGGTGTTGATCGCTTTAACTGCTGAAACGTTAGCCTGAATCGCAGGTTTGTAACTTAAAAGTCCTCAAATCACGCGAGGTGAATTTGTGTTGTTTGAGAAACAGTGTTGCTGTACTCCCCGGCTACAGGTTGATCTCCCCCAATAGGTCTGCAGAGTAGAAACTCCGCCCGTTTGTAGTTGATCTCAATAAAAAATATATCTTCAGTCTAGAGGTTTCGCGCGAGGACTTTGGCCCGCGATCTTATCCGGGTGAGTAAAATTGAGTGAATTAGCTTGCTGAGCAAGAGAGAGCGCGTCCATGCTTAAATAAATGCCTACTGAAAAAAGTTAATATGACTGCTAATCACTGGTAAAAGAAAGACAGGATTTATGTTGAATTTGAAATTTAATTTGTTGCTGTTGGAAACTCATTACTGAGTCCTTGCTTTGATAAATGATGCGAATGAAATTGTCTGTTAATACACTAGTATTTCAATTGTATTTTCTTGTTAGATATCAAAACAATGTTAGCAAATACAATCACTACTTTCATCACATATCCGTTGCAACTACGTGTTATTGAAGGAATGACTGATGAGCGGTGAGTTATTGTCATTATTTGCTTAAACCGATTTCTTATTGTCTCAAGCATTGTAACATTTTTTGTGTACAACTACAAAGCAAAGAATGCAATTCTCAAACGCTACATCAGGAATGTCACGCTGATTTAGAGCTGTGAGCCACATTGGCATACCTTAATGTTGGGTGAGACAGACTATTTTATAATGCCATCGAAAATTTTATTTTATTAATCATGATAGGGCTTAACCACTTGACCAGTATTATACTGGTAGAGCGGTCATCTGACTTTATTAGAATGCTTGCTTACATTGAGACGGTTATTTCAGCTTTCACACTTTTGTGCGTAATTTATTATACGCATATGATGAAGACAAGCCATGGACAAGTGTCGGTCACAGATTGCTGGCTACAATGTGGAGGGTAAGTAAATACGATGCGTAAACCAATAAAGTATTGTCAGGGGTTCTATATGCAGCCCTCATTTGCGTGATTTTCATTGAGTTGAGTGACCTGGTAGCGGTCACATTTTGTAGAATTCGTCACGGGTTAGTTGAGCAGAACCGATCTTTTATGTATCCAACTTCCAATCTTTAATTGTTCCTTTTTTTTGATTTCGTAATAACTTGCTGCAAATTTGTATTCAGTGGCTAGATGCGGATTATTTTATCCTTTCCAGGGTAGTGGCTTCGCAATGAGGTTCGATCATCCGCCCTATGTTGTTAAAGTGAAGACGCTTCTCAATAGAGAGCATGGTGAGCAGCAGTGTGTATAAATAGTGCCGTAAAAACGTCATTACTTCGTCGGAGAGGAGGCATTGGTTTTGAACCCATCGCAAGCACCTATGCCTATCAAAGAATAGACGAAGGTTCACTTCGAGTTGATCATTCCAAATATATAATAATTGCTAATACTTGCTTCATAAAGATATGCTTCCTAACTTTTCAAAGTAGGCCACAGGCAGTAATGCAGCCGTTTCATTTTAAACCTCGAAGAAAATATGGAAAAGATAGTTGCTATCATCAATTACGCTGCAGATCCGTACGTACCACGCAAATTGCTTTCTTACGTTCGAGAACTGCTGCTATCTGAAGGTGCACTAGCTGCTAAGTTCGTCCACAGTATTCTGGAACATTTAAACTGGAGTTTCTCCGAATTCATCGGACAACTACAAGAAGTAAAAACAAAGATTTTACTTTTTTTTTATAATCGTTTCACATTGTTATTCCTGGTGTATCGAATGTGTTCACTGTGTTGCTATACGTCGGAGTTCTCAATCTTTTCTAGTTCATGGTCCATTTTCAAGCTAAGCAAAAGTTTGTGGCCTTGTTTCGATGTACTTTGCGCAATATCAGTGATGCTATTTTTATTAATTAGAATTGAAATGACAAGCCGTGGCCCACCCGACTTTTATGTTATGGCCCACCGGTTGAGAACCATTGCTATACGTTGTTGATGCGATGTACCAATGGTATGCTTTAGTCGCCGAATCTTGGGTTCTCCAAAAATTTCACTCGTCTATTAAACCAATACTTTTGAACATGTTAGGGATGTTCGACCTCTTTTTATATGAGGTTATGAGCTTGCCATATGCAAGGAAGTGAAACGAGCTATCGCTCAATTGTGTCAAAACTGAATAATCCCGTCATGCACACAGTAAAACTTGTGCGACTTCACGCTCAATACAAGGTGCAACTTAATAGTGCATGTTATTTATTGCTAGGTTCACCAACAGAACGCTCGTGCTGGTTGGAGTAGTGCTGGAGGGTTCCTCTCATCTCTCGATGCACAAGCTCTGCGGCAACTCCGCATAGTTGATATGTTGTTTGAATTATCAGTATCGTTAATGAGAGTGCTTGAACTGACGGTCGCTGTGGCACCCGATGTCTATTTGGATTGGTTAAATAGAGACACTTCGGAGACGCTCGCAATTGGATTAATTCAAGTACTATTCAGGATATTATACTTTTTTATCTAATTTTGTTACACCCATCAAGAATGTAACTATCATTTTACGTAGAAATGACAGAAAATAAGTTGGTAGCTTTTTTCTCTTATGAATAAAAATTGGTTAATATAATTTTTATTTATTTTTTAATAGTAGAGTGTTCACGTGAGAACGTACAATGCAACTTAGGCATTTTTTTTGCGTAATAAGTACAAACAAAGAATTGCCAACGTCTCGCCCTCAAATCGTTAGCAAATTCTTGTTTGTATTTGTTATTTAGAAAAAGTAGCTTGAATATTTTTTGTTCGCTTTGTTCTTGCTTAGAAAAGAGTTGGGACATGCCACGAAAAGTCAGGTTGGCACCGCAAACTATCGAGACCAGGCTTGGGAAAAGTGGCAGTTCATATCGAAACGGTCTTGAATGCGAGTTGTAGACTGGCTGTTTTACTACCAACAAAAAGATGGACTGCCATACATAGGCAGCCTTTATATAATCTGCTGGCTGAGCAGCTTCACTCCTAGCCTTGTGACGCACAAATATATATCGTTCAAATGTTTGTTTGCTATGTGGCATGTATTGATTTGCACTAAAAAAAAGATTTTGTTGCTAGAGAAAAAATGTTGGTTTGTTGTGCAGTGCCTTAATCAAATCTTGAGTCGTGTTACAACGAAGGATAATTTATTCAACAAGATTGTATCCGGAAAGAGGCCCGGTTGGTATATCATGTTTTGTTTAATGACAATTTGATCCTCTCTGCATAATAAATAAATGAAATGCTAGATACTAAATGCTCCAAACTTTACGGTAGTTCGAAAAAAGCTGTTTAGCCAGAGGCTTTTCGTGACGTTCATATCAGTGTTGGTATCACGTCAAATCGTAAGAGCTTGAAAAACAAGTTTAATTCAGGGGCGGACAAACTTTTTAGTTGGAGGGCCGCACTAGCCATTCATGGGTTGATCGAGGACCAGTACTTAAAATCTTGCAATAGCTGTATATGTAAAACCCGACTGGTTATAGAAGTTATTGATAAAAAAAATACTTTATTACAAAGCAACTTAAAACTTCCAATGATGTACTTTCCCCTAGACAAAGAAATGTCACGTTCAGGATAGCGGAAGTACTATTTTTATAAGGGGAAGGTGGGGTAAGTTAAGCCATTTTTTGAGCAAATACCTATTTCAAGAAATGTTTTGCGTTTTGAGTATTTTTTGAATTGCATTTTAAAATACATTTATTTTTCTTTAACATAAACAAAGTTTCGTTCTTTTATGTTGAAAAATGACCAAGTCACTTGTGATTGAAATTATGGTTTCAAATTGCTCAACTTACCCCTTGGCCGAGGTAAGTCGATCCACACTTTTTAATTCTGGTTTAAACATATTTATCCCAAAAATACATAACGTAGATTAGCAGTACAATAGTTTATTTACAATGTTGAGCAAAAACAACAATTGTTTTAAATCTTTCCTTGCAGCGGAAAAACTTTTCATGTCAAAAATTTTACAAGAAGCGCTGATTTTCTTTAAAACCTCTTTCTCTCAAAACCAAATAAAGAAAACTTTTAATTACTATATCAAAGTTGTGATCTCATTACAAGCAACAAACACGTGTCGCTGGAACAATGAAAAAACTTCTTTTTCCGTAATATAGGGGGTGACTCAATTTACCCCACCTTCCCCTACCAGCAATTTCGATTACTACAATAATCGCTGGAAATTTTCGCAAATATTTTGTCATATTGCATTAGATATATGAAAGTTTCTACAAGTGTTGGCGGGCCGTAGTTTTGTTCACCCTTTTTCTAGTCAAATTGCTCTGCCTACATCTCCAAATTACCCGACCTCTTCCTCGGGATAGGGTCTTTACTGAAGACCATGAAACTCCAGGAATCTGACAAATTTCCATGCCTTGGACCAGATGTTGTACAAAGCGAAAGATTTGCCGAAGATATTATGATGTAAAGAGTGCGTAGAGGACAACTGAATGAGATGAGAGGTGTTCTCTGCCCAGTGATTACAGCTGCTGCACTAAGCATTCTCAATTCTGAGGAAATAAAATGGAGATAAAAAGCGTTCAAAAGAGCTCTAGGTCCGTTGCAGCGACGACGGGAAGAGGACACTATGGGTGTGCGAGGAAGCACAAGTTTTTTAGTGAAACTGCGAAAATAAAGAATTTTGAGGGGAGAGTAGCATGTTGGGATGTTCGTTTCAGAGTACTTGTATATTTTAGAATAATTCCGAATATTTTTTAAAGATTCTAGAATCTTTTCAGAATTTCGAATCCTATTTAAAAATTGATAAAATTTACAATTTGTTTGCATGAAAAATTATTGAAAACGTTATGATAAAATGATTCTTTAAAAAACGTAAGTAATTATTATCCTTTTTTATATATCGTCTATTCTAACAGACACCGAATCGTTGCCTTGGCGGCAAAACGAGAATTGCCAACGAGAAATATATAATTCATGTGACAATTCTTACAAATTCAGTAGAAATTCAAAGAACAATCTGTTAAAATTAGTATGTGTACATTGCAAACATTCGGTAAGTTCCTATTTTAACATTTGGAACCGGTTTTAAAGGATTCGATATTCTGAAATGAACATCCCTAGTAGCATGAGAGAAGGAATTGATGCTAAGGGAAAAAAGCTTCAAGGTATTTTGAATGGCTGAAGCAGCGCACCCATCTGGTTAGTTCATCTACCATGTCCTTTCGCGGAGATGCAGAAACAGATCCATTGCTGCTTGAGAATACTGGAGGAAGAGGAAAAGATAGAGAGTGTATGCCAAATGTGTCAGAGAAAATGAGAGCGAAGAAGTTCAAGAGGAGGGGAAAGCACAGCAAGGTTGAACGAATGGCAGACTTACTGATGCTGCCCAGATTAGCAAAGTGCAGGTTTCAGCAGAAGAGCGTGAATTAATTGTACCTGCCAACAGAAAAAGATGGCTTCAGTGTCACACCGCGGGCAGGTGGCAAAAGATTCTGTGGTAGCCTTTTTTTGTCGAAAAAAGAATGGTCTGAGCCCTTAGTACCTGTCACTCAATTGTGATTTGAAAGAGAATCATGGAGGTCGAGAGTGGTACTTTGACAAGAAAAAAACGAGTCAGAGCAAGAAGCGGAAAAAATGACTTCCTAGGTGAAAGAAGGTAGACTCAGTAAAAGAGAAAGGGGAGCGGGGGCAAGAAAACGGGAATAGTTTGTTCAGGAACTCTTTCTAAGTCTTGGTTTCATTTGCGACCAGACAATCCTGAAATTAGGGAGGAGGATGGTAGACAAAAACCTGTACATGTGAGAGCAGGGAGGGGTTTGCTGTAGCAGTGGCACCCTTACCTGCTCTCACCACAGGCACAGGTACCACCAAAAAAGGTGCGGTAGAAAAGGTAACCACCCAGGTGAAGGGTAGGTGGGAACTGGCTGAAGAAGTTTTTATAGCGTAGAAATAGGGACTCCTTGGTGCCGTTCAACAAGGAAGCAGAGATATAGGGTAAGATCTTAACATGAAAAACTTGGCTTTTAACCAATAGAGGTGATTAAAAAATATATCAGAAAAGATTTTGAGGAAGGTGAAAGTGAGGTCTGTTAGGCAGAAAAAGGCAAGGCTGAAAATTAGCTAGGGTTGTCAGACATTGTTAAATGCCTTTGAGAAATCTACAGTGTGGTGAATTGTTTGAGAGTCAGGCTTGAGTTTGTAATAGACATCCAAGCCAGCTTGAGACAGATAAGGAGTTTCATCAGAAGTAGACCTACGAAGGTGGAAGCCAGCCTGAGGGTAAATACTGTAAAATCAAGTTTATAGGAGTGTAGACGAGATAGAATGTTACGTCATTCATTTCACCTCGTTTATCTCAACTTTGACATGAATGAGGTGAGAAAGATAAGTTGAAAGGAGACAGAAGAGTGTCACAATGTTATTCGGATAGGAATGATAGAAAAAGGCTTCAGATGAAAGAAATGCAAAGACCAAGAAAGATTAAAAACATGTAAAAGTTTCACACCAAAGCGAGAAAAGAAGTGATTCAACATAGGATAGGCAATGCTGTGTGGACTGGCTGCATAAAATTTTATATGAGTGGGTGGAAAGAAGAAAGAGAAATGAGAGTCCTGGCGATAGGTGGCCTGGCGGAGTTCAAACGAGGATCCTCTTTACTGCACAGGGCTTTTGACTGAGAAATGGAAAAGTGAGATTACAAGTAGCTGGCAAAGGCGTAATTCTTTTCAAATTTTGAGTGGTAAATATCGCCTCCTCCCCATTTTTTCTCATAGATTGAAAGACATGACCAAGTAAATGATGATTGCAAAATATCACTTCTACTCCAAGTGGTTTGGGAGATAGAGCGATTTGAAATTTGTCCTACTAAGGAGGTTTGGAGGACTGAGCAATATGAAAATTAAACAATTTTTTTTCGGTAAACCTAAAAGTAACATCATTGAACAACAAAATTTGGTACAAAAATGTATTAGCATTTATTGATTCCATTTTTGAAATCAAAGTTTACAAAATACTGCTAGAAACATATGTAATATAAATCACTTTAATTAATGAATTCGCAGTATAGTTGTGCACATTTTTGCAATGCTACCGTCAAGGACATATAGTTCATATAAACCAAACGTGCTAAACTAATTGCCCGTTTCAATACGCATGTTGAAGGTGCATTTCGATTTAAATTACATTTTTATAAGCATTTAAAAGGTGCTGTGGATTTAAAGTTTGGTTTGATTTTTTTTTTTCTATGAACAAAAATTTTAATTTTTTTACGCAAACTTTGCTTTGTTTTCAGATATGGTAATGATAATTTACGCTACAATTTTGAGAAAGACAAATTCAATTTTGATCTAATACTAAATGGTTCAAATTTGTGTGGTTTCTTAAGTGCCAGTATACGTAGACCTATTTGCTTCAAGGTCATATTTGTATGAACACTATTTTCCTAATCTAAGTCTTTGTTAGAGTTTCTTTTGACAATGATTATTAAATCTTTGATTATTTGTTTAATTGCTTACCACTGGCTCACTATCTAATCAAGAATACCAAAAAATTTGGCTCACAAAATCTACAGAATTATGGGATCTAAAATTTGTTGTTTATGCTGAAGAAATTTTATGGAGAGGTAATCTTAGAAGTGCTCGATTTAATAATGAGACCCCAACAATTTGTTCGCGTTATGTACCTGTGTATGATAAATATTACTCCATGAAATATTTTACTTGCAATTTTTTTGGATCATGCAGAAGCTAAATCAGAGGAACCCATGTTATGCCTTAGCCCTGGCTAAAAATTTAGAAATTCAACATTTGTCTGCAATTCCTGGCCGACAATTTAGTAGAAACTTTTTGCCAAGGGCAATTTTGTGTTCAAAGCAGCAGTATGAGCACACAATCTTCAAATTCTGAAACTGAACTGGATCTTTAGTATGAAATCAATGTTCAAAAAAAACTAAAAAAGCTAAATGTGAGCATGGAGGCAATTGAATTTCTCCTGTTACCACCCGTAATATATTAATACTTACTAGACAAAAAGGTCACAAATGCTAAGCACGAACTAAATAGAGTATTTACTAATCTTGAACATGCTTTTGCTTCTACTTATGAAGCAGCAAACAAAAATTAATGAACGCATAACCAAGAAATAGTTAAGTTTGTTTTCAAAATGTGCGGATGCAGTAAACGTAATGTAGACTAAGTAAATAAAACTAGTCTTTAAATTTTCTTTGATAGATACGATGTAAAAATTTTCATGTGTTAAGAAAATATATATTTGCTTGTTACTTTTTCTAAAAGTATTGACCACGTGGAACCTATAGATGGCTTGCTAAATACCGCTCTACGTCAACCATCTGTAGAAATTACTCATAAATTGGGTTGCTGCTGCAGTGCAGAAGAAGAATACAAACTTTTGTGATTTGAAAGGTAGCAAACATCGAATTACTCCGTCATTTATTCGAGTAATGCTCTGTTTGCATAATTTTTGTTAAAGTAGTTAAACCGCCACGACGGTAGATTACCCGCCTCACCACTTGACTGCCATGTAAGGATGAAGGTACCCGTTCAGTGCCTCGTAAGGACATAACAAA
The DNA here is from genome assembly GCA_963675345.1 of Trididemnum clinides. NCBI lineage: Eukaryota > Metazoa > Chordata > Ascidiacea > Aplousobranchia > Didemnidae > Trididemnum > Trididemnum clinides. Next base: position 4,402,921 of record OY776287.1, on the reverse strand, counting down.
TGAAGTAGCGGGCTATTTTCCCAAATTATTCCTTTCATACGGAGCGCCAAGCAGGGAAGCGGTGAATACTAGTATTTTTAAAGGTTTTTTGAATGTCTCGACCAGAGAGCTGAACCCAGGTCTACCGACTTCAAAGCGGACGTTTTAACTATTACATCATCACGTCGCGCCGGTTTGTTACCACTGTTGGTAACTTTTTGTGAAGTAACAAGAAAATAATCTGTGTGAGAAAATGCATTTTATTCATACACGCTTAAAAATTACCTCAATGTGAGCGAGAAACGGGCCACTACCCCTCAATTCAACACAATTTTTCGTCAGATTTGAGAATTAGCAGTAAGCAGTGTTATAGTAAAAATATAATGCTTTTATTTATGTACTAAGGACGCTATTTTTTGGGGGTCGTAAGTGGGAAGGATCACTGTTCTCCAATAAATCAATTTTAATTTGGTATATTAGCAATAAGCAATGTTTATAATGGAAATATCCTGCTTTTTCATTCACGTGCTAATAACACTATTCTGCCGTGATATGGCAAACCTAACATCTACATTTCAAATGTCATAATCAACCTTGATTTCTTTTCGTTAAGGTGCAGCTACTGATGACCAAACGGAAAGAAATAACTAATGTTTGTACAGTTAACAGCTTCAAGGCAAAACTGAAAAAATTTGTTTCATTTGTTTCCTTGTTAAACAACAATAAGTGACAACAAAATTCATATTCTCAAAAACGTGATATTTGTAGTGATTAGGTTTGCCATATTACGGCAGTATTACGGAGGTCATAAGCGAAAAGAACCATATCCACCAACAAACCAAAAATTTTTGTTAGCTTTGGTAAATTAACATTCGGCAGTTTATGTGTAGTAGAAATCCACACTTTTATGTATATATAAATGACCCTATTTGGGGTCAAATGCGAAAAGGAGCTATTACCCCCCAATAAACTAGCGTTTTTTGTTAGATTTTATCAATTAAACAATCAAGAGTTTGTGAATAGTAGAAATGTCATATCCTCGCCCAAGCACTAATATTCCTATTTTTGGGGGGTGTAATAACCGAAATAACTCATCACCCCCGATTTCACCAGAATTTTTGTTGGTTTTGTGAATCATCAATTAGTAGTTTGTGTTTAACAACAAAAACAAAGTCATTTATTTACTATGATCCCACTTTTTAGATGTCATGCGGGACCTTCGGCAGTGTCTACTCCCTTAATCCCTCATATGTTTTCCTCAAAATTTATAATAAGCATTCTATGTTAAATAGTAGTAACAAAGATTTATTCATGTACAAGGGACCCAATTTTTTTAAAGGTCATACCAAAAGGAGGGCCTGACTCCACCGCCTACCACAATTTCTTGTTGCATTTTGTAAATTCGCAAAAGCAACGTGTTGAAAAAGATTTTGCATTAAATTTTATTCTGTACTAATGGGCTAACTTTTTAAAGGTCATACTACATCTTTGGGGGTGGCTAGTTCCGATACTGTCATTTAGATTTTGTGAATTTGTTTTAAACTGTGTATTACAAAAGAAACATCAAAATTTTTTTCATATACAAATGACCCCGCTTTTGGAGTCACACTGCAACTTTAAGGGGTGGCTGCACCCATAATCTACCCTGTTTGACCAACTTGACAAAAAGAGATTTAATTATTTGGAAAGCTATTGTTGTCTGCATGCAAGCCTCTTATACTAACGACTCCGAGTAAATGTGACTGGCACTTCTACCTGCGAGGCTTTGGAATACCTTTTTAGTCCCGGGAAGAATGGGGGCTTGGAGCGGGTGCAAGCAGCTTGCAGGGAAAATATCGAAGTGTCCTGGACGAAGGAGAGGAGTACCTGGATGGAACTCGTCGATACAAATCAAGTCATCAGGGCAGACAGCGATGATGTGGGAAAGTTTCAAACTACATTCCATGGAAAAGCCCTGAGCATGCCAGGTAAAGAAGGAGGAGAGGAAGAGTGAGCGACAGGTCAAAGAAGGGGTAGGATACCGGACCAAGTTGAGAAGGTAGAAATGAGCTAAAAAGAGTTTATGTGGGTGAATAATAGTCCACGGCAACGGTGTGCGTACAAAAGGATCTCGATACAGACATCAGTGTGTGGGATAGGGGGTCCCTTGTGAATGGCAAAATAGAGCAGAAAGAACAGTTCGATGAATGTGAAGCAAAGAAGTAAGAACTCTGAAGAAGACAGGAAAGTTTGTGCATTGCACTGCCTACCCTTTTAAAATCGCATTTCCGGTTCAGACAGGTTACAGAAAGATAGTGCCAAAGTTTTGAATAAACGTTTACCCCTTATCAGAAGAAGGCGATAGGGGGCAAGGGAGAAAATGATAGACAAAAATGTAAGAAGGGAAACAAAGAGCAAAAAAGAAAATCGCCAATTTTGAAGAGAGTGTGGCCTCCCTTTCTGTGATCGTTCAGAGGATAGTACTACAAAAAAATGATCGTCATAAGACTGACCGAGGTTCCTGAGACTCCGTAGGAGGCGAACCACCATTTTGACCTCACCCAACCGGCTTGGGGACTGTATCACCATGTTGAGGTTACTGTTAATTTAGCGTACAAAAGAACGTGTTCGCCTAGACTTTTGCAAAACGACTTTAAAACTGTATTTTAGTTTTGTGCCAGCAACAAATTACATTTGTGCACTTCAAAATAATCTTGTGTTGCCGAATATTTTCATTGAACAATTTATTTTTCAGGTCTTAGCAATTTACAGCACTATCCACTGATGACTGCTGCATCTGGGATACTTTTGCGACTAGTCAGACAAAATGATAGCCTATGGTGAGTAGTGAGAGAGTGTTGGTTCTTTGGATTGGTGCACTTAATGACCCCGCACTATTGATATTTTGTTGTAAGTGCATAATCTGTATTATGTGATTACCGATTCGTTAGCTTGATTCCTCGTCTGCCGTCCATTGGATTGAATCAAAATGCAGTATTACTTTGCAAGTGCAGGAGTACGTAAGTGAAAAATGTGGTGATCGAATCTGCTTATCAGGTGAAACAATGCAATAATATTAAATGTTATCTGTCTTCAATGCTGAAATTAAAATGGGATTTGATTGGTCAAGTATTTAGTGCAACTTACATCGTTTGGTTATAATCATTGATGCTGTCGCTTACTTTGTTAAAGTTGCACACAATGAATACAGCAGTGGACTTAATGAACGGCTGGTAACAAAAAGTTTCTAATTCGTGGTGCTGATGAAAGCTATCGGATGAAATGCTTTTTGTGTTTCCGCTCTCATTTAGTCAAGTTTTTTTGCTCGCTTCCATGTCGGTTGCGTTCAGTTGCATTTTCAGGGTTACCCAAATTAATGAAAAATTATTTAGATTATAATCTAAAAAATTACGAATTTAAGTTGCGTTAAAAAGTTTTTATAAAGTGCTGACAACTCGTTTTGCTTTCTCGAACCGTTATTGGCGAAACACGATTGCATTGTCGTAGGTGACTACACATATCAGCTGATTTCAAGAAAAAGTAGTTTTTTTTACTTAAAATAGTGCAGGATTGATTAGGTAATAATTAACTTTGGGATAGGCGTTAAATTAACGTTAAGTACACAATTGTCACCATGATGTAATGCTATTAAGTTACAGTTGATTAAAGCAATGTTTTAGTTAGAAAGGAGTACGAGAATGTAACGAAGAACAGAGTACAACCGTGTTGGTTGGTATATAACTGAGTAAGCAGTTGGTAGTTTGTTATTATACATTCAGAAAAGAATAGTTTCTACAGGAACGGAGGCTTGCTTATAAGAGCTGCGGAATTGTGTTTGTATAGTGCAGAGCTTGCAGGACATACACAGAATTGTTATAAATATGTGAAAAAGTCTGCTAATTTTTTGTCGCAACTGGGCCACTCATACTTGCCTTGGCGCAGCGCGCAAGATTAGAAAGAATTCCGGGAAGGCACAGCTTCCTGACTTTGTTTTTGGTTTTGACGCTGATTCGTGGTAGTATGATATAAACCTTGTTAAAAGCTTCCCCAGCGTGGTAAATCTGCTACTTTTTTATAGAACTTGTTTAGTGAAGTTACCGATATTTCAGTAAGCTTTACAAAATTGAGTGATGGCAGGTAGTCCTTATGTGTTTGATAATGAATTGTTCACAAGCTTTATGTACTACGCCACGTTGCTCCTTGTTAAAACGATGATCATGACGTCATTGACAAGTTGGTTCCGTGTTGCAAGGGAATCATTCTGCAGCATCGAAGATGCTCGAGTTGCTGCTCCGAACGACCTGGAAAAACAAAAACGGTTACTGCTTCCCAGCGAAGACGTGGAGAGAGTACGTATTGTTGTGTTTTGTCAGTATACCCATTGTCACAATTATTTGGTGGGAACCAGTGGCGCACGGTGACTATTTTTGTAGGGTGTTGGTTTTTCTGGTTTCATAAACTTTGGGAGCAAAAGCGTAATGCCTTTAGAAACAACAAATTTTTGCTCCCATCTATTATTTTAAATGGATAAAAGTAAACAGAAAATAATCAATCGTGGAATTTTTAAAGGGCAATGGGAAAACAGGTAAAGGTAAGGCAGGAGTTATGAACCAACATAAACTTATTCAAATGTCCATTACATAATGGTATAAGAAAATGTGTAGAACAGGAAGGTGAAGTAAAAAACTAGTTTTTTGAATTTTGCTTAATTTATGTTCTGGTTGACCTTGATGATTAGGGTGATGGCCATACCTTAAAAAGGCAAACGGAAATGGTGCTTAACAGTTGGTATAAATACTTAGCAATGTCACTAAAACCAACTCCTAAACTGATCTGAGGTGGTTGCCCTCTAAATTGTGCCTGCTGCTTCCGGTTAAATATCACGACAAGGTTAAATTTATTGTATTTCAAGAACTACGCATTACGGTGTCCATTGTTTTCATTTGCAATTGTTTTTGTATAATTTACAGGATACAAGTCAACTAGTAATCACAAAGTAAAAAAGTCTTTTGAAAACTTTTGTATTTTTATAGTCCAGGAGAAGCAAACATATTTTTTGGGAGGGTGGGTACAAAACCTAAAAGTTATTGCAGCTTCATAACCACATCACATAGAAAGATGCTTTATGTCAAATGATTCACAGCACTTTGTCTTCTATTTATTTGAAATACATTATGGTACTCTATCTCATTCACTGATGGAGTTATTTCTCTAAAACATTTTTGTCAAATATTTTCCTGTTTTGTCAGTTTCTTACGTCTGATTAATTTTTTTATATCGACAACTTGCATTTGAATGATGCTTTACAACCCGCTTTGTTTAGAATTGTTATGCTATGCTGTGAAACTGTATTAAGTTTTATGTAGGAATGTTTATTCTTGAGTTAAAGTAGATTTAACAGGAACAGTTACTTCAAGGAGAATGTGAGTTTGCAAAAGAGATGAAAAAAACTTCTTACACAGAAATAAATGTAATAGTGCTTTATTTTTATATGAGAAGCAGATTATTGAGTAAAGCGAACTAATATTTAGAAAAACGACCACTATACAATGTTCTAAAGGATGGAGTTACTGATGTTATGAAGGAAGTATGAAAAAAAAGCTATTTGTTTGTCATGAAACGTATTTCAGTGGAAACAAAGTAATCAACTTTTTAAGTAAATACTCTTAAGCCAAACAGAAGGAAAGGAATAGAATAATTATTAAAGATAGAGGATCGATTTAGTAATTGTTGCTGCAAGAGTTCGCTTGAGATCTTATGTGATCAGGATAATATGGTTGTTTGTAAATGTCCTCTGCAATCTGGAATTGCTTTTTAAGGGAAAGTGAATTGATCTTTTCAATCAAAACATTGTCAAAAATTTTTGTATTTTTCTTGAACTATTTTTCTTAGACAAGCGATATTACTATTAAATGGACATGGGTTGATCGAAATGTTATTTAAAATAGCACTGTTACTGTTACAATATTAACACTGCTCAGAAGTGCAAGCTCGCGTGTTTTAGCACCTCCTACCTTCGGTAACAATCTTTCTTATCACATGGTCGAAATCTTTTATATCAACTGCGATAGTCAATTATCAATTTAAAGTATACTTTCAGTTGTTCTTCTTCGTTTAGGAAGATGTTCTGAAGGCGTTATACTTGATGGCTGGGCATATGTCTGTCAGCCAAGACATTAAGCTCTTGTCAACTGTTGAAAGAACACGATCTCCATTTGGACTTTGGTAGATTGGGCAGGATGTTATCACGTGCTCAGTTGTTTGCTCCTTTGCACCACACTCACAAGCCGCAGTAGGAGACATTCCCCATTTGCGTGTTGTTGAGCAGAATAGCCCAATGCCAGTTTAAGGCGATTAAGCCTAACCCATGCAGGCCTGGGAAAGGACATTGCCGATGGTACTAAACTGACGTCTGCAACAAATAAGTGGAGCCGGGAAGTATTTTCACGCCACCCCAGGTTTCATTTCTAATCCGCCTATAGTGCTACACTGGTGCCTCACTGAGGGAGTTCGTTCAGCATTTCCAGTGCTGCAAGCACAAATGGGTGTCTTGAGTTTCCGCAGATGCCCAAAATACGGACACAAGTCTTTTAAGGAGCAGATATTGTGGTTTCTGGGTGCGGTAAGCTAGAGAAAGTATGGCTTTTTGACGGCGAAGCACAGCTGGTTGGATCCCCACTACAACAAAGAGATTGTCCATTGGAGTAAAACCTAGGCATCCGGTCACTATGCACAAGGCGTCATTAATCAGTTTGTTGATGAGTCAAGTGTCAGCACTGCGGTACCTAATAGGTGCGCAGCACTCAGCAGTTGAGTGGACTAAAGCAAGAGTGGCTGTGCGCAATATTGTGGATTCCATCTTGACACTGGTAGTCGCCTCAAATGCCCAATGCGAGTTGTTAACATCTTGCGGAGTGACTCCAAGTATCGACGAAACGTGAGTGCCCTATCCTGCTTTATGCCGAAGCAGGTTGCTTCGGCCCATAATGGTAGGGTCTGCTCTTCGGTAAAGATTTTAAGCTCACGCCGTGCCTCTTTGTAAAGGTTGACGGCTGCCGACATTGTTTGGTTTATAATGAGCTTGAGCTTCCATTTTTGATGGTTATGAGATGGCTATAAGTTGATATTGGCAGCAAGGTTGATCATAGAGTCGGCAATTTTCAATATTATTAACAGTGGTAAAGATTGTGACGAGGATGTGAATACATCTAATTTAAGGATTTAAATCTACATGTAACATATCAAAGTTGTATCGTTTACATCTCGGAGGTAACTGTACGTGTCAATTAATGAACCCCAAGTACTGCAAACTCGCAGATAGAAGGGATGTTATCAAAAGAGAGCAGCAAGTGATCATATATAACTCCCGAAAAAACCTTAGAGCACCACCGCCATACAATGATCAAGTCAGCCGTGCATAAAGGAACAGGTACATTAACCAAATAACACTCCCACAGTCTAATGATGTTTACACTTACAGTGATATTCCGAAATACGAGGAAGTAGTGCAAACCATACATTTGTGTGAACTTTGGTCTTAGCTTATGGTGGTAGTAGAAGTTGCTCAGTTTTTATCCGGTATTGTCCCCTTAGTAGAGATGGCCGGATTCACCCTCCGTCTTTTCATTTTGCTCAATTCAGGGCATCTTACTTCTTCAAAGCAATCTTCTCTGTTAGCATCTATTTAAATGATACGAGTGGTGAGAGGTAGGTTTCATCGTAATTTGGCCAAAAAGTAAAAGTTTTATGGTGTCATGTTACACGAGGAAAGTTGTGACAAATGTGCAGTCATTTCCAGAACTGCTTCCGTTTTGGCGAAAACTTATTTTTTCAATTGTTGATTTGCTTAAGTGCTATGTTGGAAAACGTATTATCATTAATGGCCGTCAGTTGCAGGTTTTTAGTTTTTATGCAAAAGATTTGTCCACAGCATTTAGTTTGTGAAATGCTTATTTTACACCAAAGAAATTTGCTGGAGATATATTATCAAATAAATTGAGGGAAATCATAGCTTTAGATATTATATTACGTACCCTCCATTTATTATCAGCCAGCTGTCAAATGTAAGCTAGAGCAGCAAACAGCCACAATGGATCAGAGTTGCCGAACAAAAGTTTTTGGTGCGAGTTGACAACATTCGCACTTGAAAATGTTGGTGAATTGCTCGATATTTTTGTTAAATACAAATATCGGCGAATTTTAAAGTGAAAATGAAATTCAAAAGGTTATAAATTGGCATGCGTGAAAGAGAAATAGAAAAAAAGCACTCTGAAAGTCTTGATCTCCAAAAAAAAAGCATTAAGACCCCTTACAAAATAAAGTGTTACGCTTATGTTTGGGAAGACGTAGATCAGGAGTCGGCATAATCGGACTAATTTCAATCTGTAAGAGATGATTTTTTTTACCAAATGAATTGATTTTTATCAACTTTTTACCAAATCCACACTGTTGTTACAGCAAACAACTTTAATAGATTAAAAGTCATTTTAATTCGTAAAGCATCTTAAATTGGAACGTTTTCGACTTTCGTAAAAACTCTTTTCAAGAACTAAAATCTGTAAATGTGACGTAATAAATTAAAATAAGGATGATTTCAAATAATACAAAATTGTAAAGATATAATATTTTTAAAGACTGTAAAAACGTAGTCAACTTAAAAATAAATAAATTGCTAGGAGAGATCGGACGCAAAAACTTTCAAGCACAATAAAAATTGGATTGCAGCATTAAAGAGCAAGCAAGCTCTTCAAAATTATGTGAAAAGCCTGATATGGAATGTGGTGTTACAATTACGATAAGTGAGTAAAGTTGTCGCAAAAAACTTATATTACTTAACAAAAATAAATTTCCACTTGCATAGCATTGTTTAGGACTAGGGCTATGACGTTTTATAAGCGGAGCTTCATAATTTGAACTACATTTCCTGAATATGGTAAAAGAATTAATGTTATATTGTAGATTAGAGCCGGCGGGGCACGACGAAATGTGATCCTTAATTGTACTTTTTCTTGAATCCGCTAAATTCAGATACTCCCTTACTCTGGTGATCAAATGTCGGGAAGACGTACCGATGTATGTCAAGTTCGTTTCACAGGAACAAGTTTTTACCAAATGAATCAAACTGCATTGCTTTGGCGCGAGCGAGTGACAGCAATGCTACCGGTAGTCTACTTAAACACAAGCGCTAGATGATAAGTTGCACACCGAACACAGCGGAAATTGATTTGAATTGGTCGCTAAGGATGGAAAAAAAATGAAAATCCATCGACTTTTTTCGGAATCGAGAGATAGATTACAAGCTTAGAACGTTCTGACTGAAACAAAGATTTAAGACCTTTCTAGATATACTACAAAAATTCAAAAAATACTTTTATGTGAAATAATGCCTAATTATCTAGCATTTTCTTCGTTATTGGACAAACGGTCATTTAGACCGATTGCGGTGATCCTCTGCTTCACCCCTTCTGTCCCTCTTCTTTTGCTGATCAATGCGGATGCTGTTTGGTTCAGACTGCAAAGCATATCCTGCATGAATAACCGATCCGGGGACCTTATTGAAATATTACAAATAACAACGGAAGTTTGTTGGACTCTTTTTTTTTACTCACAGGTTTCAAAAGGCATGCTATGTATTATGTATACGAAAGAAGAACATCTATATTACCCATTGTGACCGAACAACATATGTGATAAGCATAATGTTAATCGCTGCATAAATAATCTAACATTTGATTTCAAAACATTGGAAAATTTGGTATACATACTGCTTTAAATTTTTCAATGTTTCTTTCAAAGACAGGCCATTTAGCTTTTTGCCTGAGTTTCGAGAAAATAAATGACTCAGGACCGTGTTGATCCACTCAATTTTTCAAGTATACGTCGAGAAGAAAACTTCTTACAGTAATATAAGCAGATTTCTCATTGTGATGGACCAATGAGCAGTTTTTTAGCAATCGCATTGCCCCCTTCCACCTTCGTGTGATTGTTGCAGTTTTTCCACTAGCAATAACCGATAGCTTTTTCACTAATTTTGTTCCTTCCCTTGCTGTATACAAGTTCCTTGCTGCTTCTTTTCCTTCCTTTGCTTTGACAATGTCACTCATTTCCCCAGTACTCACGAAATATTTTTCTAATTCAACTTTTTGTAGCACCTACGTGGAACATTACTTGTGTTGCGTCCTTTCGACCGTCTACATAAATACCACTCACGATCAAAATTTAAGCTATTAACATGGTTGAGTACCAGTAATTAGATTGCAATGGCTGTATTTTTAACAGAGAACAAAAGTGTTTATGATTTATATGATTGACATAAGCATTGTGGATGTGCCATTTTTTATTTTGTGCATTAAACTAACAAAATAATGACGAAGATCATTTAGTTGCAAATAACCATGTAATGATCTTATTGTTTAAAAGCTGTTTTGGATCAAATAGAATCATAATAATTCTGATTCTTTTAAGTCCGAAATCAACTTTCTAGCATGAGTAGTTCTTAAAATAACATTAATGAGGAATTTAACTCCCTCTTGATATTCAACCGGAGGCAGCAGGCACAATTTTGGGGGCAACCATCTAAGATCAATTTTAGAACTGGTTTCAGTGATATTGCCAGGTATTTAGACCCTATGTAGCGGCATTTAAGAATTATGTTTTTTACTACACCCTAGCAAACAACGAAATTTGTGAAACTTATGACAATTGTGCACCCTAGTCAAGTAGAAACACACACTTTTTGTTTTGAAATTTCATTTAGGGCATAGTCGCTTATTCAAAATCAGGAGTAAACGTTCAACAGAAGCTGGGGCGGACTGCTTGTCTTGAAGCAGCGCCTTCTCTATAGAAATATGTTTAGGCAGTTTAGCTGAAGTGCCCGCAGCAGTTTTCAAGAAATTATTGCCAAAACCAAAAGCTAATCGCTTTTAAATATTTTTTATTTAGCGTGGATACGTGCCAAAAAATAGAGAATGAGTGGCTTCTGAGGCACAAGCAATTATGTATGTAGTGTTGGCAATTTTCTCGATTACAATCGCCATAGGCCTAACTGTTTTTTTATGGAAAAAGACTGGTTTTTGTTATTCTTTGTGAACTTATCGGAAGTAAATATTATTGAAGACCTTTTTATTTTGAGATCAACATTTGCTCTTTCGTAAAATTTATGGGAGCGCTGACAAAAATATTTTGGGGAGCTTAAAAGCAGGGTAGGGACTGCAGCCCTCTTTCTTCCCCATTTTTACGCCTCTAAAATTCGCAGAACCTCAGTAGCTATACCATAGATTTCATAGTAAATTTCATGGATGCATTGTTCTGGCTCGAAAGTGAGTGTGTACTGGTAGACATGCATTGAATTAGCACGTCTGAGCTTGCGAAACGGGGGAAAAATGACGTAAAACCGACTTTCTTTTTTCATTGTTCAGCAATCGACTTCAAAGGGTGACCATTAAATTTTTCAGCCATCCAGTGGCTTTATTCAGAAAACCTTTATAATTCATGACACAAAAGCTGTGAAATTAATTTCATGACGCAATGTACAAAATGTGACTTTTTTGATCTTAATAATTTTTCCACAAGTTAAAGTATCATATGGCTACGTTTCATAAGTATCTTTGGTTTGTGAAGAAATACGATTTCAATAGCAATAATTGCCTAGCCATGCTATAAAAGTTGGCGTGTGCCCATGTAAATCGCCAATTTGACCATGCAATGCAATGAATTAACCGCTTATTATTCCTTTGATCCATTGCTTAATTTTTTTAGCTTTTTAAGCTTGAAAAGTTGACAATCTCTTACTAAACTCATAGAAACTCAAACTTTCAATCAGTTGTTGGCAGTGTGCCTACCAATGAACTTAACTTAGAGAAACAATTTGACTAAGTGACGCTTTTAGGCTCATTTTATCTTTAAGAAACACACAAAGGTATCGCTACAGGGTGTTAGCTAATAAAACCAAGCAACCTTGTTATTTTTGTCAAACCATATGCAGACATCAATCAAAAGCTATTTTCTTTGTGTATTTTTATTTGCTAGGCTTTAAAGAGTGCTCACGAAAGGCTATTGAACTATAAAAAAATTATGGGCAAGCTGTCATGGCTATTACAAAAGATGAAGTTTAGATAAGAGCATCTCATCAGCATTTACTAGACTTTAATAGGTTCAAGAATCACCTTGAATACCCCAAATATACGCCTGTGATGGGAACACTGCCGACTGAATTGCTGTTCAATTTAAAATATCACTATAACGTTTGCCACCACTTCAACTGTACACCCTGTCCAAGCGTTATTTTTGAATTGTTTGGAGTGAGATGTTGACCATTCTATTCGTCTTATTTACGTTCTATTGAATTTCCAGATTCGCAGAGCTCATTTAAATGATCTGGAAAACGTTTTGCCTTTCATTTTGCTCGCTTTCTTTTATGTGGGAACTAATCCTGATCCGTATACTGCCTTGTGGCACTTCAAGGTAATTCACTTGTCTCGCCGGGAGTGTAATATATCATCTGCCAGTTGACGTCAGCTATGCGGGTAAAAATATGGTATGTCAACTATTTGTTAGCCTTTTAAACACACCACTGCCTCTATTTCTGAAAATATCCAAAAACTGCCGCGGTTTATTGTTTTAAAAATGTCAATACTTGATCGTCAACATAGTCGGTGTGAATGTTTTTAATGTGCCCTGCCAAAGATTTGCTGCAAATGGCCATGGTATGGCGCTGGTTTGCGGTTGAGGTGACACCAGTTACTGTCTACATAATTTCCCTTGCTCGTTTGCAGTGCATGTAAAAGTAACACATAACGCCGGTTCTTACTATGGTCTACACCAAGAACGCAGCCTGGATTATTGTTCGTCAACCACATAGTTGTCTTTTGAAAAAAGTTGCTGAGTGTTTGAAAAAAATAAAGCATCTCTTGACGGGCTGTATCCCAAAAACACAAGTTATTCTGTTTAAACGTGCAAAGAGAAATATTGGTGACCGCAGAATTAAGGCCTGTTCCAATCCTCTTTTAGAATGAAGCAATTTTTTTGCAGGTTTTTTTCTTCTGTCGTGTCGGGCACTCAATCGTATATGTGAGCGGCATGCCACAGCCGTTAAGGTTTCTGTGCTTTAGCGTTGGATATCTCACTTCATTCTCGATGGCTGCTCAAATACTAGGCTGGTTATAAACCACCAATGTATATATGCTGCTTATAAATAAGCACTGATTATTCACTTGTAGAATGAATTTTTATGGAGTTCTTGGTTACATCGCCCCAATAAATTTATTTGGTAACAGCTCAACAAAATTCACATAAATCTAGTTCATCACAAGAGCCAAAAAAGAGTCGAATTTCATGTACAGTGGTATGTTTTTCGCTGGGTTGCTGCAGTGTGTTGTTAAACGATATTAAATTATTCTACACGTTACTGAGTCTGTGCTTTGGTTTAGCAACTTTGGGAAAATAATAGTGAGATGGTACCAATTGCTTTAAAAATCAAAACCACAAATCATTTTATTCACCCACTGCTTGTCCTTGCAAGTTTCTACAAAAGCTTTTACATTTCTTTCACATGAATATAATTGATTGTTTATGTAGTAATATTCTCTCTCAACTTTTCATCACAACGAGTTTATTTATTTACTCATTTTATTGTTACAGTCTTCCAACATACAAACCTCTGGTTATCTCTTCAATTTCGATTTGATAAGTCCTTTATTTGAAACTTGTCTTGGTAAACTTTAATTTTTTTATCAACAGACTTGTGCCAGTTTTTTATTTTTTGTAGGTAAGATGGCAATTTTCTGTAAGTGCAACATGTTTTTTGTTGGAGAATAAAGATATTTGGTACCCCTTGCATGAAGTTAATATATTCAGCAATAAAATTTTTTATTCAATTCGCTGTCGATTAAAAGCACTTTGCTGTCAATACGCGATTTTTAACTTTTGTGCCAACGATGTTCAGATCGGTTGGCTTACAAAAAGCACTGCTGTATACGCCATTTCGTTAATCCGCCGTGGCTCATATCTGTCCAGTGCGAGTGTCGAACTTTTGAGTGCTAAACCTTTGTAAACGTTGTTAGCTCTCAGATTATTTCAACTCTGCCCGTTACCTCAAACATTAAGCAAGCCCATTGATGTCATCTGGAAAATGGATAACTTGCGGGGGAAAATGTACAGTAGCTTACTTTTCAAAAGAACTTTTTTGCCCAAAATCCAAGCGCGGATCTTTTTGTTCTGTGCCACGTCCAAATTGTATACCGGTAAGTAGAGATTCACAACTTTCCCTTTGCTGCATTCTTGTTACATTGCACTTCGTTTGCTTCTCCTCTTACACCATACCGCTACGGGTGGGCCGTGCTGAGAGCAAAAATGTACTTTCGATAATTTTGCTTCTAGGTTTATGGAAAACACAGTTTTGTCTACCCTAGAAAAGGTGGCGATCTTTCTAAGAACCTTACCAACTGGGCTTGTATTCACGTGACCTATGCCCTAGTAAGTTACTCAGTGGAAGATTAGTCGAAGATGTTGATTTTAATTTTTTGTTTAAAATGTTTTCAGTCTTCCTTAAAAAAGAAACGCATTAATGGGTGATGTTTTTTAGCGAGGCGTAAATTTTTGTGAATGTTTGACAGATTCAATGAGACGCATGAAACTAATCACCATAAACTTTCTACATCTTGCAAATTTAGGAAAGGCTTTCTGATGCTTGTAGATCCACGGAGAGGGAAATCTATGAATTTATAATTTAAATGTGGTCGGTCGTGCAGTGGATTTGAAATAGAGCCATTCAGAGATGCTGTAAAATTTTCTATTTTTTCTTTTTATTGCCAGTCTAGTATCAAAGACCATGCTAGCATACAGTTGAAACTACTTCATTCAAAAATCATTAACATCGAGTTTGTACTGAGATATTACTTTTTGAAATGTTTTGAAATCTATCGAATTATACAAGGTACCAATGTTGAGCAAAACGCTCTTAACCAAACTGCATCACCTCACTTTGTATAATGAGAATATGAAATTTTTTTATAGGAGGAACAGATTTTTATGCGATTGCATGAGAAAGAGAGAGAGAAATCCAATTTTTTAAATCGGGTTTTGCTTCCGTCAGCAGAGAAGGCCAAATTCACCTCATGTCGCCCCAATTTTGCTGACAATCCAATTTTTTGATCTCTTTTTCCACCTGCCGTTACATCATTTTTAGTCACTCTTGCTTTCTTTCAAACATCTTAAAATGTAACGCTTTTTTTACACATCGTTTTTATCCCTACTTAGAACATGCCCATACACCATCGCACTCTATTCGCTTTGGCTGGTCTATCTAAACCCAAAACACCCACAAGTCCTTGGCTATTCCTTTTTTTAATTAATTTAACACTACACAGTGTTCTTGTCACTTCTCTCCCAATCCTTCTCAATATCGCCCCTTGATTTTCCCACAGACATCACGTCTCGCTTCCGCATAACATCACCCTCCTCACACACCTCCGACAAATTTTATGTTAGCAAAAGCTTCCTTCCAAGAAGGAACTCTCCCCATTCTCTAAATTTCATTCATTGGCATATAATTTGTCATCCAAATAAAAATTCTTCACCAACTTAACCTGTTCATAAGACTATATTCGTCACCGCTGCTTCATTTCTGCAATTGACATTCAATCTGTCGCCCAAACAACAAACTGAATCTGGTCATAAAAATTTTGTTTTCTCTTTTGTTTTCACTACTCCTCTTATTATCTCAAGGCATCTTCCACACACTTGCTTGATTTCCGCACATCTTACCTATCCATTTACAGCATTTCTTGTGCAATACTGAATTTGGCATCACCCTCTTGTCGCACTTGGCACATGACCCGCCTTATCTGTTGTGTATTTCTCCTTTCTAACCAGCTCTAGTTCTTCCCGTCACTGCTACCCCACTTTCACCATTGGCATTCAGTATATTTCCCAAATAACAAAAACTCTTCACTTACTGAACTGATCAAAAAATTATATTTTCTCATTTGGTTCCTTTATTCATTGCCCTAAGGCATCGTCCACCATCAAAATTTTCTTCAGAATTATGAACGCTTTTTTGATTTTCACACATCTTTTGCCTACCCATTTACTACATTTTGTGCTCAAACCAAATTCGGCAACACTATCTTGTCGCACTTGGCATTCGGATTGACTTTGCTAATGTGTATTTCTGCTTTTGAGCAAATAATTGTCAAATCACCTGCGCAGCAAATTTCATTCATCGGACCTTGTCTTACTCGTTTAGTAATTGCGTCAACCGCAGATGCGAAAACCAGCAAAGGCCGCCCAAATCCTTGATGAACACCAAGTTGCATCCAATA
The DNA here is from genome assembly GCA_963675345.1 of Trididemnum clinides. Lineage (NCBI taxonomy): Eukaryota > Metazoa > Chordata > Ascidiacea > Aplousobranchia > Didemnidae > Trididemnum > Trididemnum clinides. Next base: position 4,386,644 of record OY776287.1, on the reverse strand, counting down.
TTTTTCAGATAACTCTGATCCCACTATAACTTTGTTTGCCCCTTGATCGAGGTTATCACACTCTTAAAATTACTTAAGGTAAATCTTTCTTTCTCATCGCCCACTCCATCACTTTTAGAACCCTAACAAATGTCTTCTCAATATCCACTAGACACATATACAGGTTTCTCTTCTTTTTATTTTCCTCGAGCTTTCTTTTTACAAAAAACAGTGCTTCCGTCATCATCTTTCTGGCATAAAACCGAATTGCATTCATTTACTAGTTCTCGAATTCTTTCCAGCACTCTTTTAACGAATTTCATTGCATACTCTGACTGTTTGACTCCCATGTATGCATTACAATTTCTCCCCTCGCTTTTTTCTTGATAATTGACACCAACGCATTCGCTTGCCAGTCATCCGGCATTCATTTTCCCTTTAACACAGATCGGAAAAGTTCCATTTTCACTCCAATTTCTATTTCTCCACTGGCAGGTATTATCCCTGCCCATACTTTAAAGGGCCCAGCTGACTTTTCGGGTTTCTTTGTTTGTGTTGCTACTATCATTTGCTTTTGTATAACCTTTTCAATGGGCCTCGCCACCGTATTAGCTTCTGTTATGGGATCCATATCATTCTCTCTATTCATGATCTCCATGTTGTTTTTCCGTATTCTTTTTTATCTTTTCCTGTAAAACCTAACTTTCCTCTTCTCATGCATCTTCCTCCCATATTTTTCATGAACTTCACTAGTGGTTTTTGTTCATTCTTGTTCAGCTTTTTTCCTCTTAGTAACCACATTTGTTCGACTTTTCATGTTCTTATGTCTAGCCTTGTTTTCCTCTGATCCATTCATTTAATTGATCTTTTTACATGCCACTTTTTTTGTCGCATTGCTTCTTTCACCTCCTAACTCCACCATCACGTATACCCATGATTTCGTCTGCCATTTTGTCCACATTCCTCATCACAAGTCTCTAAAACCCTATTTTATGAACCCCCTTTTTTTAACAGTGAAAGAGATAACGAACCATGCATGTAGCTGTAGCATCAATAACTTTTGAGTCAACATTTTCTTTTTTTTATTGTCCATTTTTATCCTCCATTCACGAGAAAGCGAATTATATCGCTGCCTTTTGGACGGGATGTCCGCACTCGCTTGGGAGTTGCCATTTCCGAGGCGTATGGACCACCTGTCTTCCTCATAAAGGTGGCGGCGTCTCGTTAAGTGCCTTGCTTAAGGACACAACAAGCGAACTTGCCGGCTTGTTCTCCACAACATCTCCTAAATGCCGAGCGCCAAGCAGGAAAGCTGTGGATACTATTTTTTAAAGTTTTTTAGTATGACTCGACAAGGGCAATGAACTTTAGGTCTGCCGACTGCGAAGCGGACGCTCTGACCACCGCGCCATCAGGTGATAATGATATTGTATTTAGTCAACAAGATTAATAGCAAAACAAGAAATAAGTAGAAAAGAAACGTTGTTAATGCCAATTTTTGAATTATGGAAGCAAATTTATTTGACTGTGAAATAGTATAAATTGAAAAAGTAGCAACGTATATAAGCAAACGTAACTTTTAATCAACCAGATAATCCGTCTTGGCAATTTTGCACACAGAAGAGCAACAGCGTTTCGTAAATGATTTCGTGATGGTATAGTATTTCAGAGCTGCCTTTACAGTTAAACGTGATGCAGCCAATATTGGGCGCGTCACAAAAAGCTTCGGTTGGAACGGCTTATGCAAAGCTGTATTGTAAACAAGCACACAGCAAAAGAATCTTAATACCATAGCTACTCGCACTGATACAAGTTGATGGTGTGATAATTTATCACGTATATAATTAAACTGCGTGTTACTTTGCATTTGTTCCAAGAAAATTCAAATGCTAATGAACGAATGACATAGACAACATTGTGGCGAAGTGCAGATTTATTTATTCATTACACATAGATCGTTGAAAACAATTTCGCTCTCGCAGAATCGCTTTTGAATAATTCAGTGCCTACGGAACATGGCTGTGCGTTTGCCAAAGTGATTTTCAACACTGATCGGTTGTGTTTTAAATGTTTTCCTTTCGAGAAAGTATTTGCTCGGTGACGTCATATCAGTAAAGTTTAATATGTTGAAAAAATGTTAATCTTTGATTAATGCGTTTCCGTAATGATAACGTGTGCTTGTATATCACTGTTGATGTGATAATCGTTCTTGTTCTTGCTCTATTTAAGTTTTTATCACGGTCGTTTTGAGCTTATATTGTCGGTTGTTGTTCTATGGAAGTCGTAACTTCATTTTTGCGACTTTTACTATTTTCCGATATGGTTCTTCGTGTTTTGATCGGATGCATATGAAGTTGGGCGTGTTTTGTTATGCATTTCGTTGTTTGTTTCGCTATTAGAATCAAGCGAGTCGGGATTGTTTGATGAAGTTTTGATTACGTTGATTCTCACAGAAACAGATTCCTTGTTTGTTTCGTTGCTTCTTTGTGACGTCATTTCAACATTACCAGATAGGCTTTGGTTCTTCTTGCTGTGGAATCTGTCTCTGATCCTCCTTATGCGTGAAGTGATTGATTCTGTGGTGAGATAAACACCGAGCATGAAAAGGATGATTATGCAGCCTGCTAGTGTAGTGATGCCAGGATGAACTCCATAATCGCTGGATGCGGTTGTGTTTGATGTTGACAATCTGCAAGAGAAAATGACAAAAAAGTAAGTTCATCAAAGCTTGGTGTCTGTTTGTTTCAAGATGAAGTGTTGTCGTTATGACTTTGGTTTATTGTTGTTGGAAAAACATTTTGGTTGCTCACTTTACGTTTGTAACCTTGAGTTATTTTCTACAATCATTTTTGCACTCTGTAAAAACCTTTGTATCAGCAGGTGACACTTTGACTTACCACCACAGGTGGTTTCTGACAGTTAAATTTTTCTCAAGACTGTACTGCTGTGATATGGCAAACCCAATAACTACAAATATCATGTTTTTGAAAATATTGACTTTGTTGTTTATTATTGTTCAACAAAGGAACAAATGAACCAAATTTTTTTCGGTCTTGCCTGGAAGCTGTTAACTGTACGAACATTATTTCTTCGCGATTGCTAAGAAGTAGCTTTACGTAAACGAAAAGAAATCCAAGGTTGTTCATGATATTTGGAATGTAGTTGTTAGGTTTTGCCTTATCACGGCAGAGTATTTTACAGCAAAAATGCCTTCAAAATTTTAGCTCTACTGCCAAACTCTTCAAGCCAGCTAAGAAAGAAAGGTCTTGAAATGTTCTATAATTAGCGTAATTTTGATCGGTGGCATAAACCTAGAAATACTTTGTTATCCAAAAATCTTCCAGCCCCATGTACTCTGTAGGAGTTGTTTGTTCAACCTGCTTATGAACTTCTATTTTTGAGTAACAGATCTTTTTCAACGCTTTGCACTGCGTTAACAGGGCTGTTAATAATAGTTGGTTGAAAGTCAAGGATGTTTTTAGTGGTTTGTGGTGATTAGTTTGTATTTAAACACAAAATTGTTAACAAAATATTTGCCGACATAAAAGCATTCTACTACCGCTCTGTACTGTTCTGCTTGCTTTGCAGATCTGTAACCTAGGTTTATTACTATATCCTAGTAGTTTTGCGTTTTATGCTTAAACCCACCATAATATATTTTAGATGTATTGCGCTGAATACTCAACCTCACCTTCACTCCACATACAATCTAAATGAAACCCAAAGTTATCCATGTCGTTGCATACCGTAATTGTATTTAAATAACTTTACTCTTTATTCATTTGATCAGCTCTAATAAAATTTTCTCACAACTATTTGCTCCCATCGTGTTTACTTACTCTGAGGTGTTGAATATTGGCGCAACAGTAGTCATTACATTTGTTCTTCTTAGTTTACAACTTGCTACTTTTATATCAGACCGTTTTATGTTCACTGCGAGTCAACTGTCGAGTATCTCTATGCTATTTTAAGCTTCTCTGCTGCATGACCTTCTGCGTAATACGTTACGTAGCGATTCACTAGTGCTTACATGCACGCACGCTAGTGATTTCGCTGCAGTCTTGTTCAGAATATTTCGCGTAAACGGCGACTTGCAGCAATAAAGGTATAGAGTTCTAACGAAGACCAATCAGCCAATAATGTAAAGTGTTTAATGGTTGAATGATGCGATAGCCTACTGCTATGTGTTGGAACTACTTAAACAGCATGTTGCTTTTGTCGTATTTTAGTTGTTCTTATAGATGCAACAACAATCAACAAACCATATAAATAATTTATCAAATACAAGATCGACACAGTTTTATTTTGTGACCACCACACTCAATGCTATTTTTCTTCTTGCGAAATAATCTTGCACTCTTTCTAGCCTGCACTCACTCGCAGTGATGTGCGAGATGCTTGAAATTCATTTTACATCGATACCGTTACTCGATGCATTGTTGTCAACTTAATTCAATATTGATACAGTATCGCCGATACAAGTATCCAGATACGGTTCTTTTAAAAGTTTTTCTTAAAATGATGGTCTCATATGCGTGCTAATGCTCTAGGCTATTTTGATGATAGTGAGGCTGGTATCATTCAACTCCGCAGCGGTCAAAGTTAACAAATTTTATTTGATTCAAGAGCTTTTTGGAAGGTGACACATTAGTTAATCACTTAATATGGATGAAAAAAACAATTTCACGACCGGTTTTGGCTTTCCTGAAGTGTCATCAGACAGCCTCACGTGTGAACCTGGTACCTCCGACTCAGCTTACTTCCTTCAAATGCTGCGCCACCGCGTTCCCAAATGTCAGGTCGAGAATTTCTACTATATTAAGCCAGCTTTGTTTTTAACTGAAAGCTGATTGTATCTGGTTACATAGTTAAATGATTCGTTTTATTGTCGTAATTAATGAAAATCCTTGATGCTATCTCTATTGATGATACGAAAAGATGTTTTTGCTGAAGAGTAGATATACTGCCCGGCATCCGGGTCCCAGATATCAGTTGAGCTGGTGTGCAGTTTAACCTGAATTGCATGGGGTAGGTGCAGGAAATAATCGTTAAATGACGGAGCTGCCAAATCCTTAAACATCTTTCTAGGGACTTGATTGAGGTCTATGACACGTTTATGGCCTCGAAATCAAATACAGATCGTACACGTCATGGTGCGACAAAGCAGATAGGCTTAAATAGAAGGAAGGATTAAAACTAACTTCGTTCTGATTGTGGGGCGCTAAGCTTCATGAAATGCAATGACTGTTACGTCTCAGCAGACGAAACCTATACCGCTCTAAAGAGTAATCCGCGATATGCTCACCGGCGAGCCCGGTTAACAAACAAATGTGAATCGTTACTACTGCAAGGCAGCAGTATCATAGTCGGGTAAGCTGATACAGATAAATTAATACAAAAGTTAGTGGGGTAAGTTAATTCAGAGAATTAGTTGGTACAGTGGTATGCTTGCAGTTTTCAATTGTTCCGCTATTAACGCAACCTGAACAACATTTTCTTTGGCTGGTTCAGGTGACAATGTTTTAGTGGAGTTAGCTGTAGAAAAACAATCATCCTTCAGGTTAACATTTTATTTGGCATAAACCAACCGGCATTAAGGTCACTCGAATATTAACCACTAGCCAAAAACAATATTAATCAACTCGCAAGTTTATGTCAAGCTATTAGAACGTAATTACCAAGCTAAAGTTAGAAAAAAAACTTATCACAAGATACAATATGCCATTAATAAGCGAGCATTTTGTTTAAATGAAATAAGTTTTGTGGGCTGCAAGACTTCAGGCCAACGGACCATTTTTCGGCCTACACTTGACTAATATAGTGTAGGCTGTACAGCTTGCTTTACTCCTTCCTCGCCAAGTGCAAAAATCTCGTAAGCAACATTTTTGAAAACATTGAAATTTTTTCATTTTTACCGTGATTAAAATGCAGTGCTTTTTTCACCACAATTTTTATCATCAAAAAACTGTTTTCGAAAAAAATAAAAGCTTAACATATCGGTAGCTAAATCTGAAGACTGTTTACTGTATTCAGGCTAAGCTGACTTATCAAAATCACTAAGACCTACAAGCTCACGCGCTTGTTTAGAAATATTGCTGCAGAATCTGCTCTCTTCTGAAGTTGTCTTCAGGTTGCTGCTCAAAGCCATTAAACCCAGTTGATTATAAGTAAGTAAACCCAATATGTTGCGAAAATTTCACAACTCATTGACCCCTTTTAGGCTTTGATCAAAGTAGAGCAATTTGCAGCATGTAAGGAAAAATCATTATCTAGCACGTTTGATCTGAGATCAAAGCCACCGTGAGGTAATAACAATTGAAAAAAATTTGAATGTGAGGGCGTGAAGAGCGTTTCTGTTTTCATTACATTCGCCAACTTAATATCAAACGAATTAAAAGTATCGGCGATACAGCAAAACAATAATTCGATACCGATACGCAAGTATCGACCCATACTATCGCCGATACATGTATCTAGATCAGAGCTTTTCAACCGAGGTTCCGTGAAACATTTAAAAAGGTTTCGTGAGCTCTAAGGGTTCCTCCTTTGATTTTATTTAGCAAAACATAACGTTTTTATTTTTCAAGAATATTTTATCGAAACTCAACGACTGTAGAATAAACGCATTATGCAATCATCTTAATTGCGAATTTTGTTTGATTTAAGCGCAGCAATTTTATTTCAAAGATTATTGCGTCTCAAATACAGAACAAAGAAAAACGTAGGTTTTTAAAAACATAAAATTAGCAGTGGTTAAATGGCCGAAGAATACAATACTACTAATTGTTCTTTAGCGCAACAAGTTGTGATGCACGTTTTATGATTTGCAATTTGGTATGGAACAGAGGCAAGAGTTTGCAAACTTTTTCGTGTTACAAGCTCTTTAGCTGAATTTAGATAAGTGGCGTACCTCGAAGAAGAATATAGCACGAGTAGAACTTGATTTCATAGAACTGATTATCAAAAAAACGTGAAGTCCAAAAACGGCTAAAGCATAAAAAACAACAGAAAATGAGTGGTTTTATGTAACAAAGTCGGTAAAATAATCGCTTTCGTAAAGTTTAAAAGAAAAAGTCTTGAGGCAGAAAATGGGTTGTTACAGCACCGCCTCTGTTTGTTGGTTTAGCTGGTGTTAATTTCGTACCATCGCCTTCAAATCTTAACTTGTACTGTTATATCGCCTGGCTTTTTCTATCGATTTTGACCTTTGCCCTCTGTTCAGTTGCATTGCAAGCAATCAGCGTTCTGCGCCTTTGTTGATTGTTTGCGGCGCACTGAGCACAACAGTTTAGAATGTGTAAATTGGCAGGCAACTCATTCGTATTTTTGTTGGCTCAAATATGAACAAATGTTTTTCTGTTATGGAGTTTTGAAGTGAAATTTGGTAATTTTCAGTTATTTTTTGCCGTTTCGGAATTTTGTTTGATTTGTTAAAGCAGTATACTTCGTTATTATTCTCAAAGTGGTAAAGGTCCAAGCGCTCCTCTGGGCAGAAGCTACTAATTTTGCATTAAGCTATTGTCGAAAATTTCTGCTCTCCTACGCACGTGTTGCTGTTATAAGTCATAGTTCAAATTGGAAGTGTGAAATTGCAAGTAGTAGTATTATAGCACACGTTTTGTTTAATTGGTTGAAAATGTATTTGCTAAAGTTGCGGTTATGACTAATTTTACTAAAAAAAATATTCTAGCGATAGTTTGTAGAGCGTGCAAAGTAAATTGATCTTCAAATTGTTCATTTGTGTGTGCTGGCGTTGAACACACCTGACAAATATAGTAGTGAAGCAGGTTCAATAATTCTTCGGAGCGTTTGGTGACTCGATTTCTTGCAGACATGAATTTATTATTGTTTTTGAAATTTCTTGATATTGCAAATTTGTTATAGTTAAATCAAAAACAATTATAATTACACGAGCGTTTCTTTTAGATCCGTGATTTTAACCGAAGGTACGTGAACCCACTGGGGATACAAAGCAGAGGTAAAACCAGTCGGGATTGTTGTGACTGGATCCGATTTGTAGAAATTTAATTTGTCCGCCGGTTGACCGGGTGCTTGACTGGTTTTTGATGACAATATTTTGTTGTTTTATATTATTTCCAACTTTATGCTTTAACTTTAAGCACATAAAGCAATTTTAATCTGAAAGCAAAATCTTCTAAAACTTGTTTTTGTTTCTAAAAAGGTCGTTTTGCCAATTTAATTTTGAATAGTGTTTATGAACGTCTTAACAGTATAGGCGACTATGGAAAAGAGCACGCGTTTGCCGAATCGATTGAGCATTTCAACTATGTACTTGCCAATAACTAAAAATTTTGCTAACTGTCTTTACTTTTCGCAACTTAATGGTCTAACGTTTCAGCGTTTGGCAACCACTCTTAAACTAATTATTACTGTTATTTTCAGTTTTGTTGTACTGTATTATACGGCAACTTTTGCATTCAGCATCTATCGATCCAGCAATAATAGATGACGCAACAGTTGCGTGTCGCTTAAATTACACTTGGCGTAATGAAGCATACTAGATGCCATACGATATTTCATCCAAATAAAAGTATTTTCGAAGCTAAAGTTTATTGTTTTTAAAAACTGATCTCCGACCAAAAAATTGAACAGGGTTGAAAGCAAATTTTCGACTATGAAAAATGTTGTCTTTTTTTACCGGCCTGTTAGGAATACTCACCCGACCGGTTTCCATCTGTGACACGAAACATTACTGTTGGAGGTTCGAGATGTATTATTAAAATCAACGCAGTGTTGCTGTTTACACTTAGATGTAAAAAAATGTTGGACGAGGTCTACAGATAAATTTATGGTAAGTTTAAGGGAAGCGAGCTCTTGAAAAGAATAGGAACCACTGGGCTAAATAAAGCAGGTAGCACTTAACGAGTAAATGTTTAAGAAATAGCGATATGAATAGCAGTCCTAAACCAAAGATTTACCAATACTTTGCCAACTAAAATCCTTACCTTTAAAACTGATTAATTGCTTTAATTTTGCGAATAAAGTTTTTCGTGTGGATTAAACAAACAAATTGCTGCTTAAGGTAGTACAGAACGAAATACTGCTACATAGAGGACATTTTCTAAATACTGTATAGCGGAAACTAAAGTGCATATTACAAAAAGAAACCAAGAGCGTTGGATATGGATTCGCATACAGTCCCATGTTGGATATTGGCCGGGTCGGGGGCCACCTAAAGTGTCTTGCACTCGACATGAGACCTAGTGATAACGATGCGTTTCAACTACCCGTACCTTAGTTACGACCCTGCCCATCTTGCCATGCTAACGTTGCTTTGCTGTTTCGCTTCTCGCTTATAAGACGCTCTCTATCGATCGTAACCACGTGGAGCTAGCAATTAATTTCGCTCGCTACGTATGCATTCCTCAAGCTTAATACCCACACCCGGGGCATTGGGCTTTTATGTTAGCAAGTTCATCGTTCGGTGAAACGCCCGCTCCGTTGTGCTCTTGCGGTGTGGAGGCCCTGTTTTTAGCGCGAGCACTGTGATCGCGCAAACCCCGCCGAACTGTGTTGGAATCTCCGCGTGTAATTGTTACGTGGTATCCGCCGTATTAGTTATGTTGCTCATCGGGTCGCGCTATGTAACACACTAGTCATTATCCGTGCGGTGTGCTATTTGTCGGAATCGGTTGCTATGCTCAGAGTGGAATAGGCGAAGTGGTTGACCTCTTGGCGGCTGTGCATTATATAAGCCGCGGTGCAGTCATTTGGGGTCCACCGAAATCAGTTTAGCGCTCTTTTAACGTTGTACGAACATCCCAGTTTTAGAGACATAACCAGTAAAAACGGGGGGATAAGGGGGGCGAAGCATCTGACCCTCGTTTTCGAGTGGGACAAAGGCATTGGTTTTCGCCCAGCCGCCTAAAATTTTAACACCACGCGCCCGACTGCCCGCTTTATGGCAGTCCCGGGCTACGTACATTCTGACAACATTGTTTGTTTCAACTAGCGCCGCGGTTTGCACTTTTAACACTAACGTTGGCTTATGCGCTGTTATGATTCGTGATACCACATCGCTTTACCCCGATGCCGTTGCTATTCATTTTTTAGTCACGCATCGCGTCCACCTTCAATGCAAAAACAACGTTAATTTCTAATTCTATGCGCACAACGTCACCTCCCGAAGCGCCGCGTTGGGTGGGACGAGTTCTGGCTGATGAGACCAAAAATCCGAAACCTGGGTCCAGGGATGGTTCCGCCTATTTCACTATACTAACGTTCGAGTCGTGTTCTTTTGCAAATACTAATTTTCCTCCGGAGGTGTGTTGCATCCTGTCTAGTGCCTGTGAGATTCGAACCCGCGTCTTTCGAGCTAGTTTTCTCGCGCGCTGAGGCTCACTGACGCGTAGCCGAGTGCTGACAACTATGCCTTAACCCTTTCGCTACTATTAGTACACATGTGTACCACCAAATGAAAAAATTCCTGAAAGCTTTTGTAAAACCCTATTGGTACACATATGTACCAGTGAAATATTTTCAAAAACACTAGTGGTTCATATATGTACCAGTGAAGTTTCAGCTACTTGAGTTATGAAAAAAAATTTTTTTTTGTAAAATTGCCATATTGGGTGTGCCTAAATGTGATTCAAGCAAAAAAAAATTTTTTCCATCAAAAATTTGAGTTCCGTAGCGAAAGGGTTAAAGCACCACATTTAGTTTTTAACCTTTGGAACGTTTTTCTATGCCAAACCACTTGTTGAATGATCAACTTTATGTAGGGATATCAGTTTTAGTTCGTACTTGAACGGTTAGCAGTAACGTCGAAACAAACCTGGTTTAAAATTAAACGGTAGGTAAGTCTTGTGTTTGGTGTTAAATTGTTTGGGTTTGTTTCGTATACAGTCCCATGTTGGATATTGGCCAGGTCGGGGCCACCTAAAGTGTCTTGCACTCGACATGAGACCTAGTGATAACGATGCGTTTCAACTACCCGTACCTTAGTTACGACCCTGCCCATCTTGCCATGCTAACGTTGCTTTGCTGTTTCGCTTCTCGCTTATAAGACGTTCTCTATCGATCGTAACCACGTGGAGCTAGCAATAATTTATTTTAATGTTGAATTTTATTTCGTTTATTTTAACGCTGAACAAGACTGGGATCAAAAAAATAAATTCATTTGAAATGTGGTCTTATCAAAGAATGTTAAAATCAGTTGGAAACAGAAAAAATGAAAATGTGTGGATTATTAACAACAATAAAAGAGAAAGCTTGAGTCTAGTAGATAAAATTGGAAATGCTAAATTTAAATATTTTATACATATCTTGAGAAATAAATTACTGTCACAAATTGTAATGGGAAAAATTCCGGGATCAAAAGCACAGGGACGTCAAAGGAAACATTGGATGGACAACAATCAACATTGGATAAACAACACTGGACAGACCTAAATTTAAAGAAACTACTTTAGAGAAATGAGAGAAGTTTGGCAAAGGATTGTATGCTAACTGCATATTGCAAATGCAACATGGATGGATGTTAATGGTTAATGCTTATTCTCAATGAATTTTTGTGTCGAACGTCGGTTTGAAACGACGCCAAAATACATGTTTCCAGTTTGAAAGACACAAAACTGTAAGCGCAGTTTTTAATGGCATCTTTCTACCTTTCACGTGTAGGCATCCCTCCACTTCACTCAAATGTCTTGAGAAATGTCATAGTGTTGTACGTGTGTATTATTTTTCGGACGATGTATTCAAAAAGCCATGAGGAGTACGTTGCTTTAGCTGAAAATGCGTTTTGAATTTAACTGATTTATAGATTGGTAATATTTTTAATATTCTTACAAACCATTGGCATAAAATTAGATCAAATGCGGATTTTTAACAAGGCACACACTAAAAAAACACCTTAAGGCGTTTTGTTGCAATTTTTGTGAGATAAGAAATGAAATCAAGATTTTTGATAAAATCATACGTCGTTGTCGTTTGCAAAAACGTTGATCAAAATTCGTTGGCTTCCTCCATAAAGTAATCGAACAAATTTTTAAAGTATTTTACAGATTTTTTGCGGAGTTAAAAACAATATTTAAAACGTAATTAGGAGAATTTCAGTTGCTAGTACACTCCCCCATTTCGCTAGATCGTAATCTACATGAAGTAGCAACAAAAAATAGAATTCTGGCTTAATACAGCTTGATCCTGGCTTATTTCACCTTTGTAGTGTAAAACTACACAAAGTTAACGTAAAATTTAATCGGAATTATTTTAACATGACCTCGAATTAGTTATAAAATTAATGGTAATTTTGCGATTTGATTGAGTCTATAGCAGGAGTTTCCAGAGCAACAAAATTTCCGACTTTGCAAGTCAAAAGTTCTCTTTTTAAACTCTGCTCTCGTACCACCAGAGGGTACGAATACCTTCCGGTTGGGAATTCTCTAGTCTAAAGATGTCACATGAGAAATTTTTAGCCGATGATCCACCGGTCCCTTGCGGTCATTTCAGTTTTACCAGAACCTGAGGAAGGTTGTTCCAACCCGCCAAACCTTGTTCGTTTGTTGGCGAACTACGTCTTTAGTCGTCGACTAGTTCCCCAACTTTGTGGTTTTTCCTACTGAGCATTTTTTAGGCTCTTTGATGTAGGGGCGCTTTTTGTTTTGAGTGCGATCTTTCTCGCGACTTTGTAGCCAATTATACATGTCATGTTCCTGCTTCTCAGTGAACTTCCGTCACCACCTCTTTTTGTGTACCTTCTCTGGAAAGCTCGCTATGAACTGGAAAGTTCATCGTGAGCGTCAGAGGAGGTCTGTGTTGTTCGCTGGCCAACTGCAGTCACTAGGTGATTGAGAACCAGGAAAGACAACTGCTCGTTCAGTTTCAGATTGTGAACTTTCGGAGCAGTTTCAACTATATTAGCAGATTCCTTCTTGGCTTTTACAGCGACAATACACGTCTCGTACAAAGCCAAAACTAGTGTGGCCTTTTTTTGGCATGTTTTGACTAATTTTAATTGCCATCAGAATGTTTAGAATGCTCCCAGATTGTCACAAGATGATGTAAAATATTTTCCGAATCTCGTGCGATATTTTTCCTTTTTAAATGCGCTTCAAAAGCTTTGAGCATGACTAAAACATCGAACTAAATACAAACATTTCGAACGCTCTCAAAATGGTAAGAATTCGATGCGAATGTCCAATAACATATTAAGAGTTTTCATTCGGGCGGCATTCCGTCGGTAGTGAGACAAGCGTATTGCTTTGCGATTGTTCTATACCGCGGAAGACAGCGATTGATTGATGCTACTCTATAGAGTTTTTAGACACACTCATTTCTGTGGTTTAAATCTTTATCTAGGCGTCTATCAATACCCTTAGAATTGGTGAATGCAAAATGTATGCGTGGTCTTTTGACAGCTACAGAATGGCTTGCTGCAATACTCTGGTTAGCATAATCTTTCTTTTTGTACCCCCGTTCGTTGAGGAAATATTGCTAGCATGATCTATTGCGATTAAATTTCTCCTATAAGTATCCTGTGTATGTGGGAGGATTATTCACTTGGTCTAACATATTATGTTTCAATCTCATTCAGGAAAGAACGAGCTGTAAACACGTTGGTCACCGATCCCAGCTTCAGCATTGAATCTGTAGAATTTTTACTCAACATGCATGGCGATGATAAGCCGGGAACGTCCCTGGTTCGAGGGCCAACCCTGCCGTATACCCGATCCAAAGATAAGAAATTCGTTTCACTTGAAGATTGTGAGTTGCATTTGTCAAAGATGTGAGGTTAAGGAATATTTTATTCATGTTTTATATAACTCTGCTTTTACTTTGTACAGACGAAGAAGTAATGGACGAAGAGATTGAGGAATTGCGGGATACCATATTTCAACTACGTCAAGCTGTGCATAGTGCTGCAAGTAAACAGGAGGTGACAACGTGTTGTCTTCATAAAATATTACCGCGTCAACAGAATTAATACTTGGATTTACTTTATACATGCACACATCTTCTTGACCCGCTTTTCTCGAAGTAGGATCGCGGGAAGTTCCCTATGTAATTATTCGTTCTAGTTTTTGAGCGACCAAGTAGCCTTTTGCTAGTTAGTGTGGCAAAAAGAATTTCATCACTGAGGTGTTATTTGGGGCATTCTTACATAGCAAAAACAACGCAGCTGAAACCTCGATACGAAGAAGCAGCTGTCCGACATCTTCAAATATCGTTGCTACAAATTTTATTCATTTGTGATAGGGGTATATAATTTCCCGCTTATGAAAACTGGAAAAATCTGACGCAAGCTTGAGATCCTAGTAATAAAAGGGGGAACTTTAATCAAAAAGCAAAACATCTAAACTCAACTGGACAAAAATGCACTAAACCTTGAGTTGTTCACAATATTATAATAATTGCGAAGAAAACTTTCAGCAGATCCGTCGCTTTACCGTGAATGAGTTTTGGTGGTGGAACAAGCCCGCGGCAGAAAAAGCATGTTTTGCCTCAACTGAGCTAGCTGAAAAGTTCAGTAAAGCTTTTTAAAGATTCTTGTTTTTTTAACGGAAAAACTAAAATAAAATTTAAGCAATATTTGTTTCTTTTGGTTATGTTAGCAACAACTGCTTGCTATCCAAAATATACCAGTTTTGTTGGTAAAACCGGTAAAAGGGAAATGCAAAAAGGCACCAATTTTTGGGAAGTCCCGAAACAAGGACCCGGTTTTCAAATCCTGTTCGTGATACATCTTTAATTTTCATTTCCCCAGCTTAGCACTCGAGATCGTATTTTTTTCACCATTGTCCATGATTTATAGCAATAGGTGGGGATAAGATCATAAGCCGATTTGATAATTGAAAATTCAACGTGCTTAGACAGCTCTTCTTTCATAACCACTAAACGTTGAAGCTCACGCAATGCTACACTTGCTTTATCGATTCAAATATCCTGTTTTTGTTCGACCTTCTACCGCTCGCCAATGTTATTTTAAGATACTTGAATTTCTTCAAATGCTGCAAGGTTTTTCCGCGAATATGCTGATCAGTTTTTCTCTAATGGTCAAGTACCTCAGTTAACACTTATTTTCAGCTCTCTGCCATTACAGCCAGCTGCAAAACAATAGAGTGCATATGATGGTGTCAAAAGTACCTAGTTATCTGCACAAAGCAAGTGATTAGTTCTGCAACTTTCAAGTTTGATATCATTTTTACCAACATTGTATGGCTTAATCCGGTTATTATGCACAGTGAAAAAGAGTGGTGAGAGTACGCAAACTTGGCGAAGTCCAACGCGTTGAGTAAACTGCTGTGATGTACAAAACAGTACTGTAAAGCCTTTGAAGGTCAATGGCAATTGACTATCAATTCCATACCCTTGTATAACATTCCACTACTTTTTTGTGCAATCTTGTCATATGTTTTTTTGGGGTCTATGAAACAAGTGTAGTTGTCTTTTGAAGTAATACAAGAGGCCAGCGTTATTTATGTTTCCAAGACTTCTCCCCATCGAAGTTTGTTGCAAGGTAAAGATTTGGTCCTTTGTGCATCCGCCAAAATCCGTACTGTATGTCCTCCAGTTTGGCCTTGGTTATTAGAATATCGTTTTCAAAGCATTTTCATTAAGTGCACTGTGCACATTCTTTTTCAGGTAATGTTGGAAGAGTAATTTCACAAAAGATTGTACATTCCTTGTCACGTTTCTTGTGAACTGAATTGACGATCCGTGTTTGCCAAACCTTTCCAAAACTCTATACCACTTGACACACTTGTTAATAAGAGAATTTCTTTGTTCAGGGCTTTAGCAGCAGGCTGGGTCTCATCATTATCTGCAGTTTCCCTCTATATCCGTCTTCGGTTTGTCCACCACTGTTGTAATGTGTGCGCGCGTGTGTGTGTGGCAAGGTTGTAGAGATTTCTATCATTTGACGCATTCTCTGCAACGCCACAGAATTTCTTTTCCCTTTTTCATAATCTCACGCTCTTGGTTTCAAATACACCTTGTAGAACTTGATCTACAACGTATAATTTGCCAGAATATATTAGTTTCCGATGGATAACCCATTTCCTGCTATTGTCCAAATATCCTTGCAACTTTGCTCTCATATTTCTGACCAACTTGGCTGCAGTTTTTTTTGTGTCTTAGCAAAGTGGCACTGTAGACTTATCTTGCAACCAGGATTCTTACCAACCAGAATCAGCCACTCTTATCTTGCCTGTTCGAGCTGGAAGGGTTTTCAACCTTGATAAGAGAAACATCGAATTTTAAAATCCGGTTTAGTCTTCGGTAACAGAAGTGGCCGTATTCACCTCGTGCTTCTCGAAAGTTCACAAGCAGCGTTGCTGAACTTCGTTCTATCGATGGCATCTTTCTTTTACAATCTGATCTGTTCTTCCAGCTGCCTTTTCCATGCCATCTTCGGTCGCCCATGCGCTCTTCCAACCACTTCCAAATTCAATGCTCTTCTTAACGTGTCAATACTATCTCCTCAAAACATGTTCATGTCATTGCACTCCATTTGCTTTGGCTAGTCGGTTTAGAGCTTCTTTCAAACCCAACAAATCCATAAGTTTTTGGCTTCTCTTTTTCTCAATTAATTTAACTCCCACACTTTGCTATTGTCATTGCTCTCTCAGATTTGCTCAAAATGTGTTGGTTGCTTATTAGCCAAAGATATCCAATGGTTCATGATGGCGTTTTGGTGATACCAATGTTGCTTGAATCGTTAACCGGGTATTGCTTTGCGGCGAGTTTGCAGCTTCCCAGCTTGACGCTCGGCGCGAAAGGGATAGTATCCTACCTTTCTTGGGGTCACCTTCGACCGCACTCTTTCCTTTTCTAAACCTGTCTTTTCGCTGAAGGCTGAATTCTTCCCCCGTCTCAAGGCCTTATGCTGTATCTTTGCTTCCTCATGGGGTCCCTCTAAGGAGTCCCTCTCTCTTCTGTATAAAGCTTTTCTTCGGCCCCTTCTCACGTATGCTTCACCCGGATGGTTTCCTTTCTCAAGCGCTACCAATATCACCAAATTGGAACACCTCCACCAAGCGGCTAGTTGCGCCTTCACCGGCTTACTCTCGTCCTCTCTTATCTCTCTCCTTCTCTCCGAGGCTTCTCTACCTCCTCCACGAGTCACCCTGACTCGTTGCACTTCCTCATCTTATGAGCGGGCTCTTCGTCTCCCAACCTCTTTTTCTATTTCAGGATTGGCCAGACTTGGAGTGAAACCAAGACTTGCAGATCGTCCTGGAGAGCTTATGCGTCCACTCGCCCGCTCATGCTTCCGTCTACATCCCCGAGGGAGGCTCTTCTTGCTTGCCCTCCCTTTCCTCCTTGGAATCTGCCTTCGTTCATTGTGGAGTCCACCCTTTCCTCTCCGTGCTCCCGCTCTGATCTCCCTCTCTCTTGTGAAGGTGCAGCTTTCGCTCACCTTGACTCTCTTCCCACCTCATGACCTGGTACTCTGGACAGACGGCTCTGTTCCGTTTCTTTTCGGCAAAGGCGACTCCGGCGTACTTGTCAACTGCTCTCTCTCTGGCGCTGAGGCCACTCTTTCTTTTTTAGCAGACTCAGCATGCTCAAGCTTCTCTGCTGAAGCCTGCGCCATTCTGCAAGCTCTTTGCTGGTCTCAGCAGCACCAACAAGTCTGCCTCTTCTTTTCTCTTCTTCTATTTGACTCTCGTTCTGTCCTCGCTACCCTGTCCTCTCCTCCATCTTTCCTTTTACCTCAAACTCTCTGGCAGGAACTGTCTTCTCCTGTTCTATCAAGCTACTATGGATCCCGGACACTCGTTTCTCCCGGAGAACGAAGCGGCTGATGGGCTGGCCAGACGGGGAGCGCTACTTGCTCCCTCCGCCATCCCTTGTAGTCTCCCTCTTCTTATCTCTCGTATCCACTCTTTTTTTTTCTCGGACTGGAAGTGTACTGTCTCATCAAAATTCTTTGACACGCAGGTTCCCTCGATTTCCACCGAGGAACTTATGCTCCCTCGTCACGCTCGCTGTGTCCTCTCTCGTCTACACTGCAACGGACACAGCCTTCTGTTAAGCTCTTATCTTTCTAGGATTGGCAGAATCGAGAATCCTTCCTGCAGTGCCTGCGAACACTCGTCCCAAGACACCTCTCATCTCATTCTGCACTATCGAGCTACGGACTCTTTGCGCCGGTCGCTCTTTGGCGACTCTCTGTCTCTTTACGACCTCTGGTCCAGGCCCTGGGGAGTTGCCCGGCTTCTGGGGCTGCATGGTTTTCCGCCATGCCCCCATCCCTTCGAAGGGGTCGGGCAACAACAACAACAAAGGGATCGTATGAAAAAAAGCCACCAAGCTTTTTTGTTGTATTCTTGGGCAACGCACTTAACAGATACCACCATATTTATGTGGCAGACAGTGGGTGGAGTGAAGCAGTGTACCTGTTGTTGTGGCCCAGTCTGACAAAGCACTTGCAAGCAGAACGTAATGTCATAATGAAGTTGAGAACTCATAAAATTCATCCTGTCACAGCACAACTTTGTCGGTGCCTACAGAACTTGAACTCAGACGTGCTTCAGAGTTCGCGGTGCCACCGTACTGTGCATTTCTATCACAACCGGAGATTTATACACATGTAGATGCTTTTCTTTTCGACATAACTACGCGGAAAGCGCGCGGGGAGTGAATTCAGGATTCTATTGTTGCGGGTCAGCGCCTCGTCTAATAAGCTACACCCCCAACGCGTACAAGTCACGGCGTTTTGATCGCGATTACAACACTTTGCAATTGAGCGTTAAACAGGGTTAAAGCGAGAAATCTGATGGTTGTTGAAAATAAATAAAAATTTAATCTTGCTTCGGCATCATGCCTTTTAGAGAGCAAATGTTTTTCAATTCAAGATATAGAAAAAGTCTGGTGATTTACGTTTCCTTCAGTCATTGCACGGAATTAACTGCAACAAAGATATTTTTTAGTTTCTAGGTTCAACTATTGGATGAAATAAGCTGATAGACCAAACTAGTAGTTAATTTTGTAGTATTCTATTTGGTTTCAGGTATGGACTCTAGAAGAAAAACAATTTCATAATCGGGCTTAAAATAGGTCAGCAAATTTAGTGTAATCTTAAAACCATTACGCTCAAATAGGATTATTTTCTACCTAAATCATTCGAAGCGGGCTGTATTCAATAACGGTACCATAAAATCATTTAATAGCTACCGTAATGTTAAGTCGACCTCATTTTAGCCTACCTCGACGTATAAGTAAACTTATTGCGTTAACTTCGATAACCGTTAAAACCGTGCAATACATGGTTGGAGTCATGGTTAAAACCGTGCGATACGCGGACTACTTGGAGAGTACTTCAAGGGTCCGTGCTTTCATTCCCAGGGTCAGTTCAAGGCCATTTGGAATAAGTCTGCCCAGAACATATTGGGTAAGGCTTAATCGCCTGCGGACTGGCGTAGGGCGTTTTCACTCGTCCATGTGTAAATGGGGTCTCGTTCCATCACCGAATTGCGAATGTGGCACCACTGAGCAAACTGCAGATCACGTTATATCTTTATGTCTCATACATCATGTACCAAGAGGAACACGAGGTCTGCAGGTTTTGGATGACGCAACTCGATGTTGGCTTAACACCACCACTACCAGCATCTAATCTGGGCAGTGCAGCAGCCTGGAGTGGTAAAAGTGTAGACCCTCGGGCCTGGCCTTGATTTGTGCTGACCCTAATTGAGTTTGGATGCCTGACCAAACGACGACGACCGTTAAAACCGCAATTTTCAAAAATGCATGCGTATGGCGTGAATTTCCCAGTTATTCGAATTTTAAAACTTGTCGCTTTTTTAATTGAAAGCTTCAAAATGCTTGGAACTAAAGCACGTTTGTTTTTTAGCGTCCATTTGATTTTGTGTTCCTTCGTTGCCGTGATGATCACTTAAAAATGTAAAACATTATGCTTGTGATTTATTACAAGTTGCTCGAAAATATAATTGTAGGTCAGCTTGAACGGCCAAGTTAGTTGATTGCTAGAACATGCATTGGTTGTGAGAGATTTTTGTTGTTCAGGCGATGGATGAAGAGCGACTTTGTACGATATGTTACGCGAATGAGACGACTGTTGAGTTCCTTCCTTGTCATCACACTTCATGCAGGTGAGTGCGCAATGCTGACCAGTAAATGCTTGTCATGTTTACAACTTGTGGATGCTTACCATAGCACGGTAGGAGTGCCTTGAGCTTCAAAACATGAAATTCGGAGCACAAAGTTTCTTGTCAGCACTACTGGTATGAATCACACTGAAGGTTGCGTTTGCTAAGCAAAGTTTGATCGAAAAACAAGTCAGTTGCAGGTAATTGGAAAAACAATGCTTCGGCAGTATTTGCCTTTTATTAGGTCTGTACGGAAAACTTGTCAAAAACGACATTGTGTCTAAGCTTACAAATGTGCTGTTCCACTTCTTACATTTTCAAAGTTTACTGTCAACGCGTCGCGGTGAAAAAACAATCTATCACAGTTGACAGATCGTGGATCACTTGGTGTGAAGAGTGTTGTTGAAGTTTTAATCCGTTCATTGCCGGAGTTAAACATCCCGCTAAACCAGCATCGCTGTGATTTGTGTCACTTGGAAAGAAAGATCTTATATACAGGGTGGGCCATAAATAACGCACCAAAGCATATAAAACAATTCAGATAATAATAACAAACGTTTTTATTAAAACAAAACTTAACAAATGAACAGAGAAACACGTACACGCTGGTACAATCACAAATGCTCAAAATGCTCAAAATACCCAAAGAAAAGATATTTACATTATTTCACATCACAATTTATTTTAAATCTTTGGTGCATTATTTACGGCCCACCCTGTACATCCAAGCAGAGACCTTTCATTTTGGTTTGGGTCTGCATCTTGCCTTATCAGCCCTACTTCTTGTTACAGGCAATGCATCAAGCAACAGCTGATGAACAGTAAAGAGTGCTTCTACTGCAAAGCGGATGTTGAGAGTTTCCAAGAACTACCTTCATCTCGATCTCCTCCGTCATACCACAATGCAGCGGGACCCTCTACTTCTCGTTAACTTCACTGTGCTTCTTTGTTTTATCATTTAACATAATGCCTTCAAGTGTTTTCAGGCACTGGCACTTGTTTTATTTGAGAACGTTTTTTAACATTCTGTTGATGATCGGTCACCAATCCGTCTCCCTTTCTAAAACAAAGTTGTTTTCAGCTACATGCAACACGATGTGGGCTTTGATGTGCACACTCGTATATCTTTATTTTTGAAGCTAGAATACCAACACTTTATTCATAATCTGATAGCTTCATGAACAAGATGTAATGTAATGCCATTGGTCATGTGAATTTATCGATTAAATTAAAATACTCAAAAATAAAGTAAATGGCTTTTGTCTTTAAATCATTACAAACAAGGTACCGTCCGTATTTAATCGTTTATCAAAATATTTTTCTTTTTGATGTTTTGAAATTCTGGTAGGTTTTGATCCATTTTTGCAAACGTAATTGTACTGAATAGCACAGCATGTAGCTTAATGGTGACTGCTGGCTTCAGTTGCTCGTTTATCGCAAACTTGTATCACAACTGCAACGATTTCTTTTGTTTTATTGCTCAGTAAGTTTTGTTTTGTAAGGAGTTCCAACTGCTTGTTCAAAAAAGTTTGTGTCAACTTGTGAGGTTTCTTCCATAAAAGTGTGCTGTTATTTGTAACCATCCCTGGAAGACAATGTATGAGGTAAGCCAACGAGCCTGAGATAAGCACAGTTTTTCTTTCCATTAAAAAACCTTCGTTGATTTTGTCTTCTTAACGATTGATGAAGTTGAAGATGTTTTGCGAACTTTTTCGTGCAACTTATAAAGATTTGTTTTCAAATGGAGCATTGTTTAAATATATATTCCTATCTCATAGTCGTTGTCAGAGACTGAAGCAGTAGCTTGGATGTGAGGGTGCTTCATTTCTTTGCAATATTTCCAAAAACCTTAATTTGTGTTTTTTCGGAACGGTTTTTGATGTTTAATTCAATTCTGATCTATTTCTCTATGACGTCATCTTGACCAAGATACAACGGTTTTCTAGTTATTTTTATTAAAAATTTGCTGGTTTTTGTTTACTTTTGAACCGCTTTGCCTCAAACGAGAAGAAAATAACAAATAAAAAATGGGCTATTTGTTACGGGTTTTAAACAAAGAAGTAGAATTATTTTAAAAAGTATCATTTGTATGGGTGGTTGTCTTCATTCTGTTCAACTATTAAAAGTTAAATCAATGTGCACATCATGACATTTATGTACGTTATGTAAAGACTTTCATTAGTTGAAAGCATAGCAAAATAACTACTAAGCCTAGAACATTGCCGCTGTTATTTAACACCAGCAGGCTTGGCCCGGAGGGTCTCTGTCGAGGTTAAAAAATCGGTCCAGCCGACTGCGCCTGCTTCACCCAATGGATGTTTATGAAAACGGTAATTAAAAGTTGTTTTTATGCATTGCCAAATCTTGTTCCGAAAAACTACTGTTTTTTAATACACAGTCGATTAAAATAGACATTATGGGGGTTGTGTATAGCCATTACATGTCTGCCAAGTTTATCGAGTTCCTGGCAACGTCTTATTTGCCCTGTTTTTACCAAAGGCATCCTTCAACATAACGTTTATCCGTTAAATTCAGCAAGTGTTGATAGCTATGAAAGAAGGCAAAGGTGATAAATTACACTGTTCAACAAAAAAAATTTTTTCCTGGTATCTGAAAGTTTTTCATCTGTTCCTGGGTATATTTGGGCCGCTGAGTTCGAATCTGTCGTCCGTTTTTTCCCATCACGTCAGACTTTTAAGATCTATGCTATTAGCAAAAATACATGCATTATGGCGAATGGTAAAATTTTTTATATGCGTATATTTTAGCGGATTTTTGTCAAATAGTGGTAACAAGACACTGAAAACACTTACTTTACTGTATTAGCAGAGTAGCCAACTGTACTACTATCGTTTAAAAATGTTTTTGTCTTCCTGCTTTGCGTTTATGTGGGGCGTCACTTTCCCTCTGCAGGTACCAGCAATAGTCACCCATCATCCTATCATTTAGCTTTCCCTGGTAACGAGTTTCAATGATTAAAATGTCTTTATGAAACCTTTCACCTTGTTCGTCACTCACATCTCCTAAATTGTCAGGAAAAAAGTCCAGGTGTGAGTGCAAGAAATGTATCTTCAACGACATACGACACCCTAACTTCTGATATGCGATCAACATCTCTTGCACGATATGGGCATAGTTCTCACTTTTTTTGCATCCGAGAAAGTTGTGTACTACTTGCTTGAATGATTTCCAAGCGCAGAGCTCCAGGCTGTTCAGACGTTGGTCGAAATTTTCATCGTTCATGAGATTTCTAATGTCTGGTCCAACAAAAACACCTGCTTTTAACTTGGCATCACTTTTCCTAGAGCCAAATTTTTCCAGCAAGTACTGCAAGCCTTTTCCATGCTGATCCAATGCGCAGCTTTGACAAAATTTTTCATAAGTCCGAGCTTTATATGAAGTGGTGGTAAGTATATTTTTTGCGGATCAATGAGGGGTGTATGCTTCACGTTATATCTACCAACTGCAAGCTCTTTCCGTGGAGGCCAAATAGTCCTGCTGTAGTGGTTACTGTCATCGCCACTGTCCCAAAGGCATAAAAAACACATATGTTTGGTGTAACCAAGCTGCAAGCCGAGCAGTAAGGAAATCACCTTCAAATCTCTACAAACTTTCCAAGAATACTTGGAGTATTCAATTGCTTCTAAAAGAATCTTCATTGATTTATAACTCTCTTTCATATTGACAGCATATGCCAGCGGCAAAGAAGGCTTTGTGTTACCGTTGTAAAGAAGAACAGCTTTAAGACTAGTTTTACTAGCATCAATAAAAAAGCCTCCACTGATCAGAAACATGTTGGTAACCCAGTGACTCCATCACGGCAGAGACGTTGTTGCAAATGCACAGCGTGTTTTTGTTGGTAAAAAACGACGACAGCTCATCTTGTCGTTGGCGAGGAAAGGTGATCTTAGTGCCGGTTTCAAGAAGATTCCGTTGTTTTAACCGTGAGCTTAAAAGCTCTGCTTTGTTTGTTGGCAAAACCAAATCTCTCACCAGATCATTCAATATATGCTGGTTAATCAAAATTGGGTCATGTGGCTCAATCTCGTCTATACACATTTCACTTTCAGAAGCTTCACTTGAACTTTGAGATTGAGAAGACGAAGCATCTTCATCCAAGGCACCAGTTGGAGGTGGTGATGGAATGGGAACCTCACTGCTGTGTGGAACTGGCTTCATTGCCGATCTGCAGTCAGGATATTTAATTTTTGACTTGTTCTTTCTGGAAAATCCCTTTATATCCGTTAGGCAGAAGTGACAATCGGTGGTGTGATCAGCTTGTTCTCGCCAAACCATCGGAATACCAAATGGCATTTTCTTCTTTCCAGCTAGCCACCGCAGTAATTGTGTGTTGCAAGCATTGCAGCTTATATGAGGGGACCAGCTCTTGTCCTGGTCTCCGGCTTCGCACCCAAAGTAAAACTTGTAAGCAGTCTTCACTTTTGGGATGAGCTTTCTGCGGTGCACAGGAGGAGTGTGCTGTCCACAGATGTAACAAAAGTTATCTGGATCATTTTTGCATTTTCTTCTGCGACTTGACATGTTTTGTGTGGTAGCAAGTAGTATAGTAAAATGCAACTTAGGCCTTGTAACTAATATAACCTTTGAACTTAGCACCTACAATAGAGTACATTTCAATAAATAGCATTCCAAAAAATGACCGGTGGATAAAAGCAAGATGATACAAAAGTTAGCCTAGGAAGAACGATATGAAAGGTGGCATGAAGTACCCCACCAGTCAACGGTATCTTAAAATCCTGACGTGATAGAGTAAATCTGACAGCAGATTTGAAATCAGCGACTCCAAATTACCTTAAATCAATGTTTACCTGAACTGATACCAAAATTTTGTTGAACAGTGTTATATGCATTTTCAGGATTTAGCTATGAAATACAAGGGTGGGGGCATTGTGGAAAACCATAAAACCCCAGAGATCGTAGAGAGACTAAGAGGTATCCTTGATAGGATCACCATAAGCACTGCATGAAGGATGCTAGATTCTAGGGATATAAGAATTTAACAGAAGTCTGTGTCCGTTGCAGCGAAGACGAGAGAAGGCACGGCAAGCGTGACGAGAAAGCACAAGACAGTGGAAACCGAAGGGATCTGTGTGTCAAAGAATTTCGATGAGACAGTACGCATTCAATCTGAAAAAAGAGAATAGTGTATACGAGAGATTGCAGGAGCAGCGCTCTCCGTCTGGCTAACTCATCAGCCGCGTCGTTCCCCGAGAGAAATTAGTGTCCGGGGACCCTATGTAGCCTAATAGTACTGGAAGAAAGAGAAGACAGTTTCCATCAGAGAGTTTGAGGTGAAAGGAGAGGACAGAACGAGAGTCTTGGAGAAGGAGAAAAGAAATGACAGACTTGTTGGTGCTGCCGAAACGAGAGGAAAGCTTGCAGAATGGCACAAGCAGCTTCATCGGAAAAACTTAAACTAGGCCTGCCGAAAAGGAAAGGGTGACCTTAGTGCCACAAAACCGGCGCAGTGGTTACAGCGTCCACTTCGCAGTTGGTAGACGTGGGGTTCATTTCCCAAGTTGAGTCATACCAAAAGACTTTAAAAAATGGTATTCACAGCTTCCCTGCTTGGCGCTCAGCACAATTGTGGTAGTGAAGAGAACAAGCCGGCAAGCTTGCTTGTTGTGTCTTTGAGTACGGCACTTAACGAGATGCCTCCATTTTCATGTGGCAAACAAGTGGTGGGCCAAGCAGTCTATTCGTCTTGGTGGCCCAGTCTAATTGAAGACTCGCAAACAGAGCATGAGGGCTCATGCAGTGTATGTACATCTTCCTGAATAATGCTCAGCACGAATAGTTCAAACGACAAAGAAGTGCCACAAAGTGAGCAGTTGGCGAGGACGCCAGAGCCATCTGTACCAATCAACAGCCGCTTCAACGTGGTGATGCGGTCTACAATCCTGTTTGGGTTGGGTCAAAATGGCTGTTGGTCTTTCCGAGGGTCCCAGTCACCCAGCACTCCCCATTATAACTATAAGCGTATTTGTATGAGCTGACTCCTCTGACATCGCGTAAGTTGCTTGCTTTTTTGCCTGGCATAAACGCAGCCGAGATAAAAGCAAGAACCCGAAGTGAAGCATTCACAATAAAGTGGTTACAATAGCAAAGCTCCACATCAGTAATGTCAAGGTTAAGAATATTTGTTCAGCCGGCTTCACCCCATTGATATTTGTGAGAACGGTTGGCCTAATAAAAAACAATGTGTTGTTGACATAACCGATTGTCCTTTCAAAATTTACAGTACTGTATTCTTAAAGAAAATTGATTAAGACTAAAAACTATTACAGGGGATGTGCATAACCCCAATATTTCTCCCAAAGCTTCTGGCAACGTCTTGCTTTGTTTGGTATTTAGGAGGTAAACTTTCTCGCAATTGATACAGTCAGCGATTTTAGTTTTATTTGTTCATTTTATGAAGTGCATGGAAGGAAGAGTGGGGTTTGGGGGGAGGACACCAAAGTAATTGATATGTACGAGTATTTTCAAAAAATCTATTAAATATTCGGACCTTTTTCGTAATTGTAGGTCTATGTCTGCTTGTGTGACCTACGGCCTCTGGCTGCGCGCATGTTACTTGGTCTTGGCATATACGCAGCCATTCAAAGAACAAACAAACCCGAAATGAAGCACTTACGGATAAGTAATCCTTAGCCCTAACTAATTAGAGATTCATATTGATGGAAAGCGCATTTCCTAAGCTTCCAAACGACACTAATTGTTAGTGCCTTATAACCTTTATTTATTAAACTTACCTGTTTTTACTCAGTTTACCACTTTTTGGAGATAGGTAAAAAGATGGACTACAGGTGTTAAAGTTCAATTTTTGTAGTATAAAAACAAATAACTAAGATACACGTCATATATCATCAATTTTGGCTTGAAATACCCGATAAATTGTTTGAAAATCGGTAAAGAAATAAGATCACAAATCGGCGTTAAGTAAACTGATTTTGCAAAAATTGCCCAAGTTTCGAAAAATCATCATGTGATGATCTTTGACTGCGTTGATCGTACCAGACAGCATTATGACACCATAAACCGAGTTGAAGCGCGCAGGGAAAAGCAAGAATCATGCTTAAAAGGTTTAAAATGCTTAAGTAAAGAATCTGTTGTTGCACCGTCAATTGAGCTTTAATTGTTTTTTTTATCAAGTTATTTTTGTCAAAACAGCTTGTTGATAACTCCCAAAAACGTTTTTAATGGCATTTCTACCATCGTTATTTTTATTTTGCTTTGTTTATGCACTGCACTTGTTTATGCCATAATTTATATTTTTTTTCTCCTATTCGTCCTGTTGATTACTATGTAACCGTTGTCTGTGTTTTAACTTTAGTCACTCCTGACGAAGAAAAACTGATTTTAGTTTTTCAAAACGTTGAGTTTTTGTGAATTTTATGTAGATTTTAAATCTAAATAAAGATCATTTTAACTTTCGATTACACCAGAAGAGCTATATTGAGAAGTTAATCGTTATTTTTGTTATTTTGATTACACTGGTCAACAAAAAAATTTTAGCACTGAATGTGAGAATGATGTTAGGACATATCGAGGTCGCTGAACCCAAATATGCGCTTAGTTTTTTCGAATTGGCTCTAGTTTTTGAGATATGGAGCGTCGAAAATTTTCATGAACAATTTTTGCGTACAGAAAACAAACAGCAGTACGAACGTAATTCGCAGCATGATGAAACAATTGCGGCATTGTTTCGTTCAAATGTCTGTATTGTTGTGAAACAATGAAGTTATTATAGTTGTTTTTATTTAGTCAATAGCCTACTGTACTGTACCACTGTACAGAGACGTAGCAGCCGCCCCCAAACCCCCCAATTGGGGGGGCCCAGGCCAACTTTGGGGGCCCAAGTTAGTCTGAAATTGCTTTTTGGCTACGTGACTATTTTCAGTTCAGCAGACTTGTTTACAACCGATTTAAACTGTAGGAAGAAATTGGCTTGTGACATCATAAGTGAATGCAACGTCATTTTATCTCGCAGAATCTAGAATATTTCGATTGATTTTCTGGTAGAATCTTGAATATTCGATTGACGTAACAATGCCGTTGTTACGCAACAATCATAGAATGGTCTGAAATTCTGTTTGGCTATAAATACCGGGACAATATATATACACTGCAGAGTGCAGATAAAGTATTTTATTGACATTGTATAGAATGAAACGTTCAAAAAGTGGTGCTCAAAAGAGAAAAGAAGCAGCCACTGCTCGAGATGCTGTAGCGAAATTGCCCAAGATGACAGATTTTTTCAAGATTACTGAGCAGAGTAGACCTGGCACTAGTACCGAGAGGGATGAAGAAAACTATAGTGTACAAGAAAAAGAAGACTATGACGATCAGCATCAAAGTGATTGTGAATTTCCAGAAAATGTAAGTTGTGATTTACCTGCCAATACGCAACCTTCAATATCAAAAATATCTGAATCTCAATTTACCCCTATCCCTGATGACCCATGTAAATGGCCTGAAAGTATTTCTGATGCTCAACGATGTGATATAGTAAAGCGTGGACCACATCAACTAATAATGAATTTTCCATATAATAACACAACTCCAAGGCGACGTTTTTCCTCCAACCATTATAAACGTGTGTTACCTAATGGTGAAAGTGTTTCACGGTCGTGGCTAGTTTATTCTGGGGAATCAGATCAAGTTTTTTGCTTTTGTTGTAAGCTATTTGGAAAAACACTAAGCCCCTTTTGTAGTGGTATAAATACATGGGAGAGTTTTTCGAAAAAACTGAAAGACCATGAAAACGGCATTTCCCACCAAGAATGCTGCAGTCAATGGATGTTGCTAGCTGAAGGGATAAGAAATTCATCCACTATCGACAAACGCGAGATGAATATTTTTTTCAATGAAAGACGTTTTTGGAGAAATGTTTTAGAGAGACTTATCGACATTGCCTTGTTTCTATCGGAAAGGAATCTTGCTTTTAGAGGATCTGAAGAAGTCTTAGGATCTCCTCACAATGGAAATTTTCTGGGTATATTGGAGCTTTTGGCAAGAAGAGATCCGATCCTAAAAGAGCTTCAAGACAGAATCAAGAATAAAAACACTAAAGATCACTATTTGAGTCCTACCATACAAAATGAACTAATTGAATTGCTAGCGACAGAAGTTGAAAAAGAAAATTTACAGCAATTGAAATTGGCAAAATATTTTTCTATAATTTTGGACTGCACTCCAGATATGTCACATCATGAACAAATGTCTGTCATTCTCCGTTATGTACTATGTAATGAAGAAGCTGCTGTTGTTAAAGAAACATTTTTTGGCTACTTGAGAATAAGTGACAGTACTGGGAAAGGCTTGTTGGACGCTTTCTTAGAAAAAGCGACCGAACTGCAACTCGAATTGTCTGATTGTCGAGGTCAGTCATATGATAATGGTGCTAACATGAAAGGAAAACATTCTGGGGTCCAAGCAAGAATGCTAGACATCAATCCCAAAGCTGTTTACGTGCCCTGTGCAAACCATACCCCTAACTTAGTTGTTGTTGACAGTGCTAATTCATCGACGGAAGCATTGACATTTTTTGGAGTACTTACAAGGTTGTATGTGCTGTTTTCTTCCTCTGCTCAGCGTTGGGAAATTTTGAAGAAACATGTGGAGCTGTCCATAAAGTCACAATCTGATACTCGTTGGGAAAGCAGAATTAAATGCATCAAACCTCTTCGATACAATTTAAAAGAGGTGTTGCTGGCACTGAAAGACTTGGAAGCCATTTCCATAGAAAGAAAAGATGGAAGAGCTGCCTCAGAAACAAAATCGTTGATAGCTCATTTATCAAAATGGAGTTTTCTTTTGTCGGTGTTTATTTGGTATGATATCCTATTCCAAGTCAATAAAGCAAGCAAGATTCTTCAATCGTATGGAGTCTCCCTTCATACAATGGAAACGGAAATCCAGGCAACTGAAAAGTTTTTGCAAAACTATCGCACAACGGGTTATGACAGTGCCGCAACATCTGCTGTTGAAATAGCACAGGAATTGGATATTGATCCTTCTTTTCCTCCGTCAAGAAGTAGAAAGAAAAGAAGATTGTTTAATTACCAAGGTGAAGAGGAACAACGAGCTACTCCTGAACTGAAATTTAAAAGCAACTTTTTCTATCCATTAGTAGACCAGGCTATTATGTCAATAAAGGAGCGCTTTAATTTGTTACGTGAGGTTTCTTCCGCCTTTTCGTTTTTGTACACACGAGACAAACTTTTGCTTGTGCAACAAGAAAATGCTCTTCTTACTTGCTGTAAAGAGTTCCAAAAAAAGTTCGGTGACATTGATTCTGATGAAATGAGCGCTGAGCTACAGCGGTTTGTTTTAATTTTACAAAAAAAACGCAATCTCAATACGGCTCAAGACTTTCTGAACTATCTTCTAAAGACTCATTTATTTGAATTGTATCCGAATGTGTACATCGCACTTCGAATCTTACTAACTTGCCCCGTGACTGTTGCCAGCGCTGAAAGAAGCTTCAGCAAATTGAAACTGATCAAAACTTTTAATAGAACGTCTATGACAGACAGTAGACTATCTTCATTAGCCATGTTGTCAATCGAAAATGACTGCGCCCGATCTCTTGATTATGACAATGTCATAACAGCATTTGCGAACAAAAAGGTTCGCTCCAGACTATTTAAATGATACTGTGTTTTTATAACTTTTTCATGTTTTTCAGTGTCATTGCTTTCGTTTCGCAGTGTCTGCATAAATGTCCTACTGAACTCTGGCATCGGTGCCGAATTTTTTATGACTTGCACCTTCGGTATCGGCATGCTTTATTCTGACATTAGCCTGTTTACTTATGTACAAACTGTGGTGTATTTTCTTAATGCAGCTTTTCAATTTTACACCTCTAAAGTGATATGATCTGTGCGCAGGGGCTCTTGCGCTTACCTTGGGGGGGCCCAAAGTTGGAGTGCTACGGGACTGCCACTGTACATTGCAAGGTAAACTATGTTGCGCGAAGGTCAGTTCATACGGATACAGGTTTAATCTATAGCCTACTTGTATGAACATAGTTTAATACGTCAGTGTTGAAAAAATTGTCAAACTAATGTTTTGTAAACTTTTGTTTTAGCAGTTTGCTGATGTCAACTATTTTTTTCTTAGGAATTTTATTTAAGATCAAATTTAAAATAGAGCTATGACTTCAAAGCGTAGGAGTTGTGTCAATGATTCAGATATATTCTGCTACATTTGTGGAGAGTATATGAAAAAAGAGCATCGTTTCAATGTGCGAGATTTTACGAGAAGAGCGTACGAAGCATACTTTGGCATGAAGCTGGGGGATCAAGACAAGCAATGGGCTCCTCACAAAGTGTGTAAAAATTGCACTGATACTCTTCGCCTTTGGACTCAAGGTAAAGTAAAAGCAATGCGATTCGGAGTGCTTATGGTCTGGAGAAGTCCCGAGAACCACCATGACGATTCCTATTTTTGCATGGTGAACATGTCAGGATGGAACCGCCACAAAAAGAATTCGTGGTATTATCTTGACCTAGAGTCTGCAAGGCGGCCGGTGCCGCATTGCGAGGAACTACCCATTCCAGTTTTTTCTTCTTTGTCAAAGCTTGTTTCGAATGATGACTTGTTTGCAGAAACAGAAGAGGTAAACAGCGATGACAGTAATTACAGGCGCGATGGTGTAGTGGTGAGAGCGTCTGCATCGCAGTCGGTAGACATGGGGTTCATTTCCTAAGTCGAGTCATATCAAAAGACTTTAAAAACTAGTATTCACAGCTTCCCTGCTTGGCGCTCAGCTTAAAAAAAGGGATAGTGTGGAAAACAAGCCGGCAGGCTTGCTTGTTGTGTCCTTGGGCAAGGCACTTCACGGGACGCCACCACCTTTATGTGGCAGACAGATGGCCCACTCGTACTTCACCGGATTACAATTGTGAAGTTGCTAACCCAGCATGTCAGACGACTTTTGGGTACCCACCAGTGGCAGTCCGCCTTGTTGGTGGTGGGGCTACCAGTCACTCAAGACTGGTTCGAAATGGGCTGCCATCTTCCCCTAGCCTAATATCAATTAGGTTGACGGCATGAACCTGAATTGTCGTTCAAGCCGTACCTCCATCTCGAGGAAGAGAAGGGGTAACCACAAACAATGACAGTAATTACAGCGACAGTATGTTTGATACAACTGCAGAATGGCAAAGTAAGGTAAAGTCTTTTAGCCAGAGCCAGCTCAATGACCTAGTCAGAGACTTAGCTTTATCAAAAGAGGCTTCTGAGGTTTTGGCTTCTCGTCTCAGTGAACATGGATGGCATTCTTGATTCCAAGACAAAAATAACGTTCTACCGTCACAGGGATGAAGCGCTTAGTGATTATTTTACTAAAGAAGATAACTTTGTGTTTTGAAAAAACGTCAAAGGCCTTCTTACAGCAATGGGTGTTCCCCAATACAAACCGGGTGAGTGGCGTCTGTTTATATACAGCTCTAAACAAAGCTTAAAGTGTGTTCTGCTACACAATGCAAGTACCTATGCTGGTGTCCCTATTGGTCATTCTGTAACTTTGAAAGAGAGCTACTCGACTGTACAGATGGTCTTGCAGAAGCTGTGCTACAACGAGCATAAGTGGGCAATATGTGTGGACTTAAAAATGGTCAACATTTTGTTGGGACAGCAAGCCGGCTATGTAAAGTATCCGTGCTTTCTTTGTCTCTGGGATAGTAGAGCTGATGATCAACACTGGCAGAGAAAGGATTGGCCCGTAAGTGAAGAGCTCGTGGTGGGAGAGAACAACGTGATAAACAAGCCATTGGTGGACCGTGATAGCATCCTTCTTCCACCCTGGCATATTAAGTCGGGCTTAATGAAACAATTTGTCAAGGCATTAGACAAGAATGGCGATTGCTTCAGGTACATCCGCAGCAGATTTCCTGGTACGAGTTACGAGAAAGTTAGAGCTGGAATCTTTGACGGACCACAAATCCGAACACTAATAAGAGATCCAGCCTTTGTTTTGCACATGACAGTAGTTAAATCTGCAGCCTGGTGCTCATATGTTTCCGTGGTAAAAGAGTTCTTGGAAAAAACGAAGGCAGACTGTTGCCAGGACATAATGAAACAGATGCTGACAAATTTTCAAGCTCTTGGGGCCAGAATGAGCATAAAAATTCATTACTTATTCAGCCACCTTGGCCGACTCCCAGAAAACTTTGGTGAAGTATGCGAAGAACAGGGAGAAAGGTTTCATCAGGCCATTAAGAATATGGAAATGAGGTACCAAGGTCGATGGGACTCTCGTATGATGTCAGACTATTGCTGGAGCCTTATGCGGGATAGTACCCAGCAAAATTACAAGCGGAAATCATATAAACGTGCCTTTCAACAAATGGATTGACCTAGCATGGACTGTTGAGGGTAAACCTTGTTTTGTTTACGCTGACATAAAATTTTAATGCCATTAGTTATTGAATTTTAATAGACTGTCTCTTCTGTTAAAGTTAACAGGCATCTAATGTGTGTACGCCTATCATAAGCGTTACCTTGAACAGTTACAGTGCCGTTCATGTCTAATGCATGGCTTGTTTGGAATGTAACTTTAAAGTAAAACCAACTTTATTGTTTATTCTGTCAACAATATCTACTGAAGTAGCTCATGTACGCTCAAAATTACGATCGGCTGTATCTAATGCAATCTACAGTAATCTGTAATGCAATACGCAGTTTGTCAGTAAGCACTAATGCGAAAAAAATAATTTCGCTATATCTCAAAAACTAGAGCCAATTCAAAAAAACTAAGAGCATATTTGGGTTCAGCGACCTTGATATATCCTAAAATCATTTTCACATTCAGTGACTTTTGAAAAAAAATCTTTTTGTTGACCAGTGTTATTAATTATCACGTCATGAGAGATCCGAAAGAAGTTGAATTTGATGAAGTTAGTAAGTTGGGTACTGGTTTTCTTTTAACCTAAAAATCGCGTTCCTCTGTCAAAAATGCAATTTTCAAAAAAATTATTTTTTATTTTGATGTCACGAGCTCCCTTCTGACACCCACCCCGGGGAGCTAATAAATCGTGCCAAGTTTGATGCTCGTACGTCCAGTAGTTTCGGAGAAATGAGAACACGCACTGACATAAATTGCGCTATTTGACATGAATTGCGTAAATATAGACTATATTTGTACTTGACATGAATTGCGCAGGTATAGACTAGCCGGCCTCGCCCACAGGGCCCCTTCAACAACGTCGGGGTTAGAATATCGGTTCTGCCGGCTGCGCCGGCTTAACCTAATAATTGTGAAAATAACAATAATTGCCATTCGTGGTTACTCCGAGATATATGAGTTCATGTTCTTCTACATCATTCAGCACACATTGAACAAACGGAGGAGCAAGTACAAAATTTACGATAGCTTCAATTTTTGTGCGGGCACAAGAGTACTTTTCTGCAGTGCTAGACTCAGGAAATATCTTTGCCATCAAAGAAAAGGTGCAGTTGTTAGATCTATAACTGTAATGGTGCTTCACTATATAACATGTCATGGTGCAGTCCCGTAGCACTCCAACTTCGCCCCCCCCCAAGGCAAGCGCAAGAGCCCCTGCGCACAGATCATATCACTTTAGAGGTGTAAAATTGAAAAGCTGCATTAAGAAAATACACCACAGTTTGTACATAAGTAAACAGGCTAATGTCAGAATAAAGCATGCCGATACCGAAGGTGCAAGTCATAAAAAATTCGGCACCGATGCCAGAGTTCAGTAGGACATTTATGCAGACACTGCGAAACGAAAGCAATGACACTGAAAAACATGAAAAAGTTATAAAAACACAGTATCATTTAAATAGTCTGGAGCGAACCTTTTTGTTCGCAAATGCTGTTATGACATTGTCATAATCAAGAGATCGGGCGCAGTCATTTTCGATTGACAACATGGCTAATGAAGATAGTCTACTGTCTGTCATAGACGTTCTATTAAAAGTTTTGATCAGTTTCAATTTGCTGAAGCTTCTTTCAGCGCTGGCAACAGTCACGGGGCAAGTTAGTAAGATTCGAAGTGCGATGTACACATTCGGATACAATTCAAATAAATGAGTCTTTAGAAGATAGTTCAGAAAGTCTTGAGCCGTATTGAGATTGCGTTTTTTTTGTAAAATTAAAACAAACCGCTGTAGCTCAGCGCTCATTTCATCAGAATCAATGTCACCGAACTTTTTTTGGAACTCTTTACAGCAAGTAAGAAGAGCATTTTCTTGTTGCACAAGCAAAAGTTTGTCTCGTGTGTACAAAAACGAAAAGGCGGAAGAAACCTCACGTAACAAATTAAAGCGCTCCTTTATTGACATAATAGCCTGGTCTACTAATGGATAGAAAAAGTTGCTTTTAAATTTCAGTTCAGGAGTAGCTCGTTGTTCCTCTTCACCTTGGTAATTAAACAATCTTCTTTTCTTTCTACTTCTTGACGGAGGAAAAGAAGGATCAATATCCAATTCCTGTGCTATTTCAACAGCAGATGTTGCGGCACTGTCATAACCCGTTGTGCGATAGTTTTGCAAAAACTTTTCAGTTGCCTGGATTTCCGTTTCCATTGTATGAAGGGAGACTCCATACGATTGAAGAATCTTGCTTGCTTTATTGACTTGGAATAGGATATCATACCAAATAAACACCGACAAAAGAAAACTCCATTTTGATAAATGAGCTATCAACGATTTTGTTTCTGAGGCAGCTCTTCCATCTTTTCTTTCTATGGAAATGGCTTCCAAGTCTTTCAGTGCCAGCAACACCTCTTTTAAATTGTATCGAAGAGGTTTGATGCATTTAATTCTGCTTTCCCAACGAGTATCAGATTGTGACTTTATGGACAGCTCCACATGTTTCTTCAAAATTTCCCAACGCTGAGCAGAGGAAGAAAACAGCACATACAACCTTGTAAGTACTCCAAAAAATGTCAATGCTTCCGTCGATGAATTAGCACTGTCAACAACAACTAAGTTAGGGGTATGGTTTGCACAGGGCACGTAAACAGCTTTGGGATTGATGTCTAGCATTCTTGCTTGGACCCCAGAATGTTTTCCTTTCATGTTAGCACCATTATCATATGACTGACCTCGACAATCAGACAATTCGAGTTGCAGTTCGGTCGCTTTTTCTAAGAAAGCGTCCAACAAGCCTTTCCCAGTACTGTCACTTATTCTCAAGTAGCCAAAAAATGTTTCTTTAACAACAGCAGCTTCTTCATTACATAGTACATAACGGAGAATGACAGACATTTGTTCATGATGTGACATATCTGGAGTGCAGTCCAAAATTATAGAAAAATATTTTGCCAATTTCAATTGCTGTAAATTTTCTTTTTCAACTTCTGTCGCTAGCAATTCAATTAGTTCATTTTGTATGGTAGGACTCAAATAGTGATCTTTAGTGTTTTTATTCTTGATTCTGTCTTGAAGCTCTTTTAGGATCGGATCTCTTCTTGCCAAAAGCTCAAATATACCCAGAAAATTTCCATTGTGAGGAGATCCTAAGACTTCTTCAGATCCTCTAAAAGCAAGATTCCTTTCCGATAGAAACAAGGCAATGTCGATAAGTCTCTCTAAAACATTTCTCCAAAAACGTCTTTCATTGAAAAAAATATTCATCTCGCGTTTGTCGATAGTGGATGAATTTCTTATCCCTTCAGCTAGCAACATCCATTGACTGCAGCATTCTTGGTGGGAAATGCCGTTTTCATGGTCTTTCAGTTTTTTCGAAAAACTCTCCCATGTATTTATACCACTACAAAAGGGGCTTAGTGTTTTTCCAAATAGCTTACAACAAAAGCAAAAAACTTGATCTGATTCCCCAGAATAAACTAGCCACGACCGTGAAACACCTTCACCATTAGGTAACACACGTTTATAATGGTTGGAGGAAAAACGTCGCCTTGGAGTTGTGTTATTATATGGAAAATTCATTATTAGTTGATGTGGTCCACGCTTTACTATATCAC
Source organism: Trididemnum clinides (assembly GCA_963675345.1). Lineage (NCBI taxonomy): Eukaryota > Metazoa > Chordata > Ascidiacea > Aplousobranchia > Didemnidae > Trididemnum > Trididemnum clinides. The sequence continues at coordinate 4,349,614 of OY776287.1, read as the reverse complement.
ATCGTTGAGCATCAGAAATACTTTCAGGCCATTTACATGGGTCATCAGGGATAGGGGTAAATTGAGATTCAGATATTTTTGATATTGAAGGTTGCGTATTGGCAGGTAAATCACAACTTACATTTTCTGGAAATTCACAATCACTTTGATGCTGATCGTCATAGTCTTCTTTTTCTTGTACACTATAGTTTTCTTCATCCCTCTCGGTACTAGTGCCAGGTCTACTCTGCTCAGTAATCTTGAAAAAATCTGTCATCTTGGGCAATTTCGCTACAGCATCTCGAGCAGTGGCTGCTTCTTTTCTCTTTTGAGCACCACTTTTTGAACGTTTCATTCTATACAATGTCAATAAAATACTTTATCTGCACTCTGCAGTGTATATATATTGTCCCGGTATTTATAGCCAAACAGAATTTCAGACCATTCTATGATTGTTGCGTAACAACGGCATTGTTACGTCAATCGAATATTCAAGATTCTACCAGAAAATCAATCGAAATATTCTAGATTCTGCGAGATAAAATGACGTTGCATTCACTTATGATGTCACAAGCCAATTTCTTCCTACAGTTTAAATCGGTTGTAAACAAGTCTGCTGAACTGAAAATAGTCACGTAGCCAAAGAGCAATTTCAGACTAACTTGGGCCCCCAAAGTTGGCCTGGGCCCCCCCAATTGGGGGGTTTGGGGGGCGGCTGCTACGTCTCTGTCATGGTGGCTTTGGCGGCTACAACTTCATCTTCTGACGTCGAGCCAGATTTACAAAAATAGTCAATTTAAATGAAGATAAGGCTTCACTTTCGATAGCCTGTTTATGTTTTGTGGTTTTAATATAGTCATCGACGCTAAGACTATCTTTGTTTGCCACTGAAATAAATGTACCATATCCACAAGTAATGCATTCAGCTTCAAAATCGCTACGTCCTTTTCTGAAATACGGATACTTCTGCCGCAGTTCGTTAGAGAACTTACTTTTCCTCTGTTATATTATTGCTTAGCCTTATTTAGCTTTTGTCTATACCAGTGGTTCTCAACCATTATGTCATTGCGTACCCCCTTGCATTATTATTTGTTTTGGAAAGTATTATTTGTTTCACGGTACCCCCTTGCATTGTCATTTAATTTATAACTTTCAAAACACGAGACACAAATTAGTTTTCAAACGAATTCACTATTCAAAAAACATCATTTATTGGTTAATATTGATTTATCAATTCTTGGTGGCAAAGAAACAACATCTGTAATCAAACTGTTTTGAAGAGACAATTTGTTTCTTTGTTTGGTTTTAATAACAGCCATTGCTGAAAACGTAACTTCGCATAAATAAGTGGATGCAAAAGGTAGCAAGCGTTCCAGAGCCTCATCTTTCAAGTCAGGGTATTTCTGTTTGACAAATGTCCAAAATTCGGTCAACGAAACACCACTAAGTTTTAACTGTAAGCCACGGTCCGTTGATACTTCTAAAGGTATTTCTTGCAAGTTAACTGGCAGTGCGGCCAAGTTTTCTTCTGGAACAGAAAATGGGTCTCTCACCCAATCTAGTTGTTTTTCGATTTGAATAATATTAGGAAAGTTTTGACATTGACTTGTTAAATGATCATCTATTATTGCCTTTATCATTTCTATTTCTACTTTTTCCGTGAAAATGAAGTTCTGCAATTGCGGTAAGCATGTAACGTCTGCTTTTTGGCACGTTTTCTTTCAGAGATCAATTTTTTTCACGAACCCACTTATCTTATCATGCAAGGTGAGAATGTTGGCCCCTTTTCCTTGAAGACCAACGTTTAGCTCATCGAGCTTATCGAAAATTTCTGCAAGATAGCACAGCTTCGCGAGTCAACCGACATTTTCAAAAAATTCACTATAAGGAGAATTATGTTCCTTGCAAAACATGCCAACTTCGGAGCGTAATTTAAAGAGCCTGTTCAAAATTCTTCCTCTGGAAAGCCAGCGCACTTCCGTGTGTAGCAGCAGTTATGTATGTTCGGCTTCAATTTTTTTATAGAGAAGGTGAAACAGGCGGGAGTTAAGTGGTCGAGATTTGATGAAGTTGATAGCCTTGATGCTACAGTTCAAAACATCATGTAGTTGGGGACTCATTCCTTTTGATGCCAACGCCTCTCTGTGTATAATACAATGAGTCCATTTTACGTAGGGATTTTTTTCTTTAGCGAGTGTAACAAACCCTTTTATGGTGCCGGACATAGAAGCAGCAGCATTGGTGCCTATGCTGCTACAACGGGTCCAGTTCAGACTTTTCTCCACGCAGAAAGCATCGATGACGTTAAAAATATCTTTTCCGGTTGATCTCCCTTGCATGCTTTTGCAGAACAATATGTGCTCAGCTATGTCATCAGCATCGCGGTATCTCACAAAACCAACCAGCTGAGCACTTCCACTTACGTCGGTTGACTCGTCTAGTTGTAACGCAAATGAGCCTATAAGCTTTGCAACAATTTGATCTACGATGTCTGTTGCCACAAGATCTACTCTGCGACTGACAGTGTCGTTAGACAATGGGACTGCATTAAACTTATCTGCAGCGGTTTTGTCTATCATGGTCTCTACTAGCACTTTTGCAGCAGGAAGCAGCAGTTCTTCAACAATTGTTAAAGGCTTTTTAGCCTTTGCTACCAGCAGAGATACAGCATAAGAAGCTTGTATTGCTCTCTCTGAAGTTGTTGTAACTTTTTGAATCACATCTTGCGAGGATTGAAATTCCGAAAAATTTTTTTTTATACTAGAAGGCTTACCTACGTGACAAGCATGTTTTGTGGTCAAATGCCGCTGCAGGTGCGACTGCTACATGGGGTTGTTTGACAGTGTGTCGCCACAGAAAAAACACACTGCCTTAGGTGGCTTAGAGTCGGTGCATGTGAATCCTATCAATGCATACGAATCTTTGTACTGGCGATATTTGACTGCAGACTGTATTTTTGCATTCTTGTTTAACCGGCCTTGAGAATCAGAAGCACTAGCTTCGCTGATAGAACGTTTTAACCACGATTCCATTATATGCAATACAAGCTATAAACTTAAATCGATTTATAAAGTTTGTACTTATAAACTTAAATATAAAGTTTATAAACTCTACTTCCTTGTCTGTGGTCAATTTAAGTTTACTAAAACTGAACACTCCACAGCTCACCAAGAATCACATATCTGTTTGTAATTAGATACCTTGGGTATTGTGACGTCACAACTGGTGACCGTTTATAACATTTACCATTGCAATCAATTTAATACTATGCAATTTGGTATCCGAGATAAATGCCTTCTATCAATTGTACTCTCGTACCCCTTGCGCGACCCTCGCGTACCCCCATTTGCGAACCACTGGTCTATACTATAAAGCGCAATTCTATCTGTGCGTCTATCTGTCTATTTCAACTCCTCTGAAACTGCTAGAGGTACAAGCATCAAACTTGGCACGATTAATCATCATTCCATTGTCAGTGTCATAAGGGGGTTGGTGACGTCATCATGACGTCATAATTAGAAATTTTTTTTGGAGTTTGCACTACTTGACAGAGGACAACAGCTTTTTGGTCAAACAAAAACCAGCTTCCAACTTATCCCATTACAAAAACTTTTACTTGTTTGGGGTCTAAAATGACGTCACAGTCAACAATTTATCGAACAATCTGTTTTTTTGTTTTTTCTCTAAAAGTACTGATCGCACAAACGCGATTAAACGTTTTTTTGGGAGATATTAATAAGATGCTTTTGATAAAAGCAACTTTACAACAATTAAAGCTTAATTAACTATGCTACGAGCAATTCTTTATTTAAGTACTTTAAGCCCTTTAAGCATTTTTTTCTCTTTTTCCCTTGCACGCTTGAAACTTGCTCTATGATTGTAATCAACCGAATTTAATGTAATCTTCGATCCCTCCAGCGCCTTGAAGAACCGAAGTGATGCTATCTGAATAAGTCCGGATACGAATTTTAACTTCACTCTTCTCGTCTCCCGGTAATCGTCGCCCAACAATAATAAAGCATTCATTTATTTATCGCAAATTTGAAATATAACACACGTTTCAGGGGCCATAAGAATAGTCACAGGGGAGCGCAAAGCGCGAGGCAGTAATTATGATGTTTAATTCGGGTTATCTTACTTCTACAAATACAAAGAATCATATTACTATTTCCATATCTACACATTCGCACAGAGCAGCATTCAATAAAGGTACCGTACTTAATGCTTTATCAAAGCTAATGTATATTGCAGCATGGCTTTGTAACCAATGCTTTCTTTAATCTGTCGCAGAAGAACTCGGGGCCATTATTTGTAATGATTTTGGGGTAAGTTTCTCCGAGTTGAAGAAAGTGGCATGAATAATTTGTTTTCCGAGTACGAAGCGATAGTAGTCATAGGAGAAAGCAACATCTATGGCTTGTTTTCCTGGTGCAATTCGATCTTGGTCATAATAAATAAACTAAAAGTAATATCGACCCCCTTCGGTTGTGCCAAGTTGTATTCCATTAGAACTGCGTCTCACCAATATTACTCATAGCATTACAGCCACATAAAAGTACTAATGTTAATTAGGCGTTTAGATCTATGTCAGTTATAAATGAATTGTAAACTGCCTCAATTTGCTTGCTCATAATTCAGGATTTTTTCCTTTCTATGATGTTATTTGTCAGTTCACGTAACAGTCCCTCCAAAACTTCTTTCAAAAATTGTACAAGTTTTTAAATCATAGTGAACTGATGGATAGTCGACCTAGGCTTAAACAACTCAAACACACACGCACAAATATACACACAGAACGATAAATCAATATTTTCCAGTGCTATGAGCACTTCGGTCTGGTTGTTGTCCGAGGATTGTTCGCAGTTTAAGGCAGGTCTTTTTTTCCGCCTTCTACACGAGAATGTACTGGATCTATTACTGCGATTTTGGTGACGTCTCGCTCTTTCAGTTTACCCTCGGCCATTCGAACAATAACAGATCGTACCTGTCCGTCTGAGCCCCTTCGTATTTCTTTGATTATGGCATATGGATACTTTATACATTTTGGGGTAGGCTCATTGCACAATATAACGAGATCGCCAACTAGAGAGTCTCTTTCAACTTGCTTCCACTTCTTTCGCTCTTGTAATGATGGCACGTAGATTCTTCACCATCGCTCAGATATTTTCTTGGTAAAGGGATAGCCGTGACGAAATTCATCCCGAGGTAATGATAGTGATGGAGGGTGACAATCGTTCTTGGATTTCAGCACACCAATCATTAAGTCAATTGGTCACAAGGGAGAAAGGTCATCATCTGATACGGATCTGGTTAGTGGCCGACAGTTCATGCTGTACTCGGCCATCTTACAGCATGTTAGAAACTCGTCATCGTTGGGTTTCCGAGATGACATATCAGTGATACCATCAATGGTCTTGCGAATAATACGAATCTGGTGTTCATAAATGCCTCCATGATGGAAGGCCTATGGTGGACCAAATTTCCATTCTACTTCCCCCTCATCCATTTTGGCTTGTCAAACACTTGATGATTGAATCAGCTTCAGTGCTTCTTTTTTCAGCAAATCATTTGCTCCAACAAAATTTGTTCCATTGTCTGTTCGTATGAATCTTGTTCGAAACCCGCAAAAGCATAGAAATCTTCTAAATGCATTGATAAAGGAAGACGTACTCAAGTCAACAGCTACTTCAATTCTCACGGCTATAGTCACCACACACACGAACACACAAAGCCAGCGCTCCACAGTGCTCCTGCTCAGTTTACACCCTAAACAGTCTTTTAAATGGTGTCTTATAGTAACAATGCCTCCTACTTGCCACAATCCAACATCATGTTGCAAGGATCCAAACACCAGATCAGGTCCCAAATGTCCGCATTGTGCGTGCTGCTTTTTGATGCATAGTTTAGTGATCCAGTGCCAATGGGGTAAAATCACAGGATATTAAAAATAAAAATCAGATTCAGAGTTTTGGAGTCTCCTTCCAATTCTGAGAATGCCGTTGTCATCAAGAAAGGGTATGTATTTTATCATCTGCATTAATTCGCGAGGTCGTTCTTTAGGTGAACCTTTCAAAACTGCCTGTTCGAATGTGGCGTTGTTGTTTCGCATCTCATTTATAACCTTTCCTAGGCACTCGGCTTGTGCCATTTTGATTAGTGTCATTCGTGTTTGTTCTCTTATATCAACTTGGTTCATACAAGATGCGATTTCGGATGGGGTTTTGGGGTTTTTGCGCAATGTGCTATTTTGCGCAATGTGCAAAACGCTATTTTCAGGTTCAGTGCTTGTGCTTGAGTCAAATAAATTTTTCAGTGTGGGATAATTAGGGTCATTTTTTTTTGACCTAAAAAAATATATTTTTGACTTTATTTTAGCAAAATTTTGACTTTATTTTGACCTAACCGCTTTCGCCTATTATTTATGTCTTGTTGCACTTTTTTGATTAAAAATCTTTTATAATCCGCAATTTACATAAGTTTTTAAAGAGAAAGGTAGCCTACTTTAAACATTTTCTCAATCACTCAATCTTGAAGCTAATGCAACAAAGTGACGCATGACGTCAAAACCTAGGATAACAAGCCATTGTGTGTACCGGTATCAATTAGTGTGTAATACAAAAAATGCGTTGTTATCGCAACTGTACTGTACATTAACAGTCTGTCTATGATGTTTTTAACGAAAGCCACACAGTAGAATTACCAGGACTTTTTGTTGTAATACAGCATCATATATTTTTTTACGTTCTTAACATCAAAATTTCTGTCTTTTCTCAGTAATTTACTGAGCATAGAAAACGACCTATCAACAGCAGCAGAGGTTGGCTGGGCTTTTTGCAATAGTGCGTAGCTTGTTGGGTCAATTGTCAAATTGGTACAGTTTATTAATGTTTCTAAATCAGAGTTGGATAGTCGTTTTTTAATGTAATTTTTAATTGCGCACAGATCATCATCGAATTGCATATTCTTGAGCAGTCCGTGTGCTTCGGTTATCGTGCAGGCACTTCCTTCTAAGAACTCTACGTTGGCTGCTAGAGTCCGGTATTGATTTATTTTAACCAAGTCCGGCACCAAATCTTCCACATTGATAGCGTCTTTTGCTCTGCTGACTAAGAGTTCTGCACTTGTCCAATTGTTGACAATGGTACGAACAGCTGGAAAGTTCTCACTGTAATATAAGGCAGCTCTAAGCCAAGTTGCCCATCTTGTAATTACAGGGTCAGGAGGAGATGGCAGACCAGCATCATGAAAATCTTTCTTGTGATCTTTGTTTTTGATTGTTTCTGCCTTGATCGTTGCTATCACTTGATCAATATTTTTAAAATGAGCACGCACACGCATAGCGCAGTTATGTAGTAAGTGCACAACGCAGGTGACATGCATTAAAAGAAGGGTATAATTCCTTTAATGCCTTTCCAGCCAAAGACATCTACCGAGCAGCATCAGTCAAGAACAATGAAAAATTCTCGCGTTTTATTTCAAGTTGTCGCAATATGTCATCCACAGTGTGCAGAATAATACTGCTACTGTATTAACATTGCTACCGCTGTCAAGTGAATGGCAATCAACGAGGAATGTTTGATTTAGGGCATCTGAGCTACCCACAAGCACACTAATATACTTTTGTTTAGCAATCTCTGCTTCATCCACAATTTAAAAAATTTTTTTGTCACGAAGTAATTGTTCAATTTGTTCTTCTTTTTGGGATGCTAATTTAGCAACACATGCCCGGGCTGCAGTCTCCGAAGGCAATACTTTTCCCATTGTAGCAAACAGAGACTTTAAAGAAAGATGGTTCAGCTTATGAAGTGGGATATCTGCAGCTAAGAATGAAGAGACAACCTGTTCCTTGAAGTTTGCTTAATCGAGTTCTAAAAAGGCTTGCTTACTTTGTGATTTGCTCTTCGTCTCCAATTTTCTTTGGTGTTGCTTACTTTTTCGGTGGCTTTCCACAAAAAACTTTTTGTCGCATTTTACTAACACGTCGCAAAGGTTGCATCGCAAGTCGCGGGCAGGAGTTGCCGAAAACTCATCCGGATATTCCTGGCAAATTTGCCTAACTTTCGCTATAGAAAATTTGGCTTGTTTAGGCATTCTTTGCTTTGCAAGCTACGACTTAAAAAGACCACGTGTAGAGCGCAAAGGTTTTACAGGAATAGATTAATTGTCTAACAATTATGTGTTCATGCATCAACAATGACGATTTCATGCATAATAAGTGCTATTTCCTTCTCAATTGCCGCACACATTTTACCATTGCAACTATTTGAGAAGTTCAAAATCAAATAAAACTCGCATAAAATTTTAATAGCAGCTCAAAAATATAAAAAATATATATATTTCTTTGTTTTTGTAAGGAAATTTTTGATGAAGACAATTTTGACAAGCTTTGACTTTATGCAAAATTTTGACATATAAAATCTACCAAAACAGACTCCTGAACACCTGAAACGAACGTTAGTACACGTTTGATCATGTAATAAGGTCCTGAAAAAATTTTGACTTTATTGACTTTAGCGGGCCGTAGTGATAATTCTCCTTTACTTGCATGTGATTGAGTCTCGCGACAGATCCTTTTATCTGGCCCTATTCGCTTGTTCATAATTCAGGATTTTCTTTTTTCTATGATGTTGTTTGTCAGTTCACGTAACAATGATGTCATAATATGTCTCGTACGATTAACACAAATGCTTTGATACCGAAGATCATAATATGAACATGTTTTCAAAAATTGCACTCTTTTTGCAAAATCAGTTCACTAAAAAACTGATTTGTGACCTCATCTCTCAACTGATTTTCAAACTTTATTCAACAAATTAAAGGTTATTTAAGGCGATTCCGATGGTGTATAATATGTAAAATTAATATTAGTTTTTATACTGAAAAAACTAAATTTAAGATCTGTAGTGTAACTTTCTACCCCTCTCAAAATGTGATAAGCTCAGTAAAAACAAATGACTTTAATACAAAAACGTTACAATAAAGTACTAGCAATTACTGTCCCATACAAGCTTAGGAAATTTCCTTTCCAGCAATGTGTGACTCAAATTGCTTAAGGCTTACGATTGGCTTATAATGGCTAATCAAAAACCATACATGATGTTTCATTTTTAGTTGAACAATTATCCTACTTCATCTAACAAACTTGCAATTGTAAGATAAAATATGTTTTTTGGTACATTTTGACTACTTTTCTTCACAAGCATGGTTCATTTGCATTATCTGTCAACGCTTTGAAAAAGATCCATCAAAAACTGAAGTCTTTAAATGTTTATGAAATGTAGTCTACCAGTTACAAACACCTAAATTTTAGTGCCGGCACTTCACAAGATTGCAATTTCTAGAAAAACTAACTCCTTTGGTACATTTTGTCTATTCTTTCTCAATAGCATGGGTCTTTACCCTTATCCATCAAATTATTCAAAAAGATTCATCAAAAAATGAAGTTTACAAATTTTAATGTGTAGCCTGCTCCAACCAAAACTCTTGGTGATCACCCAAGAAAAAGAGAAGGGGTTCAAGATGTTCCTTTCTTATCGTTTGCAACAAAATGTAAGGATCGAGCTACATATGATCGAAATGTTGAAGCAATTGGGCAAGGCTGGTGCAGCAGCCAGCTGATTTGATATTCTCAACCTCGACATTATTAATGGGGGCACCTGCTATTGCTCTAACTTAACTGTGAGTGCTTCATTTTGGGTTAGTTTGCTCCTTGCATGGCGTGGTTTATGCCAGGGCCAAGAAACATGCACGCAGTCACACACGTCAGTTCATATTAATTCGCCCACAGTGTACCACTCAAAAGTTTGTAGTAAGCGAGATCTATTTAAAATCCTTACCTCTATGAACATAGCACGTGATCACCATAATCGTATCATACATCGATTTACTGAGTTATAAGGGCAATCTATGCGCTTTACATGCATGTTCACACGAATGACGTGGTTATTTCACAAAGTAATAGTATTGCAAATAACAAAAGCCTCCCTTCCATAATTTGCCCGTAAATTGCATATAAAGCGCGTAGATTGCCTTTATACTGTAACTCAATAAATCGAATTCGCCTACAGTAACGAAAAAGTGGTAAGTAGCGATCCTAATATTGGCATTTAATGGCATAAAACGCATTGTGAGGTCATAATGTTAAATGACACCACAATGCTTGTCATTATTTACTGAAAACAGCAGCAGGCAACAAAATTATTCACTATCATTTTGATAGCAAACATAAATGGTAAAACCCATTACTGATAATAAACGGGCCTAACACTGCATACCTGAATTCCGTAATTGTCAAAACGACCACCATTTGGGCGACACTATCAATTTTGACTATGTTTCACCTCCCCCCTTACACTTTTAAAAATTACGAATGATAGTTTGTGTCATCGTTCTTTCCTTTTGAATACTTCCAGTCTTGATTAATAGGAGCAGTGGCGGCTCGTGGTTGAATTTGTTGGTGGGGCTGCAAGTCATTTTTTAATTTTTTTACACTTTTTGTGGGCAGTTTATTTGCCGTTGTTTCGCTATAAATGTGCAAATTTTCCGAAACTCTGCGCTGTATCAGTTGTAGACTATAATTGTATTCAATCAGGCATTGCGTGCTTTGGCTGAATATTATGGATTGCGGTAGGCTAATTTAGTGTGCAGTGTAGTAATTCTAATTTGTGAAAATATTTTGTAATCTACAAAGAAAATAGAATAAATACAAAGTGTCGCACATATCATCAAGCTAAGGACTAGCCTGAAGAGTGAAGCACATGATCAAGTGCAAATCGTACGAATTTATCGCACTTGAACTTATAACTGGTTAATTGGACGACCTGCAAAATTTCTTTCAGCATCGTTGGACATCAGCAATATATGTATATATATTTTTTTAGTTTTTACAAAGAGTCACGATCCAAACAACACTAGTATAGGAAAATAGACGGAACCTTCCCTTGAATACGGGTAATGAATATGCAATATCATCACTAGGGCTCTTGCCAAGTGTAAGATACTTTACGTGGCTTCTGGCTAGCCCGATATCCAACATTGGACTGTATACGCAACAAATCCAAACAATTCAACACAAAGCACAAGACTTACGGTACGTACCGTTTACTTTTGAACCAGGATTCCCTTTGACGTTGCTGCTAACCGTGGTAGTATGAACTAAAAGTGGTTCTTACATGAAATTGATCACACAAAAGCTAATTAGGCATAGAAAAACCTTCCAATGATTATACAGGATGTCCACAAAGTCTTTAGACAATTATAAATACATTAAAAACTTTTTAAAAATGCTATCAAAATAATTCTTTTTGCATATTAATCAGTTTTTATTAAAGTTTTTTATAATATCACTTTTTTTTATTTCAGAGATGAATTAGCCAAATAAAATAATTCATTTCCAACCCTTGTTAAAAATGACTACTCCACAAGAAAAAGCACAATGTGTTTCTTGGTTTATCAAAACGAGATCTGATATTGAAGCATAAAGAAATTTCATAGATAAATATATAAAACGAGCCCCAGCACGTCAGTTGATTTGCAATTGGCATAAGCAGATTGTGGGAACGGGAACGTTGCTACTAAAATCGAGGAGTGGATGGCGAAAAACTTGAAAAAGGCATCGAGCGTATTCGTCAGTCATTTAGTCGTAGCTCAACGAAGTCCATCCGCTCTGCTCTTGTTCGGGCTACGTGAAAGATGTTGTGTACCGCACCAAAGTAAAAGACATAACTGACCTCAAGGAAAGAATAACTTTAATATAGCTTTGAAAAAAAGCTGTTTGAGCCAGAAGCTTTTCGTGACGCTCTCATAAGTGGCGGTATCGCGTCAAAAGGGAAGATCTAGAGTGAATAAGTCTTTTATGTGAATGATTTGGATGTTACGTAATCAAGACAAGCCAATGATAGCGTTTGTATTGCAAAGCGCGCGAAAGAAAGATTTTGCAATTGCGAAAGTTAGAGAAGGCGCAGCAGGAGGCCAAATGACACGATTATCAAAAGAGTTTGAGAGTATAAACAAACTATTTCTGTCTGCATTACACCGGGCGTCGGGTCTTGATATAAGTAGCCTCTAAAAGATTAAGATGGAAAGAGCTGCACGCTGCGGCGAGGATTGAAAACCGCTTATCATCATAGCTTAATGCGCATCGATCATTATCTAAAAGATGCTGACCAATGGCGGAGTCACAATCCGGTTTGGTGTCGGTTCGTTTGCACGATCTGTGTGGTTGAGATCGGCGTGGACGAGTCAATTGCTGTCTTAGCCATTGCGGAACATGTTGCTTGATGCGATCCTGTAGTCGTTGAGATGTTCGTCCTACGTACCGACTATCACAGTGGCACTTGTATTCATATATGACAAAACTTTTCTGAATGGCAGGTAGAACATCCTTGCGGGCCACAGGCAGCATGCGCTTAGACGTAAAGACCAAGCGGGTGCTGACGGAACCATAGCAGCTTTCCATGGCGGTTTTGACTTCTTTTTCCAAGTTTGTAGATGGCTTACCTATCCAAGGGACCCTCAAGTACACAGGACACTTGTCCAGTCCAGTAATATCTTCTTCGAACGGATCAAGAAGATATTACTGGACAATGGCTATCCTAAAACATCATCAACACTCAGATTACCAAGAAAATTGCTCAGTTCTCCACCCTTAAGCGATTTGGCCCTGAAAAGTGTCCTGTGTACTTGAGGGTCCCTTGGATAGGTAAGCCATCTACAAACTTGGAAAAAGAAGTCAAAACCGCCATGGAAAGCTGCTATGGTTCCGTCAGCACCCGCTTGGTCTTTACGTCTAAGCGCATGCTGCCTGTGGCCCGCAAGGATGTTCTACCTGCCATTCAGAAAAGTTTTGTCATATATGAATACAAGTGCCACTGTGATAGTCGGTACTTAGGGCGAACATCTCAACGACTACAGGATCGCATCAAGCAACATGTTCCGCAATGGCTAAGACAGCAATTGACTCGTCCACGCCGATCTCAACCACACAGATCGTGCAAACGAACCGACACCAAACCAGATTGTGACTCCGCCATTGGTCAGCATCTTTTAGATAATGATCGATGCGCATTAAGCTATGATGATAAGCGGTTTTCAATCCTCGCCGCAGCGTGCAGCTCTTTCCATCTTAATCTTTTAGAGGCTACTTATATCAAGACCCGACGCCCGGTGTAATGCAGACAGAAATAGTTTGTTTATACTCTCAAACTCTTTTGATAATCGTGTCATTTGGCCTCCTGCTGCGCCTTCTCTAACTTTCGCAATTGCAAAATCTTTCTTTCGCGCGCTTTGCAATACAAACGCTATCATTGGCTTGTCTTGATTACGTAACATCCAAATCATTCACATAAAAGACTTATTCACTCTAGATCTTCCCTTTTGACGCGATACCGCCACTTATGAGAGCGTCACGAAAAGCTTCTGGCTCAAACAGCTTTTTTTCAAAGCTATATTAAGAAAGAATAACTGCCGCTGTGGAGACAACTGATGAAGAAATGTTGAGAAGGACGTGGATTGAAATTTAATATTGTTTAGATGTTCTCCGTGCTACAAATGGGGCTCATATAGAAATTTATAAATGCTTTGAATAAAAACTTAACTATTTGCTTGATATTATTTGATCATTTCAGAGATAGCGTTCATTAATGTTTTGTATAAAAACTTGACCATTTAATTGATATTATTTAAACATTTCAGACATTTCCAACGTCAGTTGTAATATCAATAAATTTTTTTAATTGTCTAAAGACTTTGTGGACACCCTGTATACTAAATGTGGTTTTTCAAGGCATTCATGGCAGTAGGTGATTGCACGATAGCATGTCTCGGCATGCACAGAAAAGCAGCCCGAAAGACACGGGTTCGAAGCCCACAGGAACCAGACACGACGCAACATACCTCCAGGCAAAAATTAGTTTTACGAAGAGTCACGATCCGAACAAAGTTAGTATAGCGAAATAGGCGGAACCATCCCTCGACTCAGGTTTCGGCCTTTTGGCCTCATCAAAAAGGACTCGTCCCACCCAACGCAGCGCCTCCGGAGGGGACGTTGTGCGCCTAGAATTAGAGATTAATGTTGCCCCCTGCATTGCAGGTGGACGCGAAGCCTGACTACACAATGAATAGTTGCGGTTTCGGGGTTGAGCGAAGAGGTATCACGAACCATAACAACGCATTGACCAACGTTAAAAGTGCGAGCAGTGGCGCTGGTGGAATCAAACCATCGACGCCTCCAAACCAAGTAGTCAGAATCTACGTAGCTCGGGACTGTCATAAAGCGGGTAGTCGGGCATGTGGTGTTTAAATGAAACTTTTGTAAAATACGCAAAATAAATTTTTGCGGCTGGACGAAACCAATGCTTTTGCCCCACTCAAAAACGAGGGTCAGATGCCTCGCCCCTATCCTCCGTTTTTACCGGTTATGCGGGTTCAATTTAGAGGGAGTCGTAAGTGGTCAGCCACTCTGGGTTAGTCGCGTGCAACAGCAATATTCTCCCACGCAGTTGTGGTAGTCTGATATTTAAATGACAAAGCGAAAATTTTACGACGATTTTTTTGACCGATAGAAGAGAAAAAGTAAGTTAAACAACTTTCTCGCCTTTTGATAAGTTTTCTTACTTCCAATTTATTTGCCTAATTCATTAAATGATACAACTGAATAGCAACATTTAAATTTGCTTACCTATAAACGATCTAATCCAGGGGTGGGCAAACTACGGCCCGCGAGAGCATTCTGTGCGGCCCGCGAACACTTTTTGAAACTTTGCCATTTGGAAATAAATACGACAAGGGGATTGACAAGGCGCAAAAGCGACGGTGTCCTTAAAAAAATGGTAATCGCCTCTACCTTAGACGGAAAATGCGTCGGAGCCTACAATTGCCCCCAATCAGGCAGTTACCGTCTACGGAGAGGTGAAGACTTTTTTTTTTTTTTTTAGAGACACCACCGATTTTGCGCGCTGAGATACCAAAATTGTGAGCTAGTGCAGTTTCTTCCATAGCATGCAGATGTACGAGACAACAAGCCCTGGCCCTCGACCACCCTCGAAATGGTCAATGCGGCCCTCCGGCTAAAAAGTTTGCCCACCCCTGATCTAACCAATTACGGCAACTAGCTCTGTTTTAGAGCCACAACATCAGCAAGCTTAGCGGGAATTGTTACGTCGCAAGAAAAGTGACAAGAATCAAGCGACCGTGAAAGCAACGCATAACGTCATGCATCTGGGCGCTACTGATTTTGCCCTTCCTGCTGCTATCTTTTGCAGCTTAGCGAGCGGTGTTCAAAAGTTAGAGATGTTCAGTTATACATGAAAATTTGGCTTAGTTATGTTGACAATACTTGCAGGGGCAAAGAATTTTGATATGTCACACAGAAACTAAAACTTCAAACCATTTATGAAGCAACTAAATCGCTTTACAAAATTACAGTCTCGGGCGCTGTAGCTGCAGCTCGTTCTTCGCACCATCATAATGTCACATAGAATCCCTACGTCGCACGTTCACTTAGTTTAGTGCTAGCAATACAGGAAAATTAGTCTTCTCAGCGACATAAACTGGTGCATTGGTAAATAAGGTATGAACTATGACATTATAAAAAATAATAACATAAAAAATTCGAAAAAAAACAGAGCATAAAAACGCGTGGGGGCTGTAGCTCTGCAGCCCATAGGCACGAGCCACCACTGATTAGGAGGGTTGCACGCACGTGATCAAACTCCTTAAAATGCTCTTTCGAAAAAGTGGCTGATGTTTTCTCGATATTCAGATTTACAAATTGTTGTGGTTATAGTTTTATGTTGATTTTTTCTTAAACTTGGGATTTTGTTACAATGCTATAGAGCGGGGGTGGGCAAACTTTTTAGCCGGAGGGCCGCATTGACCATTTCGAGGGTGGTCGAGGGCCAGGGCTTGTTGTCTCGTACATCTGCATGCTATGGAAGAAACTGCACTAGCTCACAATTTTGGTATCTCAGCGCGCAAAATCGGTGGTGTCTCTAAAAAAAAAAAAAAAAGTCTTCACCTCTCCGTAGACGGTAACTGCCTGATTGGGGGCAATTGTAGGCTCCGACGCATTTTCCGTCTAAGGTAGAGGCGATTACCATTTTTTTAAGGACACCGTCGCTTTTGCGCCTTGTCAATCCCCTTGTCGTATTTATTTCCAAATGGCAAAGTTTCAAAAAGTGTTCGCGGGCCGCACAGAATGCTCTCGCGGGCCGTAGTTTGCCCACCCCTGAACTAGACAGTTGCTAAATGAACGTTGAACATGTTTTTTTTACTGATGCTATGGAATGAATCTGAAGACAAAAAAAAGTTCGCTTGTTATTGCTGCTAGTTAGGCTAATTTTATGGGCTAAACATGCAGGCTTATTTGTAACCAGCTTCGGGTAGGGTTTCGTATTCAACTAATCAGTGTATTTGAGAATGCTGAGTTTAAGTTAATTGTAATGTGCAACTTATACAGTGTATTTAGTTGCATAAGCATACTGAAAAGATGTAAATCTAAATTATACTGTAGCCTAAATGACAGAGCAGACTTCGGTAGCGTTTGTCGTATGTTAGATTTGATATTGCTTGCAGACCAATTATATTGATATATCAGATGTAATTTTGTGATCTTAACTATTCCCTAAACAATTTTTGAGCTTTTGCCTAGGCTGCTGGAACAAAGGTAATTTAAAAACTTACGGTACGGGTAGTAATGATCAGATAATGGTTGTTTTTGTTAATGTACCTACTGTTCCGCCAATCGCCATGTAGTCTTTCTTAGCGATTTGACTTCATACAGCGTAGTCTCTTGAGAATGTGATGCAAAAACTTCATAAGCATTTTCCTACAAAATTGATTGATATATTGTGATAAATTAAGTGATCTCGTGTTGTTTTGTAAGGAGTTTAAGTAAATATAGCTTCAAATTAGACCCCTAGAGCGAACCGAACAATTAGCCCCAACTGAGAAGTAATAGACGTTATAACCGAGCTTCCTACGAATTACTTGTAAAAACCTTCCTTTGTTATATTGTCCTTCTTTGGTCTTTGCCCAGTGGTTAAATAAGGCCACATGTTTGACTCATATATATATATATGACAGGTGCATCTGCTCATATATAGAGTGGTCCAAAAGTAGGTGGACAGTAGTCAAAATTGGCTTATACCTAAATTAGGTGAATATTGGTAAAAATAAGATTATTTGTTGGTTATATAAGAAAGAATAAAGAAAAAATATATAAGAAATATAAATATAACCAACAAATAATCTTTTTTTTACTAATATTCACCTAATTTAGGTATAAGCCAATTTTGACTACTGTCCAACTACTTTAGGACCACCCTGTATATATATTTATATATAGTCACCACATGTATTTTCTCTATTCTTGTGAAAACGTAAACGTGGCAAAACGAGTTGTGAATTTTCTTTTCAATCTGATTATGCTTCGGATATCTGTTTGGGCCTGAGTGTTGGTCCCCTTGCTTGATTGTTATTAAGGCTGTGTGGTATCCTTTATCGCCGTGAACTTTCGTTCTGCGCACGCTGGGCGGAGCTGCGCATATTTGTAAATAAAACACTGCAAGTAAGCTTCAACTGTTTCCTGTTTTGTTTGACGAAGAAAAAGGATCCGTAGAGCTAATATTACTAGCTCTGCAAAGCAACTCTACTGGTTCAGTGCTAATCAACGACGGTACGCTTGGCGCGGAAATCAAAGAGTTGAAACCTGGTACTGCCGCACCACCTACAAGTATCTAATTGGCATGGAGTTATTTTTAACCGAGAAACAAATGGTATTTAGATGGCACTTCTCTTGAAGCCGATTTTTTGGTCAATTGGCTCACAGTACTAAGCTTAGACTAGCCAACTGAAAGACCTAATCTCAACCAAATCGTTTTTGATTAAATTTATTTGTTTCCGAGTAACTAACCACCAATAATTTATTCCAATTTTTGATTAATTTCTCATTAGTTTTCAAAATAAGCTCAAAAGTTGGTGTTCGCCCTATACCTTTCCAGCATATATTACAGCTTTTGGTCATGGTCAGCCACTTTTTTTTTGCGCGAAATGTGTGAGGTCATATGCAACCTTCCTATAGACCAGTGATTCTCAACCTTTTTTTTGTTGCGGCACACTTTTAACGATTTCAAAATTTGGCGGCACACATAGAAAAAGATAAGTTTAAAAATCAAATTATTTACTTACCTATAACACACCGCGTAAAATAGTTTATGATAATAATTTTAAATTATAATTTAAATATGTGGAATAAAATAATATGTTCTACAAAAATAACAGTACGTTTACTATTAATGGATTAATTACAAGTTAATAATAAGAATACTTTTAATGCGAAATGTATCTAAAATTTAGCGGCACACTTTTATAATTTCGCGGCACACAAAAGTGCCGCGGCACAGTGGTTGAGAACCACTGTTGTAGATTGTAGCGACTGATCATTATTACGTCACCGCTACGTGTATATAAACTGTCTGCTCTGCCTTTTCCTGTCAGCAGTCGGCAAAATTGCTTCAGCTGGTCGAGTGCTTCAGCTGATTGAGTTCTTCATCAAAATTGTGTCAGAACGAACGTCAAAGTCTGGTCTTGTGTAAGCGAAGTGCGATTCAATAAACAGCAAACTGCACTATCGACGTGGTAGACAGTCACAGAATCAGTCGTCAGAGCCCATTATATATCTACCTGCTCTGGTGGCTCAACTCTACTACCACCGTTCATCGCTACAAGACCAACATGATCACCATTACATGTGCAGGAACTATGGCTTATATTTACTACAACATTTCGTTGTTGGTCTCACAAATGTTTGTACGGTGAAGCTGGCGCAGCTGCATTAATTGATGCGTTTTTAATACGCACGGATGATAGTATGCCCTGCAGAGTTAAATCGCACCATACTGAGGAGAAACATTTTTTTCTATTTGTTTGATAATAGCTTTATAGGGCTACCGGAGTCAAACCTGAACATTTGGGAAAATCAAGGACTCATTTAACTTCTATGAGCATACTTAAGCAAGGAAAAACAAATATGAATCATAACGCGTTGCTAGCAGGGACTTGAGAAAGTTTGAGGGGAAATCAAAATTAACAACGTCACTGTGTTAAATCGCACTACATGAAACGTATTATTGATATTTTGCTTTATAATAGCCTTATAGTGCTGTCGGGAACAAACCAAACATTTGGGGAAAGCCAAGGGCTCTTTAAACTTCCCTGGGCACGTCAAGCAGGTAGAAAAACGTGCTACACAATACGTAGCCTAGCTAGCGAGAATTTGAGAATGTTTAAAAGGAAACCAAAAGAAAACAGCGTCACTGTGTGAAATCGCACCACACGAAAGACATTTTTGCTATTTTGCTTTAAAATAAATATCAGAAATGTGATTCCTACTTTCAAACTGTGAGAAATGCAAGGCTCCCATGGGTTTGTGTCAGCAATGAACAGAGCACATAGACCTAAGGCATAGCCAGGATCTTGAAATGAGATATTCTATTATGAAATGGAGCACAAAAAGTCGTGAAAATCTTATGTGCAAAAAACACATAAACTTTTGGTAGCTCTTCATACAAGAGCCTGGCAGATGAAGCCTGCTTGGTCGGCTGAACCGACGCTCTCAACCCCGACGTTATCGACGGGGGTCCAGCTGGTGACACCGTTGTACAGGTACATACTATAAAGCAAGGATGTTTTTCTTATGCTGATATGCTGCCAGTTAAGTTATTTATGTCCATACTCGACACTCTATAGCAGGGGTGGGCAAACTACGGCCTGCGGGCCGCATGCGGCCCTCGAGAGCATTCTGTGCGGCCCGCGAACACTTTTTGAAACTTTGCCATTTGGAAATAAATACGACAAGGGGATTGACAAGGCGCAAAAGCGACGGTGTCCTTAAAAAAATGGTAATCGCCTCTACCTTAGACGGAAAATGCGTCGGAGCCTACAATTGCCCCCAATCAGGCAGTTACCGTCTACGGAGAGGTGAAGACTTTTTTTTTTTTTTAGAGACACCACCGATTTTGCGCGCTGAGATACCAAAATTGTGAGCTAGTGCAGTTTCTTCCATAGCATGCAGATGTACGAGACAACAAGCCCTGGCCCTCGACCACCCTCGAAATGGTCAATGCGGCCCTCCGGCTAAAAAGTTTGCCCACCCCCGCTCTATAGCATTGTAACAAAATCCCAAGTTTAAGAAAAAATCAACATAAAACTATAACCACAACAATTTGTAAATCTGAATATCGAGAAAACATCAGCCACTTTTGTCGCTTGCCGGAAACAAGACCAATAGCGCAGCTACTCAAGAACTTTTATCAAGAACTTTACAAATATATTGCTAGTTCCAAGTGGTTACGATCGATAGAGAGCGTCTTGTAAGCGAGAAACAAAACAACAAAGCGATTGCTGAAGGCGCGAGGCTTCCGAAGGAAGCAATGCTATTGAGAGCTATTTTCAAATTTACAAAGCCATCCCTGGACGCGTTTCGTCCTTTTGGACTCATCAGCAGGGCTTCCCAAGGGCCAAGAGATCCCCCAATAGCATTAACGTTGACTTTTATAAAACAAACTAACACAAAGCATAAGACTTACGTGCCGTTTACTTTTAAACGAGGTTCGTTTAGACGTACTGCTAGCTGCTCAACTATGGACTAAAACTGATATTCTTATGTAAAACTGATCACACAAGCAGTGATTAGGCATAAAAAGGTCTTCCAGAGGTTACAAACTAAATGCAATGCTTTAAGGCATGGCTGGCAGCACGTGGTGAATGGAAGCGAAACTCGACGCGCGAGGAGACCAGTTCTAAAGACGCGGGTTCGAATCTCACGGACGCGTTGCATTAGCGTTGACGTTTGAGAATACGATGTACGCGTAACGTTAAAAGAGCGCTTAATTGATTTCGGTGGGTCCCAAAGGGCTGCACCGCGGCTTATATAATGCACGGCCGCCAATCGGTCAACCACTTCCTATTCCACTCCGAGCATAGCTACCGATTCCGACAATTAGCACACCATACGAGTAATGACTAGTGTGTTACATAGCGCGACCCGATAAGCGACGTAACTAGCGCCAGATACCACTTACCGTATTTGCCGGTGTATAAGTCGACCTTTTTCGATCAAAAATCGACCTAAAAAAATCGACCTCGACTTATACACCGAGTCATGAAATTCAACTTTGTATTCATCGCAAAATCGTAAATTTCCGTCGAATTTTAGGGGGTCGACTTATACAACGAGTCGACTTATACACCGGCAAATACGGTAAGAATCACACGCGGAGATTCTCCCATACAGTTCTTCGGCAGGGTTTGCGCGATCACAGTGCTCGAGTAAATAAGAAAGAGGCAGCACCACATCGGAAAACAGGCTTACTATTAAATAGTTTATTTTTGTAATTGTGAAAGCAACCACCATTTTGTTGCTACAATCAGTTTTGATTATGTACAATTCCTTCTCCCTCACAAGTGTTAACGATAATTTGTGGCAAGATTCTTTGTGAGCATTGCCAGTCATGATTAAGAGAATATAATGATCACAATTTCGTGTAGAAGAATTGTGAAAGTGCATAAAATTCATTAACTTTTTGCTACTGCTCACACAAGAGCCGGATGGGCGAAGCCGGCGCAGACGGTTGAACCGAATTAGTAAACCCCGACATTACTGATGGATGGCCCCTTCCGGGCGACGCCGGCTAGTAGTTGTCTAAATTAGAACGATGATAAAAAAAATGACAAAAATTAAATCTTCTTGAAAATATATGCAAGAAAACTCAAAATGGAAAAAAAGGAGGACATTTGGGCACTTTTAAGTGTCCTTGGAGAACCATTTATTTTTCTTAAGAAAGGAGAACAAATCCTGCAAAAAGAGCACATATTGCAGCCCTACTGGCAACGTCTTACTTACCCTATTTCCTGCATCAGCGTACTTTGGGATTGGACGTGTTTGCAGTTGAAACAGAAAATAATTTGACCAACTGTTATCTATTCATTTTATTGAACGCATGGAAGCATAATCTCAAAATTGTGGAATGGCGTTGCAGTAATTGATTTGCTTGTAAAGATATGAACGATTAAATCTTAGGCTCACTGCCTATGACTTTTCATAACTGTTGGTCCATTTTTGTAACTTAAACCTCTGGTTGCGCGTACATCGCTTGTCACAGCATATGCCTAGGCACAAGAAAGTGTACCCTTTTGAAATCAAAACTACAATTTTTGAAAGGAAATCGAGTTAAAAAAGCGCTTGGGGCGTTGCCCATAGCCACTATATTTTTCCCTAAGCCCGACTCTCCGATCTCGCACATCTGTACTGTGACAACACGATAGATTCTCGTTACTTCACAATGCAGAAGGAGAACTTTTGTGCAATCAACAGATTACGGAAGAATAATGATATCATCATCACTAAACCTGGCAAAAGCTCCGGCGTTGTCCTTTTAACCAAAAGCGACTACGTAGATAAAATGAACGAGATACTTGAAGATTAATCAAAATTTAAAAGTCAATATCATTAACATTGAATCGCACCTTCAGAAGCGGTTCTTGACTTGGTCAAAGGCGATCTCATGCTGACGTGGATATAAGCAGTGATGGGATTCGACCGGTTCTTGGAATTTTTTTAATCCCGAGAACCGGTTGTTGGACCCCTGCTACAAAGACTGCGATAATGAGAGAACCTGTTGTTAGTGAGTCCTGAAGTGAGAGAGAGCCTGTTAAAAATTTTAATCCCACCACCGGATATATCACGCAATACAACCCGCTGGATCGCAAAGAACTCGAGTGTATGGTCTGCCAAAGGCACACAAAAGAAGGTACTGTACTTTGCGCTTAACTGTCTATTACAGGTTCGCCCCATTGTGAATTTGGCAGGTGGATGGTTGGCCTATTACAAACCTGTGTTGGAGCAGTTTTCGTCACTCTGAATATCTGATTCTTTTACGTTTGCTAAGGCCAAATCTTGCAAAATCTTGACATCGACCCTGCAATGTCTTCATGTGCTACATTGATGTCTCCAGCTGTTCACCAACGTTTCCCTTGCTGAATCCACCAAGATCTGTTTGGAATCCTTTTATGATAAGTCTGATTTACAACCAGTCATTCCAAAAGACGGGTTTGTTGAATTGATGAAGAGCTTCTGTTGATTTGATTTGAGTTGAGTTGAGTTCAGCATCAATAATACTATGTACAAGCAAACATACAGAGTACTTATGAAGTCACCACTTGATCCGACTTTGGCTAATATCGTTATTTAATATCATGAAGAATAGTTATTTTCTGAAACACGAAAACCTCCAATTCACTTTAGGTATGTTGACGACGCGTTTGCCATCTTCCATCACAAAGCTGAAGCAGAAGAATTACTGACCACATGTCGAAGAATCCAGCGAATCACTCGCCTTGTACCTTAATCACAGATTGATGAAGATTACATGCCTCGAAAATTCGCTCGGAAGAGTTCCGCGACTACTTTGTAGATTTTATCATTCGGACAAGGATCTTGCGCTCGAGAAGCTAAAACCACCAGCCCACTCTTTAACAACGCCAGCTCTATCGATACATATGTTTGTTGAACGCCAATACTCATCAGTCACCAACAACTACTTTTTGCCCTAGCAGTGAATAGCCTCCCTCCCTTATACACGCCCTGGTCTTGCCTTCTTGCACTTCACTCTTCTCACTTGTCTCTTCTGTCGTCTCTTCTCTCCTTTTCTTTTTCCTGTTTCCTTCCATGCGTCACGTAATAAAGAAATAATTCGGTCAGCCAATAAAATTGCTAGAAAACATAATCAAGCAGAAAAGATTTGTAGACGGGAGAACGCAAACAATCACCAAAAGAAACAATCAATAAAATCGCTTAGAAAATAAAATAATCAAGAAAGGGTTTGTATAAGGGGGAATACCGGAAAAAATTACCCAAAACAATAAATTACACAGAAACAGGATGATGGCTTGACTAATCTCTAATTCATTATTGTTACACCACTCTTACAATAATTACCTTCATCCGTCTCTCAAATTCACTTTTGAAAAAGAGGAAGACAAATGTCTACTGTTTTTTGATGTCTATGTCGAAAGTACAGATATTGGTTTTGAAACCAGTGTACACCGGAAACCCTCTTTCACTGCCCAGTATTTACGTTGAAGTCCTTTAGTCCTCATAAACGGAAAATAAGTCTAATACAATGTATATATTAGTTCGTCGAGCCTTAACGATTTGCAACAAACGTAGACTCAATGGAGAAATAGAACAGATGAAGAAAATATCACCAGATAATGGCTATTCTAAAATGTCGTCAACGCTCAGATTGCCAAGAGAATCGATCAGTACTTCACTCTTAAGCGATTTGGCCCTGACAAATGCCCGGTGTACCTGGGGGCCATTTGGATCGGTAAGCCCTCCACAAACTTGGAAAAAGAACTCAAAACAGCCGTGGAAAGCTGCTATGGTTCCGTCAGCTCACACTTCATATTTACGTCAAAGCGTATGCTGCCTTGTAAAACGAGTGACCGCGGCTGTGAAGTAAGTTTAGCTCGCATGACGTGATTTAGAGTCGCATTTTTGGAATACCCTACATAAATAAAAAAGTATTGATAAAACTCATTTGCAGGTTGATATAATTGTCAGTTATTTTGAATTTTTTTTTGAGAATGCAGAAGCTTAAACTCAATGCAACTTGTAATGCAGTCCTGGTCAGAGATTTTTTAAATAAAATCGTTTTTGAAACTAATTGTAATTCCGGTAGCTTTTAATGAATTGTAAACTAACTTTAAGCGGATAAAGTTTTTAATGGCATTGAGTGAAAGCAAATTAACAGAAATGTTGTTATTGGCTGCAAAACAGCTTTAGTAACAACTACAATGCCGTGATTGAGTTGCCAACTGCTAGATGTAGTTTCCTGCCGTCATTTTGTAGGAATGATAAGCAATAACACCTGCTACCATAAACTTTGCTTTCACTCCCTACAAAGAACTTGATGATCCCAAAGTAGGTAACAAAAAACATTCTGCCCGGTGCAAATTTGGTGCTAGTATAAATGTGACTATAGCGGAAAAATCGGTGCAACATCTTTTATACGACAGGTAAGCAGATTTCACGAAGCCAGGTAAGATATTTTGTAGTGGACTAATAAGGTCATTTTAAATTGTTGTTCGGCAGCATTGTGAAATGGGTAGCAAAGCTGTTTGTGTTGGAAGCAAGATCGTGTGTTCAAATCTCATAATGGCTACGTTTTTGTGTTTTAAAAAATATACGTTTTACACAATTTCTCCTGCTTGGTTGCACTTCTGATAATGGAAATGCTCAGTGCTAGCAGTTCAGGCAAACGTTCCATAACACCAATTTGTGACAATAATCCGGGTGGTCTAAAAAAAATTGCGATCTGTCTTCAAACAATTATTAATTGTGACCTCTGGTCAGGTTCTACTAGTGCTGCCAAAAGAAAAGTTTGGGTGTCAAAAATGAATTTTTCGGTCTTGTTTTTCTAAAATTTTGTGTGATAAACTTTTGGTTCAATTTTAATGTTTTGGAAAGTGTTGACTTCTAACTTCGCTTTACAAACTCAACATTAAATAAAGTTTGTTAAATGATTTTTTTAAAGACCGGTATTTTCTGAAATTATTTTGCCATTTAGTTCCTCTAATTTTACGGATAAGCTTTTTGGATATTGAGGTTTTGCAGAAGTTATGCCTGACAACTCTTTCATTTACTAAATTAAAATTTTAGGGACATAGTCCCTGTGGCCTTCCCCGAATTACGACTATGGATATTGTGCGATTTGTCTCCAGCGAGCCAAAGTTCAATTTCAATCCAAAATTTTCCTTAGATGCATAGAATATTCTCCCAGTGGGCCATTAGCCATCTAATCTGTTAATTTTGATCAGCAAAATATCACAGAATATTTGAGACCAAAATGCTGGAAGTGTACGCATCACAGCAACTTTCAATTTGCAGCATCTTATTCAGATTGAAATCAATAACGCAATTGCAAAGTATTTGGTTATTAAGTGTCCTCTTCCCCTATCTATGGTGGAGAACACAGAGTTGCGCCATTTTTTGAACATCGTTGAGCCAAGGCGATTAATTTACGTCGTAAAATTACTTTTTTGCTCTACTGAGGCTGAATTGGCTTGTAATGTTTTTGTTTGGTAAAGGTGTTTTTAAAGCAGTTACTAATGACTATTATCTCCAACAAATCTGATTGTTTGTGTTTTTGCTGCCAAACTGCCAAGTGCTACTATGTTAATTAGTTTTTTTGACAAAACTAATTTTTTTCACTGAGCTGATCACTTTGGTACTGTTAACGTTAAATTTTATAATTTCAATCAAGTACACCTATTTCGATTTCAATATCTGTTTTTTCAAAATAGTTTTGTTGCCAGTTTAGTACGTTTCTTTCTAAATGAAGCAGAACTTTTAAACAGTTAGATAAAGAATTTTCACTTTAGATGATAGCAGAATTTTTAGCAGGATTTGTTGAAATTCACTTTTTAAATATCGAAAAATGTTTTCGTATTGTTGTCAAAAAAATTTATCGTTATCAAGAAAATAAAAAGTGAGAAGGGATTATCACAATTTCTGAAGCCAAATCTAAAGAATTTAAAATAAACAAAAAATTAATAACCAATTTTTTAAGTTGTAAATAGCAGCTGCGTGGCGAGGTCTAGACTGAATCTCAAACTTGTCATTGAAAGAATACGAGTTAAAACTTCAGAGTGTTACGCTGCATGTAGCATGTACGCCCGAAATGATTATTTTCGATCTCAGGTTTGTGGTTTAACCTTAAAATTATCGCTTGCACTTTCTGCGACAACTTGTCTAAAGCGGGTGATTGCCGACTGCTTGATTAAAGGCTAGTTTCTATTAAATATAAATTGCTGGCGTAACGTAACAAATGTTTGTTCTTCTATTTAAAATTATTTTAGCGGCGAAAACGCTCCGCATATAATTTTGAACAGACAACAAACATTTCTTACGCTACACTGGCAATATACGCCGAATGGAAACCAGGCTTAATAGACCGTAAGATTGTTTTGTAGTCCCCGAAAGTCTTAGCTCAGTTGAACCAGTTTTTCTCATTCATCATTATCATCTATCACCCAGTCTATAACTTTGATATGAGTTAATGTTAAGAATATAAAGTATGTCTGAAGCAAGTAAAATAAAATAAATCATTCAAACTTATTCAACTCATCAAACACAAGTGGAAAATGAATGTGGGAGAAAAAATAAGCTTTTTCTTGTCGAGGTAGCATTAGCAGTTGGTTTAAGAAATGACTTCAACTTGAAACATAGCTTTTTATCTAAACGCCAGTTCTGCATGGACGCTCCGCATGCAACCTATCGCTCAAAGCGCTCAACGTGCAGGTTTTTTGAAGAGAAATCTTGCTTTCAGTTTATAAAGTCATGCTGGCACGAAAAGATGTGGGTGAGCTTGAAACGCTAAATTTTATCGTGTATCTAATTGGATTTCATTGAACAACCTATAGAGCGTCCGATTCGCAGTCGGTAAACCTGGGGTTCATTCCCCTTGTTGAGTCACACCGAAAGACTTTAAAAAAATGGTTTTCTGGTTGTTATGCACAGCTTTCCTGGTTGTCGCTCAGCATGAAAAAGGGATAGTGTGGTGAACAAGCCGGCAAGCTTACTTGTTGTGTCTGTGGGCAAGGCACTTAACGGGATGCCTCCATTTTTATATGGCAGACAGGTGGTGACGTCAAGCAGTCTACTCTTCGTGGTAACCCCAGTTTAACTGAAGACTTGCAAATCGAGCGTGAGCGCTAACGCAGTGTAAGCTATATATACATCTTCCTGCATAATGCTCACAACAAATAGCTCATACGATGAAGAAGAAGAAGCAACTTGAAAGTGCGCACATGCTTTAAAGCAGTGGTCGGCAACCACCGGGCCGCGGCCCGGTGCCGGTCCGCAAGGAGTCTGCTACCGGGCCGTATAGTTTTTTAGCATTTCAGACTAAAGCTTTGAAACATTTTTTTAAAGCTTGACGCAAAATGTTATTGTTTTAGGAGCTTTGTTTAAAGCCTTGATTGCTTGCAATATTCGATTGTTAGCATCTTGTGATGAAATAATGCAAATTCATCGTCACTTATCAGAGATAATATCTGAATTTGCTACCGTTCTCTGATCGTAGGCTAACTGCTTGTCAGTAGAGTCCCTCGCTCCAATGGCTTGCGCTTGCGGCTTGAAACGTCTAGCTAGCGTTGCCAACTGTAGCGATGAAAGTTGTTTTGATGTGGTTGCTTTGGCACTGCAGGGGCGAATTTTTGTTCGACGAAGCAAAAGATTTTGACGCATTCCAACTTTAGTTAGGTTAGGTTAGATTAGCAAGTGTAGTAAGATCATATTGCGTTAGGAATTAGATTTTTGATAAGGTATTAGAGTAAAGATACAATAGCAGTTAAATTGGGACACTTGAATAGAAATTATTACCGAAGCTTAAATTGTATTACAGATTAGCAAATCTGTAATACAATTGCTTTAATGGGCAATTGTATTACAGATTTAAAAAGTTTTAGCATTCAAATTTTTAGTCCCAGAAAAATGAGTACCGGTAGGCCTACAAAACAAGCATCCATGCTGAGTTTTTTTGGGAATGGACCAATATCATCTGAAGAATCTGACGTCGAGACCGAGGGTCCTACAATCACAAAAAAAAGGAAAGCTTCTTTCAACCGACAATATAATGAGTCGTACCTAAAGTACGGATTTATTTCAACTGGCGATTCCGAAGCACCTTGTCCACTCTGTTTAATTTGCAAGAGCAAGTTATCAAACGAGGCAATGAAGCCATCAAAACTACTTCGGCACATGAAGACCAAGCACCCAGAAATAAAAGATAAAACTCTGGAGTTTTTTGAAAGAAGGAAACGTGATCACGAAGGTGAAAAACGATTATTGAAGACTGTTTTACCAACAAATTCAAATGCACTCAGAGCATCGTATTTGGTATCTCATCGCATTGCTAAGACCAATAAACCATTTACTATTGGAGAAGAATTGATTCGACCTGCGTGTACTGATATTTGCCGTGAAATTTTAGGAGAACCGGCAGCTAAAAAGATAGCGCAGGTTCCTCTTTCGGCTCGCACTGTTGCGAGACGAATTGAGGATATGGCGGAAGACATTGAAGCTCAGTTAATAGAGCGAATTGTAAAGTCACCATGGTTTACGATTCAGTGTGATGAGTCTACAGATATTGAAAACAAAGCTGTGCTGCTAGTGTTTGTTCGATATCTTTATGAAGAGGATATTCATGAAGATATCTTATGTGCTTTGCTGTTGCCAAAAAACACCACAGCCTCCGAACTGTTTAAGGCTGTAAATAATTATTTCATAGAAAAACAGATCAATTGGTTGTTTTGTGTTGGGGTGTGCACGGATGGAGCAGCAGCCATGATTGGCCGTCTGTCTGGTTTGACTGTTCGCATTAAAGAGGTCGCACCAGAGTGCGAGGCCACTCATTGCGTCATTCACAGGGAAATGCTGGCTAGCCGAAAAATATCATCTGAGCTTCACAGTGTATTCACTGATGCAGTTCTAATGATTAACCTCATTAAAGGTCATGCACTTAACACCCGGCTGTTTGAGCAGATATGTGAGGATATGGATGCAGAGCACAAATGTCTTCTTTTGCACACAGAAGTGCGATGGCTCTCCCGAGGAAAATCGTTGAACAGAGTGTTTGAATTACGTAAACCATTGCAAAGGTTTCTATTGGAAAAAAATTCTGATCTTGCAAACAAATTTAGTGATGAAAAGTGGCTTCTAAAGCTTGCATACTTGTGTGACATATTCAATCTGCTGAACGAACCAAATCTTTCACTTCAGGGAAAAATGACAACTGTATTCAAGTTGGCAGATAAAGTGGCTGCTTTTAAAGACAAACTTGAATTGTGGGAGCAGCGCGTAAGCAAAGGAGTATTTGATATGTTTCAAACGTTAGCAGAGACTTTGAAAGACAGCGAGCCTGACCAAGAGTTCTCGGACCTTGTGAGCAGTCATTTGCGTGTTCTCAGACAGGAGTTTAAGCGTTATTTTCCAAGCGCCAAAGACCCTCGAACTTCAAAGAAATGGATCCGTAATCCGTTTAGTTTCAAACCAGGTGATTCGACCTTACCTGTACGACAAGAAGACCAGCTGTTGGACATTGCAAATGATGGTAGTCTGAAAGGTATTTTTCATACAACGACTCTGCCAATATTTTGGTTGAAGGTCTTGCCAGAATACCCTGATCTTGCCATAAAAGCATTAAAAGCTCTACTGCCATTTCCAACATCCTACTTATGCGAGTCTGGATTTTCAGTGATGGCAGCAACAAAGACGAAACCGCGTAACAGACTGGACGTCAGGGACACATTACGGGTGTCATTGAGTACCATGATTCCTAGGTGGGAGCGTCTCGTGGCGGCAAAACAAGCTCAAGGCTCTCATTGAATTAAAAATGTAAATACTTTTGAGCTTTTATAACTTTTTATTGTTGAGCATTTGTGGTTTATTGAAAGCCGGTCCGCGAAAAATTTTGAGTTTTAAACCGGTCCGCAGTACGAAAAAGGTTGCCGACCCCTGTTTTAAAGCACTAAAAAAGCAAACGGCTCAGTAAAATACATGTTTTTATGTATTAAAATTTTAAACATTTTTAATTTTAGGCCAATATTCCAGAATTTTGCAATAAAACTGTTTTAAGCATGAAACTGTTTCATTTATTTGAAAAATTTCATCCTGATTAATATACAGTACATAACTCCATGCTAAACCTCTACACTTTTTCAGGTATATTTCAATGGCAAGATCGACATTAACAAAAAAATTTGCCTCAAATGTTTGCTTCTCAAAAGCAAAAAGCAGAAAACTTATTTGACAAGCAAACCTCAATTTTTCTTACGCTGGACATTTGAACGAACCGGAACACGAGAGGCCACATACGTAGCTGTAACGGCTCACATATCAGCAGTTGATGATGGTTCTGACAACGCAGAATTAAAATCGCTTCTGTTGAACTTTCAGCGATTTTTGGGCCCCATTCTGGCCACCGAATTGCTTCCACAATTGAAGAAATTTTGACTTGTCCCACAACAGAAACCAAAATTCAATACACAGTTACAGACAATCCTGCTAATATGCGTGCGGTGTTCACGACGCACTTTCAAGTTACAACGCTCAAGAAATGCAGGACGGCAAAGAAGACGATGAAGAAGATGTATTTTATAGTCTAGCAGATGATGATGAACTTGAAGTGCAGTCGACCATAGACTCTTTTCCCAAACAACGGCTTTCTTGCTTCGCCCACACATTGAAATTAGTGATAAACGATGGCTTGAAAGAAACAAGAAATTTGTGTGGCGCTCCTTCAAAACCCTCCCGCATTTCGACACTTCTACGTCGAAGCACAGTTTTTAAATAGAAAACAGTTTGATCTTTTCAAAACATTTAATTTTACAAAAAATATCTAATTTGCCTTCTTCTAAAATAGAACGGCAACATTGGTCTGATAATCCCTTAAAAAATATTTTTGTTAGCGCATTTGTTGTTTACAACTTTGATTTTTAGATTCGAGGAATTCTACGCTTCGTCAATTACAATCATTATTGGAATTGGGCTGGCAAAACCTGAATAAAATATGCGTTCAAGAATTTCAAGAAGCTACCTTGTCTTTCGGGGAGTGGAGCCAACTAGGCCTATAAATGTTAAATGGAATTCTTGGTCCTTTCAGTGAAATTACATTACTTACTCAAAATAATTTTGATTGTGGTAGAAGAAACTGTAGAAAGCTTTGTAATGATTTTTTGTTTTTTTTGTGTTTGCTACGAAGCTGTTGGTAGCTTTTCAGGTTTAACAAAAAGTTATGTAAAAAAGCTACATCGAAGTATAATGTAGTTAACATTTGTTGCTTCTGATTTCAGGTGAAAAAATGTAACAGTGAGCAGCATCCTACCTGCTATACTTCATTTGAACTCCACCTTCAAATGAAGAAGGAGGCGACACGCTTTTGTCGAGGACTCGTAAATGCTTTGATCCATTCATTGCGGGAACGTTTTGAAGGAGTCTTTCCATTGTCAAATACTGTCGTCTCAGATAAATCAAGTCAATTTGCCGCGAC
This sequence comes from Trididemnum clinides, assembly GCA_963675345.1. NCBI lineage: Eukaryota > Metazoa > Chordata > Ascidiacea > Aplousobranchia > Didemnidae > Trididemnum > Trididemnum clinides. Next base: position 4,317,524 of record OY776287.1, on the reverse strand, counting down.
TTATTGCGTAATATGGATTTGGTAGTAAGGCCAGTTAGCTTCATTTTAAAAAAGCTATCAAATCAGTTTATCGAACTACTTAAATATCAGGTATAATTTAATGGCATTAAGGCATCTTAAAGGCGAACCTGCAATCGGTTGATTACTATACCACTTCCATGACCGGTTTCGTTTCTATTAGAACTCTTCAGGTGGACTGAGGTATTGAATCGACAATCACATTAATTGCTTAATGTAGTTTATACCACTCCGCCATCGGTTCTATCAACAGATGCTGTTAATATTTGAGTTTATATATTGCTCGCTTTTGAGCTTATATATATATATATATATATATATATATATATATAAACCGCATGAAGCAATTCATGAGATCGTCGATTCAATACCTCAGTCCACCTGAAGAGTTCTAATAGGAACGAAACCGGTCGTGGAAGTGGTATTTTAATTAATTGATTGCAGGTTCGCCTTTTAGATGCCTTTATACTATTAAATTATACTTAATATCTACATCGGATAACACCAGCTCCAATAATTCGTACTTAAATTACAGTTATTTTTAGATATATGCGTTTGGGCTTATTCTACAAGCTGTTTTTGGACGCAACCAATGGGGCCGCAGTGCCATGCCGGTGCGAATTTTCATTGCCAAAATAGAAAAACCATCTCCAGAAAAGTTGATCTCCGAAAAAATTTTCGCATTTGCATCAATAGCAAAATGGGCCAATGACCCATGACATTAAACTTGAGAAAGCAAGAGTTTTTATTTAAAAGATCTTGCCTCTCCTTTAAGCAAATTTTGGCTGCGCTACTGGCTTTGTTGTAAGTTTTTAGTCGACTCGGCCTCAGAATTGTAATCAAACCCTATCTTTCAGACTCGAAACCCAAAATTTACCTAGAGTCCAAATCGGGCCCGAATTAGACCCAAATTAACAGGCAGTCTAAATGAATATTTATGGAATACAAATGTACACAAAACAAATAAGGTTTTAAAATTGATCTTTGTTGATTGAGGGATGAATCACGGTATTTCAATTGTTTCCACAGTAAAAGGCGACCTCAAAAGTCGTTGATATGATGTTGTTATTCCCACAACGACGTCTTATTCCGACTAAGTGCTTGAATAATCGTAAAGAAAAAGTGAAATTATGTTGCAAAGAAAATCAATTTGACTCCGAATCTAACCCGGTCTTTTTTGAAAACTTAAGCCCGAACCCGATTTGAAAACCCTGGCCCTATTTATAATTATGCTAGGCCCACGCGACGGCCGAATATTTTGTTCTACAAGCTTTCCGCTCTGCATGAATATAGTTTTCTTTTTAAGGCTGCAACCAGACATATACCTTCTATACAGAATTTGAAAATTGCAGAAAGTAGAGTATTCATTCTCGAAGCTTTTTGTCTGACACTTTTTAAGAGAATCCGTCAGAAATGAGTGAAAAGGTGAAGTGAGTCACTTATATAGAGACACAGTTGACGAAAAAGAAAAAAGGGAAAAAAAGGCTCTATCGTGATTGGTATAAAGAAGCGACCAATAGAAGGAGCGGAAACTAATGTGCGATTTTTAGACCATTAACGAATTCCTTTTGTTTTCATAAATTTGGTTTGGATGTTTTAATGTACGTGGCTTCAAGGGTGGAAAGGTGAAAAGAAGTACGGCCACGGGAAAGAATAGAAAATTTGTTGTCATTGTATTCGTGTGCGCATGTAGGGTTTTGTAAAAGATGTTGACCTATGGCAGAAAACGAAGTTTCAGTTTTAAAGTTTCTGATTGGCTTGCAAGAGCGGGCCAGTGTGCTTCGGTCCCGAGAAATATGCTTCTGGAGTATGGTTTTCGGCACGTGCTGCTTAATCCTCTGTTGTAGCCTTTGAGACGTACGACCCACGTACCGACTATCGCAGTGGCACAGAAATTGATAAACAATGTTGCTTTGATGAAAAGCGGGTAGTACATCCTTTTTGGCTACAGGCAGAAGTTGTCTGGTGGTGTAGACAATGCATGGTTCAACTGCAAAGTAACAGCGTTTGACGGCTGTTTTAATTTGCATTTCGTACCTCATCGAAACATTGCCCAGCCATGGCAAGTGAAGATAAACTGGGCATTTCTTCGGACCGAATTGCGTTGGTCTGCAAAATTGATTCATTTTCTTGGTTATAACAGTGTTGATGATAGCTTCAGGGTAACCGTTGTTGATAAGGATTGATCGAATATTGGAAAGTTCATTTTCAAGAGTTGATTTCGAACAGATAACTAGAGCTCTGTGGACTAGAGTTGAAATCAAATTAGTCTTCCGCTTCATGGGGCAAAAACAGTTCCAGCGAATGTATTGGCCAGTGAAAGTCGGCTTCCTGTAGATCGATGTAACAAATTCGTGATCATTCTTTTCTACCAGGACGTCAAGAAAGGGCAAAGTCCGATTGCATTCCTTTTCAAAAGTGAAACGAAGCGATGGATGGAGAGAATTCAGATGAGAGAAAAACTCATTGCATTCGTCTTCATCGTTAAAAACTGTAAAAGTATCATCGACGTATCGATAATACATAAGTGGTTTGTTGACTCTTTTGAAAAGCAAAGCTTCGTAATATCCGACAAAGATGTTGGCAAGAGATGGGCCAAGAGGTGAACCCATGGCAACGCCATCAATCTGTCGGTGCATTATATTGTTGAAACTGAATTCAACGGAGGAAGTAGCCGTTCGCATCAGCTCCACAAAAACTGCACGAGGAAAAGGAGGCGGAGTAAGCTCGCCATCATACAGAGCATTAGCGCAGATTTCAATAGTTTCTGCGAGTGGAACATTAGTAAAAAGGCTACAGACGTCATAGGAGCAGAGAAAGACAGATGGAGGAAAGTTAAAAGTTTTGACTTTGTCAGTAAAAGTAAAAGAATCGGAAATACAGTAGGTAGAATAAAGTGAAAGAACAGGATCAATAACTGACGTAAGCCATTGCGCTAATTGATGCTGTGCTGAGCCAGTCATTGACAATATAGGACGTAAGGGTACATCTTGCTTATGAATTTTTGGCAAACCATACATTCGGGGCCGTTGTGAACCAGTTGATCGAATCCTGCTGTAAATCTTGGATGGAAGAAGGCCTTCTTTCTTGAGTTGAAGCAACCGTCTTTGAATATGAGATTCAATCTTCGCAGTGTTGTCAAATTCGGAAGAAGGGCCAAGATTTTCAAATTTAGAGTTGTCTTGCAAAATGAAATCCATTTTTGAAATGTAATCAATCTTGTTCATTATGACAACCCCAGAACCCTTGTCAGGTTTAGTGATATGGATATTTTCATTGCATCTGAGGGATTGGGTTGCCTGGATGCACTCTTTTAAAATCAGAAAGTCGCCCATGTCAATTGGATTACCGCAATAAGCATGGGCGAGGTCGCTTAATCTGGCTTTCAAGGCTGAAAATTGCTCGGAGGAATGAGGGACATGATGTAGCAATTGACCAATGAGCACTTCGAATTCGGCAAAGATCTCTTCCCGTTGAACACTGTGAGGTGGTAGACAAAAATTTAGTCCATGGGAGAGAACAAATTCTTCCGTTGGGGAGAGTTTGTAATTCGAGAGATTAATAATAGTGTCCTTGTTTGGTTTTGCCATGTTGCCAAATCGTTGTTGGAAAAGAAATTTGAGTTTCCGTTCATTCTTGATAGAAAGTTCTCGTTCTTTCCGTTCGTCAATGGTGGCTATATATCTGCAGAATCGAATGAAATCGAAAAAAGACAGGAATTGTCTAACTTCTTGCCACAGTACGCGCAGTTTGCCTTTCAAGAATGTTATCAACGATTTACTCTTTTCAATTTCATCGCACATAAACGCACGTTCCATATTTGGTGTCTGACGCACTGATGACTTTTCTATTCGAAACTTCACGAACTTAGGGAACGTTCGTTGACCAACAGAAGCCTTAAGAAAGGCTGTTTGTGAGATAGCACTTCTAATCTTTCCACGAGTTCTGACCAGCTTGTTGAGGATCTTCAGTTGCTGGTCGCTGTACCGTCTTCGGAAATATTTGAAGAGTTGATTTGTGGTACAGAATTAGAAAATTGCAGAAAGTAGAGTATTCATTCTCGAAGCTTTTCGTCTGACACTTTTTAAGAGAATCCGTCAGAAATGAGTGAAAAGGTGAAGTGAGTCACTTATATAAGTGAGTCACTTATGTGAGTCAGAAATGAGTGAAAAGGTGAAGTGACTCACTTCACCTTTTCACTCATTTCTGACGGATTCTCTTGAAAAGTGTCAGACAAAAAGCTTCGAGAATGAATACTCTACTTTCTGCAACCTTCTATACAATTAAACACGTCATCGGTAATTTTTTATTGATGGCATTTGAGTAAACATTGAAAAGCGAACATTAAAGTGGTCGGTTTAACGTCCTACTTTTAACTTAATAATGTTTTGCAGAAATGGTAATTCGTGCCGCGAAGCAAGTAACTTGCAATTATCTATGCATTAAGCAATGCTCGACAACAGCACTCGTTGAAGAGATGAATGAAGATACTTAACATAACCAGAGCCCTCCAAAAAAATTCCGAAGCTTTTTGTAAAATATGATAATAGTCGCATTCGACGTACAGCCAACCATTTTCAGCGATTACTCTTCGCGCTCAAACCAACAAGTACTTGCAAGTAGTGGATAAACTTGGTTGTTTTCCTTCAAATGTGTTTCAATATTGGACTTCCAAAGCGACAAACTATCCCGCACTTTTTGCTCTTTACTCGAAAAGTTTTTTGTGTGCCTGTTTCGTCTGCTCCAGTGGAGCGAATTTTTAGCCAAAGTAGTTAGTTATGCAACCACATCGAACTAGATTATCTTCTGAAATGCTTTCAGTGATTTTGTAATTTAAAGTGCAATGCAAATATGCACAAGTAAAATAAGAGTTTTTTTCTACATTACGTCCTTTCCCCGAGCGTTCCACTGCATATTCATGCATGTCTTCCACTTCATGCCCGCTTTCGAACCGGACTTTTTGGCGGAAAACGTAGCTCTTAAAATTCGTGCCACCTTTCCTGACGAATACGAGTGGTGCCTACACGGAATTTTGAGGCCGAGACGACCTCTCATTCCGAAGTTCAAAACAATTATCACTTCATCCCAACGACTATGTTTGATGTAAAATTTGAATTTTTATGAAAATATATTAATGTGGTAGATTACAAAAGTTCTACGGATCTTAGTCTCAGCCTTGGTCTCGCTTGGTCAAGGGTTGGTCTTAGGACAAAGATCTTGAAAAAAATGTGCTTGATTTTGGTCCTTGAAAAAAATATCTGGTCTTGGACTTGGTCTCGAATGAGCCGGCCTTGACCACAACACTGGGGTCTGGGAGGCAGGAGAAGATCGTTTGCGAATTGTGATGTCGTTGACGCCTTTGAAGAAATACACTCGTCGGAGCATGAGTAAATCCTTTGACCCGTTGGTAATTTCTCGCCTTTTTTTGTTCAAGCAAGGTTGATACTACAGCGTTTGGCTATTGAAAAATATGGTTGGAATGATGAAAAGTCTGAGTCTATTGTTAAAGAGTAGAAGGCGTGGTTTCAATTGCTCGGCTCTATTGAATAGTTTTATTGCTGGATATTATTTTGAAAATTCGATTTCTGTGTGTCCACAGGATAACATTATTAACCAATCGCACAGTTTTTCATCAGACTCCTCAAATTGTTCTTTTGGCTCAGTTGTGTACCTTCGTAGGCTTCTAAATGGAATTGCTACAGTGTCCATTGTTTTTGGCAGGAGTAAAGTCATGTGGAAGTGCAGCATACACTTTTCTGCACTAGGAGAAAATTTTGGATTGTAAAATTCCCATGCATGGGGTAAATCCGGCCATCTCTGCTAAAGGGACAACACCGGATGGAAACTGAATCACTACTACTAAAGTGGTAATGGTGGACAATTCCACGTAAAGAGTTGGTGGCCGCTGTGACGACCATTGTCCTAACTAAGTAGGCCTTTGATGCGTTGAGATTGCCTAATTGTAAACAATACTTTTAGTCTGATTCACATTATGTCTTGTAATGAATAAAAACAAAGAGTTACCCTTGGACAGATTTATTTCACGTCGGATTAAAAAATCTTGTGGTATTCTGAGCCTGAAAGTTGGAGTTATTGTTCCACAAGTTTGAACCCTGTTAATGCTGAATCTTGTCTTGATGGTGTTGGGAAAATTGAAGCATGAAAACTGTAGTTTGATGGACCCGAGTTCTTGAAACAGAATATGAAAATTCATATCTGTAAGAGCACGAGCGTTTCTATGAATCAAGTTGTGTGTTTGCGAGATAATGGAGAGCTGTGCTCCTCAGAACAAAGTCCGCTCGCTGGACAGAATGATTGTTTCTGCCTCATCTCTTTATGTTCTGACAAAACGGGTGGCATATCTGTCTGCATTCATTCAGTACCTTTTCTGCAGGGTTAAAAATCGAAAGTTTGTGCGAACAAAAACGGACACTGGTGACTTGGACAAGGCCTTGAGTAAAATTGTCGATTTTTAACAGCAAAAATGTTATGGCCAGGCTTTGCGTTTTTTAAAATGTAACTACTCTGAGGCATTGACAAAGGCCATTGATAGGTGTAGCGCTCGCGTTTCTGTTCAAGATAAGCAGTAGCTGAAAGAATTGCGTTTTAAAAACAGGTTTGGGCCGTGTGTGGATAGTGAGGGTTTCCTACGTGTCGAGGGTCGTTTAAGTAATTCACCTGAGTTGACGGAGAAAATGAAACACTCCCTCATTTTTCCTTGTAGAAGTGCTCAGACCAGATTAGTGGTGCTGCAATATCATGTGAACAGTTGTCATGTGGAAGTGAAGCATACACTTTTCTGCACTAGGAGAAAATTTTGGATTGTAATTGGCCATGCGTCTGTCAAGCGTTATATAAGTAAGCGTGGGAGATGCTCTCTGAAAAAAGCTAGGTCAGTTGGACAATTGATGGCTGACATGCCTGTTGTTAGGACATCTGCTTGTCACAAAGCCTTTGCCATCAGTGATGGAGATTATCTCGGATGCATAGACAATGTGGAGGGCCGAAGTACTAGGAAGGCTTGGGGTCTGTTGTTTATATTTAGGGCATCTCGAGATGAGCAAGTGGAGATCTTTACCTCTCTGGTACTGAAGGATTTTTTAATGGCATTCAGTAGACTTGCTGACGTCGGTGGAAAAGTGGAAATCATTTATTGAGACAACGGCTCTACATTCTAAGCAGCATTAAAACTACTTTTTTTATTTGCCATATTTATTCCCCATTCACGAGAAAGCGAATTGTATCGCTATATTTTGGACGATATGCTCGCGCTAGCTTTCTGATATATTGAAATCACTAGAGCTTCAAAATTCTCTTCGAAATAAAGTGGAAATTTATTCCTTGCTACGCTCCTAGCCAAGGCGGAAGCTGGGAGGCAATTGTTAAGCAGTTCAAACGGATTTCTCTAAGAACCTTGAAACTGCTGCTCACAAGCAGAGTTTAATGGAGCTCATTATCTCTTGCAGTAACGCTGAACGTGTAGTGAATAAACGCCCTATTACTGCATTGAGCGAGGACCTCATAAGTTTTACACATGTGACTGTGGGCTCACTGCTTACCCCTGGTTTTGACCCTTAATCCCCGTAGAAATTGCTTATGAACTTGACCGTTTGAGAAGAAACTATCGGTTTAATGTAGCACTAGCAGAAAGATTTGGAAAGTGGCACGTATAAAGGTGGACCATTATCTTCCGGGATATATCACGCATTGCACCTGTCGGGAGCCAAAATGATCAGAGCAATTTAAGTAAGATAAACGTCGGAAATAACCCGGATTTTATTTTTTGATTTTCGAATTCATGTGTTTTGACTTCGATTGTTGTATTTTTTGTGCTTTAATGTGATGATTGAGCGATTTTGTCTTTTCTTTTTCTCCTTGTTTTGTTTCGAGTGTATGTTTTTAAAGTGCAATTTAGTTTGTGGAAGTTCTGGGCTATAAGTCACTGCGGCAAAGCCTAACTTCGTCAGGTGGGGCCCTGGTAAAAACATCTATCATGGAAACCCTATTTTTTCTGTACTTAATATTCAACCAGCAGATTTACCCGTCGTTGATCGGGTAAAATATAAAGACTGATTAAATTTTTACATTGAAAAACCATATTTTAATGTGTTTTCATGATTTTTATTTCGTCGTACAACAGTACAAATAGGCCTCTAGTAGAGCCCCATAGGCTCGTAGCCCCCCCATAGACGAATCTGATCGAAATCAAAATACCGTACTTGGCAGATTTACCCGTCGTTGATCGGGTAAAATGTAAAGACTGATTAAATTTTTACATTGAATAACCATATTCTAATGTGTTCTCATGATTTTTATTTCGTCGTACAACAGTACAAATAGCCCTCTAGTAGAGCCCCATAGGCTCGTAGCCCCCCATAGACGAATCTGATCGAAATCAAAACACCGTACTTGGCTTCCCTGGAAAAAGTTATATTTACCCGATCTACGACGGGTAAATCTGCTAGTGATTTCTAAAAGTACAGTCTTGCTCATAACCATCAAATTTGGATTTTTATTTGTCACAAATTTTTTTCTGTTTGTGGTACCTAACAAAAACTTTAGACGACTCTGGTATTTTAATATAGGTTGAATAAATATAGGCTCGTAGCCCCCCATAGACGATTCTGATCGAAATCAAAATACCGTACTTGGCTTCCCTGGAAAAAGTTATATAAGATTCATATGTTTGTTTGTATCTAAATGTCTCCAGTTTTATTTCTATAGCGGACGTACAGACAGACAAACTTTCAGTTTTATATATATAGATAGATAGCAGAGGTACCCGGCGTTGCCCGGGTATAGGATAAAAAAGCAACGTCAGTATATGCAATTGGTCAGATCATGTAAGTTATCCTGGTGATTACTATTCTGACAACACTTGCTTTTTAACCCCTAGAAACTGTTGTCACGTAATATTTGCATTATCGGAGGCTAATCACCTTGAAGAGGAAACAGGTTACAATATCATACCTCAACAGTTACATTAGCATAACCATATTCTATGTAAAGGTGAAGCTGCTGAAATTTTGGGAAACTTTTTAATTTAGTGTCTTATACATATGGTTTAAATTTCATCTAAATCAGATATATTTGAATTTTCAAAGGGGGGTTCTGCCCCCCATCGCTCCCTTAGGGGAGCACTTAAAGGTTCGAGACCACTTCCACAGTATTCCTTGGAAAATTTTACATGACAATACACTTTTACTTATTTTTTGAAGCTTCTTTAACTTTTCTCTCTATAGGTATTTGAATTTTCAAGGTGGCTTTCTGCCCCCTTTTTGCCCTCTAATATAGTCGAAAAAGGCTGAAATTTTGGAAAGCTTTCTAATTTAGTGTCTTATACATATGGTTTAAATTTCATCTAAATTGAATATATTTGAATTTTCAAAGGGGGGTTCTGCCCCCCATAGCTCCCTTAGGGGGGCACTTAGAGGTTCGGAACTACTTCCGTTGTCTTCCTCGGAGAATTTTACATAAGAATACACTTTTAGTTTTTATGTAAACTTTTTAACCTTTCTTCCTATAGGGAACACACACACACAGACACACACACAGACACACACACACACACACACACACACACACAGACATTGACTTTTATATATATAGATTGAGTTACTTTTCTCAACACAGGAATCATTGACGACTCCGCGTTATAGAAAGATTTTTCAATTAAAATAATGAGACAAAAAAGCATTGAGCTGAACAGATAAAAGGGGCCAAAGCTAAGTTTACTGTGCCTGCAAATGAAAGGCTTTAATTGGAATGAAATTTCGCCAAGCTTGCGTGGTTCAACATAATTTTTGTGATTGCAGTGTATTCAAATCGAAATAATGGAGGGCAGGCTGCAACAACAGTTTTTTGATTGTTTAATAAAAGTTTAATCAAATAAACGTCGCAAACCAAAATCGTTTCATGATGACAAAAAAAAATTATGTGCAGCCTTTTGAGGAGAGGTGCTTTGTGAGCACTATTAACGATATTTTAGCAAGATAGAAAAATGCTATGTAATGCGGATAAATTGTTTAACCCAAAAAGAATTAACGTACAGTACACTGACATTACCACAAAAGACACAAACTAAAAAACACAATGCGCTGAGGCCAATTAAGTAGGCTACCGTAATTTACTTGCGGGTGGTTGAAACCTTGAAATTTTTCCATCTTGCTTTTGCACTAGCGAACTGCTGGATAACGTTTCTAAAATCTAAATTTTTAGTTACACAGTTACGCAAAATTGCTTCTTAGGATCGCTTAACGTTATTCCTTCGGATATTTCATCGAAGTAGGCTTTTGTTTTCTTTGCTCTTTTGTTTAAAAACTGTCTTGGCAAACCCCATGTGGAAGCAATAGTAGAAGCTTTGCTTAGTACTGCTTCAAAACTCCTCTGAGTTGAACAATGTCTTCAGCAGCAGTTTGCAGAAGTTTATGGGCAGAAATTAAGACAATTGCTTTCACTGCGTAGCCTTTGAAGAAATGTTGACGATCTGCAAAATTTTGCATTGCACAACCAGCATGCATACTAAGTCAAAGTTTTCTATCTGTTTCTTTATTGCCATAGCTTCATCTCTTTCCTTTGGCTTCGTGCTGGTAAGTATTATGTGAGTCAAGCATTTCATAACGTCACAAAATCTTTCCTTCAAAGCATAGACAGCATCATATCGATCAGATCACCGAGTTGGATATAACGCTTTTAATGTAGGATTTGAGCAAGAACAATCATGGACATTCTGAAACTTCTGCCACCGCACAATACTATGTACGACAAAATTTTACCGACTCAATGGTGTCGTAAAATTGACGGGTCTCAGTCACGGCTTTTATGGCAACTTTTAACTCCAAGTTTAAATTGTGCAAAGCACAATGCACGTAGTAAGCATGTGGAGCCACATCTTGGATCTTCTTGTACAAGCCGGAGTACTTCCCGCTCACACTGCAGCGCCGTTATATCCTTGTCCACGGCAGTTTTTTATATGAAGCCCCTTCTGCTGAATGGAATTTGTTATCAGTTTGAGCAATTCAACAGCAGATGAGTCCTCAACTTGGATAAATGAGGTAAACGCTTCAGCAACTTTCAGTTCTGATGGCGTTCCATTATCGTGGTAATCGATTTTGACGCAGTGTACTACTCGAAGAGTTAATAGTAAGCGACATCTATTTAAAGCCCTTACCTCCATGAACATAGTACGTGATCACCATAACCGTATCATACATCGATTTATTGAGCTATAAAGGTAATCTACACGCTTTATATGCATGTTCACACGAAAGCATGAGCTGCGCGCGTGATGTGTGCGAAGGAATTTGTCATAGAAAGATAATGCATTTTTTATGTTATTGCAAATATGGGGTTTTGTTTTTTGGTGATGACGGAACAGGCCCTGCTGATAAGTCCAAAAGGACGAAACGCGTTTAGGGATGGTCTCGCCAAATTATGGGAGAGGGCTTTTATTATTTGCAATACTATTACTATGTGAAATAACCACGTCATTTGTGTGGACATGCATACAAAGTGCGTAGATTACCTTTATAACTTAATAAATCGCATCGATTTTGACGTAACGAAATACTTCACTTATCTGGTCTTTTTTGCTAACATCTTGAGTGGTATCAAGAATAATGGCAAAAAAAAGAGCGCTTTGTGGTTCGCTTTTTGTATCACGGAGAACTTCTTCAGCTAGTACTGATATTAGTTCATTTTGTATCAAAGAACTTAAATATTTTGGAGAACATTTAGGTAGTTGTAAAAGTTTGTCCAAAACACTGTCGTATTTGGCAAGAAGCTGTATGATATAGAGAAAATCGTCTTTGTTATTCTTCGAAAGTTCTCCACTGGATCCGCGAAAAGGCAAATTGCACTTTGCTAACATCAACGTAACATTTACTAATCTTTCCAAAACATTTTGCCAAAAGTTTGCTTTTTCCAGCAAAGACTCGCGCAATGCTTCTTCTATTGTCCCTCTGTTTCTCCATTGCTCATATATGGCACACGCCTCCGCATGATGTGTGAAGCTTTCATGGTTTCGAATTCGCTGCGATAAATGCCTCCAGTCATTTAAATCTGTTGTACCCCAAAGGTTTTGAAGTGCGTAAGAAGTCCCTGGAGAGACATTTTCATGAGAAAATAACCAGCAGGACTGGCAGTAAACACGGTCCATGCTTAATAAATAACATAAGCAATATCTTTATAGTTTTAGACCTGATTGTGTTACAAAATGGTAACAATTTGTTGAAAATGAACAACCGCTTTGGAGTGGATTTTTATAGAAAGGTCCTTCAGGTTGTTTGGGACCTGCTGCAATAATTGTTTTCTTGATCTCTGAGTTTACAATAAAGGTGGGAATGTCGTCATTTTTGCTAGCATCTGATCTATTGTCAGTAGTATTGGAATTTTTTGTCTCACGGATGCTGACGTCAAAAAGTTGGGGAGTACATTCTGTCTCACAAATCCTGACATCTTGCTCATCTGCTTTGGATGTTTCTAGTCGAGTTAGCCACTAACTCAATCGCTGAGAGTTTCTGGCTGCCTCAACTATTTTTCTCCTTTTAGCTTGTCTCTTTTGTGCTCCGCTTTGATAATTTCTTTTCATATTAAATTGCAGTCAACTAGAGCTTTACAATGTTGCTACTCAAAAATCTTGTCGGTGGTACAGAATTTTAATATAGCTTTGAAAAAAGCTGTTTGAGCCATAAGCTTTTCGTGACGCTCTGATCAGTGGCGGTATCGCGTCAAAAGGGAAGATCTGAGTGAATAAGTCTTTTATGTGAAGAAAAGACTTATTCACATATAATTCACATAAAAGACTTATTCACTCAGATCTTCCCTTTTGACGCGATACCGCCACTGATGAGAGCGTCACGAAAAGCTTCTGGCTCAAACAGCTTTTTACAAAGCTATATTAATGTTGTTACTCAAAACCTAAAAAATTTAATAAAATTTAGACAACGGTTAGTAAAGTTTAATGTAGCAAACTCTCTTTGTTATTGTTTTTACGCCTCACGAAATAGTACTGCTACGAGCGTAAAGAGTACGGTATGTCTAGCAAAAAGGATTCAAATAGAAAGCTCAAACCTGACTTTTTAATCACTCAAATCACAACTTTTTTCAAAGAAAGAAGTTTATTAACAGAAATCACAAATCTGATGGCTGACTAATAGAATGACGTCTAGCACCCAGATGGTTAAACTAAATCTACGTAGCTTATTCGAATAGAAAAATCACTATTCTCTCAAACTAAGGCGTTAGATCTCACTAACCCTTAAAACTCTAAATCCTGCCACACAGGCAAAACAGTAACACAACAAAACGCTGATTTTCACAGCACAAATTACGAATTTAGCTATTTATATAAAGCGGGCAAAATTTACCAGAAAAAATTTGCGACTTCGAGAAAATACTCTATTTTCTTAATTAATTATTTATTTTGAGACGATATAAGTCAGCCAGACTGTTAGTGCTACGTCACAAAGCACCAAGTTAAAAGGGTGGTAAAAAAGTTATGTAACATGTGATATTATTAAGTTGCTGGACTATGGTGGAAAATTGTAGAAGTACCTCGAAACCATGACGTGACATTACGTATGATTACGTCATGAAACAAAACTTATTAACAATTACAAGATAAAATAAAGAGAATAAATATGATCATGATGAGGAAAAATCACTCAATAATAAACATGCTAAAAAAGGAAAAATTTGCCATTGGTGCAAAAAAAAGAAGCAATACAAAACAATTTGATGCAACAATGCCTATGTCATGGGGATCTACTTCCACCCTTTTGATGAGACCTAACAAGGTCGAAACCGGTCGCAGGTTATTGATATGATGTAAGAGATTGCTATATGGTACTGTATGATGTTGGTGATCATTTTTGAGCAAACTTTTCTATTTTACCTTGATGCTGGAGGCAGATCCCTCTTAATAGGAAGATCGTCTTGAAAATTGCTAATTAGCAACTAGCAACTTCTATATTTTGTAATTGGACTATAGTGGAAAATTGTAGAATTATCTCGAAACCGTGACGTTACGTATGATTACGTCATAAAGCAAAACTTATTAAGAATTACAAGGTAAAAAAAGCGGAGAAATATGATGCTCTAGGATCATTATAGCTTAAACTTATTTTACTAAACAGACATGAGCTGCACCAATCAACAGCCGCCTCACCGTGGTGCGACGGTCTCCGACCCCATTTGGGTTGGGTCGAAATGGCTGTTGGCCTTTCCGAGGGTCCCAGTTACCCCGGGCACTCCCCTTGCACAAACCATTTTTTTGCCGTGGTGCTCCATGAACGACCGCAGAAGAGCAGCACGCAGCTTCTTTAAAACCGGTCACCTGTCTTCTCTCTCTTGCCCATCCTCGTCTTCTCCTTCTTCTTCTTGTGATGAGCGGCAACGTTCATCCTAACCCTGGTCCCATATTTCCCTGTTTAGTGTGCGCTAAAAATGTGACCTGGCGGGGTAGGTTAGTGCCATGCTGCACTTGCTTCAAATGGGTCCATCTAAAGTACTTGCTACCCTCCTTCTCTAAATTCAAAAGTCTTGGCAGCTCTCACTTCTGGAGCTGCCCACCCCCATGCTGCGTCTCTGCGGGAGATCCCACACCTACTAACACTGTGACTTCCTTCTCAGACACCTCCAGTTTGTATACCTCTACTGTTCAATCTGGCTCCCCTCTGGTAATGCAGCACTTCCGCTCTACCTCGCCTTCAAAACTCTTATCCTCATTCCTCCCACTTTGTATCTTTTCCCTATGCACCCTCACCACCGCCTCTTGCCCCTGGCTGACTCTCTACATCACCTGCTTCCTCTTTACCCCCTAACTCTCTCAGTGTTTTTCGATGGAATGCTGGAGGTCTCCGAGTCAGGAGTACTGAACTTCTACACTTTCTTTTGTCTCATCCTGTCGGCCTTATCTGTATCCAGGAATCTAACCTCAATTCATCTTCCTTTTTACGGATCCCTGGATTCTCTGCTCTGCGATCTGATCGCACTCATTCCCGGTCTGGCATTATCTCTCGTAATGCCACGCACGCTAGCGGCGGTGTCATCATTATCGTCAGGCAAGGCTTATCTTCCTCTGAGCTTTTAACTTCTCTCTTTCTTCGCTTAATCCCTATTCTGATTATGTTGGGGTCAACATCTCTCTAAACAACTCCTCCTCGCCTTCATTCTTTAATATTTATGCTCCCCCTATTCGCTCTTTTCCGACGGATAACAGAACCCACTCCTTTTCTCACTTCATTCTTCCCTCCTCCAGAAATCTTTTTATTCTGGGGGACTTCAATTGCTATCACCTCCTCTGGGACTCAAAAGGCACTTCCGACCCCCGTGGGGAGGAAGTATTCGATTGGGTCATCTCTTCTGACCTCCTCCCCTTCAATGACCCTGACCTACCTACTTTTCACCCTCGTTCCTCTGGTAGTCACTTCTCCCCTGACACATCCTTTGCTCCCTCTTCTCTCGCCCTATCTTGCTCCTGGGGGTGGTTCAGGTCCTGCGCTCTTGATCACCTACCAATTCTACCAACCATCCTTCTTTCTCCGATCTTTCGCCCCGACAAACGTCCCCCATCCTTCAATTTTTAGAAAGCTCTTTGAGATGACTTTGCCTATTACTTTGACTCGTAGTGTTCTTCTACAGAGAAATACTCGTGTCTTTCTCTTTCTTCTGCTGCTGCTGCTGTTATCTTCACTTCTCTGACACTGAATGCTGCCAAATCTTCCATTCCTTTCGGCCGTATCATACGCCATTATCCTTAAGCCTGGTGGTCCGCTGAAGTGGATGAAGCGGTTAGTGAACGACGTAAGGCTTTTGATGCCGCTCACAGAAGCGATGAAGATCGTCAGGCTTACATCTCTGCTTCCTGACGTGCATGGTCTGTCATCGCCAAGGCCAAGGCTGAGGCATGGCAAGTGATTTGTTCTTCTCTCTCGCCCAAGTCTAACGCTAAATCTGTACACTCTCCCTTGTTCTGTCGCTGGCTCTTCTTCCTCATCTTTCTCCTCTCCTAACTTCCATAACTGTTCCTCTCCCAGGTAATCGGCTTCGGTCTTCGCCGATTACCTGAGATCCCATTTTTCTGTCACCCAACCAAAGGCCTTGCTCAGCAGAGCCAGAGGCTACCTTTCCGAGCTCCGCCAAGTCACGTGCCCTGAAGAGTCTCACTCGTCCTTTTGCTCCCTTTTCTTCCCCATTGAATTTCTTGCGGCTGCCTCCAATCTCTCCTCGTCCACTGCCTCTGGCCCAGACAAAGTCGCTTTTCCCATCCTAAAGTATCTTCCTCACTCTGGCATGGATTTTTTTCTTCACATTTTTAATCTTTCCTGGTTTTCGCATTCCTTTCCTTCCGTCTGGAAGAATCTTTCACTATTCCCATCCACAAGATGGGAAAGCTTCTTTACTCTCCTGCTTCCTTTCGGCCTGTCTCTCTCACCTGCTGCGTATCAAAGCTTTTTGAACACATCATTCTATCTCGTCTACTCTTCTTCCTGGAGTCTCATTTCAATCTCTCTCCCCGCCAGGTTGGTTTCCGCCCTGGACGGTTTCCACATTTCTCAGTCCATTTCAGATGGATTTAACAAGCCCAGGCCAGGCTCTCGGACGATCCTCTCCACTATTGATTTCTTGAAAGCTTTTAACTCCGTCTGGCATCCCGCCCTTTACCAAAAACTCATTTCGGCTGACCTCCCTCCTTGCTTTGCTTGTTGAACTCAATCTTTCTTTTCTAATAGGCGCGCTTGCGTGGTTTATCAAAATCACAAAAACCGTTCCTTTCGAGTCCGTCGAGGTGTTCCGCAAGGATCATTCTTGGCTTTGTACTTTTATCTCTCTTCATCAATGATCTCCCTGCTTTTCTGCCTTCTTCCGTCAGCTGCTCTCTTTATGCTGACGATCTGGCCATTTGGTACTCCTCCCCCTCGGTCCCCACTGCGGTGGAGGCCACACAAGGAGCTCTGATTTGATTGGAGCGCTGGCCTGAGTATTGGTGTCTTCCTCTTAATTCTAGAAAATGTGAGGCCTCCTTCTTCTCAGTGGATCCCCACCAAGCTCATCTCCAACGCAACTTCCTCTTACTCAACTCCCGCCTCCGTTTCAATCTCACTCCAACTTTTCTTGGGGTCACCTTCGACCGCACTCTTTCCTTTTGTAAACATGTATCTTCGCTAAAGGCCAAGTTCTTCCCTAGTCTCAAAGCCTTACGCTGCATCTCTGCTTCGTCATGGGGCCCCTCTCTCTTCTATATAAAGCTTTTCTTCCGCCCCTTCTCATTTATCCTTTACCCGAATGGTTTCCTTTCTTAAGCGTTACCAATTTCACCAAATTGGAACGCCTCCACCGAGCGGCCAGTCGCGTCATCTCCAGTGGCCTCTCGTCCTTCCCCATTCTTCTTCTTCTCTTCAAGGCCTCCTTACTTCCCCTACGAGTCCCTCTGACTTATTGCACTTTCTCATCTTGTGAGCAGGCTTTTTGTCTTCCAACATCTTTTCCTATTTCAGGTTTGGCCAGACTTGGAGTGAAACCAAGACTCTGCAGGGCGTTCTGGAGAGCTCTTGCATCCACTCACCCGCTCATGCTCCCTTCTATTTCCCCTAAAGAGGCTCTTCTTGCGTGCCCTCTTTTCCCTTCTTGAAATCTGCCTTTCTTCACTTTGGAGTTCACTCTTTCCTCTCCATGCTCCCGCTGTGATTCCCCTCTTTCTTGCCAAGGTTCAGCTCTCGCTCATCTTGGCTCTCTCTCACCTCACAATCTGGTGTTCTGCACAGACGGCTCTGTTCGGTTTCTTTTTGGCAAAGGCGGCTCCGGCGTTCTTGCCAACTGCTCTCTCTGTGGCACTGGGGCCACTCCTTTCTTTTTAGCAGGCCCAGTATGTTCAAGTTTCTCTTTTGAAGCCTGCATCATTCTACAAGCTCTTTGCTAGTCTCGGCAGCACCAACAAGTCTGCCACTTCTCTTCTCCACTCCTCCTATCTGACTCTCGTTCTGTCCTCGCCACCCTGTCCTCTCCTCCATCTTTCCTTTTACCTCAAACTCTCTGGCAGATCTGACAGGAGTTGTTTTCTCTCTCGTCCGGTTCTATCAAGCTACAATGGGTCCCGGACACTTGTTTTTCCCGGGCAACGAAGCGGCTGACGAGCTGGCCAGACGGGGAGCATTACTCGTGCCCCCTACAATCCCTTGTAGTTTCTCTCCTCTTATATCTTGTATCTACTCTTTTTTTTCTCGGACTGGAGGCGTACTGTCTCATAAATTCTTCGACAGACTAGTTCCCTCGATTTTCATGGAACTTGTGCTCCCTCGTCACGCTTGTTATGTCCTTTCTCTCGTTTTCGCTGCTACGGACACAGTCTTCTGTTAAGTTCTTATCTCTCTAGAATTGACAGAATCGAGAATCCTTCCTGCAGCGCCTGCGAACACTCGTCCCAGGACACTTCTCATCTCATTCTGCACTGTCCACCTATGCACTTTTTGTGCCGCTCGCTCTTTGGCGACTCCTTGTCCCTCTACGATCTATGCTCCTGGCCCTGGGAAGTTATCCGGCTTCTGGGGCTCCATGATCTTCCGCCATACCCCCATCCCTCGAAAGGGGTCGGGTCACAACAAGAAACAAACGTGAGTTGGGGTAGCCTACCGACTACGTAACAATTGAAATGAATACCTCTCAATCGAAGCTTAAAATATAATAAGAAATAGTTCAAATAAATTAGATGATAAGATAAAATTATAAATTAAAATTATTGATGAAGTGTGACATTTAATAAGTTTACTTGAGTTTTTAACAAAAATATTTTACAATAAAATGTAGCAATACGGGTCTTCCCCAGTGCTTGGGCCCCGGTGCATTGCACCGGCAGTAGTTACGGCCCTGCACTGCGGCCATTGTTAAGTGGATATCTTGGTGGGATAGTGTATGGAATTAATTACCTACTTAATTTGCATAGGGGCCGCTGTATTAAAATTACAAAAATGATCTTGTAAATGTTGCTGCCTTTCTGTTTAGAATTGTATAAATTAATCCGAAGGATGCAAATAATGTGTTAAGTTGCCAAACTAGGTCTAAAAGACCTATTTTTGAAACCTAACCGAACCTAAACTTAAATAGGAAAGAAACAACTTTGTTTCTTTTCATTGCGTAAAAAATAACTTATTGTTTGAGATAAGAATTAATTGTCAGGACATGCTAAAAAACTGATTACCTGTTCTTTATCGCAAATTTATCTTTTTATTTGTGTTGGTCTTAACAGTCTTTGGAGGCAGATAATCTTGTAAAATGCGAATTGTCCTATTAATGCCATTTGTTTGCCTTTTGTATTTGTTCATATTTATCCTCCATTCACGAGAAAGCGAATTGTATCGCTATATTTTGGACGGGACGTCCGCACTCGCTTGGGAGTTGCCATTTTTTGAGGTGTCTGGACCACGTGTCTTCCACATAAAGGCGGAGGCGTCCCGTTAAGTGCCTTGCCCAAGGACACAACAAGCGAACTTGCCGGCTTGTTCTCCACAATCTCCCATAAATGCTGAGCGCCAAGCAGGGAAGCTGTGGATACCATTTTTTAAAGTCTTTTGGTACGACTCAACAAGGGAAATGAACCCCAGGTCTGCCGACTGCGAAGCGGACGCTCTAACCACTACACCACCGCGCCGGTGATGTAATGGTTTAAAATGCCTGTTGTTATGGTATAGTGAAACTCTGCTCTTTTTTTTTTTTTTACAGCGGCCACGAGAAATGATAAGTTAAAACTGCTGGTGGCAAAGGTCATTGAGTCAGTCAAAGCTAGCTGTGAACTGTAGAAAAGCAAAGGTGCTATTTGAGGGGTGTAGGCACTCATTTAAATTGGTTAAATGTCGTTTTTGCGATCTTCTCTGCTCTCGCCTTTATAGTTCTCGTCTCCGCTGTGTTGAGTTTGATAGACATAAGATCTATATTCGATTATTGAATTTGTCTGGCGCTATCCAATATTTTGTTTCTGGATCGTTTCTAAATCGTTTTTTTTTTAATTTTTCAATATAATTTCTAATAATTCTACTGCACATTGGTAAGAAGAGAAGATTGGAGAAAGTGAGGAAGAGCTTTTTTACAAGAAAATAAAACTTAAATCATAGTTTATTCAAAACGTTGTTTGGGGACGTTCACCAATAAGAAAAAGTCTTGTTGAAAGTAACATCGTAGGCCCCTAGCTGCGCTTACGTATTGGCATGGTTACCATTTGTCTAAAACAAAAAATAAGCACGCTGTGGATAATAAATGTTTTTGCCGGAAATTTAAGATATTCATCCCCAATTTCATTTTATTATCTGGAGGTCGTGCGCCATTTTACCTAAAGCGTAGGTGTTCTCCGAAAAAAAGGTCAGCATCCGATTTGTTGCAGGCATGTTTTTCCTTTGCCGATCCACTATCCACTTTTCAGAAGTTTCAAAATATTTTCAAAACAAGCTGGCGGGCGACAGGGCGCCCGCAGGCACACGGCTACTGACCACTGCAATAGCAATTTCCCAGACAAAATAAGCACGTAACTGAATAATAAGCTTAAATCTTAGACATTAGCACATTTTCATTTTTCTATGACAGTATTCTTAAAAATAAACACAAATCTTAGAAATAAGCACGGTATGGTAACCCTGCGTATTGGCATACAAATGAAGATTGGCTTCCTCTCTAACGTGCGAGTGTGGCGCAGAACAGTAGACTATGCATCACGTCATCTTGGAGTATTCTATCTACAGAGCATTCAATGAAGTACATGGCATGGAAATATTGGATATAGATTCTGAAGTTTGGCTATATCTACCTGCGTTGCTATATGTACTCATGATATCAAAGCCAGACCTATGAGAAATGGCCACCGCAATTGTCTGCGCTGCTGTATGTACACATGATGCTCGCAGAAGAAATAATTTTCGATCCAGGTAAGGACATTGCACTATCAGGTTCATTATCTGATCATAAAACACCCCATATGGCATGTTGGTACCATCGTAGCTAATCAATAAAACTTCATCCAAAAAATCCTTACGAGAGCTGGCGGTTTCGTGACCCCGGTATCCGTGTCGTTTTACTTCAGAGTGTCTGTGGTGAGAACCGGCTATGTTTTCAAGGGTTCGCTAGATGCCAGTGATTACTTCAGGAGCTTCTCTGGAAAGGGCAAGAGAGATTTCTTCACACCCGGGAGGACACAAAAACATAATAGTAACCAACTCTTGGTCCAACATCAAAAGCCATCTTCGGCTTGATTTTGGGCCCAACAAGAGGCTTGGTTAAACCCGACACTGTTTCCTGATTTACATTTGCCAACATTTGTTCATTGATTGAACATCACGTTGCTGTTTGTCCAGGGCGTTAGGTTTAGGGGACTTATTCTAGATCTGGAGATGTCGGCGATCCCAGCAACTAGCTCAAAATTTGTGGCCTTGCTTTTATAGATTTTGATCCAGCTTGTAGTCCTCGGCCCCCAACGGATTTCCAGGTTTCATTGCCTTGAAAACATGACCTCCTAGTCTAAATTAAAGGAACCCATGGCCAAACGATAATTGGCCTCTTCTCTAATAGACGAAAATGACGCGTTGTGCCAGGACTTTCGAGAGCTTGCCTCGAGTTTGTCCCTGAACAATCGCTTCCAAAAAATGCTATTTGCGCAATTTGGCCTGAATTTGTGTCTTTTTTTCAGAATCTCCGCTATAGCTTTCGCTTGGCCACCCTAGCTTGCCTTTCCACCTCAGCTGCCTCCGCCCATGCTTGGAGTTGGGCAAGCTCCAGCTTATGATCAATGGTTTTAGAGGCATAAGTGGTAGTGCTTTTACTGCATCTAGTGCCAGCCTACCTGTAGCTCTTTTCCAATTGGAAGATAGGAAACCCACTTCCCACAGCTTTTAAAAATTTCTCGGTCTGAGATTTACACTGCAGTACGAAGGACTCGAAGTCGCACCCTATTTTCCTTCCCAGTCCCGCAGGTCCACCATCATCCTTCGATTGCCTAACCAAATTCAATAAATCCCAAACCTACCGGTCAAATTGTTTAACTCTTCCACCCGGCTTTAAACATAATGACCTCCTTCCCAGTGGTGAACCCCAAGAGCCTTTTAATGTAGTCCTGAATAGTTTTTAGCGAGCCCCACCGACGCAGCCGGGCGTCTCTAACCCCTACACTCTCAGCAGGATTCCTATCATTTTCGGTTCTCCTCGCACCAGGGTCAATCTGAGTCATGTAAATCATCATCATCATAATTCGTATTCGTCATAATAATTTTATACATGCAAATAATTAAGACTCAATAATTGGACTTTTTAACAAAATTAAAAAACTTGAATAACAAACAATCAATTAATTTCGATGTTAAAAAAAACAAGCGAGGTCACTTTCCTTGATCACACTCTTCACCAAGTCTTCGATCTTCACTTCCGCCAGGCTTCGCAGTAGACGATCTTTCTGGTTGACAACGAGTTTTAGGAGGGATGTTTTCCATCTCAATCGCCAAAAATTTCTCTTTTTACAGCTGGCTTCAGCCAAGAGAGCAATTGTTCCGCTCTTGTTTTATGCTGTCTTTTAGAAAACGTCAAACTTCGCTTAAATGCTATTTCAATTCTTCCTCCACTCAGGTAAAAGACTAAGTTTTTGCGATAAATGTTACCTTTAGCAAGGCTTTGTCTAGTTGGTGAACGTTCTCAAACAACATGCTTCTCTTCTTACCAACGTGCACTAGGAATTTTAGAAATTATATTGAAAAACTACAGAAAAACGATCCGGAAATAAAATATTGGGGTGTGCCAGCCAAATCCAATTATTACCTTTATTTTACCACAGCCAACTTACTTTTATTTTATCACTGCTAACTTCGACTGACTCAATGATCTTTGCCACCAGCAGTTTTAACTTATCATTTCTCGTGGCCGCTGTAAAAAAAAAGAGCAGAGTTTCACTATACGATAATAGCAGGCATTTTAAACCAAAGGCAAACAAATGGCATTAATAGGACAATTCGCATTTTACAAGATTGTCTGCCATCCAAAGACTGTTAGACCAACACAAATAAAAAGATAAATTTGCGATAAAGAACAGGTAATCAGTTTTTTAGCATGTCCTGACAATTAATTCTTATCTCAAACAATAAGTTATTTTTTACGCAATGAAAAGAAACAAAGTTGTTTCTTTCCTATTTAAGTTTAGGTTCGGTAAAGTTTAGCAACTTAACACATTATTTGCATCCTTCGGATTAATTTATAGAATTCTAAACAAAAAGGCAGCAACATTTACAAGATCATTTTAGCATACGGTCTTGCCTCTACCAAAATGTGCTTGAATCCACTTAACATATGAATGCATTGTTAGCTGGAAATTGCCACGTTCAAAAGTTTGATTTCGAAACAAAGTTTTCAGTTTCATTTTAAGCCGAAAATCGTTATCGCATATATTTTTTGAACGGTAAATTTTAAAAAAGGTAGTCTAACAAATTTCATATTTTTGATCCCACCTCTCAAAAAAAATAAATTTTCCTCTGGCGACGCCTCTGGACTAGTCCTGCAATAACATTGGCAATAAAATCACTAATTCTGTTTTGGAGTTGCTTCATTCCGTGTTTTATACTTGATTGAACCATGCAAAGTGCTGCGTGGTTGTCATAATTAGCCGGTTTCATCTGAATATATAAAGCGCGATTCTGTCTGTACGCGTGTACGTACGTACCCTATAATTCCTCCAAAACTACTGGGTGTACAAACATCAAACTTCGTACGATTGATCACCACCTCGGAATGAGTGTCATAAAGGTATTTATGACGTCATCATGACGCTATAATCAAAGGTGGGTTCTTAATTCACATTTCTTGACAGAGCCTTACCTTTTTGTTCTCTAACGAAAGCAAGCATCCAGCCTATCACTTTACAAAATATTTCATCCTTTTGGGGTCTAACGCGACGTCACAATTAACACTTGACTGCACAATTTCTTAGCTGAATTTCCTCAATAACTACTGGTCGTAGAAATGCGATTAAACGCATTTTCAGGAGAAATTAATCAGGTAATTTTGATAAAATCAACTCTACAAAAAATTAAGCTTATTTGGCAATGCAACGAGCAATTCTTTATTTAAGCATATTAAGGATTCTATGCATACTTCTTCTCTTTTTCTCTCGCGCGCTTAACCCTGCTCTGGTACCATGGGGTCAATATGACCCCCGGCTTATTTGATAGGCTAAATATTCCAAACTTTGAGATTATAAGCTTTCACCTCGCTTTGTATTTTCTTTGCAGGTTCTTGTCAACTGTTTCTATTCATTCAATCTTAATTTCAATGTTGCCTTTTTTGTAAATTTCACATTTTATTTGTTTGAGGTCTTATTGATCCCATGAAAGAACTATTCATATCGCTGATTGTTCTTCAAGCTAAGCGCAAATTGGTGACCCCGCAAACACCTCAGGTTGTGAAATAAATCATTTCCAGCTGTAAAATTTTACCAGAAGCACCTCTAGCTGTTCAAAACATCACCCAGCATTGTCCATCAGGACACAAGAGATGCGAGATTGTCCAAGATTGAAGGACAAAAAGTACAGGCTCACCTGCAGTAGATGTCATGACACCACTCACTTGCGAAGAACACAGCAAGGTGGTCTGTAACCAGTGTCAGAAGTGAAATACTTATGTATTGTGCACTCCAATACATTTTTTAAGCAATAAACACAGACTGATAACAAGTTGAGTTTTTCTACTGGTGGCAAAATGTAGTTTTTGTAATGGGGTCATATTGACCCCAAGGTACTGCTAACGTGATTTTTTCATGGTGCCAAAGCAGGGTTAAAACTCGCTCCAGAGACGTAGCAGCCGCCCCCCAAACCCCCAATTGGGGGGGGCCCAGGCCAACTTTGGGGGCCCAAGTTAGTCTGAAATTGCTTTTTGGCTACGTGACTATTTTCAGTTCAGCAGACTTGTTTACAACCGATTTAAACTGTAGGAAGAAATTGGCTTGTGACATCATAAGTGAATGCAACGTCATTTTATCTCGCAGAATCTAGAATATTTCGATTGATTTTCTGGTAGAATCTTGAATATTCGATTGACCTAACAATGCCGTTGTTACGCAACAATCATAGAATGGTCTGGAATTCTGTTTGGCTATAAATACCGGGACAATATATATATACACTGCAGAATGCAGATAAAGTATTTTATTGACATTGTATAGAATGAAACGTTCAAAAAGTGGTGCTCAAAAGAGAAAAGAAGCAGCCACTGCTCGAGATGCTGTAGCGAAATTGCCCAAGATGACAGATTTTTTCAAGATTACTGAGCAGAGTAGACCTGGCACTAGTACCGAGAGGGATGAAGAAAACTATAGTGTACAAGAAAAAGAAGACTATGACGATCAGCATCAAAGTGATTGTGAATTTCCAGAAAATGTAAGTTGTGATTTACCTGCCAATACGCAACCTTCAATATCAAAAATATCTGAATCTCAATTTACCCCTATCCCCGATGACCCATGTAAATGGCCTGAAAGTATTTCTGATGCTCAACGATGTGATATAGTAAAGCGTGGACCACATCAACTAATAATGAATTTTCCATATAATAACACAACTCCAAGGCGACGTTTTTCCTCCAACCATTATAAACGTGTGTTACCTAATGGTGAAAGTGTTTCACGGTCGTGGCTAGTTTATTTTGGGGAATCAGATCAAGTTTTTTGCTTTTGTTGTAAGCTATTTGGAAAAACACTAAGCCCCTTTTGTAGTGGTATAAATACATGGGAGGATTTTTCGAAAAAACTGAAAGACCATGAAAACGGCATTTCCCACCAAGAATGCTGCAGTCAATGGATGTTGCTAGCTGAAGGGATAAGAAATTCATCCACTATCGACAAACGCGAGATGAATATTTTTTTCAATGAAAGACGTTTTTGGAGAAATGTTTTAGAGAGACTTATCGACATTGCCTTGTTTCTATCGGAAAGGAATCTTGCTTTTAGAGGATCTGAAGAAGTCTTAGGATCTCCTCACAATGGAAATTTTCTGGGTATATTTGAGCTTTTGGCAAGAAGAGATCCGATCCTAAAAGAGCTTCAAGACAGAATCAAGAATAAAAACACTAAAGATCACTATTTGAGTCCTACCATACAAAATGAACTAATTGAATTGCTAGCGACAGAAGTTGAAAAAGAAAATTTACAGCAATTGAAATTGGCAAAATATTTTTCTATAATTTTGGACTGCACTCCAGATATGTCACATCATGAACAAATGTCTGTCATTCTCCGTTATGTACTATGTAATGAAGAAGCTGCTGTTGTTAAAGAAACATTTTTTGGCTACTTGAGAATAAGTGACAGTACTGGGAAAGGCTTGTTGGACGCTTTCTTAGAAAAAGCGACCGAACTGCAACTCGAATTGTCTGATTGTCGAGGTCAGTCATATGATAATGGTGCTAACATGAAAGGAAAACATTCTGGGGTCCAAGCAAGAATGCTAGACATCAATCCCAAAGCTGTTTACGTGCCCTGTGCAAACCATACCCTTAACTTAGTTGTTGTTGACAGTGCTAATTCATCGACGGAAGCATTGACATTTTTTGGAGTACTTACAAGGTTGTATGTGCTGTTTTCTTCCTCTGCTCAGCGTTGGGAAATTTTGAAGAAACATGTGGAGCTGTCCATAAAGTCACAATCTGATACTCGTTGGGAAAGCAGAATTAAATGCATCAAACCTCTTCGATACAATTTAAAAGAGGTGTTGCTGGCACTGAAAGACTTGGAAGCCATTTCCATAGAAAGAAAAGATGGAAGAGCTGCCTCAGAAACAAAATCGTTGATAGCTCATTTATCAAAATGGAGTTTTCTTTTGTCGGTGTTTATTTGGTATGATATCCTATTCCAAGTCAATAAAGCAAGCAAGATTCTTCAATCGTATGGAGTCTCCCTTCATACAATGGAAACGGAAATGCAGGCAACTGAAAAGTTTTTGCAAAACTATCGCACAACGGGTTATGACAGTGCCGCAACATCTGCTGTTGAAATAGCACAGGAATTGGATATTGATCCTTCTTTTCCTCCGTCAAGAAGTAGAAAGAAAAGAAGATTGTTTGATTACCAAGGTGAAGAGGAACAACGAGCTACTCCTGAACTGAAATTTAAAAGCAACTTTTTCTATCCATTAGTAGACCAGGCTATTATGTCAATAAAGGAGCGCTTTAATTTGTTACGTGAGGTTTCTTCCGCCTTTTCGTTTTTGTACACACGAGACAAACTTTTGCTTGTGCAACAAGAAAATGCTCTTCTTACTTGCTGTAAAGAGTTCCAAAAAAAGTTCGGTGACATTGATTCTGATGAAATGAGCGCTGAGCTACAGCGGTTTGTTTTAATTTTACAAAAAAAACGCAATCTCAATACGGCTCAAGACTTTCTGAACTATCTTCTAAAGACTCATTTATTTGAATTGTATCCGAATGTGTACATCGCACTTCGAATCTTACTAACTTGCCCCGTGACTGTTGCCAGCGCTGAAAGAAGCTTCAGCAAATTGAAACTGATCAAAACTTTTAATAGAACGTCTATGACAGACAGTAGACTATCTTCATTAGCCATGTTGTCAATCGAAAATGACTGCGCCCGATCTCTTGATTATGACAATGTCATAACAGCATTTGCGAACAAAAAGGTTCGCTCCAGACTATTTAAATGATACTGTGTTTTTATAACTTTTTCATGTTTTTCAGTGTCATTGCTTTCGTTTCGCAGTGTCTGCATAAATGTCCTACTGAACTCTGGCATCGGTGCCGAATTTTTTATGACTTGCACCTTCGGTATCGGCATGCTTTATTCTGACATTAGCCTGTTTACTTATGTACAAATTGTGGTGTATTTTCTTAATGCAGCTTTTCAATTTTACACCTCTAAAGTGATATGACCTGTGCGCAGGGGCTCTTGCGCTTACTTTGGGGGGGGCCCGAAGTTGGAGTGCTACGGGACTGACTCGCTCTATGATGTCGTAATACCGTCTGGCGAAATAAACACAGTATTTTTTTAACCGAAAGTATCAAAAATTAGCAGACGATATATGTTGAACATTTGATATAACTGAACGTTTTCGGGTCATCAACATGGCCCTCGTCGCAGTGTCAAATTACATCTTTACATTATCACTGAAAGACAGAAATGAATATGTATATAAAAACAAAAAATTGCTGACGAGACATTAGCAACACATAAATGAGATAAATATAACCTAATAATATTGTTCGTGACGTAATACACAAATACAATTAACGTTGGGACATAACATGGGCGATCCTTAAAACAACTAAAAGTACCACGGACAGTCCCGTAGCACTCCAACTTCGGGTCCCCCCCAAAGTAAGCGCAAGAGCCCCTGCGCACAGGTCATATCACTTTAGAGGTGTAAAATTGAAAAGCTGCATTAAGAAAATACACCACAATTTGTACATAAGTAAACAGGCTAATGTCAGAATAAAGCATGCCGATACCGAAGGTGCAAGTCATAAAAAATTCGGCACCGATGCCAGAGTTCAGTAGGACATTTATGCAGACACTGCGAAACGAAAGCAATGACACTGAAAAACATGAAAAAGTTATAAAAACACAGTATCATTTAAATAGTCTGGAGCGAACCTTTTTGTTCGCAAATGCTGTTATGACATTGTCATAATCAAGAGATCGGGCGCAGTCATTTTCGATTGACAACATGGCTAATGAAGATAGTCTACTGTCTGTCATAGACGTTCTATTAAAAGTTTTGATCAGTTTCAATTTGCTGAAGCTTCTTTCAGCGCTGGCAACAGTCACGGGGCAAGTTAGTAAGATTCGAAGTGCGATGTACACATTCGGATACAATTCAAATAAATGAGTCTTTAGAAGATAGTTCAGAAAGTCTTGAGCCGTATTGAGATTGCGTTTTTTTTTGTAAAATTAAAACAAACCGCTGTAGCTCAGCGCTCATTTCATCAGAATCAATGTCACCGAACTTTTTTTGGAACTCTTTACAGCAAGTAAGAAGAGCATTTTCTTGTTGCACAAGCAAAAGTTTGTCTCGTGTGTACAAAAACGAAAAGGCGGAAGAAACCTCACGTAACAAATTAAAGCGCTCCTTTATTGACATAATAGCCTGGTCTACTAATGGATAGAAAAAGTTGCTTTTAAATTTCAGTTCAGGAGTAGCTCGTTGTTCCTCTTCACCTTGGTAATCAAACAATCTTCTTTTCTTTCTACTTCTTGACGGAGGAAAAGAAGGATCAATATCCAATTCCTGTGCTATTTCAACAGCAGATGTTGCGGCACTGTCATAACCCGTTGTGCGATAGTTTTGCAAAAACTTTTCAGTTGCCTGCATTTCCGTTTCCATTGTATGAAGGGAGACTCCATACGATTGAAGAATCTTGCTTGCTTTATTGACTTGGAATAGGATATCATACCAAATAAACACCGACAAAAGAAAACTCCATTTTGATAAATGAGCTATCAACGATTTTGTTTCTGAGGCAGCTCTTCCATCTTTTCTTTCTATGGAAATGGCTTCCAAGTCTTTCAGTGCCAGCAACACCTCTTTTAAATTGTATCGAAGAGGTTTGATGCATTTAATTCTGCTTTCCCAACGAGTATCAGATTGTGACTTTATGGACAGCTCCACATGTTTCTTCAAAATTTCCCAACGCTGAGCAGAGGAAGAAAACAGCACATACAACCTTGTAAGTACTCCAAAAAATGTCAATGCTTCCGTCGATGAATTAGCACTGTCAACAACAACTAAGTTAAGGGTATGGTTTGCACAGGGCACGTAAACAGCTTTGGGATTGATGTCTAGCATTCTTGCTTGGACCCCAGAATGTTTTCCTTTCATGTTAGCACCATTATCATATGACTGACCTCGACAATCAGACAATTCGAGTTGCAGTTCGGTCGCTTTTTCTAAGAAAGCGTCCAGCAAGCCTTTCCCAGTACTGTCACTTATTCTCAAGTAGCCAAAAAATGTTTCTTTAACAACAGCAGCTTCTTCATTACATAGTACATAACGGAGAATGACAGACATTTGTTCATGATGTGACATATCTGGAGTGCAGTCCAAAATTATAGAAAAATATTTTGCCAATTTCAATTGCTGTAAATTTTCTTTTTCAACTTCTGTCGCTAGCAATTCAATTAGTTCATTTTGTATGGTAGGACTCAAATAGTGATCTTTAGTGTTTTTATTCTTGATTCTGTCTTGAAGCTCTTTTAGGATCGGATCTCTTCTTGCCAAAAGCTCAAATATACCCAGAAAATTTCCATTGTGAGGAGATCCTAAGACTTCTTCAGATCCTCTAAAAGCAAGATTCCTTTCCGATAGAAACAAGGCAATGTCGATAAGTCTCTCTAAAACATTTCTCCAAAAACGTCTTTCATTGAAAAAAATATTCATCTCGCGTTTGTCGATAGTGGATGAATTTCTTATCCCTTCAGCTAGCAACATCCATTGACTGCAGCATTCTTGGTGGGAAATGCCGTTTTCATGGTCTTTCAGTTTTTTCGAAAAATCCTCCCATGTATTTATACCACTACAAAAGGGGCTTAGTGTTTTTCCAAATAGCTTACAACAAAAGCAAAAAACTTGATCTGATTCCCCAGAATAAACTAGCCACGACCGTGAAACACTTTCACCATTAGGTAACACACGTTTATAATGGTTGGAGGAAAAACGTCGCCTTGGAGTTGTGTTATTATATGGAAAATTCATTATTAGTTGATGTGGTCCACGCTTTACTATATCACATCGTTGAGCATCAGAAATACTTTCAGGCCATTTACATGGGTCATCGGGGATAGGGGTAAATTGAGATTCAGATATTTTTGATATTGAAGGTTGCGTATTGGCAGGTAAATCACAACTTACATTTTCTGGAAATTCACAATCACTTTGATGCTGATCGTCATAGTCTTCTTTTTCTTGTACACTATAGTTTTCTTCATCCCTCTCGGTACTAGTGCCAGGTCTACTCTGCTCAGTAATCTTGAAAAAATCTGTCATCTTGGGCAATTTCGCTACAGCATCTCGAGCAGTGGCTGCTTCTTTTCTCTTTTGAGCACCACTTTTTGAACGTTTCATTCTATACAATGTCAATAAAATACTTTATCTGCACTCTGCAGTGTATATATATTGTCCCGGTATTTATAGCCAAACAGAATTCCAGACCATTTATGATCGTTGCGTAACAACGGCATTGTTAGGTCAATCGAATATTCAAGATTCTACCAGAAAATCAATCGAAATATTCTAGATTCTGCGAGATAAAATGACGTTGCATTCACTTATGATGTCACAAGCCAATTTCTTCCTACAGTTTAAATCGGTTGTAAACAAGTCTGCTGAACTGAAAATAGTCACGTAGCCAAAAAGCAATTTCAGACTAACTTGGGCCCCCAAAGTTGGCCTGGGCCCCCCCCAATTGGGGGTTTGGGGGGCGGCTGCTACGTCTCTGACCACGGAAACAACAGTTAAAGAGTACGTTCAAGTATAAATTCTAAAATACATTTAGCAAAAACAAAGCATCATTTGCAGATAGTTGTTTGTTGAGTTGTGGATAGAGTTGTGGATTTCTAATTTAATTTTTTGCTAACAAAGATCATAATATAATGATTATTTCAAAACTTGCAACATTTTTACAAAATCAATTTACTTCAAAACTAATTTGTGACCTCGTTTCTTTACCGATTTTTAACTTTTTCACCAAATTAAAGGGTATTTCAACGCAATTCTGATAGTATGTAACACGTGTCTTTGGTATTACATTTACCTTAAAAAACTGAACTTTAAGATCTGTGGTGTAACTTTTTACCTCTCTCAAAAAGTGGCAAGCTGAGTAAAAATAGGTAAGTTTGATGCATAAAAGTTATGATAAGGTACTAACAATTAGTGGTGTAACGTCCAAATAACTCAAACGGCGATTCTACCGAATAAGGGAGACGGCTTAGCCTCAACAGTAGACTACGCTGATCTCAGGATCAATACAGCACAGCAGCAGATAAGACTTAAATGAAAATTCTATTGACACCAAATTTTATATATACAGTAACAGGCCGAAAAGATCAGCACAAGCTAAACGGCGTTGAAGGCAATGTGTGCGTAACCTATAACAAACAACATTGCATTAGCATACACAAGCTGGACCGGTTAAGCCAATCCAGCAAGATAGATCAGGTCTAAACATGCACTAATGCTAATATAAACTGCGGGGCGCTAACTGTCCTTGCGGTGGGGGCAGCAATAATACACCAACTCGTAGCGCACTCAAGGACTAACTAGCGAACAATTGAAACCACCAACATAAAACTTAACTCCAGCCACCCCAACAAGTAAACTGAGACTAATATTAACATGCAATCGTAAGGTGGCCCGCCAGACACTGTACGCAATTAAAAGAGAAAACCAATGCCGCTACGAATCTTACAGCGAAAACTAAATAGAAAACGTTTAGAAGGATTATCGTCAAAGAGAAAAACACACAATGGCGGCAAGACTAATTGGCTACAAACAAAACGTGGTTAATTATCACAAAGGCCGAGAAATAATAGATCTCTCACCGTAACAAGTGGCGTTTGAAAGCTTAGTAAATTTGCTCTCCAGCTATATGTGACTCTAATTAGTTACGGCTAACCATTAGTTCATAATGGCTGATGAATAATCGGTCGCCATACATCATTCTATTTTTAGTTGAACAATTATCCTTGCAAGTTTGTTAGATGAAGTAGGATAATTGTTTAACTAAAAAAGGGATGATTTATGGCTATGTAACAATAATAATCTCTGGAATATTCATGTTATTATCCCGTGTCAACGTAGTTTTTCTGTTCTGGCCATTATTTCCGGTATTTCCCCGTTTACAAACCGCCGCTTGTTTATTTTATTTTTAAAGCAATCTTATTGGTAGTTATTCCCTGTATTCCCCCCGTAGACAGAACTTTTCTGATTTATTTTATATGCGTTTTTATTGGTTGTTCTTTGGGTAGCAGTTTCCGGTATTCCCCAGTTTTCAAACCTTTTCTTGTTAATTTTCAGTTTTTAGTAATTTTGATTGGCTAAAATATTTGGAAACTTTATTTCGGTTACGTACGAATGGAAAGTATATATACGGGTGGGTTATTTGGAAAAAACAGAGACGAAAGCAAACAGACAACAGAACAGAGAAGAAAAAAAAGAAGAGAGGTGAAAAGACAAGCCAGAAGAGAGAAGAATTAGAAGGCAAGGGCCAAACATTACTGTAAGGAAGGGGGACTATCGGCTGCTATGAGTGTGGTGTCGGTGATTGTTTACGTGCGAAAGCTTGTATATTAACAGAGTTGTGTTGTAAAAGAGTCGGCTGGCAACCTAGCTTCTTAAGCGTAAGTTCTTAGGCCGAAGGATAAGGCATAGAAGGTAGCCGTTGAACTCTACTGAGCTAATCTTCTAGTCATCGCGAATCGTCATCTGCAGGTCACTAGGGTACAGGGTGGGTGACTTAACTGTATTCGGCGACAGCGACTCTAATTAGTTACGGCTAACGATTAGTTCATAATGGCTGATAAATAATCGGTCGCCATACATCATTCTATTTTTAGTTGAACAATTATCCTACTTCATCTAACAAACTTGCAATTCTTACACAAAGTTAGTTCTTAGCTACATTTTGATTATTTTTTCTCACAAGCATGGTTCTTGGGCATTTTCTGTCAACGTTTGCAAAAACATTTATCAAAAAATGAAGTCTCTAAAAGTTTATGAAATAAAAGCACTCAAAATTTTGGTTGCCTGCACATTACCAACTTGCAATTTCTACAAAAACTATAACAACTTTGGTACATATTTTCGATTCATTCTGGATAGCATGGATTTTTGGCGATATCAATCAAAATATTTAAAAAAATTTGTCTAAAAATGAAGTCTCTAAAAACTTTATAATGTAGCCTCCTCCAAGCAAAACACTTGGCGATACCCCATGAAAAAGAGGAGGAGAAATAATGTTGGTCCTGTTTAATCTTTTGCAACAAAATAATAGTGTCGAGGTACATATGATTTAAATGTTGAAGCAATTTCCTTTGCAATTGGGTGAGACTGGCCCAG
The DNA here is from genome assembly GCA_963675345.1 of Trididemnum clinides. Taxonomy (NCBI): domain Eukaryota; kingdom Metazoa; phylum Chordata; class Ascidiacea; order Aplousobranchia; family Didemnidae; genus Trididemnum; species Trididemnum clinides. The sequence goes on along the minus strand of OY776287.1, from coordinate 4,283,433 downwards.
CCAAATGATTTGATATTCTTAACCTCGACATTATGAATGGGGGCCCTGCTATTGCAGTACAGGAGTGGGCACGTAAAAAGTGTTTCTGTGATATTTTTCTTATATATATATTCTGTGATATAGTTTCTTCTGTAAAAAGAGTATCTGTGATGCAACAATGTTTTTCGTTATTACGTGATTGCCTGCCCTGTTGGTAAATAATTTTTAGTGTTTAGTAATACAGGTTGTCTTTATATTTTTATGTTGTACAGTTTGTATGTTACACTAGTAACATCTACCGTTTTCTGAAGAAGCTCCCCGGTAACTAAGGGGAGCGAAACGTTAAATTTGAAGAATAAATTGTCGAAAGAACGAATTGATGTCTTTGAAATATCGTTGCACTCGACATACGAAGAATGCCTGCTATATTTAAAGTCAGCTTAGACATTTATTTGCCATAAGAAAAATTAATTTCGCTTACGCATCCTCAGTTTCTGCAAAAAAAAAAAGTCGCACAAAAAAGCATTGAATATTTTTCAAAGAAACTAATGGTAAAACCAGAAAAAAAGCTGTACAAAGATAATAAAATCTTCAAAACTTTACAAGAAGCAAAAATACTTATCTGCACGGGGTCCACAATAATAAACATCTATTAAAACTACAGACCTTAAAACTAGCTCCGACTTCTTTCAAATTACATTCAAACTAATATGATAGGTAAAATGTTATAGAAATAGGTGTGAGATAAATGAGACGCAGTATTTTATAATTACTAAATTCTGATTCTAAATGATTCTAAATTCTAATTCTAAATACTAACATTCTAATTACTAAATAACTAGCAGTATTTCATAATAATGAGTAAAAGGACATGACCTATAGACACCAAATCGTCAAACGGGCCTAACAATACATACCTTATTTCTGTAATTGTCAAAACGACGACCATTTGCGCGCTGCCATCATTTTTGACTGTTTCACTCCTCCCCTCCTTCAACTTCAAAATGATTTGTGACATCATTCTTTCTTTATGAGTACTACCACTCTTGATTAATAGACCAGCATGATCAAGAATACGTGAGTAGGAGCTATGGCCTATATTTTCAACAACTTTTCGTAGCTGCTCGCACGAATATTTGTACGGTCGAACCGGCGCAATTACTTTAATTGATACCTTTTAAGTTGATACAGGTGATGGCATGACATGCCGGAGTAAAATCGCATCATACTTAGGAGAAACATTTTTCTATTTTGTTTCATAGTACCTTTATAAAACTACAGATATCAAAGCCATAAATTTTGGCAAAAGCAAGGACTCTTTTAACTCCTCTGAGCACACCTAAGCAAGGAAAACCAACATGCAACATAATGCGTTGCCACCAGGGGTATGAGAAAGTTTGAGATGAAATCAAAAGAAAACAACTTCATTGTGTCAAATCGCACCACGTGGTATTTTGCTTTATAATAGCTTTATAGAGCTACCGAGATCAAGCCTCAACATTTGGGGAAAAGCAAGGACTTTTGTAACTCCCCTGGGCACGCCAAATAGATAAATAAGAACATGCAACATATTGAGTTGCCAGAAAGGACTTGAGAAAGTTTAAGGAGAAATCAAAAGAAAACAACGTCACTGTGTAAAATCTCACCTCATGAAAAACGTTTTGATATTTTGCTTGCAAATAGCTCAATGTCACAAATATGTTCCCTGCTTCCAAGCTCAGGGAAACACAAAACCCCCTTGGGTTTACATAAGCAATGGACAGAGCACGTAGATCGAAAGCATAGCCAGAACCTTGAAATCAGAAATTTTATCACAAAAGAAGCGCACCAAGTGATGAAAATCTTTTGTACAGAAAAAACATAACATTTTCGTTACTGTTCACTCAAGTGCCCAATGTGTGAAGCAGGCTTGGTCAGCTGAAATAACATTCTTAATGCCGACGTTATTTATTGGGGCCCTGCGGCCGACGCCGGCATAAACAGGGTGCGGCAGAAGTAACGCCTTTTTTGTTATACGAGTATAAGTTTTCTAGTTTCTGCTTGATTTCCTCTTTATTTTAGAAATACACCGTTTTTGTATCTGAGTTTTCCAATTAACAGTTGTTTTTTTTTAGTTTAGAAATTGTTTATTTATAAAAAAATAATTTTATACTTAAGAAATACAAAAATGGCATTACTTTTGCGGCACCCTGCATTATACAAGGCAACTAGGAAAATTATAATGAATGATCTGCAGATTAATTCTCTTTAGGATACCTTGGCAATACAATCATGTGGCAGGCTTTAGTAGGCTATTTTCAAATGCAAAGACATTTTTATGAAGTGTAGCAAAGACTAACAAAATACCGATTTTTATGCCAGTATCAAGGACCATACACGCAGCCAGTCAGAGGTTTTAAGTTATGCAGGGTGCGGCAGAAGTAACGCGATTTTTGTATTTCTTGAGTATGAAATTGTTTATTTATACACAATTTCTAAACTAAAAAAGAAGCAATTATTATTTGAAAAACTTAGGTGTATTTCTAAAATAAAGAGAAAATCAAGCAGAAACCAGAAAGCTTAAATAACAAAAACGGCGTCACTTCTGCTGCACCCTGTACTATTGAGCAAGGATTTTTTTATTTGCTGATAGGCTGTCTGTTAAATTATCTATATTTACACTTTAAGGCAATATAATAAAATCTCAAGTTTAAGAAAAAGATCAAAATAAAACCATAAACTTAACAATCTGTAAAGCGGAATTTAGAGGGAATATTTTACTTGAAAATAACTTGGTATGATGGACTCCTACTAGATTATGATAAATAACTTTGGGGAAGCCATAGCCGCTTTTGTACTATGCCGGAAACAAGGCAAATAGCGCAGCCTAAAGACTTAACTCCACAACTATAAATTCGAAAGGAGCTGCACGAAATCCCAAAGTGGCATTATCATTAAATAGTTGATTTCTGTAATTATAAACACACCCACCATTTGGCCGCCACCATCATTTTTGATTGTGTATCAATCCCTCCTCTCATACTTTTTACAAGTATTAGTGGTATGGTAGTATATGGCAAGATTCTTTGTTTGTGAGCATTAGCAGTCTTGATTAAGAGATTAAGATTATCAGAGGTTATCTCAGTTTTATGGATGTGCATAAAAAACACAATTTTTTTATTTCTGTTCTCACAGCTGAACCGATATTTTTAACCCCAACGTTACCGATGGAGAGCACAGCGGGCAACGCCGGCTAGTATATTGATAATTAATTCATCCAGTAGGTGACAAAGTAGCTCACGAATAAGAACCACTGCTTTAGCCTAAATTAGTACCAAAGCTATTTGCCTTCAGTGGCGTAGCCAGAAGCAAATGTTTTGAGTGGGCAAAAATATGAAATTTCTTAGGATGGACGATCATTTATTTTTTGAGAAAAACTTGAACGTGACTTTTTCAAGAGCCTAAAACCTTTAATCCATCACTGTAAACGCATGTAAATATCAAACATTTATGGTTCTCAATCTCAGTTATTTCGTTTTTTGAAAAAAAGTCGAACAGCTTTTATAAAGTCAAATACTTGAAGTTGAAGCTTTAAAGCTGCTGGTTAAATTCTGGAACCATAAGCTTAGTTGCCAATCTTGGGAATTAATCCCAAAATCTTTGGAAGTTTCAGGCTACTTGGGATTTTCTTGAGAGTTTTTTCGTAAAACGTGTGGGGAAAAATATTGGGATTTTTAAAAGTGATCTTGAAAATGTTTTGTAAAATCTATCAGTTTTTTGTCGTGATAGGCTTACTTTGCAAAACTTCTTGTTTTCGGCCTGAAAACCTAAAGTTTGAAATATTCAAGAAAAAATAATTAATTAGCAGTAGGCTACTTTATTAAACATACGAAAGTTAACAGAACAAAAAACTAACATATAAGAAGGCAGAAGCTTTTCATCCCCTCTCACAGACCTCGTCAGGGTAATTCTTAAAGACAAATTGAAATTTTGAAGATAAACTTTAACTTCAAAAAATTATGCTTCCACAACCAGGCACGAAGCCAGCCGGATATTTTAGGGGGCAAGATCAAATCTTGGTGAAGCAAATACTTTTTCGTTTAGTCTGGCGAATATATCGTTTGTAAGAGCGATAATATTGTTTTGCGTTGCTCATGAAATAGCCACTACGCAATCCTTAGACCTGAATAGACACATTTAATTTTGCAGTAGTAGGAGATGATCTTTTCTTTTTGAGAGATCATCCTCACGTAAGCCCGAAAGTTGGTATGTGTAATGCAAAAACCTGCAGTCAACAATTAAATTTTTATTTATTGCTGGTAATTTATTTGTTGTTTTTTTTTGTTATTAGGAGGCACTGACTAGAAAACCTTTGGGTTATTTCAGTGTCTCCTGTCCCATACACGAATGTATTATTTTATTTTATTACTGTTTTATGTTGACGTTTATTGAGTGTATTGGGCAAACAACAATAATAAACTTACTTACTTACCGGTACTTACTTACTTACTTATTTCATCAGCCGCATTTTTCGTTGCTGCGGTGGGGGTTGACCTTTCTTTTTTTTGAAGGTCACCGTCTTCACAGCATGTAATCACTACAAAGCTTTTCATAAATCAAATGAACCGTTGTGAACGATTCAAAAAAAAATTTGTTTAGAAGGCAAAATAAAAAGTTAGGGGGCAACTGCCCCCAGGATTCCCCCTGGCTACGTGTCTGCTCACAACTGTCGTTATCAATGAGTTTTAAGTGTATAGTTATTTTAACTCAAAATTTATATTCAAAATTTGAGATTTGTCTTTAGTCTTTCCCGGATGAAAACCGCGAGAGGGGCGAAAGGTTTCGGCCTTTTTGTGTGTTAATTTTTGGTTTGTTTACTTTCTTATGCCTAATAAACTACTGCTAATGATTTTTGTTTGGCTGACAAAATTCAGAAATCCAGAATTTGCAAAGTTTTCAAAAATTTGAGTGAGAACATTTTTTTTCTTCATGTTTTAGAGATCCAACTACAAAAGTCGGGACTTTGCATCGAAGAGAAAAATGATGAGTTCTTTTTGGTTTTGGTTTTTGAAGATCAACATCAAAATTTGGAAAGTTTTTCAAATTTTTAAAAAGCGGCCATGTGCCTGAAAGAAAATGTATCAGTTTCACAATCTTGGGATTTCACACGCAAAAAATTGCATTTTTTTTATTTTCGGACTCTTTTTTGAGATTTTTGCACATTTTACGTTGGCAACTATGTCTGGAACATAGCACACAGTAAACAGTCCTTAATATTTGAAATTCGAATCAAAGTATTTATGCTAATAGATTGTGACGGTAGTGTTCTTTTGAGTTGGTTAGGAAGATTACTTGCATTAAATGAAGACTGAACTTTTTTGGTAGATAAATAGCTGGTAGCCTTAAAAAAATTAGAAACAAAATCAAAATGTTGGATTTAGGTGTGCACTAGGACTTGCTACCTATGGTACCGGTACTGTATTTGCACCATAGACTTGTTTTAGGTCTTTATAGACCTTCTATACTGATAAGCGCAACTGCAGACAGTTTCTGACTCTGAAACAGAGATACAAATTAGATTTATTCAAACGACAGACCTGAGAAATTTAGTTTGTGCATTTACAGTATTTTGGTGGAGAAAAAGACACGGTGAAATGAAAATGTAAGATGGGAATTTTATACATATTTCTATTTTTGTGCAGCACTTGATAAATAAATTTATTGAACTAAACTGAGATAACCTGTAATTAATAATTCACTAAAAATATTAGGCAGTGGCTATTTTGCCATCAATGGCAATTTACCCTCAGAGACTATTTTGCCGTGAGTTATTTGTGATTGGTCAATCTTAATGACGTACTAAACATGTGACTTTTGGTCGTTTCTGATTGGTCAATTTTAAAAACCAATTAAAAAAATGTTGCACTCCCAGGTCTCTATCCCCCACCCTGTACACTCCCTTCCAGTGTACACTGCCCCGTACATTTACATACCAGGCTTGCCCCTTTGGTGTACACTGCCTTTCTTGTAATGCCCTGCCAGCTGAGATTCGAACCCACGACCATGGTATCTCAAGACCAGCGCACTATCCACTACACCACAGTGTCATTGGTGTAATTGTAGCAAATTTGGCTATATAAACAAATGTGAATGATTACGGCAAAATAGATTCCAAGGGCAAATTGCCGTTGACGGCGAAATAACCACTGCAAAAATATTAAGGCTTAGCATGAAAGTTTAGTTTAACTGTGTACATTAGCCCAGTCACTCATAGGCAAAAAAGCACAGGTTCCATATGCAAAATACTAATGAGGAACAGATGACTTATGACTGTAGTATAAAGGTTACAATTCTTTTCTGCAACAGTTTCCAGAAATAAAAATTCTAAATTTCTAACTTAGCTCAAAATACTACTTCAAATTGCACAAATTTGATGAAGTGTCATACTGCAAATTGATTAGTATTTTCTTTTATTTATGAACTTTAATATTCTGGATAGCCTTGTAACTGTGTAGCTATGTACTAAAGCCTATGGACAGGTTTGGTTAGAATTGAAAAGTTTAGACAAATGCAGACAGCACTACAATACAGAATATGGAAAAGAACAAACTAAGCAATTGATGTCATAAAAATTGCTATGCAAAGTTTGAATCTACATTCAACAAATATTACAGCAAAATTTGCTAATAATGGCAGCTCCAACGGATTGAAAAAGGCAGTAGGTCTATTCCATTTCAATTCTCATTAAGCATAAAAGTCGCTCTCTCCGATTTTCTTGAAATTTTACAGGTACCTTTAATATCTCATATCATGAACTTCTGCAAAATTTGAATGAAGTTTCGTGAGAAAGTGAAAATTTAATGTAACATTATGGTGGGAGTAAATTAAAGAGGCACAAATTGTTAATTTTTTGGCATGTTTAACGCCTTATAACTTCAAACTAAAAATTTTTTATAGATGGTAGTAACTCTACCAAACATTGAACAAATGGGTCTGTAAAAAATCAACTGTCATGCTCTGTAAAAGGCAATTACGTGACATGCATTGTGTGACATCGTTTACATGACGAATGCAATGCACACGAATGAGATACTATTGGTTCTTTATTATCGCTAGCTTTCTTGTAACGAAAACTGTTAAAAACGTGTTTTTGGTTCAGAGGAACTGTTTGCAGAGCCAGGTCACTAACAGCAGTTCATCATCAACTCATCAACCACAGGTGTGTACCATAATGCTACAGTGATGTCATAATGCTATCAAAACGTGCATAAAATGCACACTTTGTTAATAAGAAGGCTTAAAATTTGTAACTTTTCAAAGATAAGATGTTAAATACAAAAGCACTGTTTGCAGGTACATCAAATTTCAAATAATTGATTAACCTTTTCCAATGGTTTCCTTTTTGGTTTTGGTGTAAAAACAATCCAATGTTCCAAACTAGCACCACCACAAATACAAGATTAATGCAATGAAAAACAAGCTTGGGCATAACAACACTTGTTAAGCATATGTCCCATCAGAAAAATGCAATTTAATACTGAAATGCACAACGCTATTGTATGCAAACCCAAATAAAGTGTAAGTTCACAAAAACGAAATGGAACTTGATGCTTAACTACCTGCATACTAAGCAAATACCTACAGATCACACTCAAATATGAGACCCCAACATCATCAAATACTTGACATTGTCGCATATCGACCCTAGTCAAGTATAAGCCCCCATTCAAGAAAATAAAATTTGTCGTGAAATGCTTGATGATATTGCATATCAACCCTAGTCAAGTAGAAGCCCCCAACACGAAAATGCATTTTATCATGAAATACACGACATTACTGTATATTGACCCTAGTCAAGTATAAGCTGGCAACAACAAAATCCAATTTATCATGGAATGCATGACGTTATTGCATAATGATTCTAGTCATACTTAAGTCCCCAACCAAAACAATGCAATTTATCATGCAATACATGACGTAATCTCATGTCAACTATAGTCAAGTGTAAGCTGCCATCCAAAACAATGCAATGTATGGTGAAATACATGACGTTATTGCATGTCAACTCTAGTCAAGTATAAGCCCCCAACCCAAACAATGCAATTTATCATGGAATACACAACATTATCGCATATCAACCCTAGTCAAGTGTAAGACCCCACTCAAAAAATGCAATTTATAATGAACCACGTGACGTTATTGTATGTCGACCCTAGTCAAGTATAAGTCTCATTCAAGAAAATGCAGTTTATCATGAAATGCACGATGTTATTGCATGTCGACTCTAGTCAAGTGTAAGCCTCAATCAAGAAAATGCAGTTTATCATAAAATGCATGACGCCATTGCATATCGATTTTAGTCAAGTTTAAGCCCCAACCAAGAAAATGCAATTTATCCTGAGTTACGTGACATTATTACATATCCACTTTGGTCAAGTACAAGCCCCCAACCAAAACAATGCAATTCATCATGAAATTCACGACGTCACCCTGTTTGTTAATTCATTAATTTTTTTAAAAAATAGATTTCCATTCTATGTTTTAGTATGAATTTCTATTATTCAATAATTCTGTATTTCTTTTTGGTATCTAGTTTAGTGTTGTTGCATGTGGTCAATCAAAATAATAAATTTTTAAAATGTTGCCTTTGCTCTGAAGAAGCTGTTATAATCTACTGTAGTTTTTGGAGTGATTAGACATAGATTTTTGTTATTTTAGAGTGATCAAATGCAGATTTGCTTAGCTTTGCATCAGTGGAATAGTGCTATAAATTTTTGTAAATTTTGTGGGGTTAAAACATCAATTTCTGTGCCTTTGTAAAGATCAAATATAAATCTACATAATTTTCAAAGTGACAAAACAGATTTTTCTTTCTTTAAAGAGATCAAATTTTGATTTCTACAATTATAAAGAAATGAATCATGGATTTTCCTAAATCCACTTTTCTATAATATAGTGTTGCCAAAAATGCTTGTAATATTGCAAAGCTATTTGTGAAATCTGCAGCTGAGTTTTTCATATTAGTTGCTTTTTTTTTAATTAAGTGAGCCAATGATTAAAAACTTTGGTGCTTTATTTTTGGTCTTTGAGTAAAGCTAAGCGGACACTATCAATCGCACAGAAATGTGTTTGAGAAAAGTTGTGTTTTATGATTTTTTGGTACTGGTACTTTGACATAATCATGTGATTAACACAAAAGAGAGGTTGGTTTGCTGATTACCGAATGTAAATTTTTATTTACTTACAAAATTTCTGTTTTGTACATTTTGCCGTCTATGGTAGCAAAGGTGCTGTTTACATTATTTTATATTTATGTAGAAGCAATCGTTGTGTAGTCACCTTTGTATTAAATCAATCTTTAAAAATGCAGATTATGACTCTTTTAACTGTATGATTAGTTTTATTTGGTTTAGTTAAAAAGGAATGACATTCTTTTCTTTTCATTATGATAATGACAAACTTGTATTATGAAAAAATTGTTCAAAAGAAAGAAAAAGTCACCTTCAGATGCTGGCAGCTTAGCAAGTGGACGTTCTGCCTCTGGATATAATGTTTCTCCCAAAAAAGATTTATCAAAACTGCAAAAAGCAGCATTTGACAATGATATTTCAAGGTTGAAATTGCTGTTAAAAAAAGAAGATGTCAATCAACTCGACAGAGAAAATCGGTATGTACTATAAATCTATAGACCATGGGTGCCCAAAGTTTTTACAGTTCAAGCCATGTTTCACTACTTTCAAGTCTTAATGAGCTGCAAAAAGGCTATACATTATGATCATTTTATACTGGGGATTGGTGATCTCTAAGCTCAAATTTTCTCAAGACTACTTGCAGGCTGGCAAAACTTCATTGTGGACAGCACTTTGAGCACCCCTGTTTTATACAATAATAATTGTATTGTTATGCAAGGGAAGTAGAATGTCACTTTTTACAAATATATAGTCTAATTACTGCAGTAGATTTTACTTAACAATTGTGCAGTTGGATACTGTTGGCCATGATACAAAAAACACCACACTTTATAGAGTTTGCTTTTGTTTGGGCTCTTCAGTGATGCATATCCTTTCATTGTCCTAATCAAAACTTGAATTCAATTAGTTTTCAAAGTGTTGAATGTCACTAATTGAAAAATACTTGTAGTAAGTGTGATGCTTGTGTCTTGTTGAGTCATTTTTGGTATGAAGTGCCACATTGGTGTGAAATGCAGTAGATTTTATGGTCTTTTTTTACAGATAATTTAAAAACAGATTGCCAATCATGAAGCAACCAGGCAATTCTTAAACAGTGAATAACACCAATGTTAGCATCTGATCACGTGGTCTTGCATTACATCAACATAGTAATGTCAGCAATTTAAAAATTGATTGAGTTTAAGTTTCAATGTGGAAAATAAAAGAATGTGGATCACTGAAGAGCACAAACAATGGCAAAACTTGGTCAAGTGCTTCCTACCTTGAAGTGAGGGTATCTAGTATTTCCAGAAACTCAAAACCAGTGTGGGATAAATAAGTCGATTACACATACTCAAGAGTGGTTTACTGCAAGGCTCAACACTATCGCCTATTTTGTTCAACATGTAGATCAGTGACATCTTAACAACTGTCTCCCACCAGTACGGCGATACCAATGTCATAGCACTTCTTACATAGCAGACAACTTACAAATGCTTGCCAAAAATTGAAGAAACACTATCTAGAGATAAGGAGGACCTTGCTGACTTCTTACAAACCCGGAGACTAAAATTGAATACAACAAAGACAATCTCAAGTTCTCAACCCCTTTTTCATTTGAACAACCATGAAGCGCAACAGCGACTAAACATTTGCATCCATGGAACCACACTCCCTCACAACTCACACTCTAAATACCTTGGAGTAAAACTGGACAGACAGCCAACAAATAGAAGGTGTTTGTGGAAAAGTGATGGCAAGAAACAACTTCATCCCATGCCTGTCTGGGTCAACTTGGGGTGCAAATGCTAAATCCCTCCAAACAGCAGCCTTTTCAATTGTTTACAGTAGTGCAGAGTATACCACTCCAGTATGGAGTCGAAGCTCCCATACCAAAGAGCTTGACATATCTCTAAGTGATGCCATGAGGATCATAAGTAGTTGCATGAAACCCACTGCCACACATCTCCTTCCTGTACTCTCAGGAATTGCCCCAGCCAAGCTGAGAAGAAACTATGTCGCCAACAACAATTCTTACCATGCATGGCCCAACAAAGAGCACCCACTGCACAGTCTAATACCTGACCCACAGACCGCCACCCCTTCTACCATCATGCAGCAGAACACCAGAACTGTGACCATGATATCATTGAGGCCTGGAACAAAGAGTGGACTAAACATCAATGTCCTAAACAGCTGACGCTAACCCTGGATACCACTGAACCACCTGGATCCGACTTATCTCGGAAACTGTGGATTACCCTAAATTGCCTTAGGGCTGGAATGAAGCGGTTTGGTGGAGAAATGCACAAATGAGGACTCAGAATATCAGCTTCATGTGCATGCAGAGCTGCCACCCAAAATGTGGAGCACATCTTGTATGATTGCAATCTCCTTTGTCCACCTAACATCGTCAAGAACCTCACTAACATGACTGATGACACAAAGAACTGGCTTCAACATCTAGCTGAAAATCTGCAATGAACCCTCAAATGAAAGAAGAAGAAGAATGCCTTGTTACCTAAAAACATTCTGCAATTTTTTTTTCAGCCAATTTGGATTTATTAATTGACACCAAAAAAAAACTTCAACAATAAATACAAATATTGTCATTTAATATAGCATAGTTATAAAATCTGTGCTAAATGGAAAAAAAAACTGAACAACACAGTTTATTTTGGAAAAATGCTAAAAAATCTATTTGAAGTCATATTGAAGTTGACTTGCAGCTAGATACGTTAGTTAAATTCTAGTGTAATTGCTTATGAAACTAAATAGTATTATAATTTCAGTAGAGAGGGGACTTCAGGTATCCATATCATTATTATTGCTACTAGCATCATCAATCACTTTACACAAAATTAATTTTTTTCATATGACTTTGGTGTTACATTTCACTCTCCTCTGGATCTATATATACTTATTGTACATCTTCAACAAATCTTTGTGAATAGGCTAGCAATGTGTTAACCCTTTCATGTACGATAGGTGGCAAAATTGGCCATGACCAATTTTAAACATAATATTTAGTAATTTCATGGTTTTCCAAGATTTATTTTTCATGTGATATCAAAAACTTGTGGATGAGCTCCTAGTGATCAAGAAATTAGTGTCATTTTAATGAGCGTCTTGTATTTTTTGCTCTTATGAATGCGTCAGTTCTCCCAAACAGTAATAAATACAAAATTGTTGTTGCTAGTTTGGTATAACAAGAAGCATAAAAACGTGCTTAAACTAAGAAACAACGACTCTCTTTGCCTGTGTTGATATTGTAACAAGTCAGTTGTAATTAGTCATTCAGCAGGAATGTTAAAGAGCGGATGCGGTTTTTGCTAGATTTCTGAAAAGCAGCAAATTCAAAGCAAAGTGGTTACAAATATCCAGATTTTTTTGAGTCTGATTTTCATAATTGTGGAATAAGGTGCCTTTTTTCTATTTTTGTGGAACAAAAACAGCTGATATCAAAAATCATAATTAGTGCAGCACCTAACATTTAAATACAATGAATTTGGGAAGCAAACAAATTCAAGTGGGGTTTGCTAACATATGCTTCCAGGTTCAAAGTTCATTTGGCGTTTTATTATTGCTGTCAATAAATTCCATGTACAGAAACAATGCAATGCAGTTTGATTAGACACTATTTGAAAACTCTCTGATTCTAATCAGAAATGCGGTAATCAGTTTTGTTTTGCACAAACCTGTAGTGTGAATAATAGCAGTTGTTTATGACATATTCCCTCTCTCAGCCGTGTTGGCACTTTCCACAAATTAGCATAGTTGTACTATAGTCACATTTGTTTTCAGACATAAGTCAACATGTAATTTTGCAGACTAAAAACTGAACTTTTTAATTGATTTAACTGTGTTTTTTTGTTTTTGATCAGCAAATTAATCAAAGTAACAATAAATAATGATTTTTGCTCAGCAAATAAATTGCAGTAGCAATAAATGACACCTTTGGCTGCATGTTGTAGATGATGTGTATAAATTGCATAAAATAATGATGAAAGACGGAACACACGAGCCACCATTTGCTATTGACTAACTACAGTAACCAACTACCTTTGTCAGAAAACTAAACTATGAAACAACGACTTGCAGTGCTTATGGTGGGTCATTGGAAAATAAAGTTGAACCACAAAATTAAATGGTAAACTTAAAATAAGATAAAGTTTGTTTATGTTTTTTAGCAAAACTGATTGATTACTGATATAATAGTCTATGTTTGGTTAAGGACTTCTTGAAATTATCAGGGTTGTTCCACCTAGCAGCAATAAAACCGTCATTTACTTTGACGCTTGCTGATGCATATACTTTCAATTCAACTTAGTTTTGCCAAATGTGAGGCCACTGCCATTTTTTATGTATGATTTTACACCATGTCAAATTATAGGATTATATTGACTAAGGTAATAGAGTTACTAAAACACAAAAAGATGTCTTTGAATCGTATATAGAAACATCGGCTTCACTGTGAAACATCATGGTGGCATGACTTAAATCAGGGGTGCCCAAAGTTTTTGCTGGGTTGCATTACATTTTTCTTGAGCTTTCGCTGGTTGCACAGTGACTCATAAAATCTATGGAATATTTTTAATCTGATAACTGCATATTTAGCTTTGTATTGCCCTTCAAAATCAAATAATTTTGAAGCTGGTGCGAGCTTGCTATTTAAATATCATTTTATTACTACTGAAAATTAAAGTTCATGTTATTACACATTAACATTTGAAGTCCTTTTGATTACACATCAGAACATCTAATGCAAAGTATGCAGCTGTGACTTTTCATCAATAAGTTTTTTGTATCTTGGCGTGTATTGTGTGGTAGAAATTTGAAGAAAGAATTGAAGATGTTCGTCAGTAAGTACTGTCCTTCATTTTGATTTATTGAAGTTTATGACTGAGAATGCCTTACAAAATCCTGTAATTTCTGCATCAGTGGTTAAGACTGCTCCCCTAATTCAAAAAATTTTTGCCATGTTACGTTTTTTTTTTGGGCTGGCTTTTGTTGGGACAAACTATTTGCAGAACTGGTACAAATTACATTATTCATCACTTTGTTTTTAAGTCAGCTGTCTACAACTTAGCTCTATTCTAAAAAACAAGGAAACAAGTACACACCTGCAGATACACTCTGCTGGTGCAGTTAGTGTGATTCTAGAAACTTAATCACTTCTGTTCAAACACTTGATTGACTATGCACATCACTAAGATATGAAAACTCTACTGACATTGCAGAAACATCGATGTAGTATTGAATTTTACGCAATGTGCTGTATTTCAGCCATTATTATGCATTGTTCAAGTATTATCAAATTGAAACAAATATTGATAATAAGTGAAATTTTATATAATCAGCATATACGTAGCTACAACAGATGAGCGAGGTTATTTGACGTAAGTTTTCATGTCAATGTTTCTATCTCCAAAAAACCAGACTTGTGGAAAGTAGCAGTTGCAAAGATCAACTTATATTAGATCAAAATATTTTAATATTAGTGGTACTATTATAAGAAACAAGATAAGAAAGTTACTAAATGAGTTGAGCAAAAGAACAGTAGAATAAATTAAAATTGCACTAAGAATATTCCATAGATTGAATAATAAAATATGATGAAAGGCACATTGTTATTTCATAAATGTTTAAGGTATTTTCAGTGGTTATACACTGTACCTGGTACAAAGTTTAGTGGATATAGACGTTTATATTTTGCTTGTATGTCTTGCAGAAACAAAACTTGCTGCAAAATTTTCTTATTTTTACAATGCTTCATGTAAATGGCTTTAAATGACCCCCTAGAAGTTGTTGAAATTAAAAAAAATTTTATAGAAGCTGTTTTTAACTGAATGGCACGCAGTGCGCATAGGAACAAGATATTTTCACATGAGGCTAAAGTTGTTAAAATTAAAAAAATTTTTACAGGAGCTGTTTTTAACTAAATCAGGGGTGTGCAATCTTTTTTAATGGTGGGCCAAATACCAATAAGCACAATATTCTGCAGGCCGCACCTTCAAATAGGATAATATTTTACCCAATATCAAAAACAATATTGCCAGCGATAAAAATAAAACTGCAATAATATCAAAAACAGTAATACCAGTATTATTCGAAAAAAAAATTCGTTTAGTAATTAGTTAAAAAACAAAAATATGTCATTGTATAATCAGAACATGGCAATACGATTTAATCTTTGTACAAACAATTTCTGTGAGACTTATGCAGCTGGCTTTTTTTCTGAACCACTCTATTCAAATTTACTTTAATTGAGGTGCTTGCAACTCTAAGCTCATTTTCCAAGTGTTCGTCTGTCATTACTGATCGATAGGGAGATTTCATAAAACCCATTTTAGAAAAAAATTGTTCACACAAATAAGTTGAGCCAAAAAGTGCCATTTTGGAAGCCACAAATTTTCTTAAATTTGGGAACTTATCTTGGTCAAGAAATTTCCGGTAAAAATCACCAAGATTCATTTCCACATACTTGGCCTTCAAGTCAGTACTCTCCTGAAGATCAATCAGTTCCATTTGGATATCAGTGGGGGCTTTGTCAATTTCTGTGTGAAATGATGAAGAAAATATTTCAAATAAATGTTCATGGGATCTGAAGTCTTTAAAGCGAGCCGAAAATTCCTTAAGCAATTTTTCAAGTTGATCTGCAAATTCGGTTTTCTTCTCTGGAAGCATTCCCATTTCTTTTAAAGTTGGAAAGTAAGAGAGATCCGCATTTTTTATGTGTGCGTGCCAAAGTCTCAACTTGTTCATAAAGCCTTTTATGTGACCATACATTTCACTCGCATACTGGGCTTTTCGTTGCAGCTTTGTGTTGAGTTCATTCATGCGAGTAGTAATATCGACCAAGAAAGCCAGATCACACAACCAACTTTTGTCTTCCATTTCAGCCATTAGTCGCCCCTTATTTTTTAAAAATAGTGCGACTTCGTTTCGCAGTTCGTAAAATCGTCGCAACATACCACCCTTGCTTAGCCAACGTACCTCGGAAGAATAAGTTAGATCTTGATGTTCGGTGTCGAGATCATTCAGAAACTTTTGAAACCGCCGGTGATTTAGTCCTCGAGCTCGAATGAAATTTACTGCCTCATTGACCGGGCTCAAGACATGTTTGAATTTCAAGGATTTTGCGCATAGATTTTGTTGATGAATAATACAGTGGAAAATTGCTATGTCGTCACACACACTTTCAAAGCAGATTTCAAGAGACCTACAAATCCAATGCCAGTTCCGGACATGGCTCGAGCACCATCAGTTGCGATTCCGCATAAAGTGGATAGGTCCAAACCAAACTTATCAAAAGCATTGAGAACTTCACAAAAAATATTAGCACCAGTAGTAGTATCCTTCATACACTGTAGTGACAGAAGTTCTTCTGTTTCGTTCAACTCCTTGTCCACTCCTTTTATAAACACAGCCAACTGTGCCGTGTCCTTTGCATCGGTGCTTTCATCGATTGCGAAGCTCCATGACACAAAGTTTTTCACTTTGTCTTTAAGCGTGTCACAAACATCACCAGCAAGTTCTTCAATGCGCCTTGCTATCGTCCACCGTGACAAACTTATTTTCTCGAACTCCTGTACCATTTTAGGACACATTTCTTCTGCGACATCAATAAGGCACTTTTTCACAAAATCACCTTCAGAATACGGCTTCATAGTTTGAGCTATTCTCTGTGCAATTAAGAAACTGCATTGAACTATTTTTTCATTATCAGTTTGCATTTTTTGAAACATCAAACGCTGGCTCTTCAATTGTTCCTTCAATTGCTTAACTTTCAGCTCTCTCTCACGTCCTTTCAGCTTTCCATAAATACAGTCAGCATGTTTTGAGTCATAATGTCGTTTAATGTTGTACTCTTTATTAACATTAACAGTTTGATTGCAAATCAAACACAAGGGTCTACTGTCTGCATTTTCGATAAAAAAATATTCAGAAGTCCATTTGTCATTAAATTTTCGCATCTCTTCCTCTACTTTCCTCTTTCTTGTCTCTTTTGAATTTGCGAAATTTGCCATTGCGGAGTGATGAATTAATTGAAACCAAGGTTTAAATTTGCTAAACTCTTGTATATAAGTTGATTAGAATTAGACAAAATCAATAGATATGCTGAAACCAAAATTCACGAAGTTAAAAAGTATGCAAACAGAATGGACAAAAAATGAACAAAGGACATCTTTGCTACACTAGGCTGTAGCCATGATTTAATTGTGATTAAACCGTGGTTAATTAATTGGTATAGCATGTTAAACGCATAATTTTTGCCTAATTTGTCCCGTATTTTTCAAAAATAATCAACTGATAAAACTAATTAACGGACCGACTTCCTTTCGAGATTTCAAGTTAGCTTAGCTGACTGGCTATTGATAACTGGCTGGACTCGCTAGACTCAATATTAGCTAACTGGCTAGACTCAATATCTTCGCTACGAACCACCTCTTCATTCACTAGCACAACTATCAACCATAAATTAGCTACGCGCTAATTCCTCAAGCCACGATACGAATGATTCTAATTCTAAACTAAATTAGCAAATCGTCAAAAGGACATATCTCTACGATTAACTAATAATTTTCTTCGTCGTATCTCTACAAATCTCACTAGATTCTGAAATTTTTCCCAAGAGGTGAGAAGAACAAAAATTGAGCAAAATTAACCAATTACAATACATGGAACGTTCTGGCAAAAACATACGCAATAGTATATGTCTATAACGTCACAAGCGAACAATATTTAGCTGAAAAACTTGTTTCTTTATCATCTTTGCTGTGTAGAGAGTAACCTTTAATTGGAATATATTCTTGCGAAGCGGTTAACTGTTAAATTATTTAACTTTATTTTAGGTTTATTTCTGATATTGATTTTATTAAGCACCTCCAAAAAACGTGTGAAACGTTCGCGGGCCGCACTCTATTCAAAAACCGCAACTCTCCGCGGGTCGCACAATTTTCGGACGCGGGCCGCAGTTTGCACACCCCTGAACTAAATGACACACAGTGCGCATAGATACAAGATACTTTTTTGACTTGATGCTATGTAAGCATTCTAGTGCTGGAGTGGTAACTAAAGTCTATAGAATTAGATATGAGCTTGCTTTGCAGTTTTTTTAAGATGGAAGATTGTTTTGCATCTAGATTTATGCTCCTACACGATTTACATTTAGTTGTGCATGTCCAGGCATTGGTGGTTGTTACAATAATGCCAATAGACTGTTGCTTGTAAAAATCACCATAAATTGGCAACGGACCCACACAAAAAATACTGCAAGTTTACAATCAACCAACACTTTCACTTTTTGCATTGAAATTTAAGTAAACACATTTATTCATGGTAGCAGAAAAAAATTGATCATTTATAGAAATTGTTAATGCAGAAGATGCATTTGTGCCAAGGGCGTTTGACAAGTTCTGGCCCATGATCAAATTTAAAAACGGTGACAGATCTGTCCAGACATTTTAGAACAACTTTAGAGAAAATCAAATTTCAACATCTTCTTAAATATTTATTTTTTAAGGAATGATTACCTTTAAGGAGATGGAGGTTTTCCGTTATGATTTGGAGACAAAAAAAGCAGTTGATGCACTGGAAAATTCCAACATCACAGATGCAGAAAGCATGCTGAAGCAATGTCAAGTTTGAAACATTGTTGATGGTTTCATTAATATCTAGGGTGTAATTGGGGAAGATTGGGTCCCAAAAGGATTGGTGGTTGATCAGGTTCTGGAAAATGATGAAAAAGAGTTCAAAAAAGAGACCGGGTTTTCAAATAATGGAATTATTCTTCACTCTAATAAAGCACCAGCACACCCATGGCAATCTTCATCAATCAGTTTTTAGCTAAGAAACAAACCCAGTCCCTGACCACCTGATTCAGCACCAAATGACTCCTCTCTTTTTCCAAAAATCAAATCTCTTCTCAAAAGCACCATGTTTACTCTCAGTGCAGAAGTGAAGAAAAATACAGCAATGCTTGTCATACAGCTAACTAAAGAAGATCTATTGCACTGCTTTGATCGGTGGAAAGTCAAAATGCAGAATATGTTAAGAGGAAAGCCAAAAAACTGATGCTTTTTGTTTATTAAAATTATTTTAATCTCGTAATCTTGTTATTCAAAGCTGCTTCTTGTTTATCTACATTATGACTCACTAATCTGTTTGGACCATTGGCTACTTTTTTGGATACTGATCATGCCAGGGGCTATCAGGTTGATATGCCCTGGCACGTCTGTTCTATAACAATAAAGATGTTTTTTTTATTTTTTTGATCAAGCGATAGATCAATGATTTGAGAAATTACTGGGTCTAAAATTTATGCTTTCCAGAGCAGAATTGCAGTGACTACCTATTGTTTTCTTCAAAAATCCATCAACTTTTGAAAAAATTTGGAGAAAGTTTTAAAACAGGGTGGCAGGCAACTCGTGTTCTCTTCACAGGTGACCTGTGCCTGTGAGCATATGGTTTGGCGACCCTTGATGTAGTTCTTGAGATGAGCAAAATGTAGTGCTAAAAGTTTTTGATAATTTTTTCCAAAATGAATTGTGACATACTGCTGGTAGCAGTGATAACTAATTGTGTATAAATGCCTTAGAAGTATCATGTATTTTAGTAAACAATAATATAGTGTTTTGTTTGAAAAAGAATAAAAACTGCTTGTCAAGCTTTAATAATGTTTTACCCGTCTTTCAGGATAATATTTTTTCAATTGTTTTTATGAAATAGTTTTAAAAATGGCAATTTAGTCTTTGATATCATTATGTGATGTCTATCTCTACCTTGTTACTTCAAAACAGCAAATTTGCAACAAACATCATAATGAGCAACCAGAACATATCAAACAGCACTTTAGTTTTTTGGGATAAACTTGTAGTATTTTGTTTGTTTACAGAACAGCATTGCATCTTGCATGTGCACAAGGCAATAGTGAAGCAGTTCGTCTTCTTGTAAGCCACCCTCTTTGCAAGCTGAATCTTTGTGATAATGATCGTCGATCTGCTTTAATGAAATGTGTTCAATGTCAATTCCAAGACTGCCTTGAAATCCTTTTACAAAAAAGTTAGTAATGTAGTTTGTTAATTAGTAGTTTGCAATTTTAGTGTGTTGTTTATTTTTTGGAAATAAATATGAACACAAGAGTAACAGAAGCAGAAAATATTTGCAGAATATATAAGGTAAAAAAGGCATCAAAAAAGCATAAGTACAACTATTAATACAAGAGTAGGGAATGGTGGTGTTCTTCCAGTATAAAATGGTAAATAGAGCAAGCAATATAAAAAAAACTTTAATGACAAAAAACAGTGCTTACAATGGAAATTCAACCCTGAGTGCCAGAAGCAAATATTAAGCAAACAGCAAATATTTCAACTGATTGGTAAAAACAAGGTTCAAAAAATTATCATTTTGAAGAGATTGCTACGTCATAAATATTAAATCAAAGAAATAGAGACTATACTACCTGTTTATGAAAAGATTAAGAATAATGTTAGTATCGTGGCTATAATTGAAAAAATAATAAATTTAAATGCTAAAGATGAATAAACTTGGGTGACACCATCGCCATCTGACCTATTTATAACATTGCAGTATGAGTTACTAAACCATGCTTCAGCAGTAAGTCATCAAAAATACTGTCTACTTTCAAATTGCAGGATTTACTCCAATAAAGGAAATAAATCAACTGCATATCGTATTTGCTTAAGGAAGATTGTTTTGGTCTTTGATATTGAATAACTCAATTTGTGTTCAGCTAAATGAGATTTAAGGTTTTGTTTACTCTTTGTATACATATTTGCAATTGGAACAGCGAATGCATAAAGCATTGTTTTATATTGCAGGTTGTATTTACTATTTTGCACCAAAATGAACATCTTTTCTTACAAATTTTGCAATGTCTAATGCACAAGAAAATTTTTCAATAAACGTTATTGTTTCTAACAATTTTTACTGTCTAATGCCCAAGAAAATTTTTCAATGAACATTATCTTACAATTTCTACAATGTCTGATGCACAAGAAAATTTTCCAGAAAATTTTATGGATTATTTCAAGTATTCTGACCTCTTAATTTTGACTTGTTTTTGATGGAGATAAGTGTTGTGCATATTTTGGAGTTGCCATCAGTTTTTTGCAGTTACTGGTAGTTGGTTTGATACAAACAGCATTTGCCAAAACATGCACGCTACATGCTGTTCCAGCTTACTTGACAGCAACTTGTCCAATTGTTGATAGACACTGACACATTTTGACAGAAACATTTGCTTGATGACATGTAATTTGTTGAAATCAAGTTTGATGAGCAATTAAGAGTGATTTTGATAAACAGGGTGCTGTGTAGTTTGAAACAAGATATTTGTACATGCTGGAGTTGGTGTTTTGGCATTAAGTTATAATTTGAGGTGTTTTGTGATACAAATATTCACTATAATTTTTTTATTGCAGCTAAAACAGTTTTTCTAATGCTTGCTGGCATAGCTAATGCAGAAGAGTGCCATTAAGTATTATTGTAAGTTTTTTTTGTTGTTTTGTGACACCTGGAAAATAAGTAATTTTTGCTGAGGTTTTGTTGTAACCCAACTACTTTTGAAGAATAGAAGTATGGTAAAAGACCATGGAGCCCCAGAAGCCTGGTAGCTTTCCAGACTCTGAACCAGAGGTCGTAGAAAGACAAAAGAATTGCCAAAGAGCTAGCAGTGCAAAAAGTCCATAGTTGGACAGTGCAAAATCGGATGAGAGATGTTCGGTCAGATGACTGCAGATGCTGCATGAAGGATCTTTGATTCTGCCAATTTTAGAGAGATAGAGTTTAACCAAAGGCTGTATTGCAGCGAAGACAAGATTGAACACAGCAATTGTGATGAGGGAGTACAAGTTTCTCCATGGAAACACTCAAGGGACATGTGTGTTAATAAATTTAGATAAAACAGTATGCCTCCAGTCCTGGGAAAGAGAAGAGTGGATACGAGAGGTAAGATGAAGGAGACTACATGGGACTGCAGAAGGCAGATTAGCACACCATGCTTTGCCAGGTCACAAGTCATAAGCAGAAAGAAATGAGTGTACAGGGACCCATTGTAGGCTGGTAATAGAAGAGAAGACAGTTCCTGCCAGATATCACAGTGAGCTTGAGGTAAAAGGAAAGATGAGGGAGAGGACACTGTGTTAAGGACAAAGCAAGAGTTTTGAGAGGAGATAAAGAGCACTTCAAGTGCAAGCACTTGGTTTTACTCCAAGTCTGACTTAACCTGAAATAGGAAAGGAGGTTTGGAGGTGAAGGGCTTGCTCATAAGATGACAGGGCAAAATGAGTTAGGGTGACTCGCAGGCAAATAAAGACATCTCAGAGAAGAGAAGTAGGATAGAGGAGGACGAGAGACACAATTAGCCACTCAGTGAAGGTTAGGCAATATTTGTAATGCTAAGGAAATGATATCATTTGGATGAGGCATAAGTGAGATAGGGCCAAAAAAAGCTTCTGCAACAGAGAGAGGAACTCCTTAAAGGGGTGCTATCGGAAGCAGAGATACAGCTTAATGTTTAGAGACAAGGGAAAAACATAGCCTTCAGTGAAAATACATGTTTAGAAAAGGAAAGAGTGTCGTGGAAGGTGGCACCAAGAAATGTTGGGAGTAAGATTAAAGTGAAGAAGGGAGTTGTCTAAGAGGAGGTGAGGCTGGAAGTTAGCTTGGTGGGGATTTATAGTGAAAAAGGAGGCATTACATTTGTTAGTATTGAGAGGAAGACACCAGTCCTCAAACCAGTGCTTCAGTCGAATTAGAGCTTCTTGTGTAGTCTCCACTGCAGCAGAGGCCAAGGGAGAGGGAGATCAAGTTGTCAGGTTGTCAACAAGAAGGTAAGAGTAGCTGACAGAAGAAGGTAAAAGATGTCGGAAGATCATTGATGGAAAGAGAGAAAAGAACAGGGCTAATTATAACTGCTTGCAGAATGCCTTGGCAAACTTGAAAGGAGCAACTTTTGTGATTTTGAAATAGCACGTAAGCACACATGTCAAAAAGGAAAGATTGAGTTCATCAAGAAAAGCAAGGTGGAAGGCTAGTCAAAATAGGTTTGTGGGAAAGGGCAGGGTGCCTGACAGAGTCAAAGCCTTACAGAAGTTGATTGTAACAAAAATTGTGCAGAACAAGGCTTGGGTTTGTTAAGCTGATTTGAAATGAACTAAAAAAGCAACAGAATTTGATTGAGACCATCCAGGGTGCAAACCAGCCTGGCAGGGAGAGAGAATGGAATAAATTCCAGAAAAAAGAGTGGATGAGATAGAGTGATACATTCAAAAGGCTTTGAGACGCAGGAGGTGAGAGAGATAAGCCAGAAGGAAGCAGGAGAGTTGAGAGGCTTTCCCAACTAATGGACGGGAATAATAGAAGATGTCTTCCAAATGGAAGAAAAGGAATCCAAAGATCAGGAAAGATTGAAAATGTGAAGAGGAAAGTCCATGCCAAAGCAAGGAAGGTGCTCTAGCATGGGATAAACAAGTTAAGTCTGGGCCAATGGCAGTGGACAAGGCAAGGTTAGAGACAGCCATGAGAAATTAGGTGAAAGAAAAGGGAGAGTAAAAAGAGGAATGAGGCTTGTCAATGCACATGGCCCATCAGAGCTAGGACAAGTGGCCTCTGGCCTTGCTGCCCAAGGTCTTTTGCTGGAAAGTAGAAAAGCGAGGTTTTAATAATTGGCATAGACTAGGGGTGGGGAAACTTTTGTAAGTCGGAAGGCTGCTTTTCAAATCACAGGCAATCAGTTAGGCCGCAACTTAAAACAGCAGTACACATTGACAAACTTGTCATGCATAAAAAATAATAAACAACTTAAAAATACACAAAAGCAATTTTACAGCATTTAATGACTACTATGAGACTGTTTGTCACAAGCTAAAGATGCGATTTTTGGTTCCAACGTCGTTGATTTTAGGATTAGTTGGTCTTCCAAGTGAACATCTGTTATCTGAGATCGTAAGCGATTCTTGATTTCTGTCATGTATGAGAATGCTGATTCACAGCGGTAGGTTGTACCAAAGCATGATAACATTTGTCGAGCGTGCTGACGCAGGCATGGATATTCCACAGCATTTTTCCATATTTCAATCGAATCCTTCTTGGTGTTGAATAAAGATTTCAGAATGCTATCTTCTGATAGCTCTATTAACTCCATTTGGAAACGATCAGGCACTAGGTTGACATCTACCAGGTGTGGTTGATATGCCAGTTGCATGCTGAGATTGTGCTTTTCAAAATCTTTAAATCTGTCATTGTACTCTTCAATCAGCAAGTCTAGGACCAATGTGTATTCCTTCACGTTGCATGATCTGCCTGCTACTTTTGCCAGTTGAGGAAAGTGCTCAGGTGAAATTTGCGGTCAGCTGAGGACAGATTTTAATAAAGTCAGTTTCTTTCAAAATGCTTGGATTTTTTGCCACATGTCATATATAGATTTTGTTTCACCTTGGAGAGAAACGTTGAGCTGATTTTGCTTCGACATTACATCGCACAAAAAAGCAGCATTTCTGCAAAAATTTTGTTCTAACAATTTGCATGACGTATTTCTATCTTCGAAAAAATTGACAATTTGTTTTTGAATAGTACTTCGGGAAAGAGGGAGCTTTGCTGGGTCATGACCAAGTGCTGCTGCCATTGGAATCATAAGCCTTACTGCTTCACGATCTGAAGTTTTGTTCTGGTCTAGAGCACTTGCAACATCAGCATTTATTTGTTGGAGTTTCATTTTAATCTTCTCAGCAGTTAGCTTTTGAGGTTGGAAAGTGCTGGTTGAAGGTCTGTAATCATCTGATGCTTCAAAATTACTTTCAGAACTTGAGTTTTTTGGACGATAATAAACAGTTTGAGATGTTGAAGCTTCACCAGCCTTCTGTCTTCAGTCTTCCTCCTTCATTCTATGCTGTTCAATGCACTTTTGCTTGGCTGTAAATTTCTTGTCTTCTGCACCAATAATCATCCTTCTTACACTGCGCTGATCTTCTAGAAAAAGGCGATCTTCTGGTATCTGCATTTTGACCAGAGCATCAGCATGTGCAACATCAAAAAGCATGTCCAATTGATCATTGAATTCCTGTTCTCGAGTTTTCTGAGTCTCTGAAGACAGTCTCTTGTTCTTTTTTTTTTTGTAGCAGCCATTTGTAATGCAGATTTTTGTTTTTAATAGCATTTGCTCTGAAAACAGTTGGAGTTGTAGCTTTTGACCACTACAAATATAGCTCGTCAATAGTTGCATGGCTGGCATTTCTCACTGATGTAACATCCTTTATGTGCTGTTGAAAGTACTGCAGAACTGTTCTATTTGTTGGTAACTGATTGAGTGTAATCAGAGGGTTTGTTTCATATAAACCGATGAGAAATATTTTATTACTATGCCTGGTAGACGCCATTACACACACAATCTCGTACAGATCTGCAAAGGCAAACAAATTGTTGTAAAAAATAATGCAACATCAGTAAGTCATAGTTAACGGTTCATCTTGTTTTGCTTGCCTTAATAGCTACTTGGCTAGGCCGAAAACATTTCAGCTTTTGTAGTCACTGAGCTTCACTCTATGTGCGTACAATTAAATCATCAGTCATAGATAAATAAAAGTGCTCTCGAGCAAGAGAAACCCTACTGAAACAGTTTGGAGCTCTCAGCTATGTGCAGTTGACTGTGGCTCCTAGCAAGAGAATGAGGCAAACCTCATGGTAATTTGGCATGTAGAATTGGCTCACGCTTTACAGAAGAAATACATCAAGTTAAACAAATGTAAAAATACCATTGCACTTTGAGCACCCTCTTCCTTTTGTCCTGTTCTGATGAGGCTGTAACACGATCATACATTTGGTAAAAGGAAATGAATTATGGGGTATCCTCCTCAAAACATTTGTTTTAATTTTTTGGGCCACCCTAACCCACATTCTGAAAAGCAAGTAACGGTGATATTACACAATCTATAAAAAACAAGAAATCGTTTTTTTACACTCATTAGTTGATTTATAATATTTATATTGTGCCTAATACTCAAAAAGTGCATAAAAATTGAAAAATATAAATGCTGGAATCAAACCGCATATAAAATTTTTTCTGGACCTTTGCAAATATTGAAGTTGTTCAACAGGACCAATCCTGATTCTAGTTGCCTGGTTTATAAGATGTAAAAAGCGTTGGTTTCTCCAAATCTTGAATAAATTTCACAAAATTGTCATCGATGCTATTAGTGGAGCTAACTAGAATATTTTAGCTTCAAAATTAAAAAGAATGTTGTGAAAAAAGGCAATGGTATGACAAAAAAAATTCTAACTTCGTGACAGAAAATTGAAATGTTTCAAATGGATTATCACAGTGGTGCCTATCCAGAGTTTTTGTAAACACAGTATTGATTAAAAAATTAGAAAAATGTTGCTAGACACAAATATTAAAAAATTTTAATATCTGTGTGTAGTAATTTGAGTAGATTGTTTTACTTACTGTCTTAAATAGCATGTAGTTTTGTGTCTCCAAACAAAGAGATATGATTTTAACTGTGAGTAGCATTGCTGTGCATTAGAAAAGTGTTTTGCTGCAATTTTCCCTACTTGTTTGTATTGCTTTTTATTATAAAGAAGTGCAATTAGATACTGACATTACTTGCAACTCTAAGTTTGATAGAATCACTAATTTTATTTTATCAAAAAACCGCTAAGGATAAAGTGTTTATGTAACATTTGAGTAAAGCTGTTTGATGCAAAATTAGAAACTATCAACTTGCATCATCATCTCCAGTGATGCTGACAGTATTTTTTACAAAAAGTCAGGCCAGTGGTAGGCATTTATTCTTGTCTTCACATATTTTATTGGTAAAAATTTTAGATATGTTATTCTCTTATGTACTTGTGTTTGAATTTCTTAATGGGCCTGACGCTGACTTTAAAAGCCTTTTAACAGCTTTGAGTTTTTTAATAGTATTGTTATTCTAATAATATGTTGTTTGGTGTACAGTGGCATGCATGTGTCTTTTGGATTCTATTCATAATGTTCTAAAACGATTCTTGAGCAAAAAAGTTTATAGTCAGCATCTTTTAGGAGCTGAAGTCAATTTATCAGATGTGAATGGAAACACTGCGTTGCATCTAGCTTCTGCAATACCAAGTACAGATGCATGTTATTTGCTGCTTGACAGTAATGCCAATGTGAACTGTAAAAACAAGGTTGGTAGCATAGTATAAAGCACTATTCTGTCTGTGTATGTTGGTGTGAATTTCTCCAAAACCACTGGGTGTGCAAACATAAAAATAAAACTGCAAAGTTGATCAGCACTTTCTGGGCAAGGGTCATAAGGGAGTTGATGATATCTTAGGGAAAGAAACTGATAACTGCTCACAAAATTGGAGGCGATTTGTGAGGTGATCAGTCTTGATTTAAGAGTAGGTTGTCAGAATTGATGGCATAGTTAATGACATTCAAAGTTTGAGGGAAAATCGAAAAAAAACAATAGGTTTATCAATGGTAAAATAGCACCTCGAGTGAACATTGTGCTTCACCCAGTTCTGTATTTAGACCAAGTGGATATAAGGCAATGTTTCCCAAACCATCTGACTAAAAGCAAAAAATGTGAAAAAATGGTTTCATGTCTGTTTGGAGACCAAAATGAACAAAATTTTTGCATTAAAAAAGTTAATCTCAAAAAAGAATTCTCAGATTTACTAAAGACAAGTCATCATTTTCAACCCATGTGCTATAGAAATGTTTTCTATCTTGCAGCTTTTGATACTGCTCTCACAAATGTCCTTAAGGTAAAGTTGGGGTAGCTGACTGAATCAACAATTCTGAACTTGTTATAAAAATCTTGTTGGTGGTACATAATATTAATATAGCTTTGAAAAAAGCTGTTTGAGCCATAAGCTTTTTGTGCTGCTCTCATCAGTGGCGGTATCGCGTCAAAAGGGAAGATCTAGAGTGAATGAGTCTTTTATGTGAATAATTTGGATGTTACGTAATCAAGACAAGCCAATGATAGCGCTAGTATTGCAAAGCACGCCAAAGAAAGATTTTGCAATTGCAAAAGTTAGAGAAGGCGCAGCAGGAGGCCAAATGCCACGATTATCAAAAGAGTTTGAGAGTGTAAACAAACTCTTTCTGTCTGCACAACACTGAGCATCAAGTCTTGATATAAGTAGCCTCTAAAAGATTAAGATAGAAAGAGCTGCACGCTGCAGCGAGGATTGAAAACCGCTTATCATGATAGTTTAATGCGCATCGATCATTATCTAAAAGATGCTGACCAATGGCGGAGTCACAATTTGGTTTGGTGTCAGTTCGTTTGCATGATCTGTGTGGTTGAGATCGGTGTGGACGAGTCAATTGCTGTCTTAACCATTGTGGAACATGTTGCTTGATGCGATCCTGTAGTCATTGAGATGTTTGCTCTACATACCGACTATCACAGTGGCACTTGTATTCATATATGACAAAACTTTTCTGAATGGCAGGTAGAATATCCTTGCGGGCCACAGGCAGCATGCGCTTAGACGTAAAGACCAAGTGGGTGCTGATGGAACCATACCAGCTTTCCATAGTGGTTTTGACTTCTTTTTCTAAGTTTGTAGATGGCTTACCTATCCAAGGGACCCTCAAGTACACAGGACACTTTTCAGGGCCAAATCGATAACACTTTTCAAGGCCAATGCTGTCTATGACAGGTTTGTCCCATCATGAACTTGGCAAGTGGTTGGCTAGCCTATTACAACTTGTGTTGGAGCGGTTTTCGTCACACTGCATATCAGATTCGTTTACGTTTGCTAAGACCATGCAAAATCTTGACATTGTCCCTAATGTCTTTATGTGTTCTTTTGATGTATCCAGCTTGTTCACCAACGTTCCCCTTGATGAAACAATCAAAATCTGTTCGGAAGCCCTCTACGGCCAGTCTAATTCCCAACCAGTCATTTCAAAGGGCGTGTTTGTTGAATTGATTAAGAGCGCTACATCCTCAGTTAAGTTCAGCTTCAATAACACCATGTACAAGCAAACAGACGGAGTAGCTATGGGATCACCACTTGGTCTGGCTTTGGCCAACATCTTTGGTGGATATTATTGAAAAAAGTTATTTTCTCAAATGCAAAAGCCTCCAACATACTTCAGATATGTTGATGACATGTTTGCCATCTTTGATCACAAAGCTGAAGCAGATGAATTTCTGACCAAACTTAACTGCCTTCATCCATCCCTCAAGTTCACCTTTGAAAAAGAGAAAGGGAAATGTCTATTGTTTCTTGATGTCTACGTTGAAAGAACAGATGTTGGCTTTGAGATCAGTGCATACCGGAAACCCACTTTCACTGGCCAATATTTGCGTTGGGAGTCCTTTAGTCCTCTCAAATGCAAAATAAGTCTAATATCTACATTAATGCATCGATCTCTAATGATTTTCACCAAGTGTAGACACAATGAAGAAATAGAACGGATCAAGAAGATATTACTGGACAATGGCTATCCTAAAAACATCATCAACACTCAGATCACCAAGAAAATTGCTCAGTTCTCCACCGTTAAGCAATTTGGCCCTGAAAAGTGTCCTGTGTACTTGAGGGTCCCTTGGATAGGTAAGCCCTCCACAAACTTGGAAAATGTCAGAACTGCCGTGGAAAGCTGCTATGGTTCCGTCAGCACCCACTTGGTCTTTACGTCTAAGCACATGCTGCCTGTGGCCCGCAAGGATATTCTACCTGCCATTCAGAAAAGTTTTGTCATATATGAATACAAGTGCCACTGTGATAGTCGGTATGTAGAGCAAACATCTCAATGACTACAGGATCGCATCAAGCAACATGTTCCGCAATGGTTAAGACAGCAATTGACTCGTCCACGCCGATCTCAACCACACAGATCATGCAAACGAACTGACACCATACCGGATTGTGACTCCGCCATTGGTCAGCATCTTTTAGATAATGATCGATGCGCATTAAACTATCATGATAAGCGGTTTTCAATCCTCGCTGCAGCGTGCAGCTCTTTCCATCTTAATCTTTTAGAGGCTACTTATATCAAGACTTGATGCTCAGTGTTGTGCAGACAGAAAGAGTTTGTTTACACTCTCAAACTCTTTTGATAATCGTGGCATTTGGCCTCCTGCTGCGCCTTCTCTAACTTTTGCAATTGCAAAATCTTTCTTTGGCGTGCTTTGCAATACTAGCGCTATCATTGGCTTGTCTTGATTACGTAACATCCAAATTATTCACATAAAAGACTCATTCACTCTAGATCTTCCCTTTTGACGCGATACCGCCACTGATGAGAGCAGCACAAAAAGCTTATGGCTCAAACAGCTTTTTACAAAGCTATATTAAAACTTGATATAACTTATTGGTAGTCCTGCTGTGTAACGGCAATGGAGTTGGCCTAGTAGTTTATATAAATGTTGTGGAGTATTATTAATTGCAGGAAGGTTCAACGCCATTGCATATTGCTGCTTCCACTGAAGGATCAGAAAATATAATAAAAAATTTAATAGAAGATGGTGCTCAAATTAATTCCACTGACGGGAGTGGCAAGTATGTAAAATATCTTTTCTTTGTTATGTTATGTTCTAGTCATGTTATGTTGATTTATGCAAAACTTTTGCTTGAAACATTTGTGTTTCCACCAACATGTCACATGACAAGCTAAGAGTAAGTGGCATAGTAATGGTGTGATAGTGCTTCCAATGTAGTTGTACTTGATGCGATCTTGCATAGACAAGAAATCATCATGTGGGCTTTTCATAAAACTAGTTCTACAATATAGCCATCGATTTTTGTCATGGTTGAATGCACGTTAGTTTGGTGATGATCTTAAGCATACGCTTAACACTTTGTTTTCGGTGAGGGGATGACAGAAAGAAAATTTTTTGGGCAAGCACCAGCTTTTTAAAAGTGACAATTTTTTCATTTTGATTCCAAAACAAACTTGAAGACTTTTTTTTGTGATAAAGTTTTTGAATGTGATAATTTTAATTTTTCTCAAAACAAACTTTTTGAAAATTTTTGGGTGGCTGACAACAATCTGAAATGGCTTCAGCCCTTCCTACTTTTACACCTATAGGTTTACGATGTTGAGGTAGCATTTGGATGCAAAACAACTGTAAAGTGCCTGTGCAGTTTTTTGTGTATACAGGAGAATATATCAACACCAAGCAGTTAATTATGAAAACTTTTGTGATGCCACTTGATTTAACAGGACGCCTCTTATGCTGGCTGCAGGTCGAGGCTATTTGGATGCTGTCAAGTTGCTTCTTGATATGAAAGCAAATGCTAATTTGAAAGATCATCGTGGTTGGTCAGCTGATGATTACGCCAGCATGAGTGGCCATCATCCGTAAGTCAAGTTATTTAGACAAGTTTTGCGATTGTATTTCTTTTTTACTCATTTACATTGAATTATTCAAAGCATGTAAGTCTGATATGTGCCAAATAAATTTGAATTCAACTACAAGAATCTACATGTTTCACCAAATTAGAATAGTGCTGCTGCTCACTTAGCATGTTGTAAACGGCAACTATTAGGTATCCACAATTGGCTGCCACTTTCCTACAGTCCAAGGCCGCTCAACAAATTTTAACAAAAATTTACTTATTCAAGTTCGGTATTTGTAGAGGTTTAGGATGAAATATTTAATGTCTATACTTAGGGATCAGCAATTCAGAATACCGAATCTGAAGGATTTAAATCCCAAAATATCCAAATTCAAAAGGACAATTCAAACTGGATTCAGTTTATATCCTGCTTACAAACTTTGTCACATTGCTCGGTCACAGATTTTCTTTTTGTAAAAGTATCAGTTGCATGCAATAATTCAAAAACTAACTCGTCCATGCAAGCAAACATGTAGGGAGCTTAAATGCATTGTTCCCTCTAAGATTTTAGTAAGTGCTTAACTGCTGG
The DNA here is from genome assembly GCA_963675345.1 of Trididemnum clinides. NCBI lineage: Eukaryota > Metazoa > Chordata > Ascidiacea > Aplousobranchia > Didemnidae > Trididemnum > Trididemnum clinides. The sequence goes on along the minus strand of OY776287.1, from coordinate 4,251,405 downwards.
CACAAGTGCAAAATCGCTAGCAAATGTACGAAAACTGCCAGACAAGTTTTGGCAGACATTGCTGAACAAACGGTTACACCAGTCTTAGTAACATATTTTGAAGGAGTAAAAAAGATACTTGCAGTAGCCTACTGCCATTTAGTCAGTGTATACGCTAAGCTAACTTTGCATAGCTTGGTTTGCCAATAATGTTGGTTGGCATACAACAACATCCTTCATTTTCGGTTCAGACGTACTTCAATTATGAAACTTTTTATTTAGTTCAGTGCTTTTCAACCGTTTTTGGCATTCTGCCCATTTTTGAAATACACAGAGGCATGTGGCCCAGTTATACATTTTCTCGATTTCATGAGCGTTTTTGGCATTTGGTCCATTTTTGAAACACACAAAGGCATGTGGCCCGGTTATATTTTTTCTTGTTTTCATTAGCGTTTTTTTGCATTTGTTGGCTTCAAATCATTTTTGGCATTTTGCTCATTTTCAAAATGCACAAAAGGCATGTGCCCCGGTCATGTTTTTTCTTGTTTTCATGTGCAACCTCAAAAAATTATCAAAGTAAATTTCAGAAGTATTGTCCAACTAAAATAAAAAAACAAGTCAAAAAAAAGTTTTCCTTTCCAGCAATTGAAAAAAGGCTAGACTTCAACAAAAAACGTGTTTAAAGAAATTGAAACTGCACTTTGTATTTTTTCTTCTCGCTTCAAGGCTTATTTCAATCATGACTGGTGAGCTATCATAGCACATAGGTGTCAGCTGCATTTTATTTAACTTGTTAACAGTCTCTGCTCACTTGAGCGGCGCCATTCACAGTGTCACCAGTCACCAAGAAAATAAGCACATACACAACTATGCTATATGAAAGCACAAACGACACTAAATAATGCACTTTGTCTTAACTGCTTTTGATGGCTGCCAGACATATGCTTTACTACTAGATATCATATAATGCCACGAGCAATGCTAATTAAACTAAAAATCATTGTGTCATCATATAATGTCGGCACCACTGTGGTACAGTCACGCATATGATGTCAGTCGCCGGTAGAATGTAACACGTGCCTACATCATATGATGTCAATACCCATTAACAGGTTAAAAAAATTTTTGGAGGGGATTTAAAACTAAAATTGGTTAGAAATCATTCTCTTTTTTTACTTTTAGGTTTTATAAATAGCAAGTGAGAGGTTATTTTTTTTCTGGTTTACAAAATGGCGTTTTGTATGCTAAAACGAAACCCAGAGCTATGCGCTTTTTTATCTTAACAAACACAATTGAAATTAGCGTTGAAACATAAAGAAAACATAACTTAAGCAATTCCTTGCTCTTTAGCTACAATAGAAATTGGCCTGTTTACTTTATGTTAATTGGTTTGGGGTTGATTTGTGATACAAAAAAAGTTTGGTTGCGGCATGCATGATATTTTAAGTCGTGGTCACTTGCTGTTGCATCATAGCCAGGCGATGTTTACGTGAGATGTTGCATTGCCCTAAAAAAGCAGCTGTCCAACCTTTCATTCCCATTCACTGTCTCCCACGCATTGAACAGTTGGTTGAAAATTGCAAAAATTTGAAAAAAACGGAAAAAGTTACTAGAAACCACCAGACTTTTTTACACGCTGTTAAATTTTAACTGCAAATCCACCAGACAAAATTTTGCAAATTTGCACTTTTTTTGTGTATAAAGGGAACAATGCTTAAATGTATTACACTGCAATAAACTCACTTTCTGATTGTGCTTTTGTTGTTGTAAACTTGTAATAAATACTTTCATGTTGATTGTGCTAATTGCAAAAAAAGGATTTGGACTCAGATTCCGGATTTGATTAACTATTCTAGAATAGTATATTATTCTAAATTGCCCATCCTTATCTATGCTATAAAGCAGAGTAATGTCTGTGTATACAGTACAAATCTACACTTACACTTCTTCAAAAGTATTGGGTGTGCAAACATGAAACTTGGCATGACAATAATTGCTGTAGGGTGGGTGTCAAAAAAGGGTTGGTGATGTGTTGATGATGTCACAAGTAACAATATATTTTATAGAATTCACATCTCTGACTGAGGAAAACAATTGTGAGCTCAAAATAAAGCCAGCATCCAACTCTTTAACATGCAAAAATCTTTAATCTTTTAGGGAGTGAGATGACGTTGTAACAAATGTTTCTTTGCAAATGTGTTTCTTCAATTTTCTCAAAGAGTGCTTCTTCATGTGGAAGGGCATCAAAAAAAAAACAATGGGCTCAGGTGTTGGCTGTGGTGGTATTAAGCCAGCATCGAGTATCCTCATCCAAAACCGTCAGACCAGCCACCCCTTGAGGTGCCCGATGTATGGGGCACATTGAGATAATGTAGTCTGTATTTTGATCAGTGGTGCCACACTTGCAATTTAGCAAGGGAGCAAGACCCCATTTGTACATGGATGAGTAAAAACACCCAACACCAGTTTTTGCAGGTGATTGAGCTTAATCCAAGATGTTCTGGGCAAGCCCATTTCAAGGGGCTTAGAACTCACCCTGGGAATGGAGACATTTAGTATGGATGAGCGTTTAGAATACTCTGCGCTCCATCTATAATTCCTCCACTGAGCTGCATGGATGCCCAGTTTAGATAGGTCATTAATAGTTTCCTTGCAGCAGGCACAAATGGGTGTCTAGACTTCAGTCTCTCCTGGGGTACATCTCATAACCCAGCTAGTTAACTGTGTAAAATATAGTCTGGGTCCAGGGTGCCATGCTTGACCAAAGAGAGGGTTGCTTCCAAGTGGCAAAGCTCAGCTGGCTGGATGCCCAAAAGAATTGGCAGGTGGTCTGTTGGCATGGGGCACAGGCATCCGGTGACAATGCGCAAGGCACCATTCAAAACACTGTCAATGAGACAGGTCTGTGTGCTTTGACACCAAACTGCTGTGCAGTACTCAGCTGTGGAGTACACCAAAGATAGGGCAGCTGTACACAATGTTTTATTTTCAGCACCCCATCCCAAGCCCACAAATTGCCTCAGAAGTGTGATGTGGGTAGCTAGTTTTTTGCACATTGTCTCGAGATGGTGGCAGAATGTGAGTGATCTGCCCAGTTTTACCCCAAGGTAGGTTGGAACTGGGAAAAATGGCAAGAGTTTACCGTTAGTGTAGACTTTAAGCTCACATTTGGCCTCTTGATTGTGTAAATGAAAGGCCACCGTCATCATTTTAGCATGGCTGAGTTTCAGCCTCCAAGTCTTGTGATACGCTGAGAGTGTAGCCATGTCTTGGCTTAAGGTTTCCTCTGATCCCTTCCAATCCCTAGATGAATGCAGCAAAGCGAGTTCATCAGCATAAGCATACTTTCTGGAGGTTGTGGAGAGAAGATCATGTATACAGATATTGAAAACAAGGGGGCCAAGATTGATCCCTTGGGGATGTTGTTTTCAGATGTCAAAGCCTGCTCTGCTTGCTATCACTGATGGTAAGGGTGAAGCTTCTATTTTGAAAAAGCTCCAAGATTATTCAAACCGTCTGGCAGAAGTCTTAGCAGCTTGCCGGTAAGGCTTGCAGTGCCAGACAGTGTCATAAGCTGCTGTCAGGTCTGCAAACACTGCACCGGCCTTCTTAGCCTCAAGAGAGTCCTCGATATTTTGCGTGAGCAAAACAGTTTGGCCATGGTTGATCTCCCATGTCAAAATCTACTCTGCTCCCGAGGGAGCTGTGGATCAATAATTGGTTTCACATGGGTATGGATAAGCCTCTCGAAGATCTTGTAGAGGACACAAAGCAGAGATATTGGGTGATAGCTCTTAGGTTCTCCTTAGACTTCTGAGGCTTTGGGATTGCAACTACCAGCGCTCTTCTCCAGATTTTGGGAATTTTGAGTCAGCATAAGCAGGAAGAAAGGAAGCCACATAACCAGGATTTTAGAGCAGCTCGAGCATCGAGTATAAGCTCTAGGCAAATAGGGTCAGGACCAGGAGCTTTACCTGGCTTTAGTTGTTAAAGGGCAACAGTAAATTCTCTTGATGTAAAATTTGCAGAAATATTTCCTGGACTTGATGTTGTGGCCCTCAAGAGGTCAGACACCTCTTGAGATATGAGTTGAGATGATCTGAAGTCCTCATAGACCTGATCCATGTCCGGTAAATCAGGTGGTCACAAAGTCTTGGCAAATTTGTTTGTCAAAGCTCAATAGTTGCTCCACTTGGCCTTACAGAAGTTCCATTGTTTAACGGGCATGCTTGGCATGGGCAAAGCAAACCTTGGTGGTGTGATTAACAACAGTTGATGTTGTGACTTGGGAAACTTCTTTAGGACACGTCTGTCAGGTAAGCAGCTGTCCTAGTCAGCACTAGCAAACGCAAGATCAGGGTTAGTATCACTGTTCTAGTGGCCAGAATGAAAGCTGACAGAATCCTTTGGATTATAAAAGAGAGCAAGGCTGTTAATACTTGCCCAGCCAGCCAGGCACTCTCCATCCACACTGTTGGCAACATAGCCCCAGTCAGCATGCGGGCAGTTAAAATCACCAGCATAAAGACAGGGGTGAGGGAACACCGAGAGATCAGTGGCTTGCAGTTGTGTTGGTGGAAATTTGTAGACGTTGACTATTTTGTACCCATCAACATCTACACACAACCATTTGGTCTCTACAAACCGATTTAGGTGGAGATTGCTTTGAAAGCATGTATTTCAGTCGCTCATGGACAAACGTAGCAAGGCCATGCTTCCTGCTTAAAGAGAACCCAGCTAGTGCAAAGCTCGCAAGTATTAGCTTTTTCAAAGAAGTGCAGTGGGTCTCCTTTAATAGGATGACAAGAGCCTCGTGCTGTACAGCAAGATGGTGAAGAACATTCATTTTGCTTGCAGTGTGACCTTCAATGTTCAGCTGTAGAATGGTGGGCCTTTGGAACTTGTTGACAATGTGCCCTAAAAAGGGCAGGTTTGGTTTACATGCATCACCCTGTGAAGGACGTTTTTGCTGATTAGTGGGCCCAGGCTGAACATTGAGGGGGGTAAGTACCCTTCCATTTTGGCAGATTTTGTCTTGGTCTGGCATCAAGCTGCAGCAGTAGACTTACTCATGACCCAGGCTGTGAGAAAGCATTTACTATCTGGGCCAAAAAGGTGCTGATTGTGGAAACATGGTTGAAAGATTTTACCAAAAATATTAAAAAGCTGCTTACCACAAAATAATTTAGGCTTTATTGGCATATCAACAAATAGTTTTTTAAGTATAACATTTTTGGTTTTTGCTTCAAATAAAGCTATGCTGTGTCACCATACACATTGGCAGCATAATGCTGTGTTACAGATCTTTAGCAAATAGAGTTTTTTGACCATTATTATGAGGGCAAGTTTATATTGACCCTAAAACAAAAGAATTCACCCATAATTAGTACAATGCTTCTTTCACCTAACCATTGATTGACTTTGTTATTAAATTCTTGTATTGAAAATATTGATAAAAATCAACAAAACCAACAAAAAAACTTACATTTGTTCTTGGCTTTCTCATGGGGTCCCTCTATGGATTCTCTTTCTCTTTAGTAGAAAGGTTTTCTTGTGCCCAGTCTCACTTATGCTACACCCAAATGGTTTTCTTCTAGATATTGTCAATGCTTTCAAATCAGAATGTTTTCAATGAGCAGGTAATCAAACTATCACCGGATGCCTCATTCTACCCTATTCCTCCTCTTGTCTCTGAGGCATCTCTACTGCCCCTACTAGCCACCCTGAATCGTTTTGGCCTGTTCTCTTATAAATGGGGCCTTCGTTTTACTTTCTCTTTTTTAGGATTGGCCAGAGTGAAATAAAGGTTTTATAGGCTCTGTTAAAGAGACTTTGCATCCACTCATTCATGCTTTCTGCTGGCAAGCTTACTTTGATGGCCCCTTTCTTCCTCCTTGGACTTAACTTTTCTCTGGTATGGAGCTTGCTCTTTTTACTCCATATTCTCAATCTAACTCTTTTTCTTGCCAAGGTTGGCTCTTGCCCGGCTTGACTTTCTCCCATCTCCCAATCTCGTGATTTTGACTGATGCCACTGTCCCTTTTTCTTTTGGCAAAGGAGGCTGTGAAATACTTGCAAACTGCTCTCTTTGTGATGCTAATTCTCCCTTTTCTGTTTGGCAGGCTCGATGTGTTCAAGCTTGTGCAGTTCTGCAAGCTTTCCACTGGTCTTGGCTGCACCGTCAAATCAGTCATTTCTCATTTCTTCTCTTTATCTAACTCTCTATCTGTCCTCGCTACACTTTCCTCTACCTCGTCCTTCCTTCTTTCCCATACTCTTTTGCACATCTTGTTGAAACTATCTAGTCTCTTCTGCAACAGTGGGTTGCCAGTCATTTGTTTCTTGTGAATAATGGGACACAGCCAATGAGCTGGCCAGACAAAACATGCAGTTGTCACAAGATTTCAGAGAAACGTCTTTAATGCTGTCCTTCATACCACTGCTTCAATAAGCCCAGTCAAACGTTTATATTGGTGTTTTATCTTAACCTATTAATGTTCAAAATACTTTCCCAATAAATTTTTTAGTAAATGAAACCAAATCCATATTGAAATTCTGAAAAAAGATCATTAAAAAACTTTTTTTTTGAAAAATTTTGTTTTTTTATTTTTAAGCCCTCCTTTTAAAAGGACATTGGGCGCTTTGTCACCTCTTAAGTTCAAATGCATCAAGATTAATTTTTTGATGTACTTATGTAAATGAATGCACATCTGCCTTGATATGTTTTTGGTTTAAATAAGCTTCATAAAAATGCTCTAAATTGAAATATGCAGGAGCAGATCTAAACAGGGGAATTGCAGGGGTCAGATCTCTCCCAATTTTTTTACAATAATTAGCCTACCATAGAAACGTGAAGACCTTTTTTAAGAACAATGTGCAGTTGATTGGACAGATGTTGCATACAAGCTCGATTCTTCACAAAACCAGAATCCTAGATACGCCCCTGGTAGAGCTTACATGGCTTTATATAAAGGGAAGTGGACAAAATTATGCTTTCATCATATATGTGTAGTAGTGGCAGTTATTCAGTTTTTATCCAGTGTTGTCCCCTTAGCAGAGGTGGCTGGATTCACCCCATTCCTTTTGCAATTGCTTGCACTTTGTCTATCCACTTGTCTTGATTCAGAAAATCCTCCTTCAAGCCAATGTTCTTTGTCTCCTCCTCCACTTCCTTCCATGTCTTCTTTGGTTGTCCTCACTTTCTCTTGCCACTCACTTCAAGATCCAGAGCAACCCTCTAAACACTATCGTCATCCCTCCTCAGCACATGTCCATGCCATCTAACTTCATTCGCTGTTACTAACTGATCTATAGTTACCTTCAATCCCAACATGTCCATCTGTTCCTCAATCATCTTCTGTCAAAAACTTTCTGACCTCACCTAAGCTCTCTTTGTTTTCCTTAAAATTGCTTTTTCATTTTCTTTTATACACCATGCCTTGCTTCCATAAGTATTGCTTCCATCAATATTGCTGATGCTGACCTTACACAACAATGGTGAACTTTACCTTTCATCCTCAGAGGAAACCTCTTTCCAACTAATAATTATTCACATTTCCTGAACTTTACCCAACTGATTCTTACTCTTGCTGTGACTGCCACTTCACAACCACTACTAGCATTTAGTCTGTCTCCCAAATAACAAAATCCATACGCTGACTTCACTTCACTGCACAACTTCTCCCTTGAATCCATCAATCCTTCCATTATTGCTTTACGTTTCAAGTAAATATAAAGCATTGCCAACCTAGCGATAACTCTTTATTTTTGCACATCTGTCATAAACCCAGTTTCCACATTTTGTGCACAACACTGAGTTGGCCATGACTCTCCTCCCACAAACTCCACATGGATCTATCATGCTTTTGAATACGAGTAGTTCTCCTTCTGACCTGCTGACCATCACTTTTGTTTTTCTGGTGTTGACCTTTACATCATTACTTTCTAGTGCATCCTTCCAATTCCAAAATCTTGCATTTAAGTCTTCCATGGTTTTGCTCATGAGAACAAGGCCATCTGCATACAGTAATACATTAACCTGACCAAAGCAGTTTATACTTTCATCTTGAAGTACCCACAAAACCCACAAAACGAGCTCCTTGGCCTTTGGATCTTACTTCCTGCATGCAGCACACATCAACTCTTCTCTTCCTCAGTTCTTCACACACTTCTATTTTTCTTCCACAAAGACTTCCCACATTTAAAGTGCCAAATCTTATCCCATGACATTCAGGTTTAAACCCAGAGATTCTTTGCACTCCCTGCCCATTTAAGAGCTGCCGTGGACTGGGGGCCGTTTGTTTATTTTTACTGATCATGAGGATTTGTTGGAGCAAAATTCTGTTATGTGGAGCATCCCCTTACTTCCCCCCAACCTCAATTTTTGACATGAGTGGTCCAACCAAGCAATTAAGCCGGCAACCTCACCATTAACAATCAGACTGCAGTTGGTAGGTACCCAATAGTCACCTTTTATGACATACTAGGTAAACAGGTTTACTATCTTTAAAACTGGCAAAGCACGGCCATCAACAATTAATGTGGAGGCACATAAACAATTATTGTAAATAAAACAATCAATATGCTGGCGCATGTCCCGAACTATAACTGTGTGCTTGCAGTGCAAACTAAAAGTAACAGATGAAAGTTTGTTAATTGATAAGATCTTTGCCAGTAACAGCAGTTGCAATTGTTTGGTGAAAAAGTATATTTTATTTTTGTGCTTAATGATTTTCTTGCTAGCTAAGCTCTCTTTTTAATTACTTTTACCTCTTTTTTCCTCTTTACACTCATATTCGTTCTAATCATTACTGGCTATTCTTTTGTGTATCACTAACTCTTAACGACTAAAATAGCATAGAAAAACACTTATTTTTCACAAAGCTGTGCAAAAAATTGCCAACACAATGAATAACATAGGCCACAAACTCGTGACAAATAGTGATGCCAAAATATGTTAGGCCTAAATCTTTTTTATGTGAAATGGGGCAAAGCATTCAACATGCAGGCCAATTTTATATTTTTGACACATTCTTTGTACCTTTTTCTCTAAACCATATCTTTCTTTCCAGTATGCACATTATATCTGGTTTTTCAATGGTACCACTAAGCAGTCCATACAGTCAAAATGAATTTCGGTAAGAACTCTTAGAACATTTAAAAGAAGCCAGTCGTCTTGAAACAATTAAATGCTTCTGCTTGCCTTTGAAGAAATAAGCTAAAGCAAAATGGTGAGTAAAATGAAAAAAATCAAATGCTTCTAGTTCAGGGGTGTGCAAAGTTTTTGCTGGGCAGGCCACTTTACACTTTCCTTATGACTCATAAAATCTATGGAATATTTTTAATCTGATAACTGCATATTTAGCTTTGTATTGCCCTTCAAAATCAAATAATTTTGAAGCCGGTGCGAGCTTGCTATTTAAATATCATTTTATTACCACTGAAAATTAAAGTTCATGTTATTACACATTAACACTTGAAGTCCTTTTGATTACACATCAGAACATCTAATGCAAAGTATGCAGCTGTGACTTTTCACCAATAAGTTTTTTGTATCTTGGCGTGTATTGTGTGGTAGAAATTTGTATAATTGATTGAAGATGTTTATCAGTAAGTACTGTCCTTCATTTTGATTTATTGAAGTTCATGACTGAGAATGCCTTCTCACAAATGTAAGTACTTCCAAAAAGAAAAGCCATTTTGGAGGCATGCTTGTGCAAAGCTGGATAAGTTGAGGCTGGAACTGAGGAATAAAACTTGTCCAATGGTAGGTCTCTGAAAGATGATTCTAAATCAGAACTTTCTTGCAGTTCAATTAGCTCCAGTTGCATATTAGTAGGTGGACTTTCTGGATTGCAATGAAAAGGATCAGAAAACAACATAAATATAGACTCATGTGAATGGACGTCAGAAAATCGTCACTAAAATTCTTGTTTGACATTCTCAAAGATGTTGGTATATTTTTCAGAACACAGCAACAACAATGCTTCATTATCATTCCGATCTTCTGTGATTACCTTCTTACATGCCATGAAGTAAAATAGATGTCCTTTTGTAAGTTATTTCTGCAGAAAATTGAGTTTTTTTTTTTAAATGCTTTGACATGCTCATAAAGACTCAAAGCAAATTTGCTGGCTCCTTTAAGATACAAATTTTAATCATTGAGATGACACATTATGTCATTTAACAAAGATAAATCACATAGCCATTGATAGCATTTCAGTTAAAGCACCTTTTGATTTTCAAAATTCATGAACTTAGCAATTTTGTTTTGAAGTAGAAAGAGTCGCATTAATGTTGCTCCTTTGCTTAGCCATCAGATTGGAGCAAAATACACAATGTTTTCATATCCTGCGTTACACTCTTCAAGAAAGATCTTAAATTGGCAATGGTTTAATCCTATTTTTTTAATAAAATTGTCATATTTCACTACAATTTTCATAACATCATGTATGTTGAGAACATATACGACCAGCACTTACTGGTGAATAATACGATGGTGGTGTGTCAAGTCTGATTCTGAATTCTCCACTACTTTATTTTTTCAGCAGAGTAATGAGACCTGATTCTTTTCCGGTCATGGAGGGGGCACCTTTCATTGTTACACCGACTAACTGAGACCATTGCAAATTACTTTTATCAATAGCATCAGACACTGTATTGCATAGATCTGAAACTCGGTTTTGATCTTTCAAACTCACCTTAGTGAAAAGTTCTTTTGAGAATTGAAAGTCTTCTGTTATTCCTTAGATAAAAATATGAAGTTGAATTGTAGAGCCAACGTCTGTGAACTTATCCAAAGCTGGTGACACAGATATATATTTTTGTATACCACTATTACGTTGATCTTCAATGTCACTGCCAATTTCTTCCATTTTACATGTTTTTGACATTTATCACAAAGTTACATTTGGAATGCACATTGTTTATCACGGCACAGAATTTTTGCCACTTTTAGCATGCAGTCTTTGACAATCTTTTCTTCTAAAAATGGTTTTCCTTGTTTTGCAATCTCGTAAGCTACCACAGAGCTAGCGTGACTAGATGCCTGCAATTCTTAGTTTGACTTTTTGAACATTAACTGCTGTGCAATAAATTCTTTTTTGTAATTTTTCTATTTTTTGTGTTCTCTGTTTGCCCACCAGTAATTGGTAAGGTTTGTGATTTTTTCAAAATGCCTTTTTAAGTTGTAATGTTTATGACAGGTATGCTCTTCTTGCATATCAAACTTAAAGCTTTCTCTGCATGAGCAAAAAAAAATACTTTTCAGTCCATTGTTCCTGAAATGTGCACCCCTCATCTTCAATCCGTCTTTTCTTAGCAGCTTTCATTTGTTAGTACTTAATGATTAAAATAAACTGATAATAATAAAACACTGCGGCAGTCAACAAAGCTATTCCTTTTTGAATGCCAACTACACTGTAATAAAAGCATAAGAAATGATGAAACCAAAAATGTTATCTTGCTTATTTTATCTCAAAGCCAAATCAATGTAACTTTGTTGCTTTCTTGTCTACTTCTAGTGACGTCGCAAATATCATTAAAGGAAATTAATTAAAATAAATGTTTTGGAAAAGGTAGCGCCAACAGAAAAATTTTCTGACAAAAAATTGCCAAGCATTAATTAGAAGGCCAGTCGTGGGCTGCAAAGACTTGTTGCTGGGCTTCACTTTGGGAAGCCTCAATCTAGTTGCTGAGTTTTGGTAAGTCTTCTGTATAGCAGCAAGGTCTTTCAAACAGTGACTTTAGCAAGCCAAGCAAATACCAGAAAGAAATTTTTTTTTTATTTTGATGCCATTCTGTAATGTTGTAATGTTTGGGTCTATGCAATCCACGCCTTCCATATGCTGATTTTACGTGTAGATAATTTGGTGGCTAAGATACTTCAATTTTTTTTTTTTACAATGTGGGGCTACCTGCTTGGTTTTGCAAATGGTTCAACACTGAAACAATTTGAAGCTAATGTGACAATGTTGTTGTTGTGCCATTGAACCATCATGATGCCTGTTTCTTGGTCAGGTATCTTGGTTATGAGAGCCTCTGCTTTTCTTCTTCATGCCCCCCTGATCCATTAGTGGAGCCTTTTCAGTATGATTATTGTGAATTGTGCCAAAAGCCAAGATGTTTTTTTTGTTCAGTATTTCATAAGTGAAAGTGGCAAAAATAGAAGGATAAACATTACTGGATTTCAGTGGGTAGTTCAGAAATGAGATTCACCATCACACTTCCTCCCATTCTTAAACCTTAAATATTCATTGGTCCTTGCTCCTTGATATAGCTTTGCTTGGATCAAGTATTTTCTAGTGGTGCACAAGCAGCACGCTTTATATCCAAATCATATTGGTTTTCCTTAGATATGTTGCTTCAAACCATGTCTATAAAGGTAGAGTATTATTGATTCATCTACAGACAAATAATTGTCAAAACTGTAATATAAAAGGCAGTTTTCATTTAATCATGTGAACAAGAGTGTTGCTTTAGCATATCAACCCTCTTTGTCAAGACTTAAATTGATGGCAAAATGTAAGTAACAGAGACACTTTTCAAATCGATTGCATGTCATTGGGTTTGAAACTGCCAGATTTAGGACATCTGATTTTTCCCAATACATTCATCTTTTAAAGCATTTATTGTAATCACTAAGAAGCAATATGTCAACTACCCATTTCATTTCAACTGAGTTAGTCGTGAATGAGTGGTTTCCAAAGTGCTTTGCATATAGCACCTTTTGATGATCCTAAAAACTTAAAAATTGCTCTCATCTGAAGACATTACTTTTTTCCACTCTTCAGTGATCCAATGGGTATACATCTTGGCGAATGCCAGGGGTTGTTTTTTCATTCGCTCAATAAGGGGTTTTTTAGAGCTTTGCAGCTTGGCAAATCCAAGTCCTTTTGGAGGCTGTGCTGCACAGTACAAATTGTGACATTTTTCAAAAATTTTGGATGAAGAGTCTGCGATCCAAGGCTGTTAAACAAGAATTTTTTTTGTAATGGTTTTCATTTCATGATGGTGTCAGTAAATCGTGAGGTTTTTCTTCTCCCACCACCAAATTTATGCTTGGAAACTAAGTTGCATTAAAGCTCTTTGGCTGCAGCCAAGATCCTCATGGTGGCTGCTTTTCTTTCACTACACTTGCATATGACTTTTATTGGCACGTTTTCCTGCCTCCATGCAACAATCCGAGCCTTCATCACTGGTGTACTCTCCAGGCATAACTAGAGAGTTTCAAATATAGTCAATCATACTAAAAACTTTTAGTATGATTATTGTGAAAAAAACTCTCAAACTCGTAATGAATTCATCCAAAACTTACTCTGAATTCTCATCACTATTTTATTGTATTGAAATCCTTAAAGCAATTTTATAATATTGTCTTGACAATAGCTGATTGTTCACATTTTATACATCATAATTGATTTCAACAAAATAATTAAGTAATATATGGTTTATTGCAAGAATGCAACTTCTAATGGAAAAAGACCATGTGAAAACTCATCATATGGGTGAAAATGATTTAGGTCACAAGTCATTTTGCAGTAGCTGTACCATGTATTCAACTAAATCATCATCAAAAAGCTTCTAAAACTTGGCTTGCTGACCATTCTTGAATGCTAAAATTTGGTTGGCTAAAAAACAGGAAAATTTTTTCTACCATTTTCGTTTAGATAATGAGCTTTTTTAGTTCATTTTTCTTTTTTTACTGCACGAGATGCCATAGGCCTACTTCTATCATCATTCATGTAATCATCAGAACTGCTAATTTGAAGTAAAGCATGAGTGACTACTTCTGTAGATACATTTAATTGTTTTCCAGATGGATGATTAAGGCTTTCTGGTTCATCTTCATCACCACTGTTGCAGTCTGAGAAAACAGAACAAGGTGGCGGGATGTATAAATCAGCTGAAATGTTTGTGTTATCAGCATCTAGAAAAGCAATCACCTCGTTCACTGAAAACCTGAAAGAATGTTGCTAATATTACTGATCACTGTAATAAGTAACTGCTAAGTTGACTATGTGCCCAACGCCCTGTTAAAACTACTTCAAAAGCCAACTAAGCCTATTGCATGAAAATAGAAAATAGAGTTTGAAAAAAGATTTGCAATTCTACAGTAACAACGGTCTTCAAGAATATAATGAAAAAAATTGCATAAATATTTTTTAGGATTACTACATTTTACTTTAAATTTTTTCGTATTTCTGTGAATTCAAAACTTCTGGAATTGCTTTTCATTTTCAGCTTTTTAAAATCGAATTCTGCCATCCAACTTTGCCAAGGTTTGATTCACTCAAAAGAACCATGCTTTCCCTAACTGTATGCAAAGCATTACAGGAAAACATTTTTGGAAATTTTTGTAAGGATTTTTTTCCATCCTTGTAGAAGGACGATGGGCACCAATAAATTGTTGAATTGCTAAATCAGGCGTTAGTAAATTAGCTTTTGCTTATATAATCCAGATCCTTCAAAATTTTCACATTTTTATGATAGCCTTTACTTAAGGCAAATATTTTCATTAGTATGAGGCGGCTTTTAACCAGCTTCCCATTGTTTTACAAGAGGATGGAACAGGTAACCAATGCTAGCAACTTTCGTTTGTCAGGTTTTGTTTTTGTCAATAACTGCTTTGACTTTTGGTATTACTTAATCAACATCATTAAGCTGATTTTTGACTTTCATGTTGCAACAGTGCTACAAATAAGACATGCAAGTTGTGCAAAACAGCATAGGATATAGAGGCTTCAGTACGGTGCGGGCAGGGACCATAATTCTTGCAACATCAGACAACCAAAGTTAATAAGAGTTATAATTCGAACCTAGCAACCTTACAGCACCATCAGCTGTTTGGGATGTACTTCTGCTGGTTGGTGCAAATGTTAAAGATTGGCAATCATAAGTGTAAGTGACAAATCGGTAATTCTAAGTTTCCTAGTAGAGCATGAAAGTACCATTCTCAAAAACTTGCCATTCCATTAAAAATGTCAGTAAATGCATCACATAAAACTACTTATTGGTGTATGTAGCACGTAACAACTGGGTTAGTAAATGGTTCCAGACCTATTTAAAAATTTTCCTGATAGTGTTATTGATTACTGGTAATTCTGCTGGAGAGAAAGTGCTTACTTGCTACCCTCCACGATAAACTTATATTAAGGTAGTTTAATTTGTTAATTAAGTTAGATCTGTTCTTGGCAATTTTAATTCTCACTGATACAATAAAAATTGTGTAACTCGTTATTGTAGTTCAGAAAGTTTAATGGTGATGGTTTTTGCAAATACAAACACTTGTTTATACTGGTACACTGTTATGTATTTGTAAATTAAGCATAGCACATAGTTCTTGCATGATTATGCATTTGTTTGTTGAAACAATACTACACTGTACCTGATAATTATGTCACTTCGTTTAATTATTTCATCACAATTGCATGATAAAAATCTGCCAATGAAAATATGCAGAAATAATCAGGAATTGAACATTGCAAATGCCAACATAGGTTTAAATAACGTGGAGTATTCAATGTTTAGAAATAAAAATGATTTGCTATATCTTAAAACCATAACCATGTTATCAATTTTATGTGATTCAATACAACAGTTATATATCTAGCAAAATTTACTATTAATTTAAAGGCAAAAGTTGACACAATAGAAAATTGACTTTTTATTGACATAACTTGCCGTAAAGATAACATATTAAAGAAAGGTTAATGAAACTCAAAGTTTGAAAGGAACTAAAACGAGAGCTATGCCCATGTGATTGAAACTGTGCTGTATATGGAAAAACCTTTTGCAATGCTGCCTGAAAATAGCTTAACAGGTTACTGGGAATGGGGTAAGAATTTAGGGGGAAGTAAGCTGATGGGACTCTGTGGACAATGCCAGCAGGCTCAATCGTAAAAGTGAAACAATCAATTGAAGTATTTGGAAATGTTTAGTTTTCTCTCAGCCTAGAAGAAACAGTAAAGTAAAATGTAAAATAGTTGACATTGTTCATTGGGAGAAATTGCTTTTTGTTATTTTATGCCAGTTTCCAAAGGCTTAGTTCTATGAATATAAGAAACATTAGCGAGATTAAAATGATTGTGGGTTGTTTAGTGGTTGCAGTTCAATGGCATGCTCTTACTTTAAAAAAAGGGAACTGAGAATGATAAAGGCGATCGTCTATGCTTGCATCTGCACATATATTTTTATCTTTTAAGAAATGTTTGGAAAAGAAGTGTTGATTATACGTGAGTGAATATGGTTACAAGAATGTTGCCAGAAAAACATTAAAAGCGAGTATATTTTTCCAAAAATTTTTCAGTTCAAAAAGTTTTACTAAATTTGGGATATTTTAACTTGTTTTTTCATTTCTTCAGGATTTTTTCGCACCTTAAGTAGCACGAAACTGCTTTGTCTTGCAACTTCTAATTGATTTTATACACATAGTGATTTAGTGAAGCAATTTTTTTTCTTTGGTTGTTGCAAATTAAAGGAAAAGTTAAGAGACATTGAAAAAAATGATAGGCCAACGGTATATGCATGCAATTGCATGGAAGGCTTGAAAACGTTTCAAAGAAGGGGAATCTCCTTATTTGCCGCCTGTACATACTTTTACCGTTATTTATCCTGGATTATCAAGGTTCAGTTTCAACATTTAGAAGGTCTGCATGTTGAGTGGTCCCTGCCCTAGCCCAATCAGTTTGTGTCTACTTGCTTGCTTCAGCATACAATGTGAGGCCTGGATGTTCCCTTACATGCCATGCCTCCATCCTAATGATGAGGAGAATATCACAATAGCATAGAAGATTAAGAACTTGGTTTTCAGTTAAGCTACGAAAACATTGCTACATGGTTTTGAAGCTAATTTTTATTATAATTTTGTAGTAGAAATGCATCAATTCAATTTTCTTACCATGAATTTTTTTGTGTTGTTCATTCATGCATGTATGTGAGCTAATGCTCTAGACTTTTGTCAGACCGGACCATTGTGATGGATAGACTGCATGATCTCATCATCAGTCTGCCACACGAAAATTTAAGAATCCTGTTAGGTGCTTTACTAAGAACACAACAAGCAAATTTGCCCACTTTTTCTCCACACTATCCTTTTTGTGCTGAGCGTCAAACAGAGAACCTGTGAATATCATTTTTAAAGTCTTTGCCATGAATTGACAAGGAAATTAAACCCAGGTCAATCAATTTTGAAGCTGATGCTCTAGCCCAGAGGCGTGCATTCTGCGGTTGGTAACAAGAAATTTTGCAGCCTGCCATATGATGATGGATGTGACTAGTGACCTGCATCCAAAGATTTAATTTTTAGGTTGATGCCTTTGAAATTCAGCCATTTTGAGGTTGACCTTGTAAATTAATCTTCCTTTCAAAACAAAACAAAAATCTTCAAGTTTGTTTTGTGACAGATGTAGGAAAAAGAGTCACTGTCAAAACGTTGATGTTCAAAAGGCCAATGTTCACTTTAGCAACTCTTACTGTCTCACAGAATCTTTCACTATGATGAAATTGACCTGTCTGCAAAAAGTTTGCATACCATTTCTCTGACAACTACACCACCCTGCCCGTATATCAGATTTTTATTGTGTCATATTTCATAATATAGTTATTTGCAGAATATCGATGATAATAGTTGAGCATTGTCAGAAGCAGGAACAAAGTGGTTCACGATCACGCCCATCATCGTCTGATTATTTGTATGCAACAGTTGATAAGGGTTCAACAGGAAACACCAACAAAGTAACCCACTCAGATGTAAGAAATGCTCCTCATCTTGGTGATGATGATGACTTGAGTAAGTTTTATGATGTTAATTTGTAAAAATAATCACTTCTATGTTTTTCCTGTTTGCAGGTTTATCTGACTCGTCAACACACAGTAGTCTTCCAAGTTCCAATGCAGAAAATCAGTTTAAAATCAAGGTATTTTGATGTTAGTTTGTTGTTCCTTATTTATCACAGTTACAATATGATGCGCCATCACCTTGTGTGTTTTTTAGCATGAAGAAATGCCAACAGTAAATGTTGCAGCATTTATGAAGCAACGAATGTTATTGAAAGATCCTGCAAACAAACATATTGAACCTGCGGTTAAGGTGAATGAAAGCAAAAGTGAATCAACAAGAGTTGAGAAGGGCACACTTGTCTCTCCACAAAAACCTCCTTTGCCTTCTCCACGCCAACTTGGGCCAAGTAAATTTGAAGTTGGAAGTGATAATGATTCACCTTGGGATGATGAAGATGGTGGTCATCCGGAACCAACAACTTTACATCAATCACAAACTAAATCAGGTTTTTATCAGTTACTAATATATTTACCGCTTTTTTTTAGTATGACTGATAAAGCGTCATTACCTGTGTTTTACCGGCTTGCAATAATTGGGTGTTCTACTATTACCAATGACCGTCTATTTTTTGGTGTTGTAATTACAACTCTGCTATTTATTTTCACGATTGGTGTGAAATGAATTACTGTTATCCCTAGTCCTGGGGTAGGAAAACTTTTCTTAGCCAACAGTTGCACTTCAGTTCACTGGCCATCAGTTAGCCCACAACTTAAAAAAGATACAAAAACAAAATAATACTAAGTTTCTTTACATATAGGTACCATTAAATGATTAGAATAAAGTTGTTTATCATGAGCTAGTGATGCGAGATGTGATTCCACCATCTTTGATTTTAAGAATAATTGGTCCTCCAGATAAACATCTTATATCTCAAACAATTCTTGATTTGCGTCATCTACCAGAATTCTGATTCACAGAGTAGGTTGGTTCTATGAAAGCAAAGTCATATTTTCAAGCCTGCTGAAGTGATCGTGGATATTCAACAGGATTTTTCCATTTTTAAAATGGATCCTTACTGTTGAATAAAGCTTTCAGAATATTATCTTCTGATAGCTTAACTAATTTATTTGTACTTGCACAAGCACTTGGTTGACCTTCAGCAGATGTGATTAATAAGCCAGTTACAAGTTGCTTTTCAATATCTTAGAAATTGTTGTTGTTGGTTATCATTGTATTCTATAAACAGTGGGTTTAGTAAAGGTGTGTATTCCTTTACATTACCTGAATTATCTAGTTATTTTACTAGCTGAAAGTACCACCTGGCACAGAACAGATTATTAGAAAGTTAGTTTTCTTCAAAATACCTTGATTTTTTGCCATGTATTTTGTATGTATATTTTGTTTTTCCTCTAAGAGAAGTGCTGTGCTGATTTTGTTTTGAAATTACAAAGCTCACGAAACGGTATGGCTTGCTGTAGCCTAAGCTACCAGCAGTAACTACATCAGCCTGTCTAGCGATATGGCTTTTGTATTTGGAACTGGTCACAAGTAAACTACATAATTAATGTATCAAGAGAATAGATATATATATACATTGATATGTGATTTGGATTAATTGATTGAATACAAATTAATTTCCATCTTCACAATTGTTTGTAACGTGCTGAGAGTTGTGAGACCTAGAGGTAGATATTCTTATGATACTTTTGATACATTTTATTCTTCTGGTACATCACAATAATATGTATTGCCATTGATATGTATTAATTGTGATCATTTGCAAATATGCAGAGCATATTGCTAAACAGTCTACATCACTTTCTCCTTGTAGCTCGGGCTACAGCAAATTATATCATTAGTTGATGTGGCATATCAGAAGCCATGTCATAATAGCTTGATATGTCACAAAGACTGTGCCAGTCAAGGTAATAACATCCCTTTATTTCAATAGTATAATTAGTTGCATTAGCCGCCGATTAAAGCGCTGGCTCCAGCTGGCCATGCTCTACACCAGGGATGGGCATACTTTTTGAATCGGGGGCCAAAATTATTTCATTCTTAGACTGGCGGGCCAAATGATTGAGCCACCACTCACATATAGTTTGTTACACGAATAACAAAGGGACAAAAACAATGGCAGATTAAATTAACAACTACCGGTAACTGAAAAATACAACCAAAAAGCAAAATCTAATTTAAATACATCTGACAGGATTGTTAAGCTTTATTTCTTGCCAAAGCATCAAAATTTGGCATCATTTTGGTTGTGGCGATAGTCAGGACAGATTTGAGGTGTGCATCATTCAACTGAGACCTGTGGTTAAATTTGTTGAAATTCATCAGGCTGAACGTCTGCTCACAAATCTATGTGGAGCCAAACAATACCAGCATAAAACTCATTCAGCTTCAGGGTTTTGAATTTCTCCTTTAAAACGTGGTCACTCTGAAAATCGATCAATTCCAACTGCACTTGTTGTGATGCTGTTGCAGTGACTTGTGAAAGTGGAGCTGAAATAATCTGAAATGATTTTTGTAGTTTTTCGAAATCAACGAATCTATGGCAAAATTCGTGGTGCAGATCATTTAGTGATTTGCTGTATTTATTTGCGTATTTAGGGGCTACTTTCATCATCAGTAGTGTGGGAAAATGCACAAAAGAATTGTTGGACATTTGAGCTGAGAATAAAGCCAATTTTGATTTGAAAGCCGTAACGCTTGTGTACATATTGTGAGTGAAGAGTTCTTTCCCTTGCAGCTTTGCATTTAGCTCATTCATATGTGTCAATATATTCACAGAAAAATCACAGAGCCAATCTCTGTTTTCCAGCACAGAAAAGTCATCAGCTTTCCCGATTGATTTCAAAAATGAGGTAATGGCCTCTTTAAGATCCCAGACTCGTTTACATGCTTTACCCAAGCTTAACCAGCGCACATGAGAATGGCGAAAAAAGTCCTGGTGATCAGAATCAATTTCCTCAAAAAACTTGATAAATTGGCGATGGTGAAGCTCTCTCCCTTTAATGTAGTTGATCAGTCTTACCACTGCTTTCACTACATGATTGAGCTGCAGTACAGATTTACACAGGGCTTCCTGATGGATATGCAGTGCAAAAAAGTTATATCCACCCCAGCATTTTCCTCATTCATCTTGTCTTGAAGTCTTTTTGGCAGTCCGACGTTTTTTCCTGTCAAGTTGGGTGATTCATCAGTGGTGACATTCATAAGTTAGTTCCATGGTAATTTAAACCTGTCGATCACACCAGTGACTAAGAAAAAAATCCTCTCCTCAAGTTGTCCTTTTTAGCGACTCCATTGCTAAAAGTTCTTCTATTATCTCAAAATTGTCATTAATCCCTCTGACGAAAATCAAAAGCTGTGCCGTGTCTCTTACGTCATCACTTTCGTCCAGCGCAAACGAATAAAATACAAAATCTTAGTAAAACAAAAAGAATCTGCTTTTCCTTTTAACTCGTTAGCTAAGTGCTCATCAATTTGTTCTATACGGCGAGTTACTGTTCTGCCTGATAAACTGATTTGTTCATATTTGCTTGTTGTATCTGGACACAAGAGACCTGCTGTCTCAACCATGCACTGCTTGATAAATTATCCATCGGAAAATGATTTGCTTGCTTGTGCTATTTTGAAAGCCAGTAAAAAACTTGCCTTGGTGATTGACTCATGAACCGCACTCTGCTGAAAAAGAGTGTTTTGCTGAATCTGAAAATTTGCCACTAATCTCTGAGAAGTGACCTCTCGTTGCTGAGTTGACAGGCTACTATGATAGTTTGCATGATTGGGGTCAAAATGGCGGCAGATGTTGTATTCTTCACAACAGCAACGTTTTTTTGGGAAAATAAGGCATACC
The DNA here is from genome assembly GCA_963675345.1 of Trididemnum clinides. NCBI lineage: Eukaryota > Metazoa > Chordata > Ascidiacea > Aplousobranchia > Didemnidae > Trididemnum > Trididemnum clinides. The sequence goes on along the minus strand of OY776287.1, from coordinate 4,229,782 downwards.
GTAGTTGATCCCACTTTGGTAAAAAAGTAGAGTCAACTTTGGATATAACAGATCCATCGGGACCAGCTTAATCAGTCTCTTATAACCGAATTCTCTTATAACCGACTTATTAGTTTATATTGAAAATCATTTGGGACCTTTTGCGTAGTCCCTTATAAGCAAAAATCCCTTATATCTGAATCTCTTATATCCAAAGTTGACTTTACTTTGTTGTCCACTCCTTTTTGAACACTCTGCGCTCACTATGGACTTTTCGCTTCTTCGCTGCTCTCATTTTAACAATATAATTTATCAACAACTTAGCAATCAGTCTATTTTGCTTAGCATACCGCACTGATGAAACTGTAAATAAAAAGCACTAAACTAAGAAATACGGTACATTACTGGTTAAAACCAGAAAGCACTGTTGCATCAAGCAACGCACAAATGTAGCTGTGACATCATAATTTAGCATGTATCGCTATCTAGAGACAAGAGCTATCTAATCTTCTTATTGAACCTTCACAGTAATAAGTCTTGCAACATGTCAATAACATCCAGCGGGCCAGAATAAAAGACCCGGCGGGCCGGATTTGGCCTGCGGGCTGTAGTTTGCCCATGTCTGCTCTACACTCATAAGCTATCACAGCTGTTCAATGGTTGGTGATAAGGGTTTTTGATTTCATGTTTGTTTATGGAAACCAGTAAGCCGGGAAAAATCTAATGCAATTCCTAGAATTGTGATCATAACACACAAAAAGCAAAACATCTATTGATAATGTTTTGTAAAGCTTTGTAAACGTTCTTGGTTATTTATTGGGAAGGCATAAATGACATTTTAAGCAAAAATGTTTTTGTTTGGAGATAAAATGTTATTTTATTAATAATTGCGTGCCAACTAGGAAATACTAAGTATTTTGTGTAAATGGTAAATGGGAAATACAAAAAGGCACTGATTTTTAGGAATTGTTAAAACTGAGATGCTGCTTTTCAAACCCTAGTTGGTGTAGGTGTGAGTTCGAATCCTGTTTTCAGCATTGTTTTTAACATGCTGAGTTATAACAGCTAGAAGTAGATCCAATTATTTAATCTCTTGATACATTACGGTTATATGTGGTATGGATTAATTGTGATCACTTCTAACTGTACAGGGCATGTCACTAGACAGGCTGATTCAGTACGGCATGTAGCTTGGGCTATAGCAAACTGTACCATTAATTGATATGACAAAACAGATATTCTTGGAGTGGCTGAAATGTGACAGGCAAGCAAGGGTGATATTGTCATAGAAGGATGTAAGGTGTAGAAATTGGCAGACAAAGGTCTGGAAATTGTAAACAGAAACATAGTGTGGGTTTTTTACTGGACAATATAGGTGCAAAAGGGTGCATGGGACATTGGGCAGTAGCCGACAGAATCATCCTCAAAGTTACAGGTTTCAAGGTAAACCTCAACATTATTCAAGTGTATGCCCTAACGGAAAATTCTCCTGATACAGAGATCAAAACGTTTTACAACCAACTAAATAAAACTGTAAATAAATGCTAACAAATGAGGTGATGATTGTGATTAGAGATCTTGATCAGGAGAGTGGGCAATGGAAGTGACGTAGATGTTGTTGGTCAACATGGCTTGGGAAACTGCAAGGATAGAGGAGACATCTAAGTGGATTGGTGCTGAGAAAACAATCTATCATCTGTTTTCAAAACCAATCTGTCTATGGACGTTAAAATCTTTGAGAGACCAGACAAGAAATCAAAAGATTATATTGCAAGATCCAAACGCTTTAGGAACAATTACTAAATACCAAAACTGATCAGGTGCTCACTTCTCAAGTGATCATGCACCTGTGGTGGCAACTGTTCGAACCAAATTGAAATCTTGTCAAAAACTACTGACAAAAACGAGGTGTGACATCATCTTATCCCAAAGTATGGATATGAGCAGAGAACTACAGCAGGAAGTTAGTAATGAATTAAAGTATATACAAGACATACACTTTGATTCATCTGAAAAGCTGTTTCAGAAATACAAGACAATCATAATAGAGGCAATGGATGACAATTTACCTAAAATGTAACAGGACAAACCTCAACACTTAATTATAGATGAAATAAAGCTTTCGTGCAGCAAAGAAAGAAGCACTAAAAGATATTAGTGAGTACAAACTGTTGGACAAGCTAATCAAAAACATGTGCCACTCAGCTTATGAAGAATTCCTAAATTAAAAATGCCAAGAGGTTGAAAGATTTTAAATATTAGTACAAAGGAGGCATGCCATAGCATATGTGAGCTCAAAGGAATGAAACGAAATGCAACAAAAGTAAGATTTTGAAGAATAAAAACAAAATATTAAATGTATAGGATAAGATCAAGAAAAGATGAGAATACATTCAGGAGTTAAACAGTGACAACAGCAGAACGACCCCATGAATCTTGTGAAATCAACCGTCAATTTGCCCTGATATAATGAATAGTGAGATAAGTAGAGCACTTTTACAATTGAAAGACGGAAAAACTTCAGAACCAAATAAATTCCTGCAAAGGTCCTAAAAGCTTTTCTTGGCATTGGGATTGATGTACTTGTAAAACTTTCAAATAATGTATATAATGCTAGTCAAATTCTGGAAGATATGTACTAGTCAATTTCTGTTATGCTACCAAAAAAGTCGATGCAATGAAATGCAAGGTTTACAAAACGATAATTATTATTAGTCATATCACTAAACTATTGCTCAAAATCTGCATGCATTGAATGAAGAAAAAAGATAATGCAAAAATTGGCAAGGAACAGTATGGTTTATGGCAGATTAATGAATGCAAAAAGCAATCTCTGTATTGAGAATGTTTAGCAAAAGAATGATAGAAATGAAACTAAGGCTGTATTTGTGTTTTCTTGCAGGAAAGCTTTTGGTCAAATATGTCACGAAAAATTGTTTCGAATGCTAAAGAACATCAGTATCGACGGCAAGACATATGACTCATTTAGAAGTTGCACTGCAATCAATGTGCAACAGTACGAGTGAAAAATTTAACAACAGGCACTATCAACCTAAAAAGGGTGTCAGACAAGGACAAGCTGTGTCCTTTCACCAGACCTCTTAAATCTCTGTAGTGAAAAGTTAATTAGAATTATCAAGGACGTTGAAGGAATCAAAGTTGGTGGTGAAAATATGAATAATATTTGATATGCAGATGACACTGCACTGATTGCAGCTTTGCTGACTGGTGACAAAAGTCGAAGAAGAAAGCAAAAGAATGAGAATGACTTTGAATGAAGAAAAGATAGAATGCATTGTAATTGCCAAAGAGAAAATCGTGCATGGATGTGACATTTTGTTTTTTAATAAGCAAATTAAATGCAAAGTTTAAGATATCTTGGGTTCATCTTGTAAAAGATGTGAGGTGCAGATCTGAAAGTAGCTCAACAATTGCACAGATCAGAATGTGTTTTAAGACCTCAAAAAAATTGTGACTAATAAAAAATTAAACATAGCTACACATGTCCGAGTCGTTAATTGTTACAAATGACTGGTCTGCTTTATGGTTATAAAGTTGCACTCTTACAAAAGAACTGGAAAACAATTTGAACGCTACTGAGATATGATTTCTCAGATGTATGCAATAAATCCCACATGCTGCTCACAGAACCGACCCATAAATATTGAAACAAATAAACTATAGTGGCAGCATAATGAGTCCAGCTAGGTACATGCTGGTGTTACAAGGCGATTTACATTTGATTTGCTCGCTCGCTGATCTAGCCTCTCTGTTATTAATAACTTCAAATAGATGTTGTATATTGAAGTTAATAAGTAGTCAAAAATGGAGACAAGAATCGTTGCCATTCAAAAGAAATTTAAATCGAAGCAATTTCCTGTAAACAAATGATTTCAAATAAAAACCAGTCTAATTTGGTTTTATGTGCCAAATTCACCAAACTATGAAGCACCAAGCCCAACCAAGCCGAGAAGTGAAAAGGCAAAGTCAAACAGTCAGACTACAAATTATGTCAATTTTTGATGAACACTCAGGCCAACAGAGCCTGCAAACGGGTATGGTATCATGGCGGAGATAGAAGCCTGCACTCTGCAAGCACAAAAAAGGGAACATACTAAGAATGCACAAGCCACAGTAAATTAAACACTTTCATGTACCTGCTCAAACTTTATGCAACTTCGCAATAAATAACTTTAACCAGGAAGTTATTCACTATTGTGTCTAAATAATAACAGTAAGTAACATCATAGTCAAATACAATATCTCTTCAATATATTCGCCTTTATGACTATTTGTACACACAACTGCAATACGCTCTTACAAAGTCTGCCTGCCAGGGTTCCCATGGTCATGGAAAAACCTGAAAAATCCTGGAAAAAAAACTTTCCGGGAAAGTCATAAAATTTTGCTGAGAGCTGAATGAGAAATTGTTTAAAAGTTATAGGTAATACCAGTAGCAGTGACTTTGCAAATACAATTGGTTTTAATACCTTACTTAATTGATTTTTTGAATTTTAGTAGGATAATGTAGAATATTTGTGTGTATGACAAGTGAAATGGTTTGGCAGTGTGATACGCCAAGTCAGGTGGGAAGATTATAAAAGTACTGTACACTGAGTCATACTCTACTCAACACTTATATATTCAAAGTTATTGTTATAAACCTACTTTGTAGTATCAAGATCTGTTGCTTATCTATTTCCTAAAAATCAATTATATTTGCATTCTGCAATACGTTATATAATTCTATTAAAGATAATTATCTTTGTGATATGAACCTTTAATCTTGCTTTTCAGGTATAATGTAATTACTGCAGGCAAAAAAATTTTTTTTCTTCATCTCATGATTTTAGAATAGATCATGCAGCAACAGCACTGTGTTGTTTATGCAGTTTTGTGTTTTTATTAGCTGAAAATTCAAAAGATAACCATTAATCAGAGCCTAATCTCAAACTTGACTGCTAACAAATGCGCCTTAACCTAACATCAAAACCAATCTTGCTTCTGAGAAGTGCGCAATTCTGCCACTGTACAAGAAGGACAATTGCCAAATCTTTTTCTCGTATATACAAAAATCTACAAAACAACTTGATTGATCAAAACTTTAATTTTACAAGCAAGTTATAGAAAATAGTTACAGACAAGTGTTAGTAAGTAGTAAGAATTAATTTGTTTGTAATCAGTGTTTGGTAATGGCATCCAAGCGATGTCACTTTCCTGAAGTTTGGTTGCAAGAACCAGAGTTTGCTGCTTGGCTGCAGCAGACAAAAGATGACAGTAATGGGTACTCTGCAAGTTGTGCAGAAAATTGTTTGATATATCAAACATGGACATTGCTGCTGTTAAAAGCCACATGAAAAGCAAACAACACAATTAGATTATGAAGCACAAGCCAAGTCCTTTCACAAAATCAATTACTGACTTCTTGGCGGGACAAATACATCTGTGCCTACCACCAACAAATCTGATAAACAAGTTGCATTCTCTGTGGCTATTCCTGAACAAACCAGTGATGTGTCAACAGTGCCGGTATCATCAAGTATATCTTTGGTCATATCAGAGGAAGTGTTGCATGCAGTTCTTTGGGTTATTAAAGTAGTAACCAGTCACTACTCATTTAGTTCTTACAAAGATATTAAGCTGTTTATGTTTTAAAATGTTTCCAGATAGTCAGATTGCACAGTCATTTTCATGTGGAGCTACAAAGTGTGCTTATTTAGCATGTTTTGGCATTTATTCTTTTTTCATGAGCTGCCTATAGAGAAAATTTGTGCGGTCAAGTACTATACTTAACGGTTTGATAAAGCTGAATCAAATCAACCAGAAAAAGCAAATGGATATGATAGTTAGATTCAGGACAGCAATAGCAATAAAGTAACAGAAAGATGCTTTACTTCAGAGTTTATGGGTCATGCTACAGCAGCAGATATGTTGACTCATTATAAAAGTGGAATGGCTTTACTTAACCACAGCAGTTTGGTGCAAATATCTGTGGATGGTCCCAATGTAAACTGGAAGTTCCATCACAATCTTTTTCAAGAACGTGAAGGTGAAGAACTCCCAGGATTGCAAAATATATTTAGCAGCTCTTCCAATATATATTGAAGTTGTAGTTTGCATGTTGTCCATGGAAGATTTGCAAACGGAGCAAACAAATCTAGATGGAATCTTGGCAATACTGTGAGTTCTCTGTGGCAAATTTTTCATGATACTCGGGCCAGAAGGGAAGATTTTATTCAAATTACTGGCAGTGATTTGTTTCGCTTTCAGTTTTGTCAGCATAGATGGGTAGAAGATATCAAGGTTGCTGAACAAGCTTTGAAAATTTGGCCTCATGTTAATAAATAGGCCTATGTCAAAACTGTGAAGAGTAAAAGAAAAGCTCCAGCTTCTGCTTTTGTTTCTGTCACATCTGCATGTGATGATACACTAATTGAAGCTAAGCTAGAATTTTTTATTGCTGTGGCAAAACCACTGCAAGAATTTTTGTTGAAGTTTCAAACCAAAGCTCCAATGACTCCTTTCTTGGCTTTGTTTTTGAATGATCTGTTGTTGGCTATCATGGGTTGTTTTTTAAAAAAAAGAAAAAACTGATATATTCAAGAAGTTATCTACTATTGACCCTGCTGACAAAAAGAACCAAAAAAACTCAAAGCATGTTGACATTTAGCTTTGCTGCTCGAGGTACTTTAAAAAAAGTAACAGAAAAAAAAGCTGCAGGTGAACTATGTATCTTATCTTTCAAAAATGATTGCACTACATTTTTGTCTGCTATCATAATCAAACTGTTGGAAAAGATCTCCTTTAAAGTATTCTTTGGCTCAGAGTTAGGTGATTGTCGTACCACAGAAGTTGATATCCAATTTTGCAGAAGCACAGGTTAAGTTTGAGCAGCTTTTGCAGATTTTGCTCAACGGAATGTGGTGTTCAGCAGAAGCTTGCGACAAAATTCATACTCAGTTCAAAGGCTTTGTATTGGAAATGAAACAAAACCATCTTCCTGAGTTTTTGAGTTTCATCATGAATACAGACAGATTGGATGAATTCTATTGGAATTACATGAAAGATGCCAACCACACAAAGGTGTGGAAAGTTTTTAGAATTATCTTCACACTTTCACATGGTCAAGTTGTAGTCACGAGAGGGTTTTCAGTAAGCAAGCTTTTGGTTGAAAACTTGCAAGAGAAAACCTTAGTTGCGAGTTGCTTTGTGTGCAGTAGTGTCAAGAGTTATGCTGATCATTTCAGTAAACTTTCTTTTACTCCCCAGACTGAAACGAAATGTTTAGGCAGCAAGAATGCAAAATCAGTTGTATTTAGAAGGGCAAAGGAAACTTCATGCTTAAAGTGATAAAGCTAAAAAGAGGAAAGCTGTAGAAGATGAAATTTGTAAAGTCAAATGACAAAGAAAGTTGTTAAATGAAAAACATCCAAGCTATGAGCATAGAAGCAGACAAATCAGCTAAAGACGTAGAAGTGAAGTACAATTTTACTTTGCTTGCAAAGTCAAATACTTTCAGACTGAAGATTTGTAAAAGTAAAGAAAATGAGGTTTTGTGTCCAAGTGCGTGTTTTGAAAAAAAAAGTTGAAGTTTGCTGAATAACATTTATTTTTCTATGCTTAAGAAGTATCACATTAGTTCAGTATTTAAATTGCCTATGCTCTATTTTTGTTGAACTTTGATGGTTGATGTGTTTTTTTTCCTGGGAGAGTTGTTGATAAACATATTTTTTATTATGCTTTCTGCTCAATGCAACTACAGCACCACGTAATTTAATGTTTTGGAAAAAAAGAAGTTATGTGAACTTTTTATACCAGATTTACTGAGAAATGTTTTGCTGTTAGATGGTGGAATTATTTTCTTGAGCCCTAAAATTTTTTGTTTATATGTTTCTTGTTATAATTAACTTGTTCATTCATGTTGTACCTAGATTGCATAAAGTCACAGTTATCATCAAAAGTGCTCACTATTTCTTGATTCAGTTAAATGAGAATTGTAAAGGGGTTTTTTGTAATCTAGTCTTTCATATCATTGTTGGTTTGATATTATTTAAATAACAATAATATGGCAGCTTAGAAACAAAGCTATTCTAAGTAAAATGCTAAGCTCAGAGATTGCAGGGTTAAAGACCACAAAAGAGGATTTTTTTCTGGCTAGAAGAAATAATTATTGTCGCATTGTTTTCATAGCCTCACTGCAGTTGTTTGTGATTTCAATTGCAATGTCCAGGGTTGTTGCATGTGCTAGTTTGCATTTTATAACAAATAGCAGCATAAGCATAATTTAGGAAGAGTTATAAAGTTAGCTGAAACATAAAAAGATTCAAATTTAGTTAACATAGCTTGCGTTAAATATGCCAGAAATGAGAAATTTAACTGAATATCTTCTTATCAACTCTTTTGTTTCTGCGATCATCAATTGATGATTTTTGTGCTTACACCCTTTCGCTCCCGTGAGATCATCAACTGATAATTTTTTTCAAAAGTTGAAAAAATCAGTTTACTTTAAAATTGATATGTGGCTTTATTTCTCAACTGATTTCAACAATTTTTTTAAATTAAAGGTTATTTCAAGGAAATTTTGATGATGCTTTATATTTGTCTTAACTATTTGTTTTTATTTTGAAAAAATTGATCTATACTCGTATTACCTGTAGTCGAATTTTTTTTCCCCCTAAAATTTGATAATCTAGTATAAACAGATAAATTTGATACATAAACAATGTAATAACCTGACAACTGTTAATATATTTAGAAAGCTCAGAAAATTAGCTTTTCAGCAATATATAATTTTAAATAGTTGAGGCTTGGAATTACTTTATAATGGTTGATAAAGAAATAGCAGACATACACAGTTTTTCATTTTTTGTTGAAAAATTTTCCAACAGTTCTTCAGGAAATTGCAATTTGTAGCAAAACTAATTTCTTTGGTACATTTTGGCTATTTTTCCTGATATTTATGGTTATTTAGCTGTCTGTATCCAAGTTTTCAAAAAGATTGACCAATAAATGAAGTCTGTGGAATTTTTGATAGATAGCCGACACCAAGCAAAAAATAGATAATTTTCTGCAAAAAATGGGGGGTCAATATGGTCCTGTATCGTCTTTAGCAACAAAATTTTTATCTCAAACTACATATTATTGGAATGTTAAGAAATTTCCTTTCCAAAAATATATATTGTTGAATGTTTCAGGTGAAGAGTTATTCTATAATGACTGATGAAATTGGCAAATTTTGTAGGCCTAATCTGTTTTCAATACCGATCGAAACCACTCAAAATTTGGATTTTTGAGCTTCACAAAATTGCAATTTGTAGAAAAACTAATTCCTTTGGTACATTTTGGCTATTTTTCCTGATATTCATGGTTAGCTGTCTGTATCTACGTTTTCAGCAAGATTGATCAAAAAAAGAAGTCTGTGGAGTTTTTGATAGATAGCCGACTCTAAAAACATTGAAAGCAAAGAAATTGGCGATCCCCTTACAAAAAAGGCAGGGAAATAAACATTGTCCTGTATCATTTTTTGCAACAAAATTTTCCTCTCAAACTACAAATCATCTAAAAGTTTAAGAAATTTCCTTTCCAAAAATATATATTGTTGCATGGTTTAGGCTAGGAGTTATTCTATAATGATTGATGAAACATGATACCTATAGTTATCGTTAGTACTGCCCCAAAACACTCAAAATTTGATAGGTGGACCTTAGAAAATGCAGATCACACAAAAAGTACTCCCCTTCTAAATTTAAAATCATGTTTATGCACTTACATAACTCATTTTTGCGCCTTGTATCAAGTTTCCACGGAGCTGGTGTATATCAAACACTTTTTATAGATTTTGCAAGGTAGGGTATTCCAGGTGATAATCTCGTTCCTCCAACAAAAAAGGAGTGTAAAAATGGTCCTGTTTCATTTTTAGCAATAAAATATTAGTTTTAAGTTTTATATTATCTGAAAGTTGAAGAAATTTCCGTTTTAAAAATATATCTTAATACATATTTTAGGCTAAGTTTTGATTGGTAAAAAGGCTAGCCTACATGATAAACCCTAAATTATCTTCGGTGCCAGCCAAAACCCCCCCAATTTTGGTGCTGGACCTCATAAAATTGCAAATTGTGAAAAAAGCAAACCTTTTAAAAATCTTAAAACATTTTTGTTAAATAGCAGTAATTCTTTTATCATGTTGTATCGAGTTACCAAGGAGAAAATGCAAACAAAGCACTTTTTATTTACTTTGACAGGCGGGCTATAATCAATCAAAATCAGCTTTCTCCCAGCAAAAAGGGGTGGGAAAGAGTAGCTTATGTTTCACCTTAAGCAACAAAATAATCTATTTAAACTGCATATCATTTGAATCAGGAAGAACCAGTCTTTTCAAAGATAGGCAATATTAGGTGGTATAGGCAAAGAGTTATTATATAATGATTGATGAAAAGGGTAGTTGCAGTAGATTCCAGGACCCCCCAAAAGGCCAAAAATTTGGCTGCTGGGCTTCAAAAAAATTGAAAATAGTACAAAAAATTTGTCCTTTGGTAATTTTTGACATTTTGCTTCGAAAGTATGCTCCTTTTACATCATCTAGCAGTCATTTTCAAAAAAATTCGTCCACATGCAAGGCCTGTAATATCTTTTGAACTTGGGGTAACATTCATTTCCCTCACCAAAAAAAAGGGGGTAAAAGATGTTTTGTTTCATTTTGAGTCACAAAGCATTGTTTTTAGAATGCACATCACACTAACTGGGATGAAATTTCCTTTCCAAAAATATATTACACCACGTAGTTTGATTTAATCGTGATTTCATTTTGATCAATCAAAAACGCAGTTCCAATACACATCTTTTTGTTGTAGCCCAAAAAGATCTTGAAATATCTGTGGCTATGGGTCTCAGAAAAGTAACAATTGTAGGAAAACTAAATAACTTGGATGCATTTTGGCTATTTTTCCTCGAAAGCATGGTTCTTTAGCATGATGTGTCTAAATTTTCCAAAAGATACATCAACAAATGAAGTCTCTAGAATTTTTTAAAGCTACAGTACCTTATTTTGAAAGTAATTTACTCCCCCAAAAAGGAAGAGGTTAATTTGCATAAATTGTATTTATGGGGAAAAAAATTTTTTTGGAGGTCAGCATATTTAAATCACATGAAATTTCCTTTTCAGCGATATAACATGATCGATATAATAGTCAATGGCCTAAAACCAGTGAATGATAAAAGTAAACATAATTAGCCGTTTTGTGCATCTGCTACAAAGAATTCAAGGACTGCTTCGCGGGAGTGAAAAAGTTAAGTATTATGTTTTTTTCAATGCCTTCTGAGAGTACCATTGTGGTAGTAAGGTGTGTTTAACCAGATATGATATTTCTAGATGTTAAAATTGAATTATAAAGCAATGCAAGGTAAATATATTGGCAAGTGAAAACTTTGGCACAAGGAGCCATTAACAAAAATTTAATCTTGTTACTGAAGGAACTATTTTAATGTGAACTGATAGGTGTATATAAAAATGCGTAAAAATACTTCAATAATGGTCATGGATAAGTCGTAAAAAAAGTCATGGAAAATCATGGAAAGTCATGAAATCTAGTTTTAAAAATTGTGTAAGAATTGGCCTGCTAAAACCCGCAGTTTTCGAGTTATGTAACAAAAAAGGCAAGTTATGCAAACACAAGAGTTAATCATGCAGATGAACAAAGTTAAACTCATGCAAGAAGGAAACAAAAAAGGAGTTCTTATCGGATCTACTATAGGAGTGAACGGAAATTTTTACACAACCCAACAAAGAGAGTTGTTAACAGCAATCAAACTTCGGCAGTTTGATTGTTTTTTTTCCAAGTTTTTTGGTCACACTCTAGTGCTGGACCAACACAAAGCTAAAAGTCACGTGGAGGTTAAATTCAGTGAAAACGCTATAACTTTGTAGTGGATAGCACTAGGAACCTTAAATTGGTGTTAAAAGAAGCAGAATTATAAACTTTCTATCTGTCCTAGAGGGAGCAACTAAAAAATTCCAATAGAATTAGGAATTTTGGACCATTCGCCAACTTTTTGGAGGGGCCACTTTTTAATTTAAAAAAAAATTTTTTTTCCTGCCCTAACTGACAATGTCGTTCGCTAGAAAGAAGTCGTTTTTGTCTTGAAGCTTAAGAAGAATGACCACTGAAGACTTCTTTCATACAGTTTTTAAATCTTGTCTTCAAAGCAGCTACTGAACAGATGGATACAGAACTAGCTTGCAAGATTTTTGGAGGAGGAGCGTTTGTACCTTCAAAAAATTTGGAAGACTTTAAACTTAAATTGAAACCATTGAACAAGTTTAATTCACCTTCTGACCAAGCTTTTGAAAGTCAATCAAAAGAGCTAATCAAGAAACTGTACATACCTCCACTCTTAACACTGGTGGATGATTTGAAGACCTGGATAACTACTGTAAGGCCTACATTAATTCCAATATGCATGTTGGCATTTGGCAAGAAATGTAATAACCGCTTGGGTGCATGTAAAAAATTAGTAAAACATTCCTTTCTCTGATTTTTGTTCTCAATTTGTGATGCAAAAACTTGAGATCATTCATTAGTTTTCAGGAAATATAAATTGTGTTTTTATATCTTTTAACAGCCACTGAAATATAAGGTGTCAGTAAGTAATATAGCTTTACAAAACAACTTTAATGTTTTTACTTTGGTATTAGTTGTGTCTTAAGTTGTTTAGATACACTAGGTTCTAACTCATGCTGCTGATGAAGTATAACTCTTGTTGAAGGGGTAGCTATTTTTGTCTGAACCAAGACCCAATACTGCTAAGAAAATTCAATTTTTGGGTGCAAAAAATTGTCAGAGGATCCTTCTTTTGTAGTTAAGGCCTGAATCAGTATGGAGAAAGCAACTGCTATCATTGACCAAATCCTTTAAAGCAGATGCAACAACTTTGCATGTTTACCTGACAGAAACGAATGCTGTCGAAAAGATTGGATTGAAAATAGACTTACATTTAGGGTAGTTCATGTAAACATACTAGAGATTTTGTAGCCAAATTGAAAAATATTGATTTATCCGAATTGAAACTTCGTGTAAACAAGCCTTAGCGAAAATTTAAAGTAAAATGACTCTCTAATAGGGTAACCACTGCTAACATTTTGTAATTCTGTTAAAACTATTCTTGTTGCAGATGTGTTAAAGGAACTTGGTTTCACTGACGCTGATGTTGATGATGTTTACAAGTTGAGTGATGATAGCATTATGTTGTCCTATAATCAAGAAACTGATCATAAAGTAGATGCACTTAATCAAGACGAAGACCCTGTATCATCTGCATGGGATGATGATGAAGACGGAGCTTCTGAAAGGTCGATACAACAACCAAATAAAGGTACAGTACAGAACTCTTCAGACAATTTGCACGAAATGTATGCTGCCTGATGTGGAAAACGATTGTGACCTTGTTTTGTGGTTGCACGTTTGTGCTTTTGCATAAAACTAGTATTTGTTATTGACAAACTAAGCGAGTAAGTTGTTATCGCCATTGCTCAATGGAAGTGCTGGGATTCCGGTATAGGGTCGTTTGTTTGCCAAAACCTGATACATCCAGGTAGTTAGTAATTAAGTAAGTACCCACATCTCGTGCGATAGAAGAAAAATAATGGATTGCTTACATTGCTAATTGCTTAGATGGTTACCATCTCTGTGATCACTGAACAAACATTTCTGTTACTTATTCAGTTCTTGTTAATTCAATTAAATTTGATGACGAGATGAGCGATCATGAACGACATGAGAACCTGAAACAAGAAGGAGTGATTTTTGATTCAAGCGATGAGCAATCAGATAGTTTTGATTCAACCAAGGTAGATGAGTTATTGGTATTGTGTGAACTGTATTATTGTGTAATATTGTGTGAACACTTCCCTCTGCATTATAATCCTAACTATTTGAGCGCAATGCGATTTTTATGCCATTGCTGTTGAACGTGAATTGTAGTCAAGGTTTTGTTTATGCATGTTTTTTGGCAAGGCTACGTCAAGTGAATTACAGCTTGAAAATTTTAAATTGGATTATTTCTTAAAACCAAATCCTAAAAATATAGATGAAAGTGCCTTTGTGTGACCAAATTTTTACTTCATAATTGGAAAGAGCTCGTTACCTTAGAAAGCGATACCAACTTTTTGAATCGTTGTATAAGTTTATAAACATGTGCTTTTGAATTGTAACAGATTGTTGTTTCAACTTTAATTCAATATGGCCAAACTTCATCACTTTGACATCATTTAGTAAGATCTGATCAATTATTAATTTTGGCTAGATCATGGTTAATTGGATAATAGTAACCTTAATGTACCAGCAATATTTCAATAAAATAGCATAGTTAAAACATTTTGCTTACTTCTTAACATACTTATCCTCTGAGGAGGGTTGCAGGGACAGCCGCCCTACCTTTTCCATAAATGAAAAATGTTTCCTGCTGTATTTTCCAACTCAAAGGTCGGCAAAATTTTAAAGCACTAGGCCACTTTTGATGGTCAAGGCTTCACATGTGGTTGAAAGACACAAGATACTTCAATTTCAAGTGCGCTGCTTCAGTTTTCCCATTATTTGCGATGTAGACTTTGTATTTGTCCATGTGCTTGACAAGAAAATGTTCTTGAAGATGCAAAAGCTTAAAAGTGTTTTTTTTTATCAATGCAATATAAACTCAAATCTTCGTTAACAATTTATGGCCAATCTTTTGAAGATTCCTGACTGGTGTGATTGGTTTTTGTGTTTAGGCATGATTAATTTGCCGTAAGCTTCAATGGCTAAAATAAAGCAAAATTACAATAGACTCAACTCTAACTTAGGCCATACAGTTTGGTTTTAGATTTAGAAATTTGCACTTAACTCTTTCACTCTTGCGATCATCAATTGATGATTTCGTGTTTTCAGTGTTTTCCTCAATTTTTTTCAAATTGAGTTACAAAGTTAGTATACTAAAAAATGGATTTATGACTTTATTTCTCAACCGATTTTCATAAAATTTTCAAAAGATCACGCTTCATTTCTCACGCATCGGAAGAGGTAAAATTTGTGCCCTAATTCTTGGATTTTCTCACCCAAAAATGGTTAAAAAGACCAAGAACTTAGTTGCAGACGACAAAAATTGCCAAATTCTCAGCAAAAGCCAACTACCTTGAAATCAGATTGAGATTACATGTTTACCACAAAACCAAAGCCTTTATCATTAACGCAGTCTGAAAACTACTCTTTTGTGGCATCATTTGACAAAATTTCAAGCAACACTAAAAAATTTACCTACTAAAATTTTTTAATTTTTAGAGGTCTCAAAACCCCCCACAATAAATTTGTATGTTAAGTAAAAAAAGTAGATTTGGTGCAAAAAATATGATGTGTTGCTAAATACCAATCTCATTTGAAAATTTAGGAAATTTGGTTTCCAGCAATATGTAACTTTAAATAGTTTAGGCTAAGCGGTGTATGATATTTACTGATCAAAAATGGGTACTGTACATCACGTCAGTTCAAAACCCCCAAAATTTTTTCGACTTTAATAAATTATAAGTTTTAGATAAACTACACCCTATAAAAAGATAAAATAAATATTGGAAATATTTTGCCACTGAAGTCGTTTTGTATCAAGTTTCCTAGGAGACAGAAACTAAAATACAAGTTTAAAAGCTAGCAGAAGTTTGGCTTCTCTAAATCAAAATTTGCTGTATACCCCTTGTTTCTCAACAAATGGGAGGGGTATAGAAAAGCTTGTGTTTCATTGTTAGTGACAACATATTCTATTTAAACTTGATATTTTCTGAATCTTGAAGAAATTCCATTTTCAAAAATACTTAATGTTACATGGTTTAGGCTAATCTTTAGCAAATAATGGCTGATCACATTTTAGGTAATAAATTTAACTAACAGAATTTGGTATCGGTCGGTACTGGTTATCAAAAAGGTCATGGGCGTCAGAAAGTTGCTAATTTTAGGAAACCTAGGCTTTCAGATAAGTTTTGACTGATATACCATAAAAGCTTATTTCCTTAGCATCATTTGGCGACCATTTCTAAAAAAATTGGTAGAAAATAAAATCTGCAGTGATCTTTGAGGTAAGGGTACTTTAACTTTGAAAACAACTCGGCATCTATTGGGATGGCTAATTAGCATAAAATTTGCATATTCAAACAAAAAAATTTTATTATATTTGAAATCTTCAAGAATAGAGATTTCAATGATATATAACACTTGATATAAAAGTAAACAGATGAGTAACGATTTACAAACAAACTTGGGGTATTTTATGATGATTAAATGTAATTGATTATAACAAATTATGACAGTTGTTGTTGTTTACCCGAATTCTTCTGAGGGATGGGGGCATGGTGGGAGACCATGGAGCCCCAGAAGCTGGGCAACTCCCAAGGTTTGGACCAGAGGTCGTAGAGAGATAGAGAGTCACCAAAGAGTGAGTGGCGCAAAGAGTCCATAGCAGGATAGTGCAGAATGAGATGAGAGGTGTCCTGGGACGAGTGTCCACAGGTGCTGCAAGGAAGGATTCTCGATTCTACCAATCCTAGAGAGATAAGAACCTAAGAGAAGGCTGTGTCTGTTGCAGCAAAGACAAGAGAGGACACAGCGAGCATGACGAGGGTGCACAAGTTCATCGGTGGAAATCGAGGGAACCTGTGTGTCAAAGAATTTAGATGAGACAGTATGCCTCCAGTCTGAGAAAAAAGAAGAGTGGATACGAGAGATAAGAGGAGAGAGACTACAAGGGATTGCAGAGAGCGCAAGTAGTGCTCTCCTGCTGGCCAGCCCATCAGCCGTGTCGTTCCCCGGGAGAAACGAGTGTCCAGTGACCCATTGTAGTCTGATAGAACAGGAGGAGATAGAAGACAGTTCCTGCCAGATCTGCCACAGAGTTTGAGACAAGAGGAAAGGTGGAGGAGAGAACAGGGTGGTGAGGACAGAACAAGAGTCAGATAGTAAGATAAGAGAGGAGGAATGGCAGACTTGTTGGTGTTTTTTCCTGAATGGGAGTGTTCAGTGTCATCAAAATTCTTCAACCCACTGGGTCCATCAGTATTCATTTAAGAATTTGTGCTTCCTGTTGTTGTTGTTGGTTACCCAAACCCTTCTGAGGGATGGGGGCATGGTGGGAGACCATGGAGCCCCAGAAGCTGGGCAACTCCCGAGGTCTGGACCAGAGGTCATAGAGAGACAGAGAGTCGCCAAAGAGTGAGCAGTGCAAAGAGTCCATAGCAGGATAGTGCAGAACGAGATGAGAGGTGTCCTGGGACGAGTGTCCACAGGTGCTGCAAGGAAGGATTCTCGATTCTACCAATCCTAGAGAGATAAGAACCTAAGAGAAGGCTGTGCCCATTGCAGCAAAGACGAGAGAGAGGACACAGCGAGCATGATGAGGGTGCACAAGTTCATCGGTGGAAATCGAGGGAACCTGTGTGTTGAAGAATTTAGATGAGACAGTATGCCTCTAGTCTGAGAAAAACGAAGAGTGGATACAAGAGATAAGAGGAGAGAGAATACAAGGGATTGCACAGGGCGCAAGTAGCGCTTCCCGTGGGGCCAACTCGTCAGCCGTGTCGTTCCTCGGGAGAAACGAGTGTCCAGTGACCCATTGTAGTCTGATAGAACAGGAGGAGATAGAAGACAGTTCCTGCCAGATCTGCCACAGAGTTTGAGACAAGAGGAAAGGTGGAGGAGAGAACAGGGTGGTGAGGACAGAACGAGAGTCAGATAGTAAGAGAAGAGAGGAGAAATGGCAGACTTGTTGGTGTTGCCGAGACCAGCAAAGAGCGTGCAAAATGGTGCAGGCTTCAGCAGAATAACTGGAACATACTGGGCCTGCTGAAAAATAAAGAGTGGCCTCAGTGCCGCAGAGAGAGCAGGTGGCAAGAACGCTGGAGCTGCCCTTGCCAAAAGCAAAAGGAACAGAGCCGTCTGTCCAGAGTACCAGATCATGAGGGGGGAGAGAGTCAAGGTGGGCGAGAGCTGCACCTTGGCAAGAGAGGGGGATCAGAGCGAGAGCATGGAGTGGAAAGGGTGGACTCCACCATGAAGGAAGGCAGATTCCTAGAAGGAAAGGGAAGGCAAGCTAAAAGAGCCTCCCTAGAAGAGGTAGAAAGAAGCATGAGTGGGTGAGTGGACGCAATTTTCTAGAATTGGGGACATTGATAGCTTTTGGTACATTGCGTGGCCTTTCGACTCAGGACACCTCTCATCTGATTCTGCACTGCCCTGTCACGGACTCTTTTAGACGCATGGTTTTTGGCGAGTTTTTCTATCTGTGATCTCTAGTCCAGGCCTTGGAGAGTTGCCTGGCTGCTGGGGAATTATGGTCTCTATCTTCCGACCACTCGAAAGTTGTGGGGTAACAGCAACAACATCAGGGACCACTGCTGCATGCTCTTTCGTTACCGTATATGCTTTTGCATGCCTCTGTGTTAAGAAAAGTGTTCCTTATTGTTAGTGATACATAGACCGTTGTTGCAGCAAAGTTGTGATGAGTTGTTTCGTTTTGCATCAACATTAGGATCTCCACGTTAACAATTACAACTTTTTTCGTGACGTAATTCGTTCCACCATGTGCGGTGAAGTTTTCTTCTAAGATAGTGGACTCATTTAGCTTCACTTCCTGCAGAGCAGCATTCACCTCATCTATAACCTCACCAAAATGTGTTGTGGAATTTGGAATGTACGCTTGATTGAAACAAAGATACTTGCTTGTCCACATTGGTTTTGACAACACACTTACTCTCCCATTGGTACTCATACATCAACACAGTCTGCTGGTCAGGTCCGACAAGCGTGCCCACATCCACGCGTACAAATATTTTTAGGCCATTGTCAGAATAGCAGAGCTTTTAACCATCACTCACATGCACTTGCCAGAATTATGATGATTTGTAAAATGAACACTACCCTTGTCCAATTGATACACTTGGCTTCCCCGATAAGTTTTTATTTCTTTTCAGGAGAGTGAGTTTATTCCCATTGCCCATTACCAAACTCCGGTTCAACAGTTTTGAATGTTTGTGAGCTCTCAGAGTATTTTGTCTTTGCGCTGCCCCAATATGTCTCTAAACACGTGGCAGTCGTATTAGTGTCTCTCCAAGAACGGATGGTTTGTCAAGGAAATCGTATGCAATATTTTTATTAGATTGATCATTGTTTACATCACCACTACGACCATGGGTGACCCTACTTCCCTACTTAGTGGAAAGTTTGCTTTTGACAGTTTTGTTCTTAGGTTTATGTGAGGCACAACTTCCTTCTCAAAATGTAGTAATTCTTCGGAGGATAGGAAAACAGTTTATCATCAGGAAGCAGTTTTTGAATGCTATGAATATAGATTAAACTTAAAATCTTGGTCTTAAGACATCAAGTATTTATTTTTATAATGCATCATATAATACCAACTGCCTTAACACATTGACTGCCACGCATATTTTAGAAAAATTACCCCCAGGGCCAAATGCTAGAAAGTGGTAGTTAAGGGTAGTATTACCTCAAAATCACGTTTTAGGGCACCTAGCGTTTATTTGGAGACATTTTTAGTTAATTATTTTAATTTTTTATTGTCAGTTAAATATGACTGACGTGGCCACAAAGAAAATTTTTCGTCAGTCATTTATGGCTGACTTGGCACCATGCATTGGTCGCAATGCACTCTACCGCCTTATAAAGTCATTATACGGTTAATCAATTTAGAAACTAGGATAATTTATTGTCGTTGATTTAGTACACTGATTTCTGGTTAAACGTATTTCTTTTTTTTCCTTGAAGTCACAAAATTTCAAGGGAAAAGACTCTCACACATACCTGAGCAGGGACAAGAATTTATCCTTTTGTTTTCATCTTAGTTTGGTGTAAACCAGACATTCTTCAGTAGTTTATGACATAATAGCTGATTTAGTTACAGTAAAATTTGGGTTTGATCAAGTAGTCGGCCTACTGGTAATTAAAAATAGACGTGGTGTGGTGCCCCCTCACAAAAGTTTTAATATTTCAGAACCAATATAACTGGAAACACTGTTTCCCGCCTATACAGCGATTTTTGCGCCAAACTAGTCATTACTTCGTACAAGTTGATAAGGAAGCAAGCTTTCGTTTACTGTGTTTCTTTGTATTTTACGAGTTAGAAAAGCTCAGGCTAAGGCTTATCCTCAAGCAGTTCCATGAAAGCGTCAATAGTAGCATAAAAATTTGTATTGGTATTGAACAAAATTTCTTTTATTCTTGGTGGTTTGTTTTTAATGACTAATCATTGGATTTTTTTGTAGAGCTGAGCCTTATCATGACTAAGCGTAAACTAACTGAGAATGATTATAACTTGCTATTGCACAGTTCTGACAATGATGTAAGCGAGGATGACTGTAGTGATTTAGATGACTCTGTAGTAGATGGTGGTTGGCAGCCGCATTTAACTTCTGATGAGGAATCAAGTTATGATGAAGAAGAAAACGATGAAGAGTCATTGACACATGTTTTGCATGATCTTGCACTGGAAGAAGATGGAGAGGATTCTGATGATGAAGATAGAGTCAGTGATGATGATAATGATGCAACCAATAATAGAGGTTGGACAGATTATGTTGGAAGGCATAAGCCATTTCTATTTAGTGGCCAGGGGGGTATGAAAACCTTCATTCCTCCAGATTGTTCTCCAGTAGATGTTTTTCGTTTATTAATTGATGACAAGGTGATATATCACATTGTTTGTGAAACAAATAAATATGCTGATCAAAAAATTGCTAAAATAACACCTAAACCATATTCTCGTTTGAAGAAGTGGAGTCCAACAAACTCTGAAGAGATAAAACAATTCTTAGGCTTGTTGCTTTGGATGGGTTTGGTGAAACTTGGATCTCTTGAAAACTACTGGTCAAAAAAAAGAATTTATCAGCAAGCAATTCCTACTTCAGTGTTGTCAAGAAATAGATTTCAGTTGTTACTCAGCATGATTCATTTTAGCGACAATGCAACTACTCAAGATGGTGACCGTCTTGCTAAAATCCAACCTTTGATAGACATTTTGGAGAGCAATTTCAAAAATATGTTTTGCCCTGAAAAAGATATTGTTATCGACGAGACCTTGATTCCTTGGAGGGGAAGATTAATCTTCAGGCAATACATACCAAACAAAGCTCATCGCTATGGTATTAAAATGTTCAAACTGTGTTCGGTTGATGGTTATACTTGGGGTTTTCGAATTTATGCAGGCAAATCTTCCACTGGACACCGGGAAATCGGGCTTGCACAAAAAGTTTGTTTAGAGCTGGCTAAAGACCTCCTAAATGAGGGGAGAACTTTATATGTTGACAACTTTTATACAAGTTATGAACTTGCAAAATCTTTTTTGCAGAAAGAAACACACGTTGTCGGAACCCTGAGAGCAAACAAAAAGGATGTCCCTAAAGAGGTTCTTAAGGCTAAGCTTAGGCGCGGCGAGATGATTGCCAAAGAAGATCAAGATGGTATTGTTGTACTGAAATGGAGAGATACACGAGATGTTCGAATTCTCTCAACAAAGCATGCACCCATTATGGCACCAGTATGTTCAATACACTCACATCAATCTACACCCACACAACCTTTCACATCACCACAACCGCCTTCATTTTCACAGAATTCTGCCCAGCAGCCATTTTCAACCGCACAGCCATCTACATCTGCACAGCCAACCACAACCACACAACCATCTTCCAGTCACAGCATGCAAACATCATCAACTGACAATACTTTAAGTGCTAGGCAACAAAGACGTCGAAGAGCGACAGAAAAGCCCATAGCGATTTTGGCTTACAACAAAGGCAAATCCGGTATAGATAAGTCTGACCAAATGGCATCATATGCAACGTCTCTGCGAAAAGGAGTAAAATGGTATCGCAAGCTTGCCATTGAACTTCTTTTAGGAGTCGCTGTAGTAAATGCTTGGACTTTATATGGGAAAGCATCTCAGAAAAAAATAAAAATTCGAAGCTTCAAAGAAGAATTGGCTGATTCTTTGTTGAAGCTAAGTAGCAACAACAGCGAGCAGCTGAGTTCTCCTTGTATGAGACTGAGTGCAATACATCACCTCATAACACGGGTCAACGCTGCTGGAAAACCAATGAGACGATATTGTAGTTCTTGCTACAAGAAAGTCAAAGAAGAGAAAGGTCGCAAAGTGGCTCGAAAAACTGTCAAACAGACAAACACTTACTGTGACAGATGTACTGGTCAACCACAAATGTGTCTCCCCTGCTTCAATGCACTGCATCAGTAGCAATTTTTGTTGCTTAGTACTATCTTGAAAGTGTTTTAAACAATAGGTTACCTGTTTTAGTTTTTTCGCTTTGTTTCTTTCACTGTTATTATAAAAAAAATGAGAAAATGATTGTCTCAATAAAATAAAAAACTTCTTTCAAAAAAGTACAAAAAAATTTTTTATTTTTTCTTATTTTTTAGAACCAAGCATAGTAGAATGTTCGCAAAAGGCCACGCTTTAAACTACCCATTGGATTTGCGCGTAGCGTCAAGCATTGGTAATTGATGCGGTCAGGAATAAAATTTTTGGTGTCAGGCATTTATGACTGACGTGGCCGTAACAGTTACACTACTGTCAGGCATATATAACTGACATGGCAGTCAATGTGTTAAAAAGTAGTACGAAGTGACATAGTGGTGGAACTAAAAGCGTTATCCAAAAGATAATTGGAACTTTGTTGGCACTACGAGAAAATTGATTTTTCTGCGCAAGTTTATTGTTTAGATATAAACTTTCACTCGAAAACTAGCTTGTTGATGGGAACCCAAATCTTAACAAAAATGAGTTGATCCAATGATAATAATTAATTTTAGATATCTTTGTGGCATGATGACATCATATTATTGTTTTCAGATCAGAGTGGTTGAATCTGATGACAAAGTCGCAGCATCAACCAAACAGGTTTATTTTTAACAAATTGATTCTAAATATTACGATCTTAAAATCAAATTATGCTTAACCGGTTCTGAAAAGTAATGGTTTGATATTGCACTTTCGCAATCAAAGGAATAACGGCACTTTTCATAAATCTATTTGCAAGAAGTACAATTCCTTTTTACTAGCATTGGTATTTACGAATCGTCCTAAAAAGCGGAACGGTTTTTTCCTGCACCAGTTAAAAACCACCTCAACGTGGTGGTGCGGTCCCCGATCCCATTTGGGTTGAGTCGAAATGGACTTTCTGAGGGTCCCTGTCACCCCGGGCTTTCCCCTCACACAAACCATTGTTTCGCCCTGCTGCCCTTGTGCGGTTGTTTAGAGGGCAGCATGCAGCCTTTCTGAAACCGGTTGACTGTGCTGCCTTTTTCTTGCCCGCCTTCTCATTCTCCTTCTGATTGGCAACGTTCACCCTAATTCTGGACCCATCTTTTTCCATTCAGTGTGCACTGGTTATGTGACCTGGAGGGGTAGGTCGGTGCAATGCTGCACCTGCTTCAAATGGGTCCATTTTAGGTGCTCTTTTTCTCCTTTTCTAGATTCAAAACTAGGCAGCTCTCACTCTTGGAGAATCACTCTTTCGCAGTGGAGTCCACTCTTTCCTCTCCACGTGTCCCGCTCTGACTATCCTCTTCCTCGCCAAGGTGCGGCTCTCGCTCACCTGACTCTCTCCTACTTCATAATCTGGTGATCTGGACAGATAGCTCTGTTCTTTATTTTTTTTAGCAAAGGCGGCTCTGGTGACCTTGCCAACTGCTCATTTTGTGGCATTGAAGCCACCCTTTCATTTTTGGCAGGCCCAGTATCTTCAAGTTTTCCCGCTAAAGTCTGCCATTTCTCTTCTCTTCCCCACTCCGACTCTCGCTCTGTTCTCGCTACCCTCTCCTTTCCTTGGTCTTTCCTTTTACTTTAAACTCTCTGGCAGGAACTGTTCTCTCCTCTTGTACTATCAAGCTACAATGGGTCCCCGGACACTCGTTTCTCCCGGGGAACAACGCGGCTGATGAGCTGGCCAGATGGGTAGCGCTGCTCGTGCCCTTTGCAATCCCTTGTAGTCTCTCTCCTGTCATCTCTCGTATTCACTCTTCTCTTTTCTCTGACTGGAAACGTATTGTATCATCTAAATTTTTTGACACAGGTTTCTTCGGTTTCCACTGAGCAACTTGTGCTCCCTTGTTACGTTCGCTGTGTTCTCAACTTCACTGCAACAGCCACAATCTTCTGTTAAACTCTTACCACTTTAGAATCGGCAGAATCGAAAATCTTTTATGCAGGCCATCCGTCCCCTGTCTCTCTCTACGACTTCTTGTCCAGGTCCTGGAGAGTTACTCGGCATTTGGAGCTCCATGGTTTTCGGCCATGCCCCAATCCCTCGGAAGGGGTCGGGTAACAACAACTACAAGCCGTATTTTCACTCCACTTGCGGATTTAGAAAGCCAGAAAGAACACGCGTATTGCGAGATTAAATCCCCGTTTAGGAACATGCTCTGCTGCAACTGGGTTAGGAAACAACGCGTGTAAAAATTTTGCTGACCGCACATTCAGACTCGGTTCGAAGTTATCAGTACCGTCCGCACAGTAAATTTTTATTGCAGACAGTGCAAATAAAACAGGGAAAACTGCCACAAATTGTCTTTTTCTTTGACAAAACAACCCAGTGGTTGTGTAGTTTGAGTAGCGACTGTGCGATCATTATCGTTGAAAGCGTTCCTCAGTCTTAATTGATCATGCGTTGAAATTATTCCTCAAATAATGTTGTGATGATGTAGCATTAGTTCATGTTGTTGTTGTTGTTGGTTTACCCCTCCTCTTCCTTGGGATGGAGGTATGGCGCGAACAGCAATTCAGGTTCACGCCATCAACCTAATTGAATTAGGCTAGGGGAAGGTGGCAGCCCATTTCGAACCAGTCGTAAATGCAAATTACAGACTGGTAGCTCCACCACCAACAAGGCGGACTGCCATTGGTGGGTACCCAAAAGTCGCCTCTTACGACATGCTGGGTGAGCAGCTTCACTATTCTAACCCGGTGAAGCACGGGTGGGCATTAGTTCATCGTTTTAGTTATTTTCATTTTCTTCAACTTTTTTGCTTGAGAATGGTTACAACGAATCGTATTGAACTTATGAAATAACAGAGAGCGCTCATTGTTGTGAATATAATGCTGATGTTGCTTCCACAGAACCCTGCACTATCTGCAACACATGTTTTACAAACGATTGAAGATCCTCCATCTGATGATGATGAAACAGAAACAGAAAGTGATTGGGAGATTGAAAATAGGTGAGTTGATTTTTTCGGATTCATTTTATCTACCGTCATATTAAAGTTGATGCCGAAACTCCTTTAAATGTTGATCGGAGAGAGAGAAAGATCCAATGTTTTGAAACCGGTTTGACCTCAGTAGCAGAGGTTGCCAGATTCACCTCATAATCCTCCAAAATTTGTTAACGGTATCACGCGACTTCACTCTTTCAATGGCATCGTTCTTTTTTATTCCAATCCCGTCCACCTGTTTAAACACTTGCCTTCTTCACATATTCAGTTGTCCACGCCCTTTTCTTCCAACCACTTTAAAATTCAACGCCCTTAATACCGTCATTATCCCTCAAAACCTGCCCATACAATCTTATTCAATTCACTTTGGCTAGTGTGTCCGAAGTTCCTTCCAAACCCAGAAAATTCATAAGTTCTTGACTGCGCCTTTTTTCAATTAATATAACTCCACACATTGCCCTGATCATTGCTTTTTAGTTCTTTTTAAAATCCCCATTTCATTCTCCCGCAGACACCGTGTCCCGCTACCGTACAGCATCGCCTCCTTACTCAACTCCGATTAATTCATGCTTTCATTTTCGAAGAAAGCTTTCTTCCATTAAGCAATTCTCCACATTTTAAAAACTTTTATCCATTCAATTCATGTTCTTGCTGTCACCGCCGCTTCACCTGCACTCCCGGCATTTAATTTGCCCCAAGTAACAAAATCTCTTTACTAGCTCCACCTGGTCGTAAAATGTTAACTCTTCAGCTGGTTCGTCAGTTTCTTTGATTGCTTCAATTCGTCTCTCACAAATAAAACTTTTTGCCATAATTTTTCAAAAAAGGATTTTGTCATAAGTAGAGCAGTTTCTAAACTTTTTTCCGTACTCTATGATACAGCAGTTTCCAACTGGGCAGGAATCCTCCCCAGGGAAAACTTTTTTGTTTTGGGGTTTACAAATCAAGAATTCCGCAATATGTAAGTTTGTTGCATTTAAAAGAATATTTATGTTTCAGAAATATTTTATGTATTTGCTAGCATAGTTGCTTAGCAATGTGTCATAAGCGTATTCACACACATACCCAGGTGTTGAATGACCTCGAAGGCAGAGAACATGCTTTACTAAAATGGGCACTTCATTTTTCGACCTGCACTTTCACTTAACGTAAAGATATTTCTCTGAGGACTATTTTGAGAGACTACATCACAAGTGCACCCCCAAAAAGAAGTGATATCCAAAGAAAAGAGATTTTCATTCTAACAAAGGTAAAAAGCGAGACTAAGAAAATTTTATATAAAAAGTACAAAATTTTTTACAATGTACAAATATTTAAAGGAAAAAAACTTCAAAGGTTCATTTAAAAATGGACACTTTTGCCTTCTACACTCACGCACGCACGAACACATACAAAGCAGTTCAATCTGCATATATTGTTATTTTGCCCAATTATTTTATCAAAAAGCGTAAGATGATCTTATCGTTTCGCCATAAAGAGGTAATACCATGTTTGCCCACTGTTTCACGCATTATTGCGCGCGTGTATTTTGGTCGAGCATGATGCTAGCAATTTAGGGCCGGTCAGAAAATGCTCAATGTCCTTGGTGCAGTGCCACTCACGTAGATGTATTAGGTTGTGCAATAGCCCTACTTTTTATGGCTACTTTTTTGTATCCTACACTGCTGCGGAGACTATTTAAGTATTTTCGTTCGTCATTTCAATTACATTATGACCTGGTGAGAAGGGGATTCAGTTTGAGGGATTTCACCATTCTCGTGTCATGACTGGGAAATCTTGCTCGAGGGTCTCCAAAGTCCCAGTATTTTTTTGGAGGGTGATACATCCAGGATGATTAATTCAAGATTTATCTAAAAAAGATCTTGTGTTTAATAAAACCCTGCTTCGATTTCAGTTGTTGTTTCACTGCACTTTGCCCATACAAAAGATTTCTGTCATCGCTCGTTTTCTACGACATACCACGCTACTGACATTTTCTTTGTGATCTTCGATGGGGGAAATTGTTGACTAGTATGTGGAGAACTTTGGTGTTGGTGGGTTTTTGAGGCTGCCTGATTTGAGGTTGTTGGGTGATTAGGATTTATTCGAGTTTTCGCATTGCAAGATCTTCCCACCCTAGAGTAGCATATTCCGCTATCGAGTAGCTAAACACGAGGGCTGTCGATTTTAGTAAAGATGATCTTGCTTTGGTGTCTACAATGAGTTTTTAAGTCAGAGTGCGATCAAGTGTTACACCAGCCCGTGTTGGTTTGGGACACTACAAAGTACCGTAAGGTGTAAGAAACAAAGTTTGCGTTTTTATGTTTTATTTCGCAAAGGGAGGAGTGAAAGGTTTGAAAAACTGAGAGAAGATTGCATTGAAAAAGGTTGGTAACCACTGTTGTGGCGGATTGAAAAAATCTGACGCGATTTACTAAGAAGTTCATCAACGTGGTTAATAAGATTTTATGGTGACGTCATAAGTTTTTGTGGTATGTACTGGGTGGTTATAAAGTCAGTGTGCACTTTAAAAATATGGATTTTCTTTTTCTAATTCTTTTTACAAATTATTTCTATCACAAATACAAACAAAGTTTATAAATTTTTTGAAGTGCACACCGACTTTATGGAGCCCCTGTATAAAACAAACTTGTTTTTTGCTTTAATACAAAACCAGTTTTTACACAATTTGCGTTACATTCGTAAATAACTGTTGCAGCTTTTTATCTAATTTTTTACGGAGTAATTCAAGACCCATTCCACGTCAGTGGGTGGCGAAATAGTATTGACCATGGACTTTCTGGTTACTATTGACATATTAGACAAAGTTGCTGGTTGAATGTAAAGGCAGTAGACTCGTTTTAATGTGATAACTTATCTTCGCGCCGCCCATTTGTTGTAGATATCGCCGGGAAATATCAAAAGAAATAAACAAAAAAATAATCCGTCATGATGATCAAGAAAATATCACTGCAGTTAATGAAGTTCCATCTCCTAAAACAATGAAAGAAACTCAGAAAGCCCTAGCCTTTGCAGCAGTTAGCGCTGTGAAAAAAAAGGAGGAGAATCGCCGCATTATGGTTGATGATCATGCAGATGACATTGAGTTGCTTGCTACCAGCGATCAAGTAAAAATCGAAGAAGCACTACAGGATGCACTTGCAGTGTGAGTACGATATATGCTACCTTGCTATTCATTTAAATGTCGGGGAATCAAGAACACACTGATGTTGCAATTGAACTTGAGATAGTTGATGCTGCTGCTGTTTTTGCCACAAAGTTGAATTTGAAAACCATAAAGCTAACGCTTTAAACGAAGTACGTAATCTTTTATATTTATCAATTTAAATAGTACAGTAGGCGCCGCTGATTATGACCAACCGCTTATTATGACCAATTTGGTACGGTCCGGAATTTCTCCATTTAAAATTCTCCGTTTAATATGACCAAATTTTGGATTATATGACCAACATTTTCTCCATCTTTCTTGTTGCAGTACAGTATTTTTTCCCGCCACGCACTTATAACTTCGCCCTTTCAACATATTGTTACACACTGTACTAAATTTTACCGTCACTTGTTGTGTTACAGTACTGTACTTTGCTTTACTGCCAAGGTTACACTGTTACTTCGGGTAAACGATGAATTTGACGGTATTTGGACTTATGGCTTACGGCGTCGATTCAGGAGCTGTTATGGCGGCTTCGGTTTTTATAACCATTCGGATATTATGACCAAAATGGTCTGGTCCCAAGGTAGTCATACTAAGCGGCGTCTACTGTATTGCTTAACCTTATTACAAAAGTTAGCAAAGCTTTCGCTGGGCAGCTTCGTAAGTGCGATCTTATTCTGATTCTATTTGAATAAGCTTTGCTAATTTTTGCAACAAAGTTGAGCAATACTATTTAAATTGACTGGTTTCTTTAATATTATTATACCAGTATCTTCTGGATCCTTTGTTACAGAGAAAATATTAGGAAAAGGAAATTATAAGAGCTTACTCTTACTTTTTTTTATTTGTGTTGGATATATAGTAGATTCAAATTTATGCAAACACATTTTTTTTATTCAGGTCGAGTGACGAAGCAGATTCCGATCTTTCTGGTGATAACTTTAAGGCCGAGGAATTAAATGGAAGTAAGCTGGAAGTGAGTACCTCGGTGATCTAATGATCGTAGTCTTTTTTCTTTCTGTTTTCTACTGCGAATGGGCACATATGGATCCCTGGTTAGACTGGAGGACTGGACTCAGCACTAGCATCCTCTCAAACCGGGCGGTGGACTTCAGACATCTTCTGCTTTGCTTTTCTCTACTCAATTGCCCTCTTCGCTTCAACCCCACTTCCAACTAGCTTGGAGTGATTTTTGAATGAGCTCTTTTTTAACTCGTTTCTTCGCTGAAGGCCGAGTTTAACTCTGTCTCAAGACCTTGCCTGTATTTCTGCTTTCTGACGCAATCCACTGCGATACCCGTGTCATTAAACTGGAACGTATTTGCGGAATAGCCAGTCGCACCATCGTCAGTTCTCTTTTGTTTTTGCCTGTTTTTCTTTCTGAGGCATTTGGGCCCCCTGCTGGATATCTCGATTTTTTCTCTCTGTCCTACTCTGATGGACTTTTTGTCTACCGTCTTCCTACCCTACTTAGAATTGGCAATACGAATCGCTTCTTTCTCGTTAAAAGGTGCTACTCTCGTTCATCCCGAGTCTCTTTCGAATCACGATATCGTGATTGAAATTAAATGGCTCTGCCCTTTTTATTTTGGCAAAGAAGGCTCCTGCGCCGTTGCTAATCGTAATTGCTCACTTTATTTCGCTGAAACCACCTTTTCCTATTCGGCGGGCTACCTGGCAAGAAAGTGAGTTTAAGTGGATGGCATACGTGCGACCAATGATGCGCACATAGAGGAGTACTTAAAAATCTAGAAAAACTTACAGCATTTCCCTGCAACATAAGACGACTACGTCAAATTTAGCAAAAAATAAAATCTTGGTAAATTTTTTAAAATTGTAATTATGATTTATGAACACTATGTATATTTATTGAAGTAAAACCATGTTCTTGGAATTTATTTGAAGCTATTTGATTCTGGATAGCTTTAATGTAAAACTAGAACAGTGGTTTTATTAGTATGTTTTTGATCATCAATTATATTTCTCTCGACATCTATCTAGCTCAATCCACAGACATTGAATTCATTTGTTTCGTTTTTTTTTTTTTTGTTCACCATTCACAATTGTATTGGTCATCAGATTTAATACGTTTTAAACAACTTTAGTTGTTGTTATTGCAAAAGTTAAGGAAATTTAATTTTTTTTAAACTTTATATTTTAATCAACCTTTTCGGGCACCTTTACATGTTATGGAGCAGTACTAAAGGCTAAAGGCGATTCCGGTGTGTTTCGAACCCACAGACTACCTAATTACGGTCAAATGCTGTATCAGTTGAGCTACGTAGTACCAAGCTTTTGCATTGCTAATTTTCTCTTCATAGGTTACATCTCATACACTTAATACATTATCGTCATTGTGAGATATATATTTTAGTCTGCATTGTTAAATGGAAAGAAAATGCAAGTGGCAGGTGGTCGGAAACATGCCACTAGGTTGGATTCAAACACGTGGACCGGAACAGAATCGGAGTCGGAACAAGGAGATTTAATAGGAACTATTCCTGCTTCACTGCAGTCTTCACAATTATCAGGTTTTTGTAGTCTTTCAACTCGCACATAGTTGAAGTTCCTTTTTCGGGGTTACGTGCTCAGGCAGTTTGAGGCTTTTGGCACCTTTTAAATCATGACTAGATATATTCAGCTTCATTTTTGATCGTTTACATTACCCCTACTGCTGAGCGACAAGCATGACATTCATGAATATCATTTTTAAAGTCTTTGGTGTGACTCTATAAGAAGTATAGCCTAACAGCCAATCTTATCGATGACGAACTGCTTGGAAAACCTTTCATATATCTTGTCTCAGTTTATTTTTTAAATATTTTGATGAATACGTATAATTGGGTAGATCAAGCGAATGGTCACCTAATTTTTTTTTACGTAAAACATGACAGTTTAAATTGCTTCAATTAATAACTTTGAAAATCATATAAAATTGCCACAACCTGATCACTAATTTTATTGACTTGTTAATTTAATACGCGCATAGATGCTCTGCGGAGGTCTGGAGAGAGAGGAGAGTTGGAACGGGAAGCAGCAAATGAGAAACGAAGAGCGATTGATGCAATGGAAAAGCTAGAGTTTGCTTGTAGAGATGTTGCCGCTCTACAGAAGGAAGTGCAATCTTACAAAACGTCCGAGGATGAATGGACGTTGAAGAAAAATGAATTGGAAGCTACAATCAGAAAAATTAAGTGAGAAGCAATCTTACGTTGGTCAATATTTTTTTTTGCATCTTTTCTTAAAACATGCGTAGTTTACTGATATGCATATGAATGCATAGTTTATTTACCATCATCTCAAATAGCTTTCAATCAGCCAACAGTTTTAAATTTCTGTTCAATTTGTAAACGTCGTTTGTTCCAGTTAATTAAAAAATGTGCGAACCATTTTTCTCTCGGCAAAACGCTTAAATTTATTTTTTCAGTAGCGGCTTTCTTTCCGGAAATGTATATAACGGTTTTGTGCGCCCAGTCAGTCCCGGTCGTCTTTCTGTACCAAAATTTGCTGATCACAAATTTGAGAGCCATACTTTGTATTGCATTCTTTTTGGTGATGTTTCACATAGTGCCTTGTTTTCAGTTTCGAGCAAAATCTGCTCAAAGAGCAGTCAAAATCATCTGAAGTGGAGATAAAGAAGTTGAAAGAAGAGATTGATCGGGTAAAAGCGAATCTGGAGGTGGAGAGCGGCATGAGGAGGAAGCACGAACAGACCATTCGTGAGCTGCAAGAAGAATTAAAGATATCGGAAAATCAGTTGAAACAAGTAGCAATCCTCTTCCACTGTTTGATTTACTGTTTGAAAGGCGTTATGTTGGAAAATCAACTGTTGCTCTTTAATTTTCACGCAGCAGGTATCGAATGATAGTTGTGAAAAGAATGAACCAAAGTCAGTAGACCATCTTGATACCAACATAGGAATGAAATAGTAGATTTTGTGTAGATATATTCGATTTTATCCAAAATTGTCATTTACTAATAAAAAGTTCACACAAACGAAAAATTACATTTAAAGTAAAATATGCTTGAAATGAATTATCAGAACTTGAATTCAGTCCAAGCTTGGTCATTGCTAACATATACCGAACATCGACAATTACAGTGATATTGAATTGGGTCGCTTTTTATAGAAGACAAATAAACCGTTTGTTAGAGATGTTGATTCTTTTCTATTCATACAGTTGGAAACCGATAAGGAAAAGCTGAAGATCGCAAAGCAAGAAGCGTCATTTCGTGATCGTGTGACGCAAGATACACAGCAACTACATCATGATATTGGAGAGGTGAATAATCAGGCCAGGTTCGTATCTGTCTTGTGTCTTGTGCGTATAGTCTTGTTCATCGCTTATGATTACAGCTAAGCTAAAGATTTCTTTGGAGTGTAATTTTTGGGTGATTAAAGAACATAAAAATAAAAAATATGATTAGCTGGGCGGGTTGTGGAAAAAAAAATTTTGCTTTTGTCAAGTTTTACTTTTGTTTCCAGGCAACTTGAAGAACTAAATAAATTACTGGAAGAGAAGAAAGATGACGTTGCTCGTTTGAAAGCGGAGAGGGATGCCATGGAGGCAAGCTGTGCTAGGTGAGGTGAACTGGCTGCCTCTAGAGAATGTCTGAGTGATTGTTTGATGTTATGATAGATACAAAGAAGAACTAAACATTTACCATAGCAAAGGCGATGACAAGATCGCCCTACTTGGACGACTCAATGAAGAATTAAATGATCGGTAAGTGGAAAATACGCTTGCTCGCTTGTTGTTGTTGTTACTCGCTATGTTCTGTCGTTGTTGTTGCCACCCGACACCTTCTGAGGGATGGGGGCATGGTAGAAGACCATGGAGCCCCAGAATCCAGAGACAGAACGAGGGAGAAAGTGCACAGACGTAGGGTTACACTTGGGTGAGGGAGAAGAGCAAGTCACCTGCCATACCTCAGCCATGGCTTTAGCGATGACAGACGAAGCACGTCGAGAAGCGGAGTTGTAAACCTGACGATCTTCATCACTTCTGTGAGTGGCAGCGAAAGCCTTGCATCTTTCACTGATCGCTTCAGCAGACCACCAGGCTTTAGGATAATGGCGTATGATGCGGCCGAAAGGAATGGAAGATTTGGCCGCATTCAGTGTCAGAGAAGTAAAGAGAGTAGCAGCAGAAGAAAGAGAAAGAGACAAATATTCCTCTGCAGAAAAACAGTACGAGTCAAAGTAAGAAGCAAAGTCATATCAGCGAGCTTTCTAAAAATTGAAGGATGGAGGACGTTCATTGCGGCGAAGGACCGGAGAAAGAGGGATGGTTGGTAGAATTAGTAGGTGATCAGTGCCCAGGTCCTGAAGCATCTCCCATGAGCAAGAAAGGGCGAGTGAGGAGGGAGTGAAAGAAATATCAGGGGACGAGCGACTGCCAGAGGAGTGATGGAGAAGAGTGGGTGTGTCAGGGTCGTTGATTGGGAGGAGGTCAGAGGTCGTTGATTGAGAAAAGAGAGAGGAGTTGTTTAGTGAGATGTTGACCTATACATAATCACAGTATTTGTCAAACGAGGAAAGAGAGGAGGTAGAAAGCTCAGAGAAAGATAAGCCTTGGCTGACGATAATGATGACGTCGTCACTAGCGTGCGTGACATTATGAAAGAAAATGCCAGACTGGGTGTAGGTGCGATCAGATTGCAGAGCAGGGATCCGGAAAGAGGAAGATGAGTTAAGACTAGATTCCTAGATGCAGATAAGGTCAACGCGATGGGGCGAGAGAAAATGTAGCAGTTCAGTGCTCCTGGCTCGGAGACCATCAGCATTTCATTGAAGAACCCTCAGGGAGTCAGGGGGAGGAAAAAAGCAGGAGGCATAGAAGGACAGCCAGGAGCAAGAGGCGGTGGTGATGGAGCAGAGTGAGAAGAAACAGAAGGGGCAGAAGGAGATAAGAGGTTTAAGATAAGAGTGGTGAGTACCTTAAATGGACTCATTTGGAGCAAGTACAGCATTGCATTGACTTACCCCGCCAGTTCACATTTCCAGCGCACACTGAGCAAGGACAGATGGGTCTAGGGTTGGGATGAACATTACCGCTCATCAAGAAAAGAAGAAGAATGAGGAAACGAAGACGGCATGAATAAGGCAGGAGAAGGGAGAAGACAGGCGACCGATTTTAGAAAAGCTGTGTGCTGCTCTTCTGCGGTTGTTCAGGGGGTAGCATGGCAAACAAAGTGGTTTGAGGGGAGTGCCCGGGGTAACTGGGTCCCTCGGGAAGGTCACCCGCCATTTTGATCGAATCGAAATGGGGTCGGGGACCGCACAACCATGTTGAGTCGGCTGTTGATTGGTGCAGCTTGCTCGCTTTGTTTCATGTCATCATATTCGTTGTGCAGATTACAAGAACTAAGTTCCACTCTGAAGAATCAAGGTGAGCTGATGATGCGAATCGACATGATCTCACAAACGAACGAAACCCTCACAACCCAGCTTAAAAGGTGTGAAAGTGACTTGCAGGGCTTTCACGGAAATTTATGCACTTATATTTGCGTGTTCGGCTTCTATGTGAACTTCTGATTATCTTCTATGCGAACTTCTATTCTTCGCATCAATGCGAATTTTATTTTATTGATCAATGTTGCTCAAGGTTGTGATCAAAAGAAAACGTAGGAATAAACGAAAAGGTGTCTTAAGATTTCAAAAAGCATTCAAACATTAAAAACGTTTACTTAATTTCATCAATAGCTACGTATTTCATAATGTTATTTGCAGTTCCACTATAACTCGTTTAATTTTATTCTAAAAATTATTCTCATGTTTGTTATTCCAGGGAAACGTTTTGCATGAACTCCTGATTTAATATCTGCGTGAACGCCGTATAATAACGACAAATTCACTTGAAATCATGGTGATAAGTTAGTTGAAACTTGCTGTACTTCTATGCACCTGCTGGGAGCAAAATATCGATGGTCTTAGTTTATTGGTGACTCTTTTTGTGATTTACGGTGTCGCCGTGCACTTGTTACGATTTATTGTTTATTCTCAGGGAGCAGGTGGAAAAAGAGACGAGTATCCGTGATCTGGAGGCTCTCAATGAGCAACAGAAAGTGTTGAAGAGGAGAATAGAGGAAGTGGAGGGGAAGTTACATCTTGAAGAGAAGAGAAATAGGGCGTTGGAGGGTGAAGTAAAAGATTTTCGTGAGCAGAAAGAAAATGCTCAGGTTTGTGATGTGTTGTAGAGTGGTTTGCCAGTTAAGTCGGAAAATTATTCATTAGCGATTTTTTTCAACACTGATGCTGTAACGTTTATTTTATTGTTAAGGTTGTCACTCGATTTCATTAAAAAGTAAAAAGTTTATTCTGTTTTTTAGCAACGATTACACGAATATGAGTTACAAGAAAGTACAAATCGTTCTGAAATGAGCAACCTGAGCAGTAAGCTCACGTATAAAGAATCGATGTTAAATCAAACTCAGCGGGATCTTCAAGAATTAAAAACAAAATTGAAAGAGCAAGATCATGATTTGAATAAAATCCGAGTAGAGAACGCCAAGTTTGTTGGTAGGATCGAAATGCTGCAGGTGAAAACTTTTATTTTAAATGCTATTTTTTAATTTGAATAAAACGTGATAAATAATTCACAAAGTTGTATATTAAATGTCTTGTAAAATCTTATTCGATGATCCAAAACGATGGCCTTTTTCGATGTATATTTTTGGCCAGTGCCCACCCAGGAGCCTGTTTTTATCATATCGGCTGGATTGTTTCTACCTTAATCTAACATTGGATCCCACTGTCATTTCACTGATTCTGACAAAAAGATAATCGATGCACATTGTACAGGGTATTCATAAATCATCGCTACCAGCTTTAAAATTAATCAAATTTTGTTTTGGAGATATTTTCATTCGGTTGTTTTATACAGTGCGTCTCAAAAGTATGTGCACACTTTTGCATTTGATTTTCTTTTCAGGTACTAATCATAGGGCACTCATTTTTTCAGAGAACAAAGCGTGGATAACTGCTAAATGTTTCTAATTTGCATTTTCCATTAACACATAATGACAGGGAGATCAACTAAAAAAATGAGGTGCTAAATTGCGGTTTGACAAGAAGCGTATGGATATGTTTAGCAAACTCGGCGCCTCTTTAACAGGGAATGTGGAATTAATTAGCTCCTATACAGCGAACAATTTATACAATTCATCATAAATTTATAGCAACTGGCTCTGTAGCTGACACACAACAATCAGAGCAAAACATTCAGGAGTTATAAGAGGAATATGCATTGAATCAAGGAAAATCCAGACGTTGTGCAGAGGTAGAGCTGGACATCATTGCCGGACTAATACGCAGTTACAGATATCACGGTCCACCAAACCAAAGCTTGAGACATTGTTAATTTACTGCACTAAATAACTGAAGCAACTACTACGTACTGTAGATATGTTAGCAAGAACATGGCAAGAAATTTACCACCATCTGGATATCCTTTGTGCAGCTAATGGTGCACATGTAGAGGTGTACTAGTACATCTATAGACACTTGTGATATTTCTCGATACTACAAAAGAAACCGAATGGAAATATCTCAAATAGTAAATCGTGTTGAATTTTTCAAATTGTAACGATAATACGAGGGTCAGTCAATAAGTAATGAGACTTTCTCAATTGCTTTTGTGTTTTTGTAGCTAAGGAACTCAAATTTTATGTGATGATTATGAATGGAGTTGTCATCTCATTTACAACAAAACTTGTTTATTTTCAGATTACTGTAGGTGTGATGATAAATTGAAATGACTACTAGGCTAGCAAACAGCTCATCGTTGGAACAAAGAGGAGTCATCAGATTTCTGTTGGCAGAGAGTGTAAAATCATGTGAGATTCTGTCTAGAATGCAAAGACAATATAGTCCTTCCTGTATGTCTAGAGCAAACTTCTACAAATGGGTGCAAGCATTCAAAGATGGACGCGAAAGCATTACTGATGATCTGAGAAGTGGAAGACCTGTGGATGTCTCTACCCCAGAAGCAGTACAGGCAGTTGAAGACCTGATCAAATCTGATAGAAGGGTCACTTTAGATGAAATTGCTACAAAATTGGACATCTCCCATGGCACAGTGTACGCAATTGTGCGTGAGAAGCTGCATTTTTCAAAAGTCAGCTGTCGCTGGGTTTCCAAGATGTTAACGGATGATCACAAAATGCAACGCCTGATGGCTTCCAGAGCATCACTACGCAGATACAGAAAGGAGGGAGATGCATTTCTGTCGAGAATAGTGACAACTGATGAGACCTGGGTTTTTCATTATGAACCTGAATCGAAACGACGATCAATGGAGTGGAAGCATGTTTCTTCCCCAGTGAAGAAAAAATTCAAATCTCAGAAAAGTTTAAGGAAAGTCATGCTCACTGTGTTCTGGGACAGAAATGGGCCGATCACTATCAGTTTCTTGGAAAGGGGCAATACTGTGAACTCAGAGAACTACTGTGAGCTGCTAACTCAAGTGAAAAAAGACATTAAGAACAAACGGAGGGGACTTCAATCAACAGGCGTGATTCTTCTTCAGGATAATGCAAGGCCCCACACAGCAGCAAGAACCCTAGCCAAAATTGAAGATTTAGGCTGGAAACTTCTAACACACCCACCCTACAGCCCAGACCTTGCACCATCTGATTTTCACCTCTTCGGCCCACTCAAAGAGAGATGAAAGGAATTCACTTCCAGACTGACGAAGAAGTGAAGGCTGCTGTGAGCAACTGGCTAAGGACCCAGTCCACGGAATTCTATGCCAAAGGAATAGACAATCTAATATCAAGATGGAACAAGTGTGTTGCAAAGGAGGGAGACTATGTTGAAAAATAAAAAAGCATTTTTTGATTACCAGTCATTGCAAACTTGAGTTATTGAGAAAGTCTCATTACTTATTGACTGACCCTCGTAATTTACAAACACCCTGCATATGTTTTGTTCACTGGTGCTACCAATGATTGTTTATATGATACTTTGTACAAAGTGGTGCCTGTAGCTAAAACATCTCTGGTTGCATGTGTCAATAACCTATGCAGGCGGATGTCTCGCAGCAAGACAGTGAGAAGATGCGGCTTCGCAGAGAGATGGAAGATATACGAAATAAAAGTGGGAGCAGCTTGGCCATGCAGCAGGGGCAGTGGTCAGATATGATCGCAGGTAGGAGGTATGATTGCAGTAGGAGTTGTTTGGTAATGTATTGAGTAAAATATCACTGTTGTTAAGATACTCACTCTTGGTTAAATAATCACATCAACCAGTTGATACCATGGCAACCATCAAGTTAGTAGATTGATGTCCTACAGTCATGCATGTTGTCGCGTGCTATGTTTGCAAGTTTGTTAGGCTTGGTGACGTCTATACTTTTGTATCAGAACTTTGATCGGAAATTTCAAACGATGTAGAAATTTGATCTTGGATCGGAAATTTCAAATTTTAAGCGTCTTCTAGCAGTCACTGGTGTATGCGTGTCGCCTGTAATTTTGTTCAGTTGTAGCGCTATGAGTGCTGCCCACAGGGATAATATCTATTGCGACTGGCTGCACACGTGGTGCAATTAATTGTAAATGATTTGGTAGAGAATCAGAGAGAGCGAATCGAGCTTGAAAGATTAAATGCTGAACTGAAACAACAAGTAGCTCACCTGCGTGAAGAAGTGGAGAGAATGAACGAGGATAACATAAAGAAGGTGACCATCCCGTTGCTGTAAATCGTAGCTGAAGTGCTGCACGCGCTTTGGATCGAGTTTTGATAGTCGCCGTAGGAAGTTTGGCTCTTCTATCATTGATTACATAAAAATGATTTGTAGGAAGAAGAGTTGGCACGTGCTCAGCAGGATCTGATTGAAGCGCACAAACATCTCAGCTTTACTGAGTCATCGGTGGCTGAGTTGACACAAGCGCGACAAATCATGCAAGAAGACAACCGCAACTTGAAAGATGATCTCGAAACTAGCACGGTAGTTTATAACTTGATTTCATTGCCTCAATGTGATGAAATATTTAGGTTTCACACCGCAAGTATGATCAAGCAAGTAGAAACATGCTGATCGCGATAGGCCAGAGCTTGCTGCTCTTCAAGCATTTTTCTCATGCTCCTTCAATCTAATGATCCACCGAGTTTGTTTTTAATGGAATAAATCATAGAAGTTGCTAGGTAGCAATGTTCAAGGCTATCTCCTATTAAGAGGGATCTGCCTCCAGCATCACACTAAGGTAAAATATAAAATTTTGCTCAAAAATGATCACCAACATCGTACTGTACCATACAGCAGTCTATTATATCATGTCAATAACACGCAGCCGGTTTCGACCTTATTGGGTCTCATCTGGCGGGTGTAAAAAACACTCAATAATAAACATGCTGAAAAAACAAATTTGCCATTGGGGGCAAAAAAAATTGTTTTGTATTGCATCTTTTTTTTTCCCTAATGGCAAATTTGTTTTTTTCAGCATGTTTATTATTGAGTGTTATTACACCCGCCTGATGAGACCCTATAAGGTCGCAGATTATTGACATAATGTAATAGATTGCTGTATGGTACCATATGATGTTGGTGATCATTTTTGAGCAAAATTTTCTGTTTTACCGCAATAGAATAAAGAATTCCTATTTCATTAAACTTAAAGATGACTAATAGTGCCTTATCTGTTTTAACTGACTTTGTACTAATATGCTTAATGATAAAAGAAACGCCTTGTTAAAAAGGACGGATTTTATATAATTCTTAAAGTACGGCCGGGGGGGAGGAGAGAGACAAAGGTATGCGGAAGGAAGAAAAATAGGACTGGGCTGGTTAATTCAGAAATTTTTGATATTCCTGCCTTGCGGTTGTCAAACTGCAGGTCGCGAGGAATTTTCAAGAGTTATGGAACAGCCTTTACTTTTTGAGTTCTTAGGTTTAATTTATCTTTGTAATAAAAATTGATTGAATCTTCCATTGTTTTGAGGAAGCAAAAGAAGTCTACCTACTAAAATTTTTTAAAACTTCTCAACAGAAAGTTTGATTTTGTGATTTAATCTACATGTTTTTACTTTTTCTGGCATAAGCTGCATGAAATAGCTTTGGCTACAATTTATGTCTAATTTTATACTTGGCTATTTTACTTAAAAATAGTTAAATACTGGTATAAGCCCTAAGAAATTTGGGAGTTTATTTTGCTCTCATGGCTTCACATATGAATAAAGCCTTATAGTGTATTTGT
Organism: Trididemnum clinides; assembly: GCA_963675345.1. NCBI lineage: Eukaryota > Metazoa > Chordata > Ascidiacea > Aplousobranchia > Didemnidae > Trididemnum > Trididemnum clinides. The sequence continues at coordinate 4,189,210 of OY776287.1, read as the reverse complement.
CTCATCTAAAAAGTCATTTCTTTTGTACCTGCGCTTCCCAAAGGGGGATGCCCCTCTGCGCCATGAGACTTTGCCAGGGTTGCCGCCTAAATTGAACAGAAATTGTTAAATGTAATTGGTCAGCAAGGAAAAAAGGTCTTCAATTTCAAAATGGGCAAATTCGGTATTGAAAAAAGGCCTGAACCTCGACTTATATCATAAAGCAAAAAAACGGTATCAAAAAGTTGATTCTTTAGAAAAAATCTTCAACTTTACTTTGGAAAATTTTAAATATGACAAGGCCGCCGAGGAAAAATTTGGGAACCGCTGTTTTGTATCAATAAGTGTGTTTTCAGCAGGTTAATCGTAAAAATCGTGTGACGTTGAGGGTTCATAGCGGGACTGGACAAAATGAGATAAGAGGTATTCTCAGTCTGGTGACCACAGACGCTGCACGAAAGATTTTCAATTCTGTAGAGACAAAGCATTCAGGCTGTGTCCATTCTTAGGGTGAGGTAGGACATAGCGACCGTGACTAAGAAGCAGAAGTTCTTTAGTGAAGCCTGAGGGTCTTGCGTGATGAAAATAGCGGAAACCCTACACCTACATTCTAAGAGAGATTAGAAGAGTGGATATGATAGAAAAGAGGCTGCCAGGGCGTCCTCTAAGTTTTATATCCTTTGTAATTACGCGGAAACATTACCTTACTGGGGACCGATTCCTGCTTGGAATTAGTGGAAGGAAAAGTGAAGAGTTCTTGCCAGATTGCCAATGTGTAGAGCAAGCAGAAATGACGGAAGATGGAGTAACAATCAGAGAGGGAAAATCGCAGACTTGTTGATAATGCCGAAATTGTAGAATAGCGTAGATTTCAGCAGAAAAGCTGGAGCAAATTATGCCTTACAAAGACAAAGGGGTGACTTCGGTGTCACAGTGTGAACTGATGCAAGAGAGCCCGAGTCTTCTTTGTCAAAAGAAGAAGAGCAGAGCCATCAGTCTATGTCGCAAGATTATGATCGGAATGAGGTTAAAGGTGAGCAAGAGCAGCGCTTTGACGGGAAAGAAAGGGGTGAGCGAAAGCATGGGATGGAAAGAGTGAGCTCTATGCTGAAAGAAGGGAAGATTTCTTGGAGACGAAGGAGGAAAAGAAAGCAAAATCTTTGTAGGAATTGGAGGAGAGCGGGTAAGAGGACGCAAAGTGTCTTCATCAACCCAGGGTAAGCATTGATTTTTTGCGACTAGTTAGACCCAAGGTAGGGGATGAGGACGGTTGACGAAGAATCCGATTATAGAAGAACGAAGGAAAATAAGTCAAAAGTGACTCACTGGGAAAAATAAAGAAGCTTATAATTAATTTTTGATAGTTTATTTATGTAAATCATTTATTAGTTGTAGTCATAGCCATTACATGCAACTTAGGGTGCGAAAATTACCTCAAATCAAAGAAACGTGCATGCAAATACTAATATGATTTCGGTTAAACTTTTTGTTCAAAATGATCTAAAATTTAAAAAGAATTGCTTGATTTTTTGTTGTTTTATATCAGTCTACATTCTTGAATTCATCAATAAAAAGTGTTTTTGATTTTTTCTACCGTATTCATGAAAAAAAAATCAATAAAACCATGATTTTAGTTGTAGTTTGAGTGATTGTGTACAAAGGATAAAATGCAAAGCATATGTTTAAGAAAACCGTAATAGTGTGCCCAATATATTCTTGGTATATACGATTTCTTTGTTAGGAAAAGTGGTTGCTACCGATCTCGAATGCATATTTGCAGTTCCACCACCAACTAGGTGGGGTGCAATTATTTCGCAACCAAAAACTTACGAAATGCATAACAAGCAGCTTGGTATACTATATGAACTGGATGTGTTTAGAGACAGCGTGATCAATTCGAACAGCAGCGTAAAGAAGCGAACGAGCAGGTTGCGTTGTTTCAAAGCGAGTTGTCGTGCGAACGTCAATTGTTGGCTGCTAATCGCGAGAAAGCTCGAGATCTGGAGAAGAAACTCTCACTGAATATGGAAAAGCTGGCAGAGCTGGATGGGAAAGTGAAGCAGCTCGAAGCGGACAAGCACAGGTAGCTCTAGCAAACAGATCTGGTAGATGTCAGCAGATCATAGTTAAAATTGTTAAAAATGTAGTGACATTCTCACTTTAGTAATGCGGTGGCGTAAATTCGCCAAACAATTTGTCTGATTGCTTTCATCAAGATCCTCCCTACTTTAAAAGCGGATAATCAGCATCTTAAAAGTAAGCCCCGTTTACAGCGATGATAAACAAACCGTATCCTTTTTTTTACAAAGTATTTTCATCGTTACGATTCTTGAAGCTCACTTACAAGTGCGCTTGCAAATTTACAAGCGCCGTTGCGTGCGAGATTGGCCACTCCTAAGTGTTGAAAAGTTTCATGGCTATCTGATGTAACATGAAATATAAGCGCACTTGTAAGTGAACTTCACGAATGGTAACTATGAGAACAAAAAAAAACAAAGAATAAGATTTGTTGATTTCGCTGTAAACGGGTCTTAACAAGCATCGGTAGACCTGCAGCTTTCCGTTTAGTAGAGCGTTTAATTCTCTATCGTTTGCAGGAACATTCGGACTTTTACTGAGATTTTGTATGATGTGTTTGCAGATTGCAATCGGAGGTATCTGATTATCTTAATGGTGTCGAGAGTGCAAAGGAAGATCGAGAGACGATGAGCAGAAATCGGATGCAAATGGAGGAGCTGGTCGCGAAACTGCAAGAGGAGAAGATGCTGGTAGAAGATAAATTGAAGGAAGAAGCAGGAAGACGCCAGTGAGTGTTCATTATACTCTTGCTGCATCCCCACGAATTTGACTGTTTATTGTCCAGGATGTTGGAGAATGAAGCATCAGGACACAAGAAGATGTGGGAAGAGGAGGTGAAAGGAAAATCCAAACTCGCTTTCGAACTTGCTAGAGTTGATCGTGAACGTCGGAACGCAGTTGACATGTTGGAAAGTTATAAGAAGAAGATATCACGTGCTAATCGGCACAAGATCTATCACAATAAGAAACATCAAACTGATTATGAGGAGATGGAAGAGAAGCTGGAGCGCTACAGGTCGGTGTCATTGTGTTATTACGTTTAAAAGAACTTAAACTTTGTGTTGAAGTTATACTAAACCATATTTCGTGCCACCATTATCGCCTCTTCATATTTCTTTTCTTTTATAATCGTGTTCATGTATTTGATGTGTTACATTAACAAAATTGTGTTCTGGAGTTACATATTAACACACACGACGTGGTAATATATACCGTCGTATAAAGTCATCATTTCCAAATTTTACAAACTTAAGTTTCAACGTTTGATGGATGATGTTTGCTCCGCAGCAAAATGGCGCTCGAGAGCAGGAAGCAATGTGATATATCGGAATCCGATTGTGAAAGTAGATTGTCACGCATGAGTGCAGACCATGATCGTGAGAAACACAAGTTGCAATCATCCATCCTTGACCTTCAGAAGCAAGTGCTCGCGCTTGATAGAAAATTGAAGAAGGAGAGAGAAGAAAAGCTCCGGAACATGTAAGAGTATTATGACGTCATTCGCATGCATGGCGTCGTCGTTGCTAGGCAGGTGGTCATGATTGTAGTCTATGCTTGCGAGTGATGTTTGTTCTTGCAGTAATATCTGGATTATTACAGCGGCGAATCGTCGACAAAAGTGCAGAGAGAACGGGATGAACTTCGTGACGAAGTCGAGCAATTGAGGAAAAAAATGCCTGATCAGTCACACGTGCGCGCCATTGCTGATGCGCAGGTCAATGCTACGTTGGAGAAGATCAACATGTGGTTGGAGGTGAGCAACGCTGTGATGTCAAATCCAATTCATTCGTTCATGGCGTGGAGCTCTGTAGGGAAAAGCGGTCGCGCAAGATTATCTTGAAAAACTTCGATTTGAGAATGAGGAGAAGCGAGTAGCGGATGCTAACAAGCGGGCAGAGGAGCTGCAAAACGAGGTGCATGCACTGCGAGCACGGATTAACCGGCTGCCGGAACATAATGATACGAAGAGGAATGTGCAGCATCTCGCTGATCACAACATTTTTCTGCAGCAGGAGTTAAACAGGTCGGTAGTGACGAATTTTTACGAATAATCCCTACTCGTTTGTTGAGGTGCTTCTACGTAATATCAAGTTCAATTCTTATTATTGCTCCCCTACCCATACTTTGGAATGAGGGCATGGCAAGAGGCTATAAACCCCGAAAAAATAGTGCAGCTTTCCTCGGCCCGGACCAGAGGCCGTATGATAGCGGAAGATTTGTCAAAGAGCGTGCGGCGTTAAAGAGGCTATGTTAGGACAGGACAGAATAAGACGAGAACTGACTTGAGTAGGGTGACCAAGGAGCGGCGCAAAGCATTCTCAATGCGAGGGGAGTGCCCGCGGAAACTGGGGCCCTCGGGAAGGCCAATAGCCATTTCGACCCTACCCAAACAGGGTCGGGGATCGCACCACCACGTTGAGGCGGCTGTTGATTGGTGCTGATTCTCTCTACTATTGATTTCTCGAAAGCTTTCGATTCTATCTGGCATCCCGCCCTTTTCCATAAACTCATCTCGGCTAGCCTCCCTTCTTGCTTTGCTCGTTGGACTCAATCTTTCTTTTCTGATATGCGCGCTTGCGTGGTTTATCAAAATCACAAAAACCGTTCCTTTCGAGTCCGTCGGGGTGTTCTGCAAGGATTTGTTCTTGGTCCTATACTTTTCTTTCTCTTTATCAATGATCTTCCTGCTTTTCGGTAAGAGTGCGATAAGAGGGTAATGGCAGATTCGATGATGTGCACAAAATGTGGTGAGCGGGCTTATGATAGATGCGCGAAAATGAAGTGAGTGACCACAACTCTGGCAAAAAACTTTGTTTGTGAGCAATATCTTAAGACAATAAAAGAGCCAGATAAAGAAATAATATTTTTTGACCAGGTCAAGTTTGTGAAGAGTTTTTGTTACTTGAGGGACAGGTTGAATGCCAGTAATGGAAGTGAAGCAGCAGTAACAGCAAGAACGAGAATCCGATGGATAAAATTTAGAGAATGTGGGAGTTGCTTTATATAAGAAAGTTTTCGTTGAAGATGAAAGGAAGGATGTATCAAAGATAAGTCAAATTGGTAATGCTGTATAGGAGTGAGATGGTGTAACTGAAAAAGCAATGATAAGAGCAATGGGTGGAGTTAAGTTGAATGAGAAAAGATGAGCCAAGAACTTGTGAATTCGTGGATTTGAAAGATATTTGGAATGGACTGGCCAGGGCTAGTGCTATGATATGGCCATGTTTTGAGAAGGAATAATGATGAAGTGTTGAGAAGACCGTTGGATTTTGAAGTGGTTGGAAAAAGAGAGCGTGGGCGACCGAATATGACGTGGAAAAGGCAAGTGAAAGAGCATATTGATAAGATTGATCTGAAAAAGGAAAATGCCACTGACAGAACAAAGTGGCGCAAGGTTGGTGTTATTGAACTTCTTACAAACGTGAGGTGAATCCACCCATCTCTGTTAACGAGGACAAACCCGGATTTATAATAGTGAATCTCTCAATGTAAGACAGCGTTTAACCAGCTTCCCTATCTTGTAATAACAGACTGAGGCAGGCAACCAATGGTAGCGAATTTTGCTTCTAATTTTATTTTTAGCTGTTGCTGATTTGACTTTTGCGATTAGCTGATCAACCTTTTCAAAGTGAAATTTGACTTTCATAGCACAATTGTGAGATAAATATGCTACTCATGTCACCTGAAACAGCTTACGATAGAGAGAATTTAGTATTGCACCTGCAGCCACCATATGTTATGCAGCATCAGACAATAAAAGACAGACAAATTTGTCTTGATTCCAAGAGATCTAACAGCATTGTCAACTGTTTGAGCAATGTTGTTGCTATTTGGCGCACATGGTAGAGGTTGACAGTCGTACAAATAACAGACCTGATGTGTTCCTAGGCTTCCAACTAGAATATTTAGCTATTGTACGCCAGATAGAGCGCTCTCATTAACATCCAAAAAAATTTATTTGTCACGAACAGCAATTTTATCCGCTATAACTCACCAGCGCTTAATTGCAGCACTGCTTTTCTACAAGTAGTTACAAATGGCAAACTGTGACCAATGTCGTTAAATAGGCTTTTGACATGCTTATTGCTTAGCTTATACAATGAGATATTAGCAGACAAAAACTCCTTGGTTACCTATTCCACAAGGTCGGTGTTACTGCTCCTCAGAAACGTTTGCTAAGCGTGTGGGATTAGTTTTTAGGCAGTGGATGACTTTGACATTCAACCAGAAAGCTATTGTTGCAGCAACTGTACCGCTGCACATATTGCATTGTAATTAGTTGTTGGGAATTAATAAATTCTTGAAGTAGGGATTGAATTTTAGATGTTTTTGGTAGCTTTAACTTTTGGCATCATTTAAACACCTAAATCACAAACTAAAGCAGTATGTCACGTCATCCTTTTAACAGTTGTTTCAACTGTAGAATAGTAAAATATCAACTGTTAGTGAGCTTGCACACTGCACCTGCATAAAAAACTATTCATTCTTTCTTGATTCATCTTGAATAACGAAAAGATAGTCTAAAGTAGCATCGTAAATGTCTCTTCGCTCTGCTGCAAACGTTTTTACCTTACAGATGTGCAGTGTTGCGCCTCCTAATTGTCGCAACTATTCGATTGTAACACAGTCGCATGTAATTTCATCTGACTGGGATTATTGCACCACACTCGTTTATTTGTGGCAATAAGTAGCAATCTGTCCTATCGCACAGAAGTTTGCAAACATTGCAAGTTAAAACAAAGAAAATTATGTATGTTTTATAGGTTGTCACAGCTATCAGTTTTTCTCACCAATACGAAAGAAACATTTTGACTAACAATATTCATTATAAAAAATAATTGACTTTATTATCTAAAAAAGTTAACTAACGGTAAAAAATTGACTTTTCATTGACCTATCAAATTAAAAATATAAAATTTACTTTTTGTATTCAGAAGTCTGACAAAAAACCACGCCGCTCATTTTGATTTTATTGAGAAAACTTGCTCTAATAATTACATACACAAGGGACCCTCGTCATAGATGCATCACGATGATCCATTGCAAAGGGCTGGTTTGTTGCAAGTGATGGTGCCATAAGAAATTATTTCCTTACCAGAGTCGAATTATGACGTTACAATTGGGAATGTTTTGTGATCAGATGCAAGCGAGATTGTTATGACATGAAAATGCAACTCAATCATGAACGGAAGAAATTCCAGCAGCTTTACACGACCGTGTATTCCGGTTCAATCTCCGCCAACCTGGCCGCTCTTCATTCTGATAAATCCACCTCGAACTTGCTATCCTCCACTCCACGAAGGGAGTTGGATCGAGCAACATTAGAGCAGGTGTGCTGGTGCTAATCAGTTTAAACGGTTTCTGATCGTCGTGTGTTGCAATTATGTACTGTTTCCTGCACCAATCAACAGCCGCCTCAACGTGGTGGTGCGGTCCCCGGCCCCGTTTGAGTTGGGTCGAAATGGCTGTTGGCCTTCCCGAGGGTCCCAGTTACCCCGGGCACTCTCCTTCATTTTTTCGCTATGCTGCCCCCTGAACGACCGCAGAAGAGCAGCACACAGCTTCTTTAAAAGCGATCGCCTGTTTTCTCTTTTTCTTTTCGCCTGCCCCTCTCTTGCCCTTCTTCGTCTCCTCATTCTCCTCCTTCTGTTGATGAGCGGTAACGTTCATCCCAACCCTGGCCATATTTTTCCTTGCTCTGTGTGCACTGGAAATGTGGCCTGGTGGGGCAAGTCAGTGCAATGCTGCACTTGCTTCAAATAGATCCATGTAAGGTGCTCACAACTTTCCTTATCCCAATTCACAGCTCTTGGCAACTCTCACTCTTGGAGCTGCCCCCCTGCCGAATCACTGTGACTCCCTCCTCGGACTCCTCCGACATATATACCTCCACTGTACAATCTAGCCTCGCCTTTGCTAACGCTGCACTCTCGCCCCACCCTCGTCTCCAAACCTTTTATTCCCCATCTGCCCATTTTATATCTTCTCCCTCTGTCCCTCCATCACCGTACCTTGCTCCTGGCTTTACTTCTGCGCCTCCTGACTCTCTCAGGGTTCTTCAATGGAATGCTGGAGGTTTTCGAGCCAGGAGCACTGAACTACTCCACTTTCTTTCATTCCGTCCTGTCGACCTTATCTGCACTCAAGAATCCAATCTTAATTCATTTTCCTCTTTCCGGATCCCTGGATTCTCTGCTCTGCGTCCTGATCGCACTCACTCCCGGTCTGGCATTCTCTCCTCCAATACCACGCACGCTAGCGGCAGCGTTGTCATTTTTTTCAGGCAGGGCCTATCTTTCTCTGAACTTTCTACCTCCACTCTTTCTTGGCTTGATCCCTACTCTAATTATGTAGGGATCAACATCTCTCGTAACAACTCCTCCTCGGTGTCATTTCATAATATGTACGGCCCCCTATTCGCTCCTCCTTGACGGATGGCAGAACCGATTCCTTTTCTCCCTCCATTCTTCCCTCCTCCAGAAATCTCTTCATTCTGGGGGACTTCAATTGCCATCACCCCCTTTGGGACTCAAGAGGTACTTTCGACCCCCACGGGGAAGAAGTACTCCTGGGTCATCTCCTCTGACCTCCTCCCCCTCAATGACCCTGACACACCCACCCTTCTCCATCGCTCCTCTGGCAGTCGCTCCTCTCCTGACATCTCCTTTGTCCCCTCTTCTGTTGCCCTTTCTTGCTCTTGGGAGGTGCTACAGGACCTTGGTTCTGACCACCTACCAATTCTTCTATCTATCCCTCTCTCTCCGGTCTTTCGCCCCGACGAGCGCCCCCTTCCTTCAATTTTCAAAAAGCTCGCTGGGATGGGTTTGCCTCCTACATTGACTCTCACTGTCCCTCAGCAGAGGAATACTCGTCTCTTTCCTCTACTACTGCTCTCTCTACCTCTCTGGCACTGAATGCGGCCAAATCTTCCATTCCTTTCGGCCACATCAAACGCCCTCCTAAAGCCTGGTGGTTTGCTGAGGTGGAAAGTGCGGTTAGTGAAAGACGCAAGACTTTCGCTGCCGCTCACAGAAGTGATGAAGATCGCCAGGCTTACATCTCCGCTTCTCGACGTGCCTCGTCAGTCATCGCCAAGGCCAAGGCGGAGGTATGGCAGACGACTTGCTCTTCTCTTTCATCTAAATCTAACCCTAAATCCGTACACTCTCTTCTTCACTCTATCGCTGACTCATCTTCCTCGTCTTCTTCCTCTCCTAACTTCCCAAACTGTTCTTCTCCCAGGAAATCGACTTTGGTCTATGCCGATTACCTGAGATCCCACTTTTCCGTTTCTCAGCCAAAGGCTCTGCGTAGCAGAGCCAGAGGCTACCTCTCTGAGCTCCGCCGAGCCACGTGCTCTGTGGAGTCTCACTCGTCCTTTTGCTCTCCTTTCACTCTCGCTGAATTTCATGCGGCTGCCTCCAACCTTTCCTCGTCCACTGCCACTGGCCCAGACAAAGTTGCCTATCCCATGCTAAAGCATCTTCCTCGCTCTGGCATGGATTTTCTTCTTCACATCTTCAATCTCTCCTGGTCTTCGCATTCCTTTTCGTTCATCTGGAAGACATCTTCCATTATTCCCATACACAAAATGGAAAAGCCTCTCGACTGTCCTGCTTCCTTCCGGCCTATCTCTCTCACCTGCTGCGTATCAAAGCTTTATGAACGCATCATTCTATCTCGTCTACTCTTCTTTCTGGAGTCTAATTCCATTCTTTCTCCCCGGCAGGCCGGTTTCCACCCTGGACGGTCTACACTTGATCAAATTCTGTACCTTTCTCAGTCCATTTCGGATGGGTTTAACAAACCCAGGCCGGGCTCTCGGACGATCCTGTCTACTATCGATTTCTCTAAAGCTTTCGACTCTGTCTGGCATCCCGCCCTTTTCCACAAACTGATTTCGGCTGGCCTCCCTCCTTGCTTTGCTCGTTGGACTCAAACTTTCCTTTCTGATATGCGCGCTTGCGAGGTCTATCAAAATCACAAAAGTTGCTTCTTTTGAGGTGTTCCGCAAGAATCCGTTCTTGGCCCTGTACTTTTCTGTCTCTTCATTCATGATCTTCCGGCTTCTCTGCTTTCTTCCGTCAGCTGCTCTCTTTATGCTGACGATCTGGCCATTTGGTCCTCTTCCCCCTCGGTCCCCAGTGTGGTGGAGGCCACACAAGGAACTCTGTTTCGATTGGAGCGCTGGTCTGAGTACTGGTGTCTTCCTCTCAATTCGAGCAAATGTGAGGCCTCTTTTTTCTCAGTGGATCCCCACCAGGCTAACCTCCAGCCTAACCTCCTTCTACTCGGCTCCCGCCTCCGTTTCAATCCCACTCCAACTTTTCTTGGGGTCACCTTTGATCGCACTCTTTCCTTTTGTAAACATGTATCTTCGCTGAAGGCCAAGTTCTTCCCACGTCTCAAGGCCTTACGCTGTATCTCTGCTTCCTCATGGGGCCCCTCTAAGGAGTCCCTCTCTCTTCTGTACAAATCTTTTCTTCGGTCCCTTCTCACATACGCTTCACCCGGATGGTTTCCTTTTGTAAGCGCTACCAATTTCACCAAATTGGAACGCCTCCACCGAGCGACCACTCGCGCCATCACCGGCTGCCTCTCGTCCTTCCCTATCCCTCTGCTTCTCTCCGAGGCTTCTTTACCTCCCCTACGAGTCACCCTGACTCATTTCACTCTTTTATCTTGTGAGCGGGCTCTTCGTCTCCCAACCTCCTTTCCTATTTCAGGTTTGGCCAGACTTGGAGTGAAACCAAGACTCTGCAGATCGTCCTGGAGAGCTTTTGCGTCCACTCACCCGCTCGTGTTTTCTTCTAGTTGTTCTAGAGATGCTCTTCTTGCTTGTCCTCTCTTTCCTCCTTGGAATCTGCGTTTGTTCATCGTGGAATCCACTCTTTCCACTCCATGCTCCCGCTCTGATCCCCCTCTTTCTCGCCAAGGTGCGATTCTCGCCCACCTTGACTCTCTCCCCCCTCATGATTTGGTGCTTTGGACTGACGGCTTTGTTCCTTTTCCTTTTGACAAGGGCGGCTCCGGCGTTCTTGCCAACTGGTCTCTCTGTGACACTGAGGCCACCCTTTCCTTTTCGGCAGGCCCAGTATGCTCAAGTTTTTCCGCTGAAGCCTGCGCCATTCTGCACGCTCTTTGCTGGTCTCGGCAGCACCAACAAGTCTGCCATTTTTCTTCTCTTCTCCTCCTGTCTGACTCTCGTTCTGTCCTCGCCACCCTGTCCTTTCCTCTTATCTCAAACTCTGTGGCAGATCTGGCAGAAACTGTCTTCTCTCTTCTTCTGTTCTGTTGGACTACAATGGGTCCCCGGACACTCGTTTCTCCCAGGGAACGACGCGGCTGATGAGCTAGCCAGACGGGTGCTCTACTTGCGCCCTGCGCAATCCCTTGTAGTTTCTCTTTTCGTACCTGTCGTATCCACTCTCGTCTTATCTCGGACTGGAGGCGTACTGTCTCATCGAAGTTCTTTGACACACAGGTTCCCTCGATTTCCACCGACGAACTTGTGCTCCGTCGTCATGCTCGCTGTGTCCTCTCTCGTCTTCGCTGCAACGGACACAGCCTTCTTTTGGGCTCTTATCTCTCTAGGATTGGCAGAATTGAGAATCCTTCCTTGCAGCGCCTGTGGGCACTCGTCCCAGGACACCTCTGATCTCATTCTGCACTGTCCAGCTACGGACTCTTTGCGCCGTTCACTCTTTGGCGACTCTCTGGTCCAGACCCTGGGGAGTTGCCCGGCTTCTGGGGCTCCATGGTCTTTCGCCATACCCCCATCCCTCGGAAAGGGTGGGATAAACAACAACAACATGTACTGTTTTAGTTTTATTCAACGTTTTAGCGCATTAGGGTTTTTTTGCGCGGGGGATGTGGGGGTTTAGAAATGGTTTTCATATACTAGAGATGCAAAGTGCGGCTTTTAGACGATTTGCAAAGAGAGAGGTCGAACTTCACCCCTCTAAATACTGCTTTGCGTGCGCGAGTATTCTAGTTCGAAAGCGTGTGTATGGTAGTAGATACAAACTAAATCACCACATGTAAACCTGAGAAAAAACGCGGAAACTGCACCAATTAACAGTCACCTCAACGAGTGTCCGCGACCCCGCTGTGCCGGGCCAAAGTGGCTGTTACCTGGGCTTCCCCATATCAAACATTTTTTCGTGTTGCCTCCCCCTGGTCGACTGAAGAAGAGTATTCCGCACTCTCATTAAAATGGATGGTCTGTCTTTTCCTTTATTGCTTTTGTTGTTGTTGTGGTTACCCCTTTTCTTGCTCAGGATGGAGGTAAGGCGCGAACGGCAGTCTAGGTTCACGTCATCAACCCAAATAAGTTAGGCTAGGGGAAAAGTGGCTGCCCATTTCGAACTAGTCATGAATACAAATTGCCGACTGGTAGCCCCACCACCACCAAGGCGGACTGTCATTGGTGAGTAGCCAAGAGTCGTCTATCACGACATGCTGGGTGAGCAGCTTCACAATTGTAATCTGGTGAAGCACCGGTGGCTCTACCAACATCATGTCTTTGGTTTTGGAGCCCTCCGACACATACTTCCACAGTGGACGGCAACCCGGCCAACCCTCTATTTTACCTATTCTTAATCTCTTTCACGGGGTCTTCTTCATCCTCATCTACTTTCGGCGGTCCATCTTCATCTCTTGTTTTCTTCCCTTTGCCTGACACGTTTAGGGTTCTTCCATGGAATGCATTTGGTCGTAGTGTCAGAAGTGTTGAACTTCACCTCCTCTCTTTTTTGTCAATCTCATCTTATCCAGCAATCCAACTTCACTTCATGTTTCAGGATTCCTGCGATCTGATGGCACTTACTTCCAGTCTGGCTCTCTTCACACGGCTCGCACGCTGGCCGTGAAATCACTTTTTCATACAACCCTATACATGTCTGGGCACTCCATTTCTTTTCTCTTTTCGCTTGATCTCCACTCTGGCTACGTAGGGTCAACATCCATCTGAAAAGTTTTTCTCTTTTCTAGACGTCTACGCTTCTTTTCGGTGGACAGTACATCTGACATCTTTTCACGCTCCATTCACACATCCTCCATAAATCTTCAACTGTCATCATCTTTTTGGGGCTCTAGTGGTATTCCAAATCCTCGCTATGATAAAGTGTTCAGTTGGGTCTTTTCGTCTGATCTGCTTCCTCTTAGCGATTCTAAAACCCCTACTCTATCTTCTTCATCGCCCTCACCGACCATTTCTTTTGCTCTCCTACTCCTGGAAGGTGCTTCAAGACTTGGACTCTGACCACCTCCCAATTCTTCTCAATTTTCCTTTTTCTCCACTCTCCCATCGCAATAATCGTCCTTTTAATTTTCAGAAAGCTTTTTGTTTGTTTGTTTGTTTACCCCTCCTTTTCCTCGGGATGGAGGTACGGCATGAATTCAAGCCGTCAACCTAATTGAAATTAGGCTAGGGGAAAGATGGCAGCCCATTTCGAACCAGTCTTGAGTGACTGGTAGCCCCACCACCAACAAAGCGGACTGCCACTGGTGGGTACCCAAAAGTCGTCTGACATGCTGGGTTTGCAGCTTCCCAATTGTAACCCGGTGAAGTACGGTAGGGCCACCTGTCTACCACGTAAAGGTGGAGGCGTCCCGTTAAGTGCCTTGCCCAAGGACACAACAAGCAAGCTTGCCGGCTTGTTCTCCACACTATCCCTTTTATATGCCGAGCGCCAAGCAGGGAAGCTGTGAATACCATTTTTTGAAGTCTGTTGGTATGACTCGACTTAGGGAATGAATCCCAGGTCTACCGACTACGAGGCGGACGCTCTAACCACTACACCATCGCGCCGATGGTTCAGAAAGCTCGTTTGGATGACTTTGCTATTTACATCGATTCACACTGTCCTATTGTAGTGGAATACTTTTTTCTTTCTCTCTTTGCTGCTGCGCTCTTTACCTCGTTGGCACTGAACGCGGCGAAATCATCTATTCACTCCGGACGCGTCAAACGCAACCTCAAGCTTGGTGGTCTTGCAAGTGGAAAGCGTAACGCTTTTGCTTACCCTCACAGAAGTGACGAAAAGCGCCTGGCTTACGCCTCAGCCCCACGGCATGCTTTGTCTGCCATCGCCAAGCCCAAAGTTAATGCATGGCATTAGGTGTGCTCTTCTAAACCAATGCTGAAGCGATCTATTCTCTCTTCAGTCTGTTGGTGGTTCTGCTTCTTCTTCTCCCAACTTTCCGTACTACTCTTCTCGTAGGGAGTAGGGATTGGTTTACTTCAACTACCTAACATCTCACTTTTTTCAGTCTCACGTAAAGGCACTGCGTAGCAGAGCTAGAGACTACCCGTCTGAGCTCCGCTGATTCTTCCTCTCTCAGCACTTTTATTCCTCTTTTTGTTCTATTTTTTCCAGTGAATTTTTCGTGGCTGTCACCGACTCAAACAAAGTCGCTTACTCCATGCTGAAGCACCTCCCTCTTTCTGGCATAGATTTTCTTCACATGTTTAATCTTTCCTAATCTTGGCATTCTTTCCTTCCATCATTAAGTCTTTGTCTGTTATTCCCACCCTTAAGGTGAAAAAAATTTTCAACTCTTGTGCTTCCTTCCCTCATAGTTTTCTCACTTCTTTCGTTTCAAAGGTGTTTGAGCACATCATCCAATCCCGACTACTCTTCTTTCTGAAGTCTTACTTTATTCTCTTCCCGCCAGACCGCTTTTCCCCCTGGTCGGTATACTCTTAATGAAATTCTTTTATCTTTCGGATGGATTTAACAAACTCAAGCCTAACTTGGACGATTTTTGCCACTATCGATTTTTCCAAGGCTTTTGACTACGTTTTGCACCTAGTTCGTTTTCATAAGCCTATTTCTGCTGCGCTCCTTTCTTGCTTTGTTCGAAGGATCTAATCTTTCCTTTCTGATAAGCGTACTTGCGTGGTTTTCCAAAATCACCAAAGTCGCTCGAATCGAGTCTGCCAAGGTGTTCCACAAGGATCAGCTCTTGAGCCTGTTCTTTTCTCTTTCTTCGTCAACGATGTTCCTACGTCCTCCGTCAGCTGCTCTACTTATGCTGATGACTTGGACCTTTGGTCCTTGTTTCCCTCTGTACTTGTTGCAGCGGAAGCCACCCAAGGAATCCTGGTTCGACTGGAGATTAGACCTGAGTCTGCGTCTTTCAATTTGAGAAAACGAGAAGGTTTTTCTGTGGATTCTCACCACGCTAATCTTCAGCCCCATATCTCCCTGTTTAACTCTTTTCGTTTCTTCAATTCTTCCATTTATTTTTACCACACTTTTCTAAACATGCATCTCCGCTGAAGGTCAAATTCTTTCCTCGCCTCAAAGCCTTACGCTGTATTTCTGCTTCCAAATTTGAGCCCATTCTCTTCTACAAAGCTTTCCTTCGGTTTGTTCTCATTCACGCTTCCCTCGAATGGTTTCCTTTTCTTGGAGTTACCAAGTTGAAACGCCTTAACCGAATGCTCAATCGCCCCATCATTGACAATCTCTCATTCTCCCCCATTCCTTTTCTCTTCTGATACATCCCAAACTCTTTTACAAGTCACCTTGACTCGTTTCATCCCGTCTTTTTAAGAGCAGGTCCTTCGTCTTGTTTCTTTCCATACTTCAGGATTAGCCAGACATGAAGCGAAACCAAGGTTTTCAGGGAGAGACTTCGCGTGCACTCATCCGCTTATGCTTTCTCCTTTTTTCCCCAGGGAAACTATTTTTGCCTGCCCACCATCTTGTCCTTGGACTCCACATTCCTTCGGCGTAAAGACCACTCTTTCTATCTCATGCCCTTGCTTTGATCATTCTGTTTTTGGCAAGGTGCTGTTTTTGCCCACGTTTGCTCTCTCCAATGTAATGGTCTCGTGATTTGGACGGATGGCTCTTTCTCTTTTCCTTTTTAGCAAAGGTGGATCTGGCGTAAGTGCCAACTGCCCTTGCTCTTTGTGGCGCTGAGGCCACCCTTTCTTATTAAGCAGGCCCATTGTGTTCTCTCTTTTCAGCAGAAGTCTGCGCGATTCTGCAAGCTCTTCGCTGGTTTCAGCAGCACCAACGGGACTCAGACTCTCCATCTTGTTTTTGAAATACTTTTCTCTCCCCTGCCATACTCTTAGGTACATCTAATAGGAACTATCCAGTTCCTACGGTCATCCTCCTCACGACACTTCTCATCTTCTGTTCTGTCCAGCTACGAACTTTTCGTCTTCGTGCTCTTTGGCGACTCTCTGTCTCTCTACGACCTCTGCTCCAGACCGTGGGGATTTCTGGAGTGCTGCGCGGTTTTTGGGACTTTGTGGTTTTCTGCCATGTACCCATCCCGTGGAAGGGATCGGATGACTACAACATAACGATGGAAAAGTAAAGATGTAAAATTGAGCCAAAAAATTGGCACTCGAAGCAGCATCCTCTGATCAGGACTAGACTTCAGCTTCAACTAATTTTTTTCTGCTTTATATTCCATTACAGTTTTCTTTCACTCCTCATTCACCAGCTTGTGTTCTTCCACATTTTCTCGGGTTATGTGCAGCACTTTATCATCAACATGCATCACTGAACTCTCCCGTGGCTTTGCCACAAAAAGTAACCACAACTTTTAATTTACAATGGTATCGTTAAAGTTTGGTATTTAATCGCGTGTGTCATTAGTTGTGGTTTGTGCAGTTACGTCAGCGATTGGATGCAAGCATTGCAGTGCGATTAGCTGCTGATCCTGTTGATGGTACAAGCCGCCAGAAGGAGGAGAGCGCTTCTGCAAACGAATATTTCATTCCATAACTGACCATAACGCGGTGCTCCATTTCTTATTACAAGTTCGCACTTTTTACTTTGAAACGTATTTTTATGCTGTGCAAGCGATATTAAAGTTTTATATTGCATATGTGTGTGTATTTAAGAGCTTATTTAAGATTTTAAGGTACCTGTACGGCAGCAACAAAGGATTAGGAACGTGATTGATTTTGTTTGAGTTTTGCATATTATACATACCAGGTTTGAGTTGACCAAAATTTTTGAGTAGTTTTGCTTGTTCGATGAAACAATTTAGACAGGTATTGCTCAACTTACATAAATATTAAAAATTACGAGTAATAATTCCGCTGCCTCTTGACAGCTTGTTGTTGTTGTTGGTTTACCCCTCCTCTTCCTTGGGATGGAGGTATGGCATAAACAGCAATCCAGGTTCATGCCATCAACCTAATTGAATTAGGCCAGGGGAAAAGTGGCAGCCCATTTCGAGCCAGTCGTGGATGCAAACTGCCGACTGGTAGCCCCACCACCAACAAAGCGGACTGCCATTGGTGGGTACCCGAAAGTCGCCTCTTACGACATGCTGGGTAAGCAGCTTCACTATTCTAACCCGGTGAAGCACGGGGCTTTTGACAGCTTCGTTGGTGCGATTAGCAAAACGACAAAAATATTTAGCTCATTCATAAAATCTTTCAAAATAAATTGCTGAATATAAAAATCCTGCTTCTAGGCCAACTAGTAGAAACTGCGTGAATAATCAAGATGAAAGACTACTGTTCAAGTATGATGAAATAATGGAATAAATATTATAATGTTATACGTCAACAAAAGATAATCGAAATATAAAGCTAAAATAAATTTAAAGGAGGGAAGAAACGCACACTAAAATCTTACAAATAATAATGGCACGTAGAGACTAAAAGTAATTTCAGTCTAAAAAATATTCTTTGATATTTATTTCGCGCGGCTGAAGGGCACGCCATTTATTTATCCAAAACAGTTTTAGTTTGTTGGTTTGTCCCTCTTCTTCCTTGGGATGGAGGTATGGCGCAAACAGCAATCCAGGTTCACGCCATCACCCTAATTAAATTAAGCTAGGGGAAAAGCACTAAAGCTTAATCCAAAACAGTTCGTTTTGTAGTTGTCCGATTTAGAGAGACCAATAGCAATTATTATATCGTCCAAGTAATGTATTTGTACTTATGAATTGAAATGATTGGATATGAAAGTGTCCTCCCCTTTGCTAATATTTTGCAAGTGTTTGGTGAAACGATATTTTAACTTACGGCAAATTTCATCGACATATTGCTACTTGCATTGTTTACAAAAAATCAGATATAGACTATAACATTTACAGAATTACAATTGATGGGTTGCAAGATTCTAAAGCACTATTGACTACGGCTATTATACGCTTTTGGATTGCAGTCCGGCGCTTTTGCATTGCTTTCTTAACCAAAACACCGTTTTTGCAGGTCAGTCATTCTAAAGCATGCGGATTTCTTGTTTGTTTTTCTCAACTTGATAACCTTTTTTTTTTCTGGAGATCCAACTGTGAGAAAAGTTATTTTTTGGTCACGCAGACCTCGTGTTTGTTGTTTTTCCAACTCCGCAAAAAATTAGGAAAAGACAAGACTTTTAGAGCTGTATCAAAAAGTAATTTTTTCCCATTTTCCTTCAGCGATGCTTTTTGCAAACTCGGTTTTGAAAATATGAGATTGCATGGCAAAATTTTGCGAAATTGAGAACATTTGAGCATTTTTTGGTTTTCTCGGGGGACAGTCATTTTTCGTTCCCAATGGAGGACATGTCCTCCAAAAGGAAGACGTATTAGAAACCTTGCTATTGACTAATAGATAAAATAAAAATCGGTTGCTATAGTGAAGTATCAACATTTTAAACAATTGGTCTAGATAAGACCACTGCTTAAATCCCACTAAAACTACGTTTGGATTTATGCAGTGCTGTAGATCAGGAGTGTTAAACTCATTCAGTATTACGGGCCCCATTTAGATACCTGAACTTTATGCGGGCCACATTCAATCAAAAGTGAGTGGCAGTATTTGAAGTTCACCACTTTTCCGGGCATCAATCTCCGGAAATGGTGTGATATAACCGGTGTTGGGGCTGATCTCCAAAAAAAAGGTCATCGCCTGTAATGCAACCTGCGACTTTTAGCTATTGTCGACCATTATTTCACAATATCTCAACTTAGAAAGATTTTTTATCTTCTGGAACAATTTTGCGAAAACAGTATTCAGAGGCCAGACATTCGAACCACATTTGGCCCACGGGCCGCACAAAATCATCTCGCGGATTGTATGTTTGACGCCCCTGCTCTAGACCAAATCGCTCATCATCGAAGTGCCATGATTTTCTAAATGGATTTCCTTTTTGTACTTTCAACAAAAAAATTTTGCATCCTCCAGCTTCACTTCAGAGCAAAAATCCAACCTATTGCAAAAACTTGAGGGCTTATCGTTTAGTAAGGATTCACCTCTCGACGGGGATAAATCTTCTGATATATTTGTCACAAGTGGACGGCTAGGACCTTCCCCGCACTCAGTGCCGGCGCTAGGCCAGCTGAGGCCCCCCCCCCCCGAAAACTATACGTGGGCCCCTTTATCCGCAAACAAAGTGAACCGTAAAAATTATACAAAATGCGATTGCGTCCAATTTTGCGTCTACGTACCCTAGTTTGAAATCTACGTACGTAATTTGATACGACATTTTGGTACGTAAATCGCATCGTATTCTGTGTAAAGCCTCCTTAAGTCCTTAAGCCAATCGCTGGTCGATGAAGAAACTGACTCTGACTCGTCTAATGAAAATAAATTTAATACAAAGAAGATAACGTATATTTAATACAGGTTTCAAAATGTTTTTCGGCGAGCCTTTTCAGCAGCAAACACATCAATTATGCGGTCGAGATCTAAATCTCGTACGCAAGAGCTTTCTATCGAAATTGTAGCTAGAGATGTTAGCCTTTCGTCCATCATGGTGGATCGATGGAAGGTTTTGATTAGCTTCAGTTTGCTGAAACTTCTCTCAGCGCCAGCTACTGAGACCGGGCAGGTCAACAAAACTCGAAGAGCTATGGACAAATTTGGATATACTTCCAGCATATGCTTTCGATAGATATAGCTCAGAAAATCGTTGGCTGTTTTGAGATCTTCTTTATTTTCTTTCACGATGACCACGAACCGTTCCAACTCCTCATTCATTTCCACAGGGTCAATATCGCCCATTGTTTCATAAAATTTTTGGCATGCATTAAGTAAACGATTGTGCCCGTATACTTGCAATAAACTTTCTTGATTATAAAGAAAATTAAAAATTGCACCCACAGTGTGCATTTGCTCGAAGCGTTCTTTTAAAGAAGATAGAGCATGATCCATTAGTGGCAAAAAAAATTTGCTTTGAATTTTTCTTCTGGCGACATCTCGCTACCTTCATCTTCTGCTTCGTATTCGAACAGCCTCCTTCTTCTTCTGGTTCTACTCTCAGCGAAACTCCTCTCAATTTGCAAACCTTCAGCAATTTCACGTGCCGTGGCTACCGCGCCGCTGTACCCGTCTTCGCGATATTTCTTTAAAACTTCCTCAGTTGCTTTGATTTCTTTTTCAACTACTTCCATAGAAACACCAGTGGTTTGCATAACTTTGCTCGTCTTGTTGATGTGAAAAAGAATATCATGCCAAACTACAATTGACAAAATGAAGCTCCATGTTTCAATTCGAAGTATCAATGAACGAACATCATTGATTGTTTGACCATCTTTTTTTTCGAAGCAGTAGTTTTCCAATTCCTTCAATGCTTTTATCACTTCAGCCAAATGGTATCGTAAAGGTGAGATGCAATTGATGCGACTCTCCCAGCGAGTAGCTGATTGGGATTTGAGTGAGAGCGGAACATTCTTTTTTAGTATCGTCCATCGTTGCGTTGAAGAGGAAAACAGTGAATACAATTGCGTTAACACACCAAAAAATACCAATGCTTCAGTAGAAGATTTCACACTGTCGACTACAACTAAATTAAGCGAATGATTAGCACACGGAACATACAGCGCTTTTGGATTGATTTTCAGTAATCTCGCTTGAAAACCAGCTTCTTTTCCTTTCATGTTCGCCCCATTATCGTAGCACTGGCCTCGACAGTCAGCAAGATCTAGTCTTAATTCTTCGGAGCGCTTTAAAAAGACATTGAGCAAACCTTCGCCAGTGCTGTTATTGACACTCAAATAACCAAAAAATGCCTCTTTTACTCTTGCACCGTGTTCATCATCACATTGAACGAAACGAAAAATGACGGTCATTTGTTCTTGATGTGATATATCCGGAGTACAATCAAGAATTATAGAGTAATATTTGGCTTGTTTCAGCTGCGTGAGAAGTGCGTTTTCAGTTTCTTTTGCAACTAAATTTATCAGCTCGTTCTGAATACTTTTGCTCAAATAGTGTTGCTTAGTTTTGTGCCGGATAATCCTATTTTGCAACTCATTCAAGACGGGATCTTTCTTCGCCAGTAGTTCAAATAAACCCAAAAAATTTCCATTTTGCGATGATCCCAGTGTTTCGTCGGATCCTCTAAAAGCCAAATTTCTTTCACCCAAAAATATTACGATGTCTATTAGACGCTCCAAAACATTCCTCCAAAATGTTCTTTCTGCAAGAAAAATCTTCATTGCTTGTTTATCCACCGTAGATTGAGTGTTAATACCCTCCTTAAGCAAAAGCCATTGGTTAAAACTCTTTTTATGAGAAGCACCGTTTTCATGATCCTTTAACTTCTTGGAAAACCCTTCCCATGTATTGATGCCCCTACTAAACGGACTAGCTAAGTTGCCAAAAAGTTTGCAGCTGAAGCAGAATGCTTTGTCAGAATCTTCAGAGTACATCAGCCATGACCGAGGAACAGCCTCGCCATTACTCAAAATGCGTTTGTAATGAATAGAAGAAAATCGTCTTCTAGCTGCGTTGTATGGAAAATTTGTTACAACTTGCCGAGGTCCTCTTCTGATGATGTCAACCCGTTGCGGATCTGATATGACGTCAGGCCACTTCGCTGGGTCCCTATGGAGAGGGTCAAACGAACTGTGGGGAAGTGACGATGAAGTATCGATGGCCGCATTTTTTGCCCCCATAGACGTACATGGCACTGATGGTAGATTTAGTTCAACCGATTCACACAAGACATTTTCTGATTCTGCAGTTGACGCTGCTGCTGCTGAAACTAAGCTCAAAGTATCGCTGATAGGGACGGCTGGCAAAGTAGCACTATCTGTTTCAGTTTCTGCTCTGCTAACGGAAAAAAACTGTGTTAATTTGGTAAGCTTTTTAACAGATTCCTGAGCAGCACCTGCTTCTTTTCTTTTCTGTGCTCCACTTTTATGGCGTTTCATGTTTCCGATAGACTATTTTTAAAAAATAGCTTCTAAATCATATATGCACGTAATTGGCTATTTTCAACTTCGAATTAACTCTAAAATCGATTAATATATTTTAATATATTTTCAACTTCGAATTAACTCTAAGCATTGTCACAATTAAACTATAAATATTGAAAAACTAACTTCATATCTTTCTTAATCTAAAAATGCAGTAATCTATTTACTGTACTCTGTTTCCTTCACAGTAGCTGCAACCAACGAACTGGTCAGCTTTTTGGCAATTAGCTTCAAAAATTCATCATCTGACTATGACGTAACTATACGGCTTCTGACTGACTAAATGGTTGTAAAGTTACTTTTAAAGGCAAAAGCACTCGTTAAGAAAATTTGACTTATCTTATACGATACAAATGAGTCAAAGCGTCGAAAGCAATCAGAATCGAAACATGAAACAGTAGATCAAAATACTCAACGTCGAAACTTGAATATTGGTCTTTGGTTGGTATTCAATGGGCGGGGCCCCTGACCAGGCCTGGGCCCCGACCGGGGGGTTCGGGGGGCGGTTCCGCCGGCCCGGCCGCACTGTTGTCTATCTAACGCATAAAATCCAAATGAATATATTGAAAGCAAAACGATAAAAAACTTTGAACAGATCAGCACGGGAAAATTGACTAAACTTTATCCTCCGAACGATTGAACAGCAACAAATTCAAATTTAAAATACCCATGCAAATGTTACTTCCTTTTTTATATACAGCCAATTTCTAAAAATCCAAAGCCACGCGTTTTTGTTGTCAAGTCAGACAAGTGAAAAATAGATAACGTAGTGTAGTGCGATAAACAAAAAAGGCTGTTGTTCCCAGGGCGGCAGTTAGACTCACGGCGAACTCAGTTGAAAAACACTTGTTTAAAAAAGAGCGTTGGTGCGATAACATCGTCATTAAGAAAGTGCTCGGGAAAATGATAATTGTTCTCATTGACAAAGTAAGAGAAATTTAGGGCTGCCACTCTAGATGTTTTATAGCTAGATCTAGATATTTTTTGTAAGGCCTAGAGGTATAATTGGGAAACTAGATGATGGCTAAAAAGTCTAGATATTTTTTTAACGTACTAGATATTATCTAGAGGGAAATCTTTAAGTCGAGTAATGTAATAAAGAATAGTGAAGAAGGGAGATTAACTTGTTTTCCTGTACTTTTTTATTCTAGGTTATTCAATATTGTTAGGCTAATATTGTTTTAGTGAGTTGATCTGATATTTTTCAAACATTACTTTGGGCTGAAAACACAGAACAGAGAAATTTTGGGCTGATGTGGAGGATTTCAAAAATGCTTTTGGAGAGAATCCATTACTAGATCTCTTTAATTGTGCTAAGCAAGCATTGATACCACCTCATTGAAATGCTGATGTGGAAATTTGTAGATGAGAGCGATGTGACAAAAGCCTTCGACAGACTTCATAGACGCATCTTCCGCACGAAGCGAGGGCGGGGACCTTTTTTTTTTTTTGGAGAGCACCATGTCCACGTTCGGCTATTACATTTTTTTTGAAATTTTTCATAATTTTCAATCTAGATGTTAAGTAAAACTAAATATTATTAGTCACGTAAAAGTGGCAGCCCTAGAGAAATTTACGTACTTGCGAAAGCAGACTATATGGCAGATATTTTAAGGCAACTTCGAGATTCAAATGCATACCAGACTTTTTGTTGTTACCAAAAAGGTTTCGACAATTACGAAAACCATGCTTGAAAAGGAAATGATTCCTGATTTATTGTTCAAAGCGTTACTAGTTTTCACAACCGCTGCTACCAAAATTTCACAAACAAAATCATCCTGGCAGATCCATGGTCTCTTGCAATAGTACCGTATTCTTACCAAAAAGCTTCCTGCTTTGGTTAATTATATTCTAACCTTTTTCATGAGCGAAGAATGGATATCCTCTACCATTAAAACTCAGCGGATTTTTTGATTAACCTGCAGGCAATTTAAATTGTACCAACCGATTCACCGCTAGCGATAATTGACGTTGCCTCTTTGTATACTAGCATACCTCATAAAGAAGAAATTCAGGCAATTACTACGTTGCAAGAGAATGCAAAGTTTGACAAGGACTAGATACATAAAATTCAAAGCTGCACAATGCATCTTCAAATACAACATGTTTGCTTTTAATAAACAGCATCACCTACTAGTTAAATGGAAACAAAATGGCTCCTAAACATGTTGTTGAGATCGGCGTGGACGGGTCAATTGTTGTCTTAACCATTGCGAAACATGTTGATGTAGATGTAGATCTACATCTCTACATTAGTGCATCGAGCCCTAATGATTATCCTACATATATACCCTATTACCAGGGTTGCCATATCGTGCTTATTTCTAAGATTTGTGCTTATTTTCAAGAGCAATGTCTTACAAAATATGAATGCGCTTATTTCTAAGAAATGTGTTTATTTTCGATTGCCGTGCTTATTTTTTAGTGTATAGATTAAAAAATCTAGGTTTTGCATAATTTGTTTGCTTATTTAGCTTTGTTTTGCTTATAGAATTCTTTATTACTTGGCTAGCACACGTAACAATCGTCTACTATTACGTAATTCAGGAAATGTCTCGTAGTTTCTCCAATTTTGTACAATTGCGATGAATTTACTCATGTGTTGTTTTTGTTATTGTTACGCAAGTTTTTGTTAGCGAGAACAGTAGGCTTTGTTGGCGAGAGTAGAATAGTAGGCAGGTAGGCACATAATAGTGAAAATTACGAAGAGTAGAAAGATTAAGATTAGAAGGGAATAGTTAGAGTAGATAGGCTTGCGTGAATAATATTGTAAGCAAGCAAGCTTAGTAGTTTAAAAAAATTTTGATAAATGTATGAAAGTATCTGTAATTATCATAGAAGGAGGTAATTTGAGTCGTCTCAGGTTTTCAATCAACAACTTTTGAGTACGACCTGATATCATATACACGTGACAGCATTTATTAAAGTTAATTCGAATAATTTTTAGACATCATTTAGAAAAATGAGTAAGCGTAAGCATGTATTTCGTGATGATTATGAAAAAGAATTTGCTAATGTAAAGCAAAGCCGAAAAGGCAAGAGCAATGCTCACTGCTGCTACTGCGATAGTGAAATCAACCTTGAGGCCATGGGAAAAACAGCTATTAGTGCAAACAATGCTACCACAAGACACAAAAATAATGCTAGGAGTATTGCATCAATCAAATCAATGAAAAATTTTTTTACGAGCAGAACTTCACCAAATAACGTGGATTACAAGGCGGCAGCAGCAGAGGGTGCTTGGGCATTTCATCTTGCCAAGCATCAGCAATCATTTCTTTCTAATGATTGCACTACACATCTCATAAAGGCGATTTTCAGTGATTCTGACATAGCGAAAAAATTCACAAGTGCCAGAACAAAAACAGCATCCATTATCACTAGTGTGCTTGCTCCATTTACCCAGAAATCACTATTATCAGAACTTGAAGAAAATCCATTTTCAATATCGATAGATGCTTCTAATCACAACGAAGTGAAACTTTTTTCCTTGGTTGTCAGATTTTTCAGCGCCAAGGTTGGAGTGCGAGTGCGAATTCTCGATCTGCGGTCAATGCCATGTGCAACATCACAACAGATGATAAACTTCATCTGTTCTTCTCTTGAGGAAAATGGGCTCAAGCTTGAAAATATAACTTCTTTTTGGGCTGACAATGCACTAGTAAACTTTGGGGGTTGGCAACAAAAAGAAAAAAACGTTTTCAATCGCCTGCAAGAAAACACCAGTGCACGTTTAATCCCAATTGATTGTCCTGCACATATTTTACACAATGCAGCTGAAAAGGGAGCTGAAAGACTTACTGTAGACATTGAAACAATAGTTTCAAAAATCTGCAATCACTTCAAGAGTCAATCTAGTATAGTACAAAATATTAAACAATTTTGCGCACATCTTGAAGCTCAGTACACTGCACTTCCCACTCACACGCCAACACATTGGACTACATTAGGTAATGTGCTCGAAAAGATGATAGAACTTTGGGAACCACTAACGCAACACTTCCTCTCCCTACGGTGTCCACTACGGATTCTTGAGAATTTTTTCAGATCAGAAGAGTCGCTTGTTATCGTGTCGTTTCTTCATAGTGCTTTGTCGTTTTTTAAAAAGCCGCTATTTCTGTTACAGAGCACTAGTGCATTATTTCCGGAACTGGCTGACATCTTTGAATCATTCAAGACGGCCATTTTTCAGCGTCGTAATTCAGAATTTTATGGAGCAAAAACAGATGAATTATTAAAAGGAATCGACAGTGACTGTACTGAGGTGCTAAAATCAAGCTTCAAAGAATTTTATGAAGTGACTCTAGAATACATTGACAAATGATATCGACCAGATAAGCATCCAGCCAACGTCGCCTGGACACGGCTGAGAAATCGGTCAGTTACATATGAAGAAGTAAAAGAAATGGCCAAGAAGGTCGATCCCGAGGTAGCGATGGCAGATGAGCTGTTTGACGAAGTTTTGTCTCTCAATGATGTGCTTGAAAATATTCCTGATGAGACATTCAATGAAGATAGCTCAGAGACGAAGTGGATGAAACTTTTTTCTGAAAATGATTTTTTACCGCTTTTATACAAATTAGTAGCTATTGTTTTCTCTATTCCGGTCAGCAACGCATTTGTGGAACGAGTATTTTCTCTTGTCTCATCGCAATGGAGTAAGGAAAGAAATCGTCTAAGTAAAAAAACTGTCAAATCACAGTTACAAGTTCGAGTAAATTTAGACTTCAGTTGCTCCGGGATGCACGAAGTCATTTCCAAAGATCAAAAACTGCTTAAGCAAATTCTTAGTGGTGAAAAATATTTATGATTTGGCTTTTAAATCAATAAATAGATCTTGCTTGTATAAAAATATTCAATTTCCGTTAATTCTAGTATTTAAACTTTTTTCAATTTGTTAATCGCTATGAAAAATTATTACCAGGTGATACCTAATATGATTTCTGCGATACAAAATTGTTAAGGAGTGGTAGTGTATTACGTCATCGCACAGCGGCGTGCTTATTTTTTGGTGTAAGCAGATGGTAACCCTGCCTATTACTAATGTAGATCTACATTAGTGCATTGAGCCCTAATGATGTGCATCAAGCGTAGACTCAATGGAAAAATAGAACCGATCAAGAAAATATTACTGGACAATGGCTATCCTAAAAACGTCATCAACACTCAGATCACAACAAAATCGCTCAGTTTTCCACCCTTAAGCGATTCGGCAGAGAAAAGTGCCCGGTGTACCTGAGGGTCCCTTGGATTGGTAAGCCCTCCACCAACTTTGAAAATGAAATGGAGTCAAAGCTGCTATGGTTCCGTCAGCACCCGCTTGGTCTTTACGTCAAAGCGCATGCTGTCTGTGGCCCGCAAGGATGTTTTACCTACCCCTCAGAAAAGTTTTGTCAAATATGAATATAAGTGCCACTGTAATAGTCGGTACGTAGGGCGAACATCTCAACGGCTATAGGATCGCATCAAGCAGCATGTTCCGCAATGGTTAAGACAACAATTGACCCGTCCACGCCGATCTCAACCACACAGATTGTGCAAACGAAACCACACCAAAACGGATTGTGACTCTGCCATTGGTCAGCAACTTTCAGAAAATGACCAATGTGCATTTAACTATGATAAGCGGTTTTCAATCCTTGCCACAGCACCCAGCTCTTTCCCCCGCAATCTCTTAGCGGCTGCTTATATCAAAACCCAGCGCCCGGCTTTATGCAGACAGAAAGAGTTTGTTTACGCTCTCAAACTCTTTCAATAATCGCGGCCTTCTGCTGCGCTTTCTCTAACTTTTGCTCTTGCGAAATTTTTCTTTGGCGCGCTTTACAATACTAGCGTTATCTTTGGCTCGTCTTCATTGCTTAACGTCCAATTAACCACATAAAACACTTACTCACTCTAGATCAATGGTTCTTTACCTTTCCAACCCCTGGGATCCCTATTCCTAAAGATATTGGCTTGGGGACCCCTTGTCTGCGCAAAGGAGGTTTATGTTGAAAGAACAAACACTATTGTGATAAACGGATAAGTTGTTTACTACTGGATCTATAATTAATTAAAAAAACTCTCTTTATGGAAGCGTAACACAAGTGGTTAGTGAAATATCACAATTTTCTCGGCGAAATACAGCACACTGCACCAATCAACTGCCGCCTCAACGTCGTGGTGCGGTCCCCGACCCCGTTTGAGTTGAGTCGAAATGGCTGTTGGCCTTCCCGAGGGTCCCAGTTACCCCGGGCACTCCCCTTCATTTTTTTACTATCCTGCCCCCTGAACGACCGCAGAAGAGCAGCACACAGCTTCTTTAAAATCGGTCGCCTGTTTTCTCTTCTCCTGTCCATCCCTTGCCCTTCTTTGTCTCTTCATTCTTCTTCTCTTGATGAGCGGTAACGTTCATCCCAACCCTGGCCCCATTTTTCCTTGCTCAGTGTGCGCTGGAAATGTGACCTGGCGGGGCAAGTCAGTGCAATGCTGCGCTTGCTCCAAATGGGTCCATCTAAGGTACTCACAACTTTCCCTCTCCAAATTCACAGCTCTTGGCAGCTCTCACTCTTGGAGCTGTCACCCTGCCGTAACACTGTGACTCCCTCCTCGGACTCCTCCAACATGTATGCCTCCACTGTACAATCTGACCTCTCTCTGCTAATGCTGCACTCTCGCTCCACCCTCGCCTCCAAACCTTTTATCCCCATCTGCTCATTTTATATCTTCTCCCTCTGCCCCCTTACCACCGTCCCTTGCTCCGGGCTTTACTTCTACGCCTCCTACCTCCTCTTCCCCCTGATTCTCTCAGGGTTCTTCAATGGAATGCTGGAGGTTTTCGAGCCAGGAGCACTGAACTACTCCACTTTCTTTCATCCCATCCTGTCGGCCTTATCTGCATCCAGGAATCCAATTTTAATTCATCTTCCTCTTTCCGGATCCCTGGATTCTCTGCTCTGCGTCCTGATTGCACCCACGCCCGGTCTGGCATTCTCTCTCGTGATGCCACGCACGCTAGCGGCGGCGTTGTCATTATCATCAGGCAAGGCCTATCTTTCTCTGAACTTTCTACCTCCACTCTTTCTTGGCTTGATCCCTACTCTGATTATGTAGGGATCAACATCTCTTGTAACAACTCCTCCTCGGTGTCATTTCATAATGTGTACGGCCCCCTATTCGCTCCTCCTTGACGGATGGCAGAGCCAATTCCTTTTCTCCCTCCATTCTTCCCTCCTCCAGAAATCTCTTCATTCTGGGGGACTTCAGTTACCATCAACCTCTCTGGGACTCAAGAGGTACTTTCGACCTCCGCGGGGAAGAAGTACTCCACTGGGTCATCTCCTCTGACCTCCTCCCGCTCAATAACCCTGACACACCAACCCTTCTCCATCGTTCCTCTCCTGACATCCCCTTTGTCCCCTCTTCTGTTGCCCTTTCTTGCTCTTTGGAGGTGCTACAGGACCTTGGTTCTGACCACCTACCAATTCTTCTATCTATCCCTCTCTCTCCGGTCTTTCGCCCCGACGAGCGCCCCCTTCCTTCAATTTTCAAAAAGCTCGCTGGGATGGGTTTGCCTCCTACATTGACTCTCACTGTCCCTCAGCAGAGGAATACTCGTCTCTTTCCTCTACTACTGCTCTCTCTACCTCTCTGGCACTGAATGCGGCCAAATCTTCCATTCCTTTTGGTCGCATCAAACGCCCTCCTAAAGCCTGGTGGTTTGCTGAGGTGGAAAGTGCGGTTAGTGAAAGACGCAAGACTTTCGCTGCCGCTCACAGAAGTGATGAAGATCGCCAGGCTTACATCTCCGCTTCTCGACGCGCCTCGTCAGTCATCACCAAGGCGGAGGTATGGCAGACGACTTGCTCTTCTCTTTCATCTAAATCTGTACACTCTCTTCTTCACTCTATCGCTGACTCATCTTCCTCGTCTTCTTCCTCTCCTAACTTCCCAAACTGTTCTTCTCCCAGGAAATCGACTTTGGTCTATGCCGATTACCTGAGATCCCACTTTTCCGTTTCTCAGCCAAAGGCTCTGCGTAGCAGAGCCAGAGGCTACCTCTCTGAGCTGCGCCGAGCCACGTGCTCTGTGGAGTCTCACTCGTCCTTTTGCTCTCCTTTCACTCTCGCTGAATTTCATGCGGCTGCCTCCAACCTTTCCTCCTACACCGCCACTGACCTAGACAAAGTTGCCTATCCCATGCTAAAGCATCTTCCTCGCTCTGGCATGGATTTTCTTCTTCACATCTTTAATCTCTCCTGGTCTTGGCGTTCCTTTTTGTTCATCTGGAAGACATCTTCCATTATTCCCATACACAAAATGGAAAAGCCTCTCGACTGTCCTGCTTCCTTCCGGCCTATCTCTCTCACCTGCTGCGTATCAAAGCTTTATGAACGCATCATTCTATCTCGTCTACTCTTCTTTCTGGAGTCTAATTCCATTCTCTCTCCCCACCAGGCCGGTTTCCGCCCTGGACAGTCTACACTTGATCAAATTCTGTACCTTTCTCAGTCCATTTCGGATGGGTTTAACAAACCCAGGCCGGGCTCTCGGACGATCCTGTCTACTATCGATTTCTCTAAAGCTTTCGACTCTGTCTGGCATCCCGCCCTTTTCCACAAACTGATTTCGGCTGGCCTCCCTCCTTGCTTTGCTCGTTGGACTCAAACTTTCCTTTCTGATATGCGCGCTTGCGAGGTCTATCAAAATCACAAAAGTTGCTTCTTTTGAGGTGTTCCGCAAGAATCCGTTCTTGGCCCTGTACTTTTCTGTCTCTTCATTCATGATCTTCCGGCTTCTCTGCTTTCTTCCGTCAGCTGCTCTCTTTATGCTGACGATCTGGCCATTTGGTCCTCTTCCCCCTCGGTCCCCAGTGTGGTGGAGGCCACACAAGGAACTCTGTTTCGATTGGAGCGCTGGTCTGAGTACTGGTGTCTTCCTCTCAATTCGAGCAAATGTGAGGCCTCTTTTTTCTCAGTGGATCCCCACCAGGCTAACCTCCAGCCTAACCTCCTTCTACTCGGCTCCCGCCTCCGTTTCAATCCCACTCCAACTTTTCTTGGGGTCACCTTTGATCGCACTCTTTCCTTTTGTAAACATGTATCTTCGCTGAAGGCCAAGTTCTTCCCACGTCTCAAGGCCTTACGCTGTATCTCTGCTTCCTCATGGGGCCCCTCTAAGGAGTCCCTCTCTCTTCTGTACAAATCTTTTCTTCGGTCCCTTCTCACATACGCTTCACCCGGATGGTTTCCTTTTGTAAGCGCTACCAATTTCACCAAATTGGAACGCCTCCACCGAGCGACCACTCGCGCCATCACCGGCTGCCTCTCGTCCTTCCCTATCCCTCTGCTTCTCTCCGAGGCTTCTTTACCTCCCCTACGAGTCACCCTGACTCATTTCACTCTTTTATCTTGTGAGCGGGCTCTTCGTCTCCCAACCTCCTTTCCTATTTCAGGTTTGGCCAGACTTGGAGTGAAACCAAGACTCTGCAGATCGTCCTGGAGAGCTTTTGCGTCCACTCACCCGCTCGTGTTTTCTTCTAGTTGTTCTAGAGATGCTCTTCTTGCTTGTCCTCTCTTTCCTCCTTGGAATCTGCGTTTGTTCATCGTGGAATGCACTCTTTCCACTCCATGCTCCCGCTCTGATCCCCCTCTTTCTCGCCAAGGTGCGATTCTCGCCCACCTTGACTCTCTCCCCCCTCATGATTTGGTGCTTTGGACTGACGGCTTTGTTCCTTTTCCTTTTGGCAAGGGCGGCTCCGGCGTTCTTGCCAACTGGTCTCTCTGTGACACTGAGGCCACCCTTTCCTTTTCGGCAGGCCCAGTATGCTCAAGTTTTTCCGCTGAAGCCTGCGCCATTCTGCACGCTCTTTGCTGGTCTCGGCAGCACCAACAAGTCTGCCATTTTTCTTCTCTTCTCCTCCTGTCTGACTCTCGTTCTGTCCTCGCCACCCTGTCCTTTCCTCTTATCTCAAACTCTGTGGCAGATCTGGCAGGAACTGTCTTCTCTCTCCTCCATCTATCTATCTGGCTACAATGGGTTAACTCTATCAGACTACAATGAGTCACTGGACACTCGTTTCTCCCGGGGAACGACACGGCTAATGGGCTGGCCAGACGGGGGCGCTACTTGCGCCCCCAGCAATTCTTTGTGGTCTCTCTCCTCTTATTTCTCGTATCCACTCTTTGTTTCTCGGACTGGAGGCGTACTGTCTCATCGAAGTTCTTTGACACACAGGTTCCCTCGATTTCCACCGACGAACTTGTGCTCCGTCGTCATGCTCGCTGTGTCCTCTCTCGTCTTCGCTGCAACGGACACAGCTTTCTGTTAGGTTCCTATCTCTCTAGGATTGACAGAATGGAGAATCCTTCCTTGCAGCGCCTGTGGACACTCGTCCCAGGACACCTCTGATCTCATTCTGCACTGTCCAGCTACGGACTCTTTGCGCCGTTCACTCTTTGGAGACTCTCTGTCTCTTTACGACCTCTGGTCCAAACCCTGGGGAGTTGCCCGGCTTCTGGGGCTCCATGGTCTTCCGCCATGCCCCAATCCCTCGAAAGAGGTCGAGTAAACAACAACAACAACATACACAGCACAAATGATAGTCAGTGTGATTTCTGTTCTTGTCTCTTCGAAACAAGCTCATCAATACGGGGGTTAATATTGTTCAGAGCAATTCTCATGTCATTTGCAACTCTAAGGCGATTACGGTACGTAGTTTTGATATTAACTAGAGAAGACATGGCAGCTTCACAGAGGTATGTCGTTGGAAATAAAATTAATGCTTTCAGAGCTCTTTTTGCCAATTCAGGATATTTGTGCAACATACTGCACCAAACTTCTATCAATGAGGAGGAGCTGAACTTGGTCTTTGCAGCTTGTGAACTCTGCGATTTCAGATGTTGCTCATGAAGGTTTAGCTGCTCATTGTTGTTCATCTCAGCAATAAAACTCTGCTGAATCCATGCTAAAGAAGGTTCAGATGTTGAAAAGTAATCTTCCATTTTTTTCTCGATGCTGCTTATGTGATCATCAATTAAAGCAGTCAGCCATTCGTTAGTTTCCTGATCACCAATTTTACTGTCCAACAGCAAAAACATAGCAAAATTCTGGTTTCTTACTCTCTTTTTCCATAGGGATAACTTCTTTTTCAAGGAGGAGACCTTCTCTGCAGCCTCTATTTGATATTTGTTTTTTCACTGCAGAGAATAACTGAGCTCATTCAAAAAACTAAAGATATCTGCCAAATAAAAGACCTTCAGATGGAATCTATTGTCATCAAATAATGTAGCAAGTTCCACTGACCCATGCTCACGAAGGAACACCGCAACTTCAGTGATAAGTTCTGCAACACGGGGAGCACTTTTCCCCGCGATAACTATCGTACTTCGGCGTGGAAAAGAAGATACTGATGCTCCTTTCCAAGGTCGTCGCAAAATGCTTTGAGTGATCGGAAATTCACGGCCCTGCCACGAATGAAATTCACAGCCTTTACCACAGAATCAAAAACACTTTTCAATTCAAGAGGAAGTGTCCTACGAGCTATCGCGTATTTATGAATAGCACAGTGATTTGATACTATATGCGGAGCAACTTGTTTCAGTGGGGCTACAAAACCGGATCGATGCCCTATCATAGCTGGCGCTCCATCTGTGCATACCGATCCCACTTTATTCCATGCTATTGAATTTTCACAAAAAAATACGTTGACGAGATCAAAGACGTCTTTAGCTCTAGTTCTCTTCTTCATTTCTTGACAAAATAAAAACTCATTCACAACCGCGTTTTCTTTAACAAATCTCACGTATGCTACTAATTGGCTTATTGACTTGATATCGATTGTTTCATCAAATGGAAGACTTACACTACATGGGCTATCTTGACTCAAAATGTCATTTCACATATCTGCAATCCTGTTATTTACAGTGTTATCGGACAAGGAAACTGGGCCAATTCTTTTGGCCTCGTTTCGGCCAAGTAATATTTGTGCCATTTTTACTGCACTTGGCTTTATTAGTTTCTCACCAGCGGTGTGAGGTGCTTTTGCTATTGCTATTATTAAAGAAACTTCATATGAAGCGCGCAGGAGTGGTTGAGAAGTTAGGCAGAAGCCTAGCGCAAGGAACGTCCCCCTTAAAATCATAACGAGCTCGTTTCGCTTTGAACGTTTCAACTGAGTCCATATTCTCTTTATGCTTCAGTTCCTTGTGCCTCTTTAAAATGGTATTCCACAATGTGCACTGAGCATTGTCAAGTTTATCACAACCAATAACTTTTGTGAAACCACGTTGAACGTAAGAATCGTCCCAGAAAGGTATTTTATGTTTATTTTTCGCAGCCGTTAGTAAACAAAATGATTATGACCTAAGGAAGCAAAATAATGACTAATTGAAAAGTTTTGATTATACTAAAAGTGGCTAAATCATTCAAATTCACTTTCGTGGTAATCGCATGTAAAATGTAGAAACGATATAGCAAATACTAAAAGGAAATAAGCATAGTGATTGCCTTAAAATTGAATTTTAAAATATAATTTTATTTCTTTCGTAAATTGTTTTGAACTTTACAAAATTGTTCAGTATCTATCTGTATAAATTAAGTAAAGTAAATGGGTATCGCTGTTGATAGAAACTGTTGCTTTAAGATGTGGTTGTCTTTTGCTATTGGATTTTGTTGGGGTAAGTAACTAAGTTTAATTAAAGTTTTGCTGCGTTATTTTTCGGAAGTTAGAATTAAGTTTAATACCAGAATATATTACATAAGTTTAAGAAATCGATAGAAAGAATGTACTTGCCAATTGTTGTTGTCTTCCTTGTAGAGTTATAAATCCATAAGAATTTTAGTCTTGACAAAATGTAGTAAATATTTTCGAGGTTACGCCTCAAGACCGACCCCAATCTATTGGTAACCAAAATTCATAAAATTGGGACCTTTTTTATTTGTTTTTTCGTCTAATTATAAAATTGCCCACCCAGTAAAATTTCATTGAAAAATGCTCTGGCTTGGAATGCATTTTAACTTCTGGCTTCATACATGACTAACCCTTTTTGCTTATCCTTAGCTGGCAATTTACGCCTCACTGACGTAATGAGTTTTGAGATTTTTGTGTGATTCTCAAAACTTGAAGGAAAAGTTTCCCCTATCCGAAATCTACTGACGTAATAAAGGGGTCAAGTTGCAATTCTTCCTTCACAATTCTTACCAAGCTGGAAGGAGAGATTCCTAACTCTGAGGAGCGACGACGGTTATTTTTTCGGCCGCAATGTCTGTTGGATCTTAGTGACTGATGAAGGACGTCCATTTCTGCCTGTGCAGGTGCTGTAAATGGTTTCTTTGGTTTAAAATTGGTTCACAACTCTCCACACAGCTTTCCGGTCAGGTGCATGATGTGTCTAGTCATTCTACTCTTGAGAGAATCGACTACGGACCCGAATATAAGATTTTTCGTCACACCGTAATTTGATGATTTTGTTTTGTCTTCTGAGATTTAGGCCATCTCATTTGTTTAGTTTGTATTAGGATCTTGATAATTTACTTTAATCAGAAGAAAAATTCATTTGATGTTGAAAGTAGAAGACACAAACTAAAACTTAAAATGTGCCACTTTTTTTGAAACACCCTCTATGCTTTTGAAAGTGGTTTTAAGGTCCGATGACAATGACAATGTTCCAGTCGGATTTACGCATTCCTTCAGACCAAATTGCTCAACATATTCCCCTAGAGCAACCAATTTTATTTCATCTCTTAGTCAACAGCACTTTAGAATCTGGAAACCCATTAATTGTAATTCTGTTAATTCACAAGTACCTTGCTTGGATATTGATCTTTCCAGATCGGACAACTACATAAACAAACTGTTTTTGATAAATAAATTGCATACTTTTCAGTGGCACAAAATAAATATCAAAGAATATTTTTAAAACTGAAAATACTTTGTCACTTTGTGCCATTATTTGTTTAAATTTTAGTGTGTGTGTTTCTTCTCCCCCCCCCCCCCCTTTAACTTTATAATTCGATCACTTTGAACAGTAGTCTTTCATCTTATTATCTTGATTTCTAATAGTTCGCCTCGATCACTTTGAACAGTAGTCTTTCATCTTATTATCTTGATTTCTAATAGTTTGCCTAGAATGATATAAAAGTATCAAAATTTGTCGCGTATTATTTCTCATCGTTTTGGGCCGCTTTTCTTTAATTTTGTTGGTTTTTGTCCTTGATTCAGTTTTGTTTTGAGGTGCAGACATGGAGACCTTGTAGCTTTTCAGTTGCACCAATGGTCCTTCGCACCTCCTCATCGAATTGCACCCCTTGCATTTTTTCTGGTTTTTTGTTAAGGGAATTCGAAAAAATTAATAAATGCCAACTACTGCTTCTGCTGTTCATTAAAATTGAGGGTCACTAGCCTAATCCTCACATTTTCTTCAAATATATTAAAAATCTAGCAAAGTAAATCCTGGACATAAAATGGTTATTTCAAATATAAATTATATTAAAAGATAAAACAGTTTAACAACATGGCAGTATAAGCATTCAAATATCCTCCTCGATAGGAAAGGAATACGTTGGCTCACCTTGTCCATTAAAGCTGAAAACCATTTATTCGGCATATAAATTAATTGAAATATTTAGTCACGTGCCTCCACCAAAATTTTTTCTAGATCCTCTATTGCGCTTGCACGATAAATTTTACCTCAAGCACAGAAACCCAGAGGCTCCTAGTAGCAATTACTTTTCAACTTTACCAAACATCAAATGAAGTTGTTTCTCAAACGGACTTTAAATGTACAGCTGTTAGAGTACTTGTTGGCAGTGCTGCCACTAGATTTGCTTGAAATAACACCAATGGAACACGCTTGTGTTTTTATTAAACAAATTAACTAGAAAGCAACTACATAACTTGTCATAATTGATAGATGGTGGGTGAAAAGCTGCAAGCTGCACTGATATGAAAAAATAATGGCGTGACATGTAAAATTACCATAGAGTTTTCAAAAGCAATATATAATAAAGACAGTGCAGATCGCCACGGATAAGCTTCTTGAAGCAAATAAAAATTTGTATTTTAACAAGAAAAAAAGCAATAAAACTAGTTATCAAAGAGGAAGGAGACCTCAATCTAAAATCACTTCTCTAAATACCAGATCATCACTGTAACACAATACACAGCAGTTGCATTAAGCGATGCGCACCTTATCAATTTTGTATCTCATGATGCCAAGCACTAAGTATGAATCGGTATTTCACAGTTGAAATAATTTAGCTGACAACACAGTGCGAACAGCTGAATGATGTGATGCAATATTTAGTTCAGCGAAGGCAGCAACCTGACATGACGACACGTGTTGGCAAGTAACCATAACAAAATACGGCCGAATAAACCTGGATGAACTTTTAATGCAGAGCAATAACATGAAAATGGAGGTTGAGCTGGAAGGTAAAAAAAGCAGCAATCGAGAGAAGATGGTTGTTGGTGGAAGTTACAAAACGTATGTAGGATAGCATCGTGTTCTAAAATTATTTTGACGAAAAACCCAGTCCACAAACATTCATGGCCATGTTTTAGAAAGATACAAGTATTGGCCATGACAAAAAATAATCAAAAGCAACGGCAAGAGGACAAAAGCGATTTTGTGATATTTGGTAAGATAATATGCGAGAAGGAGTGGAACGATTTCAAAACGCCAATATTTAGCTCTCTCAGCAGCAGTCACTCACTTAAAGGTGAAGCATTCAAGTTAAAACATCGACCAAATTATTATTAAGTACGATAATAATTAAATTAAAATTCGGCCTGTTAGTTACAGTATGATGATCAGAAGAATGGAGTCAGCACGAATAAAATAAATACAACATAACCGCAACAGCGACCAACGCACTCCAACATCATAAAAACGTGGAAGTGCTATCCTTCGCACGGATTTCCGAACAAACCCCTGATTGGATAAAACGACAGTTGATTGTTGCAATTCTTTGCATTTGGCCAATTAGAAATGGTGTTTTAAGGGGCGGCCGCCCAGTGCCACTACTTGGCCGTTTAAGTTCGCATGTTTGTTTTCATATCGATGTTTCATTATCTGTTCGATATTTATTGTGATCAGCATAAGCAGGAGGGTCGCTCTGATTCGATGATTCCTCCTCATTTTCAGCGATTATTCCCATCTTCGGAACACTACCAGCTCCTCCATGTCCAAGTGTAATCTTTGCTCTCGTAGCGTTAGTTAATTTCTAAATAATTTGTGAAACATTTTAAACTCTACTAATAATAAGCCACAGTTTTAGGCACACGAGTGGAATAAAATAGCAAAATCCTTTCATAGGATACTTTTCTGGCTTTTCTTTCATCGCGTTTTCTTACGTAAAAGGTATAAATTAAACTCTTACCAGAAACATAAATCAAAGAGGGTCATTTTACATTTACCATTCCGGAAAAGCCGAGAAATACTTGTGCGGTGATATTAACCAGTTTCTAGAAACTTTGCCACACTACAGCGCAGGGACGTGCAAATTTTTTTGCTGGCGGGTCAGTTTTACTCAACAGGGTGAGACAACCAAGTAGCCGTGAAACTTTTCCCACACTATGGTTTTTAAAAACAACTACACAAGGGAGAAAGTTTACAAAATGAAGACCTTTTCCTTTTTTTTTTGAGATTAACTTCAAAAAGGGCGGAGTTTTAAAATTAAAAATTTGTTTAATTTTAGGTGATGAATCTGCAGTTTGGCAATACTAGTTGCATTCTTTCGCGGTCTGAACAATTTCATCTACCGGGCTGCAGTTGGCCTCCCCCTGCTTTGATGTATAGAAATCTAAACATTCACAACAACAACTTACTTCTTTCAAGGTATCTCCTTCAGAAGTTACAACTACATACACTGCTCGGATGGGGACGCATAAGATAGATGAGAGAGCAAGACTCCAACCAATTGCATGACCCCAAGCTGGGTAATCATAACGTTTGTTATATGTAAGCGGCTCGTACTTCACGATTGAAAACACAAGGATTGCCTACAGAGAAATACCAATGTTATACAAACTGCTGACGATGAGCTGATATTCACAGACAAAAAACAAACTAGTTTTATTAGTTGCAATAAGAAGTAATGAAGGAGCCCGTTGGCTCTGAGCCAAAGGCAGCACACGCTCAAAGTTGGTGGCAATTTTTGGCAGCTAATAGTGACAAAACCACATTAAAAAAAGAAAA
The DNA here is from genome assembly GCA_963675345.1 of Trididemnum clinides. Classification (NCBI taxonomy): domain Eukaryota; kingdom Metazoa; phylum Chordata; class Ascidiacea; order Aplousobranchia; family Didemnidae; genus Trididemnum; species Trididemnum clinides. Next base: position 4,149,806 of record OY776287.1, on the reverse strand, counting down.
ACAATAGACCTTTTTTATCAAACAATTCAATAAAGCACAAATGCGGAATGCGTATAATTATAATAGCCTACATAGCACATTTCTTTCAAGCTTATTCGGGGTAGCAGTTTAGCTATAATTCAAGTTTAAACTTGGCTGCTTATTGATTTGTGTTTACCTCAACGATTAAAACATTTATTGCTTCCACAAAAGCAGCTTAGTTTATACTATATTTCATGACTATAGATTGCTCTGTGAGTTGTTTCATGTTATAGATAAACGATAAATAATACTAAATTACAGCAAGTTATCCAGCTATTAATTCAGTCTAAGCCGTGTAGTTCAATCTGCAAATGAAGCATGCTAAAAATAGAGGAGCATGACGTAAAAAAAAGAGCAAAACTAAAGAAGAGTTGAACAAGCACAAGGGTATCATCTTGAAATTTGTCAGTTCTTCTTTTGGAGTTGAATGCACTTGGAGTTAAAACTACAAATGATACCCGGTACCAACAGAACCAGTCAGAATTCGCCAATTGGAGTCGCCGCTTAGCCCAAAGCCACTTTGTCAGTTCTTTTGATAGAAAGCAATACTATCCAAAAGCTTGTTATGACTGGGATAATCTCTGATGTTGCTTCAGTAAAACCTCTTCAAGAGAAATTTATTTTAAGATCCATCGATGCCCAAATTAAAATGTCGAAATTTCACTACCGGCACCTTGATTGACTGCTTTCCCATTTTGAATGATAATGATCAAACCTAATGTACATTTTTAAAATATTTCAATGAATACCCCGATAATTAAAACTTTTCTTCTTCTAGGGGAGGGGCATTTTTAACGTGAGCCAAGGGCGGTAGATTGTGCTCCAATGCCACTAGTAAGAAGTCTGATTCAGTATCATGTTGTGACGCACACGGTTTGTAGAATCAGTTGAATAATAGTAGAAGCACTCGAAGAAGTTCGCACTCACGATGTTTAGCAGAGGAGCGAGATACTTCCAACACCAACGGAAGTAATCGGTTGGACGGTATCCTATCATGTCTTCAATCAGATCATAGAATTTTTGATCGCCGTAAAACCAAGAAGCTGCGACGCATTGCCAAGTAGCTGTCCATAACAGGGTGAATCCACTAGCACCGTAAAAGTCAAATAACTGGAGAATATACATTCCCCCCTACAACAAGTAAGAATATTAGAGAATAGTTCGTCAGTGACCCGTTCCATTGAAACAATCATTGCAGCTTTGCAACCTCAACTTCGTGATTTTTCTACTGAAAAATAACTCAACTCACCCTCGTCACCATAGTAAGCCCGACGAGGTAGCAGATGAAACAGCCGACCGCCATTGCAATCATCTTCCTGTACTTTCCGCCACGAAATAATTTCGGATAAAGGTCACCCATCGACGTCACAAGCGCCAAAGTGTCAGTGAGCTGTTGTAAACAAAATTGTAATCTGTTTTTGACCGTGGAAAATGGAAGGTGGCTGTAGCTATTTGTGGCGTGATTGGTGGAACTCGCTCGCTCCTATTACTCCAAATTGTATGAGGAGATAAATGAAGTAAGCAGCGATCAAGTTTTTATTTTGGTGGAGTTGGCGTAACGTTTAACGGGTATAGATATGGTAGGAGCAGCCACTCCCCAAACTATGCTCGGCCGTACACACTAGTTGGTCGTGCTAATGTAATGGCGCAGACAACTCACCAAAGTGCTCACGCCAAGCAGGAAGATCATGATGAAGAAAAGACAAGACCATAACTGAGAAAGTGGAAGAAGAAGGACTTCTTTGGGGTAAGCGATGAACGCCAAACCAGGTCCTAAACAATTTCACAGTTTTACTGTTTCACAACTGGTTGTGAACAAAAGTAGAAAAATTAAAGGCATGAAAATAACTGCCCGATGAATTGCAAACGTTTCGAAAGTTCTGCCCTAGTCACAATCTTTATAAGTTTATTAATGCAATACATCCGACCAATATACTCAGAGCACTACATAACTAGAACAAATTTGTGGATATTGATCACCTATTCCCCCATCGTACGGTTTTTAGCTCGAGCTAAGATGACGTGTTTGTAATGGATATGCTGCAGTTAATCATCCATTATAAAAGAAGCGCTCAATTGAGGAAGGAAGCACGTGAATACGTTGCACACACAACCGCCTGTGAGTGGCGGGAACCACGCCGCCATAATCAGTCAACCAAAACCAGTTGAAAGTAACGCAATGTACTAATTACGAACTACACAAAACAACAATTTCATCAATACATTTTAAAAGGTAATTTCTACTCAAAAATATTAATCATCCAAAAAAAACAGCAAACTAACCATACAATCTTGCCTTTCTTTTTTATGATGAACAGCAATACAGGTTGCTGGTACGGTTTTAACTTTCAACAACACCAAATCTAATTAACATCGTCAATGCGGTTTATTAATTATCACTATTAATCATCAATCAGTCATCATAAAAGAAACTTATTTTCAGAGACGCGCACAAGCAAACCGTAAGTTTACCTTCACATGCACAAAATGGAAACACAATTGAGCGAGCACTCGCCAAAGAGTTGACAGATTACAGCACAACAAAATTCACATAAAAAACTAAGCCCCTGACCTTTCTCAGCAACATCCGAAACCTCCACTCCTTGTTCTTTAGCCATGAATCCAAGAGCCGCGAAGATGGCGAACCCAGCCAGGATGCTGGTGCCGCTGTTAACAGCTGCAATTATGACGGTATCCCTGAGTTGAAACAATGCGATTGTTAGTAGTAGAAAATAAGAATGCGTTGCCCAGTAATGTTCAACTTGTACCAACAAATTGCTCACGCCTGCAAGTTTTATCACAACTATCCCTATTAAGCATACCTCAAACAGTTATTGTTGTAGGCATTAAAACTACCCAAGGACACCAATACACCGATGCACAGCGAATAGGAGAAAAAGACTTGAGTTCCCGCATCTATCCAAACCTGTCAACAAGATGATCAATATTCACAACATTAAAATTACTTGCCAACTGTGACAATTACCTCACCTCAGGCTCTGAAAGCTTGGTCACATTTGGTTTGAGGTAAAACTCAATTCCCTTCCATGCTCCAGGAAGTGTCAGTCCTTTTATTAACAAGATGAACAGCATGATGTAGGGGAACGTGGCAGTAAAGTACATCGCCTAAATCATTACATATGAATTACCTTTAACAGCGAGCATGAACAATTCTTCTTCAAATGATTTCCGCTAACTACATATTGTACACATCCAAGGTACCGCTGCTCATTGCAGATTTCACTTTTGACCGCCTAGCTAATAATATGGAGTGACCGAAGTAGAAATAAAAAACAATATCGAGAACGCAATCAGCCCGATACGACGGTTCTACCCTGTAGCAGGCTTTTCACCGGCAAAAGACGCCATACCGATTGGGGAAACTACAAGCTCTGAAAGGTGTTCTAAAGATGTTTAGACACGATCAGTGTTATCGTTTTTCTTGACAACACCATAGTGCTTCATGGTGGCATTCTGGATGAATAAAATACGAGAACTTCTTTGTCATTATGTAGTTTGCTAGTTAAAAGTAATACGTATTTTGACTTACTCCACGTTCTTATTATGTCAAATAGATTTCAACGCAAAATAAAGTGGAAACTTAAAAACGTCGCGTTTTCATGAAGACAAATAGAACAGGTAAAATAAATAAATGCAAATTTTCAACAACCAGGATATATCACGTCACAACCAAAAATAGCCACCGGATGTAAGTTGCTCACATCCGTCATTCTATTCACAGGAAATCACACAACTGGTGCAGCGTGCTCAGCCGCTTTCTCCCTCATCCAAACAAGCAACATACGGAGAGCTTGTTGAACCGATATATTTCCACAAAGATATCATTTTAGCTGGTGCAATTTACGATACTTGATCGCAGTGCTTGTAATCCGCCACCCACAAAAGTGCACATTATGAAAAAGGAAAAATCGATCTCAAATATCTCGAGAACGCAATTGTGGAAAATTACAGCAAATAGCCCCGGCAAGACGATAAAAGGAAGCTTGTAATCACGTGACTTACCATTTGAATTAACCAACAGCCGGTCATAACCAACAGACGGCTGTTGCTTTTTTCTCAATACCTACATCGTTAAGCGCGAAAGGGGTTGGTTACAAAAATCAACATGGTTGAAATAAATTCATAACGCCACGCTAACAAAACCTTTGTTAGCCATGGACAACGCCTTTTTTGTTAAGTTATTCGGAGAACATGATTGAAGAATTATGAATTTCTTTACAAAATTTGTTTTGTTAAAGTTAAATATTTTCCTACTTCGATCTGTGCTAATCTATTTACAACTAAGCTTTGCTTTATACTACCAACTATGTCATCCATCCAGTAGATGACATAGTTGGTAGTGTTAGTTGCCACAGTGTAGTGAACCCTAGATGAGCACTGCAACTGAATCGATGAGTTCCGATCAATTATGCAGAAAGCTTGGTAAGATTGGTCACAATGTCACAAAATTGGTCACGTGTCACATTTCTTAACCTTTTTAGGCATGTGACCCATTTTCAAAATACACAGAGGTCTGTAGCTCAGTTGCGATATATTTTTTCAATTTCACTCATGTTCTCCTCATTAGTTGAAATTAAAGTAAGAAGTTGTGGCCCACCGGCTGACTGGTGTAGAACAACAATTATTTTTTTTAGGAATATATGGTGTACCTTTCCTGTCGACTTTGTCCCTTGAAACACTGTAAAGTAGCATATGATCCAAGCAAGCAATAATACTCCTGCCAGCTCCCATTTCAAGCCTCCGAGATCGTCAATTCCCGAAGTTATCTCTAGTACGTTTCTCCTGTAACACAATTATTGTGTAAATTGAGTAACAATTAAGAACTTAAAATTTGCCAATTTATATAAACACTTTTAAAAAAGCGAAAAGCTTGTGCCAAGACAGCAGTCACCTTTTGAGTATTTCTGCTATTTTGTTGGAGTCGCAATATATTACAGTGCAATAGACAATTGCAATCATATTTACTTGAAATTTGCTTGGAAGTCATTAAAAGGTTTCAAGTTAGCATTGACGAAATGAAATGATACCATCACGATTCACAAACAGTGACATATACCAGGGTGTCCAAAAAAATGTATACATTCTTTGAATTGTTAAAATGGTTTTGCTTGTTTTTAAGTTCTCACATCACGATGAAAGGGCAAGGTGGGACACCCGCAGTTTTAGAGTTTAATCCCAACGAGTGTTAGATGCAATTGTAGGGAAAAGTTGTTGACGTTGCATACAAAGCCGAAGAAGTATGTCAACCTCCCCGCATGGCTAAACGTGAGTGCGCCCGTCAGAAATCACGTTTATTCGCGATTCTCAAATGTTTAAAATAGAGAATGCCGCACCCTGACGTCACTTCCAAATACGATCGTAATGACTAAGTACTCCTATAAATTTCCGCTGACGTCACAATGCTGTAATGTGGAAAATGGATTTCTCTTGAATCAAGCTAAAGGATACAAATGAAAGATATATTTAGATTTGTTAGGGGCAAGGGTACATTTTCCTAAAATTAGTTTATGAGGGGCAAGGGAGCACTTTCTCCACATAAACGTTTAAAAGTCACTGTTATGGAGCGTTTTTCCTCAAAATCGCAAATTTGAAGATACTGTTGTTAAAACAGGAATGGAAGCCCGGTGAAGTTGTGCCTGAGTGAGCTTTAAATAAATCTTAGTCGAAGCATATTAATCCTGTGGCTTTACACTTCCAGCTACGAACCGTTAATACGTGCACACCAGGCGTACTTGTAACCGATAACTAAAACTTAACTAATTATTAAAATTTTGCAGATTGGGCGGATATATAACAATAATGTGAAAGAACGACATGTTTAACATTTTGTCACTGCAGTAGACCACGAGAAAATAGAAACAAATTCAATGTATTTGAAGAAACGATCGTCAACACTTATCATTAACATTTACATGTAAAATCGAAATTTGTTGTCATAGGAATAATATCAATAAATCGAAAAATTCCTACATAAACAAACACTGGTTCGTTTTATAATGTAACTTATAACAACACAAGACACAACAAACATTGCACGATTTATCAGACACTCCCGCTTTTATCGCATGCTCACCAGCTGCTATTTCCGACATAAAATATAACGTGTGTACAACATATGCAATGGAAAAGTACTGACAGGTTTGTTAAGGATGTACCTGAAGAGGTTGTTGACAACTCAATAGATCATGACATAGCTAAATAAGCGCCTGTCGAGATGCGGATGTGGCAACTAACACCACCAACATAATTCCTAGTTATCATAGTCTTAAAAAATCTATTCATGAATCTAGTAAAGTTTTATAAATACTGAAAGTGTTTTGGTAACAACAAAACAATCAAACATGGGATCAAACAAACTTACTCCCAGTATTCCACCACAGGAGAGGTAAAGTTTTTGTTCTTTTCATCTTCTGTAAGATTCAACGACTTCACAAAGTTATCCTCACAAAGTTCAGTGTTCCAGGTATGATTGCATGACCTCCAAGGAAGTTCAGCCCTGAAAGACTGGAAGAGATAAAAGAGGGCCCACGCCAAAATGACGGCGTAGTAGCAGAGAGTGAAGAACACAATGACGGCAGACGCTATTCCGATTCCTGGTGTCAAACAGAAAAAAAACAACATAGATTCATAACCTTCACAAAATCAAAAACATTTAGTACATTATGCGGTGTTTGCATACAAAGGAGCAATAATTTCAAAAGGCTTTTGTTTTGTATTTCCAACTCCTTCTACAGGATAGGTGCATGGCGAAAAACCATGAAGCCCCGACAAGCTTTTCTTGTGCGCAAGAACGAAATTTATTTTTTGCGACATTGTCTGCAAAGCGTGATGAAAACAGAAACCCTATTTAGGTTAATAAGATGCAACTTACTTGAAGGACAAAGTAGAATAAAGCATAAGTGGCAACAGTATAAATAAGACTACATGACAACTGGCCTTTCACGCATTAGCTGTAACAAATATACCTGATATAAGAGGGCACAATGAATCCCAGGATTTAATTGCACCAAGCTTTGTAAACTGACCCAGAGCAACTTCGAGAAAAAATATTGGAACTCCGCTGATTACAACGACAATCAAGTACGGAATAAGGAAAGCACCTAAACATTAAATTTATAGTGTAGTAAATCATGTATAAAAAACTAGGTCAAGCAAAAAAATATTCAGATGGATGACATCAGCATTCGACAAGCCGGGATAATTAAGCTTTAAGGGGGTGGACTGAAGAGCAAAAAATTGATCTAAGTTCCTTACACTATTTCCGGTGTTCTAACGAGGCTTGACCAAAATTATATTTTGACCAACAGTTGTTCAATGTAACAAATAAGTTTTGAATCCGGAGTTGCACGAAATAGCTTTGACTGGAACTTATAATAATTGATGATTTTGTGGGGTACAATAACTTTCGTACTTCGATGACAACCTATTTAAGTGACATAGATAAAGTTTGAGGGGAAGTCAAGGGAAACAATACCTCTGTATGCAACCTCACCTCATGCAAAAAAATGAAATAACCTAAAACACGGAAAAGCGCGGAACGTTTTTCATTGACTTAAATTCTACTGAGACAGGGAAATCTCCGGCGTGCATCAGCGTTTAGAATTGGGGTTAGAATTAGTCTAGATTTAGGGTTAGAGTTGATTCGAGTTGGTTAGGGTTAGGGATAAGGGCAGGTTTAGTGCTAGAATTAGGAATATCTTTAAAATTAGGGCTAGTTCGTGGAACTTCGCGTTTTAGTAGTACCCAAAAAATGTTTGCTATTTTACTCGAAAATAGCTCAATAACGCGATAGGTCCAAGAAATTTGGGGGCAAGGCTCTTTGTCTCCTCCGTAACTACGCTTACGCATGGTGTTGTTAATCTCAACCTTCTCCTTGATAAAAACAAGATGTGAATAGTTTTTTAAAGGCAAACCACTTTTTGTTTCTAAGACAGTATGTACTACAGATCGAAAGTACTCAAATAACCATTTGCTGGAAATGCGTCGGGTGTCTCAGAAAAAGTGAACCGCTTTTTGTTAAGAATTTTCTCGGCGATAATACAACCGAATTTATTAAAATTTTACACACAGTCACCTTAGGATATTATCAACACTTTTGCAAGGTATCTAAAAGATCAATTGCAAACTATGTGAGTATTGTCAAATTCAAAACAACGTCTCAAAAAATGCAATATCAGAGTAAAATTCATTTACGGTATTTCAGTCTATGCTCAATGTGACCCCCATTCTCCTCAACGACTAAACGAAGCCGTTTCTTCCAGGCAGAAATGCTTTTGCGTGTTTCTTCTATTGATATCTTTTCCCACAATATTATTATTCTGTTCATTAACGCCTGCTCAGTCAATTTGTCTTGCACTCATCGGTAAACTTTCTGCTTCAAAAAGTCCTATATGGCATAATCCATCGAACTGCAGTCAGGATTTTGCGAAGGCCATTCATCCCTCTCTATGAATTCTGGTGTAGCCTCCTCCAGATGAGCTTGGGTTATCCTACTTGTATGGGAAGAGCCCCATCTTGCTGAAGTACGTAATTGTTTCAATGATGACGTCACAAAGGGCTTATTTAAGAATTACTCGCATAATTTTACTCTGATATTGCATTTTTAGAGACATCTTGTCTTTCGGCTTATTTCCGATTAGGGGTCGCCACAGCAGATATCTGCATTTTTATTACCTGACATTTTTACGGTCGGATGCCCTTCCTGCTACCAACCCTCTCTTCAGAGGAAAAACTGGGCCACCTGTCTTCCATATAAAGGTGGGGGAGTTCCGTTAAGTGCTTTACCCAAGGACACAAGCAAGCTTGCCGGCTTGTTCTCACAATCTCCCCAAAATGCCGAGCTGTGAACACCATTTTTTAAAGTCTTTTGGTATGACTCGACAAGGGGAATGAACCCCAGGTCTACCCACCACGAAGCGAACGCTCTAATCACTACGCCATTGCGTCGGTAAGATATTGCATTTTTTGAGACGTTGTTTTGAATTTGACAATACTTAAAAATATTGCTACTGATCTTTTAGATACTATGTAAAAGTGTTGATAATATCCTATGGTTACTGCGTGTAAAATTTCGATAAATTTGGTGTTGTTATCGCCGAGAAAATTCTTTAACGAAGAGCGGTCCACTTTTTTTCGAACACCCAATATGCATGTCTTCTTACTATAATTCAGGATGCCAATAAACAAGTTTTCTAACACTTTTTTTATGTCGTGATGATAAAAAGGCGCGAAAAACAATGATATACTTTTTAACATTATTTCCATTCATGACATACCTCCTCCATTCTTGTAACATAAATATGGAAAACGCCAAACATTTCCCAATCCCACAGCAGTACCACAACAAGCAAGTAGAAAGTCAAACTTTCCTTTCCACATATCTCGTTCTCTCAGATCTTTTTCCTCTTTTGATGATGTATCAGATGAAGTTCCTATCTCAACATCTCTTCTTTTGGGTGGTTTCTTGAGTAGAGCGGTAGTGCTATGGTTGGTCAATGACTCCCCACTATCTACATAATCAGTTCTACTGCTATTCATAATTACTTTACCAAAACAGGAAAAAAGCTTATATTAAGAATTATTCCAATCTACAACAAAAATGTTTTCTATATTAACAATAAACTAATAAAAGTGAATCAAACAAAACCATTTGTAACATAGAGTAGCGAGGAAATATCAGATATTTAACGAGTAATACGTTGCACTTATTGGAGTCACTACTAACTTGCTCCAATGCAAATTTAAAAGGCATTACTTTTCTATCGTTAATTTGAACAACAGCAAACAGACATAGCATTTCACTCAATCTTTTTAGCTTTTTTCGGAACCGATGTGGACCAAGCTGTTTAATATATTACTTGAATCAATCCACAGTATTAAAAAGCTACGACCTGTGAGCAATGAGCACACTTAATGGCCAATACCAAGAGTTGTAATGGCCGAAAAGTATGAATCTTTGCGGCTGGAAATCGGTTGCGCAGGTTTACAGTACATTTGTGATGTGCTGCATCGAATTATTTTTGATGTTTTCTGAAGATTTTTTGCTTTTGGTTTCATGGACCACCAACGAAGATATCTTTGCGGAAAGTAATGACTGTTTTGGTTAGTTTGAGGAATGAATACAGTTTTAAGTAGTTTGTGGGATGAACAAATACGTAGGAAAATATTTTACATTGCTGGCTACTACAGTGCTACCTTCTTCGGCTGGTTTTTTAGTGCGACAAAAAATATATTGAAGCACTGATCAATAATAAATCCAAAATACATTTGTTCTGCTCCAATTTCAAATAGCCAAGAATCTAGGTTTTTCTCGCTCCTGCAACTTAGTACTAAATAGCATTCATAAAATTTAATTTTGCCCTTCAAACCAACCTGTCTTGTCCCCTTTTTTGGCACAGCAAAGGTGTGGCAATAAAAATTATAATCTGTCCTAACATATGCGGAAACCTGAAGACATTGTTAACTTTTCCATCGCTTATCACATCGATTACAACAATACTTAACACCATACAAACCAGCCACTGAACTCGCGTCGAACGTAGTGACGCGTTATAAACAACTCGCTCGGCGCCGGTAAGAATTTCAAAATTTTCCACTAGCGTGGTATAATACCACGCATGACGTCAGCACAAACTTTAGAAATTTTATCGGAAACACCGACTGGCATTGGACAACTCGGATGCAGCGGCTATTGAATTTAAGAAAGTTTGGTGATTAAACAAAACCTTTCGCATTTAATATACTAAAAAGCATTTGCAAACAATACGCAGCAGGTTAAGCATAAGTCATATCGCCTTTGCAATAAAGATAGCTGCAACAGGCTGGAGACGAGCGATAGGTCGATAGCACTGTAAGTAAGCATCCTGAAAGTTTTGATATGTACTGTATTACTCTCTTAGTTTATAAAAAAATGGGTAACACGAGGTAAATTATTGTTCAACCAAACGATAGCGAAATCGCATTTATCACATAGGAAACGTTCAGCTTGTTGGCACGTCTCTTTTCAATGTGAGCAGCGAACTAGCGCAGGGGTGTTGCCAGGCAAGATTACCTTACCATGGTAACCTTACCATTTTTGTTGGAGGGAAATGCCAATCATTTGAATTGCATTAGTCAAATCAAAATAAAGTCTATACTGCTATTTCAATTTTTTTGCCACCCAGTGAAACTCAAGTCACGAACCTCATGATCACTGTCTCCATCCCACAGCGTCGGCAGGGATGCCTTCGCCCATCAATCCCGATTTTTATTAGTACACTTGTATCACGGTGTCACGACGATGAATGAATAATAAAATCTTGCCCTCCAAAGCCTGTTGACTTCGCGCCAATCCCCGCCTCGAATTAGGCAAAACAATTAAATTTGTTCTGAAAACAATGATCAACACAATCAACAAATATTTTATTTCAAGTTCATGGTTTGGTGCCAACAATCTGTAACGTCGAATTACTACCAGTATATACAGAAATAGATTATGCTGTTTTTCTCGTATTGTCAATCAAAATCTTACGCGTTCAATTCAATCACGCATATCAGCTCACGTTCTTGGGAGTGATCTACTGTGGGTTCTTGTCGCAGTGATCTAAGCAACTCACTTGAAGTCTAATCACAAGATACTACTGTCGAATCTAGAGTCATTTCGTGAAAAGGAGTCGAGTTGTTTGCTACAATGACTTGAGTCTTCCCAACGCTACTTGCCAGTGCAAATTTTTGAGTAATATTTTTACCGTAATAGTTGTAGTTGCGGGGTTGCGCTATTAGAGCAGTGTATTCTACTGCAAACCTGCGCCAAGCAGCGCAAATTGCTGTTAAGCGCCTTTTTCAAGAACACAACTACCCAGAATGCACGATGGCTTAAAGTCGCAACTTATTGATCAGAATCAGCGCTTCATCACTTGAGCCACCGGTAAGAACTTGCCTTTCTAACATCATTAGCAACGTCGTTTCAAGACCTCTGTGGGCCCAGGAGCCGGAATAGTTTTGGGCCTTCCCATTAAGCATCCTGGTAGCTAGTATACCTACTATATGTTGCTTATATTTGCATTGCATCGATACCAAAAGGGGGTTCTTTTCAATACACTCCACTGTAATATTTGCTGACCAGCTTGGAAAACAACACAGCAGCAGATTTAGAGGAGGGGCACCTGGGCACGTGCCCCACAAAAATTATATTATTTTTTGCAAAACAACTAAGCCTCTTACAAACCCTTAACCAGATAATTTGACAAACAGTCACAATCATCTGCAAATGCAGGGGGTTTGGGGGCAGGATAAAAAGTTCGCCCCTGTAAATATACTTCAATGTACAGAGGTATGGCCAAGTCAAATCTAAAGCAATATCTGAACCCAATGTGGCGATGTTTCATCAAAATTCAATGCTTTGTATATCCTTTACCGTTCTTGATCACTTATTTCATGCGCCTTGGCATACGGTAGATCAGATTCTTGCAATACTCTTTTGACAACGCCTCGGCCCATACTTCTTTTATCACTCTTACCAGATCTTTAGCATTTGATGGTTGCTTACCTGCAACTTTATCCTCCACTTCCGTCCCACAGATTCTCTATTGGGTTGAGATCGGGCTATTTCCCGGCCATTCCAAATCTTGACCTTGCTTTTTGTGAGAAAATTCGTTGCAACTTTGGATCGGTGGCAAGGTGTACCGTCCTGCATAAAGACTGTGCATCTGTGGATATGCATGTGCATTTTTAGCTTATCCGACAACAGTTCAACGTACAAGGACCATTTATTGTAGTTCCACAAAGCAAAATTAGAGACCAGCAACAACATTTTCTAAAATTGCCTATCACATCATCTAACTTTGAAAGTGTTTCATCGTAGAAATTGCATATTTCTCATCGTAACGCTTCGCTGGCAGTCTTCGAACGTGTCTTTTCCTCACTACGAATTGCTGAAAAGTGGACTCATCAGAGAACGTGAAATGAACTCACTGGATTCGAGTCCAGTGCTGGTGTCTTGGCGAGGCCAAGCGCTTGGCCTTCGTGGCCGGAGACCATCGTTGTTTTTTGCAGGTTTGTAAGATTTTAGGCCCAATTCTGTTGAAAGTCGCCTTGAGACAGTCATATCACCCGCTCCAACGCCATCAACCATTAACGCAGCTGGATTTTCTGGCTAGAATTTATTGGCGAGCTTGTAACTATCCATCTCATCATCTGATTGTCTTAAATGCTAGTCTTCCTGAATCTTCCACTTCTTTTAGTTCCTTTTTCAAACCGTGCAGTTGAAATTTCTTGATCACTTAATAAACTGCTGTCTCACAAACCTTGATTTTGATGATATCTGCCGTTCTGATAATTCTTCACCATGTTGGGTAGTGGTTTTCAAACTGTGGGTCACGACGCCACAGTGCGCCGTTTTAATTTTGCTAAGGTGTCACACGATAATTTGGTTTTGCGCCACTATATCTCGCTCTTATTCGGTCAAAAAATCTCTGAACGTAGATTTCCTTATTTCTTATAAAATGCACAATCAATTGCATTTTTACAAAAGTGTTGTTAATACACTGTTGTAATTATTGTCTTGTTACTTAAGAATGAACTTGCACAATTTTAACTTACCATGGCGCAAAATAAATTGAGACTGAAACAGTGAGTTGTAAAATGGAAAAAAAGCAGAAAAGAAGATCTGCAACCTTAGAACAAAGTAATTTTACGATTGAAGATCACAGACTTAAAACTCATTAGTATTGTGACAGTTATTTAGATTTGCAGTTGCATTTATCTTGCAAAAAGACGAACCAAAACTTCGTAGGATACTGTTTGGTGCGTCGCAAGGCTAGCAAGGTTTTCAATTGGGTCGTATCGAAAAAATATGAGAACCATTGATGTAGGGACTATTGTAGGGCGACGATTTGGACACTTTAAACCTCACTTAGAAACTTTTTGCGCCCCATTTTCACTATCCTCGAATTTTAAAAAAGTCGATCAAAAATTCATTTAGATGTTAACGACAGTGAAACAACACGCCTAAGAGGGGCTAAAATCAAAACAACACCTGTGATGTAATCACGACAATAAGTTGATGCAATGTGATGTAATAGTACGATATTCCATACTTTTGGTAGGCACTGTAAATAACAGCAAAGCACAGGTCCGCCAAGCGACAGCGACATTTGTACAAACAATAGGTACTAAGCCAAATAAAGACTAAAAAAGTAGCTTCTTAAAGAGAATAAAGTTACTCATCGTGTTTATCCGCAGTAAACTTCAGCATCTGAAGAAAACAAATTGCTATTGAAAAGCAGTAGTCTATGTACCTACCCTTGCAATGGTGGGTCTGGTAAACGGTTCCCCTTCTTAACAGGCCGCTGATAATCACTAGTTATTTCGTTACGCAAAGCCACTATTTTTTGTAAGCGTTTGTCAAACACTTCTACGAAACAGAAAATAGAAAACCAATCACCAGCCATCATTTACGAATACTAAAATCTTGTTCTAAAATACTGTAAAAAACACCTTGCGGAACTACTTATAGTTCAAAAAGCGGGAGCGCATATTTCCATTCGCTTAAGTTCAACACATTTTAACTTAAGAAAAGTACCGGTATAATTAAAATCACAGCTATCTACTCTTTCAAGTTTTTTGTTGAAGATTTCTTTTCAGGAGACCAAGTAACTCTTTAAACACAGGGGTGGTTGCCTCCTCTGTGTAACCCCATTCACTTCTGTAATTTTTTTTCTGACCATTTCTTCTGAAGAGCAGTCACAGACGAATAGCTTCGGAAATACGTTGCTTCAACCAATCTATTGTTCGCCACAAAGCAACTTTTTTATAATTAACTGACAACGAAAAACCTTGGATTGTACCCCTTCTCATAAAAAATGTCACGAGTAGATTATATCACTGATCAGCGGCATAACAAGAATTTTCATAAGAGAAGGGTCATACACTACACCAAATTTAAATTTATCGATAGCAAAAAGATATTCGCTGACATTTTCTTTACACAAATTCTGGTCTTCTGCCTCCTACGTAAAAACAGAAGACCAGAATTTGTCTCAAAAAATTGCCTCACAATCAAGATTTATATCTTTGATTACATACAGATAAGCCAAGCCCCTCAAGCTGTCTTCACCCGTTGTCGTTGGCAAAAACGTTTTCCGAGTTTCAAAGCGCTAAATCATCGCCCATTTGCAGTTGTTGTGACTGCAATCGTTCCGAACATCTGCAATAATGTTAATATTAGTGCGTAAGTACCCATTTGCAGATCTATGAGACGATTCGGGCAATTTTTGGAAGTTTGATGTCACCAGTAACAGTTCCAATGTAGCATCTTGACCTCTACGCCATACAAACCAGAAGGAAGAAGTTTCTCAAATATATTGGCAAAAAATTTTACGCTAGAAAAATTGCTTTCTGAAGTTGTGGGGAAAGCTGACAACAATAGATTTAAAAAGCAACTCCTTGTTTTGTGAGAGGAAAATCTCTCTCCACGTTGTATAATGATAGTATAGCTCCGGTTTTGTTTGAAGGATGCATTGGAAGACTTAATTGCCTCGCAGTAGTTCTCCGCATTTTGACAATGCCGTACGAACTGCTTGCTCTTAAATTTCTTTAAATACGGATTCTCTTACGCGCATTCCATTCAAAACCTTCATACAATCACGTGCTCCTTGCACCGCATAACGAAAATCTTGCGACGCTCCCGGTAGTTTAGCTGACAACAGTTTAGTAATTTTGAAAATCGCCACCAAAATTTCAACCGTTGCATCAAAGTATTCATTTAATGGAAATAAAAAATTATCGCTTTTTCGGCCGAGTTTGATCTACCAGCAGGCCACAAACTAACTTTTTTAAGACCATCCTTAATTGTTGGTGACAGCTCTTTAAACACGCTGACTGCTTCTTGACGTTCTACTCATCATCAGGTCATCAAAAGGCGTTTCAGACAAGACCGTTTTGATTTAGAGTATTTTTCATCAACGAAATATTGCAAAATGTCTCGTGTTTTGCTTGACTCGATGAAAAATACGGCAGCTTTGTTTATTAAAGTGACCGGTTGTTTCATTCAGGTACCCGCCTAGCTGTCAACAGGCAAAAACTGAGCGAATGAGAGGCACAGTGCGTGCATATCGCTGCGGGATATTCATCAAAGATGTGTTTTTGAACCCTCTTCTAATTCTGGACATTGCTGCAGCACCGTCGAAACCTTGTCCGACCATGCAGCCAATACCTATTCCTGATTTCTTGAGAATGGTTTAAATTTGTGTTGCCATAGCAATAACGCTGAAATCATGGATCTCATCGAAATAAACGTGTTGGATAGCTGCGCAGTTTTGGATGTGTTTGTTGCAGTGCCGGCGCTAGGCCAGCTGAGGCCCCCCCCCCCCCCCGAAAACTATACGTGGGCCCCTTTATCCGCAAACAAAGTGAACCGTAAAAATTATACAAAATGCGATTGCGTCCAATTTTGCGTCTACGTACCCTAGTTTGAAATCTACGTACGTAATTTGATACGACATTTTCGTACGTAAATCGCATCGTATTCTGTGTAAAGCCTCCTTAAGTCCTTAAGCCAATCGCTGGTCGATGAAGAAACTGACTCTGACTCGTCTAATGAAAATAAATTTAATACAAAGAAGATAACGTATATTTAATACAGGTTTCAAAATGTTTTTCGGCGAGCCTTTTCAGCAGCAAACACATCAATTATGCGGTCGAGATCTAAATCTCGTACGCAAGAGCTTTCTATCGAAATTGTAGCTAGAGATGTTAGCCTTTCGTCCATCATGGTGGATCGATGGAAGGTTTTGATTAGCTTCAGTTTGCTGAAACTTCTCTCAGCGCCAGCTACTGAGACCGGGCAGGTCAACAAAACTCGAAGAGCTATGGACAAATTTGGATATACTTCCAGCATATGCTTTCGATAGATATAGCTCAGAAAATCGTTGGCTGTTTTGAGATCTTCTTTATTTTCTTTCACGATGACCACGAACCGTTCCAACTCCTCATTCATTTCCACAGGGTCAATATCGCCCATTGTTTCATAAAATTTTTGGCATGCATTAAGTAAACGATTGTGCCCGTATACTTGCAATAAACTTTCTTGATTATAAAGAAAATTAAAAATTGCACCCACAGTGTGCATTTGCTCGAAGCGTTCTTTTAAAGAAGATAGAGCATGATCCATTAGTGGCAAAAAAAAATTTGCTTTGAATTTTTCTTCTGGCGACATCTCGCTACCTTCATCTTCTGCTTCGTATTCGAACAGCCTCCTTCTTCTTCTGGTTCTACTCTCAGCGAAACTCCTCTCAATTTGCAAACCTTCAGCAATTTCACGTGCCGTGGCTACCGCGCCGCTGTACCCGTCTTCGCGATATTTCTTTAAAACTTCCTCAGTTGCTTTGATTTCTTTTTCAACTACTTCCATAGAAACACCAGTGGTTTGCATAACTTTGCTCGTCTTGTTGATGTGAAAAAGAATATCATGCCAAACTACAATTGACAAAATGAAGCTCCATGTTTCAATTCGAAGTATCAATGAACGAACATCATTGATTGTTTGACCATCTTTTTTTTCGAAGCAGTAGTTTTCCAATTCCTTCAATGCTTTTATCACTTCAGCCAAATGGTATCGTAAAGGTGAGATGCAATTGATGCGACTCTCCCAGCGAGTAGCTGATTGGGATTTGAGTGAGAGCGGAACATTCTTTTTTAGTATCGTCCATCGTTGCGTTGAAGAGGAAAACAGTGAATACAATTGCGTTAACACACCAAAAAATACCAATGCTTCAGTAGAAGATTTCACACTGTCGACTACAACTAAATTAAGCGAATGATTAGCACACGGAACATACAGCGCTTTTGGATTGATTTTCAGTAATCTCGCTTGAAAACCAGCTTCTTTTCCTTTCATGTTCGCCCCATTATCGTAGCACTGGCCTCGACAGTCAGCAAGATCTAGTCTTAATTCTTCGGAGCGCTTTAAAAAGACATTGAGCAAACCTTCGCCAGTGCTGTTATTGACACTCAAATAGCCAAAAAATGCCTCTTTTACTCTTGCACCGTGTTCATCATCACATTGAACGAAACGAAAAATGACGGTCATTTGTTCTTGATGTGATATATCCGGAGTACAATCAAGAATTATAGAGTAATATTTGGCTTGTTTCAGCTGCGTGAGAAGTGCGTTTTCAGTTTCTTTTGCAACTAAATTTATCAGCTCGTTCTGAATACTTTTGCTCAAATAGTGTTGCTTAGTTTTGTGCCGGATAATCCTATTTTGCAACTCATTCAAGACGGGATCTTTCTTCGCCAGTAGTTCAAATAAACCCAAAAAATTTCCATTTTGCGATGATCCCAGTGTTTCGTCGGATCCTCTAAAAGCCAAATTTCTTTCACCCAAAAATATTACGATGTCTATTAGACGCTCCAAAACATTCCTCCAAAATGTTCTTTCTGCAAGAAAAATCTTCATTGCTTGTTTATCCACCGTAGATTGAGTGTTAATACCCTCCTTAAGCAAAAGCCATTGGTTAAAACTCTTTTTATGAGAAGCACCGTTTTCATGATCCTTTAACTTCTTGGAAAACCCTTCCCATGTATTGATGCCCCTACTAAACGGACTAGCTAAGTTGCCAAAAAGTTTGCAGCTGAAGCAGAATGCTTTGTCAGAATCTTCAGAGTACATCAGCCATGACCGAGGAACAGCCTCGCCATTACTCAAAATGCGTTTGTAATGAATAGAAGAAAATCGTCTTCTAGCTGCGTTGTATGGAAAATTTGTTACAACTTGCCGAGGTCCTCTTCTGATGATGTCAACCCGTTGCGGATCTGATATGACGTCAGGCCACTTCGCTGGGTCCCTATGGAGAGGGTCAAACGAACTGTGGGGAAGTGACGATGAAGTATCGATGGCCGCATTTTTTGCCCCCATAGACGTACATGGCACTGATGGTAGATTTAGTTCAACCGATTCACACAAGACATTTTCTGATTCTGCAGTTGACGCTGCTGCTGCTGAAACTAAGCTCAAAGTATCGCTGATAGGGACGGCTGGCAAAGTAGCACTATCTGTTTCAGTTTCTGCTCTGCTAACGGAAAAAAACTGTGTTAATTTGGTAAGCTTTTTAACTGATTCCTGAGCAGCAGCTGCTTCTTTTCTTTTCTGTGCTCCACTTTTATGGCGTTTCATGTTTCCGATAGACTATTTTTAAAAAATAGCTTCTAAATTATATATGCACGTAATTGGCTATTTTCAACTTCGAATTAACTCTAAAATCGATTAATATATTTTAATATATTTTCAACTTCGAATTAACTCTAAGCATTGTCACAATTAAACTATAAATATTGAAAAACTAACTTCATATCTTTCTTAATCTAAAAATGCAGTAATCTATTTACTGTACTCTGTTTCCTTCACAGTAGCTGCAACCAACGAACTGGTCAGCTTTTTGGCAATTAGCTTCAAAAATTCATCATCTGACTATGACGTAACTATACGGCTTCTGACTGACTAAATGGTTGTAAAGTTACTTTTAAAGGCAAAAGCACTCGTTAAGAAAATTTGACTTATCTTATACGATACAAATGAGTCAAAGCGTCGAAAGCAATCAGAATCGAAACATGAAACAGTAGATCAAAATACTCAACGTCGAAACTTGAATATTGGTCTTTGGTTGGTATTCAATGGGCGGGGCCCCTGACCAGGCCTGGGCCCCGACCGGGGGGTTCGGGGGGCGGTTCCGCCGGCCCTGGTTTGTTGTTTCATCAGCTAGATGAGCTTGTTTTACTTCTTCAACAAGGTCTTGTTGAAAAGTCGTAACAATGGCTTCTATCACTTGAATTTGACTTTTTGGTGACATGTACATAGAATTATTGCTTGGTTCAGGAAAATGACACATAGAACTTTGTCATTGCGTACCACCATTAGCTGAAGTTTTATTCTGAGGTTCCCTTGACTGTGATTAATAGCGGTGCACAATAAACCACTTTATTTACTGGGAAGTGGCAGCTTTGCACAATCACGGTGCTCACGCAGAGCCAGAGCAGGCTTACCTAAAATTCGATCGATAGATGTCGCAATATGCTCCGGTTTTTCTATTTTTGTTGCGTTGCCGTAATATTAATCTGTACGCTAATATTTCCTCTTCATTTGACCAACGTTATGAAATTATTGGCATTTATTTGAAAATCTGCGTAGAACCTTGTGGGAACTCAAGCGGAAAGTTTCAAGCGGGAACTGAAGCAACCAGTTTTCCCGGTTTGAAGCGGATATTTTCGAAGTGGTAATTTTACCAAAAGATTGAAATGAACTCCGCCCTTTTCCGATGGACTTAATGGAGCACATGGCTTGTAGAAAATTCCATGTGTTAGAAGGGAATAAGAAAAACATAAGTAAGAACTGGTAAGATCTTGGGAACCAAGATATTTACGTCTCATTTTCTACATCTCTGCGTTTAGTAGTTAGTACAGTGCCAGTCAAAGTCAAATGGTGGGGAGCAATATTGTTCTTTATTTTACAAGTCTTTATACAAGATTTTTTACAAGTCGATGTAATTATGTCAGTGTGAAATAAAAAAATAAACGTCGTCTTTTTCCATCATCTTTTGTACGTCTGTAGTATAGTAATTGCTGCTCCTTCTATCGCTTGCGACTTTTCTGATGACAGAGTCACGACAGGTCTTCCCACTTACAACTCATCCAAAACCTTGGCATCTTTCAATATCATGTTAAAATTTTCATCAGCTCTTTTATTTAATCGATATGTTTCTGATCTACTACCTGTATTCTGAGCAGTTGTAGTGCAAACAAAAAATCAGTAGTTTTTCTCTTGATTATAAACTAACTTGCTTTCGTATTCAACTAACGTTTTTCTTAAATACAAAACTAAAACATAACCAAAAATACAACAGCGCTAAAGCAAAAACGTTTGTCTCTACAAAAAACATTCCCTGTCTCACCAATTGTCTTACTGGTACTTACAAGAACCAGATTATTTGCGTGTTAAAATATAAACTACTAAATCAAGAAATCATGAGGTCACAATGACAACTCAAAAAAGCTCAAGAAAGGAGTCCAGATGTCGCTTAAAAACTATCAACTATTATCATAAATAGCAGTGTTGTTAACACAAATCAAACCAGCCTCATATTTGAATTATGGCCTGAGTGAATTGGTATTGGCGTGCAATGTTGTTCGCGTCAACAAAAATTTGACTGCCCGTCGTCAGAGTTTACAATGTAAAATGAGGTGAATCGAAAAAAATTTTTGTTGAATTTGAAAAAAAGGGGTGTCCAAATATTGGGCAAATATCCCAAAAACCTTGTTAAAACCAATTTTGTCTGGTAGCTTTGCTTATCCCCAGGGCTACTCCTCTTCTAAGGGGTGCATATGAAAAATTCTAAAATTTACCGTGACTTCCTCACTAGTGGTCGTAGAAAGCTCATCTTAGGCTCAAAAGTTTCAGAACTATCATGTTTATACACGTTGTAAGGGAACTTTTTGTTGTATGAATTGGCAAGTTATTTTCTAAAAACCAGATTTGACTCAAAATTTTACTCCATCTTTAGCAGTTCTGTTATTGTCAAACAGCTAATGAAGTGCAGAACATTAATACCAGAGCAGCAAGCATCGATCAGCATGCTACTAATAAAATGTCGCATCTCCATAGTCGTAATTTTTATTTTTAAGTTCAAATCTATTACACTAAGACAGTACAGTGAGGCAACAATGCGTTATTGGTTGATAAATGTTTAATTGTGTATCTGGCGCATTTGTTGCTACCGTATATTAAATCTAAACTTTGTTAATCATTGTTAATGAAAGGAAACTAACATCAAGTAAAAGTGTACTTGCACTGCAAAACAAAGAAGTATTTGAGGTCAGGGCCGGATTAAGCAATGGGCAAACTGGGCAGTTGCCCCGGACCCCGCGCTTTGGGGGGGCCCCGCGCTTTGGGGGGCCCCGCGCTTTGGGGGGCCCCGCGCTTTTTAGCACTGTTGACTATTGAATTGAATTGAAATAAATTTATAGCCTTATAATCTACATTACCAGCAAACTTGACTGAAGAATTAAAATATCTACATACCGGTACAGTTATTATTTGTACAAAAAAATTAAAAGTGGCTTTCAATTACAAAGTAACTATGACGTCACAGTAGAGAGCGGTATAATCAGTGGTATATTGCTAAATAATAAAGTAGGTGAACGGTTGGAACTGATTTCAAACCTTATGGTCTGAGAGACATGCGCAACTGCAAACTTCGCTACAGCGCAAGGCGGGAACATAGATAACATGTAATTAAACTGTTCGCAATAAAGGGTATACTAATTAAAACAACTTTAGTTAAATAAAAGTATATTTGAAAACATATTTTAGAAACAATAAAATAAAAAAATTTTGAATATTAATAAAATGTGCCTTCAGTCAAGCGTTTTCCAAAAAAAGTAAGTAGACGGCTATCCCCCTTGGTCCCCCTCCAATACATACCTGTGTATAATAGCATTCAAATTAATGGCTGCAAACGACTGTCAAATGTCAGAACAGTTATAAGAAATCTTAGACGCCACTACATCCCTCAAGGAAAATTTTGTTAAGTTGTGACAACTGCTACAAGATTTTACGTTGGACGACAATGAAACAAATAAAACCAAATCACATTCATCGTATTTGAAAAAGAGTATAGATGCCTTAGAAACAACCATATCATGTGTTTTATGACACAAAATCCTTCAAAGGTTTCACAGTACAAGCAAAAGTCTACAGCGAGCTGACATGACTTTAGGAAGTTGCGCAGCACTTTACAATGGAATCGAGAGTTTTTGCCAGCATTTACGGAATGAATTTGTTACAACTGAAAAGGATGGTTTGAAACTCACAACCGGTATACAGAAAATCTATGTGTCTCCAAACAAACGCAACCAAAAAACGAAGAAGATTTTTGATTATGAAGGAGAGGACGCTGGATACACTAGAGCTTTGGAAGATGCTCGACAATCCTTTTGTATTGGAACTTACTTTCCAATCATTGATTTATTAATTGCAGAACTAAGAAGACGAAAATCTGTGTACTGCATATGGCAACAGAATTTTAATTTTTTGCTGAATCTGAACACTTGGGCTATCAGTGATATAGAAAACGCTGCAAGTAAGTCGTTAAAAGTATATGCAAGCAATTTGGATAGCGACTTTCCTTCAGAGGTTGTGCACTTCGCTTTTCATTTACGTTCATCTTCTGATCTTGGTTCGAAGACAAATACTGCGCAAGCACAGCTGTCATATTTGAAAAAGAACTGCTTAATTGAAACTTTTCCAAATCTGGCTATTATTCTTTGTATATATCTGACCTTGCCTGTTGCAAATACGGAAGGTGAACGTTCTTTTTCGGCATTGAAAAGAGTGAAAATCTACCTGCGCTCATCCCTGACGCAGGATCACGTCTGTGATTTCTGTATTATGGCCATCGAAAAGAGTTTCAGAAAATCTATGAGCTTTGGGGATATTATTGATAAATTTGCAGCAGCGAAATGCCGATAACACCAGTTGTAATACATTATTAGCCTTAGCTTTTTTGTGTTGCACTATCTGTGTTGTTTATTATATTTTCTCTGTTGTTTATATTTGCCCCGTTTATGAAACAGTGCGAAAATTTTGTTCTATATTTAACCTTTTAAAATAAATTTCAAAGTAAATTTTAAATAAAATTAATAAAATTTACTTTTTTTAATAAATCAAAATAACAAATTAGGCTTAACCTCTTTGATTGAAATAAATTTTTGTTTTTTAATTTAAATATCTATCAAACAAAAACACAAATAAAGCAAAAAAATCAATATTTAGTTCAAAATAAATACTGTACAGTTGAATTAAGCAGTTTGTACTTCACCCATTTTAAATACCAAGGATTACCTCAGGGACACTTTATTCCTGGAAGGAAAGAGCTTATTATGACTTCTATCATTAAGATCTACTAAATCAGTGGCTCCCAAACATTTTCGAGCGCTACCCAAATCTAAGTTGTTTTCGCGTTCCATAATTTAGGGGCCCCGCACTCTTATCTGCCCCAAGCCCCGCGATCTCTTAATCCGGCCCTGTCTGAGGTTGCAGGAAGGCACGTGATCACTTGGTAGAAAAGGAAAGTCAGAAGTTTCTTTTCAAGTTTGCACAATCAAGTAGTATTGCATCGTGCTTTGTTGAATAACATGTTGCTATTTTATATTTTCAGAATGGCATTGTTTAAAGTCAATATGGAAACTAGGCTGTTTAAACAAAAATTTTTACGTGGTAATCGTACTTTCAATGCTGCAAAAAAATTTTCAAGTGGTAAGCTGCCAACTTACAAAGAAGTAATTGAACATGTTCTCTACAAAAACAATTGGACTAAAAAACAAACATCAGCTTTGATTGCCCAAGAACTTGCTGATCATTGGTTGTGGTGTAACGTCTATCTATACTCTCAATGTGGTTACAATTTAAGAAAAAATATTTGCAGTTCTAGATAAATTCTACAAACTCTCAAAGTGGCCGAAGAAACGAAGAAAAGGTAAATTTCTGAAAAAAGTCGAAACGGCCAATATGCCTAAATTATTTGATGTATATTGTGAAAATCCTCAAAAACGGAACGCACTGGAAATTCATCAATATCTACTACGGATGACAAAAGATGACTTTGCTTTTTACGAAAACCAGAAAGGAAGTAGAACAGCGACTTGCATAAATGTTGTTGAATCTCTAACGACATCAGACATATAATTCAAACGAAAAGAATGCATTGCATTGACGCAAACCCTGCAAGACTGTCCCTCAACATCCCATACTGCATCTGATGAAAGCTATCTTGCTACATCGTATACCCATATTTCTGATAGTGGTACCACAAATTATAAAAGATTCGTTCAAGAAAGTTAATGAAAAGCTTTCCAGGTTTTGCAACAATGATGTAGTATTCTTCCAAGATAACTTGTGTTGCATTCTTTCTCACATCAACTAACTTGAATAAATTTGTTTTTTTTTCTCTTATTCCTTCCCGAAATTTTGCGCTTTGTCTTGTTAGTATGTGTCAATCACAAGCTGTTCTGTCGATCACAAGCGATTAATCATCTTTGTCCAACAGGCCATAATCTCTTAGGGTGGTTGTAGCTATTGCAGCGCCTGCCCTGTCTCAGATCTGCTATCGATCACATGCCATTGCCAAATTTGAGTAAGAAAATCGGTTTTGAGTTGGCCAAGAAGTGTTATGAAACGATATCTGTTTTGTGCAAGCAGACGATGTAGAATTGTAACTTGTGGTACCACTATCAGAAATATGGGTATACGATGTAGCAAGATAGCTTTCATCAGATGCAGTATGGGATGTTGAGGGACAGTCTTGCAGGGTTTGCGTCAATGCAATGCATTCTTTTCGTTTGAATTATATGTCTGATGTCGTTAGAGATTCAACAACATTTATGCAAGTCGCT
This sequence comes from Trididemnum clinides, assembly GCA_963675345.1. Lineage (NCBI taxonomy): Eukaryota > Metazoa > Chordata > Ascidiacea > Aplousobranchia > Didemnidae > Trididemnum > Trididemnum clinides. The sequence continues at coordinate 4,124,342 of OY776287.1, read as the reverse complement.
GTTCTACTTCCTTTCTGGTTTTCGTAAAAAGCAAAGTCATCTTTTGTCATCCGTAGTAGATATTGATGAATTTCCAGTGCGTTCCGTTTTTGAGGATTTTCACAATATACCGTTTGTTCAAAAAGTCTGAGGACATCCTGTTTTTTTAGTGAATTTGTATGGTAAGTAGAAAAAAGTAGATTCCGAAATACGCGAAATACAAGCTAAAACATTAGTACTACTAAAAAGGTTAAATTTTTCACCGACTATCAACCAGACTGATTCCTAAACAGTAATCATTTTGTAAAAAGTTTTCCATCTGATGAAACAAATTTAACGCTAAAACCAGATAAAGCAAGCACCGGCAGCCCCACTAACTACGCGCATACTTGCCCTAAGCTTCAATTATTTTCTCTGAATTTCTATCTGTTTTATTGAAGTGTTAACTTAGGATAACAGCAACAAATGTGCTAGAGAAAGTAATTGCGTCTATTGTTTTAGCGTTTATTGTTTTAGCGTCCATTAAGTGCTTCCATCTAGCGAAATAGATAGAATAAGCGAAAAAGGCGTTAGTGAAATTAATGTGAGAAAGGCCTGCAAAGATTTTCAAAATAAGAACTGTTTTCAAATAAAGCTGTTTTTAGGATGCCACCTTTAGAAAAAAGATTTTTTTTGAAAGTTACAAAAAAGCTTTTATTTGAAGGACTTGTAAAAATGAGTCGTAAAAAATATTGAGGCTTGTTCTTAAATAATGAGGCTTGTGTAGTGGTTCCCTCTATCACCTAATAGATATTTTCAGTATCAAGTGGCAACACTGAACACGTTAAAAAACAATAGGGACGACTGGAGACCAAAACGAAGAACAGTTGTGTATTGGCATTTTTCAGCAAGGTTAATTGTTATCCAAAAGCAATAATTTTGATAATTAATAACTGAACCTCAATTACAAAAAAATTCTTCAAGAGTTACTAGACTGGATAGACTACGCTTCATCAGTTGTCAACAATTTGGTGGTAAGTTTGATTTTGCTCAAATTAATTTGCTGTGCTAGGCCGCAGTCCTGCACACTTATTACTTTACAATGGTTAAAAAGTTTACGGCGACACCGCTTCCATCAAAAAGTTGGTGGCGTAAACGTCGGGGGGGGGGGGGGGGGGGGGGGGGGGGGGGGGGGGGGGGTAAGCAAAATCTGTGGGCGACAATTGACACTGCCAACACGCAACACTGTTGGGGTGTAGCTTGCATACAAATGTATCGAAGGTTGACACAAATGTAACTAATTTTGTTTAGTTTTTGAACTTTTGCATCCAAGCAAGAGAAGGAGGAGCATAGTACAATGCCCCCTAAATACGCTACTGCCACCGGAGCATAAGTAGTATATAATATCATTTTCAACCCCTTTTTTGCGGAGCGCTACGTCATTTCCGAACGTGTTGATACATGAACTTGAAGTACATTGTAACAGCTTGTAAATACAACGTGTAACAACTTGTAAATAACAACTTGAAAACAAATGGTAACCTTACCAAGACAACTTGAAAACAAATGGTAATACAACTTAAACAAATATATTTGTTTTTAGGAATGGTTTTATTTGTTTGAGTTCTTTTTAGGAATGCTTTGAAAATGTTCTTGTTTTAGGAATGATTATATTTGTTTTTGGAAATGATTATATTTGTTTGATTTGTTTTTGAAAATGTTGTTTCTTGTATTTAGGAATGATTTGGTATATTTGTTTTTAGGAATGGTTTTATTTGTTTGAGTTCTTTTTAGGAATGCTTTGAAAATGTTCTTGTTTTTGGAAATGGTTTTATTTCTTTTTGGAAATGATTTCGTTTATTTTTGAAAATGTCCTAATTGGTTGTACCCTTGCTTCAGAATACCCCCACTTCAAAAGTTCTCCAATTGATTTCACTTTTCAACTCGTTTACGATTTTTTGTCTTATTGTGAACACAACTGCTGTAAAACGGAAACATTAACTTTAGGTCGTGACTGAAGCCTTTGATATTAAATCATAACTACTTCCTTTCGAAGCGTAAGCATTAATCGCGCATAATCATTCACAGCTTGAAATTCTTGATAACATCATAGAGCCTCTGATCGATTTCTCCTTTTGATTCCCTAGAATGTTGTTTCTTTACTCTTCTAGATGTGTTTATTGGAGGTATTTTCCTTTACTCGTGATATTTCTGCAGTTGGTTGGAATTAATTTACATCTATTTCAGTAGAACTAGGTAGGTAATGGATTCAGTCTTTCTTCAGTCTTTTTGTCAATAATTTTCTGACCACACATGGCTCTCATCATAGCTCTCTCCACTCTCTTTAAAATTGCGTTTTCATTTCTTTTAAACACCATACCTCACTTAAAGCACTACTGTTTACATCGTAAAATCGAAAAGATTTAGTTTTAATTGTGTGCAAATCATAAAACATTCATCTCAAATTTACATTCATTTTCATAAAACTAGAAACCTAAATTGTATCCTATCCTCACACTGTTTAAAGATTTTTCCGAAATTTAGCAACTTTTAAACTCATTAACACGAAATTTTTACTACCTTTCAAAGTCTCCTCAACTCACCTACATAGAAATAAGCACAACTTTTCACATTATTCGTAGAACATTAACATAAAATTCATAGTTTTCAAAGTCTCCTCAGCTCACCTACATAGAAATAAGCACAACTTTTGACATTATTCGTAGAACATTAACATAAAATTCATAGTTTTTACAGTTTTCTCAACTCACCTACATAGAAATAAGCACAACTTTTGACATTATTCGTAGAACATTAACATAAAATTCATAGTTTTTACAGTTTCCTCAGCTCACCTACATAGAAATAAGCACAACTTTTGACATTATTCGTAGGACATTAACATAAAATTCAGGGTTTTCACAGTCTATCTAGCTCACCTACATAGAAATAAGCACAACTTTTAACAATATTTCAAGGACATTAACACAAAATTCATAGTTTTCAACATTTACGTTATTACAGCTAGTCGTTAGTTTAGAGGAAAATAACCAACAGTTTTCTAGATTATCAGATTTGTTGGAGAAAAATCACAGGCAGTGACGTTGTGAGTTTGGTGAAAGAAACACTATCAAATTTGACACAATTTCAATCAAAAACTTGTACCGCTAGCCGTTAGTTTTATACTATTCGAATTAAAATTTCAGTACATTGACCAGACCTTTGAGTGAAATGTAGAATTACTTCACATATGACAGTGAGGTAGTTACATTTTTATGTTTGCTTCACGCTTTCTTGGAAGAAAACTTCAGTACATTGACCAGACCTTTGAGTGAAATGTAGAGTTGCTTCACATATGACAGTGAGGTAGTTAAAGTACAGTGGTGGAAACATTTTGAAAAGATCACAACAAAGAAGCTTGTTCAAATTCAGCAGTTTTAATCACTACTAAATATTATTAAACCAAGAAGATTGAACCTTTGCTGTGTTTGGAGACTACTTCAATAATTGTTAAACTTTTACTTGTAAACATTCACCAAGCATCTAATTTACAATATCTTTTCATACAACTAGAAAACAACATTGTATCCTATTATAACACTGTTTTAAGTAAAAACTATCAAATTCTTAAGCCACCAACATAAAATTCATATATTTCAAAATCAGCTAAGCTTACTATCAACAAAAATCTGATGCAAGCGGAAACATCAACATCACGTCAACAAACCTTCAACCAATCACAATCGATGTAGAACTTCAAAAATGGTTTACTATCAACCCCAGCATATTCATCTGTTCTTCAGTCTTTTTGTCAATAATTTTCTGACCACACATAGCTCTCACCATAACTCTCTCCGTTCTCTTTAAAATTGCGTTTTCATTTTCTTTTAAACACCATACCTCACTTAAATCACTACTGTTTACATTGTAAAACCGAAAAGATTTATCTTTAACTGCGCGCAAATCGTAAAACATTCATCTCAAATTCACATTCATTTTTCATAAAACTAGAAACCAAAATTGTATCCTATCCTCACACTCTTTAAAGATTTTTTCCGAAATTTAGCAACTTTTAAACTTATTAACACGAAATTTTACTACCTTTCAAAGTCTACTCAACTCACCTACATAGAAATAAGTCAAACTTTTCACATTATTTGTAGGACATTAGCATAAAATTCATGATTTTCACAGTTTACCTAGCTCATCTACATAGCAATAAGCACAACTTTTGACATTATTCGTGGGACATTACCATAAAATTCATGATTTTCACAGTTTACCTAGCTCACCTACATTATTTCAAGGACATTAACATAAAACCCATATTTTCCGCAGTTTACTTAATTCACCTACATAGAAATAAGCATAATTTTTAACATTATTTCAAGGTTTGGAGTAATAAGTCACTGGAGATTGGTAGCTTGTGTGACAAACTGAGGAGTGGAAGACAAACTGAATGGGAGATGTGATCAATGATGTGCAGAAAGATGTCAGCGATGATCTAAACAATTCAGTGAG